>CM036622.1:21648986-22981486 GCA_020746105.1 Trogon surrucura | reverse complement strand
TTGTGCAAAAACACACAACTCGGCTCTAACCAGGCTCTGTTTGCACTCTTTTGTAATGTATTAGATTTCCTTTGATTCTTACCCTGGTGAAATGGTGAGAATGAAAGTAGTGGCTTCAGTTTACAAATTGACTCTTTTTATTATTATTATTTTTATGTAGATAGGTGCTATTCTTATATTTATTGTGACCAGAGATGTCTGCAAATACTTTTATTCTGCAAAAGCTCACTGGAGATAGTGAAAATTAATGTCTACATTTTCACTTCAGTATTTTCCACAAGGCAAAACCCCCTCATCTCCAGGGTCCTAACAACAATTGTCATTAATCTTTTATTTATTGTACCTCTTGATTCACGGTGTTAGTTAAGCATCCACACTTCTTCAGGTATATCTGCCTTGGAATTTGTATACTATATATAATGACAATGTAGCCACATGGTGTTCTGTACCGGCAGGGCTAATTTTAATATGTTAACCTGAATGATTTCCTACTATCAACTTCCTTTGTCTTGGTAACAGCCTGTTAATGACAAAGAGAGCTGATTTGGGTGGAAGTTCACTATTAACTTAATTACCTTTTATTCAGGTCCACTGGATTACTGCAATAAATGCTGATTGCTGTCTCAAGCCTCTTTCCTACCCTGAGTTCTGCATTTGCACTGCAGATTGTCTGCTAAAAAATGTGCCAAAGTTTTCTGTTTTGTTCTAAATACCCTGACTACGGGATTCATGATTGATTGTCAGTCCTTTTAAAGTTACATTGTTGGTATTCGAGCAAGAAAATGGCTGCACTTGGATGAATGTTTCTAGCTGAGGTTCCTTACCTCCTGTACTCCTTGTGCATGACCCTTAGCATAGGAGACTTTCACGTGTACCATCATTTTCTCCTGGAATCCTCAAAAGCCCTTGTTTAGAAGCCTGATTAAGATTTTGGTGCATAGATGAAGGGCAGTGTGATTCCTTCTCACTCCATGGTGTTGAGTAGCAGTGTGTTACCGCTTTTTATTAGCTTTGACCTCTGTGGACAGAAGGTGAATGTGCTAAGTCTAAAGCTGGTAAGAAGGTTCCTCTGTTCCTTTGTGGAGAAAAAAGCCTAGAGATGTTAGTTTTTGCATTTGCTCAGAATCCTAAATGCTGCGCAAAGCCAACTTCCACGTTTTTATCCAAGTCATGTCACTTTGCCTTCCCACCTCAGCAGGGAGAGTGACTTCTTTGACTCACGGCTGTGATTTGTGCTTGTTCTTCTGAAGCGCCTGACATGACAGTGCTTGAGTGCTTCAGCTTGATTGACCCGTGACTCGAAGTGGTTGAGAATCATGTATTTATTTATCCTCTCATGCCATTGTCACAGTTGGCTTTAATTACTTACAGAAAAGTTAACCTGAAGTAAATTTACTGGGTTGTACTGGCTGTGCTATAGCTTATGCTGTATTCATCGTAAAGGCAGCCTTCATTTAAATCTGCATTGATGTTGCATATTGCTCATTTTCAGTGTTATCTGCACCTATGAAAAAAGCAGTGCGTTGGGGAATGCTATTAAATGGCCTCGGAGAGGGGTTTGGAAATAGCAGCCTATTTGGGACCTGAAGTACTTTACACTTTGCTAGCAGCTGAAAACACTCTCTGCCTATTAGGCCTGGCTGGCCCTCAGTTCAATTCTCCTCTGATACATTGTTTCAGCTGTGAAATTGATGTTTAGAATCTGAGAGAGTTCCTTTAGAAGGGCTTTTGTTACACTTGTACATATTTTTTAGTGTACAGCTCTGAATGTTGCATGACCAATCTTTTTGCTTTTCAGGTGTCTTTTATAAATCATGGCACATTGATATACTGTCACATCAATAAATTAAGTTAAGGGACTAACCTAAACAAATGCCAAAATCATTAGCAGTTAATTAACCTTCTGTACTTTTCTCCAAATTGACTTTGGTTTAATTGACGATGTGGGCTCAGTTCACTTGCTCTGTGCTCATACAAACAAACAAAACGAACATGACGCAAAATTGAATGAGGGGGAAGGCAAGGAAAACAGCGGGAAAGACATGCAACACAGCATCTCCATCACAGCGTACCAGCAGTAAAATATTGACTCTGTGGTTGCAGCAGCAGAACTGGGAAAGGACGGGAGATGCTTAGGGCTTTACTGTGCTTCCCTTGCCCCTGGCACTCAGTAAGACCCTTCTGTTGGGCTGGTGGCAGAGCTTTCAGCTTACCAACTGGTTTTGCGGGAATTTTGGTGGTGGTGGTATTTTATTTTTTTAACAACAATAAAAAAATCCCAGTTCCCTAAACAGGCCTGATAACTCTTAAAGAAACACCAGCTTTCGAGAGAGCAAGAGTCTCTTGGAGCTGTGTTAATTCTTACCAGAGTTATTGATCTTAATGATAGGTATTCTGTTTCCAAATCGCAGACAGGAGGAGCGTAGTTCGTCTAAGCTTGCTGGAGAGCATGGAAATGGCTTTGTGTTGTCTCTCTGGCAGGATCTTAGTTTAAGAAGGCACTTGTTTGATGTATATGGTGAAGTTTGAAATTAATTGTGCTCACTTAGATATTGGGGTATTTTGTGCCCTTATCTGGGAACCTCTGTGGGTGCTGGGACTCTGTGCCCATGCTAAGTTATGGATCACAGGGAGGTCTGTGCTTACCTCCTCTTGAGGAGGCTTCCACGAGGCTCTGAGTGTGTACAAGTGCTACCAGCGTGAATGATTTTCAGGATCTGACCTGAATTTGACTCTGTAGTGGTGGCATACTCTTAATGCTGTACTGTATTTCACTCCTCTTGGGAGCTGTGCCCCTTTAACCCAGTGCTGCTACCTGGCATTGTGGAGAAAGGTCTGTGTTTTGGTGAAACCACAGCGCCCTCATTGTGGCTGCTCTGTGTGGGATACTGTTAGGGCTGGTGGATTATAAAGTACTTTTTAAGAGCATGAGAAGAAGCTCAAAGAGTTTAACCACCTTCCTGAATATATGTGATTCAAAAATATTTGTCAGAAACATTGTCTAAAGAGTGGAACTTTCACTTGAGAGCTTTTCTCCCCCCCCTTGTTTTACTGCTTCATAAATAAATATTGCTATATTAATATTCTTCAAATATTTTAGTGTAACCTATTACTTTGAATTTTACCACAGTTAATATCAAGTTCCATATACCTCAAATATTAATCAAAGAATTTCTGAAACAGTATTTCTTGTTGAAGATGCAGTGTTGACAATAGATACTACTTTTCTGCTCCTAAATGAAGTTCACATAATTTTTTTTTTTCTCTTGTTAGAAAAAAATGCTAAAAATCTTTTAATACAGCTTGGTGGTGTATATACAATGTTAATATGCATGAAATCAATTTCTATGTACATAAATAAAAACTGCAGATCTTGGTTTGTTGGGTTTTTTTGGGTTATTTATTTTTTTTTAAGGCAGCCCCTAGAGATTCTAGTAGATTGGAAAGACTTATCCTGCCAAAGCAGGTGGCATTGGAATGGAAGCAGAGGATCGCCGTACAGGTGGTAATAAAATAAAATATGCTGGTAGATCTACATGAGCTGTAAAAGAATAATTTCTGGTTTTTTTTGCTTTGAAAGTAATTTGTGACTGTTAAACTTGTCTGGATTATTCTTTTTCTTTTGGAAGGGGTATTCGGTAAAGTTCTGCTTGATCTAGTTCTGTTAAAACTATTTAATATATGTAATTTTTTTTTTTCTTCCATCAGATGCTTGTATTCCAATTGTATTCAAATGACTTGGAAGCTGTGGTATAAATTGTACATTTAAACCCACAAGAAATAACATATTAAAGTTTTATATTTAAATCCATAGGAAATAGGCTTGGCCAGTGACTATGCTAATAAGAAAAAAATTATGTATATAAATGTGCATACAGAGATTCTCCCACTTTAGATGTTTTTTCTTGCTTCTTTGCTCATTCCCTTTTCTAAGTTGAGCACTCCTTGAGGGAATTTGCTTTGAATGTACTTAAGGGCTGCTGGGAAGTGGATTTGTGTGTTAATTTCAGATGAGGTTTAAATTTGCTGATAACTTTTCCCTTCTGTGATGAGATTTCCTCTTATTAGTTAATGCTGACTTTGCTGCATTTGGGTTGCATTCTCTGTCGCTCTTTATGAGTAGCAAAGTTACAGCCACCATAAATGCAGAGAACATGAAAGAGAAGGAGGTGGAGTAAACAATTTATTTTCATGTGTTTGACATTAACGCGTAACTCTCAAATGGTGGAGGAAAGTGGAATTTAATGGTCACCTTTAAGTTGGGGCGGGGGGAACAAACAAAAATAAAATAATTTACTTAGACTTTCTCTGTGTCTGTATTACTGTCATCCTTGGTTCAGACTAATAATTAAATGATGCCTTTTTATTTATTCAGATTCAATTAGTAGGAGAGGGATTTAAATCTGTGTTTTCCTTCTATGTTAACAGACCTTTGCAAGAGAGATTCAAAGTGAGCTGAAAATTAGAAAGTAGAAAGCGAGATTTGGAGACATCCATGTGAAAACTAGGAGTAAGTGGGAGTACAAGAGGGTTTACATGTGGGTAGTTTGAGGCTGGCAGCATGTTTGTGTTTGAATGGAGAGGAGATGAGAACAGATAAATTTGGTTCCTCCTTTATCCAATCATGTCCTGCAACTCAGTCCAAATAGCAAACTCTATAGTTTAGCTTATTGGAAGAAATTGGAAATTTTGGTTAAAGTTGGATTCTGTCTGTTTCCCAAGTATTAGTGCTTAGGTTTACACTGAAAAGACATTAAGTGTATCCTTTAGTCTGTTTGTCATTGCTCAGTTTAAGTTGAAAAGCAAAGGAAAGTTTCTTTAAGAATGTTTAGAACAGATATTTTTATTTTCTAATTACTTTCAATGTAGTAATAATAACAAAACCAATTTGTTTGCTTTAGAAGCATTTTACTTACCCAACTCACCTGAACCTGATCATTTATCAATGATCTGGATAAGGGGATCAAGTACTCCTTCAGTAAGTTTGCAGATGACACCAAACTGAGCAGGAGCGTTGATCTGCTGGAGGGTAGGAAGGCTCTGCAGAGGGACCTGGACAGGCTGGGTCTATGGGACAAAGCCCATTGTGTGAGATTCAACAAGACCAAATGCCAGGTCCTGACTTCGGGTCACAACTACCCCATGTAACCCTCTAGGCTTGGAGAAGAGTGGCTGGAAAGCTGCCCAGCAGAAAAGGGCCCGGGGGTAATGGTGGGCAGCCGGCGGAGCATGAGCCGGCAGTGTGCCCAGGTGGCCGAGAAAGTCAACGGCATCCTGGCCAGCATGAGGAATAGTGTGACCAGCAGGAGCAGAGAAGTGATCATGCCCTTGTACTCAGCCCTGGTGAGGCTGCAGCTTGAGCACTGTGTTCAGTTTTGGGTGCTGCAGTACAAGAAAGATGTTTGTGATGTGTGTCCACAGAAGAGCAGTAAAACCAGTGAGAGGTATGGAGAACTTACGAGGAGCATCCGAGGGAACTGGGATTGTTTAATCTGAAGAAGAGGAGGCTGAGGGGAAACCTTACCACTCTTTACAACTACCTGAAAGGAGGTTGTATCAAGGTGGGTGTTGGTCTCTTCTCCCAAGTAACCATCAATAGGACAAGAGGAAATGGCCTCAAATTGCACGAGAGGAGCTTTAGATTTGATATTAGGAAAAATTTCTTTACTGAAAGAGTGATGAGGCATTGGAACAGGGTGCTGAGAGAAGTGGTGGAGCCACCATCTCTGGTGATGTTCAAAAAATGTGTAGATATGGCACTTGGGAATGAGGTTTAGTGATCATGGTGGTGTTGGGTTGACAGTTGGATTTTTGATGATCTTAGAGGTCTTTTCCAACCTTAATGATTCTATCATTCTAATGTGCTTTAAATACTTAAAAAAAAAAAAAGTCTCTGTAATATCTCACATCTCTTAGTATCTCAAAAATGCTTGTTCTGAAGCAATGATTTCTGATGTTTCTTGACTTCTTGCTCATGGGGTCCTTTATGCAGCCTAATTATGACACCAAATTTAACAGTCCTGTGAGAAAAGTATAGGATTTGAGTTAATACTGAGTAAAAGGAGCACGTACTTGCTGAGGAGACATGTTTGTGCAGGAG
The DNA here is from genome assembly GCA_020746105.1 of Trogon surrucura. NCBI lineage: Eukaryota > Metazoa > Chordata > Aves > Trogoniformes > Trogonidae > Trogon > Trogon surrucura. The sequence goes on along the minus strand of CM036622.1, from coordinate 22,975,386 downwards.
GTGCAGCTGAAGTAGCTGATCTCTATTGAGGAGAAATAATCTAAAAAACCTTACTAAACAAGATACCGTGGATGATACTAAAGGCCAAGCTTAGATCTTAATATTGTCAAGGACATAGCAGCTTTTTTGATACAAATGATATGCTCCCACTAATAGAGTTGAAAAAAGAGAAGCTATGGTTCAATAACCTCTTGTACCTTGCTTGCCCTCCTGAATTTTATTAACATGACTTTTTGGGTTTGGCAGATACCTTGGAGATCCATGTTTATGGACTCTTCAGCTGTCTTTTCACTGCTGGTTTGAACATTCCGTCTTTGATAAAATTTCTTTACATTTGGGTGCAATAATAGGTGGTGCAAAATTGAGGGCTGATGATGTACGGTATGAACTAACAGCACATGTGCGGCTCTTGGGGGTGGGATTTTCAGTGGCTATAGATGTATGGATTCACATCAGCCAAAGCTTACTCCTTTGAGAATTACGTTCAACACAGCACTGCTCACTTCATTATGGAGCTCCAGTGAGGTCAGAACATGGGCCAGGCTACTATGAACCATGTCACAGGAATGATAAAGGTCCACAGGTCACCCTTAAGGCACACTTCTGCTATCATGACAATTTCAGTAACAAAATCTAGTTTTGCTTTTAGGGCCTCTTAGCTGTTTGATAGCTTAAAAATTTAACTGTTTTCAAAACAGTCCATCTAACTAGACAAAAAGGGAGAATAAAAATATTTTAAACTGACAAAACTACTAAAAAGAGTAGTTTAATGTTGCCCCTCAACAGTAAATACACGGGAAAAAAAAACTAGGTGGAAATTTAAACTGCTTTAATATTCCAAACAACAGAAATATTTCAAGTATACTGAATATATTAAACATTTTGAGCAGTGATCCTTTATTTCTCATTGCACACATTATACCATCTTTTTTTTTCTTACATGGTGATTGCATTTCCCTAGATTACCACAAATAGTTCTTTAAGTCAATAAGAAAAGTTATGCCTTTTAAAACAGAAGAATTCAGTTTGAAAATGTTCTGATTTTACTACTAAATATGTTTTCAAGACGGATTTCCCTGAAACTTGTCTATCAAAGGGATATTGCAAGCAATACATTCCTGTTACGTATACAAAAGCCCTTTACTTAATCAAGTTTTAACAGGCTATACAATTCTATCATCTTTTTTTCAAAAAATATGAAGACAATCAAAATCCCAAGTTTTAAATAAAATTGGTGCCTTTTGGGACTAGAATCACTAACTTAATGTATATGAAGTAAAACTTTATTCTTCCCTAACTGTGGTCTGTGAGATTTTCTCTCCTCCTCTAAATCTGCTTCACAGTGTGGGTATATAAGCTGCTGTTGTGTCTCCCCTGGTTCAGGCTGTATTTTCAGAGTTTGGGCTTGACTTCTGCCTCATAAGATGGAGATAGCAGTGATGTGTCCCCTTCCCCAAAGCTGGGCATTGCCTGCAGGGCTCTGGCTGTGCATCTTTGGCCTGAGCCCACCCCTGGTGTGGCTGCACACCTTCCTCGGGTCATGGGCTAAGCAATCCTGCTGAAAACTATGGCAACTCCTGCCTAGCTGGTCCGTCACAGCTGGGTCCAGTCCCCAGCAAAGTATATAATCTTGGCGCCTTTTTTTTTTGATCACAGCCCAGGATATTTCCTGAGCTGGCAAATGAGAAGAAGTCTTGCATGCATGGGGGAACATGAGGAGAGGATGACTTTCTTCCCCGGAGGTTTTATTTTATTAGATATTGTACAGACATAAGTAAGAGAGAGATGCTGCATTAGGGACTGTCATTAACAACCTACAGGTTGCTTCCAGTGGGTATTGCGTATTTTGTAGGTATTATGTTATCCATTTTCTCTCTGCTTTGTCTGTCTTGTTTTTATTACAGTGGTGCCTGGAGAGGGCCTGCAATGTCCCTGTAAGCACAAAAACTCTTAGACTTAGTCCTGTTCATATTAAACTTTTTATATAAAAAAAGAAAAAATGAGATGGATGAATGACAAGAGGAAAAGATGGACCTTGCTTGTCTGATGCCCTGCAGTGCCCCAACGCATTCGTTTAACCGCCCTGCTTGTTCAGAAGCCAAATCTTCTGTGGCTTCTGGGAAGTCCCTGCGCAAGGGCAAATGGGCTGCTGCCAGTGTATTGAGAGATTGGGATTTTGAGGCTGAAAGGATAAAGGAGGTTCAGCTCAGATGTATAGAAGATGGGAAGGGAAGCAGGGAAAACCCAACTGCCCGTACTTGACAGTTTGCTCTGTGCTGCTGTCATTAACTATCACTGTGGCGTGTGGTGGTATCAACACACTGAGTGTGCTTCGCAGAGGCCAGCATAAAACCTTTGCTGTAGAAATGGGTTCTGTTGGTTGAAGAAACACAAATAACCAAATATATTCTACTTGCAGCTTTAAGAGGTTTCCTCCATGAGAAGTTAGTTTACCTTGCTCCTTCCAGGCAGTGACTGGACACTCTAGGAGTGTCCAGGAGAAACCCTCTTTGCTCAGAGTCTGCTCAGCAGTTCTGCTGGTCTGCATCTTCTGTCTGGCCGTGGGCAGCACAGGTACTCAGCGCATTCTGGGTTTGCCCCAGTGCAAGTGCCCTGTTTCAAGTCTCTGCACAACCTTTTCTTACTGTAATGTAAATCTGCTTTGTAAGTGTTTGTTGAGAAGCACGCACGAACTCCGAGATGGTGGAAAACGGAATTCACTTTATTGCAAGCAGGCACACATATTTATACCTACTAGCACGAAGCACTATTTTTGGGTTACAAACAAGAGATCAGACTATACAGCCAGGGTTGTTATTAGCTCATGTACTCCTTCAATCACTCTGTTATCACACAGGGAAAACAGACTTTGCCAGGTCTGTTTTGATCATACTCTCCCGTTCACTCCCATGCACATCTTGTGTACAAGAAGCACCTTATCTGTTCATTCTCACGGGCAAGCTCTCAACATGAGCTGTACTTGGCTGGTCAGGGTCTCTTTTCATAATTAGGAAGCAAGAGTTATGCACTTGTTTAGGAAAGAGCTCAAGGACGAAAGTCTTAACTCTGCAACGCAGTGCTGCCAGCACAGCTAACTAAAATGTAGGGTATCCACAAGTGTTCTTTTTATTTTCTAAACTGAGCAACTCTAGTAGTAATTTTTGGTAGTTGTGGTAAGAGCACTGACATTTCTATCCCTGGCTTATAGCCATTAGGGCAAGTCAAGAATCTTGTAGGACCTGTTCTTAAGCAGGAACAACTCTCTTTTCCATCTAAGTAAATCATGGCACTGTTGTTCTAGCAGTCTCCAGATTATGAGTTAGCATTTTTCTAGCTTTGTCATTATTTTAACAATTCCCCTTGCCTTGTCAGCTTTTATACTAGGAACCAAGTTCTTAATTTCTGTGGCAGTTTCTTTGTAGAATGGCTCAGCACTGTAGCAGAAAAAGACATTTTTGTATCAGTGTTAACTGAAGGCTAGTATTTCAGGCATGAAGGAATAGAAGAGAGAGGTTTCTTGGCAGCAAACTGAAAACTCTCCTGAAAAAAAATGTTCTCCTCTCAGGGAGACACCTGCCTCTGTAATTTCCAGGCAGTGTGGAAGGAAATGTGTTACAGAATTCTAAAGGACCTGAAGCAGGTTGGAAAGGGTACTCCTTTAATATCAGCTTGTGGCTGCAAGGGCAGTGAAGAGCAAAAAAAAGAGGTTTTCTAGCCCTTATTTTGTGCTGGTTGTAACGCAGCTGACACTGCTCTCTGAAAGATGCGATATCCATAATCTGGGATGACTGGATGCTAGACTGACAGAAATTTATGTATAAATTTAGCCTTAAAGTTCTTGTAGTGGTCCTTATAAGGGAGTATTTGGATAATTTCCAGCTGTTCCTAGAGGGATTAACAATGAGCCTTGCTCCAGAGGGGCTTAACTAGATGCCACATGGAGTTCGGATTGCACTGAATAGCAATAAACTCTTTAATGTGTGAAAGAGGACTGAGCACTCAGTAAGTAAATGGAAAATTATACATAATGAATGCCGTTGTGCAAGCTGTTACCTTAATAGTAAGAGTTTCCGTACTATTTTTTAAGCAGGTGTATACTAACAATCTGCTGTTTGAGCATGTTTGCGACCAAAACAGCACAAAAAGTGTGCTCAGCTACCAGCTGTCAAGAATTTCCATGTTCTTACCGAGTACCACAAAGCACCTTTGCCTGCTTCTGTTCTTGTCCGTGTCCCTATAATTGACTAACTGCCATACCTCAGCCTCACAGTGACATCTGCTGCCATGGGCAGACCTGACAGAGAGCTACTTAGCTCAAAGGTGTCATTTTTTGCACCCCAATTGATTGCTAGTAGCTTTTCTAGAACACATTCAAGTTCTCTATCGGGAAGACCTGATTGTGGTGTTATCGCTAAAGGAGCGTAGTGGTTGGCTTCAGGACTGATAACGCTGTAATTGCACATCATTCAGTGATGGCAAATTATGATTTATGTTTGGAAGTGTGCACTTCAGTTTGAATTGAGGCAATTATATGCTGAAAACTGGACTTTGCCAAAGTACTGGTGTTTTGCTGATAACTATGGTCTTGATCAATTAGTGGGGAGCCTGATCTGTTAGTGAGGGGGTTCACTGCAGACCTGTCCCTAATAACCTCCCTAATTCACACTTGGAACTGTTGCAACTTTTACCAGAAGCAGATTGTTTCAGATAAGGTGACTCTCCTCTATTCTCCTCTTCCCCTTTTAAGTCTGTGTTAGAGCTTGTCTCTTCCATGCCCAAGAAATGGATAGGTTCGGGCCAGCTGGAGGAGGTTCAAGGTAATTCGCCAGTGTGGAAGGTGAATGGAAACCAGTGATCCCACTGCTTAAAATGAAAACCAAAAGTTAGGATGAGGCTGAGTGCTTTGGAAAATTATGTCAGTAAAGTACAGATGTATTTGAATATAAACGTGATTCCCCATTTCTCCCTCCCTCCTAGCTGCTTTGGGGCTCATACTCTTAGGGCGCAGGCAGCCAAATGCAAAGACTGGATCGAGAGAGATCCTGGAAGGGGGACACTTGAGTTTTGTTCAGAAAGACAGATCTGTCAGTCGCAATCTTTTGGTTTTTCCTTGGGCAGATTTCCCAATAGTTTGGTCAAGGATTGATCAAGAGTAATTGGACTGGACATGCTAACTTCAGTATGTGGGCTCACAGGTATGCCACAAATCAGATGAGACTGTGAAAAAAAAAAAAAAAAAAAAAGGCAGAATTACTGCTGGCTAGGAATTGAAAGTACACCAGAAGAAAACCATCAGTAATATCCTCATAGATGAGAGATTTTGTTAGTTTGTAGTTCGGTGAAATATATTTTCCACTGTCAAAATAGATAACTTATTTCAGTAATAGAAAAATAACATTGTTTTTTCCAGCATGAAAGTAACCCCAGCAGGGTTACACATACTGTACCATGCTAATACAATTCTACTTTAATACAAAGTAGAAACTTGATATCATTCCTGAGATGTTACTATTGCATTATCAGAAATGAATTTCAGCAGGAGCAAAATGACTGATGTTCCAAACTATATTATTAAAGTTTGCAGCAGGTTTCTTACAGACAATAATAGTGTAAAGATTAGCTTTAATTATTTATAGTTTTCTATTTTTCTGTACAGTTACTTTTAGCTATCTGCTCTTATAGTGGTTTGGTGGTTCTCTTTGCTCAGTTTTGTTTTCTCCAAATGCGTATTACATCCTGTTATTGTTGAAGGGGTAGCAGCATCATTCCCCTTTAGAAGAGGAGAGACTGGGAATGCCCCGCTGAATTGAGATGTGTTAGGAAGTGAATGTTTCTTCAAACACTGCTTGTTGTTTTCATTCTATGTGAGGAAATGCACCACTCCTGCTTGGGAAGAAAAGAGTTATAAATCGATTTCCTACCTGTCTCCATTCTTTAATCTTGAAACTAGGTGAGCAGCTCCTTGGTGGCAGGTGGATGTCTCCTCCTCCAGCAAAGGCTTTCTCTTTGATGTGGGGTGTTGTGGGTCTCACTCTGACCCTTGTCTGCTGCTGAGAAGAGGCAGCAGCTTTGCAGCAGGCATAAGGTAACTTGCAATTCCCTTCTCTCTGGTGGCTTGAGAGCCCTTCAGACAGGGACCGATAGCAACTCCCTGGGCACAGACCATCCTCCCCACGGGCTGTTTGTCTCCATCCTGCACCTGCCCAGAATGCCGTATGGGCTTTGGGAAACCACTGGCATGGGAACAGATTGTCTCAGTGGTCTCATACTTGGTAGAGTGACAGGACAGTGCATGAGGTTGTTGTGTATCAGGAAAAAATAGTATGATTGCTCCCCTTTTATTCTTGCTTAATTTATGTTTTCTGTTTTCTGAATATGCTCATACAAAGCCCCAGAAATTTACGCTTTCTACTTTGCTCTCCCTGTTGCTAAATTGTAAGTAAAGTAAAATAATTGCATGGTTCATAAAGCAGACCATGAAATAGGAGGCAGTGCAGCTGGGTGCTGGTACTGGGGGAGAACAGAGACAGTAAGCGAAGAAGAAGAGATGAATTTTTGGGGTGCATGTGGGAGGAAGAGTGAAATTGACAGAAATTGTGTCACCATGGATTGGTGAGATGAACTGGAGGGTGGAATAGATGAAATGGCAATCCATGATGAATCCCCTATTAGGGATCAAGACAGACGACAAAGAGAGAAAGAGCAGAGATATATAGCATTGGGCATCAATAGGCACCTTGTATTTGGACAGAGGGGTGAATTCTGATACTTGACTAGAGCCCTGCTCAGCACAGGTGGCTTCACTGAAATCAGAGACCTTCTCAGGGTGTGAGGACCAGCTGTTTGCAGGAACCTCTCAAAATATGGCTCAAAGCAAATACCATTTTATGCCCCTCAAGATAAGCCTTACAAACCAGAGGAAGCTAGGAGTGGGACTGGCTACAGGAAGAATTAATCACATAAAGCAAAGTTTGACCTACTTCTGTCGTTCACAGCTATTGATTTGTGTTTGCTAAAAGAGCAACAACATCAGATGTTTCTGAGATGAGACAGCTAGCTGTTAAACCAAATTTCTGAAACTATTTTCCTCTGCCAGGGGACTATTGATAGGCTGAACTGTGACTTGATAATACTGAGATGCTGAGTTTTACCTGTGCACAAGATAAACGAGAACACCAAGGTCTCTAGTTCTTATTTCTCTTTTTTATTTTTTTAATAACCTTAGTTTAGTTTATAAAGATGGCAGTTTTATCATCTTTTCACCTTTCTGAGAGAAATCACTGCATCTTTAAGCAAAAAAAAAACCAAACCCTTCAAATTACAGAATCCTTTAAAAGCTCTGACAACTGTTTCCAGAATGTGCAGATTCTCCCTTGTGCAGGTTCAGCACAGCAACAGCAGATCTTTTTCTTCCTTGGTGAAACTATAGTTGTTCTCTTTATGATACAGATGTATTGCGTAGCATCTTGTGAGCCAAGGGTTCAGAGATGGCTTTTCAGGTCTGCATGGCAGCAAGTGTCATCTGTGAAATGAGGGCATTGTGATTCCTGCTCCTTGCCAGGGAGATCCCAGTGTCAGGTGTTTCATAGTGCGGAAGGACAGCTGTGTGCCTTAGGGGATTCGTCATGCCTTGTCAAATCCAGGGCAAGAGAAATTGTTTTCCTTTCACCAAATCTCTTAAGAAGGAGAATGCTGCTCTGAACACGTTGCTGAAGTGGGATGGTGGAACTTGACCTGGAGTGTCTTAGCTAATGCCTGACTTACACAGATACTGGGAGGTAAACTAGTAAAAAGTAGTGAGGAAATAAATATTTTAGGTGAATTGAGGAAAGTCTTTCCTTACAGACACTGATATGGGCTTGTTGTGGGTTTGGTGTTTTTTTAATATTTTTGGGGGGGAGGGGGGCTGTTTTTTCTCTCTTTTGTGTTTTTTTTGTTGTTTTTGTTGTTGTGGGCTTTTAGGGTTTTTTTTTTTTCTGTTTATTTTGTTTTGCTTTTAACTCTCTTTGAGTAAGGCTCTGATCTGGAAATCCCTCAGTATAGACCAAGGGGAGCTTGGTCAGGAGTGGAGGAGCAGGAGAGAGAACTGAGTGTGTAGGGAAGACAAGAGTTATGTTCTTTAAAAACTGGGAGGTAAGAGCCAAGTGAAAAGGCTGGCTTCTGTTTAATTCTTCTGCTTCAAAGCCCCCAATAGCTAATAATAGTGTAAGGTCCAAAGCTTTATAAAAGATAAAATCCAGATTAAAAGTGTTTCTTTAACATTTTAGCAGCTCTTTGCTAGCAATGCTGATTTGAACGAGGTCAAGAGCGGGAGCACATGATTTTAAATGAAAATGTCATGTACTAGTCTGGAATTTCCAGCACATCTGGTAGATAGGGTAGCATGGGATTGGTGCAGTGACTCAAATAACATCCTGTCTTCTAATATTTTCCGTTGCTGGTAATCACAGAATCACAGAATCACAGAATGTTAAAGGTTGGAAGGGACCTCAAAGATCATCTAGTCCAACCCCCCTGCCAGAGCAGGATCACCTACACTAGAGCGCACAGGAACGCGTCCAGGCGGGTTTTGAATGTCTCAAGAGATGGAGATTCCACAACTTCCCTAGGCAGCCTGTTCCAGTGCTCAGTCACCCTCACAGTGAAAAAGTTTTTCCTCATATTTTTCTGGAACCTCCTGTGTTCCAGCTTCCACCCATTGCCCCTTGTCCTGTCAGTGGACGCCGCTGAAAAGAGCCTGGCTCCATCCTCCTGACATTCCCCCTTGACATATTTATAAACATTGATGAGGTCACCCCTCAGCCTCCTCTTCTCCAAGCTAAAAAGATCCAGCTCCTTCAGCCTTTCCTCATAAGGGAGATGCTCCACTCCCTTCACCATCTTTGTGGCTCTACGCTGGACTCTCTCAAGCAGCTCCCTGTCCTTCTTGAACTGAGGGGCCCAGAACTGGACACAATATTCCAGATGCGGCCTCACCAGGGCAGAGTAGAGGGGCAGGAGGACCTCTCTTGACCTACTTGCTACTCCCCTTCTAATACACCCCAGGATGCCATTGGCCTTCTTGGCCACGAGGGCACACTGCTGGCTCATGGTCATCCTGCTGTCCACTAGAACCCCCAGGTCCCTTTCCCCTGCACTGCTCTCCAGCAGGGCAGTCCCCAACCTATATTGGCACATGGGGTTATTTTTTCCCAAGTGCAAAACTCTACACTTGCCCTTATTAAACTTCATCAGATTTCTCCCCGCCCAGCCCTCCAGCCTGTCCAGGTCTCTCTGAATGGCTGCACAGCCTTCTGGTGTGTCAACCACTCCCCCCAACTTCGTATCATCAGCAAACTTGCTGACAACATTCTCTAATCCCTCATCCAGATCGTTGATGAATATATTAAACAGCACCGGCCCAAGCACTGACCCCTGAGGGACCCCACTAGACACAGGCATCCAGCCAGACTCGGCCCCATTGACCACAACCCTCTGGCTTCTTCCCTTCAACCAGTTCTCGACCCACCTCACTACTTGGTCATCCAGACCACACTTCCTCAGTTTACCTATGAGGTTGCTGTGGGAGACGGTGTCAAAGGCCTTGCTGATGTCCAGGTAGACCACGTCCACTGCATGGCCACCATCCATCCACCTAGTTATGTCTTCGTAAAAGGCTATCAGGTTGGTCAAACATGACTTCCCCTTGGCAAAGCCATGCTGACTGCCCCTAATAACCTTCTTATCCTTGATATGCCTAGAGACAGTGTCAAGGATAAGATGTTCCATCACCTTTCCAGGGATGGAGGTGAGGCTGACCGGTCTGTAGTTACTCGGGTCATCCTTCCTGCCCTTCTTATAGACTGGAGTGACATTCGCTTTCCTCCAGTCTTCAGGCACCTCACCTGTTACCCACGACTTACCAAAGATGATGGAGAGTGGCCTAGCAATGACTCCCGCCAGCTCCCTCAGCACCCGTGGGTGCATCCCATCAGGGCCCATGGATTTATGAATGTCCAAGTGTTCAAACTGATCCTTAACCCACTCCTCATCAATCAGGGCAGACTCCTCCTTTGTCATGACTTCCTCTGGGACCTTAGGGGACTGAGGCTCCTGAGGACGGTCTCCAACAGTGTAGACAGAGGCAAAGAAGGCATTCAGCAACTCTGCCTTCTTTCTGTCCTCTGTCTCCAGGGCACCCACCTCATTCAACAGAGGGCCTACATTGCCTCTAGTGTTAGTTTTGTCAGCAATGTATTTGAAGAAGCCCTTTCTGTTGTCTTTGACCTCCCTTGCAAGTTTTAACTCCAAGGAGGCCTTAGCTTTTCTGATTGCCTCCCTGCACTCCCTGACAGCTGCCCTGTACTCCACCCAAGTGGTCAGCCCTTCCTTCCACAATTTAAACACCCTCCCCTTACACCTGAGTCTGCCCAGCAGATCCCTGGTTAACCAAGCAGGTCTCCTGGATCTCTTTCTTGATTTCCTACCTGATGGGATGCACTGATCCTGAGCTTCAAAGAAGTGGTCTTTGAATGCCAACCAACTGTCTTGGGCCCCTTTACCTTTCAGCTCCCTGTCCCACGGGGTATCCCCCAGTAATTGCTTGAAGAGGCCAAAGTTGGCCCTTCTGAAGTCCAGAGTTGCGATCCTGCTTGCTATTCTGTTTTTACCGCACAGGATCCTGAACTCCACCATCTCATGGTCGCTGCAGCCAAGGTTGCCCTCAACCTTCACTGCTTCAACCAGTCCTTCCTTGTTGGTGAACACAAGGTCCAGCAGCGCTCCTCTCCTGGTAGGCTCATCTACCATTTGCATCAAAAAGTTATCATCGATGCACTGGAGGAACCTCCTGGACTGAGGATGGCTGGCTGTGTGGGACTTCCAGCAAACGTCTGGGTAGTTGAAATCCCCCATGAGAACCAGGGCCTGGGACTGAGAGGCTGCTGTCATCTGCCTGTAAAAGGCCTCATCAACTTCCACCTCCTGATCAGGTGGTCTATAGTAGACACCCACCACAGTGTCACCTAAGCTAGCCTGCCCCTTAATTCTCACCCATAAACTCTCTACTTGCTCCTCATCTGCTGCTCGATGGATCTGAATACACTCCAGTTGCTCTCTCACGTACAGAGCAACTCCCCCACCTCGCCTCATCAACCTGTCTTTCCTAAAGAGAACATAACCATCAAGGCCCACATTCCAGTTATGTGAGCTGTCCCACCACGTCTCTGTAATTGCAATAAGATCATAGTTCTCCAGCCGAACATAGACTTCTAATTCTCCCTGCTTATTCCCCATGCTTCTTGCATTGGTGTACAGACACTTCAGAGATTTAATGGAGCATCTGTTACCGTTGCTTGTGCATTTTTTGCCTAACCCTGGGATACTTCCCCTTGGCTCATGTGTAGAGACTCGGGTTTTATCCCCTTCCCCCTTCCAACTTAGTTTAAAGCCCTATCTATTAATCCTGCCAACTCTCCAGCAAGAATTCTCCTCCCTCTCTTAGACAGGTCTACACCATCTATATCTCTCATGCCCAGTACTGCATAAACTTCCCCGTGATCATAATACCCAAAACGTTGTTGGAGGCACCAGTCTTTAAGCCATGCATTAACTGCATCTACTTTTCTTTTCCTTTCACTATTCCTGTCACCTACTAATGGGATAGATGAGAAAACTACCTGTGCCCCCGATCCTTTGATCACCTGGCCCAACAACTTAAAGTCCTTTTTAATTCTCTGAGTACTTCTATGATTGATCTCGTCACTGCCAGCCTGGACAATCAACAATGGGTAATAATCAGTGGGACTCACCAGCCTGGGAAGTTTTTTAGTAATGTCCCTAATCCGAGCTCCAGGGAGGCAACAGACTTCCCTGTGGACTGGGTCTGGACGGCAAATGGGACCCTCTGTTCCCCTCAGGATGGAGTCACCAATGACAACTACCCTCCTTTTCTTTTTAATTGAACTAGTCCTGATGCATAGGTCTGATTTGGTCAGCGAAGTCAACCTTACGTCTCCACATTCATTCACCTCTTCTTTTCCATGGCTCTCCTCTTCCAGAGCACTGTACCTGTTCTGTAGAGGCAAGTGAGCAGGTGAGGGAGGCTGGGCATGGACCCGCCTTCCTCTCCGAGCCAGGACTTGTTTCCATTCCCCCTCATCACCTTGGTCCCCTCCTTTGACCTCATGGCCAGAGGGGAGAGGATCCCCTGTTGCATGTGGAGAGTGCTGTGTGTGCATCAGGGACTGGCTCCACCAATCTATCTCTCTTTCACACTCCCTAATGCTCCTCAGCCTCTCCACTTCTTCTTTTAGCTCTACCACAAGATGGAGGAGATCATCCAACTGACCGCACCTCACACAGGCACTGTCAGATACAGCGTCTGGGAGGCACAGGCTCAGGCACTCCCTGCAGCCGGCAGCCTGCACAGCTGCGTCCTTGTGCTGGAGCACTGTTTGGGTCCCCACACTCCTCCTCGTGGTGGCTTTCTGTCTGGTGGCAACCATAATGGGGAAGAAGAAAAAAAAAAAAAGGAAAGAAAAATGATCAAAAAACAAACAAACAAAAAAAAAAAAAAAAAAAAAAAAAATAGAAAAGAATTAACCAATAACCACCCTTCACCTCTTATGCCCAGGGTCTGCGATCCTCGCCCTCCCTGAGCCACCAGTAACACCCCGCTGTGCCCGCGGATCACCAGAGTCCAGCAGGTCCTCCCCTCCCCCACGCTCGCGCCGCAATGAAGTGTTTAGTATGGACAGAGCTTGTAAATTAAGTAGAGTATTGATATTCTTTTGGGCCAACACTTGGCTGATTTAAATAAAGATATATTAGATAGATTAGATATATTAAGGATCTATTTTTTTTCCCACCTTCGTAAGCTGTGTTTCTATGGAAAATTTAAAAGGGTGATAATTTCCCATTAAGTAGCTACATTGAAAAGGAACATTTGCTGTGGTAAGATTCACTACTGTTTAGTTCTTTGGATTTTGTTTTATTCAGTTGGAACATTTTGAGAACAAACAGCAAAAGATACAATGTGTAATGTATTACCATTTGGACAAGACTCTATCTTGGGGTTTTGCTTATTTGTTTAACTGGGAATGTGTTCTTAAAGCAGACTTTCAGAATAAGCTCAGGTGTGCTAAATCTAAGGTTTTATTTATTGAACGTACAGGTTTCAACTACAAGGAGAAAACAGCCCTACAAAAGAGTCTGATATTTTTGTGCAATAGTGATTAAATGGTTTGGCTTACGAACAAGGGATGGCAAAATGCTTCCATGTTAGCATTTATTTAAAAGGAGATATTGTACAGTTAATAGAACAAACAAGGAATTCCTATCTGGTTTCCATTAATTCACTTCTGAACTTCTGACTTGAATATAAGTCCAGTCTCTCTTCTTCATAATGAATAATATGGACCAAAATGAGAGAAAAAGTTCTTTCATTTTGTATGTTTAGGGCTGTTTATCTTTGCAAGACATTTAAATTTAAGGCCTGAGGCACTAATTCTGTAAAATTTTGATAAAATTCATCAGCAATTTACGGATCATTATTGTAAGTGGAAGTTAGATAAGGACAAGTCTGCAGCTAAAAGAGTTTCAGATTAGTCCAGAAGCTTGCAGGTTTTCCTAAAACTTGAGCAGTCCCAGATTTGGGGACTGAAGTCCCTACTGAGAATCTATTTTTCTGTTCACTTTAAGATTTTCTCCTTTTAGGAGGCTTTAGGGAACTGCCATGATGCTGTTTCAAAGGTAGCGGACAAGAGCTATTCCTGCTTCCACCTTCTTGTGGAAGAACATAAAAACTAAGGTTTTAGCACTTCATCATTTTCCATAGGAAAATAAACTGATGAGAAAGATCTGATATTTTACAGGTATTACATGGGCTACTGCTTGGGTGGCTCTCTAAATAGTAGCCAAATTTTGTATATCCCAAAAACATGGTATTTAATTATGGACTTCTGTATATTAAAAAACTTTTGAAAGGCTGGATTTACCTCCAGTAAATTTATAATTTTACCATTTCAGTCTCATGTTTTACTGCTATACTTTGGGTTTCCTGGTCCTCATTAGCTTTGCATAAAACTGCCAACTCATGTAGACGTTGTACTGGGCCCTCATATAGCATGCACACAAAAATTTTGGTTGTGTATCTACTTTTGGTTTTGCATCTACTGTTTTAGGGATGACTTCTATATGGATCATCTCAGGACTTCGAACTAATGGCATATTCCTCAGCTACACTGTTGTCTGGAAAGCTGCAATACAAGTGCATATCCTCAGGAGAACCAGAATATAAAATTTTCAAGTGAAAATTCTCAGCAAAAAGCAGATGGTAATGGATTTTTTCATATCTCAGAGGGAGGAATAGAGGACACCTTGAACACTGATACAGCCTGGTGTTTTTCCCACGGGCACATCGTGGATGATACACAGGTCCTGTATTGTAAGTGCAGCCTCTGATTCTGTTTGCAACCTTGCTGTGAGAAGAGTTATCATGCAGAAGTTTATTCCCCATGAGAACACACACTTCGTTTTGTTCAATAAACTCTAGATTGCCTCCTACAAATACTTTTACTTGAAAATTTCATCTTAAGGTTCTCTTATAGGCTTACTAAAGAAAGGTTTTGAAATAAACACACTTGTTTCTTCATCACTTTTATGAACTTGGAAACTACTGCTGGGTCATCTTCATTCATAATGAGATTTTGCATATAGATGTTGATTTTTTTTTTAACTTTCTTATCAGGAGGAGCAGTATTGTTTTTTGCATTTCTAGTATGTAAGATAATTCAGATGACAAATACCATTTTGCGCTCAGAATTACAATTTCTGGTCTTGTTTGTAGCTGATTCTGCCTGTCCAAATAAGTTTTCTTTTTGTCTTATGATGATTTAATGTATCATTTCATCAAGATAACTAAAAACATTCCAGAAATTATTGTTGCTCGTGATTATTTCTTTTGAAAGTGTTAGCTCATGCCTTCTATATTAAGAATGGAAATACTGTATCTTGTCCTTTCTTACGTGTTTTTCCACTCCTTTTTTTCAAACACTAGTAACAAAAGAAACATGATTGGCAGAATTATACCGTAGATCTGATCTTTTATGTCTGTATGCTAGTTTACACTAGCTGACCTTCTTTCTTGACTGTTGGAAAGCTTAGCAAAAAGCGAGTGCCTAGCACATAAATTATTTCAATTTTATGTTTTGTAGCAAGATTTTGAGGATCAAGATTTGTCTTGATGCAGGTAGCTTAAAACTCTTCTCTTATAAGGAGAAATAAATTCTAATATAAAAATTTGGTTTGGATTCATCCTTGGAACTGTGTTTGGATGCCAGTACCCAGAGTAATACCGATGCAAATCCACGGCTTCCATGAAAATATTCTGATTTGAAGGAGGGCTGAAAGGATGAACAGAGGGCTCCAATACCTCTCCCAAGAGGACAGGCTGAGAAAGTTGGGGTTGTTTTTGCGACAGTATTGAGCTTTGTAATTTTCTACCCTTTTATGCATCTAACAGGCCCTCCCTGGGACTCTAAGAAGCTCCTCCCCCCGGATACGGGGCAGGAGGACCACCTTCGTGGAGCACGAGCAGCGGCCACTGGGCCAACATGGCCCAAAGGAGCCCTGGCCAGGGGCCGTGCTCAGTGCTGCAGAGGAAGGCAAAAAACCCCCGTGGACACTTGTTAACAAACCGTGGGGGGAAAAAAGCCTTCCTCCCCCCAGCTGCAGGGCACGAGAGGCCATCTCCGTGGTGCACAAAGAGCAGCAGGCAGTAACCCAGCCCAAAGGGAGCAGAGGAGCCCTGACAAGTGGTCATGCTCAGTGCTGCAGAGGAAGGCAAAAAACCCCCGGGGACCAGTGCCAATCTGCCCCGGGGGAAAATTCCTTCCTGACCCCAGCGCTGGCGATCGGCTACTCCCTGAGCATGTGAGCAAGACCCACCTCCTCGTCCCACAGCCTGGTCACGCCTCCCCGGAGATGCACAAGCCCTGTTCTCCCCCAGCCTGAAGCCATCTCAGGGGCTTACAAACGCTCCAGGCCTGATTAAGCTTAGTGGCAAAAATCCTTCCCATGCCTGGCAGGACACCAGTAGGTGCTCCAAAGCACTGGGACCCAGGTACCTGCACCTTTGCTTCCCATTTCCTAGGGCTGCTGCCCCTGGCTCTGCAGGGGATGAGGAGGCCGAGCTCTGCAGTGCTCTCCCAGAAGGCATTCCCTTGCTCTGGCCATGGCTGTCCCGCTGGAAAAACCTAAAAGCCTTGAGCATATCCTGATGTTGGTGGCTCTTCTCATTCCCAGCAGCCTTGTCCAGCCTCTTTGGTCTTCTCCTCTCAGACCTCCCAAGTAAATCCACAGGCTCCTCAAGGACTCCCTCTCGGATGTGTCTGGGCCACCCCTGGGGCCAGCTCTGGCAGGGACACGGGAGGACACTGTCTTTTATCCCAGCCTAGGGCATTGTGACATCTGCGTTGCAGGGTGATGGCACTGTGACATGGGCATGGTGCACCCCCCTGCCCAGCCCTGCCCACTGCTCCTCTGCCTCTGGAGGAAGGGCTTTGGGGTGTTGACCCTGGGGCAGTCCCAGCCCAGAGGGTTCTGATTCTGTTTCAGAGCTGATGCTCACAGCACTAACACAAGGACACGTGTAGCCGGGAGCAGGCTGATGCATCCTTCAGTTTATCTTGAAAAAACATCCCTTGCAGTCTGGCAAAGGAAAGGTGCAGAACCGCAGGAAGTAGCCACAGAAACACAGGGCGACTAGTGCTCGTTTCCTGAAGAGAGAAAACTTGATAAGTGGCAATTGGTACCGACCACACAAAAAAGAAGTAGGCGTGTGTGATACTGGTTTGGGACAATCCCAAGCACCAGTACAGGCTGGGTGATGAGTATGGATTGAGAGCAGCCCTGCAGAGAAGGACTTGGAGTCCTGGTTTATGAGATGTTCAGGTCAAGGGAGGTGATGCCTTCTTACCCTCTACTGTGCTCTTATGAGACCCCATCTGGAGTACTGTGTCCAGCCTCGGGGCCCCCAACACAAGAAGGACATGGACCTTTTGGAGTGGGTGCAAAGTATTCTCAGAGGGCTGGAACACCTCTGCCATGAGGACAGGCTGAGAGAGTTGGAGTTGTTCAGACTGGAAAAGAAAAGGTTCTGGGGAGACCTTATAGGGGCCTTCCAGTACTTGAAGGGGGCTACAGGAGAGCTGAGGAGGGACTGTTTACAAGGGTGCATAGTGAAAGGACAAGGGGCAATGGTTTTAAACTAGAGCAGGGTGGATTTAGATTTAGAAATTAGGAAGTTCTTCACTGTGAGGGTGGTGGGACACTGGAACAGGTTACCCTGGGAAGTTGTGGATGCCCCCTCCCTGGAAGTGTTTAAGTCCAGGAGCAACCTGGTCTAGTGGGACGTGGGTGCTGTTTTTGATAGTTTAATATTATTATTGTTTGCTTGAAAAATACATTGAACAATTTATCTGTTAAGAGTAGGGGAAGTGATCTATACACAAGAGTATATAGCATGAACATAGAGTAGCAGTATGTTATCAACACAATAGGAAATACATTATAAATAACAGTTCCACGTGCATTAGGAAATTGTATTTGCCATCTTAATTTTTCCTTTTCTGGTTTCTTGTTTTTCCCTCTTTTTTACACTTCTTTCCAAACAACTTTTAGACCAAGATTATTCTTTTGAATAGCTTAAACAAGTTTCTGAGAGGGTGTCAGTGGAAGTTTGATTGAATCAGAAATTTATGCATTGTAATGTTCTACTTGTCTATTAACAAAATCGGAGTTTCAGACTTTTATGAGTTCTGAAATTTCCTTCATGCACAAAAAAAAATTTGTTATAGTATGAAATGGTCATGTGCAAATCTATTCCGGGCAGTCTGTGTTTTAGTAGCATGAGAATTAATATATTTTATGCTATTTAAAATAAGTGTGTGATTAATTTTTTGATGGGTTGCAGGCTACTGCAAATCCAATTCAGGCAAACAAAATTTGAAATATAAATGTGTTAGCTGAAAATATTTAATCATTGACATGAATGTGAACTTTTCATGCTCATTGCTTTACAGTCGTGGATTGTCTTGAATTATTAATTCATATTGTTCAGTGGAAGCAAAAGAGACAACAGCACTGACCCAGGCTGTGATAAAGACCATAGTCTTGCTAGTGGCCAGTAACAGCAGGAGTTTATTTCTCCATCTTTCCTCTCTTGGCCCAGCTGACCACCCTTTTCTGCATACTGCCTTCCCACCTTCCCCCTTGTCACTGTGGGGCAGGAAACAGTGATTACATGCAGGTGGATGCTGCTGGCATTGAATCAGCAATACCTGATCAAAAAAGGAGCTTTTTTCTTCTTTACAATCTGATCCGTTGTACAAATGTGTATGTCATAATGCTAGTAAAGGTGATTTATTTTGGGGTGATCATTTTTTTCTGTATAGGAATAGAGTCAGCTTACTCTTGAACTTTGCTTGATAACAATGCTAACTGGCAATTAAAATTGCAGGCGGTTGGGGTACTCCATCATGTCTGTAGCTGTTTATCTTCCTTGTGTCAGAAATCAATGTTGCAGCAATGGAAAATAAGAAATGAAGAAATAAAAAGTTGCATTCAGAGCTTGAAGTTAGTGCACATTACACTAAATTATTAAACAATATAATTTAAAAACTTCAGGAATAAAATTGATGCTGAAGCTTCTCACTTGATAATCAGGTAATGGATGCAGCAAAAAGCTAGCTACACACTCTTGCCGTTACTTTACCTTCAATTATATTTTGATGTATGTGTTTCTTTTAGGTGTAGGACAGTGGTAGACAGGTTATAGCAAAGTTTTGTTAGTGAGACATGTTGTATTTATGAAGCAATGAAAGAAGATGATATTTGAAAGACAACCTGATAGGATATATTATGAAGGATGGGTGGTGTGGCGATTGATGAAGGACTTTGATGGATCATTCATCGGCAATTGGGGGTTACATGGGCGGCCTTTCTATGAGAAATTGTAGCTACTGATCTGGAGAAGAGCCAGTGTCCAGCCAAGCTCCAGAGCACTTGCTTGTGTGACTGCAAACTGGGATCCAACCCAACCTTACGCCACGAGAAGGGCTTGTGAATCTCCAGGGAATTTCTGGTGTCCGAGACCAGCCCTCAATAAGATGCAAATACATGACTGCAGAGAGCTTGAGTTCCTTCTCACTTTGAAAAGGACAGGATTTAAGGCACAAGTAGGATCTCCCACCTATATTTCCACAGCTTGTTTGGTTGCTGAAGATCTCTGACTTGACAAATTAAAGGCATTCGGAACAAATAGTTATCAGGCAAAAGTCACTTAAGTGCTCTCTTTGTGTGTGTGTGCCCTAATCAGTGTTTTTTTACTGTTGCCAAATAATAATAAATGCATGCTCAGGGCAAAAAGAAAAGCTGATTAAATGTTACATTATTGCATTAGCTGTCATTTTTTAAACAGCAAATGGAAAAAAGGAAAGAATAAACTTCTTGATTCTTCCCCCAGCAGCATCAAGCCACGTAGCGATGTCATGAAAAGGTCACTTGATTTTTAGTCGAAAAGATGGCAGCATGTACTTCGTTTTATATTTTGGTTCTTTCCTCCTGGTTTTCTCTGTGACAGAGCACGGAGGCTGCTCCTGCTTGCAGACCCTATTACAAGAAGAGGCGTAAGGCAGCGCGGAGAGCACCGGCGCTCCCGGGTTTGACAGAATGGGGAAATAATGACAGGAAAGAAAACAGAAAATCGTATCTTAAGTGAGGGTTGTTGGAATATTAAATCTACCACCTGACAAGAGATTACTCCAAACCCAGCAGCTTTCGTTTTAATGAACTCTGCATGGAAGTGTACCTGAAGACAGTCTAGAAAATCAGTCTAGTGAAAACACAGTTGCTCTCCTGCCTCTGACACCGTGTTACTCAGGTTGTTTTTTTTTGCTTGCGGTTGGTTTTTTTTAGTACTTAAGAATTTGTTTTCAAAAGGGTTGTTCTATTAATTTATTCCTTTTATTTTTTCCCAAAGTGAGCATTAAGATTTCGAAGTTTTAGGATTTTTTTTTTTAAGGAAAATTTTGTTTTGTTGACTTCGTATCTTAGTTTTTGGCTAAAATTCAGGGGAGATTTTTGTCTGTGGGAGAAATTGTTTAATTTTCCTTATGTTTTGTTTCTGTGTGAACTTTTTAGAGAGATGTGTTAGCAGTGTGCCTTCTGCTCAATATTGAATCAATGCGCTGAGAAAAGACTAGTGTTTCCTAATTCATCAATGCATTGGTTCCTTCCTTGTGTTCTCATATTTAATTGCTTAATGAATCCTGCCTCTGCTTAGCTGAGATCTGATGTTTACAGCTTTAAGCAGAGTGATTGAAGAAGCACAGCAGTTTGGTAGGAAGCATGTAATTGCCATAGTAGACGTACAGTAGTTTTTCATCTGAGATCCATAATCCAGTCCATATGGAAGCAGGCTGCCAGCCCCTGTGTTGGTGATCCATGTACTTGAGGGCTTCGATGTTCTTTGTGTGATACTGATGATAGAGAGGTCAGAGGTGAGATGTTTGTAGCTGATGGGCCTTCTCTTTTGCAGCATTTCATAGAACCATAGAATCATAGAATGACCTAGGCTGAAAGGGACCTTAGAGATCATCTAATCCAACCTCCCTGTCATGGGCAGGGACGCCTCTCTACTACATCAGGCTACTCAAGGCTCTGTCCAACCTGGCCTTGAACACCTCCAGGGAGGGGGCAGCCACAACATCTCTGGGGCTAAAATTGTTCCTGCGCTGGAAGTATGCATGAAAAACTGAATCACTAACAGCAGAAAAAAGGAGCAAAAAAAAGAGGAGTTTTGGGTGAAATTCCTAAGAGCGAGTTCAATCCTAGAAGGTGCTGAGTACTACTGCAGAAGGCTGACGCTCTTACTACTGCTGATTACAGCAGCATGAATGTGCACCTATAGCAGCAGCTTGGAAAGCACCCATATGGCTCTTTAACTTCGTTTGAAACCAAAGAATATTCTGAGAGCAGGTGACATCCTTTGTCGTGCTTATTTAAATCCCTGTGCACTGCTGTAAATCTAAAATACCGGTGACAGGAGCTAAGCCTTTTTGGTTTCATAAAAATTATGAATAGACGTATTTTATATAGTTAAGAAGTCTCTTAGCAAGACGAGTGTCCAACTGCAAAGCAGAAAACTATAATGGACTGACAGGTGATGTGCTTGACAGAGCTGCAGGTGACCAGGAGAGAGATGCCTGCAGTGCATGGTACCTGATATATAATAGCAATTACATACAGGCCTTATAAACCAGGTAGAAACGCATGGGTGGGAGGGCATAATTTGAAATGCAAATAGCAATGTGCAGCTTTACAAAGCCATGGGTTTTTAAATATGTTTTTGTAGTAACTGCAGGACAAAGGAGAGGAAGGGAAAGCACATAAATGCAGATTATGCATTTTGTTTCTAGCAACTGGTGTTTTTTATTAATGCTCAGGCAAAAATGTGTTAGCCAAACATATCAAGCACACCAAGCAATTCTCTGCCTATCTATCATATATTATCACATATATATTACTACCAGCACTCCTAGTCATTAATTAAGCAGGGTTCTCTTTATGCGTAGATTATGCTGGCAGTTTAATTACGGTTACCAGGTTACTGAATCAATAAAGGAATGAGAGAAACAGATTGCATACCTAGAAGAAGTTGAGTAAAATTAGAAAAGGAACAAAGAGGATATACTAAGGCAGTCTAAAAGGGAGAGGTCAAGAATTTGAATTTAGGCAAAAACCATGGATTAAATTCAAGATGTGTTTGGAAAAAAAAAAAAAAGAAGTATTTCAAATGATGATTGCAAGAAGTACTAGAATAGGAATAATAAAGTTATGCTTTTTTTTCACAGGTACTGGTACTCTGTAAAAATGTATTCCTTTTTTATGCCCTCATCATAGTCTGCAAGAGTTGCATCTGTTCTGTAGAGTCGTTTCCCCCACCTGAATTTGCAGGGCTATTGAAGGTATGATAATATAGTTGCTTCTCTTCTGCAAAAAGCTTCAAGACTAGTTAGCTCAGAGCAAGACCTTCCTTTTTGTGTTAGGTATGCTGTTCATATCCTGTCTCACACTGTCAGGAAGTGATTTATATTTACCAAAAGAGTAAATATAATATAAATTGTTTCCATTATTTTTGTTGTTGGAATACTTTTTAGAAAAACATATACTGCTAATAATTACCCTCAAAATTGGCCTCTCAGCTTCAGTCGCTAAAGGGAAATAGTTCACTGGTTTCTAGCAGAAGAGACACCATTTAAAATGAAGGACATTGCTCTGAAAGACTTCGATTTCTTCATTCACATTGCCCATGAGAAACTCTTTTTCAGAGATATCATGGGCTGATAATATGCTCTTGCCATAACTCTTCCTCAGCGTAGGTGGAGGTGAAGGGTATTTACTCTTGCCGAAATTTCAGACACTACTGGACTGAATATACGGTGCTCCCAGTACCTTGGGTAGCAATTACTGGCAGTGATGTTGAGTTTCCCAGTCTGTACTCTTTCCCTAAGCAGCATAATGAAACAGTTGATTTTTTTTGGTTGTCTCCATTCCCTAGTTCACTAAATGACACTGGAGTTAGATCACAAAGGCATCTGGCAGATAGAAAAGGTGGTGATTTGACAGATGGAGCTGTATCTTAGGAGTGGAGCTTAACACAGAATATTCGGGTTGGAAAGGTAGTAATCTGGGGTAATGCCGAGGAGGGCAGCTTCACACACTGAACTAATGCTGCATTTTTGCTCTTCTAATAACCAAAGCATGAAAGGGCAACTTGGGGCTCTCCAGCTGAGCAGGGTGGCCAAGGGCACAGGTCTTCTCTGCTTCCAGTTACACTGGTTGAAAAACCTGCTGCTCCCAATTGCGTATCCCAGTGTCTTTCCAGGGAGTTTTGGTCCTTCTGACTTGTTAAAACTCACTGAGCTACTTGAATGACCATTCCTTAGTCTGGCACCAGCCTTTAGATAATGTCTTTACTGACTTTGTTCTTTCTGTACACAAGCTAAAGACTACTTCCACGTGCAGCGCTTCTGGCAAATTTGAGTCATCTGCAATAATGGGATAATAACCTTTGGGTCACAAGAGAAAGTGTGTGCAAGACCTTCTGTGGTCTGGCTGACCACTTAAGTTGTTGTTCCCTCTGCAAACCCCACCGTCCATTTTGGTCAGCTTGAAAGATAACTTCTCTTTGACCCATATGTGTACATTAGCACTTCATCCCTGTGTCACTTTCCACTTTTTAATCTGTTTAAATTGTAAACTTGTCAGAAGAAGATCTCTCTGTTTTCAGGATGCAAAGCAAAACAAAGCCCCAATCTTGTTCAGGTCCTTCAGTTCCTGTTGAAATAATTAATGAGGTTTTGTGCGAGGTGTTGCAAAGTGCCTAGAGACTGCTAGATTTGCTTACATGGATGCCGTGGTGCACCTTGGCAAAATTGTTGTTTGTAAAGCAATTTTGTCTCTAATATAAAAGGCACTCTATAAAATCAGTTGCTATTATTTTTTCATAGAGAATTTTCCATCTGAATTGTAAGCTTCGAATTGCTGACTATCTCCTTAAAGCTTCCAGATAATAATGATACATCTTCTTCCAGCTAATATGTATCATTACTTTTTATCAAGCAAGGCTTGGCTCATAGCTGTAGAAATAGTATGATTTACTGGCCTCCAGCCATTCAGTTAATTATCTGCTAGTTACTTAAAACACCTGGGGCTTTGATTCATTCCAGTGTAAGTTATTAACTTGCTGGTAAAGGATCAGTACCTCATAAATAGTTTCTCTAAATAACTTTACAGTGTTGCCAAAGTTTAGTATTTTTTTGTTGTTTTTTCCTATTTATAAGAATAAATATGTGGGTGACAGCTATAATTACAGGTATATATTGCAAATATTTTGACTTTTGATAGCCCCATATCCATGTGAACAGCAGACAAGTGTCCCAGAACTGTTACTTCGGCACCTTCAGGTCTTTGGGGGAGTCTAAGTAGCTTTACATGTACCAAACTGATTGAAGACTGATTTGTTTTAAAATAGTTTGTTTTGCTTTTTTTTTGGTCACATTATTAAAATAATAAGATCAGGTGAAAAGATCTTAAGCCAAGCTTCACTTGTGCTGAGTCTGTTGAGATTATATACAGTGGTTAAAGCTTTGGCTGTCTTAAAGTATTTGAGACAGATAATAGACTCTTTCATCTCTTTTTTTCTGTATCTCATCCCTTCTTTCTTCAACCAAAAGTCATAAGCCACTTATTTGTTTAGAATGTGGAGAATACGTGTAAAAATCACTTTCACGGAAGGAAAAAGCAGGAGCTGCCTTTGGCCTGGGAAGCATCCCTGAGGCAGATTCTGTACTTGAAGTTTGAAAGTAATTTTTCTACAGTATTCTTATAGTTGTGGTTGGTTATAAAGAGTGTCTCAAATGATGAATTGCTTTTGTAGCTCAAGGGGAGAGAAAAGATTCTCTAATTGCTTGGGTCCTAGGCCTTGCTTAGATGCCTTATATCCACTAAATAACCTGATGGCCCTGATAGCTGCAGTGGATCATTACTAAATTCTGTGTGAGCTGATCTCCCAGAGAGAAGTTAACAAATATGCCCAGGTGAAAGGAATTGCATGAATCCAGTTTCAGTTGTAACCTCAAGGGAGAGGAGAAGTTAAAAGCTTCCAGTCAAAGACAGTGGGCAAAAAAAAAAGTTGTTCTTTTTGTCTTGTGATGTTTATATTCATCAGGGTGGGTGAGGAACCTGGCAAGAGCCAGAAGCAGCGAATCATCATGGTAAGTCGCTGGCCAGCTATCATGATTTAGAAGTGATCTCAGCTAATAAGCTCTATCAGGATCAAATGTGCTTGACCTTGGCCTGATGAGTTCAGATGGTGGCTGGAAGGAGTGAGCAAAGTAAGTTAAAGCAGACAGAGAAGAGCACAGTCAGTGCAAGAAGGCTGAGAAAGGTAGTGCTTACTGTAGTGGGTAGTGTAATATTATGGATGGGAGAGAAGAGGGGTCACTGGAGCAGTACTAGAAGCGATACTGAGGTAAGTTAACCATAAGCCAGCAATGTGCCCTTGTTTGACCAAGAAGGCCAAAGTTATCCAGAGATGCATTAAGACTGTGTCCAGTAGGTCAAGGCAGGTCATCCTCCCCTTCTGTTCTACCCTGGTAAGGCCATATGTGGAATACTGTGTCCAATTCTGGGCTCCCCAGTTCAAGAGAGACAGGGAACTACTGGAGAGAGTCCAATGGAGGGCAGCAAAGATGACTGGGGGACTGGAGCATCCCTCTTATGACAAAAGGTTAAGAGAGCTGGGACTGTTTAGCCTGGAGAAGACTGAGAGGAGATCTTATTGATGTTCATAGGTATCTAAAGGGTACATATAAGGAGAATGAAGCCGGACTCTTTTCCGTAGAGCCCAGTGACAGGACAAGAGATAATGGGCAAAAGCTGGAACACAAGAAGTTTCATCTAAATATGCGAAAAATCTTTACTGTGAGGGCGGCAGAGCACTGGACAGGCTGTCCAGAGAGACTGTGGAGTCTTCTTCTCTAGAGATATTTGAAACCTACCTGGATGCAATCATGTCTAATGTGCTTTAGGTGATGCTGCTTTAGCAGGGGAGTTTAACTAGATGATCTCTAGAGATCTCTTCTAACTCTGATGATTCTATAAATGGATGTTAGTTCTGCTGCCCAGCACATTCTTGCAACCTGCAGGAAAAAGCTGCTGTACTGAAAGCTACCTGTGCTGAACTGGTATCCTTTGTGCTGCTCTGCTTGCTTCTTTTTTTTCAAAGAGCCTCAGCTGAGGTTGCATGGTACTGTGTGATGCATATACTCATGCAGAACATTCCCTGTTGTGGGACTTCAACAGCCAAATAAGAAAGACTGGCTTAAAGAAAAGGGCAGATACAGAGATGAACTTTGTTGTCCCAGTTTGTATAAGCAGGCTAGGTTGATGGCCGAGCTGGGGGGAGAGGAAGACTGCCCACTTAATGAGTGAAAAAAGGAAAAAATGTAGGTTTGTATCACTGCTGAGAGGTGGTTGTGACTGAGAAATAAACACCAAAGTGACTTTATCTGAAAATTGGATTTTCAGCAGCAGGAAGTGCCTGATCTGATTGTTTACACCTTTTTTTTCAAAAGCTTGGGCAGGCTGTTCTGTATCTTTATCTCCTCTTTTTCCTTCCTGCCTCCTGATGCTCTGACCTCCAGCCCTCTCGGGTCTGCCAGTTGGTTTCTCTTTACCTACAGAGCTGGAAGGAGCACTCTGCTCTGGTGTAGAAGCGACAGCTGCTTTTCTCTTGTGTGCTGCCATTATCTGACTTGTGCATCTCAGAGCAAAGCTGATAAAAAGACTACTAAGACAAGATGGTCATTTTCAGTCTTTAAAAACTTATGATAATTAACAAATCTCATGAAAGAATTGTGTGTTAGTTAAATGATGATTAACAGGGGTTCTCATGAATAAAATATACCAGTTTATGTCTGATTTGTAGTAGTAGCATTAAACTTTTTTCTCTGACTTCAGTCTATGTAAACAAAGAAAATGGTGTGTTATTAGAGGGCCATGATTGTGAACTTTTTGCCTGGATAGGAAGATTAAGTGAAGTTCCCATTCATTTAGACAAATACATGCACCTGCCTGGAGGATTGGCTATTTTCAGGTTTTTAATACTTGCCTCCCATGTAGGTTAAGCTGACTGGGTGGTAGGTTAGGATAGATTGAAATAAGATATTTGGGAAGTACTGTCAGATGAGGATTAGCACTAGTCTAATAAAACAAGTTCAAATGTCTGTTTAGAGAAACAAGGGAAGTAGTCAAGTATAGGAAGCTAAAAGCCATGTGAGATCTCAAGTTTATTCCCTACACTGCAATGAAGAATTGAGTTTACATAGAAAAGTCAGTAATAGAGTAACTTGTGGGGTTTTTTGTTTATAATGCAAATACTTTGATGTTCTTTTTCTTCACTTGCAGCTGCACTGAGAGCTTGTGCTGATGGAGGTGCCAATCATCTCTATTACATCACCGAGGGAAGCCAGGACAGGTATGTTAACAATCATTGAAGTCATCTCTTAGCAATGAAAGAGGAACAGGATCTGTTCAGTTACCGAAGTAGCTGCCTGCTCTGTGCATGCTACTTTAGTGAGCTGTGGCAGGTAGCATAATATTTTCTCCATGTTATCTTTAATTTTTATTCCCAGCTACAATTCTTAAAAACACACGGATAGTCTGAAATACCTTTTGCCCTTAATCCACTAGTCACTTTTACTCAGCTCCCAGTCTTATTTTTTGCATCCATAAGAACTAGGCTTTTGATGCAGCCTCTGAAAACACTTGCTGTGCCCCTAGCAAGGCTTGACTAGACGAACATCTGATGCCTCTCACCAGGAGCTCAAACAAACTATGTCCTCTTCGTTCTTCTTGTAAGGCCTTAGAGGAAATCTGTTTGCTTTGTGAAGCGAGATGGGTAATAAAATAGGAAGTCTGCTTTTCTTTTTGGATTATTTTTAAATTAGCGCCATGGCATCGTGCACGTGTGATGCCAAAGGCAAGTACAGAAGTTCTGAATAAATGTGTATGCTAATTTAGGAAGTATGACTGAGAGTTTGTTCTTTTTTCTGTAATAGCATTTAAAATGGTAAAATATCCCAGGTTTCTGCCTCAGAACTGTTTAGTTGGAGTTGTGATGCAAAATACTGCGTTCAAGTGCTTCCTCATTTTTGTAGTGGAGACCAGAGTTAGGGAGGAAGATTGTAGACTTAAAGTAAAAGTTAACTTAAAATTTCTTCCTTTGTCATCTGGGAGAATGCTGATGGCTGGGATCTACAGCTGTGAAAACCAAGACTGGAGTCTGTCAGGCTCTACTACCTGTTGTAGGAGTATTCTGGTCTGTTTCTCTTCTCCTAGTAGTTGCTCAGAGGGTCGTGCACAACTTAGTCTTGAATTCAAAGAGAGATCCATTTAACTTGCAGCCAGCAGTTCTCTTTGCTAATGGTGATGCTTTCCAAAGAAGATTTTAGAGCTTTCATTTTACCTTCTTCTGTAACCCATTCATCTCTTCTGCACACCTTTATGTTCATACTAAATAAATATGATTCAGGGGAAAATGGGTTATTATACCTTGACTGAATAATTCTTTCAGTCTTACATACTTGGCCCTTGGAGTATTCTTTTTCTCTATCTTTCTTCTTCTCATCTTAATTGCTTTGGGTAGGTATATTTTACTTTCAAAGTGATTCTTCTGAAGCAAAAAAAGATCTGCATAATTTTGACTTTTGTCTTTAAAGAAATCATTCTTTGTGGGAAAGAATATTCATTTCCGTCTCTGAAGTATTTTCCCTTAAATTCCCTGTTCAGTGTTATTAAAGAGCTGTTTGCTCAGACTGTACTGACATGCTAATAACTTTTTTTTATGCTGTCTTAACCTTCTGTTTAAAACTCTATTTTATTCAAAGCCCTGATATCTAATTGTGTTGTATCAAAACCTAAAAACTAGTAATAGAATCATAAAGTGTTAGGAGTTGGAAAGGAGCTCTAGAGATCATCTAGTCCAACCTTCCTGCCAGAGCAAGATCCCCTAGGGCAGCCACACAGGAACACATCCAGGTGGGTTTTGAAAGTCTTCAGGGGAGACTCCACAACCTCTCTGGGCAGCCTGTTCCAGTGCTCTGTCACCCTCACAGTAAGAAGTTTCTCCTCATGTTGAGGTGGAACGTGCTATGTTCTAGCTTACACCCATTATTCCTTGTCCTGTTACTGTTCCTTGTCCTGTTAACTGTCCTGTTACTGTGAAGAGACTGGCACCTTCCTCTTGACACTCACTCCTCAGGTATTTATATACACTAATAAGATCCCCTCTCAGCCATCTCCTTTCAACGTTAAACAACCCCAATTCTCTCAGTCTTTCTTCATAGAAGAGATGTTCAAGTCCCTTAATCATCCTCGTAGCTCTTCGTTGGACTCTTTCCAGTAGGTCCGTGTCTCTCTTGAATTGGGGAGCCCAAAATTGGACACAGTATTCGAGGTGTGGTCTCATCAGGGCAGAGTAGAGGGGGAGGAGAACCTCCCTAGACCTGCTGGACAGCTTTTCTTAATGCACCCCAAGATCCCATTGGCCCTCTTGACCACAAGGGAACATGACTGTCCCATGGACAACTTACTGTCCACTAGGACTCCAAGGTCTATCTCCACGGAGCTACTTTCCTCCAGGGTAACCCCTAATCTATACTGGTGCCTGGTGTTTTTCTTCCCCAGCTGCAGGACTCTATGCTTGTCCTTACTGAACTTCATGAGGTTCACCTTTGCCCAGCTCTCCAGCCTGCCCAGATTTCGTTGGATGGCAGCACAGCCTTCCTGAGTGTGTCGGCCACCCCTCCCAGTTTTGTATCATCAGTGAACTTGCTGAGGGTGCACTCTATCCCCTCATCCAGGTCGTTGATGAAGATACTGAACAAAACTGGACCCAGGACTGATCCCTTGGGAACACCGCTGGCCACAGGCCTCCAACTTGACTCTGTGCTTCAGATCACAACCTTCTGAACTCTATTGCTGAATCAGTTCACAATACACCTCACAGTCCAATCATCTATTCCGCATTTCCTGAGTTTTCCTATGAGGATGTTATTGGGGAAAGTATCAAAAGCCTTACTGAAGTCAAGGTATAGGACATCCACTGCCCTCCCTTCATCTACCCATTTGGTCACATCTTCATAGAAGGATATCAGATTAGTCAAGCAAGATTTCCCCTTAGTAAATCCATGTTGGCTACTCCTGATGACCTTCTTTTCTCACATTTGGTTAGAGATGGCATTCAGAATGAGCTCCTCCATCCTTTCCAAGGATGGAAGGGAGGCTGAGCGGCCTGTAGTTGCCTGGGTCCTCCTTCTTGCCCTTTTTAGAGACTGGGGTGACGTTGGCTTTCTTCCAGTCCTCAGGCATCTCTCCTATTCTCCATGATTTTTCAAAAATGATGGAGAGGGGCTCAGCAACGTCAGCCAGCTCTCTCAACACATGTGGATGCACCCCATCAGGGCCCACAGATATACACGTTTTCAGTTGCTCCAAGAGGTCTCTAACCCAGTCCTCACTGACCAGTGGAGAGTCTTTCTCGTTCCAGTTTTGCTCCCTTACTTCTAGTGACTGAGATTTCCGAGGGCTGGTCTTAGGAGTAAAGACTGAGGCAAAGAAGGCATTCAGCAATTCTGCCATCTCTGCATCCTCTCTTATCATATCTCCCGCCTCATTTAGCAGCGGACCCACTCTTACCCTACTCCTCCTTTTCTCATTGATGTATTTGAAAAATTTATTCTTGTTATCTTTCACCTCCTTAGCCAGACTAAGTTCCAAGAGAGCTTTGGCTTTTCTTGTTGAGTCTCTACACACTCTGTCAGCATTTCTATAATCTTCCTGATTAACCAGACCCTTTTCCCACATATTGTAAATTTCCCTCTTTCATTTGAGTTTTTCCAGGAGCTCCTTGTCTATCCAGGCAGGTCTCCTGCCTCCTCCTAGTCCTTTAATTCTAAAGAGATTATTATATTAAACTCGAGAAGAAACTTCTTCTCAGTGAGGGTGACAGAACACTGGAACAGGCTGCCCAGGGAGGTTGTGGAGTCTCCTTCTCTGGAGACATTCAAGACCTGCCTGGACACGTTCCTATGTAGCATAATCTAAGTGTTCCTGCTCTGGCAGGGGGATTGGACTTGATGCTCTTTCGAGGTCCCTTCCAATCCCTAACATTCTGTGATTCTGTGATATTCAATAGATATAAATAACAAAATTGATTTACATTTTGGACTTGATTCTCAGTGTGTATTGGGTTGGCCTGGCCGGATTTTGGTGGCGGAGGTGGGAGCTACAGAGTGGCTTCTGCAAGAAGCAGCTAGAAGCTGCTTAATTTTGATAATTTAATATGCCATTTATAGTCATCTAAACATCTTAATACTGTTATATACAAAACCCACTGAAAAAAAAATTAAATGTTGTCTTTCAAATGTAAAAGTGCAATTAACACAGGCAAAGTTTTTGTAAGAACATTACATTCCCGTTTGATAGAGTTTGATAGAGCCAATGCCAGCCGGCTCCAAAGAGGGACTGGCCAAGGCTGAGCCTATCAGTAAGGTGATAGCAGAGGAACGCCTCTGTGAAAAACATATTTAAGAACGGGGAAAAAGAACTGCACCACAACAGCTGGCACAGAGATGGAGGAGTGAGAATCTGTGCAGACACCAAGGTCAGTGAAGAAGGAGCGGGGGGAGGATGAGCTCCAGGCGCCGGAGCAGAGAGAGTCCCCCAGGTTGTGGTGAAGACCATGGTGAAGTGGGTTGTCCCCTGCAGCCAATGGGGGGGGTGTAGATGTCCACCATGAGGATCACTGTGTAGATGTCCACTGTGTAGAGGGCTCCACGCTGTGTGGGTGGATGCCTGAAGGGGACTGTAGCCCGTGGGAAGCCTGCATCAGAGCAAGTCGCTGCCGGAACCTGTAGCCCATGGAAGAGAGGAATGCCCACGCTGGAGCAGGTTGGCTGGTGGGACTTTTGGGATGCTGCAGGTGGCTCACGCTGGAGCAGTTTCCCCTGAAGGACTGCGCCTCAAACTCACAAGGGGTGGGCTGACCCTCGTGAGGTGTCTCCCGTTGGGCAGTTTGTGATGAATTGCCCTTCATGGGACGACTCACATTGGAGAGGAGAGCATGAAGCTTGTCTCCCGTGAGAGGGACCCCACAATGGCCCTGGGTGAAGAGTGAAGAGTCCTCCCCCGGAGTGAAGAAGCGATGGAACCAACGTCAGATGAACTGACCACAACCCCCATTCCCTGTCCCCCCTGCACCCGCCGGGGGGAGGAGGTGGAGAAACCGGGATTGATGTTAAGCCCGGGAAGACGGGAGGGATGGGGGGAAGGTGTTCTGTTTGCGATCTGTTTGCTCTTTCTCACTTCTCACTACTTCTCTCTGATTGGTTCTCTTAATAAATGTAATTAATTTCCCCAAAATTGAGTCTGTTTTGCCTGGGAAGATAAATGAGAGTGATCTCCCTGTCCTTATCTCAAACCCTGAGCCCTTGGAAATATTTTCTCCCCCTGTCTAGCAGTGAAAGGGGAGTGAGAGAGTGGCTGTGTGGGCACCTGGCTGCCAGCCAGTGTCAAACCATGACACAGTGACACCCAAGTGTATGAAAAATCTCTTAGAATGGCAATAATGTTCTGGGGAAAAGCACAGCTTGCAATACGGGACTGTTACAGGGGTGTCTTCCTTTGGAGGTAAGTGAAGTAGTTCTTGCTATTTTGAAGGGTCCATTTCTAAATCCTAGAAAAATATAGGGCTAGAAATGTTGTCAAGAAATCTGTCCTTCTTGCCCTCTGCATTAATGTGAAGACTCATCTACCTGTTCCACTCTTGATGCATACCTAGTTAGCTGGTTCTGAAAAATCTTAAAGTAGGAGCCCCACCCCACCACATCCAGCTTCCTCTGCTTTAGCCTAAAGTATGCCCAGCTTGTTTGCCCTTTCTTTACTGGTAATTTTTTTTTTTTTATATAGCTCTTACTGGCCTCTCTTCAGTTAGTTCATAACTATCTTAAAGTGCTGTGGCTGAAGCTAGGCAGGATGCTCTACAGGAGACTTACCCACTGCTACAGAATTCTTTAACTTGCTTCTCATGTTAAGTTGGCTTATGTTGCTGAATGAAAAGCAGCAAGAGCAGATTAAAGCCCCCCACCCCACTTCCTACCTCCATCAGTTTTGTGTTTCCTCCGTCAGTGTCTTGGCTTGTTTCTGTGTTTGGGTGGTTGCCTTATTCCCATCAAGCAAAGGAAGCTCCAACCTTCCTCTGTCTAACACCGTGCAGGCTGGCTTGGCAATGCAACATCAGGTCATGAAATTAATGTATGTAAGATATTATGTGTCTTCATCTCTGTGTGTGGTGTTATTTTTATGATGTGTTTGGTTGTTTTACCTGTAAGTTTCTGTAAAAACTAGTTCAACAAATCTGAATTGCAATTATTCCTGTTTAAAAACAAAGAAACGAACCCAACAAAACCTTCATTTTTGTAACAACTAATGAGGAGAGTCATGTTTTTTACAATGAAGTCTTAAAACAAATTGCCTTCTAGAGCTGGAGGAGTAGGAAGAGTAACCAAAAGGGCAGGATAACTTTTCCTTAGAGAGGCCCATCCTTGGGAGCTGTCGATGTTGGGGCCAGAGGAAAGGCAGGAGGGAAGAAGGGACAGAGTCCTTGACTCTGTTGCTTTTCTCTGTCTGGCTTTAGAGCCCAGAAAGGTTATTTTGCTTAGACTATGTTTTGTCTTTGTTAACATCAGTTAACAATTGCTACTAAACCATTCTTGATTGCTAAACATTTGCAGCTAATCATAGTTAAAGATCTCGGTGTGTTTTTTGCTCTGCTTGTTGCGGGTTAGGGCTGGGCTGGCCACTAACGTGGACAGACGCTCTCTAACCCCCTCTTCCCCCTCCACCGAAACAGGAAGAGAAAAGGGATTGAGGCAGAGAGACTTATGGGTTAGAGAAGAAAAACTGGAACAGCTTTAATGAAAATAATGGAAATAATGGTGAAAAGATAAAAGTAAAGGACTGTATACAACTATAGATAGTAGCCTGATATCAAACCTGACTCCCTCCCCCGATAGCAATCCCCACTGGTGCTGCAGAGCAGGAGGCACTGGGGAAACCCCAGGCTCAGCGGCGGCGGGAGCTGGATACAGGGAGCTGGATTTGGGAACTCAGGATCCGGATCAAAATCAGGAGGTCAGATGGAGTCCTCTCTGGACACTGGCCACTGCAGAAAAAAGGGCTGAAACTCTTGTGATCACTCAGTTTATACTAAATATGACGTATATGGGATGGAATGCTCTTGTTGGTCACCTGTCCTGTCTGTTACCCCCTGGAGGTGCAACCTTTTACTTCCTTGTGACCCCTCTTACGACCCAGCACCCCCAGCGTGGCACACAAGAGCCAACAGTGGCCTTGGTCACTGTAGGAATAAGTATAAGCAAGAGCCTTTCTGCATCCCAGTCCCAGGCAGTAAGTGTAAACATCAGGTGTTATCACTGCCAGTAGCAGGCAGTGTCTGCAAAAACATGCTGCTAACTTCAGAACGTGCAGCCTTTTAGAAAAGACTAAACTGGAAAGTAAAAATCACTAAACAGAACTCGGTTTTTAGCTAAACCCGGGCCACTGCCTTATTCTCCCTGTCCTGGTGTGTATTTCCTTTAATTGCTGTGAAGCACAGTTATTGACTTCAGAGTTAGGATGTTCCTTATCTGTATTACACTACAGCAACTTCTTTCTCAACAATTTCTGATTAAATCTTAAGGCATCGATTAACCTGTGTATCACTGGCTTTGGGGTATATGAAGGTGAAGATGCATCGAAAAACATTGTTGTATTGACACCTGTAAAAACAGTCATTAGTACTTGTGTCTCAGATGCTGTTTTCCAAAGAGATGTCAAATCTATTGTGTACTCAGGTTTTGCAACATTAAGAGCTTCAGTTTCAAGAGGGGAGCACTGGGTTTTATAAGAGGAAGGATAATCCTATCATAAAAAAATACTGGCTTTCTGGAATTCTGTTTAGTATTTTAGTGTATCAGACTTACTGTATGACATGAGGTGGGTTGCCTGTAGTCATTAAGAACATCACTTTTTCTATCCTTCCAGTTTCTTTCTGTGAGTTGCATAAAGTATAAGAGCAATAGTGGAACTGAAAAATTGTTGTGTATTTTGATGTAGCATTTAACACACATAAAACATATATGACATGAAGTTAGGCGATGCATGAAAATGCAGTTGCTGCCATATAATTCTTCTCTGAACTGGGTGTGCAGGGAGGCAGCTCTAAGAAGCCCTACATGTATGTTTGGATCTTAGGAAGAAATTTTTTAAACATTTCCAGTTGATGTAGCTGCTAAATGTCAAGATGGACCTCAAAAAAAATCTTTTTAGAAGCAACTAATATTCAGGAATACAGGTTGCTGCATAGTTTGTCATTGTTGGCACCCCTCTCCCTCACCAAGGATTTAAATAAATTGTTCAGTTAGAATGAATCAAGGATACTTATTGTACAAGGTGATGTTACTTCTTTAACTTGTTTTTGACAAACTCTCTCTGTCCTAGGTTTTGTGTTGAAAAACTGAGGTAAAAAGTACAAGTCTTAATTGTACAGCTTTTATAGCTTAAAATTATTGAGTGTTTTACATTTAAGTATCAATTAATGATTTTAGACATATCACAAACTTTTCAATGCTGACTACTCTTGATTTTTTTTATGTCCTTCACATGCTTGGAAGTGGTTTCCAGGATTAGCTGCTTCATCACTTTTCCAGGGATTGAGATGAAATTGAGCAACCTGTAGTTGTCAGAGTCCTCCTTGAAGACAGGAATGATATTTGCTTTCTTCCAGTCTTTGGGCACTTCTGCCAGTCGCCATGATTGATCAAGCGTTATCTAGGGTGGCCTTGAAATGACATCAGCCGCTCCTTCAGTGCTCATTTGTGCATCCCATCCGGGTGCCTGGACTTGTATACATCCATTTTGCTTAAGTATTTGCTGACCTGATCCTTTTCCACTAAGAGTATGTCTTCCTTGCTCCAGGCTTTCCTTCTGGTCTCTGGTGCCTGGGATTCCTGAAGACTGGTCTTGCCAGTAAAGACTGAGGCAAAGAAGACACTGACTACCTCAGCCTTATCCGTGTTCTGTGTAACCAGGTCCCTTATCTCAGTAAGCAATCGGCCCAAAGTTTTCCTAGTCTGCATTTTGTTGCCTGTGTAGTTATAGAAGTCCTTCAGGTTGTCTTTGACATCCCTGGCTAGATTCTGAAGCTTCATTTTGCCTCAGAAGTTTGAAAAGGAAGCAATAGGCTTAACCTTTGAGGCAAGGCTGATGCAGCTTCCCTGAGGGAAAGTCATCGCGTATTTGGTTGTGTCAAAAGAGGAAAGATAACTCACAGTGGAATTATCTGTATATTTTGATGGCTTCGTATGTGTAATTTGACAAATAGTGAGGGTCAGTAGTGCCAATTCTTCAGCCGTCCTGACTTCCTTTTGTTGGCTGCTTCAGCTGGCTATTAATAACTTACACTGAATTTGCCTGAAACACTGTCTCCGTTGTCAAGATCATCAAAAAAAGAAACAGCAGGGCAGCAACTAGAATACCCATATGTAAAATGAGATCTTTTGTCTTGTTTCCTGAATAACCTTCTACTCATGGAAAAGTGGGTCCCTAACAGGATTACAGAGTGAGAAATTCACGTATACTTCACTGTGTTCCATATTGGATTAGAAATAGGGTACTTATGAAGGTAATTAGCCATTGATGTAGCTTAATGTAGGGTTGAGAGGAATTCTTTGCTTGAACTCTTCGGATTAAATTGGATATTGTTTTTAAGCTATCTTACATTCAGGCAAAATTTAGGGCACTGATGCAGAAAACATTGAATGAGATTTTCTGAATATAGAGTTGCACTATAAGAGTCCAGTGGTCTTTTCTTGTCTTTAAAATCTATTCACTTTATGTTTTGGGGAGGATATGAGATAGTTATACATGTGATTTTTTTTTTTTTTTGCTTGATTAATGTTGATAGAAGGATATGTTTCGATAATATTTTTTTAAAAATTGGCCTCTTAAAAAAATGAGGTCAAAGTTATTTGAAATGGCTTTCCTGTTGCTGCTGGTGGTAAAAAGTTCTTTGAATTGAGGGGTTACAGCCTGAAAGCCAAGAAAGTTGAGAGCTGAGACAGTGCTTTACTTGTCAAATACCTTTAGGAAGTCTTTTACATCAAACATTTTTTGCCTGACCGAAAGCTGTAGCAGTATTTAAGGATCAAAATCAGGATCTTGAGTTTATCCTAATAAATTCTACAGGAGTGTTCAGAAAACCTATCCCTATCCACAGTCTGATCCTTTAGGAAATACCTGGCTTGGGATCCATTTTTTTAATCCTAGCTTACTTTGGAAAACAGCCAGGCACTAACAAATGTCAAAAAAAAAACCAAAGCAACTTGTCTCTCAGTGTTTGGAAAGACATATCCATCATATCCATTTGGAGTTACATAATATGTTTGTTTCAGGTAGTGCAGATGAGTAATCCTCAAGATACATTAAAATAATCTAGTTTGGGGCTTTTTTCATTTATATCTTCAATTTAATTACTTTCACTCAATTACATTTTCAGACACTCTTATTCCAGTAGCCATGCACTGAAAATATAATTCGAAATTTGCTTTGGAAACATTAAAGAGTTGAGATATCAAGAGCTGAATATCAAAAGATACTCATAGATTCAGTCCTCAGTTTAAACTAAGATTAGCTTATTGTTGGGAGGTGTTTTCTGACAGGACTAGGGGAATAACATCACTAGGCATAGTGATATGAAATGATGAGAAGTGAAAATCATTTATTCTTTTTTAACTGCTGGTTTCCTCTTGATATTAAACAGGAATATAAAGCCAGATGAGGACTATGTATTCTTCCGGAATTATTGACTAAGTCACTGTAGTGTTTTATTTCCATTCAATTAATCATCAGATGCTATAAAGGAAAATTCTGTGAATTACGTAGCCGTAGCTCAGATTCACTTGAGAATTTTAGGAGTCTGAATTTCCCTGTGTTTTGCAGATCACAGTAAGTAGAGATATATTTTGAGGGAGACACCAGCAACCAGCTGTAAAAGCTCTTTAACAGCTAAATTTACTTGGAGATGCTTCTACTTGTAGTTACTACAATATTCCAAACCATAACAGAAAATAGACAAAGACTTTTCCACCCCCTCCTGAAACTGAAAATTGAGCACCGGGTTATCATCTGATTTTTAAAAGGTCCTCAATCTTGTTAAGGAGTAGATGGACATGACGAGTACAAAAGTCTGGGGAGATGGAGTGATGAGCAAATACAAAACAGTTACACGATTTGACCTAGAAACCAAGTCTCTTTGCTGCCCATGAGATGTGCTGCCCATGAAACTATGCTGTCCCAGTAAGGGCACTGTAAACCCTTACAGGAAAATAAAGGTTCATGATTCATCCAGAACAGTAATTCTGGAAAAAACAAACAAACAAAAAACAGGAAAAAAGTGGCCAAGGAAAGGAGAATATAGGGACACTTTGAGTTAATCCCAGGTCTCTCAATCAGAAGGTTTGTATTGCTTCAGTTTCTTCTTCAGATAGCTGTATCTGTGCCCCTAGTGTACT
The DNA here is from genome assembly GCA_020746105.1 of Trogon surrucura. NCBI lineage: Eukaryota > Metazoa > Chordata > Aves > Trogoniformes > Trogonidae > Trogon > Trogon surrucura. The sequence continues at coordinate 22,937,149 of CM036622.1, read as the reverse complement.
ATAAGTAGAGGAATGTCATTGCCATCTGGGTGATTTCTGGCTTTATGACATGGTAAAAATCATTTATGGTCACGCTGATGCTAGAAGTTAGGACTTTGTAGTGATAAAATATGTGTGTTGAGTCAGTGCTGGAGAAAGCAGCTTGGAAGAAAAGAGTCCTGAGCTGGACTAAGAGTGCTTTGTGCTTTATAGTGTTTCGGTTCATTGTGCCTAGGGAATAATTCTCAGGATCCAGGGAAAGCTGGCTCTGTGTGTAACGTAAGGGTGAAATGTATGCCTGTGTTTCTTTTGGATCTCTGAATATCAGTAGAAATGAAAGATTAGGCAGGCAATGCTTGCTTTTATGGAGTAATACTTTTAACAAGTGTTTAGGGTGGGCTGTGGGGTGGGAGTTTTGTTTGAAACAAAGCAAAACTAGAAAGTTCTCAGAAGCTTGAAACCAGGCTGGATCTTTGCTGCAATTGTACTTGTCATTTAAAATTTAAGTTATGAACTTTGTATTGAACATGGTGTTGCAATAAAAGAGAGGCAACAGTTCCTATTGCAAAAAGGAGGTGCCGATTTCTGTCGCCTTAAAAGAGGCAACAGTTGCTGTTGCAAAAACTCACGTGGCCAAACTCCATGGATAAAGGGGCAAATCAGTTTGGCAGAAGGTAAACCCCCTTGCATTCCAGCTTGTTCTCAGATATCAGAGGGGCTGGGGGCGGCTGGGCTTAGGTTCTCAGTGATGCCCAATTCAGCGTTAGTAACGCGACATGCCCATATGCCTTCGATCTGGCAGAACCCCTGGAATTATGAGGCCATCCTTTACGAGGGTGGCAGTACACTCAAACAGCCAAACTCTGTGGATAAAGGGTCAACAGGGACTCACACGGCCAGATTGGAATCGAATATAATTTATTGAAGCAACAGGATCAAATATAATTTATTGAAGCAACAGATACACAAATTCGTTTTGATTGCCGGTGATAGTGACTGTCTGCACAGCATGTGCAAAAGTTACAGATGTATTAGATTATAAGCAGCTCTATAAAGATTTCCTAAGCATCCCGGGGCAGCACTTGATGAGACCAAGTGTTTGGACCTTACCCAAAGGCATCCCTATGGGGATGAAGAGAGGCTCAGTGCATCGACTGATCCCAGGAGTCAGAGGTGGTCTGTCATGGTGTTTCCCCTGACGATGGTGGAATCTTCCTCAACATCCCCCTCTCTTGGGCCATTTTTATATTACTTGTTACCTTCCAGGTGGAGTTTGAGTGACTCTAGTCATGCATGTTTACTGTGATTGGTGTAAATTTTCCTTGCTTCACATTTAAAGGTGTAGAAAAATTCAATGCGCCAGCTCAGTGAGGGGTGGTCGTACCTCGGAGGCGGGTAGCTTTTGGGGCGGAGGTGTGTTTTGATATTATAATGAGATTATAAGGAGCACAGTTCACCCAAAGGACAGTATCTATCAAAAGATGACAGACTCTTGGCCCAGGATAGTAAATGTGCAGTCAGCTGGCTCCTTGATGTCTCCAGGTTCCTTTGTGTTCACAGAGCTTGACCACAGTACCTCCACAGTGTTCCGTGCTCTGTGGGATTTTCTTTTAAGGTCAGAATCATTAAGCTTCCTTAATGCTACCAACCCTTAAGGTTACCTTAGAAACCTTTTTGGGGAGAGCTCCTTATGCACCAGGTGCACACTGTCCTGGAAACTTTCTCAATGTTCTGATGTGTCAACAATGCTATGTAGGCAATTAAGTAATTTTAGATAATTATCCTACATCAAATGCTGTGCGAAAGGTTAGTTTTTTGAGGGCCAAGTGCTCTTGCAATGTTTTAGCCAAGCTGGTTGCCTTGTGGTTAGAGCTAAAGTTTAGGCAAAGGTGCCTAAATCCCACACATGGCAAGAGTAATCTTAGGTTTGAAAGAAGGTCTGTTAAAACTGAAAAGAATGCCAAGATCAGTATTCAATCCGGGAGCACAGAAGTACATGTACTATCAATGCCTTAAAATTTATATATGTTATTAAATGACCTTGCAGTTGACTGATCCACACTGACCTTCAGAGATTTAGGGAAGAGTTATAGCACTTGTTCATTTTTTGGGGTATGTTTTTGTCATAGTCTAGAAAATTCCTTGAGAGAGTGGGTGTAGTCCCTTCCACGTGACTTCAGATTACACAATATTATATACTGAACACAAATAACACTCATAGATAAATTATTCAGGTTAGGTTTTGCTGTCTCAAAAATACTCCTTCAATAAACTTATTAGTGATTGTTGGAGCATAAACATATTCTAGATGTTTATTTCTTGGTTTTCCTTTGTACTCTCTTTCTTCAGTAGACTCCGCTCTCTTTTTATAAATATGTGAAAGCCAGAACTTCTGACTTTTAACAATTTGCATTCAAATGGGCACCTTTATTTTCAGAACAGTATATTTCAAATTTGTTTAAATTTAGTGTTAGTGAAGCCAGTAGCTTGCAAATGGGGAACTTTATGCATTACATAATATAATGAGAACTAAAACTTTAAAATATAAACCCATTTATCTTTAAACTATTTTTCCTAGTTCTTCTGCTAAGATTTGTTTTTAAATCTAATTTTATTCTTAGACTGTTTTCATTTTACAAATGGACTCTTTCATCTTTTCATTTTAAAATGTTTTGTGCCACAGTTGTTTTCACAGAAAATGCTACCAAGAACAAGGAACTGTATTCTCAAACAATTAGCAAGGTTACTTATTACGGTTGATAAATAAGAATAGTGAATAAATTAACTATTTAGGGGCAAGAGATGAGTGTTCTTTGCCTGTTCTGATGCAGACATGCCATGGAGCAAAAACTGCAGAACCAGTTGCAAAGCTATCAGTGTGAAGGGTTGTGAGCATCAATTAATGACTTGGACTAGGAAAGGTTGCCAGGCAGCTCTACAAATTGTGTAACTGAAGACACAGGGATTAATCCTTAGTAAAAAGTTAGAGCCCTGAGACATCACAGAGCCAGCTTTGTTCTGCTACCAGAAACAATTTGTTCAAGCATGTGGATAATGTGCACAGTGATACCTGCAAAGCTGCTCTTTGATACGTTTATATTCAGAGAAACTCAAATCTTCTCCTTCAGCTCATAGTTCATATAAAAGTTGCACTCCTGAGTGTGCACACTCCTCTGCCAGCAGCATACTATTTGCCTTATTTAGATATCAGTCTGGGCTTTATTTTTGCAAAGTGGAGGACAAAAAGTCTTCTAATGCCTTGATTTAGTTGTATTTTAAAGGAGATGATTTGCTGTCTCTGTTATGCATGCAGACTTTATCTTTTAAAACTTTTAGGCAGTATACCTGAAAACTATAGTGAATGTACCTTATAGAGAAATTTTGACAATTATGAGTTTTGAGTGAGGCAAGCAAAGTCTTTTTGGATAGTAAGTGAAAATACAGGGGCAGAGGTATTAAAAGGTAGTCAAAAGGCATTTGGAAATGACAGAAGCTGTACAGAAATATCTTGACTACCAGTCCCAAATAATTGAGCAGAATTATATCTGATCATGTGGCAGGACGTGAGTCTGCTAAGGTCACAGAGGTCACAGAGCGTCTTAAAATAAGTGGAGAGGCATGAAAGTTGACTGGGGTGTACTGATGATGCTTCTCTATCTGTGTGGGATGTTCTGTTTGAGAAAGTGTTAAGTCTGTCTGTAAACTGGTTTTGGTGCCTCTGCAGAACTCTAGACCAGTATCAGCACATCACTCAGCTCTTAGCCCAACTGGGAAATCAAAAGTGTTTGGGCTGAAACACACACCAGGGTAGTAGGATGATTTCTGATACCAGAGTGAGCTTGCTCTGTATGCCGTTGGCAATGCCCTTACTTACAAGTATCTTCTGTCGCACTTATCTCTTTGTAAGTGCATGTGTACATATAAGCACCTCAAGAACAGGTTAGCACCACAAAGATACGCCTGGAAGAGTGAACTTTAGAGACATGAGAGAAGAGAGCAGTTGGTGAAGGGCTAGGTGGCAGTTTCAGAATATGACCCAAATACGTGACTGGTAGGAGACACTCTGATCACAGACACATTCAGAATAAACATATGTCTGTCTTTCAGTAATCCTTTTTAACTTAAATAGGTACATATGCGTGTACTGTATAATGAAAGTACTGAAATGGACTAAGGAAGTGATGCATTCAGGTAAAAAGCTCACAGCTTTTTACCTGATTTAGTCCTGGTTTAGTCCTCTGCGTAGCAATGAATATTGAACTAAAATAAAAAAGATCAAACAAATAATACTTGAGAATGAATACAGCTCACCATGGTTGAAATTTATGTTTACTCTAGAGAGAGAAAAAAGAACCCCAAACTGACCAGTGGGTATCTCTGTGGGCACACTACAGGCAGATCCTGCTAGAAACTAGGTTTTGGGATTAGCCTTGGTGATTGAGAGGAAACTAAGATTCCATACAACTTCATCAGAGCTTTTAAACAGAGGGTTTTTTGTGGGTTTTTTTCTGCATGTGCATACACTTTGCTCTATATTTCCTCCAGTGTGTCTTTAAGTATTTTTATCTCTGTGTAAAAGGTGTCTGGCATGCAAAAAAGAATAGTAGCAGTAAATCATATAGCTGTCCTCTTCATTTATTCGTTATAAACATTATGGATAAGGAAGAGTGACTGTCGATGAGAAGGCAGTTTTAGGGATTTGCAGCTTGAGACAGGATTATACCGTTAGTGTGGAGAGAGCTAATAGGGTGCCAGTGAAGAAGATTGATGAGGATCAATGGGTTTGAAACAGTACGTTTTTAGAGGACTGGAAATACAAAACAATGACACAGTGGGAAGCAATGGCAGTGGATAAAAGGCTGCACTGTTGAACTTCCTCTGGGTTTTTCCTCAGCATAAAAGAGAGACTGGCATTCAGGCGTAGCTCAAAATATTTAGTATGAGGGTAGTTAGAATTTTTAGGTTGACCTTGTTGTGTTTTTTTTTCCTCCTTTTTTAAGCATATGAGTGGACAATTATTTTTTTTTTTTTCTGCAGTTAGTGTATATTACAAGTGATCCAGCTGTGGGCCAGAGTGCTGAGAGCCTGTGGTTATCCCCTCCATGCCGAACTAAAGTCTCTGCAAGGGATTGAAATGATATGAACTTTTTGCGCTCATGTAACAGAACTGTGAAAATCTCTTTGTTTTTTGTCAGCAGGGCTTTTGCCCTGGTGTTTAGAAGAGCTAAACAGGTTGGGTGACAGCACAGGCATAATCTAAAAATTGGAAGGGAAAGGGAAAAACAGAGTACAAGGAAAAAGATGGGAAGGGAGTGAAAATATTTTTGATGCTAAAGCTGAAGAGGATAAAAGTCTCTGAAATAAACCAAGGTAGCTACTCCAGTGGAGCAAGAGTTACTTTGTTGCAAGGAAGGGAAGACCTTTATAGTCCTAAAGACAAAAATACGATTTGCCTCTGCAAGTTCCAGCAGTATCTGTGGGAGGATTGAGTTTTCTAATTTTATAAACTGCAGCAGGTGTGTTAAATTCCGATGACAGATGAGATTGGAGTTTTGTGCATTAAGGTATTTTGTATGGTGAGAGAAAGACAGACTGTCCCAAACATACAACTGAAAAAAGTCAGTAAACAATTCAGTCCCTTTTTTTTTTATTAAAACATCATTGGTGAGGTTTGACAACAAATACTTTTAATTAAGAAAGTGATAGATGAAGATGTCAGTCTCTCTTCTTTCTGGTGCTTTTAGTTTCAGCAGAAAAAGAAGACTGTGCATAAGGTGATTTTGGGGTTGTTGCAGGAGGGAATTGTGTGAGGAGCGTACATGGATTGACAGGGGTGTTAGCTTTCAGCAGGAATTCTCAGGATGATAAAGAATCTGTTTTGAAGAGCTAATATTACTAGCAAGTCAGTTACTGAACCTGTGGCCACTCCGCAAGCAGCTGCTCTGATTGGCACCGAGAGGCCGACGTTGATCCATCACTTGAAGCTTCGCAGCAAAACAATGAAAGCGACTGCACGGGCTGTGCTTCTGCCTCTCATCTTGTTAAAAGGTTACTGTTCTGGTTTCCTGTTAGACTCAAAGCATTTCAGACTGAACAGCAGTTGCTGACAATGACAGGAGCTGGGGCTGTCATTGGACTTGGTGGGATGCTTAAGCATCTGCTGGCTTAAACAAACAGGAATTTCATGGGCAAATCCCTCCTCGTTTCCTTACTCTCCCTCTTCTTGCCGTACAGTAAAAGTAATAGCGAAGAGCCTCTGTGATCATGTTTACTGTAATGAGCTTGTCCTCTGGGGAAACTCTTGTGATATCTTTTAATGGTAATTTAGTATCAATTTATGATTCTAATTGATACGCTCTAGCTCTTGTTCATTAAGTGACCACATGCAGGGTTCTCATATTTTGTGTGTTCTCCATAAAAACCTGTGCATTTCATTAAATCTCAACATTAAAGGAAGTGTTCCCTGGCAGATCAGTATTCTAACAGCATGCTGCAAGTGTGCAGGAGGATGCCAAGGTCACAAGCCCCTTTCAGGGGTTAATTAAGTCTCAAAAAAAAAGGTGTTCTGTTGTAATTAAACAGTAATGAACGAGAGGCCAGGAATATTTGGTGTATAATGCAGTATCATGAGGCAAAGCCAAAATAATCTGCAAATTTATTATTTTATAACATACTCTATTATGAAGAACCCTTGGGCGTCGGTGTAATTTTTATTCTCCAACTTGCCCATGACAGAAGGGGAGTTAAGTGGTCAGTGCTGTCATGCATATATGTGATCGTAATACACCTTGGGAGTGGGTTTGAGAACTCTTAATAGCATTCCTGACACGCTGAAGAGGACTTTCATCAGGATGGTGATGCCTTCCTCATTCTGCAGAATCTAATTTCTAATCAGAGGGAAATGTGCTTTCTCTGCGGCGTTCACACAGGAAAAGCCATGGCAAGTTCTGACTTCTTTCAGAAGTGCCAGCAGAAATACAGTCATGTTCATGACCCTAAGAGCTCATCAAAATTTCCCTTTTAGTTTTTGTGCTTCTGGGGCTTAATATTTTAGCATGTTCAAGTGTATTAGGCAGGATCTTGGCACAGGGCCACAGAGAAGTTGTCAATTCAAATGTAGGTTTTTCTTTTTCTTTTTTTTTTTTTTTTCCCAAACATCATTGTAAATCAGCTGATTCAGACATTCGTACAGTAGCTTGGTTCATTCTATTATCTCTGAAGAGTGAATGATTTTCATCTCTGAACATATTAGAGGAATCTAGACGACAAAAGCATAGGTTATCAGAAGGTTGTAGTTTTAATCTTTATTTCTGTGGTTTTAAAGTAATTTTAGTTCTTTTAATTTGTTCTTTCATCTGAAAGCTGCATTTGTAAACTGGTTTTCCCACCTTGTGGGAAAAGGGATGGGGAAAACTCCCCATTCTTAGACTAGACAGAGCATAGACACAAATCTAGAAACCTACATTTTGTACAATTCTGTACAAATTGAGAATCCTTCTACCTTATATCAGCACTTTGATGTACCAACATCAGCAAGGACTACAACTGAAATCACTCTTCGATTCCACAGCCTGGCCTCTGAAAAGCCTGCATCGACACACTAATGCTGCCACCTGCCCTTCTAGGGGCCTGGACCCAACTGCAGTCTCATAGCTCTGAGAGGGATCTTTGTGCTCTCCTTCCTATCTACTCTGTGGACCTAGGTAAGGGACGTTGTGTTTTAAAAAGTTAGGGAGCCACATTACCAAAAACACTGGTGATGGGATTCCCTGAAAAAGCTGCAGTGTAAAATGCACCAGCCATTGCTATCTAGAGAGAGAGTGGTGTGCTGCACCTCCTACAGTGCTTGGAACTGCATTTGAAGGTGGAAATGGTCAAAAATGTTTCTGCTTTTTTTTTATCAGTAAGTACAAATTCCTGTTTGTTACTAGCTGGCTGGCTGTAACTGGCTAGCGCAGGTTTGTTCTGCATCTGAGCTTAACCATGTATTTAATAACCTAGGAGTTAGGTGACCATTTTGCATAAAACGAAATAGAGCTCTCTTTGGGAGGACTTTCTGTTTCTCTCTGAGGACAATTACAAAAGTAAGTTCAGTGAGAGTTTTTACAGAATCATAGAATTCATTTGGTTGGAAGGGACCTAGAAAATGTCATTTAGTCCAGCCTCCCTGCAGTGAACAGGGGCATCTTCAATAGATCATTGCTCAGAGCTACATCAAGCCTGACCTTGAATGCCTCCAAGGATGGGGCTTCTACCACCTCTCTGGGCAACCTGTGCCAGTGTTTCACCACCATCATTGTAAAAAAAAAAAATTCTTCCTTATATCCAATCTAAATCTGCCCTCTTTTAGTTTAAAACTATTGCCCCTTGTCCTGGCGCAACAGGCCTTGCTAAAAAGATTGCTCCTATCTTTCTTACAGGTTCCTTTTAAGTATTGGGAAGTCTTCCTGGGGTCTTCTCTTCTCCAGGCTGAACATCCCCAACTCTCTCAGCCTGTCCTCCTCACAGGAGAGGTGCTCCAGCCCTCTGATCATCTCTGTGGCTCTCTTCTGGACCTGTTCCAACAGGTCCATGTCCTTCCTGTGTTGAGGGCTCCAGAACTGAACACAGTACTCCAGGTGAGGTCTCACCAGAGCAGAGCAGAGGGGTAGAATCACCTCTCGATCTGCTGTCCACACTTCTTTTGGTGCAACCCAAGATGTGATTGGCCTTCTTGGCTGTGAGCATGCATTGTTGGTTCATGTCCAGCTTTTTGTCCACCAGTACTCTCAAGTCCTCTCTACCCCCAAGGGCTTCTCTCTATCACATCACCCTCCAGCCTGTATTGATAAAGGAGATTGCCCAGACCCAGGTGCAGGACCTTGCACTTGGCCTTGTTGAACCTCATGAGGTTCTCCAGCTTGTCCATTTTTCTGTCATTCCAGTAAAATAAGGGTCTCCTACCTCATTATCAGGCAGATGGGTCTACTCCTTCCAACTTTACACATTTTTCAGAAACATGTCAGCCTGTGAATTAATGACATGCTGGTATTAAACCGTGTAGAAAAGATTATCTAATAGTGAATTTTACACTGAAGGAATGGGCCACACTATCGTCCGGAACCTCACTCTTCTGTTAAATGACATCTTTGATGATTATCTCATTACATCCTGTCACCCGTGGTGATCTTTGGGCTACTCCTAGAGCATCAGTACACACTAATTCAGAGTGTCTGGTTCTCAACTCCTCCGTGTCCAGCTTTTTCCAAAGCATTTCCAGTGCTGCATCTGCTCAGAGTTCTCCTCTCCCTTCATGTAGGGTAAATGGCTGCAGACGGCACCAGGGATATGAGACCTCTGAATGTTTTCTGTGAGGAACAAATGCTATCACTATCTATAAAGGGAATAGCTTTTAATAAGAGCTCGTTATTGCATTTCTATTATTTATAGGTTGATCTGTGTCCTTAAGATCTATTTGTGATTCTATAAGAAAAGTCAATTAGTGTGTTGAAATGTAATAGAAGATTAAATTACAGTGGTAATGATGATAATATAACTTACTAGGATAGCAGTTAAGGGTTTTATAAATATTTTTTTAATCATAATAAATTATGAAGTTGATACAGGGGGTATTGTGAAAAATTTCTTATAATAACCAGGTGTCACGGGTTAAGGCTGGGCCGGCCACTAACGCGGACAGACGCTCTCTAACCCCCTCTTCCCCCCCCCAAACGGGAAGAGAAAAGGGAATGAGGCAGAGAGACTTACAGATGAGAGAAGAAAAAAAACTAGAACAGCTTTAATATGAAATGAAAATAATAGGAATAATGGTAAAAAGATAAAAGTAAAGAATTATATACAACTATAGATAATAGCCCGATATCAAACCCGACTCCCTCCCCCGATAGAAATCACCACTGGTGCTGCAGAGCAGGAGGCACTGGGGAAACCCCAGGCTCAGCGGCGGCGGGAGCTGGATACAGGGAGCTGGATTCGGGAACTCAGGATCCGGATCAAAATCAGGAGGTCAGATGGAGTCCTCTCTGGACACCGGCTGTTGCAGGAAAAGAAGGCCGAAAAGGCCGAAAAACGGCAAAAGGGGCAAAAGGGCCGAAAAAGGGACGAAACTCTCGTGATCACTCAATTTATACTAAATATGACGTATATGGGATGGAATACTCTCGTTGGTCACCTGTCCTGTCTGTTACCCCCCGGAGGTGCCACCTTTTACTTCCTTGTGCCCCCCTCTTACTACCCAGCACCCCCAGCGTGGCACACAAGAGCCAGCAGTGGCCTTGGTCACTATAGGAATAAGTATAAGCAAGAGCCTTTCTACATACCAGTCCCAGGCAGTGACTGTAAACATCAGGCGTTATCACTGCCAGTAGCGCACACTGTCTGCACAAACATGCTGCTGACTTCAGAACGTGCAGCCTTTTAGAAGACACTAAACTGAAAAGTAAAATTCACTAAACAGGACTGGGTTTTTAGCTAAACCCAGGACACCAGGGCACCAACAGAATCAGAGTTTACATTAAAAGATTTTTTTCAGCTACTCTAGTCCATAGAAAATTACTTGTACAGGACCCAAGATAGGGGCTTTTTAGACTATGTGCTACTTACCCAGAATGAGGTATTTTCTGTCTGAGAGTGTTTTTAACACACGTAGAAAAAAAGAGGGAAAGGAGGAGGGTTGGGGAGAGGAGAGATTGGCAGCAGAGAATTCTATAATATCATGTGTATGTTTGCAATCTTTCTAATGCCTCAGTCATATGCAGTTTTTTCTGTGACTGCCATTTAGGAATAATAACTAAATCTATGCATTGACATGCCTGGATTTGATCTCTGTCAGGTAGGTAGTTATCTAAATGCTGTCATTTGTGCTTTAAAAACTATACTGAGACGTGACAGTAAGCTAAATGCAAGTGCAATCTAGGGCTGGCTCAGGTAATCTTCAAACCTTTCCTCCACAGTACAGTTTCCTTGCTTTTTATGAAATGTTAATGATGACAACCAATTTAAGCCACAGCTCGCAGGTGTTTAGTAGGTAGGTGCCAGCCACAGTCTGAGTATTAATAGCAATATTAGCACATACCTACTTACTTTACTGAAAACACACTCTAGAGCCCTTGTCTGAATAATGGATTGGGGGAGGTTGACACGCACACACACACACACACACACACACACACACCTGTTTCATGAACACAGTTAAGACTGGTTGGTTGGTATTGTCCAGAAAACCAGCACAGCAACCACTGCCATTGTAACTGTACTAGCAGTCTCTGAGCTATTTTAAAACTAGCTCAGATTTATATACACTTCAGTCGACCCAGTTCCCAATGTGGCCTTGGAGACCCCTCACAGTGCACTTCTGATTTCTCTTGATCATACTTGCACTGTGTTGTGTTTTCTGATACGGGGTTTGTTGGGTTCTTTTGGTAGCAAAGATTATTTGGAAAACTACACAGTTTAAAATGTAGAAAATATAATAATATTACATCTTCTTTTGATCTGCAGCATCTTAATATAAGCATGAATTTCCTTTTGAGCGTGAGTTTTGTGTTGAACTCCTTGTGGGTTCTGACTTCCCAGCTGTGTTGTGTGTAGCTGTGCTGACTTCAGATGGAGCTGATGTCAAGTGTCGCTCTCCCCAGAGGTGAGAGCTGCTGGTTACATGTGTGAGTTTGAAGGATTGGGACCTAGTAAGGATTTTAGCACGTGGGTGCAGATTCCTTGTGCTTGTTAGTTATTTCGGTAGTTAAGACTTCGCCGTGGTAGATGTCTTCTAGCAGGATTTGAAGGAAGCGTTGTTTGCAGACTTTGACCTCTTGCAGAAGTTTGCTACCTTGAAGTATTTGCTGTTAGTTCTTTCTCAAGAGTTAGGACTGCTAAATCTGTACCAGAGATAAAAACAAACAGCGCAGATTCCTGTGATTGTTATAATAGCTGTTGTATGTTGTGCTTAGGATCAGTATTTCCTCAGTAACATTAGTTTAATAAACTGCAGATGAAATATCAGTGGGTCAAATGAGAACAGCGTGGCCTTGATAGCCACTGCTATGAGATAATGTCTGAGAAGAGACAACCTGCGTCATGGTTTTAATATTTAACAGTTGTGATGTAAATGATGAAATGATTAATGTGAACTGGGTCCTCAGCTTTTCTAAGTTATCGTGCGTGATTAGCTGCTTGTGAGTTACTCCAGTGTTAGACAGTAGATGAAGATAGGAAAAGATTGTATCTTCTGAGTATCTGTGGCAGCTGGCACTTTCAGGGGGTGAAGGAAGCTCTGAGGAACGAGGACTTTGGGTTTCGGCATGATACTTTGGCCAATGCAAAATTTGGGTTTTTTCCATCCTAAGGAATGTTTCCCACCCTTACATGATATCACAGCTGTGTAATTGCTCTCTCCCCTTTTCAGAAAGGCCATCCAGGGAGGAGCAAGGGGCTTTCCTCTGGTGGTGAACTTTACCTTCTAAAAAGTTCTTTTCTTCAGGGGGCACTGGAAGCTGCACTGGCTGCTGGGAGGAGGAATCTGACTGTGACAAAGCTAAAGGAGGATGTTAACAGCAAGATTAGCACCTTTTCTTGTGCTTGGGAGTGGTAAAGCAGTCAGCCCATATAGTGGCCAAAGCACTACCACAGTTTTCCTTATATTACTAGGTTTTGTTACACGTAAGTTTGTTCACTAATGGGCAGTAGAAAGAAATAAAAGTTTAGGCCTGACAAGTTACTGTCAACCAGACATCCTTTTGCATCTATTAAGCTACAGATAATAGGTATGAACTTAGGAGTTTATTTTAGCAGTTTAAACATTTTACAGAAGAAAAGAGCAAGAGATAGCTGATTTTTCATTAGATGAACACATTTTTTGAGTCCCTCAGTCTTTGTCCTTTACAAAACATAGAACAAATAAAACCTTGCTGGAAAAGCTGTTTCAACTGAGTACATCAGGTTGTGATCAGAAAGCAGATTTATTTATGCAAGAGTTGCAGCTTTGTTTTGTGTCTTGATTTCATCCATATGTCAGGTAACTATAAAAGAGGTTTTTGTTCTTTAATTAGAGCTTTATCAAAGGCATTCTAATTACAGCTGTGCTCATGAGAATGATGGTTTGAAATACTTTTAATGTTGAGAAAGAGAATTGCTTGTGGGTGTTCATAACTGTAAACCTGCTGACTGTGCTAACTGAAATATCTGTACGGGTACCTTAACCCTGTAGAGGTGGTGACCCTGTGAGGAGGGTAAAACAAGGATGAGAGTGAGCAGAATCTCTCTGCCAGCTGCAGGAGCATTACCCAGCTGTGGTTTTCCAGCCCACTGAAGACAGGGACACCAGTATATTAAACACTTCTCCACGAGTTCCTTCAGAGCTCTTGAGACCTGCCTTTCACCTTTGTGATTAGTACTAACCTTAAAAGAATTTTTATTGAACTTTTCCATACGTTGTTTAAATCACAAGTTCGGGAAAATACAGGGTCATACATTGTACAGCTGAATTGTGTAGAAATGGGGAAATACTCTGTGAGTAATCTGATGAAAGTTAGGATGCTTTTCTGGTAAAGGTTACTCAGCATCAAATAGAGCCCAACTCTCATTTTGTATGTGCATTTATCTCTGCTCTCTGTCTAATTAATGCTGCTGTGCTGTGCTGGGCAAGAGGCACAGATACCTTTTGAAATGCTAATGCTCAGATAGAATATCCTGGTTCTTTGTCAGCTCCAGAGGAGCTGCAGCAGAGGTCAGCAGTGAAAGGTTTAATAAAATTTTTGCCTTCCAGTGACTTTTCAGCCGCAAATTTCAGCCACACAGGGACAAATGACTTTGAACAGCTGTCTGCTGTTACGTGTCTTTTCTCCATTCCTTGCCACATGGGCTCACATTTCCTAAAAGATTAAGTGGTATGTTTTGTGCTTCTCTGTAGCCCAAGTGTTTTCAGCATCCTCAGTGCATTCTTTCTCTGCAAAATGTTCTATACCTTATCAGTGTAAGGGCTCAAAACGTGAAGAAATTTTATTAATATACTTGAGGAAGTCAAACACATCTTCACCAAAAAAAAAAAAAAAAAGCATGTCAGAAGTTTGCTCAGTAGCTTCTTCTACAGGGAGTTAGAGCCCAGGACAAAAGACATTTTCATTAACCATATTAGTCAACTTTGCCTGTGTTATCATCAGATGTTCTGGTTTCCTCCTTAACACTTCATGTCTTCTGAGTAGGTTTTAAATAAATTTTTGTGTTGAAATTCACCTTCTTTGGCCAGTTTTCCTCCATATAGGTAAGTGTCAAGATGTCTCTTTTCTGACCATGAAACATAAAATTAATCTATAAAATGATGTGTATGTGAAAATCAGAAAAGAAAATGCAGGCCTGAATGGGAGAAGCATAATTAAGCTTTTGAAAACCTGCACATTTCTTCTTGCCTGCTTGGAATAGGTTGCTTGATAAGTGTCTTCTCATTGCACTCGTTGAGTCGTCATGGGCACAGAAAGGGCACTAAAGGATTTCTGCTGCAAGGTACTTACTGCAGCTTCAAGCCCTAACGAAGCAAAGGACTTCTTCAAATTCAACCTCTCCTGTGTAGATCTTCTTCCTTGTTTTTGGAAGTACATAAACAGATGCTAAACTCAGGGCAGGTACTTAAGGTACTTAGGGGAGAGCAAGTAAATTACAGAAGCAAAAAAAATCGCTGTGAACATTTCTCACATATAACTGCTTACTGTTTGACTGTGCTTGACTTTCAAGTGTTCTCACTGGTGTGAAAGTTCACAGAAAGGACACCTAGAGTTAAAATACTAGTCATCAAAACCAGCTTTTAAAACTGTATAATGAGTTTAGGCCACACTGTAGAGGTTAGTAGTAATTATCTAATTAGGGAGAAAAATAACAATAAGCGTGTTTCTAGTCTTCTGGGAAAGAAGAAAAATTGTTTATCTTGTCTTGGAAAAGTTTGTTCTCACCTTGGAGCAGCAAAATCTAGCTTCAGTGGCGCTCTGTGATGAAGCCCTGAGCTGGCTCTGGCTTCTAGTGCTACCTTTTTGAGACTACTGTCTAAATCTCAGGTTGAGTAGTTTGTGACTGCTTTGATCTAAGCTTAACACGTTTTAGATCCCATCCGTTTGATTCCTTACATGCAATCTAAAATGTTAGTAATGAACAGTTTACCCTTCTCTAATGTAATGGCTGGTTTTCCTCAATTTTTACGCCAAATTCTGCCATCTGTTGCTTTGACAACGGAATGTGTCTTGTCAGCCTCATCTTCTCAGTTAGTCAGATGCCCTCACCTTTATGAGTGATGAGTTCTGGATAAGCGGTTCTACTTCCCCAGCTTTCAAAATCATGTGCTCGTGTGAGACTCATGCGAAGGCACTGGTGTTTCTGTGATTCCGTGATTCTATGTTGATTCTGCTACTGACTTCTTATGAGCCATGCTACCTTGTGCAAGGATGAAGACTCACAACTCCACCCCCTTTTATTTAATTCCTTTTGCCAAGGATCTAACAGCAAGGTGCTTGAGCCTGTGAGCTGCTGGGTTTCTTCTGAGAGCGGCTGAATAGTTTCAGCTTTAATTGGCTCTAAGGTGATGGTGATAACATTGCATTTATCTGTCCTTTATTTTGACTCATCAGTCTGTAAGTAATAAAAAAAGAAGCTGCAGGTACTTAGGAACAGTGTCTGGGAGTTGCTTGTGCTGTGCACACTCTGTTTTCACCAAGTGCTTATACTTGCCTGAACATGGGAGTGTGTTCAGCACTGTGGAAAGTAAGTGAGCAGTTCTTAAATCTTGGAGCATCGCTTTATTTTGTACTGTATTGATTGTAACTGGAGAACAGTTTCAGATATTGACAACTAAAAAGAAAAATGCAACAGTTGTAGCTATCATTAACAGGTTTTGAGGCAGTGTGTTAGCTGCTTGGTTTTTGTTAATGATAATGGGAGTGGGTTGGCTGTCCCCTGTAGAAGTTGTCCCTCTGATGTGTACTTTGCCTAGTAGTTGGAGCTGGGCGTAATATGTTCTCCAATTTATTTCAGATTTTTTTATTATTATTTGCAAGGTGACACTGCATGCCAGGCAAGCATAAATGAATGCATTATTGCCCTCATATCTTCACACACTTTTATCTTTTCCTTTAAATCATAGTGTTTGCAAATAAAATAATGCCTTTATGCTCTGTAGCACTAAGCTCTTTAAAAAATGAAAAGAGCCTGTTCTCCAAGGTTGCCAGATATTACCAACTACTTTTAACCACAGAGCTACTTTACTGTGATCTACAAATTTGGTGACAGTCTGTGTAAAGAATTCTGTCAGGGTCATAAGAATCTGCTGTGTATGGCCTGATGTATGAATAGTTTGCTTTATTAAATTGGAGTCTGCAGTACCATTGTTGTCACACCACACCCACCTCTTTAAATCTTATTAAATCTCATCTGTTATAATGTGCAAAATGTTGTTTGGGAATTATGTTCTGTGTAAGCAACTGCATAATAAACGTTAGGGTTTATTAAGGTCTTTGAAGAATGCATGAACATTTGGGATTTTTTTTTGTTGTTTCTGAATTCATACAGCAACTAGTGCAATATCACTGTCGGTGCCACCCTAATACAAATATTATATAGTGATAAGCGGAGCTTTGTGTATTGAAATAACAGTGATGTGAACTACAGATTCAGAAAATGTCAGCTAGCTGACTTCAAGAGAATCTCAACTGGGAAGTAGAGAGTGGAGGAGGTAAGGACTGTGCTTTAGCTGTTTTTTAAAGGCCTGATGAAAATACTAAGTTATGGAATCTTTACTGTGATCTGTTCAAGATCAGCCAAAACAACATACTTTTTTTATGGCCAGTTTGAAGTTCTTTAGTTGTTTTGGTATTTAGTGTTTGTTTTCCAAGCTTCAGGTATGACCCTTACTTGTGGTAACCCTATGGATAGTACCAGGAAGGTGTTTATAGATTCAGTAGACATTAACTGAATATATCTCATAATCTCATGTTCCTCCTTTCCCGAGGAACTCACCTCTGTACAGCTAGATGGGGCATCTGAGTACAGGGCTTTGAGACAAAATATAAATGGCATCTACTTGTGCTCTACCTGTCTCTGGGAGTTTAAAAAGACACTTTGGTCTTCACAGCAGTTAACCGTATACTTGTGATAGATTTAAACAGACTTAGCCCCTTTCTGGTGAAAACAGCCCTCAACTCACCCTTCTAGACAAGACTGACAGTCGGGAGGGCAAGCTGGAAGTGCGTCTGAACAGTTAGCAAATGTAGATTTGGGGGCATTAATTTTTGTATGCTGGGTTGTTGTTTTTTTTTGTTTAGCTTTGATTTTGATATTTATCCTGAAGTAATGCTAGAGTGCTTTGTCTTCTGTATTCCCAACTACTAGATGCTTATTAAAGTCAAAGCTGACTTCAGTGACTTTGCTTCATGATAGATCTGCAGCATTTTATGTTCACTGTATCTGTTCTTCTGGGAAGTAGCTTTTGTGTGTCTGTTAGCCCAGGGTGAAAGGCACCACTTTTGGTATTTATTTTTAGTAGTGGAAAAAGAAAGCATAGGGAACCCACTCTGGGCCCTCAAATGATACAGCTGGGACATACACAGCTTGTCTGCTTGGGATTGTTTTCTGTGCTGTAACTGAAGGAAACAAAGGGTACTACAGATACTGCCTTTAGATGTTCATGTCTCTGATGTTAACATTTGTTTAAAAAAGGTTAATTGCAGACAATTATGTGCTAAAGGAGCTACATCACAAGAAAAGTCAATAGTACTAGGAAACTGTAACTTTGAATTAATGATAGAACTGAACAGTTATGCCAGAGCCATTTATTTACAGGAACAGAACAGATTTTTATTATCAACTGCTGAAATGTGATGTGTTTTGTTTTTCTTTCCTTTTTTTATATCTGTATATAAAAAAAAGCATATTTGTCACTTCACACTCAATTCTTAAAGTGAGTGACTAAAGAACCAAGTATTCTGATGTTTTAAATTTGACAGGCTATTCATTAGGGTTGAATATTTAAAAATAAGGCTGCTTCTTGCAGTAAGCTGTGTCTGTTAGATGGGTTTGTTGAAGGCAAAAGGCTCAGTTGCGCTTACTTAGCATGAGAACCTCAGAGTTTAAATAGCTTCTATTTATTTTCTAATTTGTGTCTATGGTAAGAGTCAATTACTGTTTTATGATACTGGTGGCTAAAATTTCGTTAGTGTATCTTGAAACTATGGCAAACTTGTGGGAATCTCACTCTTGTCGCTTTTTATTTTTTTCTCCCCCTGCTCTCCAACCCAGCATCCTGGGAGTTCATAAAACTGTTCAGTGAATGTTTAGCCTTCATCCAATTTGGATAAATCCCCTAGCTGGGATCCATCTCACAACCTCTGAGAAATTGTGCCATTTTTTCTGGTAAGCTAGCTAAACCTTTAAAGGTTTCATATTGAAATACTGTGTTGGTTGTTGGGGTTTTTTTAAGTTATATACATGAAATAAAAAGCAGTCTGCTATAGAAGTGCCTTCAGGTCCTTATCTGAAAGCAATCCTGACCCTCTTGAATCAAGATTCATTTTAGATGGATGTTGTATGGCTCTAAAATGCCCTGATAAGAAAAGAAAAAAAAAGACCAAACAAACAACCAAAACAAAACAAAAAAAACAACCCCGCAAAAAAAGGGAAAAGAATGAGAAGAGGAACAAAAACTCCTGCTGGCCCAAAGCCTCAAAGGGTTTTTTGTTGCCCAGTTCCTGATATTATACTGATTGACAGCTCTAGAAAAGAATTGATCTCGCGTGAATTTTGTACTTTTGGTCCTGTTATGATTATGAAATTGGCTCACTCATAATAAATGTCAGGGTAAAGCTGCAGAGAATCAAGCTGATGAGCTGGTCATGACCTTATATGCATAGTGATAATTAATAGCTAATGAGACTGGTAAAACATGATTCTGAAATACAGTAGACTGCATCATCTGAACTGTTTAGAAATTAAAATTTTAAATTGCACTTTGAAATGGAATTAAATACATTTTTTTTGCCAGACAAAAGGTTCACCTCCTCCATTAAAGGATATGCGTCATATATGTCACTGAAATATATGTCATCTCTGGTACAGTTATGCTATAGAGTAAGAATTATTCATGAATTTGGGATCAGAGGGTAGGAAAGCATGGGTTAGACTAATATAATACCTGATTTTAATCCGTACTTTAAATAAGGGCTGCCGTTCTAAATTTTATGGAGAGGACTTTCATATCACTTTTTTTCTGATATAGTTTCTTCCACTCATATAATATTAAGCTTGATAAATGTTTCTCCAGAGCCTTTTCTGCTGGACTGTGCTGTGCTCTGGAGTAAATACAAAAGTATACCAAAGCAAACAAATTATTACAAAACATTCTTAAGTTTTTTAGTATGAGGTGCTCTCCCATATATATATATCTATATCTCAACTATTTCCCTTTTTTCTATATCAGCTAGTGCTGACCTCTGAGGTTAGTCGTTCTTGGGACAACCCTGCACACAGTGACTCTTCACTTGTGTTACCTGGAGAAGATCTTTTAATTAAAATTCTGCATACCTGAAACAGGCAATTTTTTCCACAGAGCTCAAAAGAACCAGGTCAAACACAGTTGTTGACTTGTGTGGTCAATAAGCTCCAAAGAGCAGCTGTCCCCTGAAACTAGAGCTGAAAAAACTTTATGATGTTTGTGAAGCAGATGGTGCAAGTTGAGATTTAATCTTGAGGAATATTTTTTAATTCATCAAGAGTGTCTTTATGTCAAAGGGAAGAAGAAGAAAGAATTGATGATATTCTAAGAAAATGCCATGTTCATTAGCGTGAGACTTACACTTTTTGAGACTCTGAAGTTCCCAGCCGCAATTCCTTACCCTCTGTTAGTCATTTCTGTCTTTGTGGTGGCTACAGGTGAACCACTTAAGAGAGAATGTTTTGAAATGGACCTAGTGGCTCTTCCTGGCAGAGGAGACCCATACAGGCAGTGTAGCCAGGATCCCTGGCAGAGTGTGTGGGAGGAGCAACCAAGGTTCTTGTTTATTTTGTGTGTAACAATTCAGACAGAACTTCCACTAGCTTTTGTCATGGAAAAGCATTTGATTTAGAAAACATACTTTTTTGGCTAATTCTGCTCCTGGTTATGCCTCTTGAAGCACTCAGGAGAAATGATTGATTATTTAAAAGCACAGCAGTCTGTACTTACTGTAGAGACAAAAATTACATAGACATGTATGGATTTTTGTACCATGTTTCAGAAAGATAAACAACCGTAATCCATCAACTTTTTCATTAGTGTGGGTGTGTATGTCATACCAAATTGGCTTTCTGTGACAAGGGCACATGGAAAATGAGGAGGTTGTTGGTGGCAACCAACATGGCTGCACCACGGGCAAATCCTGCCTGACAAATTTGATGGCCTTTCCTGATGGGGTTGGAGCATTGGTGGATAAGGGAAGAGCAACTGACATCCTCTTCCTGGACTTGTGCAGAGCGTTCAACACTGTCCCACATGATGTCCTAGTCTATAAATTGGGAGGACATGGATTTGATGGATGCTCCACTTGGTGGGTAAAGAATTGGCTAGGTGGCTGCTCTCAAAGAGTTACAGTGAATGGTTCAATGTCCAAATAGAGACCTGTGAAAAGGGGCTGTCTTCAGGGATCTGTAGTGGGACAGGTGCTGTTTCACATCTTTCTCAAGAACATGGACAGTGGGATTGAGTGCATCCTCAGCAAGTTTGCTGTTGACACCAAACTGTGTGGTGCGTTTGACACACTGGAGGGAAGGGATATTGACAGCCTGAAGAGGTGAGCCTAAGCCTACCTCATGAAGTTCAACAAGGCCAAGTGCAGGGTTCTGCACCTGGGTCAAGGCAATCCCAAGCACCAATACAGGCTGGGTAATGAGAAGATTGAGAGCAGCCCTGAAGAGAAGGACTTGGGGTACTGGTTGATGAGTTGATGAACACAACTGGGCAATGGGCACTGGCAGCCCGAAAAGCTAGCCGTATCCTGGGCTGTATCAGAAGAAGCATGGCTAGCAGGTCAAGGGAGGTGATGTTTTCTGCCCTTCTGCTTTGCTCTTGTGAGACCCCACCTGAGTACTCTGTTCAGCTCTGGGTCCCCCAACACAAGGAGGACATGAACCTGTTGGAGCAAGTCCATAGGAGGGCTGTAAAAATGATGAGAGCTGGAACACCTCTCTTACTGAGGACAGGCTGAGAGATTTGTGGTTGTTCAGCCTGGAGAAGCCTCCAGGAAGACCTTACAGTGTCCTTCTGGTACCTGAAGGAAAGATGGAGAAGGAGCTGTTTTTAAGAGTTTCTAGTGATCGGACAAGGGACAATGATTTTAGACTAGAGTAGAGTGCATTTAGATGAGACATTAGAAAGAAGCTCTTTGCTATGAGGGTGGTGAATCTCTGGAACAGGTTGCCCCAGGGGTGTTGTGGATGCCTTACCCTGGAAGTGTTCAAGGCCAGGTTGGACGGGGCTTTGAGCAACCTGCTCTAGTGGGTTGGTAGAGCAGCAAGCCTGGAGCCCTTCCAAGCACAGGCTGCTTTGCCCAAGCAAGAACCCCCGGGGCAAGGGAGCCAAGGGCAGAACAGGGCTCGCTCCCGCTCCAAGCTTGCCCTGGGCAAGAGAGCCCGAGAGAGCCAGGGCACGAGCGCCGCCTCAGAGGCGCAGGAGCAGCAGCAAGAACCGAGCTGAAGGGGCCCAGAGGAGCCTTGGCAAGGGGTCGTGCTCAGTGCTGCAGAGGACAAGAAGCAACCCCCGGGGGCCCCCTTGGGGCCCTGTTGCATTTAGTGATGGAGGTCAGTTATTGCTGTGACTGTTAGTTCTGACACCAGATGCCCAAACAGCCCCTCTGCCATGGGTCTGACTGGCTTTACAAAAAAACCCGTCAGGCGCACTATGGATCTGACACTGGATGGGATCCTGTTGGCTTAATACAAGCTGCTGAATGCACCGTCGGTCCGACACTGGATAAGGTCTGGTTGGCTTTACACAAAAAGCTGTCGGATGCACAAATGCATGAGTGGTATGGTTTCTTCATATGCAACAGAGAGAGCTTCTATAGGATTGCCGGTGGTTAAAAAAACCCTAATACTACACAAAACATTTCTTAAATTATGTTGATTGCAGAAGAGTAAGAGTACGCAGCCTCCACCTCGCTTTATGTTCTTCCCTGGTGCTGTTGCAAGCCAAAACCACCACATCTCCATCTGGCCCCTGTGTTTCACTGGGCACTGGGTGTCAGCAATATTGATCTTTCTAATTTACCACTGTTTGTGTATGTAAAAGGCCCTCCCTGGGACTCTAAAAAGCTCCTCCCCCCGGATACGGGGCAGGAGGACCACCTTCGTGGAGCACGAGCAGCGGCCACTGGGCCAACATGGCCCAAAGGAGCCCTGGCCAGGGGCCATGCTCAGTGCTGCAGAGGAAGGCAAAAAACCCCCGTGGACACTTGTTAACAAACCGTGGGGGGAAAAAAGCCTTCCTCCCCCCAGCTGCAGGGCACGAGAGGCCATCTCCGTGGTGCACAAAGAGCAGCAGGCAGTAACCCAGCCCAAAGGGAGCAGAGGAGCCCTGACAAGTGGTCATGCTCAGTGCTGCAGAGGAAGGCAAAAAACCCCCGGGGACCAGTGCCAATCTGCCCCAGGGGAAAATTCCTTCCTGACCCCAGCGCTGGCGATCGGCTACTCCCTGAGCATGTGAGCAAGACCCACCTCCTCGTCCCACAGCCTGGTCACGCCTCCCCGGAGATGCACAAACCCTGTTCTCCCCCAGCCTGAAGCCATCTCAGGGGCTTACAAACGCTCCAGGCCTGATTAAGCTTAGTGGCAAAAATCCTTCCCATGCCTGGCAGGACACCAGTAGGTGCTCCAAAGCACTGGGACCCAGGTACCTGCACCTTTGCTTCCCATTTCCTAGGGCTGCTGCCCCTGGCTCTGCAGGGGATGAGGAGGCCGAGCTCTGCAGTGCTCCCCCAGAAGGCATTCCCTTGCTCTGGCCATGGCTGTCCAGCTGGAAAGGATTCCCATTCCTCAGATGAGCTTCGAAGGGTGGCCCTGCTAGGAACTGGCCTGGCAGCTGAGAACCTCCTTGCAGCAGCCTTGTCCAGCCTCTTCGGTCTTCTTCTCTCAGACCCTCCAAGTAAATCCACGGGCTCCTCGGGGACTCTTCGGTCTTCTTCTCTCAGACCCCCCACGTAAATTCCCAGGCTCCTCAAGGACTGCCTCTTAGATGTCTTCAGGCTGCCCCTGGGGCCAGCTCTGGCAGGGACACGGGAGGACGCTGCCTTTTATCCCGTCCCAGGGCACTGTGACATCTGCGTTGCAGGGTGGTGGCACTGTGACATGGGCGTGATGCACCCCCCTGCCCAGCCCCGCCCACCACAGCCCCTCTGCCCAGCGCCCTTTGGAGGAAGGGCCTTGGGGTGCAGGTCCCAGGGCAGTCCCTGTGCCCAGGAGGCCCAGTGGGGTTCTGATTCTGTTTCAGAGCTGATGCTCACAGCACTAACACAAGGACACGTGTAGCCAGGAGCAGGCCGATGCATCCTTCAGTTCAGCTTGAAAAAAACATCCCTTGCAGTCTGGCAAAGGAAAGGCACAGAGCCACAGGAAATATCCACAGGAACTGCTTCCAAGGGTGCATAGCGATAGTACAAGGGGCAATGATTTTTACCTGGAACAAGGCGAGTTAAGATTATACATGAGGAAGAAATTATTTTCTGTGAGGGTGGTGAGACACTGGAACAGGTTGCCCAGAGAAGTTGTGGATGCCCCTTCCCTGGAGGTGTGTAAGGCCATGGATGGAGCTTTGATAAACCTGATCTAATGGGAGGTGTCCCTGCTCATGTCAGCGGGGTTGGAATTAGATGATCTTTAAGGTCTCTTCCAATTAAAACCATTCTGTGATTCTGTTTCAACTGACTGTTCTTCCTGCCCAGCTGTAAGTCTTGCATTCAAGGCCACCACTGTAATGTGTGGACCAAGTTTAATTTTAATGGCTTTGTTTCAGCCGAGAGGAAAAGAAAGGGAAATATATTTAAGGAGATTACTGATAGGTTTTTAGGCTTATTGTAGTTGGTAAGTATTTAATTATGAAGTTTGTAGAAAGGCAAAAATGCAGGAATTTTTAAATTTTGAAACCAATTTTTTGACTGTGTATTGAGGTCAGTCTCACAATGAAAGAGTAAATCTAATTTTTTTTTAGTGTTTACTGATTTCTCACTACAGTGACTTGGGCACATAAACGGGGCACTGAAGCATTTGCATTTCTTCCAGTTGCTTCTGTGTCCTTGATAAAACCTGGTGTGAAAAGGACTGCCTTTTTGCCTGTCCCACATATGGGAGCTACACTTTCAGAGAGACTATTTTTAGAAGGTATCTTTGTAGCAGCCACATCAGGACCAGAGAGCAGTGAATTTGAAATGCCAGGGTTGCATGTGAACTAACTTGCAACAATTGTACTTACCAGCTTTTGTTGAAGCCCCTTTCAGCTTTCAAGGGAAATGTTGGCCAGTGACCATGCATCTCTCTTGAAGTCTTTGAATGCAGCCAGAACACAAGATTTGTGTATGTTTTACTGATGTGGGGAGTTTGTAGACCCTGCAGCATTCTGCTAAAATTATTTGTAAGAAAAATATGTTCCAATATGCTTTCACCAATACCTCTTAAGTCAGCTTGAGTTGCAAACTAATTTGCTTGATGAGCTCTTATACCTCTTGTAATGTATGGCAACCTCGGAGAAGAGGAGCTATGTATTTAATTTGTTAGAAAACAATGAAATCAGCTTTAATTTCAAAACTCAGTTCAGCCTTGTCTGTTGAAACAATGATGACACTTTAAGTTGTCTCCTTAGCTGCTACTTAAAATTCCAGAGATTGTACAAGATAGAAAACTGTATTTCTGTGTTGTTTTCTGCAAAAATATATTCTTAAACTATTATTTTTATAGCATAGTTGAAGTTTCATTATGAATTTGATAAAAATTAATACTGTAAAGATTTTGAGGCATGCTGCAATTAAAAAACAATGAAAAATGAGTTGAGATAAATATCACATTATTTCTGTGTTCCTTTGCAGCAATATTACTATACAAATGATGCTTATGATTTGAAATCAAGTTCATAGAAATTTTATACATCCACGATACGACTTAAAAATCACTGAGCATTTGACTTCCATGTTTTGGGGGGAGTATTTTTAATACTCAAGAAGCAGAGACAAGATGACAGCAGTAACCACTGAAACACAATACAATACAGCTGTCCAAGCATCACCATCATCATCACCTGACAAACAATATCCTTTGAGGCTTGATGTACAGCATTCGGATATACTTTTTCAAATACTTTGCTGACTGAATGGTGTATTTAAAAAATCTTTTGAGAGTTGTCTTTCTAGAACCAAGCAGATACGAATCTTACCTTACTGACCCGAAGAGATGTATAAGCATCCAAGTGATACGTAGCTCCCTCAGCAAAGAAGGGACGCTAGATTCACCAGTTTTACAATTCATCTGTTACCTTATTTTGTATCACCTAATATCAACTCTTGTTCTAACATGCTTTTAACTAAATCTCGTTCCTTTGAGAGATTAATACTTGTACCCCTTAGTGCTCTTGAGAAAATAAATATTAAATGTAGTAAGATGGATTAATTTTTCATTTCACTGCTCATTGCTTTCCTTTCAGCTTCTTGCCTGATTACATCAGTGGTGATTTTGATTCCATTCAGCCTGAAATCAAGGAGTACTACAAGGTCAAGGTAAATTAAATCTCTTTGATGAGTTTGTGTGTGTTAGAGCATTGTAGGATCCGACCCATTAGTGCCTCTGTTGGTCATTAAGTGATGCTGGCTCCATTGGTTTCTTTGCAGCTAGGCAGAGCTCAGACGCTGTGCTCTGCCTAGCACTGTAGTAATGCTTAAAGTAAATACGGGAGGTGTGGTACTGCCCAAGTACTGCACAGGGTGCGGTTACATAGCCCCAGCTCAAGAAATGGATAGTATGTTGCTCTAGATTATAGTAACTAGAAACAAGGGTAAAACTCCCTGAAAAATCTGTGTCATCTTTTGCTCAGTGAGATACAGAACAGTGAAAAGTAAGCTCCCATGATTCCCACATGGGTGGCACCTGCAGGATTTTTAGAGAGAGTTTCTTGGTGTGTGTTTTGCATGATACGACTACCTTTTTAGTGGGAAGCTGCAGATGGAGACATCTCTCAGTTCCGTCAACCACTGAAGAACTGAATTACACCATGACTACTTCTCCTTCACTAGTGGAATGCCATCCATGATGGGGTTTTGGACAAAGTCCTACATACATTAATTTATTCCCATTGTAGCCACCACATTTCCAGTGAGCAACATAAATATAAAGTCACATTTCTTAGGTCTTAGATCTCAAAGTTCTGCCTTTAGTTGACTGTTTGGTATTTAACGCTTCAGCTGCAGGGCTGTACGGGCTTTTGTGCTGAGCGCCGTGATTTACCCTCATGTCGTGGACAGCAGGTTTCAGGAAATTCAGTTTGTCTCAGTGTGCCAGCTTGCCTTTGCAGCAGGGTGCACTTGAAAGAGCAGTAAGTGTTTGATCCTTGTGAATTAATGGACTTAGAGGTCTGTGATATGTCTGCTGCTAATTCAACGCGTGAGGCTAAAATTTGCCTAAAATCTTCCCTGATGGACTCAGGATCAAATGGTTAGAACAAAAGATTTCAAACTGTGAGAGGAGGGCCTTATAATTATGTAGAACTAAGTTTTAGTCCCTCTCTTAGCACTGTGTGGGGTTGGGTTTTTTCCATGTTCTACCTTGTAGGTTCGGAGGGAGAAGTGTGTGATGGCTGTCCATCTTAGGAGAAGAGCTCAAGAGAAATACTCAGGAATCTTTACGTTACAGCTTGGGGAGTGCAAATAAAATAAAAGTCTTTGGATTCATGCTACACGTTACAGACTGACAATTTGCGATCAGGGAATAAATGGGGAGATCACAAAATGCACTGCTGTATTTGGCATAGACATTGGTATGAATTCTTATATAAACTGCATGGTCGTAGGTAGGTTAAGTCCTACCAAGGAATATGGGTTAAAGATTTTTCAACAGAGAGAACTGGGAGAGGCAGGAGAGGGAACAATACAGTAGGATATGGAAAGGGATAAGCTAAACTAAATTGGTATTACGCTTTTTCATGGGGATTACTTTTCTGGCCATAGCATCCCTTTTGTCAGCTCTGTTGTAGCCAATTGTTGACAAGCAGTTTACATCTACTCTGTGAACATGTAGTGAACCATTCTGCTTCATAAAGAGTTGACACTTTCGTGGAACAACTGGGCTGATAGGCTGTAAAGGGAGCAGTATTTCATGAGGATTTTTGAGCATAAAATATAATAAACCACAGAATTTGGAGAAAGGTGTATGCTTCTTCTCTGAGAAGTATCTTGGCCAGTAAAGCATTCTCTGTAGTCAGGTAATTTCTAAAGTCATTTGGAAATGTATGCTTCAGGTGAGATCAGTGCAGCACCATGGACTTCAGGGAAATTCAGCATCACATTGTGAATTGGGGTTGCTTCCCATGCTGTCCTTCCTCACCAAAGCACTCCCTCATCTGCAGGCAGATTACACTCTGAGACAGGGTAAACCATTATCATTTAGATATTACTGTATTGTTTCAAGAATTCTCTTTTATCAATCATTGATGATTATGAGTGGGGAAAATGGAAGAATTATTGTAGCAAAGCTACAACTGATGTGATGTTGGAAGTGGATGAGAATCCTCAGAAAACCCACC
This sequence comes from Trogon surrucura, assembly GCA_020746105.1. Lineage (NCBI taxonomy): Eukaryota > Metazoa > Chordata > Aves > Trogoniformes > Trogonidae > Trogon > Trogon surrucura. The sequence continues at coordinate 22,909,392 of CM036622.1, read as the reverse complement.
TGATTGTAGTGGTTTGACGTAAGTGCCCAACAAAATCGCTTTGTCATTCTCCTCCTCAGCTGGACAGGGAAGAGAAAATATAATGGAAGTGTTGTAGATTGAGATAAACACAAGAAGATGATTCAGCAATTACTGTCATGGGCATAACAGACTTGACTTGGAAAATTAATTCAGTTTATTATTAAATCAGAGAAAAATAGTGAGAAATAAAATCAAATCTTAAAAACACCACCTTCCCCCCACCTGGCCCTTCTTTGCAGGCTGGAATGCGCAGGGAGACAAGTAATGGGGGTTACAATCAGTTCGTTAGATGTTGTCTCTGCAGCTCCTTCCTTCTCAGGGAGAGGACTCCTCACACGCTTCCCTTGCTCCAGTGTGAGTCCCTGTGTTGGGGTGCAGTTCTTCAGGAGCAGACTGCTCCAGTGTGGGTCCCCTGTGAGGTCACAAGTCCTGCAGCAAACCTGCTCCAGTGGAGACTCCTTTCTCCATGGGCCACAGGTCCTGCCAGGAGCCAGCTCTAGTGTGGGCTTCTCACAGAGTCACAGGCATCCACCCACTCCAGTGGGCTGCAGGAGGACAGCCTGCCTCACCATGGTCTTCACCATGACTCGGGAATCTCTGCTCTGGCACCTGGAGCACATCCTCCTCCTCCTTCTTCAATCACCTTGCTCTCTGCTGGGTTGTTTTTCTCACATATTCTTACTCTTTTCTCTGTCTACAATTACACTGTAACTTTTTTCCCCATGCTTCTTAAATAAGTTACCACAGAGGTGTTATCACCATTGCTTTATGGGCTTGGGCTTGGTCAGTGGCGGGTCCTTCTTGAAGCTGGCTGACATTGTCTCTGTGGGACAAAAGAGAAGCTTCTAGCAGCTTTTCACAGAAGCCACCCGTATAACCCCCTGCTACCAAAATCTGGCCACACAAACCCAATACACTGATGAGTCTTTCCTTGTACAAAAAAAAAGCCCTTTTACATTCTGGCTTTTGATATTCATTGTCAATTACTTTGACATTGTTGTACTCCTGTGGCCTTCCCCTTCCCCATTCTTGCTTCCAAATAGTCACCCTTGCTCAAATGGAAAGCCTTTGAACTGTTCTTATCACACCAAATTACCTGAAACACATACATTCATGATGTGATATTACTCCAGTTCCATTTGACCAGGTTAGTAGCAACAATGTCTTTAGTAGCTGGGTTTCTCTGAAGTTGAACATGTTACTTTCAGACAACAAAATATTAATTTTTCTTTGAAATGTCTATCTAGGTAAGCATGAAGTCTTCAGCACCAGTAACAAGGATATTCTGTCAGCATTCCTGATTCTGCTCCCATTTACTGCTAAGTCACTTGTCCTGTTCCACCAGGCAGCGGACTGTCCTACCTGAATTTTACCCGCCACATGAACCTGTCTTTAGCTGCTGCCAGGCCAGGCTTAGTAATGACTTACGCTGTATCTATAGCTTTAGCTTCTTCCAAATTCATGCTTTCTAAGTAGATTATTTTATCATGCAGTGTAGATTTTCATCTCTTGGTGCCTCTTGTTTTTTTTCCATGTATACCTAATGTAACTTACTCACAAATGTTGTACAAAGCAAAGTGTCACCTTTGTGACACTTTTTGAAGGTACTTCTGGTGGTAAGACAGGAGCTCTGCTGTCTGACTTTAATATTACGGTGACCTGCAAGGAAATGGAGGGGCATGGGGGTGTGTATTCCTTTGTACTTGTATAACTATGTTACTTGTATAACTATGTAACTTGTATAACTGTGTTATGGCCAGCAGAAGGGAGGAGCTATCACAAGTGTGGACTGTACATGAAGGAATGTGAAGCGAGCAGCAAGTGCTGAGAGATACTCACCCTCTGCACTCCCACCTGCCTTTGCTCATGATATACAGGGAAAAGTCATGCCAACTTTTCTATCGCTTAAGTTTGACTTGATTGCTGTAGACTCATCTGCCAGGAAAAGGGCAAGCAGCGCTGAAGGAGCTGGAGGTTCCTTCAGTATTTCGATTGCAATGATTTAATTTATACTAGGAATTAAAGTAATGTTTTTTTTCCTTTGTATTTGTGAAGCTGAGGTTAAGTTTCTCTGTGCTTTTAATAAACACATTTTATAGTTTTGTGAAATATTACAATAGAGTGCCAGAGTAACCTCTTTTTTTTTCTTTTTTTTTTTAATGAGAGTTATCCTTATTGGAAGAAATTAATACATCATTACTTCTATTATCCATATGAAGATAGCACACCACAGGTTAAGAGCAATTACTTTTTCATCGTAAAGCTTGTGGATGTTAGTTATTGAGTTATAAAACATACCCATTTACAAGTGTTTGTGTCAAGTACAGCCTAGTGTAGTGCTGAGTAAGAAGGGGACTATTGAACTTGGTGTATGAAAGTAATTATGGTTCTGTAAAGTATTGTCTATAAACAGTTCTGTCATCATCACAAAACAACGACAGGCCTGATTTCATCACACCAGCTTCATGCCAGGTTGTTGCTGCTAGGTTTTCTACCTCATTTAAGTGATGAAAGCAAGAGCGGATATATGCCACTACGGCAACCGTGACATACAATTCCTGAAGCCAAAGAATATCCCTGCTGGTAAGCAGGGATATATTTTAACCAATTCCTCTGATGTTTTTATTTGGACAAGGATTACATGACAAGTGTTTCTATTTTCCCTTAAGGAGTATTAACACCATTTTGTTGGAGGAGCTTATCTGAATAAAGTTCATAAACATGAAGCAAGTAAATACATTTTATCTCTGTTGGATGTGGCATGCTGTAGTTAGTGAAGAGATCTAAAGGCAAAAGTGCTGTTTTTTCCAGTTGTGTTGGAAAGTAATCATGTAATAGACTTAGAGTGGGATGTGTAAGTGATGAGTTACATGTGTTATGCTTTTGGAAGACAATAAATAAACATACGTGGTAGGTTATTCAGCTTTATTTTTTTATTTTCTGCAGTCTTGGTTTTGCCTTATTGGCTTGTCAAGTAGACTTTTATTCTTTATATTAAAAAAACCTGATGATTTCCCCCATTTCTTAAAGAGTTAAATAAGGTTAAAATTAGATAGAACTGCACCACATCTGGAAATGGAGTGCTGTGTTTAAATTTCCCTTTTAAAATCATGTTGCACTGTAAATGAAGGATAAAGAATAGCAATTCGATATTCTTCATTCTGTATAACTTTTGTAATTTTTAAAACAGATGTTGAGAAGAGGTTTTGTACTTTCACAATAAATATGAATTTTCATACAGTCCCATAATAGATGTACCAGCAATCTCTCTCTGTATAGTCTGAAGTGCATTGAAAATGACACTGCACAAAACTTAGGGGACTTGTGATATTTGTGTCACTGCTGTTTCATATGTTTCTCACTTTAGCTGAGTGTTTCTGTAATTGCAATCTTTTGAGCATTACTTTGAAGTTAAAGCAACCATTTGTATTGTTATGCCTCAAACAAGACTCAGTTTCTGAAGTTTTGAGACCAAGGCCATTTTCTAAAATTAAACTAAATCTGTACTTATGCCCACAAACAGAAGGTTGAATCCAGTGCCCTTTGAAATCCAGATTATGCTGCTTATTAAAAATCCAGTTTGGCTTTTCTGCTAAGCAAACTTCATGTGCTTTAAAATCCTTCTGTAGACTTAGCAGGCTCTGCGTCAGATCTGTAATTAAAGGCTGTGAACTTATTTACAAGTCCTTCTCTTTCTTTTTAAACCCCATAGAGCTGCTTATTTTTGCAGACAATTCCGCAGCTGTCGCACTTTCCCTTTCCTTTTTCTATTGCATTTATGGGGTTTAATGGTTATCAGGGTCATAGAAATACTTAACAGGTATGGTGTGGGTATTGTCTTTTTGTTCTATGGTGTTGCACCTATAATTAGATTTACAAAATGTATTTGCAGCAGTGAAGTAGTTCTTGTACCTCTCTCTAACTACTACACTTTCTTGCTAAAGTGCATGTTTTAGTGTTATATTCTCTGCTTGCTTTCTGAGACCAAAATTTTTAAATAATTTTGGGAAATCAGAGTGTTAATTGATTTCCCTCAACTTTATTATTATAATTTATGTACACGCAAAACCACAGAGTTTTTCTGTGACTATTTGAATTTATCTTTTATTCCTAAATGTTAAAGTTGTTTCTAAAACTAATTTTTAATACAAGATGAGACTTGAAGAAGTTTGACTCATTTGAAGCGTTCTTGTTAGATTGCACAGTTTTCTAAGAAAACATGGTTCATTTTAGGGCCTGATTCCATTGTGAGAGGTTTTCAGGTTTCAGAAGGAGCTGTGAAAGTTGTATGGGTGGATCTGAAACAGTTCAGTCTTGCTGTTGAGCAGGCTACTCCTATTTGACAATCACCACTTAAGCTTTCAGGCAATCCCTTATTTTATGTGTCTCGTTGAAGACGTCTCTGACAACTCTGAAAAGTGTGGTGCCTACATCAATTCAGCTTCTAATGTGTTGAAAGTGCCTAGTGCAACCTGCATTTATAACCACATTATAAGTTGAATTTTTTTTTTCAGCTAGTGTACGTTCATTGAAGAAACCTCAGTGTCTTAATATAGGTAGAGGTTCATCAAGTGAAAATGGTTTATAGGGCTGAGATAGTCCTGTTATTAATAGTTCAAGCTGTATAAAGTCTTGACTGTGTATACAGTTTAGGATTTTGAACTGGAAGCTTTCTCTGTGTCAACATCATGTCATTTTTCAATGGAATCTTTCATAAAATGGTTTCACTCTTGGATAGCATGTAAGAGGTCATGTCAAGATTGTGTTTTAAAGTGAGTTGTGTGGGTGATTTGGGTTATGTGGATTTCTTATTCATGCCAAATGAAAATAATATCATAATGTTCCAGAAATGTCATAAATTTGTGAGAGATACTGTATTCAGTGATGCTTTTGTAAAGGTGAACATGACAGTCCATGACACTAGGTCAGACCCAGAGGTTCATTCAGTCAATGTCTGGTGGCAGCTTGGCCAATGCAGAATGCCTTGGAAAGCATGTGTGCACATGGATATTTACTTGATGCACTTTTTCATCTCCCAGTAACAGATGGCCTCAAGATTTCCTAAGTCAGAAGTGATATTTTTGTGTTTAATTGCTTCATAGAGTTACTCTTTCCCCAAAGTAGTGTACACACTTTTCAAACTATGTAGGTGAGACTGCAAGAATCTATGAAAACCTTGTGGCAATACATTCCTCAGTTTAAGTGTGAAAGTGTGAAAGTGCAGAAAATACATTTTTTCGGTTTTATTTTGGCTTTGAGCCTGACTTTTGAAAGTCACGTTTGATTCTCCTGAATTTTTATGTTGTGATAAAGAGCAGATGAATATGGTTTTTCACTCCTGTTCTGATTGTATTAGTGTGATTGTGACAAACATTCCTGTAGGTACTTAGGTGTGTATGTGTGCTAAATAAATGAATTATTGCATATGTCATCAAACTTCTGGTCTAAAATTATGTACAGCCTGTACAGATGTTTTGTGTCCTGCTGAGTTAGTGTGTATATAATGTATGGGAAGTCATGCTGAAAAGGGTCTTCCATAAGCAAAGGATTTCAGGACTCAGGGCTTACACAGTCCTATTCTTACATGTCAGTGAAAAACAAAATCATGTGCGGTTCTTGATATCACTCTTTACGCATTTGCCAAGGTAGCCATTTCCAGAAGACAATATATAAATGCTGATGAGATGTACCAAAAACAAAAAAAAAAAGCCCACCAAATTCAGTTATACAGCCCTGCATGGTTTTAAGTAATGTGTGTTGTTTGTGTTATCTCCTGGAGTTGCACATCACTCCTTTCAAACCTGAAGAAACAGCTAATTCCTACTTGTGTTGTAAGATCAATATAATATTATTGAGATTCAGTGAGTTTTGAGGTCACTGAGAATCACTGTGTAGTTTATTAGGACCTGAGTCAGTCCCTAATTTATCTAGTAGGATAGAGAATGCAATTTCACCAAGTTCTTATTCCTTAAAAAGAAGTGCTACTCTATTTTCTTTTGTAGTATTTTGCTGCTCATCATGTAGCTTTGGGAGACAGTATATAGAAATTAAGAGATCAAACTTTTATTAGAGGTGATTTGTCTTTCTTTTGCTTCAGTTTGAAATGACAGTTTGCAGGTTATGAGCTCTTTTCTTTCCACTCACAAGTGCCTTAGCTGAAGCTCAGCTGTCTGATAGTAGAATATGCAAGAAAACAGTACACCATATAACAAAAATAATGTTGGTGGTATTTTAGCCTTGCATCCAATTTCAGTTTCATATTATGTTGCAGTATGATATTTATTTCTTGCTTTCATTGGTTATGGCCCGAGGAAGGGAAAAGGTAGAACCTATATTGCCATAGATAGTTACTTCCGTGAGTTTGAAAAAATTTAATCTGATGTTAATCTCTGAAGGAAGCCGTTATTCTGGTCTGTCAACCTGTGATAGAAAAAGTAACAAAAAAGTTTAAAAACCAGAAATGTACTGAATTAACTTAATTTCCAATGCAAGGAGCAAAAAAGGTGTTTTAAACAATGACAGTTTAATCTGGAGAAGGAAATTGAATGGTATTATTTTGTGATTAAGCCTCTTCACACAAAAGAGACAGCTTTAGTATGGTTCTAGTGGTTGGAATCTCCAATGATAGGTCTTTTTAGATATAAGTGGGATTTATACATCCATCTTTCCTTTATAGAGAATTGAAAATTGTTCCTGGAGCACAAGGCTTGGACTGCTAATTAGAACCGTTTCCAGCAAAGCTGCAGAACCCACAACCTCACAGCTCATCCAGTGTTGCTGCAAACTCAAGTTCAGCCCAAATGCTGTGTGGGATTTGTAAGCTTAAGGTTGATTCTGCTGTGGCAGAGCCCATTAGCTAGCCAAAGCACAACTCTGGGCAACAGCAGGAACACAAACCTGATCATTAACCAAGAAAAAGATCCCCAAAATCCTGATGCTACAATTTTTAAGGATTTTAAGAAACATGGCAGCCTCTAGAACTATTCTGTTGTGCATCTTGTCAAAGAGCAGGCAGCTTTCGTTTCAGAAGCAGAGCGAAAGGTGCTGCCTGCTGCTTATCTACTGGTGAGCTCATCTAATGCAGATCTACTGGTGAGCTGGAGAAGAGGAGGAGGAGAAATGCTTCTGATACGCTTTCAGGGGCCTGTAGCAAGCATTTTGATGAGTTCATTCCTCTGCTTTAAATGGAGCATATGGAGTACTCCAGACCATTCTCCCTAACCTCCAAACTCCAGAGGCAGATTCAGCAAGGTCGCCTTAAAATTTGCTCTTTCATCTTTGACACAACTCTGAACTTAAAAAGGCACAATAGATTGGGATATGTGCTCCAGGGCTACCACATCTTTATTTGCCATAAAGTTGCCCTCATGGTGCTTACACTTCACTTACAGCATTACAGTTACAAAACCTCAAGAGTGACAATCCAGACACAAGAAGATTAAATGGTCCGTTTGTGTTTGTGCAGGTATATGAGTACTCTACAAGCCTCCAAATGCAAAAGGAAGACAAAATCATGTGTGTTGTTCAGGGAAAAAAGTTAAATACTTTTGTAGCTCATCAGTGAAACAAAGGATGAGCTAAAGCTGCCGAATTTAAACTTGCCTGTGTTAATTAACTTAGTCATGGAAGCCTAAGATTATTTGAAGTTTTGATATGAAGCCAGACAGAGGTGAGAGTCCAAGAGGAAAATTCAAGTGCAGCTTCTGGAGCACAGACAGTTATTTTTCCTCAGTGAAATTTGATTTGGTCAAAGACGTGCAAAATACAAGGTTTGTTTTCATAGCTGAACTTAGTGCAAGATGATAAAAGTTGTATTCACATATAGCAGGAGGAAATTTAACTTAAGATGTAATTTTGAAAGAAGACCACAAGTGCAGAGAAATACCATTTCGGGAATGAAAGAACTCATGTTCCGGCAGCTTTAACTACAGCCAGCTGGGGAAAGCTCTGTGAATTGAAATGTTTTTCATTCTTACCTTTCTTGATACCTTCTCCTTTTATTTTTCTGTCCTGTATTTCCTGACTGTAGTATTCTTTTGAAAGCGTTTGAAGCTCTGCTTTTCCTGAGTGCTTGGCAAAGGCCAGCAAAGAGGAGCTGGATGAAGGTTTGATAAACTGGCTGTGCCAGAAGCTCATCTGAAATGAGGTGAGTCTCAGGACCAGTGTGAGTTAGTTTGTGTTCTGGTGTGCTGTTGGATTTCTTCATTTGAAGAAGCTCTGATGGCCTTTGATTAAAAAATAATAAGAGTTCCTTAAGCCAAATAGATTTGGAGGTATAATGAGAAATGGAAGCCGTCCCCGATGTGATGAAATGAGTTAAGAAAGAAAAATGAAATGTCAGGAGAGAAGAAAATGAGCAATGGAAACTGAGAAGAAGGCAGAGACTCTTTAAAAAGTTAGGAAAAGAGAAATAAGGAGAGGGTAGGAAAAAGAACTGGGTAGAAATAGAAAATTTTCCCTGACACATCAGCAAATTAGTTCTGCTGTCATTTTTTGCAACCGTGAAGAAGTGGGTGTGATAAGCTCACACACACACACGGAAACCATATTTTTCTAATCTAAAAGTGAGATTTTCAGTTTATTGGGAATGAATGCAGGGTTGTTGTTCTGGGTTTATTTTTTTACTGTTTTCAAATATTTTTGTTTGAAGTTAAAATCAGAGAACCTATGTTTATTCCATCCTTGACCAAGCTTTGATGGGGGTTTTATCAGGCGAAAAGTAGAAAGCCATAGAAGGAGCTAAAAAAATAAATAACTGCATTGGAAGTTGGATTGTATTTACAGTAAATTTACAGATGTTAAGACTGTTTTTTCCAAATTCTGCAGCAGCTGATGCTGTAATACATAATGCAGCTAAGTAACTGTTAATCCAATCAAAACAACTAATTTAGTATTTACTTAGCACTTAATTGCTAATAACCCTTCAAGTAAGGAATGGGCAATTTACCATAAATTGCTAGTGAATATCACCAGATTTTCATTTAAGTGATAAAAATGTAGCGTTCAAGAGGAGCCTTCTTTTGAGAACGAAAAGACTTTCTTCCTTTTAAGCTCAGCAATGGGAGAGCTCCTTTAGAGACTAGAGCTTGGATTAAACATAGCATATAATTGCTTCTTGTGAGCCACCTCCATTTTTTTTCCTGCCATTTAAAAGCCAGAGTCTTTTGATATTATCACTATGCAGGTAAAGTCATCCATTTGTTTACTACCTACTGTTTCAACATGTAGTGAAATATAGCCAGTTAAAATTGTGCTGGATATTACTGTCCTGGCTGGGACCCCTCTACTTCTAGCACTGGGTTTGTATTAAGCAGTTGCCGTGGATAGAGGGAAGGAATGATGCCTTGTAGTGGTCTTTTTGGTCCTATCCCCTTTCCCTGCATCCATTGCTGGAATATTTGGATCCTACCTCAAAAATGCTCATGAGAGGTAAAATATCAGCCTTTGCCTAGACAATTCAGTGGGATAAGAGTGCTCGCAGGGGGTGGCTGTATCTGTCTGTCTTCAAATCAAACATGAGTGTATTTCTTGGGACTTTAGGATACATTTCCCAGTGGAAATTTTAACAGGGGCAGTAGTGGAGCATGTCCAGGCAGCAGAATGTTCTCTGTATTCTGTATTTGTTGCAAGTTGTACCTCTTGTTCTCATAGGGGATTTTAACTTCCCAGACATCTGCTGGAAATACCATACAGCAGAGAGGGAACAGTCCCAGAGGTTCCTGAAGTGTGTGAGAGATAACTTCCTGACACAGATGGTGATGGAGCCGATGAGGTGAAGTGCACTCCTGGACCTGCTCCTTGTTGGTAGAGAAGGTCTTGTGGGGGAGGTAACTGTTAGAGGCTGTCTTGGACAAAGTGATCATGTAATGTTAGAATTCTCCATTTTTGGCGAGGTAAGGAGAGGGCTCAGCAGAATTGCCACCTTGGACTTCCGAGGGCTGACTTTGGTCTCTTCAGGTCCATGGTTAAGGGAGTTCCTTGTGAGGCTGTTCTGGAGGGCATGGGAGCCCAGGAAGGCTGGGCATACTCTAAGGAATTAATTTTAAAGGTGCAGGAACTAACTATACCCAAGTCACGAAAGATGAGCCAACGGGGAAGGAGACCAGCCTGGCTGAACAGAGAGCTTTGGCTGGAGCTTAGGAACAAAAGGAGAGTTTATGGTCTATGGAAGAGGGGGCAGGCAAATTATGAGGATTACAAACAAGAAGTGAAGCTGTGCAGGGAGAAAATTAGAAAGGCCACAGCCCACCTAGAGCTAAACATGGCCACTGTGGTGAAGAATAACATGAAAAGTTTCTATAAATACATTAACAGTAAGAGGAGGTCTAGGGAGAATCTCCGTCCCTTGTTGGATGCAGAGGGAAACACAGTGACCACAGATATGGAAAAAGCCAAGGTGCTTAATGCCTTCTTTGCTTCAGTCTTCAACACTAAGATCAGCTGTTCTCTGGGCACACAGCTTCCTGAGCTGGAAGAAAGGGATGAGGAACAGAATAGGACCTACACAATCCAGGGGAATTGGTTATGGATCTGCTTCATAAGCTGAATCCTCGTAAATCCATGGGACCTGATGGATTACACCCTAGAGTGCTGAGGGAGCTGGCGCATGTGGTTGCCAAGCCACTCTCCATCATCTTTCAGCAGTCCTGGTTAACTGGGGATGTCCCAGTGGACTGGAGGCTGGCGAATGTAACACCCATCTTCAAGAAGGGCAGGAAGGAGGATTCTGGTAGCTACAGACCTGTCAGTCTTACCTCAGTGCTGGGAAAGATGATGGAATGAATAAGCTCAAGAGCCATCACAGAACAATTAAAAGCCAACAGGGAGATTGGGTCCAGTCAGCATGGATTCATGAGGGGCAGATCCTGCTTGACAAATCTAATCTCGTTCTATAACAGGGTGACCTGCTTAGTGGATGAGGGAAAGGCTGTCAATGTAGTGTACCTGGACTTCAGTAAGGCCTTTGACACCGTCCGCCACAATATCCTTATGGCCAAGTTGGCTGCCCATGGCATGGATGGGCACATACTCTGCTGGGTGAAACACTGGCTGGATGGCCGGGCCCAGAGAGTTGTGGTCAGTGGAGTTAAATCCAGTTGGCGGCCAGTCATGAGTGGTGTCCCTCAGGGCTCAGTGCTGGGGCCGCTCCTGTTTAACATCTTCATCAATGATCTAGGTGAGGGGATTGAGTACCTCCTCAGCAAGTTTGCAGATGACACCAAGCTGGGAGAGAGTGTCAATCTGCTGGAGGGTAGAAAGGCTCTACAGAGGGACCTGGACAGACTGGATCGATGGGCCCAGGCCAACTGCATGCATTTCAACAGAGCCAAGTGTAGGGTCCTGCATTTTGATCACGGCAACCCCATGCAACGCTACAGGCTTGGGGAAGGGTGGCTGGAAGGCTGTCTGGCGGAAAAGGACCTGGGCATTCTAACTGACAGCTGGCTGAATATGAGCCAGCAGTGTGCCCAGGTGACCAAGAAGGCCAACGGCATCCTGGCTTGTATTAGGAATTTTGTGACCAGCAGAAGTAGGGAGATGATTGTCTCCCTGTACTCAGCACTGGTGAGGCCGCACCTTGAGTATTGTGTTCAGTTTTGGGCACCTCAGTATAGGAGAGATATCGAGGTGTTGGAGCGAGTGCAGAAGAGGGCAACAAAACTGGTGAAGGGCCTGGAGAATAGATCTTACGAGGAGCGATTGAGGGAGCTGGGACTTTTTGGTTTGAGGAAGAGGAGGCTGAGGGGGCACCTCATCATGCTCTACAATTACTTGAAAGGACATTGTAGAGAGGTTGGTGCTGGTCTCTTCTCACAGGTCATTAGGGACAGAACCAGGGGGAACGGGTTAAACTTGCAACAGGGCAAGTTTAGACTGGACATTAGGAAGAAATTCTTCACAGAAAGAGTGGTCAGACACTGGAATAGACTGCCTAGGGAGGTGGTTGAGTTGCCATCCCTGGATGTGTTTAAGTGTCGCTTAGATGTGGTCTTGGGTGATATGGTTTAGGGGTGAACTTGTAGTGTAGGGTTAATGGTTGTAGTGTAGGGTTAATGGTTGGACTTGATGATCTCCAGGGTCTTTTCCAACCTGAACTGTTCTATGATTCTATGATAAGTTTTTGGAGCAGATAAATGCACTCATCAATACCTAACGCACCAGCAGAGGTGCATTTCTGATCTGCACTGACAGTTGCTTACCCAGCTGAATGGGGGGGAAATTCTCTAGACTGATTCAAAAAAATCTTTTCTTTGAAAAGATTGTGTTCTCAATATCTTGAGTTCATAACAGATGGGAAGTGAGGCATGTGCTTGGAGGAAACTGGGAATATCACAGTTCAACTCCCCTTTCTATTCTCCCACTGATGAGATAAAACGGGAGGGACGGAGAGGGGGTCTGAAAGTCCTTGAAATGTTTTCCAGTGTTAAAAGCTCCATTACTGTTTGGAAAGAGCTCTGTACCCACCAGACCTTGAGCAAGTGTGGTTTATTCCGAGGGGCAGGTAGTTGCAAGGGATTTTTTTGTTAACAACGCAATCAACTTCAGCAGTTATAGTTAAAAGATGTTTGGCTTGATCTTGGAGAGAGGAGTGAAGAAGTTTTCAAATTTTTTTTGTTATTTGTTGGGCATTTGGATGAGCCAACTCCTCCTCACCACGGGCAGTCATGGATTCAAGCATGTGTCCTGCCTCTAGTTATTGAATTTAACTGTTCCACATGCCTCGGTCCTTGTACCACCCTCAGTGTACCGCCCTGGTCATGGTTTGCAGCCCCAAGCAGCTGCCACAGAGCTGTTCCCATGGTCTGGAAAGAGTTAGAAACAGTCTTGCCAAGGCAGACAGCCCTCCCCTCTGATTTTACCATTTTTATGGATTTTCTTGTGGTCTGAATGAATGTGTGGCCAGCAATGCAAAGAGCTAGCTGTGTCCAGACTCACTTTTTCTTTGCTTCACTCCCTTTCTGTAGAAAAGCACCCTACTAGCCGTGAACTACTGAGATTCAGTGCCTTAAATGAAGTACAAATCCAGTCTGTGCCCGAAATATAAAACGAGCTTCTTGCTTCACTGCAAAATCTTTTTGAATACTTTTTCATCAAAAATAACTGGTTTATTCCAATTGGAGCCTGTGATGAAGCACTAGTTTTAATCCTTGGCACGAGGCTTCTAAAGAAGGTGTAACGCTATGCAGCAGCTCTGCAGGAGGCAAGACCAGCCCGTGTCCTGGTGAGAAGTACTTTTCCATCCAAGTCAATGGCAGTTCTGCTGGTTGTGACAGGGTGTTTGGTCCTCCCAAGGAAACTGTCTGCAGAGAGAAGCCCAAAAGCCATGATAATAGCTCAGTTCATCTCTTAGAGGGAAGTAACTGATGAATTTGCAAACTTTTCAGCTTATTAAAGACTGTGACTGTAGTGCTTTGACCCTGGCTGGAGGCCAGGTGCCCGCCACAGGTGCTCTATCACTCCCTTTTCTCAGACAGACAGGGGAGAGAAAATAAGAAGGGCTCCTGGGTTGAGATAAGGACAAGGAGATCACTCACACTTACTCTCCCAGGCAAAACAGACTCGATTTCAGAAATTAATCAAATTTACTACCAATCAAATTAGAGAAGGGCAAGAGAAATAAAATGCAAATCCTAAAAATAACACCTTTCTCTCTCACCCCTCCCTTCTTCCAGGGCTTAACTTCTAGTCCCAATTCCTCCACCTCCTCCCCACAACCACACAGAGGGACAGGCTCAGCCTTGGCCAGCAGCAGGTCTGTCTTTGGAGCTGGCTGACATTGGCTCTGTCAGACCCAGGGGAAGCTTCTAGCAGCTTCTTGCAGAAGCCGCCCTTACAGCCCCACTCCTCTACCAAAACCTGGCCGTGCAAACCCAATACAAAGACAAATGATGAGGCTTTCAGGATTTTGAACAGGAACATCTTATTAGAGGAATCAGACATTACACAGCGTTTAGAGTGGAAGTTGGTGATTCTCCTGTGACCATGTCCTCCTTTACAGAATACAGAACAGCCCTGGTTTTTGTGTCAATGCTAGGCCTAAATGCCTTGCAGACCTTGAGTGCAAGTAGATGCATCCTACATAGAGAAATGAAGTGATATAGGAAAGAGAAAAATTGCATTTGATGCTTTCTGACAAGTTCTTGAACTTGCTTCTATATAATGTGAAAAGTTTAGGTATGGGTTGACAGCTTATAGATGCTGTGAAGTAGCTCAGAATTGTCTGTGGCAGGAGAGTGGTGGAGCAGGAGAAAGGCACTGATGTGCAATGAGCAGTTAAATTTGGGAAGAAGATGGTATAAAAAATTTGAGGTCCTTTAGGAAGCACCATTTATCATTTATGTGATGTACTTTTTGTGGCAAACCCAAGATGCTTTGAAGGGTTAGGATAAATCTGATATGGTTTGATAAATACCTGAAAATTGTGTAAAGATGAAGTGCCCCTAAATCATCTTACTGGTGTTTGTGCTACCTCTCCTTTAGTTAAATTTACTTTCAAAGAAGTTGCACAGAAGGTAATGTAAGGGACAATGCCTTCCTATCGTCTTATGTGTCAATAGATCATTTATTTGTTCCCACAGCAAGCCATCCCACTCTATCTTTTTTCTTTTTTTACCTCCCTACTTCCAGTGATTCACTAGTTTAAAATGACCGTGCCTAAGCCTTTCTTGCTGGGAGTTTTGTCTGAGTTATGAACAAAGTAAGGGCATCATAGTTAGACCTAAAAATCTGAGTTCAAACGTGCCGGGAGAGCCAGGCTTTGAAACTACATCTTCAAAAATGCATGAATTAAACTGCCACCTGTCCTTGAGAGTGATATTGATGAGGCTATGCAATCACTGTCATCTCAACCCTAAATTCTGTGCATGAGTGCAGGGAACCCGTCTGTGGTCTTTGATGATTCAGTAGAAGGGTGGTTAGGATGTGGTTACCCCGGACTGCAGGCAGCAAGTGTGATGAGGTCTCTTTGAGCTGCTGTGTTGACAGATCTAGTTTTTGAAGTCTGCTTGTCAGGCACTTCTGGGAGTATCCATTTTAGAAACATAGAGTGTCCTCTGTGTACCTGTCAGCAACTAATAAGTATATAACAGCTACCTTTTGTGTTACAAGCACAAATTTAAAACAAACAAAAAACCCCATATTTCAAACATACGGAATTTGTATTTCACTGAGTTCCTGCATTTGTTTTTTGAAAGTAAACCTAATTAAAATGAAGATTGCGATACTTTGTTAACAAGTTCCTCAGTTTAATTTAAAATCATGCAAACTAAATAACAAAGATTTTAAAAACATGAACAACTTTAAGAGGAACAGACAAAACAGGCCATGTTACTAGCTGAGAATTTGGGGTAAGCTAAAGAAGCTTTTATGAGGAGTCTGCTGTAGAGTCAGAGGGAGTTTTTTATTATTATTTTACTGTAGTCATTTGACTTCAGTTCAGTGCTTAGGTTTGAAAAATGTAGGTTTATTTTCTCTTTCAGTATATGAATAAAAATGAGGAATGAGATGATGAGAAGTACTATTCATAAAGTGCGGAAGGGCTCGGTGATGAGAAACGATCAATATTATCTCTAGCTACTGAGTTCAACCATGTGCGTCCAGTAAATCCATTCGCTTAGATAAGCTTATTTATGCCTCTGTAGCATATAAGATTGCTTTATTTAGTAGAGGATAAAGACACGAGGGGTTAGAGTGTGGAACGAAGGGATGAGGATTGGAGCAATAGTTGGACAACATACATAATGCAGCTAGAAAATTGGATAAGGTCAGTGAGGAGTAACTGAAATGCTTTGCTGACTAATGTACAAGAACTAAACCAATTGTTATTGGTATGCAAATAGATTTTTACAGCTTTACTGGATATATGGCGAAGTGGCAGTAAAGGATAGAATAGAAATATTGGAAGCCATGCACTGATCAGGAATAGAAGGAATAAAATTAAAGGTTAATGTGAGATAACTACATTTATAATGAAACTGCGAACAAAACCAGCTAATTTGGGGTCACTTTTGGGGCATGAGAGGGGAAAAAAAATGCTATTTGAATTGTAAAACTCAGATATATCTGACTGGTGGATGGCAGATAATTTTTCAGCATACAGTCTCTGAAAAAGTAAGCAGTTGTGGTATTTTCAGTATAGTTCTGGTAGACATATTCTGATAGCTTTAGGGACCGAAAATAACTTTGGGGAGAATGAAAAGAAGTTGGCTTGCGAACCGTGGAAACGAACAAAAAGTCTGTGAGGTCTGTGCTCCACTGCAATTTTGGTTTTTTTTTAATAAATCTTTCTTAATTGTGTTTCAAAAGGAGAAAGCCTTGAGATACTGAGAACGAAAGGCTGTTTGCATAGGACCTTATGCACTAAATGGAGAGAAGGCAGATTTTCACCACTGTTGTCTTAAAAAAACTTCTGCCTCAAATTGATTCATAAACTAAAGGTGAAAGAAAGACAAGAAAGACCAAATATAACTACGTGAACTCAGAAAGGAAATTAAGTGTGGGAGACCAGGAGAGCAGGCTGAGCTAAGAGGCTTGATCAGCAAAACCACGGCTTTGAAGGTCAAAATGTGCAAGCAAGATAGAGTTCTCTTCTCTGAGCTCCACATGCAGTACCGGGTATTTCAGTTAGCTAGAAAATAGAGAAAGGTGAAGTGAGACATAAGGACGGCATATTTGTTGAAGATCAGTGTCTTACTATACTCCATGGCAAAACAATACCCACCTCAAGTTTTTGGGAAAGAGGACAGAGTAGAAGCTGGGGAAAAGCACACTGGTTAATGGGAAGGAGCACATGGAAGAGAAAATCACCGTTGTTACCAGGTGGTGACAGCTACACACTGGATGACAAGCTTGCCAACCCTTCCCTTATCATCCTAATCTGGACATAATAGCAGGGTCAGGAGACTCAATTTCCAAATACCACAGCTCTAACTCACAATTGCAGAAGGCGATTGACACTGGCAATGTGTGTACTCCCTTTGCAATATGATGGGAGCAGGAGCAAAGACAATCACCTCTTGAAGGAAGGATTCACAGCCAACAGCAGGATCTCTTGCAGTGCCGTTGTAGAAGATTTTGATGCCACCCGTGGAATACTATGTACAATTCTTAGAACCTCATCTCTAAAAATCATGAACCTGAGCCTGAAGCAGGCTCAGAAAATGCCAGCTAAAATGAGCAGGGGGCTCAACAGCCTGTTTTGTGAGAAAAGGCTAAAACAGCTTGTGTTATTTAGCCTAATGAAATTGAAGTAAAGTGAATATATAAAGGGGCTAAACACTAGCATTGGAGAAGATAAAAAATAATACTGATTTAAGATCAATTGAAATGAAATCAAGCTGCACAGTTTAGTTTGAGCTGCTGAGATTTTTGTTGAAGAAGCCTGAATGATTTTAGAATGGATGCTAGAAAGTTTATAAGAAGTATTTTATGACGTTTCCTGTGGCAGCACTGGATTGAATTTGATGAGACAGGACAATCCTGTCCATCCTAGATTTTAATTAAAATCTTTTATTGCTTTTAAAAGTATGAAATGATGGTTGTATACATTTTAACTTCATTCCCATTTCCATTTGAAAACAGCTTGATTTTTCAAAAAAGGAGAACCACCCCAAATTGATCATGTGGTAAATGAGAGGCATCATTCACCATTTTCTAGAAAGCTAAAAAGATATATAAAGATAATAATCTGACTAAAAGCGTGTTTAGACAGAGATGTCTGGGAGGATAAGTGTCGTTTAAGCATAACAACAAAACTGCTTTCTGGGTTGAGCTGTTTGTGACAACCTACTGAGAAAGAGCCTTTCCTTTACAAGATAATTATTGTGTTCTTTTTTGGACCATCAGTTTAGATCCTTCTGTGACCTTGGTGAAATCTGCTTGACTCTAAAGAACGGAATCCAGGCGTATAGTTTTCAAATTTTAATTCTAATCATTGGATGTAAACAGTGCAGGTGATTGGTTTGTTTGTTTGTTTTTTAAACCTGTTTAATCTTCAATAATAAATATTCTAGGAGTAAAACTGGATTTTACAATCACTGGGTTGTTTTTCTTCTTCATGTTTTTAATAACCAGTTTAATATGACCTGATGTGATTTGCATCTACTGCAGAGAGAATATTTTATTTTAATAACTTTATTGATTAATTTGAAAATGAATAGATTAAATCTTGTTATGTAGGATGAGAATCCACCTAATTTGAGTGTTGATACCAACATTCCTTTTTCAGTATTGGAAAATTAAATTGATTATTAACACAAATAGTGTTCCAGGAATTTTTTCCTCCAAATCTGATAGACCTCTTGGTGATTTTTAAAGAATACGACAGAAGTTAAAATTAATAAAGCAAAAGCATATGTCCTGATTTATTATGTCAATATATATCTGATTCATAGATTCAGGTCTTAGGCATTGTTTTGTAAATACTCAATAAACTAACCATATTAAAGTGCATGCATTTTTTTTTAATTCATTAGTCTGCATTTTTCTAACTGCTGGTAAGGTGTAACACTGGATTTTTCATGAAAAATAAGAATCTTGGTACTTGCAGAGCTGAAGTTTACTTTTCACTTAACTAAATTTACTCCAGGTAAGAAGCTACTACAGTGAATATGTGCTTTTCAGTGGAACTTAAATGTTTGTGCCTTTGAAGTACAAAAGGTGCAAACAAAATTTTCAGATGAAATCTCCTGTTTGACCTCCAGACAAACCAGTCACCATGTTTCATGCAAATTTTATGGAAGAAATTCAGACAATCCATCATATGGGACAGTCTACAGATACGTTGTTCAGATTAGTCTGTGTATCTTGAAAGGACTGTACTCAAAATTAAGTAGACAGATGCAGATTTTATCTGCTCTTTCTTGTGTCCTTCTGTATCAACCACCGTCCACATCAAGTGTCCAGTTTGTGGTTATGGAGTGAGTTACAAGCCTGTAGTTGTAATTGATATTTTATTGCTATTTATTATTTATTTTACCCTTTCGCTAGATACTATAGAAGTACAGTGCAAAAATAGGGAATGCATTTTCCTCAAATAAGACAGCACATGGTTATTCAGTTGTAGGGAGGATAAGAATGAAAGAAATCTTGATTTTATAAATGTTTTTTTTTCCAATTTCTACTTAGCCACATATAATGTTGCCTTGGCATGCTGGTTCTAGAACCAATTGTCTGTCTGATGTCTCTGGTTTCTGGTTGTACTTCAGGTTGTCAGGCTTAGTGCTTCTGGCTAAATCCCCTCCAAGTCACTAGGAACATTCCTTGTCTTTTCTCCTCTCTCCTTCTTCCTAGCCTCCCCTGCCAGCACGAGCTTTATTTCCAAATTTGAGGCCAACTTGATTAGGTGTCCCTTGGGATGTCTTTACCCTGGTTGACCAGAGTGGGTCTGCAGCATGACCTGCAGTACTTCCCAGCCTGAGAATGTGACACAAAGGTGTCTGCAACAATTCTGCACAGAGCTGGCATGGAGGATGCACTGCTTGTGCACTTGGGTTTCACTTCTCAAGTGCTTATAGGTCGTAGACTGGGAATCATCAATACAGGGAAGCTCTTAACAACTGCCTGAGAAATACACAGAATGTTTAGAATTCAGAGTCCTTCCAGAGCATTGCCATACCCTTGAAATTGGTTGCGATCTGTAATTATAGCATAATGTAATTATTCCACTAGTCATCTTTGTCATTCTGTAGTATGGGAAGTAATAAAGTCTGCTGTGATTCATTTTTTCTACTGAAAAATCCATCTCTGTAAGCATACTACTGAGCAAGAAAAGCTACTGTTGTTGTACAATAAACCAATGTGTTTATTCTCCTTGCCCCCACTATCCTCACCCCCCCACCCCTCGCCTCCCTGGAGTTCTACTAATAGCTTACTTAAAAGCAGGGGATTGATTTAATACTGTAAGTGCTATTTTGCATCTCTGTACAGAAGAAGGATTGTCCAAGACAAATTAGTAACAGAGGAAGAGATTGTGTTAGTTTAGGGATAAGGCACAGTTACAGGAAATGGGATAATACAGATTATCACTAGCAATTTCAGTTTATCTGGGATTCCTTGCAAGGAACCCTTGCCCAACATTGCTAGGTCAATTCTTTGATCCATACCCATGTTTTTCTGAAGCAGTAATTTGTTTCCATTGTCCCTTTTGCTTTATTGGTTTCCTTGTACATCCCTGGACTTACTCTAGAAGTCAAATGTATGATGTTTTTGTTATTATTTGTGGTGTCACAGTATCTGTGAGCCACATATGTTTAGGTCATTTTCTTCCCTGTCTCTCGCCCTGCCCCTCACTTGGTTCTGGGAAGCACGATTCCAGAGGAGTCTGTTCTCCCCATTTAGGCGAAGGCTCTGTTTTCCCTCCAACACAAGATGCCTTGTCAGAGGTTTTCATAGACGAGACAAGGACTTTTGCCTTCCCTATATCATTTCTGCAGGTCGTGGATTTGCATCATTCAGTGCTTCTTGAGAGTTTATTCATGCATTCATCTCCTTTCACAGTCACTAGGAAAAGCTGAGTAAAGGAGATCCCCAAGGATTAGGTAGGGTGTATTTGTCAGCACATATTCTTCCATTTCCCCCTCCTTGTACTGTGATGTACGTGTTAAGTATTTGTAGTAGTCAGCATCTGTCTCAGTCTACTCCATCCAGTTATTTATCCTGATAATGTCAAGCCAGAGGTTGGAGATGTCTTTCATGTGTTAAAAATGTGGGCTCATTTGCAGAGCTGACTGGGAGGGTGAGTGGCTCACCTGCCGTTGGTGACAGAACAAGTTGGACGTGGGAGCCCCAGTTGCCCTGGCTGTTTGTCAGGCCAGGAGGGGCCAACGTGGGAAACTTGGAAAGATAGCTAGAGGGATCACGGTGAGCTGCAAGCCCGGGCAGAATACAGCGTTCATTGTGATGATGTTTTGGTTTGCTTTGGAATGTGGTTGTTCTACAAAGGTATTCGCCTTTGCTGTGGCTTGGCTGAAGGGCAGAGGCACTGACACGATGGATTCTCTCTGAAGCAGCTTTCTGACCAAAAGCTATCAGCAGAGAAACTTAAGTCATGAAGAACAGGAATGGGTCACTAGTGAATAGGTAAAGGCCACCACTGTGTGCAATGGGTTGCTACTTTCCTTACAATTTGTGTTTTAGACTGTCTGTCTGCTACTTCTGAGATAGAAATCTAGGGAAGTGGTTATTCAAATGAGTATTTGGAATGGAAGAAGAAAAAGCGAGAGCTGGGTGGTGCAGCAGGAACATCCTCTCAGATCATAAACTTCTCTTTGAGTCACTGGAGGTTTTCAAGGCAATAGGGGGGCTGAGTGTTAAATAGCTATTAGGTGTACAGCATTTAAAGAAAAGAATATCGGGTAAGAGAAGCAGACAGCACATCAGCCTTCTCAAAGGTGGTCTGTTCACAACAGAGTGATTGGCAGTGGTTGGCAGGGCTTGCAGGACTCCCGTTGAGGCGAATGTGGTACATAAAAATGTCTGAGAGCAACAATTCATTGCTAAAGCATATGAGATACCATAAAAAGTTAAATGGAAGATGAACGTGGAACAATGCAAATGTCACAAGCAAATCCAGCTGTAGTGTTTGGGACTCCCTTACTGCCTTCACACTTTCACATGTATGTCCTCTGCTTTGCCAGCCCTAGGACGCTCTGCAGAGCAATGTCTTCTGGCGATGTTTCTCCTGTCTGCTTATTGCGACCTAAATTCTTTATGTATATACATTGTTCCTAATCCTCCACGTCTTCAGAAAGAAACAGCTGAATCCCTTGGAGTATAGTTGTTTGACCATCAAGACTAAGAGGGTCTTTCAAGGATTGTAGAAGTCTCCTGTCCTACAGACGAGAAGCTGTGCACCTTGCAGCAGTGTTGGCCTAACAACATTGACAGGACATGGCCAGAATTACTGCGGCCCCATTACAATGATCTGTAGCTAATGCAACTGTGCTTTATCAACTCAAAAAACTTGGGGAAAATGGCATGTTTTTCTGAAGCAAAGGGAGATCTGGCTCTTAGTTATTCCAGTGCAGCAGGAGGAGGAAGCTTTGTTCTGTGTTGCATCATGCAAAGTATGGGTGTTTGCTGGGTTCTGGTTGCAGACAATGGTGATGAAGGAACGTGCTGAAGGTGTGGAAAAGGATGAAATTCTCCAGAGTTCAAGATAAGTTGCAGATTGCTAGAAGTTAAGTTGTGGCTTGAAGTCATTCCTGTTTCTCACTTCCATTTAATTTTTTCAGAGATGTTTTTTTGAGAGTACAAAACAAGTTTTTGGGATGACAGCCCTATGCAACTACATCAAACATCCTAATGTTGAATAATAACAGCAATCTGTCATACAAACATATCAAAATAATTGGCTGTGCTTCATTGGTAATGTTGATCAGACTGCGTGGCAGTACCTTCTGTCACCTAAATGATTTACAGTAAGTGTGCAGATGTTATTTACAGTGACCTACTAATTCTTCTTGAATGAGGGACTTTATTTCTTCTTGAACATGA
This sequence comes from Trogon surrucura, assembly GCA_020746105.1. Lineage (NCBI taxonomy): Eukaryota > Metazoa > Chordata > Aves > Trogoniformes > Trogonidae > Trogon > Trogon surrucura. The sequence continues at coordinate 22,886,877 of CM036622.1, read as the reverse complement.
TAACCTTAGCTCCTTTTAAATTGTGCTCTTCTCACTCTCTGCCGAATTATTTGAAACTAATAAGTAGTTAATTAAAATGTCTGGTGCTATAGCACTTGTTTGAAGTTTAATAATAGCAAAATATTGACCGAGTTTGGTAGGAATGAAAGAAAATGCTCCTACTGTCAGAAGGAATGGTCTTTCAAAAAACTTACCAAAGTTTTTCCTTAATGATATATTCTTACCTAAGTCTGTGGTAGTTCTCTTCTATTTCCATTCTCAAAATCTAACAAAAAACTTTCCTTGCTTTAAAAAAAGTGTATTTTACATTCCACTAGACTGCATTCACTTATCAATTTTAGTGTTAGACTCTCACAGTCAAAAAATTGTCTGATTGAAAGCTACAGTTTTCGTTTTCATTAGATGCACAAAAATAGTGGAAAGAGTATCTAGGGAAGAACAGTACTGATTTCACATATATATCTAGAAGTATTAACAGAGGTTCTTTGAGGTTACATGAAGAAAGCGGTAAACTATCATCTTTCCCTTAGTAATAATATAATTTGTTCAGAAGAACAGTTTTTGCTTTAAATCTGCTGCAAGATTCATTCAAATGAAAAAATAAGAGAGTTGCAGACTTCCTCTGTTGTGATATTTTTATTTTTACTTGATGCAGCATGTAATTCTAGAGTGCTTAGTTTTAGAATTTCCAAAGGAAGCAAAAGCTTCTATGGTGGCTAAAATGGGGTTTCAGAATGGATGACAATTGCTACCTTTTTATGCTAACATTCTTCTGTAAATTAAGAAGACATTAAGTATTTAAAGAGTTTTAATATAGGAAAAGCACAGATATTCATGCATGGCTATGGCTTCAAAAATTGTAGAGGAGAGGTAGGCATTTGTCTTAAGCAGTTGTTTATCCGATTAAGATTATGGCTACCTTACGTGTCTGTATCATGATGGTTCCTGTTGCCATATAGATGCCCTCTTGAATGCTTATTCACTTATTTTCACAGTGCATGCTAAAAGTATTAATTTATTGCACACTTGCAGGACTGAGATGGAGCAAGACCAAAACTTGTGGGGCTGGGATAGAGAGAGGCCAAAATGGAAGTCTGGCGTCCCCACAGGCTGGGAACCGTCCAGTGACCGAGCACGACTGCGGGGCTGTGCGCCGGCAGCTTGCCCAGGTCACGCAGGGTTCCTGTGGCAGCATCAGTGGCTGAACCAATGGTTGATCAACTTTGTCTCGGTGCCTTGAACGCAAGACAACTTCCTTCTGATTCTTTTGGGTGTGAATTATGAAGACTGGCAAAGAGATGACTATTTTTTAACGAATAGTAAAAGTAGGGCATTGTCCCCAAATGCCAGGGGTAGACAACTAGTCATTAGGCAGATGTGGAATGAAAGGTGTGGAGGGAGTTTTTGCTTGTTTAAGGGAAAACGGTGAAGCATCTGAATATGCTGGAAACTGTTGTAATTTAGAGTATGATCTGTGTCTTGAAAAGCAAAACCTGTCAACACAAATAATTTCTGTGGTCAAATTCAGGCACAGGATTGCCATCCCTTTATGTAAGGAGAAGCACAATGAGTTCCTGTAAAAAGGAGAGCAGCTCTAATGCCTTATGCCAGTAGAGAAAAGCTGCTTTGTATATGTGACAGGTACTGCTTATCTATGGGCTTTACTTTTATGTTTTCTCTCTCTGGATGCTAGGAATTTTGAAAGATGAGTTTAAAGGAAGATTGGGAAATTGAGTGTTACTGAGCATCTCATGAATGGGGGGATATGTACTTACATAACTCCTACATGCAAGAGGGGATGTATCTGCATAAAAAAGGCTTTCAGAGGTATCAGAAGCAACTAGCAGGATCTGTTCTGTGGTAGGTACAGTTTTCTGCTGGAAAGAAGCAAAACCTCCAAGGCTTAAAAAAATCTTTTAATTAAAGTGAACACGAGACTAGAGAGTGTACTAGAAAAAAACTTTCTCTTTAGAAAGATGAACAGGATGACTGAAAAGATTAGTTTTATATACGTTTTGTTATTCAATTAGTGTATTAATTGCCTTCTCACAGCAAATACAGCTCTGCAAAACATTGAGAAAGTGCTCTTTGCGGTGTCCTCATACCTTCAGAAATGTCCAACAAGACTCAAATATTCTGAACGTTTCAGAACTTTGGGGACTAGATATCTGCATATCTTGCTATGTCCACATAGATCTGCTTCAGACTTACAGCTCAGACAAGATTCAGTCAAAATGATCAATATGTGTGGAAGATTCGCATGAGCTAAAAAAATTTTAAATTACCTGTTCAAAATGTGCACGTATAGTCCTGCTGAGCTTCTGATGTCTCTTCTCACAGCTTTTTGAAGCTGTAAACTTTTTTAGATCTCTGATCAAAATGCACAAGCAGGTCTTGATGTAGTTTTTTCTTTTCTTTCTAACAGCAGTTTAAAATAGAGGATAGATAGAAAGAATGAAAGCTGAAAAGGAGAAGCTCCCAGGTGTAATTGAGTGTTAGAATAGGGCATTATAGAAATTTTGTATTATGCCTTACTATCCTGAGTACTGGTATCAATGAAGGTTAGGTCAGGTTCGCACAGCCATCATGTTAGCCTATGTAGCTGATGGGAAACTCAAAGCACAGCAGGATGTTCCTTAGCCTTATGCTTTGTCTGGGCAGCAGTCAAGGAAATGGCTTGTCTTGCATCCTTGCATGTTCCAAATGCTCTGTTTGGCCAGTCTGCCCTTGTGTGTGTACTCAGCTCCTTTTGACATTTGCATTCATTTTAGTGCAATATATAACTATGCTTTTTTTGCTGCACCCAGTTCCTGCAGACCACTTACACCTCTTCGAACAAACGGCTGTGGCTTGCGTTTTGAATTATGGATGTGCCCTCACTGCTCCATTGCCTTTTGTCAACAACAGATGCATGAGGCCAAGTTCTGCTCTCGATCATGTTGGGGAAGATCATGGCATCTGATCTTTCACGTAGATGTCTGGTGAGGGTAGTTCATTGAAGGCATACACTTCAGCATTAATAGTGACAGACTGGCACACCTGCTTTCTGGAGATGGACGAACATCCCTTAAACTATAACCTGTCCAATGGACTGTGACCTATCACAGCTCGCAGGATACTTGGTGGAGTGGGTTCTGAAAAGACCCTCTCAGGACAAGAAGATGAGTGCATAGTGCCTTTCATAATGTCTGTATCTATCATATATATTTTGTTAGCTTGCCTTTGCCAGGGACCATAGCTATCTGTAAGGAAGTGACACTGGTGAACATCAGAAATCATCGTTACTATATAAAGCAAGGGGATATCCTTCTAGGAGAGAGCTAGAGTACACCAATGCCAAATCTCTTATTGCAAAGCTCTGCATTGCTTGCAGAGGCATTGCTGTTAGCTGGCTACATATTGCCCATTTCATTTGATATAGGTTTGTCACCTGTTCAAAGCTTGAAGCATTTTACACATGCAATGGGAATCTTTTCAGTACTGTAAGCTGTATATTCTGATATTTAATTGAAAAGTCCCCTGAGTAGTTGTTTATATATCGTGTGGAAAAGAGGGATGGGAAGAAGAATATACAGCCCAGTTGCAAGGTACTCCCTGTTTCTAAACCTGCAACTTCTGCCTCTTGAAAAGACATGCCTTACATTATTTCTGGCAGATAAAACTGGTTTCCAGCTTAGCAAGTAATCAAGCCCTCTCAGACCTGAAGACTGAATGTTTGTTCAGCAACCTCACATTTCAGTTCAGAGTAGTTGAAGCCCTCTACAAATCAAAAATGCAGCAACTGTGTGATGATGTGCGACCTTTTATTATTCGAGAATCTAACTTAGTTATGCGGAAATATAACAAATATCCTGAATTTCACTTGGAAATGTGTTCATACTCAGTGGAACACTTGCTGCTGATGAAGTCAGAGCTGCTCTGCTGGGCAGTGGTTTAATTTTCCTGAGTTTTCCCTTATGTCTGTCAAAATGTCAGCATGTCAATTACTTGTGTTCATTGCTCCCAGAGGATTTGGTAAACTTAGGTGGAAAAGGGTTGTAAAGTTAGGTGGTAGTAGTTGTTGAGGTTTTATTTTTATGATGATTAATAATAATAATAATAATTTTCATTGCTGTTACCTTTGAAATACACAACAATTTAATTTTATTTTGAATTTAGGAAACCTGTTTCCCTGATCTACATGAAGATTAGGCATTGAAAGATCTGTTCAGTCTTCGTAATTCTTGGACCCATAAAGTTCGGTTCAGTACACCTCACTGTAGGTAAATAAATAGTGCTCTGTCCTTTGACTTTTGCACGCTTTACAATATTGTTATGTCTGACATGAGAATCTGTTGAAGCACAGGATAGGAATTTTCCTTCAAGTACTTCCCAGAAGCAATATCTCTGTTATGTGTTGTTTCTGTCTGTAGTTAACATGGAGTATGTATGGTTAACAACAAATAGTAACTTCACCCTGCGTTACTTTACTGTTTCTGGTAATCTATAAATATATAAGCAAGATATAGACCTGGTGTAGCAGTGCTGGGAGATATCAAGCTTTCAGTGATATAAACCTGCTGGCTCTCTCAAGCACCAGCACATATTAGAAATGTTGTATAATCTGCCAGTCTCTGCCGAGAGAAAGCAGAAGAGATATCCATAAATTTAAAATAACCATTCCCTTCATGGAGAAGGAATGAAGATTGCAAAACTGAAGGAGGAAGAAGAGAGACCAGGCATATGTTTTAAAATGTTGATCATGGAAGCTGGCCTGAATTAGGCTAAAGATACATACAGTCTAGCATTCTCCTTTTGATCTATATGAAATTATATTGAAAAGACGGGATGTTCTAGACAATAAATAAACTGCCCGTACCGAAAGTTGCTTCTGTTTATTGTGACATAGAGCACTTAAGCTGAGACTAGGAGGTTTTAGAAACTGTCAGACAGAACAATAGCAAGGAAAGAGAAAAAAAAAAAGTATTATTTAGTCACATAACTAGCCAAGTTAGAACTTAATACACAAATTAAAGGCAGCCAACTGTTCATAAGAAAACTAACAAACAGTGAGATGTGATCAGTGACTTTGCTGAAGGATCAGTCTTTGGACTAATCTTGCTATTTGCAGTAATACCACAGTACCAAAAAAGAAAACCAGCTACTGAATTGTACTGATAGCATAAATTTGGGAGTTTTGGCCACAATAGGAAGATATTTCTCTTCTCTGTTTGCTGAGTTTAGGCAATCAAAATCTTTGAATCCCTTTTACTCATTTTCTATGTGTACACAGGGTTGTGTAAGAACCACTTTTTTTGTGAGCATAGCACACATTCGGAGCCTGGTCTCAATTAATTCTGTCCATTTATGGATATCTGAGATGCAGCTCCACTCTTACAGTCCAGATTCTTTTCAGATCAATTACATATCTCTGAAATTAAGTCCATATGGATAGATACTATCTAAGGAACAAGAATTCTCTTGCATAAAGCCTGTCCAAATGCAAGAGAGAGAGACTAGCTGTACTCGTCATATATATTTAAATAAGCTTAATTATTAGAAATTCCTTGCAGGGAATTTTAGGCTATCCAGATTAACATCTCTTTTGGTATTTTCTATGCATTTTGCACACAGTGCTCTTGGATCCCTAGGTTTCTGGCAAAGGATCATAATAAGATAGTGTTTATGATGGCTAAAATCTGCCAGCCCACATCCTTGAAAACACACCAGTACGAGCCTTGCTCTTTCCTCCTTGTTTTTCTTACCCTGAGATAAGTCTTGAGATTTGGCAGTCAGTCTGGAAACTGAAGTCAATTCAAGTACGGTGTCTGCTAACTTTAGTTCTATAGTATCTGTCATCCTATGTGATATAAAGCAAAAGCTGTTAACCTGAAGCCCTTTTAATTAAAAAAAAAAAATTAAATACCTTTTCCCCAAAACAAAACAAAACACCAGTTTGGTTACTGTGCATAAAGTGGTGGGGAATTTGAAATGCGCATAGCCTCTCTTGCTCCCTCACACCTCATAAAATCTACCTCAGATAGTTGAATTGCAGGGAAGAATATTTGCATGCCCTGTTTCTTCAGCTTTGTGGGACATAGGATTTGCAGTTGGGGCAGCTTTTCTGTTCCCTGCTTTATTTCAGGAAAGTGCTTGTCTCTTATTTGCATTGTCATTGGTGCGAATGTTGAAGATAGTATTATTTTTAATATGCAGTCTAATGTAGTTACAGCATTTTAGAAACGATACAGTTCCTAATCTTGGTTCAAAATGCGTTCAAGTCAACAAAAAAGACTCTTTGACACAACTGGGTAGTGAGTGGCCCATGCTGTCTGCAGTCAGTGGTGTGTGCTTCACTTCTGCCAGACTGGTGCCGTTCCAACACTGGTTTCCCTCACACAAGCTGCCTCATCTCTTCATACATAAATGCACACAAGATAGAGCAGCAATTCCCCTTTCCAAGTTTTCTTCCAAGAAAAGCAAGGTACCATAATTGGTCCTATCGATAGGTTAGGATCCAAAGTACCTAATCAGCTTGGTAGACAAAAGCTTTTCACAGTACAGATTACAGAAGGAGCCTGACCATCAATTAAAACTCTATCTGAACCTTTGTTTTTCAGACAAGGAAAGGCACATAAGGGAAAATTCAGAGAAGATCCAGAAATAGCAGGTGGATATCACTGCTGCGCTGCACTCACTTTTAATCATCAGATTGGAGAAGTACCTTGTCTGAGTTGCACAGGGATGTACAAATATAGGTCTGCAGTTTAAATGCCAGAAATTGGTATGGAGAGATATGGGTTGTATGTGAGAAACTGCAGCTCCGGACAGACCTTTCTGCTTGCTTATTTAAAAGTTTTAAAAGATGTTAGTGGTCTACTGATAAAGGTGTTGCAATGACATAGATTTTATTGCACTTTCTGACCTGCAAGTGAGTATTGAAGATGTTTGCTTTGTTCATCAAACTTAATAAATCAGAAGAATTTTCTCCAGTACAGATAAATACTGGAATTTATCCAGCAAATGGAATGTTTACTGTACTGTTTGCTTTTTCTTTGTTTGTTTTAAAATTTAAGAGGGTTCTTTGTTTGGGCTTGATTTCTTGGATTTAGAAACCCTTGGTTTTCCCCTTTTCAGTTTGTTGTAAGTGGAAGAAGGCATGTTGACTTTATTGTTGATCAAATACCAACTAAATAGACTTGCATTTTGTTCATTTTAAGTAACTGGCATGATTTCATAAACAGTAGACTTTTCTTTTGAAAGGGGGCAACCTAAGTGATGCAGAAGAACTTTCATTGCTGCTGTCTTAACATCAAATGTATTGTATAAAAAAGCTATCCTTCACCAGAAGCCACTTGCTGCCTCATTAAAAACCAAAACAGGAAACATTTTATTTACTTTGCAAAAGACCATATCAAAATAGAAATAGGGGAAGGGAGGGGAGGCTGCAGCTGTTGCAGTCAAAATTTCAACTACAGAGCTCTTCTTTTTTTCTTTTTTTTTTTTTTAGCACTTGACAAATATGACAAGTTCATGTAGCTTTGGTTTGTAATTGATAGAGATAAACCAGCTCCATGGTTTTGGTGCCATCTTACTACATCAGTTACCAGTAATTTACAATCTGTATGAAATTGATGTAGGTTTTATGCCCAACAGTAGCTCAAGCTAGATGTTCTGTCTGTCTTTCTCCAGTCATGTTTCTTCAAATGTTTTCAGAAACTTCATGTGACTTCTAGCTTGTTCTGTCTTTATCCGATGCTAGACTTGATTTCCGTTCTGCAAGAGTTTTGTGGGATCAGCTGCAAAACACTGGGCCTGCAGGGAAGATGGCCGCTGTCGTAGTGATGGCTATGTCTGCAAGAAATGTTCCCCAACCTAGTTTGTTGTTTTCTTTTTGGTACTGATTGAATGTTCTGGCCTTACACCACCATTCCCCTGTTATAGACAAGGTGGTAGAACATAATGTCTGTCATCCAAGACCTTCAGTCAAACCTTGTGGTCTCTCTCAGTTCATCAATGCCTGGTCTAGAGCAACACTTTGCTTGGATCTCTGTATGCTTTTTCCTACTTGTTTTTCAGCATCAACTATATTGAGTCCAATTCAGAGCATAGATACTTACCTGCGTATTTGGGTATGAAAATGTTTGGGAGTTCAAAACATTCAGGTGATTGCAGCTAGCGTATGAAGAATTTTAAGATTTGGGATTAAAAATGGGATAGAATACCAGTGGAACAACATGACCAAAGTTCCCTCAGGCCAGAAATTTGCATTTAAAAGAAGAGAGAACTGGGAACCCTCTACCTCCTCACTGCTAATTGATCTCTTTAGGCTCTCTGAGGTGGAAATATTGTGCACCAATATAACACAAGTAAGGGAAATGTATGTTAGGGAAGTCCAGAGCACATGATGTGTGAGAAAGGGCTGATGGAAGCTGGCTTGTCCAACGTCGAGAAGAGAAGGTGAATGGGAGATCACATTGCTATCTTCCACGTCCTAATGGGAGGGCAGAGAGGAGACAGAACTATACACTTCTTTAAGGTAAGAACAGCTAGGAAAAGAAGCAACGACTGCAATTTCCAATACCAGAGATCCCAGTTTGATAGTAGGAAAGAAAATTCCACCACAAGAGTGGTCAAGCACTGGAAGAGGTTGCCCAAAGAAGTTGTGGGGTCTTCATCCTGGGAGATGCTCGACCTAGACTGGAAAGGGCCTTAAGGAACATGAGCAAATTTAACTTACTCTGAGAGGTAGGATCAAATGACTGAAAAATCCCCTCCAACTGAAATAGTTTTGTGAATCTATAGTTCTTGCTCCATTGGTCTGTGAGGTATTGGTATGGACTGGGTGCATTACTGTTGGGCAGCAGAGAGGGCGGGTGAGGTCTAGGGGAAGGAAAGGGTTTACAAATACTGTTTGATTAATATAGGTTCCTTGAACTTTGTCTGTGCTGTAGTTTCGAGAGGCTCTATAAGCTGCCTCCATTCTTGTCCTTTAATTTGAGGATATATGATTTTCTTGTGGCTGCCATTATCACTCAACGTAAGTGTATCTGTGTTGGATTGATACCTCAAAATTGAGCCTCAGTGCAACAGGAATTGTTAAAAGACTGAACTGGACGTCACTGGTGCACTCAGTGAGCACAGACAGACACAGGGTTCAAAAGACAGACTCAAATGGCTTGCCATAGGCAGGTCTTGGAGATAGAGTACAGAATCACAGAATCACAGAATCGTTAGAGGTTGGAAGGGACCTTAAAGATCATCTAGTCCAACCCCCCTGCCGGAGCAGGATCACCTACAGTAGAGCGCACAGGAACGCGTCCAGGCGGGTTTTGAATGTCTCCAAAGAAGGAGATTCCACAACCTCCCTGGGCAGCCTGTTCCAGTGCTCTGTCACCCTCACAGTAAAAAAGTTTTTCCTCATATTTTTATGGAACCTCCTGTGTTCCAGCTTACATCCATTGCCCCTTGTCTTGTCAGTGGACGCCACTGAAAAGAGCCTGGCTCCATCTTCCTGACATTCCCCCTTGACACATAAAATATCAAAAAAAAAAAAAAAAAAAAAAAAAGAAGTACAAATTTGGATATTTTATGTCTTTTGTCCTAATTCTCGTTTCATGCTCTAAAGATTAGAGGAATTACAAACATGACTTTCTTTTAATAAAAGGTGAATAAGGACGTGGGGGACGGATGCCTACACACTGCTTTCTTCAAACACACAACATGCTGTGATGCATAATATTTCTAAAAATGGGAGAAATGCTGAGATGTTCAGATTGACATTTCAGTGCCTATCTGATTTAATTGTCTGTCTGAAATACAAGGTTCAATAATCCTATTATGTGTGTCTGGCACACTCCTCCTTCCTTAGCAATGTGCATCCCGTAACTGCTGTAATAAGACAGAACAGCCAAAGCTTAATTCTGTGTGCCTCATCCTATCGTTCAGCAAAGTTGTATCGTCATCAGAGGCAATCTATTGTTTTCTTTCCTGCTATGTGATATTGATTTTTCTAACCTTTCTAATGTTAAATTTGTTTGGCTTTTTAACTTTCTTCCCAAAGGTTAATGTTATTAAGTTGAGCAGGTATCTATAAAAACTACAAGCGTTATTGCCTCTCTTGCAATTGTTACACTGTCCTGTCATTAAATCCTGGCTGCATCAGAAAGCTTTGTCTTGAAGAGTTTTGTCATTTGGGAATAATACAGTGAAGATTGATAAGAACTGCATTTGAATTGTTGTGCAATTCTGTGGGATAAATTATTGGATTTGATATGTCAGGAGGAGCAGATTTATCTAAAACTCTCTTACCATCAGTGAATGTGAACTGCACAGACATTAATTCCAGAGAGGCTGTAAAGAGGATGCAGGAAGGTGCTAGTGCTGCCCCTGTCCTCTTCTCCAGTACTGTCTGACCACACCAATCTCTTTGCTATTTGGGCACAAGGAGAAATTCTAAAGTCTCTGCCAAGTCCAGAGCAGGTTTTCTGCCTGGTGTGGGAAGAGAATGAGAGATCACGGTGTAATTTGAAGGAAGTGATGGCTTTAATGGTGGCACATTTTTTGATATAAACTACAGCAGTATTTGTATAAAGTGTTGAAAGTGCAAATGGTGAACAAACAGTTTCAGGATACCACTGTTAAGTCCAGTTTATTTTTAGTTACTGCTGCCACAATACCCTCTTTGTATCAATGTTGCGGGTACAGTAACCTGCCTTTGATGAATTGTGCATTTGACATCCCATTTACACATTTTGATTGCATTTCTGTGACATGAATTAGAGGCATTTTACTGTGAATATGTGCAAAAGAGAGTAGAGGAGCTGAATGTAGGATGCCTATGTGCCACCATCCTGACATTATCTTGCTTTGGCAGTACATTGTAGTTGCTCTGAAATATTTTTCTTATCGAAGAACATCCTGAGAAGCTAGGCAAGAACTAACTTCAAGTTAAATGTTTTTAGTAGTACAGAGCATAAAGTAATAAAATTTAAAATTATTTAAGCTGTTGTAGATCATCACTTTAAACAAACAAAGAAAAACAAACAACAACAAAAAAAAATACTAAAAAAAAAAACCCACAGCGAATTCAGTCTTTCCTGGGTGGAAAGCAAAATTGTAGTCTACCTGCAGCTGTCAAAACATGACTGTCTAAAGGGGAGCTGAGGCTTGTTAGTGACTCAGGAAGGAGTATTTCAAAGTGCTGGGAGAGAGTAGGGGTTAAATCCTCTATTTATAAATTAGTACTTGTAAACCACTTACTCTCGCCCTGGCAAAAGATAGAAGACCTTCATTCTCTACTGCTGTTTTAAGAGCTGGTAACTCAGGTTCTCTTTCTTCTCCCATGCTCAGCAGTAGCTGTCCCAGCCACTGACTGAGGCTTCATCTCTCACATTCTCATGCTGTTTAAAGGCTGATTGTGGAAGACTGGGGAGGTTCTGTCTGCTCGCAGTTTCTCACAGCTTGATCTCTCTTGCCACTACCAATAACAAGAATGTCTGAGAGCACCCAGTTTTCAGTGGATAAGACATCTTTTTGTTTAAAGTGGCTTTGATTAACAAATTCCCTTCACTAGTTTTCAGATCTAACTGTGAGCTTTCTAGGTGGACCTGAATATCACTATAGCTTTCTTGGTCTCTCTCCCTTGATGTCTCTGGCTGGCATTCCACAGCTCACATGTTCATAACAGAGTCTAGATGGCTTGTGTCCCTTCTACCCCTGCCAATGTCGTATTTTGACCTTCCTTGGTGAAGAGCGAAGACATGGCAGATCTGTCATAACAACCTCATGCTACTTCCCCCCATGGGAAAGAGTGGCTGGAAAGCTGCCTGGAGGAAAAGAGTCTGGGGTGCAGGTAGACAGCTGGCTGAACATGGGCCAGCAGTGTCCCCAGGTGGCCAAGGAGGCCAACAGCATCCTGGCCTGTGTCAGCAACAGTGTGGCCAGCGGGAGCAGGGAAGTGATTGTCCCCTTGTACTCAGCACTGGTGAGGCCACACCTTAAATCCCATGTTCACTTTTGGGACCCTCACAACAAGAAAGATATTGAGGTGCTGGAGAGTGTCCAGAGAAGGGCAGCAAAGCTGGTGAAGGGTCTAAAGAACAAATCTTATGGAGCAGCGGAGGGAAGTGGGGTTGTTCAGCCTGGAGAAGAGAAGGCTGAGGGGAAACCTGATCACTCTCTACAGCTACCTGAAAGGAGATTGTAGCGAGGTGGGGGTGGGTCTCTTCTACCATGTAACAAGTGATAGGACAAGAGGAAATGGCCTCAAGTTCACAGAATCACAGAATGTTAGGGATTGGAAGGGACCTCGAAAAATCATCAAGTCCAATCCCCCTGCCAGAGCAGGAACTCCTAGATTATGCTACATAGGAACGTGTCCAGGCAGGTCTTGAATGTCTCCAGAGAAGGAGACTCCACAACCTCCCTGGGCAGCCTGTTCCAGTGCTCTGTCACCCTCACTGAGAAGAAGTTTCTTCTCGAGTTTAAGCGGAACCTCTTATGTTCCAGTTTCAGCCCATTACCCCTTGTCCTATCATTGGTTGTCACCGAGAAGAGCCTGGCTCCATCCTCGTGACACTCACCCTTTAAATATTTATAAACATTAATGAGGTCACCCCTCAGTCTCCTCTTCTCCAAACTAAAGAGCCCCAGCTCCTTCAGTCTTTTCTCATAAGGGAGATGCTCCACTCCCTTAATCATCCTAGTTGCCCTGTGCTGGACTCTCTCCAGCAGTTCCCTGTCTTTCTTGAACTGAGGGGCCCAGAACTGGACACAATATTCCAGATGGGGTCTCGCCAGGGCAGAGTAGAGGGGAAGGAGAACCTCTCTTGACCTACTAACCACCCCCCTTCTAATACACCCCAGGATGCCATTGACCTTCCTGGTCACAAGGGCACAGTGCTGGCTCATGGTCATCCTGCTGTCCACCAAGACTCCCAGGTCCCTTTCCCCTACACTGCTCTCTAATAAGTCATTCCCCAACTTATACTGGAACCTGGGGTTGTTCCTACCCAGATGCAAGACCCTCCATTTACCCTTGTTATATTTCATTAAATTTTTCCCCGCCCAACGCTCCAGCCTGTCCAGGTCTCACTGAATGGCAGCACAGCCTTCTGGCGTGTCAGCCACTCCTCCCAGCTTGGTGTCGTCAGCAAACTTGCTGATAGTACTCTCTAGTCCCTCATCCAAGTCATCGATGAATATATTGAGTAATAATGGTCCCAGTACCGACCCTTGAGGGACTCCACTGGATACAGGCCTCCAACCAGACTCCGCCCCATTGACCACGACTCTTTGGCTTCTTCCCCTTAGCCAGTTCACAGTCCACCTCACTACCCGAGAGTCTAGACCACACTTCCTCAGTTTAGCAGCAAGGATGCTGTGGGAGACTGTGTCAAATGCTTTACTGAAGTCAAGGTAGACCACATCCACCGCTCGGCCATCATCTATCCACCTTGTTATATCCTCGTAAAAGGCTATGAGGTTAGTCAAGCACGACTTCCCCTTGGTGAAGCCATGTTGACTGTCTCTAATGACCCTCTTATCCTTGATATGCCTTGAGATGGCACCAAGAATAAGTCGTTCCATCACTTTACACCGGGGAGATTTAGAATAGACATAAGGAAAACTTTCTTCACTGAAAGGGTTGTCAAGCATTGAACAGGCTGCCCAGGGAAGTGGTTGAGTCACTGTCCCTGGAGATATTTAAAAGGTGTGGAGATGTGGTTTACTAGTGGACTTGCAAGTGCTAGGCTAATGGTTGGACTCAATGATCTTAAAGATATTTTCCAACCTAAATCATTCTATGATTCTACAATTTAATTGATGCTTAGCACCAAGTCCAAGCTCCAGCTACGTTTCCCCTACCCTCTTTGTGGTGGTGGCAGCAACATCACTTCTGCAAGGGAGATCTTTGATTCCATGTGCTGTTGCAGCTATATGATGCTTCACCTCAGCAGACCTCCTACTGCTACTTGAGGAGGTATTTAAGGAAGTATCAGTATGAGAAAGGCTACAGTTTTTGACCAGTTTTCCTTTCAGAAGTTTTTGAGGAGGGAGAAGAGGTATAACAATAAGCATACTGTTATGTCCTGCCTTATCACAGAATCTTAGGCTGCTTTGCGTTGTTGCGTGCAATCCACTAAGCTCCATCCATGCACTGATCTGAGAGATTGTGTCTTCTGTACCTTTACTTTTACCATTAAGGTAAAGACAACTTTAACATTTTGGGGTTTTAAAAGTAGCATTCTTCATACACACAAGCACAGATCCAAAGATACTGTCGTCTGAATGCTTTTCTGTTAACAGTTGTTATTTTGTATATCAGAAATATAAGATCTGTCAGTTAAAGATGAAGCTAGGAGGCTTTTAAGGGAATAGTGATAGGAGAGGGAGGCTCTAAATCTGACAGGTAGGGTTTTTATTTTAATTTACAATGCTGTATTGCATGTTGTGTATCTTTGAAACCTCTTTGAATAGTGACTTTATCTGGTAGATATAGTCTACTTTTCCTTACTCAGCTTTGTATCAGAGCCTTAGGAATTGCCTTAGCTCTTAATTAAGAAAACTGAACTCCTGCTCTTCTTCACCTTAATATGCTCTTGTCCATATTACCCCTCTGCAAGGAAATGGTTTTTGTATCACTGCAAATTAACTAATATAACTGCACTTGTTGCAGGAAGCTTGAGCACTTTCGTATGCTTACATTTACACATATTTGAATGTATGCAGCAGAAACGTCATTAACTCTAGCTCAGAGAGGACGGTTATATTCCTGGCACCTGGTCCTGAAAGTTATTGATCACGCAGGGCTTGCTACACCAGAACCTGTCCGTCTGGCAGAGCACTGTAGAACATACTTATGCAAATTCACAAATGTAATCTATGGGTTTTAAATATGTACTCCTGTGCCTATTAAACGTCTGCTTCATAATAATTTGTTTGACTGGCACCTATGGTCTTTGGACTCTGTAAGCATAATATTCTTTTACTTAATTCTGCATCTCCATGAAGACTTTAAAAGATCTTGACTACAGTTAGTTTCACCAAAGACAGCATTAGTTGTCAAAACTGAAAGATGAATGACTTTTTTTTCCTCTCTGTTTTGCTGCTTCTCTACTAGGGATGTGAGTTAATTGAGACCATGGATCAGGACCTCACAGATTTCACCAAGTGCCTTCAGATACTCCAGAAAAAGATAGAGAAGAAGGGCCTCCAGGTAAATGCGACACATCTTTTGTTTCTGGTTCTTAGTAATTACTCTTCCTCTCAATGTATGTTTTATGTTTGCACTGAAATGAAACAATGTTTTCTGTAGCCTTGCTATTCTGCATTTTTCCCATAATTTACAGCACATCTTGTAAGCATTAATGCTTCTGCTAAAATAAATTACACGGTGTGTCAATGAGTAAGCATAGGCTTTCTTAAAAGGCAGCTTGTATTGATTTCTCTTAACGAACTACCCAAAGTTCAGAAGAGCTATTGTAGCTCGTGTTCAAAGCAAGGGTCCCACTTTGGCATGTAAATATATTTTCAAGTCTTAGTGCACTGAGCCTTGATGTTCATCTCCTTCCTTCCCCCTCCTGAAGGTGACATGGGAGGGGGAATCTTAACTTGCCAACATTACATATGGTACGCAATACTTCATCCTGCAGAAGGTTTCCCTGGAATCAAAGGGAATGTTTGTAGAGAGTAAGCAGTGCGCTAAAGTTAAAAGGAGCCATATGGAGTCATCAGCTGCTCGTTTCATTGGAAAGGCAAAGGAAGCAATGTTCCCTCTCCCCTTCCACAGTTTGGTTTCAGAGACCTGCTTGTTTAGTCTCTCTGAGATGCAAAGTTAAAATTCTTTGGAAATTTCCAACATGATGAGTTGATAACAGATGTGCTCTTGGGTTTGCTGCCCTTTCCTTCTCCGTCATTCATAAGGGGTGAGCTCTCTCTTCTGCTCCGTAGCTGTGGGTGAAAGGAGCTGAGAGGAAACAGGCACTGCATCCTCTTACCAACAGTGAGGACAGAAGTCATGTAAGAAAATGAAAATAATAGTACAAGATAGAAGGAGAAGTGTAAACCTCCTTTTTTCCTTTCATGTTGTAGAAGGATAAGAAAGTTGCCTGACTTCCTAAGATCACTTTAACAAAGCAAGAAGAGATGGAAATGCCAATACCACTCCCTCTTTCTTCTCTCCTCACTCCTGGCTGATAAATAATTAACCATTTTTTTTAAGCTATTTCTAAATGTCTTGATCTTCTAAAGGAAATATATGTCCATAGAACATTTCAGAGTGCTGTTGCACAACACCCATCTGCAGTTCCATCTCCTCTTGCTGCCCTCAATATGTACCTCTTGTTCATTAGGGTTTTTTCCCATCATTATAGACAGAGATGGGAGGATTTCTCTATATACTTCTTTTATCTGGCTGTGAGCTAGGAAGCTCTTTATGTTTTAGTGGTTTTTTTCTTTCTTCTCTAATTTGTCATCACAAGAGCACGAAGGGGTGTCCTCACATCTAGGACATGAATAATAACGAGTGCCATCGCAACAGATGAGCCACCTATGGCTAGGATTTGACTTTGGAAATGAATGTGCTTCCTTCCTAACAGAATTACCCTGAGAATGAAGGAGAACTTGAGCGTTTCCTGGATTCAGTTCATTATCAAATCCCAGCTATTGCTATAGAGGGATTTTTTTTAAGCTATCACAAGAGGTTTTATAATGAATAATCAATGTCTGGTTAAAATAAGAGCGATGGGAACATGACAGCTACAGATGTGTTTCAACAATAAGTAGCCTATTTGTAAAACTTCAAATTCTTTGATCACTCTCCTTAGTAAAGCCCTGTTAAGTTGGCTAAAGGATACTGCATTGTAATCCTGAATGATATTTCGTAAAGTACAAGCCAGAGGGTAATTGCATTAATTGTGTAGAGTTCATACCAATGCACTAAACCCAAGATTTCAGGTGAGTTATCTTTTCATGCTGTTAAATGTAAGATGTGCTTTAAATATAGTCTGAGGCTTTCTGAAGTGCAGGCAACACCTGAATAGAAGTGAAGGTGAGATAGACATTTAGTGCCTCCAGTGGAGAGAAAGCTGCAAAATAAGTTTAGATTTTGCTGCCTGTTGGAGAATTCAGATTGAGGAAATTCCTTTACAGTAAGGGAAGATGCAACTGAAGTTAGTGGTCAACACAAGTCTGGGAGAAAAACCAGCTTATTAGTTCTTGAATTCCTTGTTCAATATAAACATCCGTAATTCTGTCCTCTAGAATGATTAGCCAAATTAATAACTGCTTTTTTCTTATGTCTCAAGGAGAGCATCTTAGAATAGTTTCAGTCCTCAGGATCATTCATTTCTAGTTTATATTGCATATTTTGGTTGCGTAGCCAAGTCATGCAGAAAGCATCATTAGGGTCACTTTGCGATATCTAAGCCACCTAATCATATGTATTTATAATTACATACTGCAGTGGACGTTAGAACAAGCAGTACCCTTTATATGTGCAAGATAGAATCAGTCTCAATTTTCCCTCTCCAAAGCCCTAATCCATTTCTAAATTGCACTGTATTGGATGGGTGAAGTAGTGAAGTGCGACCAACAGAATCTGACTCCTCAAGTTTCTTTCCAACCTAAAGGCTGTTAGATGTTTCTCTTTCTGCATGACTATGAGTATGCATGCACACAGATGCACGTCCATGTCTGTACGCAAATGCACAAATTTTCTGGCTATATGGCTTCCTGGCCCTGTGTGTGCTTTAACTCTGTCTTTTATTTCTGCCATGTGTTTCTTTTGTTTATGGTGTATTGAACACTTAGGTGTGCACACTTTACTACTTTAATCTCTATGTTATTCTGTAGTTATGCACTTTCCTTTCTTCATTACAAGACCTTCAAGTAAACTTATTTACAGTAATTTCTGTCTGGTACTGCTTTCTGTTCTTAATTTTCTCTAATGTAACACAAGCTATTTCAAGAAACCAACTGAACTGGCAAAAATATATTCATGCCGACAATATCTCTGATTTAGAGATCAACAGATCTTGCATTAAAAGTGAACATTATCAATTTGCAGATCGGAAAGCAGAAGTACAGAAGCAACTTGTTCACAGTCTTTCAGCATATTAGTGGTACAGTTGGGTATCATCTTGCAATTCCTAATCTTCATCGAGTGCTCTTCCCATAATGGTGTCCCTGGTCTGGCTCGCAGGCAGCTCATAGCAGCTTACACCAGAGAGAAGTGGAAACGTGTTTTTCAATTATGCAGCTCTGAGAAGAATCCTCATAATGTAAAGATGGATTCAAGACATTATCTTTATCTCAGAGTTACAAACTCTGCTTTCTTTAACTGTTTCATCTAAAATACTCTAAAACTAAGCTCTGGAACTTTTCATTTAATTTTATTATCTTTGCTGCTAAAGAAAGTTAAAGCAGTTCATTTGGTTATGTGGGCTGAAGATATAAAAAATGAATTTTATTGAAAACTACGTGACTTTTATTGGTTTGATGTTAGTGTGTTTAAACTGATATAAGCATCAGTGTCAATATGAAAAGGCAAAAAAATCCTAACCAACTCTTCCTAAAAACCCTTTGCAGTAAAGAGATACTATACTAACATTTCCATTTTTAAATTACATTTTAAAGGTTTAGTCTGTCAGCAATCTAGGTTGTTACTTTTTTTTTAAGTGATGGAAGAATTCTTCTCTTTGCCCTTTAAAAGAAAGTGTCAAATCAGTCCACTTTCTTTTCTGTTGAAGGAGGCTAAACTAACATAATATTAGTGAAGTCCTGTGTTATAAAGTGCTGAAGAGAGCAGAATGAAGTGATGTTCATGTACCACCTTCAGCTATGCAGTGTTCAAAGAGCTTTATTAAGCACTCTTTGGTTTCTATTTCCATGAACAAAAAAGACCCTGAAGAAAAACAAAAATAGCCTGCAACGAATATCAGAAAAACTTTAAAAGAGGATATTTTTTTACATAAAGAGCAGTGTCATGTAGAAAGGGTATAATTATTGCAAGTACCAGGCTCTGTTTGGCTTGGCTTTGGTTTTGTCTATTAATTGAGGTCATTCTTGATAATGTGGCATTTTTGTAACAGTGAATAGTATATAGGCTTTGGTTCCTGATTGAACTGTACTTTTGCTACTCCTGTTGGAGTTGGCAGTTTCATGCCAGATCACTACTTGGTTTTATTTCAGAAAACTTTTGGGGACCCAGAACAGTAGCGGGAATGGCTTTGAAAAAAAAAAAAAAGCCTAGGAAATGAGGATAGGCCATTACCAGGATTTGGGAACAGGGAAGTAACTAAATATCATAAACAAGGGGAGAGGCAGTCTGGAAGATACCAAAGCTAGCGTGGAGCTGGAGTGTGAAGCTCTTACAAGAACCTTGAAATTTGTGGCTCTACCTCCAAATTCCATATAGGAGAGAGCTAACAATGAGCCTGTTCTGTTTTGATGGCACTGTTGAGTTTTCTTCTTAATATCTCACAGGAGGAGAATAGAAAATGCAAATGAGATATATTTTAGGGGAAGTTAAATACAGATAATGAAAAGGTTTCTATACTGTCAAGTACTGTATCAAAAGATTTTTATGAGTTATTAATAGTAATCCTCTTGATAAACCTTTCCTGCCAGAAAGAAATAAATGGATCTAAAGTGTTTCCTGTTAATTCCCACTTCTAAAATGTAGAATTTCTTAATACCTTTCAAGAGGAGAAAATCCCTCTTACAGAGTGTACAGATATATCTTTGAGAGCTGACTATTTTGACTCTTAAGGTCCAAATCCACCTTCCAAGAACACAGTATCTAACCCATCTTTGCTACTGCTGAATTATTTTAAAACTCGCCATTGTAAAGGTGTGGCTAAGTACATTTCTTGTAACACAGGATATCAGAATTTACCGGTTCCAAAGGGAAACACCTTAATTTCATGCAAAGGAGGCAGGTTATCTGTTCCACTATAGTTGTGAACATCAAGACACACTGAGTATCTTTGTGTTAGAATAATTTCATACAGAATTGATGCTTTCGAGAACACAGTGCATCGCATACTGAGAAATTTTCTCATGTGATCCTTGTATACTCTACTGGGGTTTGATTTATATCTGTGAAGATATTTTAAAGCAAAAAGGTAGAAGCAGAATAGGATTTCTGGAGAATGCATTGGGTTTTGTTTGTTTAGAAAAGGTAAACCTCATATCAAGCTCTGGGGAGGGGAAGAACAAAGGGAAATAATACCATTGATTTAGGCAGTTCAGGGGTTAAGAGAGATCAAGGATATGGTCATTAACGAGACTGTGGAAGCTAATAAGGAAGTGAGCTACTGTTCTCTTAGCTTAGTCAAAGGCTAAATGTATTTGAAACAGAAAACGCAAGGTTGCTACAGGGGATTTACTGTTCCCTTTGTAACCACAGATTTGGTCTTGCTTACAACTATTGTTGATAGGAGAGGTGTTTCTCCTCCCCCCTCCAGCCCCTTGTGCTCTGCAGGAGCACAGCTTCCCTGATTCCAGCTATTGCCAATGGCACTGCGTCCCTGCTGGGGAAGTGCTGGGGCTACACTGACCTTCCGCAGTTCTCAGAAGACTGTCCTGCTTGTGTCAACAGAGTCTTGGAGGGAGATGCTGTAGCAGGACGTCTTGAACAGCCACAGGTTTTGACACCAGGAATTTCTCTGCAGCTCAAAGTGTGAGAGCTCAGGTTGTTGCCTGATATTTTTTTAAATAAGTTGGTCTGTGGTTTCTTTTTCCTCCTTGGCACATGAGTACTGTGGTGTTATGAAATCTGTAAATTATGGGTATTTTTAGGAAATTTTGCTTAATTAATAGGGCACAAGTTTATAATTAAACATATTAAGAAAATTGTACTAGTACAGCAAATTTTAACTGCAGATTATAAAAGGGTATTTTTTACATCTCAAATACGATTTCTTCTTACTGAACTGAGATGCTTGTCAAGAATCACAGATTTTTAGCTATTGGTGAGATAGTTTCAAAAAAACATTTAGCAGTTTTCTACATTCATGAGTGTAGAAACACTGGCTTTAGAGAGAATAGTTTCATAATTTCATAAACTGTAGTGATCTGGTCCTTCAAGCAGTGGGCAAATCAACAAATTATCCTTTTTCTGTGGCTTGTTTTTTAAATCCTGATCAAGGAAATTTATGTAACCTAAGTAGTGCATGTAAGAAGGCTTCCTTATGGGTTTGATTTTGTTTGTTGTTTTCCCTATGACATTTCCCCCCTTTTTGTAACGTTGTGTGGCTTTTGAACAGTCATAGAAACAGTGAAATATTGGTCAAATCTTTTGAAGCTGTGTTGGATCTTTCTCTTTTTTTTTTTTTTTTTTTCTTTTTTTTCCTTACCTGGGAAGGAGCATTTGGAGAGGAGGGAGAAGAAGGTATTAAGACTGTTGCAAAGCAGAAGGATGTGGCTGGTGCCACATAGAAATGCTTTAACCTGCAGTCCCGAGGCCTCACTGTCTCTGCAATCCTTTGACTTGCCCTGATCATTAACTCTGGACCTCTTGGCTGACACCAGCAGTGTTCATGAAGGGGCAGAGGGGCTTACAGTAACTTAACTCTTATCAAATATTGTGAAAACGAGGCAGCCTGGAAATCCTTGAAAGGCCCCTGCAGTATTCTCACTCTAAAACACATGGTAGCACAAACTCCACAGAGGTAGAGCCGCACTGTCAACCAGGCTTTGCTAGTTCTGATGCTCACACTGCTCTTTTTTTAATCAGCTGCCTTTTCATTTGACTTTGTCACTGCTAAGGAGGAAACTCAGGGGCTGGTCTCTTCAACTTGCCTGAAGAACCTATCGGGCCTCCCATTTAAACAACTGAACAACTAAGCACTGAACAATTAAAGCTCAATATTTTGTGCAAATTAAATGTGAGCATAAAATGTTTACGGCTTCACAAGTGACTCCCGTTTAAGAAATCATGCTTCATTTCTTTTTAACAGCATGACTAAATTTATATGGTCTAGAGGAGAGTGTAGACAAATAAAAGAGATACTGTAATGACTGTCATTATTCAGGCTATGTTTAGGTTACCTGCTATAAAAACTGAACCTACTCTGAAAAGGAAGATTAACACCAAAGATCCTAGCCTACTTCCTTCAGTATAAGACTATCTCCAGCCTCTTAAGAAACAAGTGTGTAAATTCAAGACTTCTTTCTGCAAATCTGCACTCCCTTAGAAAAAAATAGTAATGATTCTGTACTGCCCAAGCATTCAGTGAAATCACTCAAAAGAGGAACCATTCACAGAATAGGGCCTGAGAGACATGGGAAAAATTTTCCGTCCTTAGTTTCAGGTCTTATATCTGTCCCTGGAGTATAATAGGACAAGTTATTATCCCCTTGTTCATCATGAAGATTAATGTTCAGACCAGCTGAAAATATTACTGTTCTGTTGGGACCTATCGGGAGATCTTCAGACCTATGTGAACCCAAGTTTAAACTTTTTTAATAGCAGTGCTAGTGTCTCATCCTCATTAGGTACAAATGTATCTTTTGCCATTTTCTTCCCTGTGATGCTGCTGCAAGAAAGGATGCCCTGCAGCTCGGCTTTATTTGTGGTGACTTTTATACAGACTTCATGGCTAAATGTTAAGATACGTGGGGAAAGCACCTGAACCATTAACTCTTAGTCAAATGAAGTTTAAAAAAAATAAGCATCACGCTTTAATGGAAATTTTTTTAATTTCTTTTTATGTGTTTTGTCTAGGAGGTTTTCCATTAAAAATCTGTGATTCTTTCCTTAAAATTTGAAACCTAAATTTTACGTGACTGGAAATAAAAATACGCAGAAAAATTAGTCTCACACACAAAACAAATTGCAGAGCTCCAGCTGACCAGCAGTAGCAGAGTGGGAGTTACTGTCATCCCTACTCTCCCTGAGGCACAGGGAGTACTGCTTGATCAAGGTCGCATAGGAATATTCAACACAAGAGCAAGCAGTCAAATTCAGATTGCCTGGGGTCCAGCAGTTCACATGGATTTTGTAGATTAGGTTTCTGTAAGTAAAATGTATAAAGTCAATGGTTATGAAGTTTATGTTCCACTAAATTTATGACAGATGATATTCTATACACCCTTAAATGTTCCATTTGCCTACAGGAGAGAGTAAAAGCAAAGCACTGAAATGAAAACAAGTAATTTGACCAGAGATGTAAACATGGGTCAATAGTAGAACCAAGATTAAAGTTTCCAGCTACTCAAGTCTGTGGCTGGATTTTGACATTATGTTTCCCTTTTCCATTTTACCTTCGTGTATGTCACCTGTTTTAAGCCTACAGGGGCAATTTGTTTGCTAATTGTCATTAGCAGAAAGAGCGTATTATTTGAAATAAATTTTCAAATAAATGAAGTGCTTGGGTAAAAATGTAAGAGAGTGAACATCAGAAGCAAGAAATGATTTTTCAAGGAGCTGGAACAATACAATATAAAGATTAGTGGAATCAGTGAGGTGGCAATAAGCTGAATGAGGGTTATCATCTCAGGGGCACAGTCGGGATGGCAGCCATCCGCTGAGAGCTCTTGTTCCCATGAAGAGCCAGACAGCTGAAGCAACGAGCAAATTCTGGCCAGAGTAAAAGCAGTTTGTACATGAGCAAGATGCTGCTGTGTGGCTGGGCATATCATTCCCATAGGAAATTAATGCCATACCTTTTATGTAAAACACTGAGCTAGAGAACCAGTATAATCAACTAAAATGGAGAATATCTTGCTATATATTCAGCATTGGGTTGTGGGATTTTAACAGTTCATTAAATTTACATTGCAGTTTTGTGGATGATATAAAAAAAAAAAATTACTGTGATCTGGCCAGCACAGGAGCTCTAATACAGCTATGGGAGAATGAGCTGAAGTCTGGTTCGTTATCAAGGAAAGTGGCTGCTGTGTGTTAAAGTCTTCAGTATGAAAGCTGATTCAGAGACCAGGAAGGATGTATCTGGCTTTTCAAACCACATCCTGAGTTGACAAAATTACCTCATGAAGAAAAAAATGCTTTTCATGTAAACTGGTCAAAATTGATAAAGTGTCAAGGCTATAAAGCAGTAATAAATGTAGCACTCACAGTACCAAATTGTTTGCTTTTCAGCATATAATCTAGTTCTGTATGTATGTATCTCAGCATATACTTTATTTTCTATATCATCACAAAATTTTAAATTTTAGGTATAGTCTTGTGAATGGTAGGGCATTAAGAATGACTGTGAAAAGTGAAAAGCTATTAGAGAAGTGAGGACATGATTAAAAGAATCTATGTTCAAATCAGATACAATATCTGACCTGTAACTGGTGTAGAAATATCTTAGATATTAGCAGCTGATGCTCTTCATGATCTCTGAGGGAGCTCCAGAGCTTTTTCAAATTCTTGATTACTGTTGCCTTCCCTTTTTTTCTTCAGGGGATGTCTTTTTCGAGGTCTTCTGGTGCTACTGTTTGTTGTCAGTAAATGTGTTCCCTTTCACCTACCCCACTCTCTGAGGCTTGGGCATGTTTGTTTGCAAGTTGTCTGGCTGAAACCGAGTTCAAGTGGAAGCGCTGTTCGTGCAGAGTCCTACCTGTGCCATGGGGAGAGCATTTCTTATCAGAGGTAACAAGCACAGTTTTGAAAAGAATGGGCATCCTTTGCTGTCAGTTCAAGCCTTGGACTTTACTCTGAGGTGTCAGGGTGCTGGTGACTTTACAAAGCTAGATATTGCACTTTTTTCACCCACCCCAAGCAGTTCTCAGCTTCCTGTGTCCTTTCACCCATCTTCTTAAATAGGTGTTCCTCAGTTGTATAGTGAAAATCTTTGTATTTAACCCATCCATACCAGAAAGAGAAATGTCAGCTGGACCAGGGAAGGATAGTGTTTAGCAAGCAAATTGCAGTTTACAGCAAGTTGTCTATTTCAATATTCTCTGTGAGAGTGGAAGCAGGAATCTGAGCAACTTCACTCTGATATGGTGGTTTCTGCACCCTCTAAATTACAGCTTAGGGGAGAAGGAAGCAATACATCCCTGAATTGCTAGTATGCTTCTCTTCTCCTTTTAACTGCCCTGCTGTTCAGTAGTGACTCCTTAAACTCCTTCAAGAGATGCTAATATAGAAGTATATCATTTAAAGATGACTGAATCCCACCCTTAGATCGTCAATGCTTTCTAAATTAAAGCTTGATAGCCGTTAAAGATGCTGTGCAATATGTTTAAGTCAGGTTATAGAGAGTCTTAAGAGAATATGTTGCCCTCTACACTGTGCCTGCAGTGATCTAAGCTATTCTTTGTAGTTATTTAGGATTTTATATCCTTTTTTTTTTCAGGAAATGAAAGACACCATGTGAAAACAAATTGTGCAAAGGGACTGATGACAAGACATTTAAGTGAAGCATGGACATTTCAATTGAAGTAGAGGGTGTTAGTCAAATGCTACCTGCTGGGCTGATTAGCAGTAACAGTATAATTCTGTAGCCTGTGTTATACAGGAAATCATAGTAGAGAAATTAATGGCCTTTCCTATCTGTAGTGGGGGAATATATAAATGTTCTGCACTTCAGTATTCACTTTGTCTTAAGTTCTGGAATGACCAAGAATCGTGTATGTTCTTTCATGGCACATCCATTTTCTTAAGTGCTTGGCAGAGCTAGAGGAGCAGTGATTGCAGGGAAGGAACTGATTGTTTTGTTAGTTTGTGTTTTTTGTATTGTGGGGTTTTTTTTAAGGAATGATAGCTTTAGGATGAAAAGGCTCTTGAGGTTTTTGTTGGACTTAGCCTCTTTGTGTTTTTCTTAAATAAACAAAATGTGTATATCTAGACCTTCAAATAGAGTCTGTAAAAGTCCTGCGATGTCTGAATGCTTGTCACTGGTGCCAAAACTACCCAGTGAAAGGTACGACTGTCATTTGTCACCAAAGTGTAGAATTTTAGCTTTTCTTTTTGCCTGCTTATCTCATAGTCCAGCTGGATTTTTTTGCATACCTACTACATACTTGTGTTTTTCATTTTCACAATCCATGCAAGCCCTAAATAATAACTACGTTCCCTTTTCAGATCTCTTTATTAGCCTTTTCCCAACACACCATGACCCCAAACCTCTGTTTTATGAATGCCTTTTCAACAGATTGCTCCATGCTAGATAGGTTTTCTTTTCTTCCTTTTTGGGAACTAATCCACAAGATCACTGCACTGGTGCTGTTGAATAAGGAGTTGAACTTCAGGATCACTTCTGTCATATGTTAAAATAGAGAAGTGTTTTTTTCCTGTGTTTTTCTTCAACTTGCAGTACTCTGGCAATGTCTCACAAAAAGCTGCAGACACTGAGCACTTCATTGGTTGAGACAGGTCCTGTACTTCCCAGTAAATGCATGTGTTTGAATAACAGAGCAGGATCTTTCTGACATACTGACAGTTTTACAAGGGAAAGAAGACACATTCAGAATGTTACTGCATCATTTTAATTACAAGTCAGAGGGAACTCTGTGTTCCCTTCATTCTTACATTTTAAACTGTAGAAAACATCAAAGCCAAAACAAACAATTTCATGTATGGTGAGACATTTATACCAAGAAACTATACAGTAGTTGCTCAGCTTTTTGAAGACTAGGCTAGGCTAGGCTAGTATTTAATCTCAGTTCTATTGCTCACAAGAAAAATGTGCGTGTGGATCCTGATCCTTTGCAAAGCCACCTTAACTTCACTGTGGTTCCAGTTAATGTAGCAGAATTTCCCCATGGCCTCTAATGAGGTGGGGAGCATTTTTACTGCTGGTTATCTGGTAGGAAACTTGTGTTGGTAGGTCTTTTTAGTGGTAGTATTTTGAGAGAACTGATCCACCTTTCTAAAGCACAGTCATCACCAGTCAAACAAAAGCAGTTTGCTTCTACAGGAGAATCGATAAAATCGATAAAAAGGCTTTTTACCTTTTACTCTTTTGTCTCCTGTTTCAGGATAGGTTTTCCTACCATTCCTAGTCCATTGGTTCTATGTTAGGTCCATGTGATCTGTAATCTGCACAGACAGTACATGCTGTCTGCAGCACAAAAGTAGCTTTTTTCTTTCAGTGTTTGCTGCTAATGTGTTGTATTGATCCATTCTGACTTTTCAAGAATTTTCTTGATGGTAATGAGAAAGATGGTGTAATTCCTCACCAAAAGGAAAAGAGCTTAATTTTCATGCAAACCAATATTCAACAGAATCATAAAGGCCTAGCCCTGGTAATAAAAGTAGAGGCTGATGCTCTTAATACATGATTGCAGATACACAGAGCACCATTATGTGGCTCCTGGGTTGAGTAAAACTTCATGTAATCACAGTGGCCATAGACTTGAGCCCTGTAAAGTTGAAAACTTCACCAGATGGCCATTGTCAAGGCAGCTTCTAAAGACTTCAGAGCTGCGATGTGTTAGGACTTTTAGATATGGCTTACTCAGTGCTACCTTTTTAAAATACAATTACTGAACATAACTGGTCCAGGTAATGGGAGTAATAATAATAATACTTTGCACTCAGTGACCTTTTATCCGGACCCAAAACCTCTTAACCAAAGCTTTTAAACAGTCCCTTTCAGCTTATAGGAAATAAAGCATTCGGTCTTGATGGAGCATGAGAGAACAGAGCAGCAGCAGCCCAACATCTGTTGCAAACAGTCAGGGGATGCTGTCTGCAGGCTGGGGAAAGGGAGAGGAGAGTGCTCTGGTTCCTGTCCCTGACACCTGGGAGATGATGTCCCAGTTGCTTGGGGTGGAACCTTCAGTACTACTTTTAATCTAGAGTAGAATCAGCCTGTGAGTGGGATTACTTGTACATTAAAATGTGGTGGCAGAAATGGGAGTGTTGTATAGAAGCCCTAACCTGATATTTCCTTTATTCTCTCTGTAAACTGTGAAGATAATGCTGAAATGATGTGAGGATCTAGGGATACTAAGGCTCAGATGTACCACACTTAGCTGAGGAGCTTAGATGTGGAGTGATATATCTTAGGCTCTATAAATTCGGGGCAAACAGATACATACCTGAAAAGACTGGACTGTATTTTAGGGAGAATGGTTATGTTCTTTTTTAAAGTACAACATGTTGGCCATGAATTTACTGAGCTTTAATACTTTACCTCAGAAGTCACGTAATGGTATTTATTTCTAATGGGAGTAAATAACTGTATTTGACATTTGCTTTTGTATAGTCAGTAGTTATTTTTTTCTTTTTTTTCCCCAAAGTGATTTTATTGTTCATTTTCAGGGTCTAGAGATCATATCTAAAAGTTTTCTTGATGACACAAAACTGGGAGGAGTGGCTGACACACCAGAAGGCTGTGCTGCCGTTCAGAGAGACCTGGACAGGCTGGAGAGTTGGGCGGTGAAAAATTTTGTGAAATACAAGAGCAAGTGTAGAGTCTTGCACCTGGGAAAGAACAGCCCCAAGTACCAGTATAGGTTGGGGACTGACCTGCTGGAGAGCAGCAGAGGGGAAAGGGACCTGGGGGTTCTAGTGGACAGCAGGATGACCATGAACAAGCAGTGTGTCCTCGTGGCCAAGAAGGCCAATGGCATCCTGGGGTATTGGAATGGGGGTGGCTGGTAGGTCGAGAGAGGTTCTTCTCCCTGTCTACTCTGCCCTGGTGAGGCCACATCTGGAATATTGTGTCCAATTCTGGGCCCCTCAGTTCAAGAAGGACAGGGAACTGCTGGAGAGAGTCCAGCGCAGAGCGACAAAGATGATGAAGGGAGTGGAGCATCTCCCTTATGAGGAAAGGCTGAAGGAGCTGGGTCTCTTTAGCTTGGAGAAGAGGAGGCTGAGGGGTGACCTCATAAATGTTTATAAATATGTCAAGGGGGAGTGTCAGGAGGACGGAGCCAGGCTCTTCTCAGTGATGTCGAATGACAGGACAAGGGGCAATGGGTGCAAGCTGGAGCACAGAGGGTTCCACAAAAACATTAGGAAAAGCTTTTTCACTGTGAGGGTGACAGAGGCCTGGAACAGGCTGCCCAGAGAGGTTTTGGAATCTACTTCTGTGGAGACATTCGAAACTTACTTGGACACGTTTCTGTGTGGCTGCCCTAGGGGATCCTGCTCTGGCAGGGGGGCTGGACTAGATGATCTTTCGAGGTCCCTTCCAACCCCTGACATTCTGTGATTCTGTGACTGTTTTTATCTTTTAGATTGATGTGATTGTCACTTTGGGTGGACTTGGAGGACGCTTTGACCAAATAATGGCATCAGTGGAAACGCTTTTTCATGCAGCAAATATCACTCCTTTTCCAGTGATCGTTATCCAGGACTGCTCGCTGATTTACCTGCTTCAACCTGTAAGTGTTATGAAAAGCTCCTTCATAATAAAACTGACCCACTCTGGCCCTGTAGGTCTTGCACCATTAAATGCTTATTTTCTTAATTGTATAAAATGTAGTGCGGGGAAGTGGATAGCAAATGATGGGGTCTGCGTTCCAGCCTCGGGATGATTGTGTGTAATTTGTTCAGGATAGATTTGTTTAAAAGGGGAGGAACACAGAAATCTAGAAGGTGTGAAAGCTGAATTTGGGTAAATACAGGATTTTTATTATAAATAGGTAAAAATTAATACTTTTTTATTAGATTCCAGTAAGTTTAAATTTAGCACACAGCCCTTGTGCATGTTGAATAGCAATAATGATGTCTGCAGCAAGAGAAGCAAAAAAAAATATAAGCAGATGATATGAGGGAGTTCCTGACGAACATGTCAAGCAGAGCTCTTATGTGGTCTGAGTGGTGCAGCTCATTGTGGTGGGAATCCAGCTAGTATCAACAAGGGAATTTATTATTTTTGTCTTTTTTCAGGTCTGTTATTCCATTTATTGATTCAAAAAAAAAAAACAGACACAAAGGGTCTTCCTGGGCTTTTGCTTCTGAGATTTAAGTTATAGGCAAGTCTAAGCATCAAAGAGTCTTCTCTAACAGTGATTCATTTTTTTGAATATTTTTTTCCCTGAAGTCAGGGTTTCTAGAAGCTTAACTAACTTTCCTATTTTAACTTTGAAAGCTTTTTTCATTACAGTAAATAACATTCACAGACAAATTTAACAAAACACTGCACCACACTTGCTCCACTGTACTTTGAGAAAAGCATTAACATGGGTCTATGCAATTGTAGATTTAAATCCATAGGGGCAGATTCTGTATTAACAACTTTGAAGCATTGTGTCTGCAGGAAAGATAGTAGGCACAGGAGCTAATTTGCCAGTATGACAAGGAATGACTCTGATCATTAGTTGCACAGCTAAATAGATAGAGGCAGCACACTGAGGGGGAAAGAGGGCTAAAGGATAACTGTGGTTAAAATCTGAAAGTGAGGAGTACTTCGCTTGTGATTGATCTGGGGGTGCAGTACTTCATTGGTCACTGTAAATTAATTTTAGGATATTTTTAAGAACATATTGAAAAGCTGAAGATGGAGAATTCCTAATTTAGCTTACAAAACGCTTACTTGGACTGGAAAGACTTTTAATTCTTTTTATTCATCTTTTCCATAAGTGGCTTTAAAATGCCATCCCTAAAGTTGCTTTCAGAAGAGTCTTCAATGA
This sequence comes from Trogon surrucura, assembly GCA_020746105.1. Classification (NCBI taxonomy): domain Eukaryota; kingdom Metazoa; phylum Chordata; class Aves; order Trogoniformes; family Trogonidae; genus Trogon; species Trogon surrucura. The sequence continues at coordinate 22,856,352 of CM036622.1, read as the reverse complement.
ATAATTACACTGTCTGCAACTTGAAAAAATTCATTATCTGTGCATTTAAATAGAAGTGGGAGGTTGCTGTTTGGGCTTGCTGGAAAGTTCTCTTTGTTCTGCTTTTAATGTACAGGAAGTGTTTAATACTTTTTTGTTGATGGGTAGAGTTCTACAAGATACTGTTTTTTTCTACCACTTGTGGCTCTCAGTCTGCATTGCCGTAACTGAGTTCTGTAACTTCAAGCTGTTTCTAGCATTCAGAAAGAAAGGGCAGATATAGGAACAGGCCGTTTAAACAATCATAATACTAACTTTGACATAAAATTGCTTTTCATTGTTCATTTCAGCTTGTCACTGTCAATATCTTTAGTCAACTGTTGTGGTACCTCCAGATAATACTAATTCTGCATAGTTTAGATAAAAATCAAGTGCGTGGTTTATACACAATAAAAAAAAGAGTACTTGGGAGTACTCTTTTTTTGTGTGTGCGTGTGTGGAGTTCACTGTGATATTTTTCTCTTGTAAGCAACCACAATCATGACATTCTCTCTTTTTCCCCTCTCCCCTTTGTAATTTAAAATCAAGGTAGGAGGGAGTTGAACGCAGTGCGGGAGACCCACTGACTTTTTGAAATTCAAGTCTGGAAACTGTGCAACAAATGAAGCAAAGTTTTGAGATTCAAATGCTAATGCAAATTGTAAAGTTAAGAGTATGTTTCTTTTCCTGTAATATGTAGATCTGAAAGTTTTCTCTCTCGGGGAAAAAGAATCTGATCTTTACTGGATTATTTGGATAAAATATATGAGCAAAATATAATCATGTTTTCACTTCAAAATAACATTTGGCCTCTGCTCACTATAGCAGGAAACTAATATCGGTTTGAATAGAGCAGATAAACTGGTCATCTCGTAACAGCTCTAGGAAGGATACAAAGGAGAATAACAAGTTAAAATGCTGAATTTTTAGTTACTAATGCAGAAACTGAGAGGAGGACAGTTTGAGTAGATATACAAGTACACCATAAAATCTGTTAAGTAATTGTTTTGGAATAGAGTTATTTCACATTATTACAATGTTATATAGAGGAGTACAGTAGAAGAAATATATCAGTATTTAACACATTTGTAAAGGGTCCACAGTGTTTTAGGAAACAGACTTATAGACTTTCCAAAAGCCTTCAGGGTGATAGGGCAAGACAGCAAGGACAATGCTTGAATTGGATCCACTGCAGACTACAAGACAAGGAGGATCAGGTAAACAAAGATTTTTTTCATCAGCGTATAAAATGATCCAAGTACTGAACGCAAGAGTGATTGGCATTTTGAGTATCAAGGCATCTCAGGGGAAATAAGTGGACAAGCAGTGCAAGCTTTTGAAAAATATTGGTAAAAATGTTTTGGCATAAGTGATAGAAAACTACAAGGAAGTAAACTCTTTTATATTTCTTTCTGACCTGTAAGGATGAGCTATACTGAAAGATGGAGAAAAGAAAAAAAGATGAGAAGAATTGCACCCTATAAATACCTGTCTCCAAGGACTCTGGAGAAATCAGGTGGTAGCCCAAGATCTAGGTATACATTGTGGGTATCTAAATTTAGATAAATTAATTCCAATATAAACCAAATTTTAAACAATTATTTAAGAAAAGAAAGCAGGCATGAAATGAGGGCTTCAGTAAAGCAAATTATTCCTTTGAGCAGATAACCAAGATAGGTAAAATCCCTGCCAAAGTCCAAAGACTTTTAATTGCTTCAGAAAAAAAGTAAGAGATTGAATTGCCTTTGGTTTTGCCATCTCCAAGGATTCTTAGTTTTTGTGTGCCATGCAAAAGTAATTAAGATAGGACTTAGAAATAGGGAGAATGTGCAAGAATTCCAGGAGGCAATGCATGATCTGAAGCATTTTCTAATGGGGGAAAAAAAGTATCTCTGTACTGAATAGCCATCATATCTTTCTGTAGTAGGGGGAGGGAGGAAAGCCTGAATTGTTAATAAGGAATAATCATTCTTTATAAGCAGGGTATTTTATGCAACAGTCCATATATTTTATACTTGAAATTTTGGTAATATCAATTACCATTAGAATATACCCTGGCTGAAGAGGATTGGGCCCTTAGAGTCATGTTTATCATGCTAGCCATGCTCAATATGAATGGCTTGAGGTTTCACATACATACTTTCTCATTTTCTGGTTGTGTGCTTCTCAGGAGTACAGAAACATTCGCTTCTGTACACTGAGCATAAATTATCTTTTATCTGTGAGTTTTATGGCAGTTTGTAATACAAGGTAATAGGATTTATGACCAAGAAATGAGAAGATGTCCAAGAGTTAATGAGGCCTGTCTTTTACATTATACTGAGCAGTTCAGTTTTCCCCACACAGGATACCAGCCCTGGGATGAAGAGAAGAATTGCTACCTACACGTGAAAATGTGTTACAGCAGCACATTTCTGTCAGTTAGCTAAGCCTTTTGAAGGAGTGTGTGAATACTTTGATAACCCTTTTTCTTGCACACAGCTTTTCTTGTGAGTGCATGCCTGCCTACCCTGTGAGAGATGATGAATAATTTAACATCATAGATTATGGTCCAGCAGCTAAATAGGAGCAGTAAGAATCAGGAGTCTCACCCGTTATTCTTGACTCTTTGCTACCATTTCATTGAAGTAAATCGTATAGTCTTTTGATCTCACAATCTCCTCGTTTGTAAATTGGATAAAACTCATGTCCTTCCCTGAATGGGTACTGCGAGGCTCATTTAGTATTTTACGAAACACTCTCAGCTCTGCACCGAGGTGAAACACACTATTATGGTAATAGTAACAACAGTATTAATAAGGCCCTTAATTAACATAGATATTGCCATACAGTAGGCAGTGCAGCTGATTAGTTAGCATGATCCCAAGCACTGTTTTAGTGGGACCCAGCTATCATTCTTGCAAAGCAGTCCCTGGGCACAGTTTGGGGATTAGCAGAGGCCTGTAAGTGTGTAGGAAGCATTTGGAGGGAACGAGCTTGTCCTGGGGACAAGAGAGAACAGCCGTGTGCTGTGCGGTGCCAGTTGGCTTGGGGTCCAGAGAGTATCGCCTGATGCTACCCGAGGGACTGAGCATGGAGATCTGCTCCTAGGAGGGGACACTGCAATAGAGGTAAGTGAAGGAAGGTACAAGACTGGAACCTTTACTGGAGTGTGGTGTTGCAATTCTTTGTGCCAGTGTTATTTGGTTTGTTTTGTGCCCATGCTTGTAAAGTTTAATGGTAAGTTCAGGGTGTACACCTTCAAATTCTGAGTTTTCCTCTGACAGCCAGTTCCTTGAATTTCACAGGAACTTCAAGAATGAGTTATCAGATCAGTTCTGTACTGCCTTGTATGTGTAAGAAACAGATCTGGCTTGCACTGACACTCAAGGAAGAAAATCCTTAGTGAGTGTGTGCCCTTCTGGGGGATAACTTTGGAATTTGAGGACAACCTTTACTGGCTACTTTTCCTGTATTAATACATTTTGTGGGTAGATTCAGTTGTGAAAAGATCCTAGTTGCCAAGGAAGTGATTTAAAGATGTATTTAATTTTCAAACATATACTTCATATTTAAATAAAATATTTAAACATATATTTAGTACTTAAAATATTATACTGAAAGACTGTTTTTCCTATTTGGTATCTGCTCTCAAAGTGCATTGTTGGAACTTAATCTGGTTGACAAATAGTGAGTCTCTGTGCCTCAGGGTCACTTAAATGAGCATCTATGGGATTCGCAAATATACAACTTCTTCTTCAATAAATACAACTTTTTGTGAATTTTGCTATGAGAAAACCAGGCATTGAACTGGATAGAAACACTGCCAGTGTCAAAAATACTAGCAGTGGAAAGGTCTTACTCAATCCCTTCTCTAGCAGCCTGACTCCTTCACAGAAGCCCTTGCATGAAGGGGTTTTGTGCTTCCAGAGCTTCAGCAGCTCATTTAAATGGCTTCATAGAAGAAAAAAAAAGTTGCTAGGTTAATAGTTCAGCTACTTTTGTTTCCTTCTTTAGTAAGAAACTAATGATTTGGTTACAGCTCAACTTCTCTTCTTAAAATAAGACTGTTAGAGTTGGAGCCTGTGTTTTTCTTCTTCCCTGAGGAAATCCAGCTGGGCTAATGTTCATTCAGTCATTCTTGCCATGTGGTTTTGTGGTGGCCATGTGTAAATGTGACCTTTAAATGGCTTCAGGTCCAAGTGACTCCGGTTTATTTTATGGTAATTTATGGCTATGAAGTGATGTTGCTTCATGTTTACCACAGGATTTCTGCGTTTTAACGGATATCAGTGAGCCAAATTTAATTCATTTTTGTCAATCAAATCATGACCTGGGGAAGATTTACTTGATATCTTACTTCTCACTGTTACAAATGAAAATTTTAGTGGGATTTTCTGTGAGCAGCTAAATTCCTTATAACTTGGTTCTGTTCCAGCATCAGTAAATATGTAGTATGAAATATACAAAGCTTATATAGTATCTTAGAAATAATAATCCTTCTAGTGCGATCTCCATCAGCTTTATGAAATACTTGGAATTATGTGGATTTTTTGTGGACTGTTTGCAGATGATGACATCTAATAATTACTGGTTACTTCTGTATAATGAAGACCTATGCAAAATGCTCTTTTTTTTGAGTAAGTCTCATCCTATAGACTTTGCTTAGACGAAAACAAGTTCATAAGTCAATTTGTTAGCTTGCAGGTAACCACTTGAAAAAAATACTTATTTCAGAGAAGAAGGGAAAATACCAAGCCATCAGTGCCAAGTGAAAAAGAATAGTCTTTATTAAATGAGATTTTCATCTGCTCATAATTCTTTAAGAAACAAGTAATACTCTGTAGCAGGATATGTTAATCACACACCTCTTCTTAAATTCACATCTTAATGGCTGTCTGCAAGAGATGGTGTAAGGAGTTACTTGGATTACTTATGTAAATTCTGGAGTCATCCAGTTTGATTCTGAGTCAATATCTGGTGTTTGGTAAGTTTTAACACTTCTGCACTTAACATTTTTCAGATTTTTAATTAGTTACTATAGCAGTTGATGGATGATCATCTAGAATAGTCTTGACCCTAAATAAAGGTCTTCCGATGAAGTTCCTACTTCTCTGTTGTTGCCCCTAGCTGTTGTAATATGATATTGTTAATGCAATAATATCTATTTTGAAAATCACGGGAAATTTTCTGTTATGAATCTCATTTTCTTAAAGCTGGGTATTTTCCCAAACTTGCCAATTACTTGTTTGCGTCGAAGCCTTAATCCTTCTTTTCATCCCCACCCTTAACAAGCCTCTTTCTGCAATGCTCTGATACCTTGGGGGGTTGTGTGCAATGTGGTATTAATGATGTTCTGTACTGTAAAGCAATTCTGCTGCTTCAGTTGCTTGCTTTGCCTTAAACGATCAACAGTAAAACATGCAAGGCTTGTCTCTGATATTTGTTTATCAGTAGAAGCAGATGCTTAAACTGAGATCAGTGGGAAGCTGGTAAAACTTTCTCCTGTTTCAGGTATAACAATAAGCTGAGGAAAACCACAATATTTTTACTTACTGTGTGTTCATTTAATCTTCCTTCTGTAATTAAACAGGACAAAGCTGGGGTGTGTGTACATGTGTGTGTTCATTCTAGTTTTGCTTGCTTTCCACATAGGACTTTGATCCTGTATAAGGATTTTGTAGGAAGCTTTCTGTGAAGAAAGATTACTGAGAAGACTTTTGACGTTAAAAAAAAAAGCATTTTAAAAGACAGTTAATGTGGGTTCCAAATTTGATCAACAAAATTAAATTCTTCCTGCATAATTTAAGAAGCTTCCTACAAGGTGCCATAGTTTTGTACATGAAAAAAAGAAAAATATTTCAAGTGCTTGATTGTATGAAGGTCTCATAGACCGGTACTTTACAGATTGATTTTGTAGTGTTTTTATGATTATTGCTGTGATATAAGGTATTTGTCTACCACCTGACACCTAGAGGGAGTAATACAAAGTTTCGGAGTTTCAAGGTTAACTGTTAGACGTAAAGGACTAAGGAGACTTAGCGGGATAACTATGAGCACTTTTTGTAACTTGCTGAATCAGAGGCCGCTCCTCTTACTATTTAGTCATCAGACAGCAAGATCACAGAATCACAGAATGTCAGGGGTTGGAAGGGACCTCAAAAGATCATCTAGTCCAACCCCCCTGCCAGAGCAGGATGACCTACAGTAGGTCACACAGGAACGTGTCCAAGCGGGTTTTGAATGTCTCCAGCGAAGGAGACTCCACAACCTCTCTGGCACCACACTGCTGGTGTGGTGTCTACTGCAGCATGCCTGTGCATTGCCCTTAAAGCATTGCTGAGTTGCACCTCTTTTTTAGCTCTATCGTGTTAGCTCAAATTTCTCAAGTCCTGGAATTTTGCGCTACCCACTAACTGACACTGTCTCTCTGAAGGCATCTTACTGTCTTGCTTGAGGTGAATTTCACCAAAGATTTCCAGTAAGAGCTTTCCAGTTATATGTTAAATGGATTTCAATGGTACTTCACGGGTATGGGGTTTTTTCACTCCCTCCCTGGCATTACAGAAAGTTCTGTAGGTAAATTAACAGGTGTCAGAAATCTGTAATCTGTAACAGAGCCTACTCTGGGAAGAAAATAAATGGATGATATTTTATTGTGTACAATTAAAAATATAGCAAGAAAAATCAGTATTATTGTTCTTAGACTGAGTGTAAATGACAGTGAAAATGGAAGTGATAGTAGGTGATAAATTATTATCTATTGAAAAAAAATTAAAAATCAGAAAGTGAATAATTAATGGTTGACCAAGCCTGAAGGGTTTATAGTTTCCTTTAAAACTGGTCTTTTCTGCTCACATCTGAGTACTGGCATTAGCTGAAGTTGCAGAAGGTGGCTATCTGTATTCTGGCCTCAGTCATGTTTGAAAATACGTTATCTCCTAAATTCAGTCCCTTTATGAAATAGCTTAGGCTATTCCAAATCCTTTACAGTATCATTGTTAATTCTGTATCTGAGAGGGCAGTGGTGTCAACAGTATGGATTTTCTATGTTTACACTTATTGTTAAGAAAGGATCAGTGCAGAGGAATGATAATATTTAGTAGTATCTGAGGTTTTAGGGAAAATGCTTTACTACACTGATAAACAGGATTTAGCTAGAACTATTCAACTTTGCCATGGGAAGTGATTTACTTTACAATTTGAATTTTCTTCGTGTTGGTAACAACTGGTTATATTAAATCAGCGCTCTCTTTCTGCTGTAAAAGAAAATCCTAAGAGGCGATGGTGATCAGGGATTGAGTTCTTCAGTGTCTTTTAAGACTGTAACGTGTTTGTTACTCTCACATCAGCTGCAATAAAAATACTTACCAACAGTGCAGTTGGACCCAATGACTTTCATGGGAGCATGAGCTTCCTACTCCTTATCACAGAATCACAGAATGTTAGGGGTTGGAAGGGACCCCTAGAGATCATCTAGTCCAACTGCCCTGCCAAAGCAGGATCACCTACAGTAGGTCACACAGGAATGCATCCAGGTGGGTTTTGAATGTCTCCAAAGAAGGAGACTCCACAACCTCCCTGGGCAGCCTGTTCCAGTGCTCTGTCATCCTCACAGTGAAAACGCTTTTCCTAATGTTTTTGTGGAACCTCCTGTGCTCCAGTTTGTATCTGTTACCCCTTGTCCTATCGTTGGACATCACTGAGAAGAGCCTGGCTCCATCCTCCTGACACTCCCCCTTGACATATTTATAAACATTTATGAGGTCACCCCTCAGCCTCCTCTTCTCCAAGCTAAAGAGACCCAGCTCCTTCAGCCTTTCCTCATAAGGCAGATGTTCCACTCCCTTAATCATCTTTGTCGCTCTGCGCTGGACTCTCTCCAGCAGTTCCCTGTCTCTCTTGAGCTGAGGGGCCCAGAACTGGACACAATATTCCAGATGGGGCCTCACCAGGGCAGAGTAGAGGGGCAGAAGGACCTCTCTTGACCTACTAGCTACTCCCCTTCTAATACACCCCAGGATGCCATTGGCCTTCTTGGCCACGAGGACACACTGCTTGTTCATGGTCATCCTGCTGTCCACTAGAACCCCCAGGTCCCTTTCCCCTCTGCTGCTCTCCAGCAGGTCAGTCCCCAACCTATACTGGTACTTGGGGCTGTTATTTCCCAGGTGCAAGACTCTACACTTACCCTTGTTGGATTTCATAAGATTTCTCCCTCCCCAGCCCGCTAGCCTGTCTAGGTCTCTCTGAATGGCAGCACAGCCTTCTGGTGTGTCAGCCACTCCTCCCAGTTTTGTGTCAGCAGCAAACTTGCTGACAGTGCTCTCTGTTCCCCCAGAGGTCAATCATTTCCAAAGATGTTAATCTCAAGTTATTTGCAGTGTCCTTTCACAGAACCTTTTTTAAAATCCAGGTTGTTGATGAATGTATTGAATGGTACTGGTCCCAATACCGACCTCTGAGGGACTCCACTAGATACAGGCCTCCAACTAGACTCTGCCACATTGACCACAACTCTCTGACTCCCCTTCAGCCAGTTCACAATCCACCTCACTACCCGATCATCCAGACCACACTTCCTCAGTTTAGCTACGAGGATACTGTGGGAGACTGTGTCAGATGCTTTACTAAAAGCCAGATAAACCATGTCCAGTGCACTGCCATCATCTATCCACTTGGTTGTGTCCTCATAAAAGACTATCAGGTTGGTCAAACATGACTTCCCCTTGGCAAAATCATACTGACTGCTCCTAACGACCTTCTTATCTTTTATACGCCCAGAGACAAAGTCGAGGATAAGCTGTTTTATCACCTTTCCAGGGATGGAGGTGAGGCAATCCTAAAATCAAGATATTTGGAGTGGATGTGTTCCTTTAAAAGCAAGAACAGGAGTCTAGAAGCGTGTGACTTGGCAGGAAATGAAAGACTTCTCCGTTCTCAGATCTAAATTTACAGAATTGGTACAGTGCCCTACTAGCCAATGAAAGGGAACAAGTTTTTTTCTGGGAGAACCATCTGAGCATTAGCAACAGGTGGAAGCAGCAGGTAACAGTGATTCAAGATACCCTTCTGCAGGAAATGAAGGCACTGCTGACCAGACATGCTTTCATAGGAGTTGTGTTCCTTGCAAGTGCCTGTTGCAGAGGGAATGCTAAGGCTCATCTGGTCCTTGGACTGTTTCCTCTTGCTGCTGATCTGTGAGGGCACCAGTGACACTGATGAGGAAAATCTGAATTAAATCAAGACAGGCTACAGAGCTCTTTAGGCAAAGGTGAGCCTACATGTAAGCCTAGGTAGTGTTTTCCTCCATCCTGTGAATGAGAGGAAATGCTCAGGTAGGTGCAAACACAACTTGTGAGTCAATGGCTGACTATGTAGCTCGTGTCACAAGAAATGCTTTGGCTCTATAATCATGGGTTGCTCTGAGGAATGAGAACTGCTAGGCAGAGACAGGATCTGTTTGACAAAGCAAGGGAAGAATGTCTTTGTCAACAGGCTGGCCAACGTGATGAGAAGGGTTTTAAACTGGATTATATCAGAGGATGATGATAACAGCTTATAGTTAAGTGAAGGAACAGCAATTACGGGTGATGAGTTCATGGGGCAAAGGAATGAAGTGAGAGAACCCTCAGGAAATGTAAAGCAAGTCAAAAGAGAGTTCGTCTCAAGTGCCTTTTCACAAATGTGCGCAGCCTAGCAAGCAAACATGAGGAGCTAGAGCTCCATGTATGGACACAGAACTGTGAAAGAATTTGAGTAGCCGAGAAGTGGTGGGGTAGCTTGTGTGGACAGAGATCTGATAGGGCAATAAGTATTTTTTGGGGGGAAACCCAGGCAAGGAAGAAGAGGAGCATGGCGTTTTGGGGGAATGAGCAATTCATGATAGAAGGGATCCTGTGTGAGGCAACTCCAAATATTAAAGCAGTGAGTTCAGTGAATGCTCACCAAGATGGTTGGGGACTGGAGCACATGCTCAGTGAGAAGTCTGAGCTGCTTCAGCCTGAAGAGCAGAAGGCTTTGGGAAAACCTAATAGCAATATTCCAGAATCTGTGAGGAGATTATCAAGAAGATGAAACCAGGCTTAATCCTGAGGTGCACTCAGAAGACTAAGAGACAGTTGGTCCTAAACAGAAGTGGGAGATTCTGGGTAACTATAAGGAAAAAATTCTACTATGAAGATAATTACAAACAGGAATAGGTTGTCCTGAGAATCTCCATCTCTGGCAGTGTTCAAAACCCAACTGGAAGGCTGCACTCAATGACCTTCTGAGACCCTTTCCCACCTAAGTGATACATTGAACAGCGGTGTTAGAGGCATTGTACAAGTATCTGTTGAGAAGAATTTGGATTCTTCTGATGCAGAAGACTATGTGGCCATGTTTAGAAATACTAATTCTGTCCACTCTGATCTCTGTTCATGTTTTTGTTGCCTTACAAGGGCAGATTTGTTTTAGTCTCTCGTATAACCTTGCAGAAAAAATGCTGAAAGGAGAAATGATTGCTGTCTCTAAACGTACCGCATAAATGCCAGGGAAATAAACAGTCTGTTTAAACTCAAGGCCAACATTAGAACAATACAAAATTGCTTTAAACCAGTGATGGATCAATTTCCATCAGAAATTAGAAAAAAAAGTCCCTAATCATTGGTCTGATGAGATTCCACAACAGCTTTCCAAAAGGCAATAGCGGGGAGAAGAGGGACAGTTAGAAACAGAGCTCACTTGGTTGATTTTACATTCCCGACTGCATTCCCCCAAAAAGCGAACATAAAACTTCCAGAAGTTACCAACACATGACCGTATGTATGCAATGTGTTTCCAACTGCCCTTCCTTTCCTACTTTTTAAACTTGGAGCCTTGTAGTCTGTCGCGCTCATCATTTTGAACCGTCATTTTGTCACATGACCTGTGGGGATCTGTGGCCAGCACCGATTTGCAAACAGCATTAGTTCCAGCCCCAGTCATGGAGTCTGTTTCCCAAAGCACCTCCCTTTCACATGTTTGTTTTTTTTTTTACTGTATCTGGAAATCTAGACATCATTTTTGTATAAAAATTATGATGAGAAATCACAGATATCCAAAGTTGGTTAGAAATCAGGGAGGTTTTACTAATGTGAAAGTGTACATCTTTCAGCTAGTCATGTGACCAGTACAGAATAAATTTAAACATCTGGCAGAGCAGATTAATAAAATCTAAGTACGTGCTTAAGCATTGAATTGTGGTCCACAGATGTATCGTATCTCATCTGGTGTTTAATTCCAAATTAAGGTATCTCTGCATTTTCCCATCCACATGACAGCCAGGGGTGCTTCATAGGGAGTATCTGCATTTCTGTGGCATCAACATCTGTTTCTGAATGGTTAATTTTCATTAAAAGTTCCCAGCCATTGTTAATTGAATTATGGCCTTCAGTTTCAGCAATGTCAGGTACCTGAGGGAGAAGAAGGATCTACACCCAGAGGAGAATCCTTTTATTCTGATGAAAGAATTAAATTATCAGATTGAATAATAATTAGCTTGCAGAATTCTCTACCAGTAACCACAGTGCTGGCAATGAAATGTGCCCTTGCATTATGAGTCTGAGGTCTTCCTGCCTCACAGCAACATAAAGATTTTTAGATATATGCATCTAAAAGCTGCATTGCAGCAGATACCTCTCCTTAGGCTCTTAATATGAGGTCACCTTGTTCCGTCCTTTCTCCGCTATCACATTTCTTTTAGGGCAGGGAAAAGAGGAAGCCTCCCTGGTTGAAGAAAAAAAAAAAAAAAAAAAAAAGAAGAGTGAATTTCTTTAAGGAGGAGCTGTCTGTCTCTTTTTGCTAGAGAAACCTGGGAACTGGCAATAAAATTGATAAGGTATTCACCATACCCAGGGTATCAGCTGAAACTTTAAAGCAATTAAAAGGACCCCAAGGGAGGACTCAGGAGGTCTCGGGGCGGGGGCAGTGTGTCTCTGTGTGAAGTCCCAGAGCCTCCTGTCCATTCAGGATTGCATGGGAGTTTTCTCCACGTGTAGTAGGTGTGCAAGCTACTGCATGCAGCCTTAACCCACCTGTGCTCAGTGATTCTTGAAAGCCCATAAGGAATGTGGAGAGACTGCTATATTCCTATCGTGTGAGATGGGTGGCCGCAAGCAGAGCTCTTGAGCAGCAGCCTGAGTTATCCTAAACAAATCCAGCTGCTCCACAGTGCCAGATGATGTGTGCTGCAGATGAAGGTGTACTTCAGAACTTGTGCAGCTAAAGGAAGTAGCCTATCATCTCTATTCCACACATTTTATCAATTTCCTGTAAGGTCAATTATATTGACTGCATTAATAATGCCATTCAGCCTGTGTCACTTCTTGGTCTTTCGTATAGCTGACTTACGGATCATCATTCTTACCTGTTCACAAGCAATCAGTGATACTGCAGAAGTATCAGGGCAACATGTAATCTCCGTTATAATTTATGAATAGTAACGCCCTTCATGAACATAGGGGTTTTTTTATTCTTTTCTGTGCTTAAACTTAGTTCCAGATTACTGTACTAAACACATTCTGTGTCTCCTTAGGGAGGTATTATGAAGTTGTTGATTTAGAAACCAGGTTTTCCAAAAGTAGTGTAGGAAATTTTTAAGTGCTTCCAGTATGGAAGCACATTGAACTGTCAGACATGTTTCTAAAAAACTCTTAAGGAGATAAAATACGTAAACATTCACTTTTTATTCCAAGTCACCTGGGAAAGTCAGTCAGTTTTGTCTATTTACCGTAGTCTGTTAAAAGGCACTAAATAGTCAGAAATAACTGTCAGCACTATGGTGAGCTGCCTGACATAGGTAATTCAATTCAAATCTGCAGCTGAGATGTTCCTCCTCCTAATTTATGCTCTTTTGTGGCAAGGACAGCAACATTCGCAAGCATCAGCCGAAGCCACGGTCTTCAGATAATGAAGCAAATGTAATTGCTGATTTCTATAGCACTTGGAAACGCATGCATAATGGTATTCCAATCTCTCATCTTGAAAGACGGTAGGAGCTCATGTTTCTGAGACAGTCTGAGACAACTCCTGCAGTTCAGTGGAGCTGACACCCTGCTGGTGTCTCCTCCTGGAAGCCCAAAGCCATCTCCTGCCGAGAGCCTGCATCTGGCTGCTCCCATGCAAACTTCACTTTCAACTGGGGGAATGAGAACAAGATCTTCTCTCCTTTAAGTTTGGCAGTGTTTCTCCATGGAATTCTGAAAGTGCACAGTGATTTTAAGGCCACTGTTTTTCAAATGGACTTTTTTTTCCCATTTGAGGGATAAAAATCCTATGGTGAGTCAGCTAGATCTTACCTGAAGATGCTGTCTCTTTAATGATTTTTTTGATAATTCCTACCTCACAGATTCACAGAAAATGTTAGGGGTTGGAAGGGACCTCAAAAGATCATCTAGTCTAACCCACCCACAAAAACAGAATCACCTAGAGCAGATCACAGAGGAATGCATCCAGACAGATTTAGAATGTCTCCAGAGAAGGAGACAGTCACCTTAGTGGGGTAAATGTGGTGAAGTAAATCTGAAAATAGGCTTGATACTGGTCTATACAGTTTTGTACTTGGCATGGTACTGTGGTACCATGAATTCTTCACATTATATACCTAAAATCATGTTATTAGGGCTTTACATATTCTCAAAATTTTTAATCATGAAGGGCAGCTGACACACAAAGTCTTTGGTGGCAATAGTTATTTTTAGAAGAATCCATAAGACAAGGAAAAATAACTTTCCTAGCTTTTCATATAGACTTTGATCTTCCATTAGTGAATCTCAGATGACATCTCATCACACTCTTTACCTGGATCTCAAGGTATATTACTCTTGTGTTACAGAGAGAGAGAGGCAACGGCATGAGGAAGTGAAATGACTTGCCCAGGTACCCAGGGAGTCAATACCATACTGAAAATTGAATCCAGTTTTCTGGGTTTCTGTTGCCAGTGACCTGTCAACTGAGACAATTTGTCCCACTTCTTGGTGCTTGTGACTTCATTAGGAGTGACCTTTAGAGATGATGGAGGTTTTTACTGAAAGCACTTAATCCTCTCAGAAAAATCACGAAAGCTTACTTTTCAATAGCAGTTGGAAATTCATCCTAACTTCCTTAGGAGAAACTCTGAAGAAGGTGGATATGTATAAATTAATTAATCTCAATTCTTAAGAGGCATGAGAAAAAAACCTCACATCTGAATCTGAGAATGTCGTGTATTAGTTTGGCCGAATACATATATGCCAATTATAACAACAGCTAATTGTTTCTGATTAAGAATATATTCAGGAACAAAAAGAAAAGAAGAACTTGTCAGGATGTGGCAGATGGTTATTACAAATCTACATCTTTCAGCTTTCTGTACCTGTGCATAGGCAGTGAGCATTGTGCCATCAAATAAATAATTTTTCATCTCATCAGAATATTATAAGTTCTATTCAGATTGTCGTAACAAAAAGTAGTTCACAGGAGACATTATAGGATGGATGTTTGTTCCCTCCTGCCTTTTTCAATGCATTGGAGATGTGTGGGTTAGAAATGCAGAAGGGAAAAGAGCTGTCACAGTCTTTCATAGGCAACTGAGCAAAAGAAAATCCTAGGATATCACATAACAGACCTTACAGCAAGATCCATTCTCATTCTGTGAGGTTTCTAGGAAATTCATATATCATGTCCTAGTCCAATGAGCTGTCATGAGCACAACCTACTCAGGCATAGCAGTGTATTGCTACTTCTTTAGTATGTAGTCAGATAAACTTTTGTAACTGGATAGACAGGCACATTTTCCTTCTTTCTTATTCGAACTAATCTCTAACTGTAGATATTGTATAAATCCCTAAGCAAATAATTGATTCTTTCCTTTCTCAGAAGAGCTGCTGACCTATATTTTTAGAGGTCAGATTTCTTGAGATTAGTTTAAAAAGACAGAATTTGAATGATTATTCACTGCAGTTGTCCAGAACCAGCATCCACTTATTTCTCTTTTTTTTCCCCTGAAATTAAGATACTTCACAAATATGTGTCAAATAAAGTATTCGAAACGTAGTATTCAGTATGGAGAAAGAGACTGAACACACTATGAGAAAATCAAAATCATGCCTGTCCTGTTATAGAGGAAAGGCAGAAGATGGTTTTAAATGTTGGGCTGGGTCTGTAATTTAGTCCAAGTTAGGCAATAACTTTGAAAGTAGAGGGAAAACATTTGCTCTTAATGCTCTGCAGGAGTGAAACTGTGACAAGATGCAAAGAGAAGAGAGAGGCAATGCAGATCTTGCAAGTTGTATAGGGACTGGAGAGGAGAGTGCTATAGACTTTAGAAAGGCTACAGAAGGAGAGGATGAAATAAATTACATGAACTAAAAGAGTGTGGATGGTAGTTATCTACTGGGGTAAAAATACAAAGCATTTGTTGTCCTATTATATTGTTAGGAAAAAGTTTAAGAGATGTTCATAATCTGGATCCATAGCAGATTGAAAATGAGATTGAAGTGAACTCTAAGGTCATAGCAGAAATATCTGTTGCAAGCTCATCTGTTCCTGATTTTCAGAGGATCCAAGTTGTTCCTTGCACTCTGAGAGGTATGGATGTCAGCAGAAGCCGCAGTATCTCCTGAGGTGACCAGCAAATGTTAACTTCAGAGACATACTGCCCAGTCAGTGTTTTCCTGATGGTCTGTGACAGTCTCTAGCAGTAGTATGTGCGTGTTGGGTGCACTTTACATAATGTTCCTGCAATTGTTCCTCCCTACACACACTCACAATCACTCTGCTTTTGATGTTGACTGCTTCCCCAGGCAATGTTTATTCATTTAAGGGGCAAAATTAGGGCAGAGTTGGCTTCTCTGATTTATTGGGAAAGAAGAAATTGATTCCTGAAGATGCATTGCTTTGTTGTTTGGTTTAGATTTTATGTTAAACCAATGCAAATATTCACCAGTAAACTTTATAGTGCGCTACATTCTGGTAAGATGTCAGTGCATGGATCATACAGACCACCACTCTGTATAAAAACTGTGCTGTCCCTGACTATTTCTAGTACAGTGTTTGACAAACTGCAGCTAGTATGAGTTATATGGATAACCTGTATTCAGAAGAAAGTACTTGTTACATTTGTGTCTCCTCTTCTCATTGATTGTACAGGCTTTCACTGAGTTAACACGTCTCTATTTGCTCATCTCCGTTCACCTGTCCGGTCCCAATCAGATTAGTGGAAATACTTGTTTGAGTCATACAGAATAACCTGGGCCTCTCATTGCAAACTCTGAATGAAAGGAGCAGGACTTTCTCATTAGACTTCGATACACAAGTTGGCACAAATGGTGCTCTGGAGACCAGGCACTGTGGGAAGTACACGGCTACTATGGTAGATGGAGCTATGGCCAGCTGAAGAGACAGCCACAAAAAGACAGAAACAAAAGAAAGTCAGAACAAAAAAGTCAGAAACAGTAGGAAGTATGCTAGTAGGATGAGCACTTTTCCTACCTGATGCCTGTTTTTGCAGTGCAAAGCAATGAGTTTCCCAAATCGGACACAAACAAACTCTTCTGTTTGCAAGGAGAGAGCAAGTCACGCAAGGCATGCCAGGCTTTGCAAAATGGATTCTAACTGGCACTAGCCAGAGCCTTGATATTCATTACCTGCAGTTGAGTGGTACTCAAGAGTCTGACTTCTTTTCTCCATTCTAAGGAATATTCAAAGGAAATAAACAGAAGTGCTTCCAGTCTGTTCCTTACAGTTGAATGGCTCTGGTCAAATAGGTGAGAACCAAACAAAGCCAGAGTAAAAGAAAGAGCTTCTTGGAAGTAATTTCATTTCTGAATAACTGATGTGATTTCTGTGAAGAAATATCACTTAAACATAATATAATATGTGATACATAATGAACTTTCTTTTAAAGATTATAGGTTTGTGTGTGTAACTATAAATATATCACAACCATGAAATTAGTCATGTGTGGAAAAGTAAGATTCTCTGACTGTATGACTTCTCCCCTTCCAAAACTCCTCAGATTTATTTTTTTTTCTGCTGTGTGGGTGTGTTCTTACATACCTGGAGAAAGCGACATAGTTCTAAAAATTGAGTGTTGTTCAGTAAAGAACATTTTGCTGAGTTTCAGTATAGACCCATAATACACTCTCAAAAATGGAACATGATTTTTGAAGAGGAACTTATTAACCATGGTGTTATAACTGTTATGCTCCCATGAATATGATGGATGGAAAGAATATGCTTATAAGTCATTTGGGGACAGTGTTCTGTGCCACTTTTTTGTTACAGGGGAGAAAAGGCGATTCCATTGGAACTGATTTATGTTTCTGCTCGTTAAAAAGGGCATTTTCATTTTACAATATTAAGACAGATAAAAACTGAGTGATCTAAAATACAGCTTTCATCTAGACAGAATTGCAAAAACGAATCTATTCTTGTAGACTGTAAAGTAGCAAGAGCTAAAACACTCTCAGTCTTCTCCAAATGTCTACCTGTATGTGTTTTTAAAAATGGAAAATGCAGCAGAAGTATCCCAAAGACATCTGTCCTAGAAATCTATGCACAACTTCAGGATTATGTGTGCTGCCATTTATTTCAGCAGATTTTTTTTTTTGGATCTAAGGCATTGCTTGGACTAACAGACATGTTTTATGCATCAGAAGAGTGCATGTGTTTTTATGAGAAAGTTAATTGGAAAGAGGAAACAGAATATTTAGCACTTTCCAAACTTTTATGTCCATGTGGATGCAAAATCTTAGACTTCTGTAATTGTGCTACGCAGAAGAATGTAGTTCTCTGCAGGGGAACAAGACCTCATTTGCAGGACTTAATGTGTCAGAAATGGTTCCTGACTTGGCTTTGGTTTAACCTACTGTATTAAAAATGTTAGAAAAAAGCACCTGCATTTCTGTATGTGTGAGTATTGAATATGGAGAAAATTAGATTACTGTATTTTTTGAGAATGGAGAGGGTGAAGTTTTACTCCTTATTTCTCTCCTGACTCGTATTTATGATGGGTAGGAAATACAAGTGTATTTGTATACACAGACAATAAAACCACATAGACACTTATAATAAAAAATTGAGTTTAACAGCATTTGCGAGTTCATTAGATTACCCAGTCACATTTTGGGAGGTTACAGGCAGAACACATTCTGGTAGGAAAACACCCTATTAAGGAGCAAGCACACACTGTCTATGTCATGCATTCTTGTTATTGCTTCCATATTCATTAAAGGCCTTAAAATACTTGTCAAAAGGTTACGCCAAGCTGAGAAACATTGCCTTGATGTGCCTTAGCTTAGCAAGTCTTATTGGCACTGCTAGCACTCTGAGTAGTCAAGAAAAGAAACCTACATTTTTCAAGTCACTTGTATGTTTGTCCCCAATATTTTGTCCCCTCATTTTTCTTCATTCTTCATATGTTTCCAAAATCGCATACCTTTCTTACGGAATTCTTGTCTAAAATATGATGGGCTTTACTTGTACATATTGGTAGTCCTGATTAGGGAAGGGCAAATTAGATGTGAACTTCCTCCAGGTTTTGAGGACATCAGATTGGAAGCTTAGTCCAAGGCCATCCCTTTACTGTTCTTTTATTTATGAGTAAGAGGACTTTGTTTAGGTTTAAATTCATATGCTTACTACAGTGTTAATAGCTAAATGAAATATAGTTTAACTCTTGTGACTCTCAGGCTGTTCTGTTTGATGTAGAGGACAAATAGAAAAATATTCAGAGAATAAAGAAGGTAAAAATAGAATGAGGAGTGTACAGAGTTAAAAAAAATGAAGAAGAAATGAAAGCGTAAAAGAGAATAAAAAGATGTGGGAAATCTATGCTCTGTGTGCTTGTGTATAAATTATATGCCGGGTAGGATTTTACAGCAGTGCTTAGGAGTTTGGGATGCTTTATGCATGTGACCTGGAGGAGGCTGAGGGGTGACCTCATAAATGCTTATAAATATGTCAAGGGGGAGTGTCAGGAGGACAGTGCCAGGCTCTATTCAGTGATGTCCAATGACAGGACAAGGGGCATTGGATACAACCTGGAACATAGGAGGTTCCACAAAAACATTAGGAAAAACTTTGTCGCTGTGAGGGTGACAGAGCACTGGCACAGGCTGCTCAGGGAGGTTGTGGAGTCTCCTTTTCTGGAGACATTCAAAACCCGCCTGGACACGTTCCTGTGCAATCTACTGCAGGTGATCCTGCTCTGGCAGGGGGGCTGGACTAGATGATCTTTTGAGGTCCCTTCCAAACCCTGACATTCTGTGATTCTGTGTGATTCTGTGATACGTGAGTACCTACTTCTAGTAAACAAACAGTTTGATTGTGACAGTTGCTCTGTTTCTTGAGAATATAAAGAAACTCATAAAAGGATTTTGATCGGCTTGAGTCTGAGTTAGAAATGGATGGAGAGGGAGTTTTACAAATACGATAGTGTATTGTGCCATTATGTAAATATCCTGTATATATAACATTACAATACAAAAATTCTATTTGATTCTAAAGATCAGTGCCTACAAATAATTGCACTGAACCAAATGGCAGTTCATTAATACATCTGAAGTAAGAAATACAAAAAAAAAAATGGGAAGAAGGTGGGGATGGTGACATTAGAAAAAAATAATGCTTCTTTTTTTTTAAACAATGTTGTATGTGTAAGTCATTGTTAACATTTTTTCAGAAAATATCCAGTGTGAGTTACCAGGGCTCCCACTGGGCACTAGGGAATTTCATGGTGATGTTAGTGAGAGGAAGGCAGATGTATACAGGATGCACTTGAGAACATCCCTCCAAAATTTCACTGATGTGCAGGAGAAGGGCTACAGGAGCATGACCTGCAACAGACTTCCTTTCAAGTGGCAGCTGTGGTCTGTGAGATGGGAAGATGTCTATAATTGAGAGCCCCTCCCTCCTGCATAAAAATCTTTTCTGTCAGACTGCCTGTTCTCTGAAGTATCTTAGACCTAAAATAAATATCAGAGCAGTTGAGCGTCTTTACTCTCTGGTTAGTGAAACTTAATTTAAAAGTAAAAACTGTTTTTATTGGGCCCACTGGTGTCAATGACTTAGGAGTGCTCAAGTGATTTTTTTATTATTCTGGAAACAAACTAAAAGCATTAACTTTTGTTTTGCACTTGTGTCTGCCTGAAGCAAATTTTTATGGTCTAGTTAGGTTCTCTTGAAAACAGGCTTTTGTAAGTAAATACTCATGGATGATTAGCTGTCCTAAAATAAAATTGTTGTCAGATGTTTAAAATGTGTGGTGCATGAGGGAGAGATATGTCTGTGTTGACTTGAAAGCTAATTTCTTCATTTCAGCGCATCTGCGATGGTTAGTAAAACTGAGGCATCTGTAGGTGTACTGTAGATGTACTTCCAAGGACTTGAGCTTGCGGAAAGTGTGTCTTTTTAATTTAGTTGGGTCTAGTGTTTAGGAGAAAAAAAAAAAAGAAAAAAAAATGTCCTGGTGAAATAGCTTCCTAACTTTTGCAGTGTAAAGGAAGGATGGCTTAATCAAAGCAGATATTTAATGACCAAAACAATTTTTAGAAAGTTTGAGTGGAACAGACAACAACTGAAAAAATATCACATGAAGAAACATGGAGAAAAACCTGTAAACAAGGCTACAGAAAATATTTTTATGTGTTCCTTTACTGCACTCATCAATAAAATACCAATATACTGCTGGCAGGTTACTTGTCATTATAAGAAAAAAACAATTGGATTTTGGAAGTTCATTTTCTTAGAAGGGCATGCAGAAATCTTAGAGTCAGATAAGTATTTCACACACTGATTTGAGTTTTCTCATTCATTCTTCTTTCAAGCATAATTTGTACAGCAATATGCAGTCTGTAATTAATGCAGTGGATTTGGTTGAATAAGTTCGTAACTGACAAGAGACAGTCCTTTTTGACCTTCATTTTAATATTGCAAAAATAGGCAAAATGAAACTTGTGCAAAAGAACGAATAAAAGATGGTTTGGAAGATGTTCTTTCTCAATAAAATAACAATATGCTGTTTGATGACCCATTAGTCACTGATAGCTAGCCTAATTTTTTGGTGGGAAAAACAAACCATTTTTTGTGGCTTTTTATTTCTGCTCAACTTACAAGAGAATCTGAATTATTGGAGTCTATTATTTCTTTCTTCTGCTTTAGAAGTTTTAGGTCTCACTCAGGAAGGTGTAGGAGTTCTAATGTCAAACTTTCCCCCTCCTCCTTTATCTATCCCAATATCATTACTGTTCATTTGTTTCATTTAGGAGTAACATGAAAGCACAGACATCTGGGGTGTGGTGAGGGGCTCCCTGGGCACCAGGACCTCTGGGGGCCTGTATTGGGTTGGCCTGGCCGGATTTTGGCGGCGGTGGGGAGCTGCAGGGTGGCTTCTGCAAGAAGCTGCTAGAAGCTCCCCAAGTTTGATAGAGCCCATGCCAGCCGGCTCCAAAGAGGGACCCACTGCTGGCCAAGGCTGAGCCTATCAGTAAAGTGATAGGAAAGGAACGCCTCTGTGGAAAACATATTTAAGAACGGGGAAAAGAACTGTGCCATAACAGCTGACACAGAGATGGAGGAGTGAGAATCTGTGCAGACACCAAGGTCAGTGAAGAAGGAGCGGGGGGAGGATGAGCTCCAGGCGCCAGAACAGAGTCCCCCAGGTTGTGGTGAAGACCATGGTGAAGCGGGTTGTCCCCCTGCAGCCCATGGGCGAGGTGCACATGTCCACCATGAGGATCACCGTGTAGATGTCCACCGAGGACTCCACGCCGTGTGGGTGGATGCCTGAAGGGGACTGTAGCCCATGGGAAGCCTGCATCAGAGCAGGTCACTGCCAGAACCTGTAGCCCGTGGAAGAGAGGAATGCCCACGCTGGAGCAGGTTGGCCGGTGGGACTTTTGGGACACCACGGGGGACTAGAGCAGTTTCCCCTGAAGGACTGCGCCTCAAACTCACGAGGGGTGGGCTACCCCTCGTGAGGTGTCTCCCATTGGGCAGTTTGTGATGAATTGCCCTTCGTGGGATGACTCACATCGGAGAAGAGAGTGTGAAGCTTGTCTCCCGTGAGAGGGACCCCACAATGGCCCTGGGGAAGAGTGAAGAGTCCTCCCCCGGAGTGAAGAAGCGGTGAAACCAACATCGGATGAACTGACCACAACCCCCATTCCCTGTCCCCCTGCACCTGTCGGGGGGAGGAGGTGGAGAAACCGGGATTGATGTTAAGCCCGGGAAGAAGGGAGGGATGGGGGGAAGGTGTTCTGTTTTTAAGATCTGTTTGCTCTTTCTCACTTCTCACTACTCCTCTCTGATTGGTTCTTTTAATAAATGCAACTAATTTCCCCAAAATTGAGTCTGTTTTGCCCAGGAGGGTAAATGAGAGTGATCTCCCTGTCCTTATCTTGAACCCTGAGCCCTTGGAAATCTTTTCTCCCCCTGTCTAGCAGTTAAGGGAGAGTGAGAGAGTGACTGTGTGGGTACCTGTCGGCCGGCCAGGGTCAAACCACAACAGGGCTCCATCCTGGCAGCCCAACTCATCCCATTCCACCACCCCAGCTGGGTGTAGCCCCAGCCCTGATCATCAGACATCTCCCTGGGGATGGGGACGGGACAGGACATGGGCCCACAGATGGGCCCAGCCGTGGGCAGTCTGGTGGCACTGGGGCAGGGGCTGACATGGCATGCTGGGCCACAGGCAGGATGGAGGGAGCCCCAGGGAGGTAGGCAGAGACAGCCAGGGCTGGCAATGCCTTAGGGCCCAGACAGGGTGATGGAAAAGGGATTTGGTGATATGTTTATCAGTAAGTTCACCTGAGAGAGAATTCCAGGTGCTTTTAGTTACTGGTTGAGTCAGGCCCTCCCCTCTGCACACACAGCTTCTCCATAAAGACCCCCATCCTAGGGTGTGTTTATTATTGCTGTATGCAGATAAAGTTGTGGCTTGCTCCTTTGTACAACCTTTGTGGGTGCTGGAGGACAGGCAAAACATTGCACAAGATGCAGATGTAATATGCAAAAAGTACATGACTGTTGGTAAGAGCTGTTGCATTGCCCTGACAATGAGTACATTTTAAGTCTGCTGATTGACATTTTACTTACTTGCCTTGCATGTAGTTTTATGAAACCTGCTGGTTTTCAGACAATGGAAAGAGATTTCCTTGGGAACGTGAGCCCTATGTCAAAAGAGTTATTTTATACAGGGGAGAAAAACTCGGGTAGAGCCATGTGCTGCATGGAAGTATAAGGTTCATCAGCGGTAGCGTGTTCATGGCATGTAGAGGCAATTACCAATAATCTTGTTTGAACATGAAAACAAAGAGAGTCATTCATGTTGATCAGGGTGGGTTTGAATTTTTTCATTCTTGTTTTCCAGTGGGTGAAGAAGCTCTCCCCTTCAGGCAGGTATTGTGGAACTAATCTTTAGGCAGCTACAGAAAAAGCATCCTGTGGTGCCTTTCTCTGCCTCTGATTAATAATAGCTAATCTGAAAGCAGGAATGGATTGAATGGGTTACCCGCATACCCGTCACACTTGCCACTTGACTTTCTTATTTATACCAAGATCTCTGTGAGAGTTTTCCAGAGAGGGAAAACTTCTATTTTAAATTAAAACCAATGAGCAACTCTGCTTTGGGCTAGGCATGGTCTGCCAGAAGTAGAAATGTGGATGCCTTTTAAGGATCTAGGATGCGTTTATTTCCTCATTCTCCTTTCAAGTCTCAAGTTCATTGAAGGCTCTGCAGCATATTCCGGTAGTGATTCAAATCTATAATTGTTGGATAAATCTGTGGAAGTACAAAAAAAAAAAAAAAGGAAATAATAATCCCATCTTCCAGTCATTGAAATTTATAGTAAAACATTGCCTTGTGATGAAATGTAGCCTGCTGGTTTTAGTTGTGCTGCATAATTACATGCAGTACCGTTCATGCAAACTGAGACAGACGCATGCCAGTAATTTGCAGAAGTCATTAATGAGGTTTTTGGGGAGATGGTGAAAATTGAACATTATCAGCTGGCTGGTTAATGGGCGTTTTACTGCATACAGTCTAGTCACTGAAACATAGTATCTTTCATTCACAAAGAACAGATTTATTCATTTTGTTCTCTTCTGCAGATGGCAGTGTTAAGAGATTATGCATTTCTGGAAATGTCTTTAAATATTTTGCATGATGATGTGAAGGCAGCAGTGAAGAAAAGTCTTGAGATGCAATATGAAGATCGTGTTTACCTGTGAGGCAGAACGTACTTTAAAACATTGAGCATGCTTATCTAATAAGTCTCTGTGTTGATCTGTACCTTTGGATGCTGTCCAGCCTCTCAGTCATCTAATTTATTATTTTTTGTTTAGCAAAAGTCAGAAGCCTTTGTTATGGAAGTGTAAGAAATGGTCCGCTATTTCTCTCTTCCTGAAGGAATAGGTGCCTGCAACAAATAGTTTTTCATCTCTTAACTGTGTAGATGTGATCAGTTAGTGACCTGATTTGAGAACACTGTTATCCTCCTGTATTTCACACTGCATATCCTTACTGTATATCCTGTGTACAGCCCACATCGGTGTACAGGTTAAGCTTCAATGTACAGTGAAACCGCTCACAATGTAACTGGAATTTCCTTTTCTTTCGCAGCATAGCAGCTTATCTTTAACTTAGAACACGTTAGAATTTATCTCTCTAAGCAAAGATTTTTTTTCCTTTTCATCATGGAAATAGTATTTAAAAACATGCATGGTATGAATACGATATGAATAGCTGTGTAGGTATCTGTGTCAGACAGTCAAAGGTTTAAGGGTTTTACATTCCGTAAGAATCTAAATATGTGTAAATGTTTAAAATTGCAGGTTAACAGTATTTACAATTAAAAAACAAAATTCGAAATGTATGTGCAGGTAATGTACCATTTATCAAGCATCCTTTACTGAGTATAGATGAAAATGCAGTCTCTGACTTTATGGAGTAGAAAAGTTGTACTAGAAGAGTTCACCTTTGGTTTTAGAGAGAATGTCCTTTCCAAGTTTAACTACAACCGATTTATAGAACAGGCTATTGGGTGTTCAGTACTGTAGAATAGCCTTAAAACAAACTGATTCAATGGGTTATAGAGATTTATTCTAGCAAACAACATATGTGGCAACAGTTCTGTATGTCATGCCTGCATACACCATGGAGAGGGGTGATTCAGCAAAAATGCAGTGTAATTTCAGGTAATAAATTGCACTAGATATCGTCACCTCTGATCTTGGATTGTGGGGAAGGAGGGTAATTGTTCGCAAAACTCTTCTGGTTTTTGGACAGTGGGAAAAAGGTGTGTGTGCTGTGCATGATTGCTTGTGTACACAAATTTTCCAGTAGAAAACACATTATTAGTTGTCCAGAGGTTTTATATAAACTGACTTCTAGAGCTACACTACTTTCAGTGATAGTTGGAATACCTTATAAGAATATATAAGCAAATGTTTACTTGGAACTCTTTCTGATTCTTCTGATTTTAAACACAGACATAAGTTTTGACTGCTTAGACGTTTAGCTCTACGCAGTTAGAGCGTGGTGCTGATAACACCAAGGTCACGGGTTCGATCCCCCTTGGGTCCCCATGTGTTACCTGATCTAGTTGAGAGGCGTCCCTGCCCATGACAGGGAGGTTACAGAGTCACAGAGTGTTAGAGGTTGGAAGGAACCTCAAAGATCATCTAGTCCAACCCCCTGCCAGAGCAGGATCACCTACAGTAGATCGCACAGGAACGTGTCCAGGCGGGTTTTGAATGTCTCAAAAGAAGGAGACTCCACAACCTCCCTGGGCAGCCTGTTCCAGTGCTCCGTCACCCTCACAGTGAAAAAGTTTTTTCTAATATTTTTATGGAACCTCCTATGTTCCAGCTTGCACCCATTTTCCCTTGTCCTGTCATTGGACATCACTAAAAAGAGCCTGGCTCCGTCCTCCTGACACTCTCCCTTGACATATTTATAAACATTAATGAGGTCACCCCTCAGCCTCCTCTTCTCCAAGCTAAAGAGACCCAGCTCCTTCAGCCTTTCCTCCTAAGGGAGGTGCTCCACTCCCTTCATCATCTTTGTGGCTCTGCGCTGGACTCTCTCAAGTAGTTCCCTGTCCTTCTTGAGCTGAGGGGCCCAGAACTGGACACAATATTCCAGATGTGGCCTCACCAGGGCAGAGTAGAGGGGCAGAAGGACCTCTCTTGACCTACTTGCTATTCCCCTTCTAATACACCCCAGAATGCCATTGGCCTTCTTGGCCACGAGGGCACATTGCTGCCTCATGGTCATCCTGCTGTCAACCACAACCCCCAGGTCCCAGGTCCCTTTCTCCTGTGCTGCTCTCCAGCAGGTCAGTCCCCAACCTATATTGGCACATGGAGTTATTCTTTCCCAAATGCAAAACTCTACACTTGCCCTTGTTGAACCAATTAAATGATCTCTAAGGTCCCTTCCAGCCTAGGCCATTCTATGGTTCTGTGATTATCCACACACATTATGCCTATTGACAAAAAGTACACAGGTAGAAAAAAAGAGAAAGAGTGGGCATCAAATCTGGGCCCTGAAGTGCATGGTGTTTAAAACAAAACTTCCAAACTTAGAGCAGGTTTAAGGCTACCTCAGCTGCAGATGTCAGAAAACACAAAGGCGCTTTTAACTTTACCCATTAGTAGTTTAAAGATGCAATATCCTGAAAACAAGCTTGCTATTTTGAGCATGAAACTTTAACTACTGACACTTCTCTTTTGGCTGTAGGTGTGGTAACTCTGTCAGGGGCAATGACTCAAGTTTAAGTTTTTTTTGGCCTTGTTCTTTCTTAGTTTTCCAGGATTAAAAAAAAAAAAACAAAAACAAGTGAAAAATCTCTGGAGTTTTTTTAATTCTTTGAGAAAATCACTAGCTGCTTTGATCAAAAGTGCTTACCAATTACACATTGTGAAGCAAAACTTAAGGATTACGCAGTTGATAGCTGCAAAGACAGCAGGTGGAAAAGCAAAAGGGCAGCAGCAATGAAGCAGCTGGTAATTTTGACATTAAGAAAAGATGAGTGGAAAATCAACCACTTTGCAAAACAGAACCACCACCAAGTTTATAGCTAGAATTCCCAGGTGCCGATGGGCCCTCAGAGGCAAAGCTGTCTGTTATGAGTGATGTCTAGACTGAAGACAATCCAGCATCTCAGGAAACTGCAGGGCAGTCTGTGTAATACAGGTCTTGTTTCAGTTTCTGCAGCTGCTTAAAAACGAAAGGAATATTCCTACGTCCAGCAGATAGGCAAAGAGACTATATAGAGGCACTAAGACAGATAGGTATGTTTTTGTGCACAAGAATCCAGAACGTTAACATTTTCTCACTTGTGTTACAGTCATTTGTCTAGAACTAAAATAGATATACAAATCTCATCTTCCATTGATATTTTTCCTGTGCTAGTCTGAGAGCAGGTTTCTGTGCTGGGTCACATTTTGTGGTAGTAGAAAACCAAAACTCTGTATCTCAGCATCAGAAGTTTGTGGAAAGCTTGGATTTACGGTTGGATCTGAACTTTCTCATTGTTCCGTATCTGAATTTATCTTTCCTTACACATGGGTGTAACCATTTCCTAATTCTTTCTAGAACAATGCATGTTAGTACCATTTATACCATGTTTGAAGTGAAGAAACATGCATGGTTATAATTCAGGAGGAAAGGGAAGGGGAGAGATTTAGTAAACAGTAAGATATTTATTTATTCTTAGGTCTAATTACTTCTTAGTTCCTTAGTAAAAGTTGAAGTGTGGGACAGTGTAAAACAATAGTAATTTTATTATTTAAATCTATATACGCACTTGTAGGTATGACTATTATAGTTAATTTTTGCAATATGTCCTAATAGCCATGCCAAGCTTTAGTAATAATTTTGAGAGGAACCGGTTCATGCAGCGGAGATGTAGCAGATCTGACCATGTGCCGCTGTTGGCTATTCCTGGGTCATTACGTTGTGTTTTTTTTTTACTTTTTTTATAGCAAGAAAGAAGTTTTCTAGATGACATAAGAAAAGATCAAGTGCAGCAGAAATACAGTGTGTGATTTGTGTTCATTAACTTGTAAGCAGGTCACAAAATGTTGCATTTTATAAATTTGATGTTGAGAAGGATAAATTTGAATTTTGGGAGGGGAGGGGTAGCAGCTCTATTTCAATTACTCCTTAAACCAGGTGTAGGCTTCCTGGAAATAAGTCAGGACTAGCTTCTTGCCTTGTATACTGTAGAATCATCAGATCCAAGCAGCAGTTGGGTCAATTCAGGGCTGACACGTCTAGTGGAGTTCTGCATCTGTGATTCCTTCTTTCAAGAGTCTGGGAGCAGCAGTCGGTACAATAATCATCTCATCATTACTTAGTGCCAGACATCTATATTAAAAAAATAACAATAATAATACTTCAGTGACAACAGTGTGTGGAGCTGAGGAAGCCGTAGAGATGATGGTAGCCCCCATATCTCCTTAAATCAAGCTGCAGTGTATTTGGCACTAATCAAAACACTTAAAGAAGTTGATATACAGGCTGTTTGCTGCTTCTAGTTCTGCCAGATGGTTTGCCTTAACCTTCTCCTAGGCCATGGCAGACCTATCTTTTCAAATACCCTCAGCAGGTTGCTTAACCAACAGCTCCTCCAAACTGCCTGTCCTTGCCAGAGCGTGACAGGTCCCTTTATACAACCAGAACCAAACTGTTTGGATCCACAATTTTATCTGGCATTCTCTGAGCCTTTTTTTTTTCTTTTTTTTTTTTTTTGTCTAGAGATAAAAAGTAGTATCTTCGCTGTTGTTCATCTCTCCATTATATTGCAACAGTCCTGAAACAAATTCAGCTTGAATAGTTAATCCGGAGCTGGTGTTTTGTTGCCTGCTTTCTTTCTGCAAAATGTACTAAGATAGTGTATTGTGCCACTCTACAGCATTTACAAATTGTTGCAAAGGACTCACATGAATTATTTCATGACATGAAGAACTTGCTTTCCTAAATCTTGCTGAATGTAATCATTTGCTGCTTTCTGTGGAGGCAGATGGTGTTGCCCTTTAACTATTATCACGTTTGTCTTAGACCTTCTTCATCTCCAGACTCTGTGTTGATGTTAACAAGCAGTACAGACTAGGAGAATGAAGTTCTTTGGGCTGAAACACTTTATGGTGGCCGATGTCCACAGTGCACACGTTTCAGGACATTTTTATTTCAGACTAGTCCTGGTCTGGGTCTGTGATGCTGTGAATGCCCATGAGTTGGTGGAATGCTTTAGGTGCTCTTCTGAAGAGCTTTGTCTGGAAGGAATTTGCTGTGTGTGCTCCAGCTCACTGTGAATCAAAGCACAGTATGTGGAGACAGTGCACAATATATGAAAAACAGATAAACTCCACCCTCCTTGATCTGAAATAAAATGCTACTGTAAACATACTATGAATGACTAATAGTAAAAGCCCACTAGCATGAATGTTTATTTTTTACGGCTTTAAGCCTTCCTTTTATATCTAGCCGTACTGTTATTTAAGTGCCTTATCACCCTGGATGATTTTTTTTCTCTTTCTGTGATTTCAGCTTGCACCTCCTTCATTTCATCTCTAATTTTTTGTCTTGTCCTCCACTACCTGATTCAAAATTTACTTATCTTGCTGGTGTCCCTGGCAGATGTCTCTGTCTGACCTGAGTGCTCCCTAGCACCTGTCATCTTTCCTTCTCACTCTTATTTAAATTCTCAAAAGCTTTATCATTTTTGTTTGCCAGCAGTTTCATTCCAGTTTGATAAAAGTTCTGCTTCCCCAAAACTTTTGCTGTCCCAGTAGAACTTTGCTTTTAATTCTTTAGTCTTACAGTCAAATGTGATGTTTCTGCTCTGTAACTGTGTTTGTGTCTGCAGTGGGAAGCATTTTAGAGATCTGAATTCTTCCTTCTTTTCTCTTTCTCTGCTTGAAAACTAATTGCAAGCTTCCAGGTAGGCAGACATGAAGCAGATGAGAGAAACAACTGCATCTCCCATTTGACCACTGTAAGATTATTTATCTAAAATTGAAGATTTGTGGATTTTGCTTAAATTTGCATGGCATTTAAGGCCCAGATGTGTCAACGGGAATCCTGATGCAGTTAATGTTTTGATGGACTTCTATAGTGTCTTTACCAACAGACAAGGGAAGGATTTGAGTGACAGAAGATGAAAACCCCTGTTTTTTCACACCCTCTCGGCATTCTCCAGACCTGTGGAGGCCGGTGGCTGAGAGCAAACAAATGGATGAAATGATTTCCTCACCAACCACTAGTGATAAGACAGTGATGACTCACTTTCATCAGAAGTAATGTTTTCCTCAAGCTAACAGAAAACACTCATCTCAAGAATTTATTAGTCCTTGAGGCTCATAGATGCTGTCCTGAAACTATTGAGGAAAAACAGGCTCTACAAATTTAGAAGGCAGACCCAATTTTTTTTTTCTTCCTTATGTCACAAGACAAGTTACAATCCTTTGGTCTAAAGTCGAGATGGACGCCAAGAATACTCACTACAATTATGTACAAGTTTACATTTGAACGTAGTCGTAAATAATTCTTTTCCAAACTTCATTCTCTCTAAGGGCTAAGACAAACACATACTATTTTATTGTCTAGACGCAGACAAAATTAATAACAACATATTTCATCTTATTTTCATCTCAGATGTAATTTCTGATGAACTTTATTTGAAAAAAATACTAAAACATTCACCTCGTGTTAATTAGTTGAAATGACACAATTTGGGGATCTTAACAAGATAGTTTCTAAATTAAGCTCAAATAGAAATAGTAATTTAGGTTAGTAATACTGTAGAGTATATAGAAGTCTGCAGCACTACCTGAATAAACGAAAATACTAGCCAATGTTTTTGGCATTATCCATGCTAATGCATAAAAAAATGAACTTGTCTTATTTATTGTTGAAATATTCTTCCTCCAAATGACCATATAAAACCTCCTGATACCTCAACCACTTTAGATATGCACTGATTATCTAAGCAAATGCTTCTAAAGTAACTAACAAGGGTGTTGTGATTACTTAAAATAAAACCTATACATTGAATCAATGTTATTGTAGATGAGTATTTCATTAGAGTGATGCCAGATTAGAGGGAATTTCTACCATTCCCTTCCAGAAGAAATATGGAGAGCACGTTTTACTGTCTAAAAAAAAAACCCCAACTTTTCTCTAAGCAGTCAGGGTGAATCAGATTTTAGAACAGTGTATGTTTCTCTCTTTCTCTTGAGGGTGTTTTTAAAATCTGATGCACTTAGTATTTCTTGGCCATGTTGACTAACCACCATATATTCCTGACCAAAGTTTGAAACTATATTTGCCTTCCATTTGGTTTCTTTCTAAAAACCTCAAAAAAAAACCCCAGGAGAAATGTATGATTTATTTCCAGAGATTCTGTTAATACGTTAAGCTGTTTGGTTAATACATTAAGCTGGTTGGTTTCATTCTGTCACCATGCTTGCCCCCATAGCCAGAACACGTGGCTGATTCTATGTTCAGCCCTCCTGAAGGGCTGTTAACAACTGTTTGGAGAGACATTTGTTGAAAGGTTGTAAACTGCTACACTTATCAGCTGCCTGTCATGTCAGTTCCTATTATGTATCTCTACTACAGGGTTTTAACTATGGTTTTAAATGAAGGTGCTTTGTTGCTCTGTGTTTGTGCAAAATGGGAGTCCAGCCTGTGACAGGAGGTGTTGGAGCTCCTCTCGGGCACTGCGCTGCAAGGAATTCCTGATGGTGGTTGCATGACCTGACTCTCACAGTGGTGTAACACAGCCAGCAGCAGCCCATGAACCCACAGAGGAATGTCTCCCACTCAGGTAGTCTGTCAGAAAAGAGTCTGAACCTTTTCCAAAAACCTTCTTAAAAAACAGCAATGAAAGTGGCTGTTGGTTTGTTTGGGTTTGTTTTTTTTTTTAATCCGGAGATTGAAATCATAGAATGGCCTAGGCTGGAAGGAACCTTAGAGACCAAATGAGTCTGTCCTTTCAGTGAACCGTTGTAGGCTTCTCTAGAATTTGTCTTGAGTCATGGTTGTTAAGAAGCAAATTCATGAGTCTTCACTGAGTAGAGCTGTTGAAGGTGAGGAAAGGAACTGAGACCCATATCAGAAAAATCATTCAGAGGAGTATCTTATGTTGAGCTGCTCATTTGCAAGAAACACTGTAGAATAGTAATCTCAGTTTGCCCTGATTCTGGAAAGGGTCCCTCTGTGAAACCTGTGTGTATACATGAGCATCTGCACATGGGCTGATTATTTTGAGCTAGGAATCTTTATTGCTGCCTGTTTCAAAGTTTTGAATGATGCATTTAAATTATTCAAAATTTTTTTTCCAGATACGTCTGTGTTGGAACTTAGTTGATCAAGTCAAGGTTGCAACACATTCCAAATAGTTTTAAACTTGGTCTTCTGAAATGATAAGTCAGAAGAAACTTGGGAGTAATGAACCTTTTCTCACTCTTTCTCAGTGCTGTTATTTTACACAATCCTCACAGAATCAGTTCTGATGTAGTTCTCTTAGTTTTTTAAAAAAAAAAACAAAAGGGATCAATTGTTTTGGTGAGAAAAAAATCTACTTCAAAACTTTCTTCCTTGTTAGACATTCTCAGCTAAATGTAATAAAAATGAAAACAATTAACTCACTGAAAACCATTGAGCTAACTGGCTTTTTGGACAACTCTGCTGTCAAGAAAGGCTGAGAGAGTTGAAGTTGTTCAACCTGGAGAGAATTTTTTTTCCAAAGCCAGGGACAGGACAGGGGGCAATAGTTTTAAACTGAAAGGAGACAGATTGTAAAAAAACTTCTTCCTTATATCCAGTGAGGGTGATGAAACACTGGAACAGGTTGCCCAGAAAAGTTGTGTACGGGTTCAAGGTCAGGTTAGACAGAGCTTCAAGCAACCTTGAAAGGTGTCCCTGCCCATGACAGGGGATTGGACTTGATGATCTTTAAGGTCCCTTCCAGCCCAAACTGTTCTGTGATTCTGAGATATGTAGGGTGAGAGTTTCCTGTTAAAGCATTTAGTAGCTTGTTTCAGTGCTGAATAAAAAGTCCTGTCCTGTGGGATATAATGACAAAGGCATACTTTACTTAAAATCAAAAATACTTTTAGAAAGTCCAAGCAAAACAAAAACCCCAAACCATAGAAAACCAGCTTTGCACTAATGCCATTTCACCTGTGCTCCATGCCAGGAGGTCTGTTCAGTGCCACCTCCACAGGAAAGCTGGCAGAGGAGAGAAGAGCACTGGGGAAAGGTCTGCAGGTGTCTGTTGGGGACAGATGTGGCACTTGGAGGTGCTGATGCTGACCAAGGGGAAATAGAGGCACAGCCCAACCAGCAGCCGCAAAAGGGAGGTCTGCAACACCTGCAGCTACAAATACAAGGCTTTGATATTAGAAAGCTGGACCCCTTCAGCTTGCTAAGAAGTGATGAAAATAAATTAACTCCATAGCTCATTTTTGAGGGGTGGGGATGGTTTGCACATGCATATATTTTAGAAAGAGGAAAAATTGTTGTTAAATATAAGATTGTCTTACTATGCAGGGTCAAGCTTTTCTTGCTAAAGTAGATGGCAATATGGACAAATGGGCGGACAGATTTATTCACAGACATGCATTATTTTTATATAATGAAAATGTCACATAAATAACTTTCAATCCATATAAATCCCTATGAAATCTGGCTAAAATGTTCATAACTATACATTAAAGCTGAGAGAATGAATATGCCTGTATGTATAGCATTTAATTCATTGTAATTTATAATTTAAACTGAAGTGAGTGTATAGTATTTGAGCAGTATGTTTTCAACAAGTATTAATCCAATATTTTCCTTAGACCTCCTTTTGCTATGAACATACTGAAAAAAACTTTTTTGTTGTCTGACACAGCACTGGCCAGTTTCAACTCCAGTTGATCTTGGCCTTTTGTGTCCTCTGGCGGTATATGAGAACCACAGCTCTGTAAGCTAACTATGAAGCCTGACCTCACCTCCAGAGATCATACAGTATCTTTTTTTCCCAAATTCCAAGAGGACTACTGTGTTCAGCCAAGCTGGTTTTCTGTCTTGCTTGCTTGATTTTCAACACAATGAGATTGGCTGCTCCTGCACTTATAAAAGGTGGTTCTTCAAAACTGACCAGCACTTGTGGACCCCTGAGCCCTCAAAAGCAGATTCCCACGGGATCCTGCTAAGTAGCTCCCTGAGTAGCTTAAAGTTTGTTCTCCTGAAATCCAGAGTAGCAACTCTGCTGAACCTTTTTCTCATTTCATCAAAAATTTTAAATTCAACCATGTCTTGCTAAGATTGAGTGTGCTATCAACATGTTGATAATCTTGACTACTCATTTGGGGAATATAAGAGGTCTTCCACATAGGTCTAAGGGAGGTTGAAGAGGAATGCGACATGGGGATTTTGTTTTTTCATTGTCTTCTACGCAATACAATTTCTTCTATCTTTTCATGGCATTTTTTAATATGTCACTATAATTCTTTTGGGATGCTCCCTCAGAATTATAACTGTGATGACAAATGGAGTGCTGGAAATATGCATTCAGCTTTCAGAGTTTCACGGTCTTGTGAGAGAAGATGCCAGGCTGCCTGTATTTGTTTATGTAAGAAATCACTGTCAAATATTTGGGACTCATGTTGGCCCACTTTCAGGTCCCACCAAAACACAGTGGAATGCAAGCTACAGTTGCAAGAAAAAGTATGTCAACCTTTTGGAATTTCATGGTGTTCTGCATTAATTTCTCATAAAATGTGATCTAACCATCATCTAAGTCAAGAGTATTGACAAATATAATGTGCCAAATGTGACAGATTAATGCAGAACACCATGAAATTCCAAAAGGTTCACATACTTTTTCTTGCAACTGTATATACATTATAAAAAGGCTGTTGCAAATAAACTTCATGCCCCTATTCAAGTGTGATTTGTAAAGGAGAATAATGGAGTTCAGAGTAGTACAATATTCTATTCCTGCATTGTGTGCTCCAAGAAGAGAATGGATTTTTGTGTGGATTGTAATCTCCAGTTGACTACGTAGCTATACAAGAAAATGGGAGAAAAAAAGAGGAGAAAAAATTCCATGTTTCATTGGCCAGCTTCAGGTTTCTTTAATTATGTTTGTTCTTCTTGATCTGAGCAACAGGTCTTTGCAGTTCCCAAGTGTAGAGAGAAGCAGTCCATCGTTACGAACACAAGATCTAGGACATAATGCTTCTTTAAAGCAAAAACTATTTCTTTGTCTACTAAAAATAGATACGGTTTCTTATCCTAGGTCAATGAATATAACAGCAAATTATTCCTTCCTGTAACAGAGATCAAGAAGTGATGCTGAAAATTGTCTCCCAACTTCATTCTTCACTACTTCAGTCCTCTCTCTTTCTTATCTAGAGGTATGTGAACATAACAGGCCGAAATGAAAGGGAGAAAAGAGCATCTGTGAGATTCCCCCACTCAATATAAACAACTCTGTCCGTCGCTTTGTTTGCACCAAAGAAACTAGAGACCAGGCTTTTATGAAGCTCCTAATCCTAACATGAAGCCCCCAAATATGAAACCAGCTCTACTAAAAGGATAGTGGTACATAAGAGGATTTGTGGGCTCATGATTTACTGCATCATATAACAGATAAGAAAGCAAGGGCATCACATGGATGTAGATTGGAGAGTACAAGAAAGTGTAAGATGATGTTGACCAGCAGCCTGTTAACCATTCTTCTTACTTATGTAGTAGAGAATATTTCCAAGTGATATTTTGGAGGAGGAGAGCTATGGAGATTTGCCAGCATGTCTGGAAGACTTCTGGGAAGAGATAAACAGATCTGAATCTTAGGGGAAGTCACAAATGCACCTGCTACAACAGCCAGCCAAGATTTGGATGGTCAGTAGTTGATGAAAGGAAAAAGTAATCAATCTCTCCTCATTAAAAAGGACATGAGAGGCTCCATCACAGGGTGGACTGTGAAGAGCTGTATGAAAGAGAAGACATTAGCTGGAATAGGGAAGAGAAAGGAAGATTCATAGAGAAAGCAACCTAACCAGAGCAACTCAGGCAGGAAAAACAAAAATCAAATGTTGTTGTATAGTATATGTTAGTAAACACTGATACATATTAGGCTTGGTAACCATACTTTTTTTTTTCTTGTGTAGTAACAGAACCTAAGCACTTTCAAAAAACAAACAAAAAAAACCCTGGCGCTATATACTCACACAAAAATTCTGTGTATTCTTGCCTAGCATAAAGATGCCTTCCAGCAATATTTAGTAATTCAAGGCTATGAAGAAGAAATTGTTTCTTGCCATAGGTCAGGTGAACAATATCCTGTCTTTCACATTAACTGCCACACTTCTCTAATACCAAGGAAAATAAGACAATGTAGTCTAAGTAGAATCCTCTGGACTCTTCCCCTGTAGAAATGCACGAAAAAGAATAAGCAGTGACAGTAAATGTATTATGAACTGGTGGATGATAAGGAAGATTATGGTGTAATTTTCATCACTTAGGAATTATAGTATATTAGTGCCCTTAGTAAAGGCCCCTCTAGATTGGCAATTTAACTGCGACATTGCATAATAATTATACAGGCAATATGAAATCTTGAGCAGCTTGTCTACTTTTCACTCTTGTCTGAAATCTATTGTACTCTGTAGTCTCATAAATGGATATAAAGAAAATGGTTCTGATTTTTTTTAAGGCATCACTAAAAATGCTAATTAAACCTTTAATGATGGGCCTGCTGAGGGTAGGGCATCAAATGCACAAACTCAAGGATAAAATGTCACACTGGGGCAGTGTAAGGCTTTCTTGAATTTAGAGAAGGAGCTGCCCATTCTTCATTATCATAGTTCCATGCTGCATTTGTGGTGTATTTTGCATTGATTTATTTTAAACAGAAGAAAAAGTCACAAGTGGGAAGTTTCAACAGAACAAGATTCTTTTTAGGGTAGTATTCAGAGTAGAACAAGAATTAGTATTTATGGCATTTGTTGATCTTTAAGATAATGTCTGTGAAAAGAAGCTAAACCACCCAAAATCCCTTTTAAAGTAGCTTTTATATTCCCAGGTATCTTATTTGCTTAATAGAGTGTTTTTATCACTTCATTTGTGTGCATGTTAGCAGTGTCTACGCTGCTGTCAGTTTTAACTGCTTGCAGTCTCCAGAGAGAAATCTGCTTCCACCTTTTTTTTTGCACCTATGCTTGCTGTTGTCTTCTCAGTCATATAGACCTGACTGCAGAAGACAGAGAGTTGTTTCACTTGCTCGTGCTGCAACAGGCAGTGGGCAAACAAGGGATGTACCTGCCGTGCTCAGTAAAACATGTCATCGCTATTACATAAGAGGTACACTCTCTTGAGGGGTTTTCTAGGCCTCTAGAAAAACTTCATGTGCAACTGTGAAACTGGGATCATTTGCTCTTTGAGGACAATTTATACATTAGACATACAGTAGCAACCACTTAAATGTAAAACCGCAGGGTATAGTAAATCTTTTCATTTTAGTGGCGCTTACCTCCACAGGGATTTCTTTCTATACCCTTGTCATAAATTGGCTTGAAGCAGATGCGTCCATTAATTGGCTCTAATAATGATTATAATTTATTCTCTTTCTACTACCTGGGATTTTATTCGCTACAGAGTCGTCATTTTATGAAGTGCTCCTCTTGAAGGGTAGGCTTGGTGGGGCTCTGTCTTGGAAGAAACTGGTATATTGAAGTCTATCTCAGTACAGGAGCACTACTATTGTGTAATAGTGAAGATTGGCAGGATAGGGCCCAACAGTTTTGAATGCTGTTTTGAAATATATTTGGTTGGTTTTCCATATGAGTTTAAGCAGACAGTGTTAGGATATACAAGAGCTTTTAGACTTCTGAGTTTTCACTGGAAGTGTGGATACTTTTATTTTAAACAGCAGCATTTCTTTGAATAACATTCATGTAATAGCAACTTGGCACTGAGTATATTTGTTTGAAAAGACAATGATGTTTTAGGGTTATAACAAAAATGCTCCTCTTGAATATATTCTTTTAGAAAAATTGTTTGTATTTATCATGCTCAGAATCTCAGCTTTTATTATGGTGAAGTTAAGCTCTTGAACAGGTAATGATTAGTAGAAATATTTCTGGAACTAATTTTGGTTTTACTTTATTGCCAGTCATGACATTTGATGTTAAACATGAATGTTCTCAGCTTGGTTTCATCGTTGTTTCTTACCTCCTCCTCTCTGCTGCAGTCTTTGGTGATCATGTGTTGACTTCCACCCATTCCTTGAGTCTTTTATCTATATACCATTTTCTGCACCCAGATGTTTATGTACTAAAACAGGTTGTGTTTTTTTTCCCTTTTCCCTAGGTAACACTGTGACATTGGAATTTAGGTTTTTAAGTGTGTGCTGCCATCTATGGAGTAATCATTGAAATAAAGCTGATGTAAAAAGGTGTTTTATCAAAATATTATGGAAAACAAGATCTAGGTAATGGAGGAGGTATCAGAGCAGTTGGCTGGATCTCAAGAAATCCTGTTTATCTGTAATCCCAGATCTCACAGCAAGCACAGGTGAAGGTACACTTTAGAAAATCAGTGACTTCTAAAAGCTAGGTTACTCAGTATATTTATTTTTAAGGGACAATCAGGGCAGCCTGAAAATTAGAAAAAAGGTTTCTTTGTCCTCTTAGCTTGTAACTTGTTCCTTTCATGTGTCCTAGACCTTCACCAGTTTCCAAGGCCTGTTTATTATATCTTCATTTGTTTTTTAAAGCTTTTTTTTTTTCCAGATTTCCCTCCTTCAGATTCCTTCAGAATGCAGAGCTGAATATCAGTCCCCATTCTCTCTCTCTTGCATAACATTTTGTCGCCTGATACCTGTTTTACAGTATACATTTATTGC
Source organism: Trogon surrucura (assembly GCA_020746105.1). Lineage (NCBI taxonomy): Eukaryota > Metazoa > Chordata > Aves > Trogoniformes > Trogonidae > Trogon > Trogon surrucura. The sequence continues at coordinate 22,817,443 of CM036622.1, read as the reverse complement.
AATATATTTATTCAAGTTGGTCTGGAAAGCACTTTAAGTCTTTATACTTTTATGTAGTGCCCATGAGGTATCTGTGCACACAGACAAGCTATCAGCTTTTACCTTGATACTGTTGATATACTTTTCAGCTTGCAAATTTTTAACTAAGGATTTTAATGTCTTACAACCTTGAGTGGGTTTAGTATATGAGTTACTGGCAATCAGACTTCCACTAATTTGAATTGGGACATGTGACCAAGAACAACTATATCTTTAGGTCTTTCTTCAGCAAAACCAGTGTTAGAGTGGGTATATATTTAACCACTGCTGGTTAAATACTTTCTCATAACACAAGACATTAGAATCAAAAGAAAAAGTTTAACCTGTGTGGACGAAGCATTCTTAAAAATATCTTCTGACATTTCCTTCTTATTGCTGAACTTAGAAATTGATCTTATTTCCCAGCATCAGAGACAAAATGAAGGAAAAAAATCAATGCTGAAGATTGATCAATGTTTTTCAAAACTGACTTAATAAGATAAAAATCAATGCAACTGTATTATTTGCCATTACTCTATCACCAGTATTACTCAAACATGGTAATATTTGAAATATTTGAAATGTGAAAATGTTTCAGTTACCTCCTACAGAGGCAAAAGAACTTAAGAAGGAGAAATTTATTTAGTCAAACTTCGGTTTTCTTTTTAATCCTAGTTTTGGACCTTTGAGTTCTGCAGAAACTGAAAACAGTTTCAGAGTTTAAGTGCCAGTATGTAATTGTTCCATTAATCACACAGACTTAAATAGAACAAATTACTACTTGTATTTGAAAATTACGAGCTCTGATCCTCCCTTCCTCCTGCAAATAGCAGTTCCATCTTGCTTGGTTGAAAGATCTATAGTCAGAAATTTGAAGACAAGCTTGGGTACCTAATTTCCACCATGGCAGACCCACAGTGTGTTGAATTTAGACATTTAATATATTAATGTATTAGCTGATTAATCTTTTTTTTTAAAAAAAAATTATATTTGGGAAGGGTTGTTTTGGTATTTCTTTCCAACGATCATTTCCCTTTTGTGTCCCCACTGTCCTAAATAATATTAAGATCCCCTTTTGATTTATTTAAATAAAAGTCTTAGAGACCACCTGTGTAGCATCAGTGAATCAATCCCTAAGTTTGGCTTAACTTTTGAGAGGTTTTATAAAAAGAATTTGCATTTTAATATTTCAGTTCCTGTTTACTTGCTGCCTTGGGTTTAGCCCTTTGGGCTTTTAGCTTGAAATTTCTCTTAACAGCTGAGGGCTAGATAATGTCCATCTAGAGAAGAAAGTCAAGATTCTCACATAATCACTGGGGCGTGTGAGCTGGGATTTTATGAATGTATCAGATATTGAAAGGCTCCTGATAAAATCATAGATATTGTCGAGCTTCTAGTAATGTCAGCTTTTGTTTTAAAGATTTATTTCATGAGCGCAGAAAGAGTTTGCTGCCTAGCTATATGTTGAAATGAATCCCTATCTGTAAGGTGGGCCAGAATGCCGTAAAATGGGAAATACAATCCTAACAAATAGTAGGTAGACACAGTTTTTAAGAATGCAGGATTTAATCAGGTACTCTGTTGGGCCAGGTTTATTATTTTTAGTTCTCTTTTTCATATTCCTTTATTGATTGATAGATGTACTAATTTGATTAAAAGAGACTTTGCTTCTCTCCTCAAGTAGCGCCAAGCAGCAATCTGTACATTCATTGAGAAGAGACAATCCCAGCTCTTCGTTGTCCATCGTCAGCATCTTCACTATAGAGAATATCCACAGGAGAGCTTGTACTCATACCTCTCCTTTTCCTCCTTCCTCCGTATTGCGCAAGAGAAGTAGCATGGCATATTGCAGAGCTAAGAGGTTATCAAGCCTGAATTTGTTACACCTCTGAATTTGGCAGGCAAGCGTGCACAGCCACTATAGAAATACACGGCTCGTCACCACATGAAGCTGGACACCCTGAGAGGTTAGATGATATTGGATTGGTTTTCTTGTTGCTCTGCAAACAATCAAACAGGCTTAAGCTATGCGATCTGATACTCCCTAATTGACAGCTTTTCCAAGGTTCATTTGTTATCTGAGAGCGTGACATGTATTGAAGTTGTTTCTTCATAATGCATTTGGCATTAACAGGAGAAGCTGTCGAACGCCTCAGACATCAGCATCTCAGCAATAAGATAATTCACTCCAGTTTCGACTTTCTAACTAGTGACTTTGTATTTGCAAGAGCATCTGGAATAAGCCTATGTGCAGACAGGACATTACGAAAAAAAGTTTAAATACATTCCGGAAAAGAAAATTTGTGAGAAATTATTTTTTTCTGCTTGGAACATTTACCTGAGTTATATGGTTCAACTCTTGTTTTTTCTCTTGGTACAAAACCTTGGTGATTTTTTTTTTTTGTTCACTGAATACTTATTTGGTTTCAGAAGGTTCTTTTATTTTAGTAGATTAATAAATAGGCATATCATTTGTTTGAAAGAATAAATTACTTGTATAGAAGAGATCAGAGGATTTCTTCGCTGATCTTGTCGTTGTTTTCCATTTGCTGTTTTCTTGTAGCTAGTTTACATAAGCACTTTCTTAGTTTCTTAAAAGCAAGTTGTCCCAGAACTCCAAGATTAAGCTTTTTTTATTTTTTTCATTCTGTAAAAGATTTCCACTATCTACTGTTCCTTGCAACTGTTCATATGCTAAACCTGGCAAATGCTAAGAGCTTGGTCACAAAACTGTCATCGTTAATAGCTGCTGCTTCTCCTGCATCCCATGATCTTGATAGTTAAAAGATTTATTTCAGATGTACAAAACACATGCTTTAATTTCACTTTGTTTTTCTTAATGTAAGCATGTTACTCTAAATATTTCGGTTGTTTTCTCTAGCACCCAGTTGAGTTTCTGCACATATTCTTCCTTTTGGGAACAGTATGTGCCTGTAGAAGTACATGAAATTTTACAGATGCTGTCAAAATAATGAAGGAGTTTCAGTGGTGCTTTGACTAGCATTGTTTAGGAATTGAAACACAGCTGTTTAGATGAGAAAAAGAAGAACACTTTTATTTCACAGGAATGAAGAGCCTAGCTTTGACAGAAGTGCCTCTTCCAAAAATGCCATAGAAGAATGAACAAAGCCAGATTCTGCTTAGGAAAGCCCAGAAACAAATTTTTTGAAAGGCCTGAGGTCTAGAACCCAAACACAAATCTCTCCTCCCTCAGTAAACATCAGTGACCTGAACTCCTGCAGTCAAATATTCCTGAGCCTTTGGGGGACATTCTGGACCTGTCTCCCTCTAAGAACTCTCCGTTTGATTTGCAGGTTGTGTTGGCAAATGTCATTTCCATCCCCAGCAAGCACTGACTCCTTCTGTCTTGCAGGGCAAGCACAAGCTGCATGTGGACACAGGACTGGAAGGCTCCTGGTGTGGCCTCATCCCCATCGGGAACTCCTGTGAGAGTGTGACCACGACAGGCCTCCGGTGGAACCTCAGTAAGTCAGGCACCTCCGGGACGGTGGGTTTGACCTTATCCTGGCCACACGTAGACACTGAGCTCACCAGTGCTGAAGGGCCTTATGTGTTTCAAGGTGGGGCGTGGCACTGAATCTCTGCCAGGCCATTTTTATCTGGAAATAAAGGGTGGGGTTTTTTATAAAAAAGAAGAGAAATATATTTAAACCTGAAATATCACAGGCAGAAACGTGTCTTCCATTTGGGAGTCATTGTGCTGTTTAAATAGAGCATTTGTTGAGGTCATGATACATTACTGTCTTGATACATTGCCCTCCAGGGAGGGGAAGCTATGAGTGCCTAAACTCCTGGTTATAAGCCATAAAGTTACAGTAGACAAATAATAATGTGACACAGATTATTAAAGCTACCTCACTTCCCCTCAACTGCTTCATGTATATTGTCTGTTTGTCAATGCTGAATGAACAGATCTTTTTCTTATTTTCAAGTTGGAAGAGGTGAATTTGATCTGAAACAGGGACATTTGTGAGGAAAGGAGGTTTCTTGAGCCCCCCAAAATCTTCATCCTCCTGCCCGCTCTTGTCACACTGAGTCATTCAGATTATATCGGATAATGGGATATTTAAATAAAAATTCATGAAAACTGAAGAGAAGCAAAGCAGTAATTGAGAGGCTCTGGTCTTGCATTTTGATTTACATGGTCAGACTTCAGAGCCATCCTATGTAGAAAGGGCATGTGGCTCTTGCATTTTGCAGTGCAGCACCTTCCTTGGCCAGTAAATAATACGAGACTGGCCCACTGTGCCAGCCGGCAGGATGTCTCCTGCTCTAGGGAGTGTCTTGTTCTGCTGAGGGTTTGAGATTGTGCAGTTAAGGAGGTGGTAGACATTAGTAGCTCACTAATGATAAAAGATAGAAATATGGCATTAATTTCAGAACATGAGAGACTTTCCAAATGAAAAGATGTCTGGCTAGTGATGTTTTCATCCTTTTAAACCAGATTGTAAGAGCTGAATGTATTGGATGAAGAGCATTTTCTTAATTTGAAAAAGAGTTAAATATTTTCATTTGTACTGATGAGCACAGTTGACAAGTACTGAATCTTCATCTGCTCACCTCCTGTTGTGCAGTGAATTTTGTGGCCCGTTGCACAGAAGGAATATTCATTTCTCAGTAAATGTTCTACCCTCCAGAGTGAAGCAAAGGAAGATCAAACCAGCTTCATGTTAACAAAAGAAGTGTCTTGGAAGCCTGTGTCGCTTCGCGAAGCCTGTTGTGTGGATCAAAATGTGATAAATGCTGTGAGGTTGCAGGTCCTTACTTGTGGTTTTGATTATTAGTTTTAAAAGTTGTTTCTTGGATACATCAGGCTTTTTTGGACTTTAATGACATAAATTTCATCAGATTTACAAGGTGCTCATTAGAAAGATGGTAATTTTAGAAATGGTCTCCTTGCTCCCACAGATTTCAAGGCTTTGTTACTACTAAATTATGATTGCCTAATCTGCTGGAGCTAAGGAGGAAGAGGTTGTTAGTCCAGCTGTGCCAGCTGGAGGGAGGTGCAGTGGTAACAAATAGGAGGTTTGTATCTAGGATTGGGTTGAGATACCAGTTTCTTTGATGTTTGTCATTCTGATTGTAATAAACTTCTTCAGGTTACTTAGAAGTGTAACTAGATATGGACCTATAGGGATATTTATTACACTTAATTAGTTGGCGGCGTTATTATTTAATTTTCCAAAGGACAAAAAAAGTATTTAAGTGCCTGTTTTCTGCTTCTTTTCGTGTTGACATGACACCATCATTTCTGCTTCTCCCAGTCCTTGTCGCTGTCTGTTTTGAAGAGGAAACATCAGCCGTCACAGGGTTTTCCTTAGTGATGTGTACACTACACCTCATTACAGGCTACACTTTCAGTCTCAGTATTCATGTCTCTCACAGATTATGGTTCTTTCATTTATTTCTCTGCATTATCTTCACATATATATATGTGTGTGTATATATATATGTATATATAAAACGATCTGGTCTTAAAAATGCTTAAGCTGTCTGAGACACGAAACTGAAACTGCTCTTGTGCCTGACTAAAATGACCTTTCAAATACAGATTTTTGAATCAGGTTATTGTTCAATACCGATAGAACAAACTAAAGTGTAGTTGCATCCCCCAAAAGAGAAAACAGTATCTCAGATACAGCATATGGTTAATTGTGACTTGGTTGGATTTTTTTCCGTAATAAATAAGCCTTGCATTCTGTCCTGGTTTTAGATAAAAAACCCAATTCTGTTCAATGATTTCTACTTTCCAGTTCAGTCTCTTCTAAAAGGCTGCACGTTCTGAAGTTAGCAGCATGTTTTCGCAGACAGTGTGTGCTACTGGCAGTGATAACACCTGATGTTTACAGTCACTGCCTGGGACGGGGATGCAGAGAGGCTCTTGCTGATACTTATTCCTACAGTGCCCAAGGCCACTGCTGGCTCTTCTGTGCCACGCTGGGGGTGCTGGGTAGTAAGAGGGGTCACGTGGAAGTGAAAGGTTGCACCTCCAGGGGGTAATAGACAGGACAGGTGACCAACGAGAGTATTCCATCCCATATACATCAGTATAAATTGAGTGATCATGAGAGTTTAGGTCTCTTTCCTCAATGGTAAGCGGCCAAGGAGGGCTCCATCTGATCTCCTGCTTTTGATCCGGATCCTGAGTTCCCAAATCCAGCTCCCTGTATCCAGCTCCCCACTGCCGCTGAGCCTGGGGCTTCCCCAGTGCCTCCTGCTCTGCAGCATCAGTGGGGATTCCTATTGGGGGAGGGAGTTGGATTCAATATTGGACTTATACATAGTTGTATATAGTTCTTTATCATTTCACCATTATTTCCATTATTGTTTCATTAAAGCTGTTCTAGTTTTTCTTTCCTAACCCATAAGTCTCTCTGCCTCATTCTTTTCTCCTTCCCGTTTGTGGGGGGGAAGAGGGGGTTAGAGCACATCTGTCTGTGTTTAGTGGCCAGCCCAGCCCTAACTTGCAACACATTCAGATAACCTAAGTTTGATACTAACTTTTAATGTGTTAATAACTTTTGTGCTGCATGTAGTTTTGCAGTTATTTTTTAAAATGTTAGTCCTCCTGTAAATTGTGATGGACAAAGAAAGGCTTACCTGGAAAAAAGGGAACAAGAAAATGCTGAAATATGACATTGATGTCAGTATTGTTGCTGATGGCTGGCAGTGGCAGAGCTTTCCCTGTTCACTTATTAACGGTAATCTGAGCACATACCTTCATAAAATTCAATTAATAAAATGGTTTGGATATAAATTCATTTTCATGTGTAAATCATGAAAGAAATTGAATTTTTAAGTCAAACATGACATGAAAGGCCTATTTCTCCAGTTTGTTACTGAATTAATTGAATACGACCTACTGAGTTTGCATTTAAAAAGTAAATTTTGAGTTCTCAGAATATTTGCTTTAAGTCTCTGGGCAGTAAACTAGTTCCAGAATTTCAGTTCTGTCTGAACAGTCAAACATGATGCATTAGATGAGAGGAGAGCCCTCATTTTTACAAAGAAAAATCTCCAGCAACTGAAAATTCAAGTAATACTGCAGTTCAAGAAAGAACCGGCTTTGCATCAAAGTTTTTAATGTTTAACACTGATTTCTGTCTGAGCATTATCTAGATTACTGTCTCTGCTGATTAAAATTTGTAAAACCTTCAAGAGGTAGTCACATGTTATCTGTGTCTCATGTACAGGTGCTGTCATGAGACTTCATAGCTTCTGAATAGAAAAAGACAAGGATAAATACCTAAGACAGAAGCTGTACTGGGGTTGAGAATAGACTACCAAAGGTCTCACTTCAGTGGCTGAATTAGATAAACTTGAAATCTGTAAATTATTCTGCTAGCTGAGAAGCAATGACATCTTGATTATATTTTTAATATTGTACAGTTTGGTATTTTTAGTGTGTCTGTGTAAGGATGCAACATGTATGCTTGCTTTTATGCATGCTTATCTTAGTTATTCACTAGCACTTGACGCAAACACACCTCCCATTTATTTTAGTTCTCATGGGTAAAAGAACTTGGAGAAGAAAGTGGAAAATTGATTAGAGAAAATATTTTTTCTCCATACTTGCTATTGTGTAGCACACATTCAGAACACACTATATGCATATTCCTTCCACTCCCAAAGGGACACAGATTTTTTCACTTTTAAAAGCTGATTTACAGCACAGGAATCAGCTAATACTTTATCTGATTTGACTCACATGGTTGCTTGCTGATAACAGCTCTCATGTCTAATAAATAAATAACGAAAAATCCAATAATGCCAGAATTACCCAGCATTCTTCATTAGGTCCTCAGTGGTGCTTTCATGGAACATGAATATGAATGAAGGTAGAAAACAGCTTCACTGCTCATTGAAGAAGAGGTTGGAGGATAATGGTAGACGTCTCTAGGAAATGGTTCCTGTTCTAGAAAATTAGAAAATAATCTTGCCAATTAATTGACTCTTCATCCCTAAGGCCTTTGATACGCTGTATGTCACTCTTGTACTGAAAATGCCGGTGCATATATATATATAAAAAATATATAAACTGTGTGTGTATGTTATTGTGCTTTCTGGATAATTTTTATGCAAATTTGCTTCTTTAGGCAGGAAATTAGACTGCTGTAAAATGCTGCCATTCAAAAGCATGCCACTGTCAATTCACTTCAAAAGGCAATAGCAATAACGACAAGAGTAAGACCTTTTTCTAACTGTAGCAACAGAACTTCCACTGACTACTAACTTCACAGGTAGATGAGCGGGATCCAAAATCTTTTTGATGCTGTTTATATTGTTAGTAAAATTGAAATGTTTGCACTGATTTTTCACTGCTTTACTTCCTTGGGGATTTGTTGATGCTGAGTTGTGAACAGAGCAAAGACTACAAAATCTATGTTTTAGAGGAATTCAGAGTCTAAAAGACAAAACAAAATGAGTAACTCCTGAAAAAGTCAGAGAGTGAGGGACTATTGTGGGAAAGGCTGTAAATTAAGATGGACAGGTATCTGTGTGGCAGCAAAGCTGTTTATGTAAACACTCTGCAACCTTCATAACTGAGACAGTTTATATGGCATATTTTGCTGCACCAGTTCATTCCGACTGAGGCTATTCTCCCAGGAATAGCTCTGTTTTCAGTCACAGGAGTAAAAAGCTTCGCAGCTGGATTCTCCTCTCCCCTGCTTTCCACCCCTCCCCTCCTTTCTCATGTTACTAACTGGTAGAAGACTCCCAGTCCATCAACTGGCATCTATCAGAGCTTCAGTGATATATTGTTTTCCTTATTTGTTACAGCTCTAAGACCCCAGGCAGGGCAAGGTGACAGAAATGAAACTGCTGCTCCCAAAGCTTCAGGTGGTTTTGACCCTTTGCAAGCCATTTGCCCATAGGAGTGCTGCTGTCTGTCTTTCAGGGTCGCATCATTTCTTACAAGGCAAGGCCTGCTGAAATAGTTTTCCAAGAAAGCAGATGTTCTGATGGTGGCAGTCTGGCATCCTTACTGATTACTGCAAGTCAGCAAAAGCAACTAGGACATTGCTTAGCCTTGCATGAAATTATTTCAAACAAAAAAGACCATATGATATATATTAAAGACTGATGAGCACAGAGTTTGGCTGTGCTGGGCCCCTAAAGCTGTATTTGCATTTTTTCCTCACAGCAGCTTGAAGACTCAAACTGTGCCAAGGGTCTTGAAATAGGGATTGGAGGTCACGTGTTTCCATATTTGACTTCCACATATTTCAGTGAATGGTTGGAATTAGCAGAAGAGAGATTTGTTTCCAGCTCTTCTTTAACAAGGTAGCAGGGTCCTGGCATTTAGTTTGGAAAGGCTGCTTTAAGGTGATAAACAGAAATGCTCTTCCAGATTACACTGTTGGGGCAACATTACTGCTGTAGGACTCCACTTACAGAAAGATTCATGTGGGTACCTTAATTCTGAACTAGTTCAAACCACGTCTAGTGTTAAGTTTTGCCCAGCTGGATGACCATCTTTAATGGGACATAGGGATTCTTCCATACAGCAGTAATAGACAGTAATTGCCAGGAAGGGGTAGAATAAAAAAATCTCAGAGAGACTTCTCCAGCACAGCTGTGTACAGAGTGAATGGCTCTCCACAACCTAAGTAATACCATTCTGAATTAAAGTGGAGACACTCACTTATGTCTAGCTATATTTCCATGGCACATTGCAACTATGGGAATTAATGTCATTACTACTATAGCAGTGAGAGGGTTGTCAAGAGACCAAAATGCTGTTTTTTCTCGTGTATGGCCTATTCTGCTTCAGTCCCTTGTATTGGAAATGTAGCCTGGAGGTATGAGGAAATAGATGTTCTGCTTCAGCCCAGCTTTGGTGCAGATAATCCTTGTCTCTCTGGTGGCAATAGACTGGTGAGAATGCTTAAGTCGTGTGAAAATCAAAACCAACCTGCTGCTGCTGAAGGATATGGGTTGTAAAGACAAAGCACCTTTCTGGGACAGAGATACACAGTCAGAGAGCTACCACCGAGGCTGGTGGGGGTCCAAAGTAAGATTTCAGTGGTGGTTCTGAATTTTCATCAGTGAGTGCGATGACAGAATTTGTCCAAGAAACAGACCTCTGATTTTATATTAAAGACATTTAACCCTAAAGGCATTCTCATTAGTCAGCCGACCCTTATGGAAACTGGAAAATCACCTCATTTAAACAGTGGTGGAGGCAAAGCTGAAACATAGTGGTGTACTTGAATGAAAGTCAGTGAGAAATTGACCAGAGTACAAACGCTCATTTGTCATAGCCCTTGCAAATGTACTTTAATTGTTTTAATGCCCAGAATCAGCCATAATAAATGAAATGTCACACTGCCAAGAAATTTCAGAAAACAAAAAAGCTCTCTGAGGCATGTGGTGAGTTACTGGCAGTTCCCAGAGTCTCTGCAGAACCACAAAAGGGCAAGGACCTGTAGGAGGACAGATCAATCACATCTGGCTAGAGTCTCCCAGCGTTAAAACATGAGATGCATTTGCCTGTGGTGACTCAGTTAATAAAAAAAGTGTGCTATTTAGGTTTTTAGGGGGTTGTTCAAGTACGTAAGTGCTACCGTTAAGAATTGACTCCTCCTTACCAATTTGTTTATTGACCTTTTAGTTCTGTTTATTTGTTAGTATATATATACTAGTATATGTGATTGATCTCTTCTCCCCAAAAATGTGACACTGAGGGAAATTATTTCCTCTGCAGTGATCTATTCCTGTACCTTAATGACAAACAGTTCTGGCTATTCCCTCTGCAGTGTCTCAGTTCTTCATTCGCTGCTTCCTTTGTCAATGCTTTGCACATTGTATCTGAGGGGGACCTACTCTCTCCCAGTTTTTGCCTCTAGATGTTTGCGGAAGAGGTGAATTTTTCTTTGCTGTTATGTGTTCATATAAGTTCTGGAAAGGCAAAAGTCTGGTGGATATCATCACTGACTTTCATTGTATGCTTCTAAAAAGTGATGTTTTGTCTCTGTTTATGGCATCCTGACGTGTAATTAATAAGCTGGTGACAGCGGACTGTAGTGACTGTGCTCTGGAACTATTAGTTTTAGACACTAAGCAAATCTGTTGTTTTCAGATGAATTGTTAAAGACAATTTTCTGATAGATTAATACACGTCTTGCTGTAAAAGCAGCTGTGGCTTCTCTGAGGCAATAAATACACATAGGGAAGTCAGGACAACAGCAGGAGGGGGGAAGAAGAAAGGCAGTGGCGAAACCAGGATGCAAAGAGGTCATGTTTGGGATTAGAAATGTGGTTTTGGAGAAAAGAAAGGACAGATGAAAATGTGGGAAGATAGGAATACAGAGATTGGATAAATGAGAAGAGAGATGCTTCAAGTAGACAGCTGACATCTTTCCTTTTGAAGCACTGAACTGAGACCAGAATTCCTTAGTCTTATTTCTCTGCTGTTGGCAATATCCATCATTTTCTAGTGCTGTCCGGGCATAATAACCTACTTCTGCTGTCAGTGATTCAGCATTTGGCATGAAAACAAAAAGGAAACCCCTTTACTTGCAATCCTATGGCTACTAGTTCAAGACTCTGAAATCAGGGAAAACCAGAAACAGAGACATAAAATTAAGTAGCGGTTTTGGATGTAATTGTGCTGATAGATTAAGGACACCAACATCATTCAGTGTCCCAAGCATATTCTCTGGGAATGAGTCTGTGCGCCACAGATGTGTACAACTTCAGCCTCTCCCACTGCAGAAACTGAGACACCTGGCAGGAATAAGGCAAAGTACTGCTGAAACATGAGATTTTCTTGTGGGTTTGGCAGTTGATTGTCTGGGGTTTTTACTTTATGCAAGTACTTTAGCTACTTCCAAGTTAGCTGTTCGTTTCTCTTAGCACTGAAGCTGAGCTCTCAGCACCCTGACATTCCTGAGATCTGTCTTGGTCCTGTAAAGCATAGGATACTCCAAAATGAAAGCTGTGGTATCATCTTTAAGATACCCACCTTTGCTTTGGAACCGTTAAACAAGTGCAATGGCATTATCTGTTCTGTTGTAATGAGCACCATACAGAATTCGTGAGGAATTTAGTAGGCCTGCATTCAAAGCAGTCTAAATCTGTGCAGTAAATAAGGCATAAAGCCATGTGATGAATCAGGGCTCAAAGTGTTGCAGTCAAAAGAATACTATTTCCTGAAACACTCTGGCCTGATTGTTTAATGTGACTGTTTAATTAAAGGATGAAGGCTAAAGAACCTGAAGATTTTAACTCACAGACAAACTTTAATTCTGGCATGCCATAGCTCTAACACCCATGACTTTGCAGCCTTAGCATTTCATAGGAGTCATTTTCCATGTGTGTTATATTCAAGTGAATGTGGGTCCATGTGCTATTAACAGATAACTATATGTAGCATGTCACATTGTATCAATACAAGTCTAGGTCAGTATGTCATAGATGAGTTTCCTGTGTTATCTACATTTTGAAGTTGTTCCTTGCATTTAATAAGAACATATTGATAAAATCAAGGAAATCTTTCAAATAACTCCAGATATTTTTAGTATATTTTAAGTAGGTGGTGATACATGTCATAAAACAAATAATAAATCTAAAGAAACAGGGGTGGAATGAATGTGAAGAAATCTTACAATCCGTATCTTTCCTATGGCATGACCCCTGAAAAACCTAAAAAACATTCCTCTTTTGTAAACTCTTAGTGTTGGGAGTTCCATCAAAACAGCTTCCTCAGAAAGCTTGCTCCAATTAGAATTCTTTTTCCTTTCTGTGCTTTGCAGATACAGTATGTGATAAATATATTCTCATGCTGTTAAACATTAGAACATGGCATTTATAATCTAATTGCCAATAAGAAATTTCAGAATTGTACATTTAGGTTTCCCCAGAGTAGGACATAACTCTATAATTTACACAGGCACCAGCAGTACCACTGTATCACTGCTGATTGGCATGCCACTTAACGATGCTGTTTATAAGACAATTTTCTAATCAGCTGCGTGAACACTCATCAGGAGCTTGCTTCTTGTTTTAAAGAGAGGAGTTGGAAAGAAAGATAGGGTTTGTTTTGCTTATAAAAACTAGGGGGGAAAAAGCAGGTTATAAAGAGAAAGTTGGTTTTTTCCCAATTTATAAAGCATCAATACAGTAAGAAAAAAAAAAAGAAACAAAACAATTATAGAGAGCTTTGATACCATGAATCTAGATTATGCATTTAAAAGCTTGATGTAGGATTAAAAGGTGTGGCACAAATGAGTCAGTATTATTCAGGGTATTCGTGTGTTTTGAAGTTGGATTATAATAGCTTAAATGTTGACATTCTGGTTTTTAAAATGTATTATATTTCCAATCATCGTTTAATACTAATTTTCTATTTCATTCTTTTGTTCAGTAATGGACAGAATGTTAAATTGAAAATGTTATCTAAAACACACAAAAGCTAGGTCAAGTATGTCCAGGATGGAAACAGTTCATTATATGTTTTAAGAAGTCTTTTTTGAAAGATGATCTTTACTTGACCTGCACAATTTATTAATAGCTTTGGTACACACGAATAAAATACCTCTTCCAAATTTAACCCCAGGTGATCATTGCAAAACCCTTGGAAACACACCTTGCCATCCTGTGGTCTCTATGTGGAACCTACGTTGAACAATTCTTGTTTTGTGGAAACATTAGAGCTTAATACCGAGCTTTGGAATTAATGAGAGAATTGCACAATTATTTTAATATTTGTATATTAATCTGGAGGTGCTTCTGTCCTTTCCCTCACTGAACTAGTGTAACTTAAGCCCTTGATTCATCAGAAGATTTAGGCATCCGTGTATTTTCATACATGTGGCTAGTTCTGTGGAATATAAAGGGATTATTCAGTGGGTAAAATTAAACATTACTACAAGTTAGACTCTGTAGTGGGGAGATATAACCTTCAAAAATCCCTGAAATGGCTTTTCTGTATGTAAAATAAGCAGGTAGTGACTTTAATCTCAGTCTCTGGGGTTAGCTGTCAGTGCTGGTTCCTATTCAAATATCTCTTCTCACTCACCAATGCTATAAAGTTCCCCTTTCTAGCTCTGCACATTCTTTATGTGTTGCTGGTCGACTATGGTAATTTACATGAATTTCTCCTGATTTTACTGTTGAGTGTCTGGGCAAAGTATAAAGACATGGTAAGACAAATGACTTTCAAGTATTTCTCGCATCTGGCTTCTTTACCTGTAGTTCAACAGATGTGGCTTCCTACCAATACAGCTGTCAGGTCCATGCATCAAGTAAATTTTTCATATGAGGATTCTGGAAAAAAAAAGGGTTCTGGATGCCTACCAGAATTTTTAAACAATCATAAAGTTTTCATTAAAATAGCCAAAAGCATTAGAATATGCTACATGTCTGCATAGTTTTAAGACAACAAAGCACTCTGCATAGAGCAAATCAACCACAGTGGATTTGATTTATTTTTTAAGAGTGCTAAAAACTTCCCACACTTTTGTGGCTTTGTTTGTCATAGATAAAGCAAGATTTTCAATCCACGTTAAAACTGTGTATGCAGCCAGTGCAAGGCACTCACTAGGGAATAGGGAAAATTTTCCACATCATGTTATGGGCCAGAATATATGAAATACTAACGTCAACATAAATCTTAGTTGCACTAGAATAATTAAGTATTGTTCCTTTTTTATTTTAAAATGTGAAGGCTTGCTCTGTTTACATTTTAACATTCCAAAAGCCCCCAAACTGGGTTTTTCTGGCAAGTGCAAATCAACAAATGCTGGCAATACTCTAAAAGACAGCTTTCTGTTGTGAGCTTATGTAGAGATTTATATTGCTCATTTGCAATGTAGAGTAGGAAGGTCGACTGGTTATTAAGAACTTGTGTGTGCCACTTTCTCTTTGTTGCTGCTTTTTTTTTGCCCTGTGTGTTTATGTTCACGTAGTTTCGGAACAGTTCTGGACCATTTAAGACTGGTCTTGGATTTGTGGGAGCTCTCCTGCTGGTAATTAATTTTACATCCCAGCTGTCTCAAGCAAACACTGTTGTCAGTGAATCTTTAGATTAGCTTGTGTTCCTTTCAATGCCTCCACAATTACTTTAGTGTCCCAGGTGAAATCGCCTCAGAAGAATTTTACTCACTATTGTAAAATTAACTTTTTCCATTTTAAGCCATTTTCTGACTTCCTGGGGTAATGATTCCCTAGATGTTTGTCAGTCTTGTTTTTGCACCAGTGTTTCCTGAGTTTTGCTGCCAATGTTGTGGTCTACCTCCTCGGATGCCATTTTCAACAAATCCTTCAGAGGTTACTAATAATGAAGATAGTTTTGGAAAAAAAAACCACAAACAACACATGTGTTACAGGCTGCATCTGGATTAGTATCTTCAGAAATTCTGCTGTGAAAAGAGAAAAACATTGTTTAACGTACAGTGCCATCTACAGAATAAGTTGTGCAGCCTGCGCTTTATACATTATATGGGGGAGGTTGACTGGTTTCTTTTTGTTGGTTTGTTTCTTTTTTTGTCACAGCACAGCTGACATTCATGGCTAGAGAGTGTGTTAGTTTTTAGCGGATGCCTGCAGATTTGGAGGATGAGAGTGCTGGGACCCAGTCAAGCTCTTGCCGGGGTGCAGGTCCTGCCCTCTCAGCTGCTGCTGCTGCTGCTGCTGCTGCTTGGGAAGTTGATTCTGTCACCCAGGGTATCCAAATGGGAGGTTGTGTGCTCACCCGCTTCAGCTGTAATCTCCAAAGTCTGTAGGGCAGGCTCCCATTATTAACTTTCTCCTAGAAGCCTAAATTGCTGAGCTTTGGTTGGTTCTTTGAAAATACAACTATTTCTAGCAACTGCAGTGGACTTTCCTAGCAAGCACATGACTTGCTACAGCATTCTGACAGACACATAGAGGTGGAAAAGGAGGGAGGGGACCAGAGAGGAAGAGGTTCATCTGAGATCATGTTGTGAACATTAGGTACAGTAAAACACCCTGTCAACTGTCCTCTTTGTTAAGAGTCAGTCTGAATGTGGGGGGGAAAGGGAAGGTGTTCTTCCATGTTGTTACCTAAGCACAAGCTTTAGAGAAAACTGTTAAGTAGTGGTTGTGGTTTTGCATGGTTCAGTGGTTGGAATGACAGTATTGGCATTGCAGCAAGAGTCGGATTTAATCCCCCAAATCTTTTAGAGTGCTCTTCAGACAAACGTTAAATTTGGTGGAGAAAGGTGGATATTACAATATTTCTTTAAAAGACAGAAGAAGTGAAAGAACACATAAATATCACTTCGCAGGAATCCATCGTTTATGCAATATAGCAAAGTTATGGTAGTTACTGCAGAACAGACTGTTGTCTTTTGTCTAGCTTCTGAATGTTGGAAGTTATCTCACCTGTAAGCTGTTACTAACTCAGGACCCACTGTTTGGCATCTTCAAATTAGTGGCATTGTAAAAAAGAAATGGGAAAGAAGGGCTGGGAATGGATTCTGACATCCAGGACAGATATGAAATAATTTCATGGCAGGTGATATTGAAGAGACGGAGGAGAGGGGAAAAAAGCGAGGGCTATTGGTTTGGTTTTTTTATGTAGTTAAATCTGAAATTACATGTGTTTAAAGTAGCAGCAGAGATAGACTAGGAGGCGGAACGCCTGAGACAGCTGAAGTTGCGTGTTAAATAGGGTTTATGATACTGCTCTGCCATTTCTCACCTGCACTGTCATAGTCAGTAGGTGTGAGTGTGTAGGTGAGCGGAGGTGTATGTAAATAATGATTCCTCTTTATTTAGTACACATTAAACTTGAAAAGGGACAGAAATATGAGTTAGCAGAGTGCTACAACATGCGAAGGTAATTATGCAGTAGTTATCCTCAACATTTCCATCTTTAAAGTGGTTTTGAACTGCTTAAGTGCAGCAGTTACTGCAGACTGTGATTAGATAAATGGATGCAAATGGTAATCGTAACTGATGAATGATTGATGATGGCTTTATATGTTTATCATTATAAACTGTTGTAAACACTTTCTTCCTCAGCAAGAATTGAGCCTGCAGGCAAAATGATGATGTATCAAATATGAATTCAAACTGTAATATTTTAAAGATTATACAGGGCCAATATTGTAGCTAGGATAACCAGAGAGCTGTTACCTGAGTAACTGGTGAACTTTACCATTGATATCGACAGGCTGAACACCAAATTTCTTCCAGCTGGCTTTCAGAGCCTGAATACAAGTGCAGCTTGTTAGGTGGGTTAATAGAAGGGAGCTTGAAAGCACAGATGGGGAAGTTGAGCACTGCTGAATGATGATGTTGAGTGGGGCAGACTCATCAGCCCACTGCTCAAAAGGAGGAGATGCCATTTCTCTTCGTTCTTCTGTTGTTTCTCACAACTCCTGCTTTTCTTCTCAGCTTTCCAGTGTCCTATCTCCTCAACTTAAAGACAACCTTTGTGATTCTTTTTCTGCCCTGGAGATCATTAAGATCTATGAGACATTTACAATGCAGTATTTGATAGCCATGGGAGTGAATGTTGTATGCCCCCACTGAAAGAGCCGTTTGGGACAGAACAAGTATGTTGGATAATTGGAAGTTTATAGGAACAAGGAGACAAAGAAGAATGTCCCTAGAAAAGAACAGTGGCGTAAGAGATTTATATGGTCTGAGTGGTCCTCTAATTCTATTTGATTTGTCACCTGCCATTTGCTAATTATTAATCATAGTAACAACATTTGGTAGTTAATTTAAAGGAATTTTTATTACAGCAGCTTGAGTTTAATATCAGCTCTTTGTGTATCATACAATGCAAAAAGTAACCTGTGGTAATTAAATTACAGGCTAAGTCTTCATTCCATATGAATTGTTCTACTCACCGAGGAAAAAAAAAGCAGGATATTACCAAAGAAAAGCCCCAGATCATTAGAAGCCTCTGCTCCCCACTCCGTTCAATTCTCCTGCAGTGCTGAAATCTGTCTGTTGTTTTTCCTGTGGCATTCTGGAACTTAAAATGAACTTGCTGGCTTTTCTGTCATGTGCCAGCCCTTGGGCTTGTATAGAAGTAGTGAATTAGGTTCTGTTCTGTTGACCTTTTAGATGCGAGGGAGATGGTAGTCCTGTTTGCTTACACATCAAATGCTGCTAGGCTATTGTCTGCATTAACCTTTGTGGAGCACCCTGATGTGATTGTTACCCTCACACCAGCATCACAGATGCCAGAGAGAATTCGGATGGGATAAATTGGAAATGCTATGCAAAACAGCTCAGCTAAAGACATTTTTCTCCTACACTGAAGAAAAGGTATTCTGTATGTGTTTAAGTACTTAGCTGGTCTGTGAGTCATGTAATTTGCTTAGCCAAACAGAACTTCAAAACAGATGGTTTCTAAATTTGGGGAAAATAACCATTTCAGTATTTTTTTTCCCTGTGCAGTCTGCAGTTATGCTTTAGTACTGAAATTATTTGAAAATTAAACCAGAAAATAAAATTGGCATCTTTATCAACTGAATACTAATTTCAGGAATGTACAATTTGTAGTGTGTGTTAGGTTTTTATCTGCACATTTACCCTAAGATTTGTTTGTGCTCTGATTTAGTGTTTCTTGCTGCTTACTTGCATAAACACTACCAGATCAGTCAGTTGGAGTCACCAGTGTATTTGACTCCCAGCTGCGTTTGCTAATAAAAAGAATGACAAGTTCCCTCCTTCGCAGAGGAAGAAGTGGAGAAACAGAAGGAAATAATTCATTGCATTTACATAGCACCTGCCATCAGCAATTGATAGAGGCACTTTGCCAAAAGTAAGTGTGTTACCTTATCTGGGAAACATTCTTCTTATAAGAAATTGTTTCGTTCCCAATCTCTTCATTGAGGAAACTGAGTCACAGAGCATTTGTCTGAAGTGACATCGCAAGCAAAGCTAATCAAAAGGTAGGAATCCTGGTATACTGGGCTTTGGGTTTGTTTTTTATCCTGATAGAAATAAATCAGGGCAAAATAATTCTTTGTTGGATATTTAGTATTTTTTAAGATGTATGAAATATTGATGTGCATAGTTACTGTTTCCAAATGGTATCTAATAAAGTCATGTTTAGAGATAGTTTCTCTTCAAACATATGGTCAACTATTGGTCATTTTGTATGTGTCCATCCTGAACATAAAGAGGTTTTGTAGATGTGAAAATGGAGTTAAATTCAGTTTCCAAAAAACTCAAGCGTAATATTTGGTCTCTACTTCAACAACCATTTAACCATTAGTTGTCAGTGTTAGAGCATCTGTGTATAGTCAGATAATCGTTGAGATAATTTCAGTTCTTGGGCAATGCATAATCTTAGGTGAGAGATTACTAGGTAATTTTAGAGATATGATTAATTTGATTCAAGTCTTTGCCCCCCTCAAGTAAGCGTGCTGTGCAGTGCTTCAGGAAAATAGTTGATGAATTAAGGAAGAATGATCCAGTAAATACAATGATACAGTCTCCACCTCAAGAAATCCTTCAACTACAGGTCTGTTGAGGATGGGTGTGCTGAGGGGAATACTACTCCATATTGCCCTGTCTTTAAAGTTCTTTCCTAAATACCCTCGATGGACCATTACCTGAGGCTCCTGTGTCAGTGTCCTACTAAGATAAATCCTTGAAACAACAGCAGTGGCTGCTTTTGTACTTTTTTGACCCTTGGAGTCTATAGGTTTTTTTCCTCCTGGGAGAGCAGCTATATGCTTCCTCTTGGGCTTCTCTTTCAAGCTGTTTCATCCTCTGCCCAGATTAGGGACTCATCTTTTCAGTTTAAATTGTCTTTTCTTGGACAGAGAGCTAGAACTATATGCCCTGTTTCAGAAAGCATTCCCTCATAGAATGTACTGCCTGTACCGTGGCGATAATATGTGTTTATCTCTGCTGAAAACGTCTAACCTGCCACATCTTTTTTTAATATCTCTAGACTCTTTCTGCTAGTGCAGTATTTGGCTGCTGTAAAATGCAACCTTCAACTGCTTCCTAAATTGTCAAACTTGGTTGGCAACTGAGAGTCTGCCTCAGCATTTTAATGGGCTTTGGTCAGAAAGATTTCAGAGGAGGACCTTTGCTCCTTTACTTGAAAACCTGCTTTCTAGTTGGGATGTTAAAGGTGGCATTGTAGATCTGCAGGTGGCTGTAGAAGTGGCCCAAAGCATGAAGTCTTAAGCAAGAGAATGATTTCACTTCCCTTCTTAATTTTTCCTGATTTTTCAAAATTTCTAACAGAGACAACTGTTTGTGTTTGTTTGTTTGAGTTCTTCTAATGGAAAACTGGTGTGACTGTAGCTTCCCTTCCAGACACTGCGAAGTAAACATACATGGTGTCACAGGGTATGCTGCTACAAAAGCACTTAAAATACTGAGTTGTAAGAGTAGAGGTATACCCAACGGAAAGGAATAGATATATTATGCCTTAAAAAGTTGTTTTTTCCATTAAATACTCCTGTTAGGCTGTGGTTGCTGTCCAGAAGTGCATTCATAGCAGCTCATCTGGCAGGTGGAAACTCTTTGCTACTTTCCTTAAACCCTCTGAGTAATAATTTCATTGACTTCAAGTTTTCTTCAAATTTATCTTGTTTGTATCTTCTCTGATGTATATAGTCTCTGCTGGCTCAGAGGGATGCTTTTGGGGAGGATATAGCAGTGAACAAGGCTTCTGTCTAGCCCATATTGGTTTTACAGTTGTAGTTTTTATGTAAATCAGTTATAGGACTGAAAATACAGATTAGATGTTCCATAGGTACCTTCTTGGCATGTTGCATCACTGACTTGAAATGTAAAACTACAGTATAATAGCCACTTGATGGTGCTTTCTAAAGGCTGTAGTATCTCTTTATTTTGCTGCACATATAGTAGCAGCTGGCAGGAGCATAAGGTTGCAGAATTCTTACCACAGCCATTATAACTTTGTGGCTTTATGGTATTACATAACATTTATATAGGGTGATGGGAAAGGAAGGTGAGTAAAACGTATTTTTACGTTGTAGTGACAAAATCCAACACTGGTGGGTTATATTTTATTTGGGAAGAAATACTACTTTGAAGGTTTCATCTAATATTGTGATTTGCACCTTGATTGATTGTTCTTGAGATCATTGGTCTGTTGTGTATTAGCTGAAATTTCAATAACCTGTTTGTCTTGAAGTGCCTTGTTATGAGTTTACATCTAAATCTGTTAAATATTTCAACTTCAAATTTAGAAAGGTAATTGAATTATGCTGTGGAAAGCAAACTCTGTGATTTTTCACATCTTTCTAAAAGATCCTGGTATTTTTAGCATCTTGCCTACAAGGAACACGAGGATTCTTTCCTGCACATCCATGTATATAGCTATTACCATACAAAATAAGGCCTTCTCTCAGTTTTTTTTTAATCAGATGCTTTGACTAAAAGCATTACAGAACTAATGTATAAAGTAATTGAAGTAATATTCAACAAAGGATTGTGAATTTTTCCCACATGTAGAAGGGAACTATTATAGACATTAGTTTTATATTTTTGTGTGTGTGTCCCTTGGTGCTGGAGCCTGTGCAACCTGTTATGTACAGGAAAATGCGAAAGGAGAAAAGAAAAAATGTCTTCTGTGGATGGAAACATGTCTGTAAGTCTGGACAGGACTTGTGTGTGTGTTTGTGTATGTATATGGGATATATGCAGTAGTGAATTCAGATTATCAGAGGCACTTCATTACATGATAACTGAAGAAATCTACCGTTAGGGAATTAATGTTAAATTTTGTTTTGAAGTAGCTCATACCATTTATTTTTTTTTTCGGACTACCCAACTCTGGCAGAAAGCTTATTCCCCAAAACTAGACCTGTGAAGGTAAATACCTAATCATCCCAGGTGACCGGTAGAGTGGTTATTGACCTCGAGTGGGTAGAGTGTCTAGTCCAAAAGTGGTGCTCCTGATGTAACTTCACCTCTTTGCAGTGTTATTTTGTGTGGCATGAGTTGCACCATCCCCATCCCATATTTGCCTGTTCTTTATGCTTTGGTAGCCTAAATTACACCATTTAGGTATAGTCATATATTGGAAGAGAAATAGTCCATGAATTGAAAGTTACAAACATGAGTGTTTCTCAGTCTCATGTCCTGATCCTTAGAGTAGGGAAACAGCAAGTCCTTTGTGGCAAGAAGTGGCAGTGCTGTGCTTTGCAGGGTGGTGAAAAGTCTTGGATTTCAGGAATCAAGTTCCCCCTGTTGGGAGATTAATATGTAGTGAGTGACATGAAATAAGTGATTTTCCCATGTGATAAATTGAAATGAAATTGATGGGAAGAGATGATGCAGAAGCTCCTGCCTCCTAATCAGTGGTTCAGCTAACATACGGTACTAGCAGGAAATTTCTAAGCTTCTGATTGAATTGCTTCAGAAGAAGAAAAATCATCATATTGCTTGAAAATGCAGTGTTTTGTCTTGGGAAAAAAAAATGCATCAAATTAAGGTACTTAGTATTTTAGACCTTTTGCCCTGTCAGATCAGGGTTCGCTGGAGCTAGTAGAGGCTGATTCAAATCTATAGTTTCTGCTGTAGCCTGGAGATGACATTTTAGTCTCCACTGTTGCTAATCTGTCTGGGAATGACAATCACAGTGATAATTACATGGGAACTCCAGAGTCTCAGAGGCAAAGCAAACCAGATTCTTCTCTGTAGAGAATTTGCTTCTTGAACAACCAAAAGCAACAAATCAAATCTTTCTGTGTTTAACTGGTGCAGGTTGCCTGATACAATCAGCTGACATTTTATATCAAAGCAAAGCTAATTATTAGTAGAATCCTATTGCCTTGCATGTTTTAGTTTTGGAACACATACATATTCATTATTCTGCAAGCTCTTGAAAGACTTAGCACTTGGTTATTACAATTAGATAATTACTAAATACGTCCTGTTCTTCTGGAACTTGGATGAAATGCAAGTCTCAGGAGCCAGCAGGGAATACTCAGCAAAATTGAACTGTGCTAAATCGAAAACTGATGAGAAAGTACTGCTTTCTGCAGTGCACAATTTCACTGTGGAGCCCGTTGGGCTGAGATGGGGTCGGGTTTTTTTCAGTACTTTTTGTGTGTGACTGCACTGTGTTCCTTCAAAGTAATCCTGCCCCATTGCCTTGTCCCAGGCCACATATAACATAATGACATACAGAACACGATGTCCACAACAGAGGCAGACCATCACAAAATCCCTGGCATGAGGATGGTGGAAGATCCAAAAAGAGTGGGTAATCTGAGGAATGGAACCATCCATAGTTAAAACAGAAATGACACAAACACTTCTTGGAGCAGCTTTTGTGTTTATGTGCATGTAGTCAGTCCTTTGGAGTTAAGACAGTATTTCTCTGGTGAAATATTTCAGCTGTGTTGAGACAGCCTAGACTGGGGGAAGGGGTTCATTCTTACCTTTGAATTTGGTTGAGAAGTTACCAAAATTACAAACCAGGAAAAACAGACTTCTGGCAAGACTGACATGCCCTTTCCCATAATTGCTCTTAGTTTTGGTTTAAGGTCTGTTTGTCTCGCAAACCATTTATACAGAATGTTACCAGTTTTTGACTGGCTGTGCCTTTTTAAACCCTAGATGAATAAATACATGTGAAAGTGTAGGTGCAGTGTAATGTTGCCTATTAAAAACTGAACTCATAAAAACCTGCTCTGAAAGTAATAGACAACCAGCATCTTCTTTTATAGAGGAAAATCAATTTAAGAAAGAAACAGCTCTGAATATAATTAAACATTGTAACTCTGGTTTATATGTGTTTAATAGGTATAATAATACTTACCTGTTGTATCTCACAGGAACCTTTTGAAGTTTAATTAATTAGTGTTTATAAAAGCACGCTGAAATCCTAAGATGAGAATAAACTCCAAATACATTGTATTGTTGCTGTTGTTTTATGAGCAATTTTGAGAAAAACGCAGTAGTTCCAAAGATCCAGAATGCATTTTAGCATTCCATCATAATTTTAAATTCACATAAAGTCAGTTTCTCATTGTTTTCATAAGATTTTCCTCCTCCTAGAATCAACGCTTAAGGCTGTTGTTTGCCTGAAACCCAAAATATGTATTTAAAGAAACTTTTAAAGTTAGGTAAATACCATTTCTTTCCTAAACCTTTTTTGTTTTAATTTCCTTAGGAACTGTGAGGCATAAATCAGAACCACTTAAATAACTTACAGTCAATCTCAATGTGACAGTATTAATATAACCTCAAACTATGTAGCATAGTGGTATTCAGGGCAACTTCCTAACTAGTAGGAAGACTGTTAAGTCTTGTGGTAGGTCTCAGTAGTTTGTATTTCCTCATTACAGCAAATGAGTGCATCAGCATGTTGCTTTGTGAAAGGAAGTTTTGCAGGAAAAATAAGGAAACAGCTGCCTTGAAACTGAGGAACTGAGATTTGGGGAGCAAGAGGGCTGCCCAGAAAGGACAGCATCAACAGCTGGTTCATTAAGTCTTTTAAAGATGAACTATTAATCAGTTCTGAAATTAGACCACATCTTTAGTTAACTAGAGAATCTAAGACCTTTCTGTGTCTAGGGAAGAGGGGGAGAAATGTCAGACGGGCTGGCTTAGAAGTGCATGAGTTTATTTGTGCTTGTGTTGGGTAGATGCTCTCTTTTCTTTGCATTCACATTTGTGGCAAAATACTTTTAAATGAAGAAAATCCTTTTTAAGGATTTTTAGGCAAGTCGGTGTACTTGAAGAGAAAACGCAATAACTGTTAGCTGGTTTTTGAAGGGTATTGGCTTCATTGGTTTCACAAACCTGCTCTCGGGTATTCGTTGCTCTGTCTTGCTAAATTTACAAGCTACTTTGCCTTTGCAAGTGGAACTCTTAAGATCTTGTAATCAAACCACAGGCAACTAACTTGTTCTGTATTTAATCTACTGTGTTTGCAAGGGCTGTACTTCCAATTCTGTAGAATTTAAATTCTACAGAAAAATAATTACCATTGAATATTTTAGGCTGTAGTTTTGCCTTTAGATGTGTAAGAAAGAGCATTTCTGTTCACTCTGTTTAAGCAAGTACTTAAATATATAACGATTTTAAAATGCTTCAGTTCTGAGATTTAACAGTAGAGCTGCTGAAAATCGACTGCCAGCTCTACAGAGTTGGATCTTAGGAACGCAAAACAATTTCACTACAGCAGCAGTCGGTGCTGAGGACAACTGGAGATGCTTCAAAGAGGGATCCAAGCAGATAGATGCTGGATGGGTGGAAGGCTTGCCTGCCACTGAGCTCTGCTTTTTCCTGAGTTTTTAAAAATTTCTGCAATACCCACAGTTTTTTCTGACCTATAAATATATCAGACTCTTTGAAGATATGTTGGCCCATGCCAGTCAAAAGGATAAAGACATACTATCCTTACTACTAAAACTAATTGGAGAGGTGCCAGTGAGGAACCAATTTAGAGAAATTATTGCAGGGAGATAGATCCCCTACATAATTGATATTTGGTGTGGACAGATTTATGGAGGTGGCTGTTACAATCCTATTAAACACTTAGCTGAAGTACTTAGCTCTGTCACTTTTATTAGCACAGTTTTGCACACTCTTTCTGTGGTGATTTGAGCTGTGTATTCTTTTATCCTTTGTGTGACTTCTCACACTGCAGAAAGACATCTTTAAAACTCGCAGAGTCTTCCTTTATGCTCGTGATAGGCAGATTGCATTGACAGGGTCTTCATACAAAAGCAAGTGCCTTGTCCTGCCTTTGGCAGTACTTTCCCCCTCCGTCTGGACAGATCTACAGGGGTTTTTTCCTCACTTTGTGCTGGAAACATACTGTATATCTAATATATTGTGTTCAAAGAAGCCAAATTTGCTTTTTTAATACAAGCTCTTATCTCTTACCAGCATAGATCTACAAATACTGTACTATGTCCCCCACAGCTATTCTCTGTTTGGAGATTCTTCATCATGTGTTGGACAGATGGCACAATCAGTGGGTTGTATCAGAACATTAAAAAATAAATTCTTCTCGCTGCTTCTACCCAGACTGTTTTGAATTCAGTGAGATGCAACAGCTGTAACACAGTCTTTCAATGACAACTCTGAACATAGTGGTGGGAAGGGTGTTTCATTTGAAAGTCAAAAAATACATAGAAAAAGTGGCATTAAAACATAAAGGGCTTAACAGAGCTATGAAGGTTGCAGGGTTAAGAACCTGTCTTTTTAGAGTCGTTTATTCTCTTGGCTGTCTCACATCATAGGTCGATCTCCATTTGCAGCTGCAGATACAAACAATACAGCACTGTTTCCTTCTGTTGAACACTTCCTAAGACTGCTCCATCATTAGTTACTAAATAAGGTATCTGGTACTTACAGAAGCCTTGCCAAAGCATCAAAGACCCTCTTATTCTAGAGAGCACCATAGAAAAACTAGCATTAATAATCTAAGTGTCTGCTGAGAGGACAGCCCTAGATTTCTGTATTTGGCATCTGTTGTGCCTGACCATTACCAGCTCTGCAGGCATAAAATTTGGTTTCAATATCAAAGAACCTGAAGTGTTTGGTAACTGTTAAATGACATAAAGAATAGAACTTGTGTTTTCATCTTCACCCTGCACAAGCTCTAGTAGTCTTTTCTTTGTGTGCTTTGTTCCCATCCATCCCTGTCACTCCTGCTCCTAAGAGAAGTAGTCCTGTCCTGGGTCCCAGCTTGGCACAAGGAAGAAATGCAATCAGCAAAAGAAGCAGTGGTAAGTTGCCACTAGGAACAGGGTAGTGAGTATGGTCTTAGCAAAAGGTTGGAAGAAAGATGAGAATCTTTGCAGAGCTAGCAAGGAGCCGTCCTCTGGGTGAGGGTGGTTGCAGGTGGGAGAAGGGAGGCTGTGGGGGAGCTCCTGCCTTCTGAGTGCCAGGTGAGTGTTCCTGGAAGGTCTCTGACTGCTGCTCATCTTCGGCTTGGACCTAGGGAGAAAGCATGGTCTGAGATTTGTAAAAGAAGCATCCTGTCCTTCTGTGTCTCCAGCTGCCCATTTTACATACTATACCATAGGGAGAAGATATATATTTTCTCTTCCTTGCGCCATTATCCACTTGCTGTAGAATGTAACTTCACACTTCATATCCTTCCAACCTTCATGTTTCCCGATTATGTCACTACAGTCAAACAGCTCCTGTAACACTGCTTTAGGTGCTTTTATTCCTAGATTAGGTGCTTTTGTTCCTAGAAACTGTGTCTTTCTAAGCTGATCTTGTATCCCTGCCCAGGTAAACTTGAGTTAAACAAGAAAGTGCGAAGGTGCTGTCATCTAATACAGGGAATTACATGAGAATAACTGTACCAGTTTAAACTCATATTCTATTTAAATCTGAATATTTTTTTTCACATTAGCAAGTGTTAAAGGAAGTTTTTTATTTCGTCTTTTAACAGGGCGAAGATAGGAGCACAGACTAGAAACAGCTGTTCTTCCCTTTGTGTTGTTTCAGTATTCAGTTCTCTGCTTGGCACTGTGTGGGAGGCAGTTTGGATTGTGGGAAAGGCTTGATATATCTGCTAAATGATCAGCAGGTAAATGATTGTGCTGATATTTAATTAGCACCTTTTAGGTTCAGTATTTTAACAACTCACTGTGACAGATGAGGTGGCTGTTGCATCTCAAAGCTGTTTGAATAACATTTACTTTGTTTCTCTCCATGCACTTCTTCAAAGCTGCTTTCATAGTTATGATGACTAGAGAAAGGGAGCAAGGAAAAAGAAAGGATTGTGCAGCTGTGGGTGGATCTTGGCAAGTGCAAAAAGTCCTGCAAGAGGTTCTTGACCCAGATTTTGACCACAAAACTACACACTGTCCTGTGTAGTACCGTGTTCTGTGAAGCTAATGCCGCAGCTTACTGAGAGGTGGGACTCCACCAGCCAGCAGATTGACTCCACCAGTAACACCAGCCAGCAGATTGACAACTTTTGCAACATTGCACTGTCCTTTCTTTACCCATGCTATTATCATTTTCTTAAGTAATTATTATTGCTCTCCTGGACAGTTGGTTAACTCTAAAATTCTGCTCCATCAGAAGCAGGGGAACTTGCCCTTTTCCAACATGTTCATCTCTTTTTATTGATCTGTGCATTTTATTATACTACTTTCCCTGTGACAACATGAAGCAGTGAACAGCTGGGAAGCTGCAGCAGTGCTTTTGCAACCAGAGAAGGTTGGGAAAGGAATGGGAAGGAGTCTGAGAATTGCTTGCCAGCTTTACTGCAGAATTATGATTAAAATGTTTTGTTGAGAGTTTAGTATGTGTGCACGTGAGAGTCCACAAAACAGCTTGGGCTGCCTTCTGTTTCCTTCTCTATTTGTTTAGTGTACAATTTCTCAAACGTTGCATTTAATGTAATAACTCTCCTGTCGTTTATTTGATATTAATCTGACTTTCAACTCTTTGTCCTGTTGCACTTCAAATGAGCTTCCAGTGCAACACTGGAGTTTGGGGCTTGATTTTTGTCTTCCTTTGCCTAGCGCTGATCCCACATCACTGCTTGTGGACTTGTTCTAGATGGGCGATGGAGTGAACATGGAAATGACAGTTCTGCTGGAGAAGCCTGTAAATCTTAGTGTTGGAGAAACCAAAGGGCTCTCTGGGAACTTAGGTCACTCTTATTAAGAGTCTGTCAATATACAGCTCATAAGCCATCAGTAGCTCCATGGATGGAGGTAAATCAGCATCTGTAGTTTGTTACTTGTAGCAGGCTGGTTTTGACAATATATTAGACATTTTCAGGATGTGCATATAGTCGGATAGAATAGCGTTGCATCCTTGCCTTCACAGCATGGGATCCGGTGATCCGTACATGCACACGTAATCCATCACGGACACTTTTGATATAAGTATTTCAGACTTACAACAGTTACTGCATTTCTCTCAAATTATAACTAGGAAAATACATAGGAAATAAAACATTTACAAGGGGAGAAGGGACAAGGGATTAAGCAATATATTGCCTGTCCACAGTGGTGCTGTGGTTCATGTTGCCAAACCTTACAGGTCTGCAGCTAGCTGTTTGCAGTTGCTCCTTTTATGCTCCATGAATGAGTGGGCAGTTTGAGAGTATCATTTATTTGATTTACTTCAGATGTTTACCTTAAGATGTCACATCCCTATACAGCTCTAGCCTTAGGGCATTGTAGGTGTTTGCATTTACTCAGATGAATCTCGCCCCCATTTCCTCTCCCGAGTGAAATGTTTTTCAGAAGGAGAAGTACTTTATGAATTGCCATATATCTGTACACTTTCAGAGAATTTTCACTGTGGGTGCAAATGTGCACGTTTGTAAATCCATACTTATTTAGAGAACTTTCGAGCTTACAAGGTAAAAATGCTTCATTCTCATGTTCTCTGCAGAATTTGTAAATGGCTTTGTCGGGAGGAGTTGCCATCTCACACCTCTGATCTCTAAAGATGACCATTACTGTGCTGACAAACATTGCCTTAATGTTTTATTAATGCAATTGACTTTAAAAAAAATAGTGGTTTATTAATAATTGGTGCAACTCGGAAAACTGAAAAATGAGTGCAGTTGTGGCATTTTCATGCTAGCAAAGATACAGCACTTGCTTTTCTGTTTTTACTGGCTGTAAATCAGAACATTTAATCAAGAGCCTTTATAATATATTTTAAGGGTCACTTTTGCAAAAGCAAAAAAAAAATGAAACAAGATAATGTGGACTTTATTCCTCTGATTACTTTTTATGATTTTTTTAGAACAGAAGGCCAATTAATTGCCCAAGCTTAATAGCAGTCCTGCTTGGACGCCCCTCTGTTCCAAAATCAGTGCTGTGGTTTGTTAGTAAAGATGTCAGTCTTTGTGAAATCCATTTCTGAATTCAGAAGACTTGTACACCCTGAAATCTGTGACAAAGGTTGAAAAAAAGTTTACATAATTTACATGAAAAATGTGCAGGGAAGTGGTCCTTGTTTTTCCCAACTTCTTTTAACCTCACTTTTCTTTGTTACTACGAAGTGTTGCTCTTTGTTGGAATTTTTCATCCATGTTTGGTAGGTTCTTTTGGTTTAATCCAGGGCAAAGCCAGCTTGAGCACTAGAACAGGGAGTTAAGAATTAATTCAATAATCTGACTGCTAGCACCTTCCTCATTTTCAGCTTCGCTGGAAAATAACGAACATCATTTGGTGCCCGGCTCCACCTCCTTAGGGAGTTGAGGAGTGCTCCTCAAAGTTGAGTTAAAGGAAAGGAAGTAATTTGTTCCCTTTTCCCAAAACTCAGTCTCTCTAGCAACTTCATTATTCAAAATGTAAAAGGCATCATATCCCAGATATTGAACAAACCTCTCTATTTCCGAACTACCAGATAGTGTCAGCTCCTCTCCTTCTTGAGAGCAACCTAGTTTCAACAGCATTTTGGAAAGACTATTTTTATTTACTGAAATATTTTGGAGAGATCATTAAAGGCATGACAGAAAAGAACATGAGCCCCGTTCTGTTCCATGCCGTGGAACATCCTTAAGGCTTTCAAGAGCCTTGGCAATTTTAGCATTGGTCGTTTGCTTTTCCACTGATTTTTCAGCAAGTGCAGTAGTAATGGGTTTGGCCTTCTGAAGTTAACTGGACTGTAAAGAATCCTTACTTTACTTAAGGGATATGATGGTCATTACCTCTAGCAAGGATTAATAGATGTCATTGTATTCTTCAAGAAGTGATTTTATTCTCTGTTCATTACATGATACCTTGGAAGTTGCCCTTTCTTAAACACTTGTTTGACCAACCTATGTCTAAGATTTCAAGATCCACAATTCTAGTTTTAAATAAAAATTAAATGTGCCCTAAATCTGTCTTCTGACTAAATCTTCCTTCCTGAGCATGCCTGATTCCATGTAGGCAGTAGAAGCAATGTGCTGTGCATTGCTACATGCAAATGGCAGCAAATACAAATAGAAAGTTTCGAATCCACAGGTTAATTGCTGATTTTACGTGTAGCAATCATTTGATAGTTTCTTACTTGCTGAATCAGCAGGTTTTCAAAATACAACATTTTGGACAAATTTCTTTTTGACTTATTTGCCCTTAATGCGGAAATTTGGTTTTGAATTAATTTAACCTGCAGGACATCAAACCTTTAGAAGTCTCTATTTAGAAGTCTCTATTTCTGTTACTGTTTTCATCTTCCATATATTCTTATCATGGCCTGCAGCCGCCTAGTTTGGCTGTTCACCCTGTTCTTTCTGTTCTCACTTTGATGTTTCACCAATGAGTACCAGAGCACTCTGTGGAACCATGTACAAGTGCAGGAGATCTTTTAAAAGAATGTTAATGAACAACTTTTCCAGAAGTAATTATAATGTCCCATAGATTTGGAGGCAACATACAGCAACACTGAATTGTCAGAGCACTTGACAAACCAGCGTTCCTGCAAACTTAATAAAAACCATTCATGTGAAATACATGTCTTTCTTGGTTGAAAAGTAGATGAAGTTCTGCATGAACTTTTGGAGTATGTGAAACCTCAGTCAGAGAGCACTGAGATATAAAATTGATACAAAGTCTGAAAGTCTTGTGGAAGTAGGGCAGCTTTGCTAGCCGGAAAATTGATGCTGTGTGTAGAAGGAGACTAGTGTGACAAGGGTTGCTAATACAATGTACTTCAGTATAAATACATGCTGGATGTGAAATGTGACTTTGAAACATGCTGTTTACAAAGTAAATATTTTCTCAGACAAGGAGGCTGGATAAATTTTCAGAGTCACGTGTGTTTACAAGGATTATATAAGCTGTGGGGCTACTGAGGTTCCTGTATTTTGCTTTGCTTTAAACTGATATAAATCATAAATGGCTCAATTAGACTCAGTAGGGTACTTTTTGATTTTTGTTGTAACTACTAGAAGCTAGGATGAGTTTGACATTGATTTTATGCACTTTTGAGCAAGAGGTAGTGTTTAAACTGCAACATCTAAAGCGTAGCCATGCTGACTTGTATACCCACGTGTGGCTGATGTGGGGAGATGTTTGATGACACTTCTCTTCTTTAGATGGAAAGAACAACGCTCCTCTGCTTATATGTTGTTACGCAAAGTGGAAACCAACTTCTTCCTGTTTATCTCAGAAGCTGTGACATCTGAACGGGTTACAGGACAGATGTCGTTGTAGAGACGGACACGACACATCTGTATGGTGATCAAAGTGGCTCAAAAATGTCTCCTTTATTATACAAAGGGTGTGCCTTTTATACATAGCCGTAGGTAGTAGAAGAAGGTAGCGTGGCCTTTGCCTATAGGTTAAACACTTGTTGTTCAAGTTCTAATTGGTTAATACTGAGCAGCTTCCACCTGGGCTCATCCCTCTGGATCTTGAGGGAGAAGGTTCCGCAAACGTGTCCAAACTCAGTACACACAACTTCCCATCTCAAGGGTACGCTGGGAATTTGTCAAGGTCAATGTCTTCAACCCATGCCAGGTTTTCAGCAGTCCAGCTGCCATCCCCCACAGACAGAAGCTAGGCAGTATCTCTCCCAACCTCCCTCCTCCTTCCCTGGGATATACATTTGTATTACAGAATGCAGCTTTTTTAGTCTCTCATTAAGTGTGTAATCTCTGTCAAACTCTAAGCCTAGAACAGCTGTTCTTCAAATTTTGGTGTGTAAATATTTAACAGTGCTTGTGAATTAGACACCTCCTCTTGCAGTTAACTAAAAAAAAAAAAAAGCAAAATCCTTGTTTACACAAACCAATGTATCCAGCTGTAAATGCAGTATAAAATCAAGGATGGCACTAGAGTGCAATACCCTGCTTAGAAATCAGTTGCCTACAGTAGTGCTCAAAGACATGGGAGTCTGAAGAATTCTATAGTGAAGGAGAGACTAGGACTGACTACTCCACAAGTCATTCAGAGAATCTTTCCCTGTCAGTACTGTTGTGAAAGAAGGATTTTTCTGCTCCTTTACCTGTTCTGCACCATGTGATGTGAACTACATTTTTATAGCACTAAAGAAGATGCCACTGAAAGCTTCCCTACTTACCTTCTTGTGCTAACTTTTGGCCCTACTATATACTTTTGACAGTTCTTGGTGCTTGCAATATTATTTGCACATCATTAACAATTTATACTCCATGTCAAATTTTAGATAAGCTAATGACAAGTCAGATAATATATATGCTCATTTGCACACACATAAAAATATCTTGGATAAAGAAGTACAGCAAACTGCAGAAAAGTTGCCAAATACTTTATGGTTACTTGTTCTTTATTGCTCAGTTGATGTCTTGAGAATAAATTGTCTTATTTTGTAGCAATAAGAAACTTTTCTGTATGCATCTGCAATGTCTTTTCTCGTGGGGAAAAAGTTAAAAGCTATGAGGTCCATATTTTGGAGGTATCTGTTTTAACAACAAAAAGCACTTGCACTATGTTATGTTCTAGGATTATTTACATTATATAAGTGGATATTTGCAAACATATAAATGTACATTCAGGTGTAAACATTTCTAGGTATAGTGTACATATGTGTCTTGGTGGGTAAGGAAGTATAAACTTAGACTGTTGTCATGCCATCAGGTAAACTTTGAACAAGATGAGACCTGTCAAAAACTGTGAAAACTATCCAACGATCCTTTTCCAAAGCAGTTAAATTTGTATGAAAAAGCAGTGATGCACCTTGAAGAAGAAAACTGAAGGATGTTCCCCAGCCTGGAGCAGCTGAAGTGTTTAACGTAAGAGTTTGCTCACCACCTAATTGGCATTTATGCACGTATGCAGAATGAAAAAAATCCCTGTCCACCTCCCCATGCCTAGTAGTTGGCATGTGGCCTTGCAAGGCAAGACTAGTGAGAAACAGCAGCTTTGGTAAGCGCTCATGTGATCTGAGTGGTCTTGGTTTTAGAAGGTAAATTGGTGAGGTTTGACAGGTCGGTAATTCTGTCATAGGTGGCTTTACTTGAGAGAGTTTTATATCACGGGTGCACTGTATATTAATAATGTCTAAAGACATAGCTGCCCTTCTGGTGCAGGCAGCATCCCAAGAAAACATTAATCATGTTTTCCTGAAGCAGCTGAATTGATTTCTTGGGAGAAATATTTCTTTGTCTACTCCCCAGCCATTTCTGAACATGTCACCAACTGAGCAGCTAATGAACAAATAATTACTGCCTGTTGATCACCCAGAGGTACAAATATTCCTTTAGGTTTTTAGTACAAGTTCTTTTTTACCAAGGAGTAGTGACCATTTTATTCTATCACCTTTTTTATGTTTGGGCTCTGTTTCTTCTCTTTTGGACCCTTGGGTTACATGGAGAATAATGTCATATTTACTATGCTAGCAACAGATTAAGTTTATTTATTTTAGGTTTTAGTGTAGTATCTGTTGTAGCATTCTATGTAAGCTTTCACAAGCAAAGGAAACCTACTCAGTTGTTTATTTGCATTTTCACAGTTCTCCCCAAAAAGTATCTCAGTCCTGTCCAGCAAGTGAGAAGATAGTTAAAAATGGAGTTTGTTACAATGCTCATTGAGCTGTGCGTGAGAGTAGAAGAGAAAAGCAGATGGAAGGACTAAGAACAGCTTGGATAGCCTGATGTGAACCTGGGGAGTTTTGCAAGACCCCTTTAGTGTAGAAAATACGTTAGTCATTTTGTCAGCAAGGACTTTATCTTTTGAGCTTTATTACCAAAAATCATCTGTACTTAATTAGTACCGTGCATACTGGAATTAGTTTAGAGATTCACATGCGTAACTCGGGGCATGTTTTTTACACACTTACCTATCACAAGTATGTAGAGCAACCTACTGATTTGCGTTGGAGCTCATGTATTCCTGTGCTTTGTTGAGAAAGAAAAAGTTTTCACTAAAGGTTAGATACATGCTTTAAGCATCTAAATTAACTGAAGAATGTGCATGCAAATAAGGAAGGAGGAGTCTTGGGGTTGTCCCATCCTAATGCATTAGCATAGCAGGCCCTTAATATAAATCCTCACATCTTCCCCTGAGGCTGTGGTCTCTGTGTGGTCCTGATGCAGCCTGATGGCAGAGGTGCTTTGCTCCTGCCTCATCTTCTCTACTAGATTTGCTACTCCGTTAGTCTGCTGTCAGAGCAGGGCACCTCTACAACCTGATTTGCTTCAGTTTCAGTTGCTGGGCTGAGCTAACCTGGTTAATTTTTGTATCCAAATAAAGTAACAGTCAGTCAATGTAATGATTGGCTTTGCCAACCAGGTTAAATGAGTGGGCTGCTTTGGAGCCATGTCTGTACCTGAAAAGAGATGTCTGCCTGTGGAGCTCACATCTAAATGTCAAGGTCTGCCACTACTCAAAGCCTGACCAGTTGAGTCTTCATTTTTTATTGATTTTTATTTTTCAGGTTTTGATCAATGCAAAACGTTCACATACCAGGTTGAGTTAGCTAAAGTCGTTCCCTATAAAATCTCACCATTTATACCAGACTGCTGTGATTGAGCTCCTGTCTACACATAGGAGACATGCCCCGGGTGAGCTGGTTATTACAGTCATGTTTCACACCAGTCTCATTTAAACTTCAATTGTGTTTTGGCTGTCTCTTGATTCTTCTGCTCCACAGCATTTGCAGGTGAGGTGGCAAGAATGATATCAGCTGGCATTTCTTACCAAAAGCTATTTAGTAGTCTGCTTCCCCTAGAAATTTGCCCCTATAGATGACTCCAAAGTGAATTTTTTTGAACCTGAGTGAGCTGCAATAGAGAAGAAAATATCCCCTCTTCACTCCCAGCCTCTCTTTCTGGGAGATACCGGTTTCAGGTCTATTTTAAAGGCTGGCTAGTACTCAGTGCATCGCGGGTATGAAGAGAATTGCTTCACTTTCAAGGTGGACATTAAAATTATTTACACTTCTCTTCATTGCTGCTGTTGGGCCTTCCACTTCCATAGACTCACAATCCACAATCTCCAAGAAAGTCATGAGCAGTGAATCTAAAATGTCTTAGAAGTGTCCTCCAGAAACCTCTTTTAGGGGCATCCCCACCACCTATTTTGGGTTGCTTCATGCTTCTAGTTGAGATATTATTTAGAGGCTCAAAGTCAGGCAACTCAGTTCCCTGTGGTGGAAGGCAATGGTGGTGTTATTCTGTGCAATTCTAAAGTTATTCTTATTTAGACATCTAAAGAAAATGTTATGAGTACTTCTCTTGGGACTACTAGAGGAAATTTCATGATTGGAATGCATTTGCGTTGTGCGTTTTCATGGGGTGATAGCAGGTAATGCAAAAAAAAAGACAGAGGTAAAGCAGTATTAAAGGGTATATCAAAGTTTAAAAAAATATATATTCACCTTTGACTGTTGACACTGGTTGAAGTCCTGAGGCTCTTACGTTGCTCGTCTTCAAGTCTTCTTTGGGCCACTTGGAAGCTGGAGTCTCAGTGTTTGGAAGTAAATAGCCTGTTGTGACCGCTGCAAACAATCTTTGAAAATAGATTGCCCTATCAATTTTATGTCAATTACTGAAGAAGCTGCAAGTGAGTTAATACTGACCTAATATAATGGCTTTATTTATACAGGTTGGTAAACACGCTCTATTTATACAGGTCTGATTCCATGTGAGAAAGCCTTTGTTGCATTGTAAATGGCTTTGTTGATTCTTTTCCAGTATGGCTTGACTCTTAAGGAAAACGATTTTTCCGTTTAATACTGGAAGCATACTCAGTGTATTATACTGGCACATATATATATACATTGCCTTAAATTGTTTAACAGGAGGGAATCTCCTTTCCATGCATTTTCCTAGCATTTAGTAGGGTGAAAGTTTTAGATTATATTTGTTGATTTTACTTTACAGGGATGATTTCCTTTTCTTTTTTTTTTAATTTATAACATGATCATTACATGAGTGTGAGAAGTGCCTTATGGATTTATAAGGTAAGTAAACTCGAGGAGTGATACTGTGCAAATTTCTTTTTTCTTCATATCTACTTCTCCACGTTCACATTGTGTAGGTTTGATTTCCAAAAGACAAGATAAATATGGAAACCTGACAGCTGAAAACATCATCAACTGGAAACTTGTGTCCTGATTACACTGTAGAGAAAGTGATGTTTGCTTTATTCTGATATATGAACAGGGCAGTGAGTGGCCAGGTGCTGGGCCAGCATCAACTATTTACTTTCCTACATAAAGAGTGATGAAAAGCATCAGAAGGCAGAAGGAGCAAATTTATTATTTTTTTTTTGTAAGCCTCAACTAAGTGGATCACAGGACTACTCTCAAGCAGTAATCTATCTTTGCTGTTCTGAAGAACACATTAACCTTTCCAGAGACCACATGTCACTGTAGGGTTTTGGCCTGAAATTTCTCTTTTCCAACGTCCTCACCCATAGTGCCTGTCCAGGCAGGAGTGAATAAAAGACCTGAATACCAAGATCAAGTAAGAATGCTCATCATGAGCAAGTAAGCTCATGCTGTTTCTCTCCTAGTGATATTTTAAAGCTTCTCACACGTCAGGGGTGAATTTGGCATCACCACAACTCGAGCTGTGCATCGGACAGAAAATTTCCAGCACTGCTGGAATAAACATGTTACTAAGTCAGGTTCAGAATACTCCACAGGCAAAACCACTTGCAGAATCAGAATTCAAGGGTCTGTTTCAAAACATCTCAATATCAAAGAGGCAAGAAGCAGGAGAAACGATAGCCGCTGAGCAAGTGTTTAAATCTTAACAGATGAGTACAAAGGAGGCAAATAATTCTTATATTCATTGTCAACATCAGCTGAAAGTGACTGACTGATGCTGTTAATGGTGCTTTGGGTTTATTTTATGAAATACATGCAAATACTGTATGTATGCAAAATCCATGTATATGAGGACTGAAATAGGAGAAAATAATTCAGTACTATATCAATGAGTAGCTAATCATGTCAAGCTGGCAATATTGCAGTAGCATTCAAAGCGCTATGAGCAAGTTCTTTTCCTCCACCATCTTTAATGTTTCTGTATTTTTCCAGGACACTAAGACTGTATGAATTTTATCATTCACACCATATGATCTCTTTTGCTCCATCTGTTTGGTGAATTAAATGTAACAATTACTATTAACCTTCATTACAGGGTTTAACTGCCTTTTAAGGTGGGTATGCATTTTTCACCAACTTTTACAATACCAATTACAGAAATTGCAACATAAAATATTTGCTACATTTGCTCAGTGCTTTTATGGCAGATATTAATATTTGCTTTCTGATTCTTTTCTGGTTTAACACAGTGTGTAGAAGTTTCATTTCTGTACAAAGAATGGAAAGAAAGGAAACCTGGCTGCCTTCTCAGTTTCGATGCATTGGATTCCTGGGGTGAACATGAGCTAGGATATGAGAATAAATTTTGTCCAGTGTTATGTCCTTACAAAAGACTTTTCTGCCAGGTGTGCATATTCACAGTAAGTGGGCAGTTGCCAGCAAATGTAAATCTGGAGCCAAATAAGCAGCTATTCAGTGTCAGAGCCTGATACAACCTATTTTTTTGGTTCAGTCATTAGTACTAGCCAAAATCTCTTGAGGCTTGATAAAATTGGTTTGCGTGTCAGAGACTACGTTAAGTACAAGGCTGAAGAAGGCCAAGGTGAATCAGAACATGCGATCTTAATGTCTTTATTTCACATGTGTACATGTGGAGGTACTAAGTTATTATTTTGATGGTTCTGTAGTAGTAGAAAACTTGCATTACGCTGGGCCCTGTCCTGTTTTTGTCATTTTTTATGGCATTTAATACCACGCTGTTTTAAAGTCTTTGTGCAGTCTATAGAGCAAACAAGTCATTGTAGAAGATGTTGGGAATGGCCAGTGATTTGAAAAGCTGAAACTCTTTCAAAAACAGGGCCATTTTCATGTGTTTGAGGCCAACTCCCTTCTCACTTGACAAAGCATAGGTGCTGAGTAGCTTAGAAAATTCAGGTTGTTATTTTACTAAGGGAAAAGGTACTTTTTGGTGTGGGGAAGGAAGCATGAGGGGCTCAATAACTGCAATAACTGGAATTAACTGCAATAACTGAATGGAGGAGGAGCATGCCTGCCCATGCTGGAGATGAGAGGAGAATGACCAAAGGGTGGATGTGAGAGGGAGAGTGTCGGTGAGCGCAGCACTGATGCAAGGAGGTGAGAGGGAAGGTTAGAGACAAGCACGCTCATGAAATGAGGTAATGTGCATTTAAGCATAAATAACATTGGTATTTGCACTTCAATAAATGGGTGTTGTTGACATGGATTTAGAATGTCCTTCCTTTTCTGCAAGCGGTATTGTAAAAATAGCATAAAAGCCAGTCTCGCTTCTCGGGGTGTTGGGGTGACCCGGCGTGTGCTGCAGATGTCCCGTCAGCCTCAGGTGCTGAAGGGCAGCATGGAGCTTGATGTCCAGCTCTGTCTCTCTTCAGAGACAGGGAATGGCATTAGTCCCCCATTCCTGCTGGGCACCAGGCTGCTGCAGGGATGCTGCAGGTGAAGCTTCACCTTTTCTTTCTAAGCTTTGCCACCTCAAAATTGGTCTGTGCTCTGCTGCATCCTCTGTGGGGCCACACCTAAGGACACAGCCTGCCTCAGTATGCATACTGCTCGGGGCTGGGTGGAAGAAAAACTGCATCTCATAAAGGTAAAACACCTTCAAACATGAACTAGCATCACTTCAGTATGCAAAGATAGTGTTCAAGATTATTTTTTTTAAGGCCAGGTTGGATGGGGCTTTGGCAGTCTGGTCTGGTGGGAGATGTCCCTGCCCACGGCGGGGTAGTCAGAACTAGACGATCTTTAAATTCTCTTTCAACCCAAACCATTCTGTGATTCTATGATTTTAAAGATGGATATCTGTGGATCATCCTTGGCTCTAGATAGATGCTTTGTAATCTCTGATAAACTTATGAATTCCCTCTTTTGGTAAAAAGCTTACATTAACACAGACTATACCTATCATGGGTCCAGACCTTACTGTTAGATTTTCAAGTCAAGGCACTTATACAGAAAATCTATTTTAAGTCATTTATAGAGGCTTCTAAAATTTTATTGGTTATAGTCTTTCTCAAATCACTGTATGGTCTCACTGATGGCAGCTGAAGTACCTGGCTTTACACACTCAAACTTGCAAGCCATAGCTTCAATAAAATTTTGTTAAACACCTTCTTATAAATTCTTGCTCCTGCAGTGTGCAGCAAAAACCAGAGAACATAAGTGTGATACAAAAGTTTTTACTAACCTTTGTTTAAGGTGATCTGCACTGTGCACTTACAGCTTTGGCATGCGTAATTAATGCAGTCAGCCCAAATTCGTTGCAAAACTGTCACACCATTCTCTGTGTTTAATAGACTATGTATTTTTGTGATAGGTGTGTGTGTATATATATATATACACACACATGTTGTTAGATGTAATTACAGTCAACATCTATGTGTATATGTACACTACTTCATTATTTTAACAGAAAAATTAAGGTAATTGATTTTTATTTTTTTTTGCAAATAGTTATCCTCACTTTTAATACAGTGATTGCTCTAGTCAAGGACAAAGCAAGGGTGTTTTCTTTTGGCATGTATAAGAGTCATTCCCAGTACCAAACTACAGTTACCTGAACATAAAAGGAAAAGCTTTAACACAGTAAATTTACATCTCTATCTGTGCTTGACAAAATTCTAGCCATAATTTGATTTGACCATATACACAATATATGTTTTTATTTAAGTAATAATGACTGAGGCACAGAGCAATTCCTGAAAATTAATGGCTAGCTGAAAAATTTTATAGCCCAAATGCAGCCAAGGGACATTAATCCCAACTGGTCAATTCTCCATGAAATGCCGTGTGTCAGAGGTCATTTGTAACATTCCCATCCCTCCCACCCACCAATAAAGAAAGAAAATTAAATGCTACTTTCCTCCTATAGCATCACTGAGCCTTGAAGCAGTTCCCAGAAGCCCCTGCTAGAAAGCATTGTGGTTGCTGCCATAGCAATGAAGGTTTCTTAGTGGATGAGTGATGGAGAACATTTCAAGAATGGTCTTTCACTGTCTATTACTTTAAATTTGTTAGTGAATAAAACTCTTCAGTTTGCTTCTTATTGCTGACAAGGGGATGAAGAGACTGCTGTTTCCCTTGCCACTAGAAAGCTGTGGTGTTAAGAAGGTGGGAGGAGTTTGCATCCCAAATAT
Organism: Trogon surrucura; assembly: GCA_020746105.1. NCBI lineage: Eukaryota > Metazoa > Chordata > Aves > Trogoniformes > Trogonidae > Trogon > Trogon surrucura. The sequence continues at coordinate 22,776,341 of CM036622.1, read as the reverse complement.
ATCATGAATCTATCTTACCTACCGTGGCTGCCATCCTTCTAGGAGCTTGTATTTTTTCACCTGTATTTAGTGACCAGTATTGAATACTTGCAACTCTAATGTGTTTTCTTTCAGTATTTCATTAATGGTTGGTAAAAATTGGTACATTAGAGGCTTCTGTTTCAAACTGGAGGGCTAGGGTAAGTGTAGCGGCTATTGAAGAGAATAATTAAGAGATTAATGAAATAATGGAAAAGTAATTGTAACAAGCTGTCAAGAAGGTCGTTGTTGAATCTTGAGGTTAAAAAAAAACAACACTCCTTGCATTTTTTGCATTCTTCAGAGTTAGGTGAAAGCACAATTTCCTTTTGCAAAGCATAATGAAAATCATGTCTGTGTATCATCATATGTGGCAAATCTGTCACTTGGCATGTTCCCTCTCTTGCTAGCATACATACACCTTAGGAAACAAACTCTAATGGCAAGGAATGACAACCAGGGCAGGGGGAGATGACAAAAAGCCTTTCACTTTCTGGGCTGAGCACAGCCAGTTTTAAAGCATACCTCCATCAGGCTTTCACTGGCCCTCCCAGCGTGTACTGGGGCTCGCAAATTCACCTGCCCACAAAGGGCTTTTGTTGTTACTCTTCAAGAATGGGAAAGAAGTTGGTCACTGCAGATTCAGGTTGATCGATCTTTGGCAATGTACTTTTTTAGGTTATAACTGTTTATCTGCTTTTTTATGAGAGTCTTGGAAGCTAGAGAGTGGATTTTAATTTCAGTGTCCTGCCGCCTTAGTCTCTCCAAGAGTAAGAGAACTGGTCTTTCGTTCTTCCACTCATGAAATGGAACAACAATCTTTTCCATTATTAAAATTTTGACTTAAAATTGACAAAAGGCATTACAAATGCAAAACTGAACTTACGTTCTGTATAAGCACTGGCGTTCAAATGCTTGACTTGGAATGGTTAGTCACTGTATCTGTGTAGAGCGACCATGTAAAAAGCCTTTTTCAAGTGAAACAAGATTTTCAGATATCCCAAACCATATTAGTACATGAAAGAAATATTGCAGTTAGGTGTCTTGTGGCTGTCCCTGAAAGCCTGCTGTATGTATCACAGAATACTGGATGATGAAAAGGGTACAGTGAACCAAGGCATGCGTGACTCCATTTGTTTAGGCAGAGGGACTTTGATAACTTGTTCCTTATCTCTTACCCAATATGTTGTTCATAGCACTGATCTAAAAAGCACAACCAGGTAAAGTGGACTTAATTCCAAGTTATTCTATTAAGACGGATTACTATTTCAAGGGTTTTCTTGTGCCACGTGCGACTGGGGCCACAGTCTTGAAGGTAATTGCACACAGGTCATGCCATTGTGTAGCAAGACTACTCGTATGCGTGGCTTTGTCTATGGATGCTGCCATTCACAGTATCACAGCCGTTCTCATTAAAATTATGCATTATCTTTAAAGCAAATCACTTTTAATGGAATTACATGAGCAATATCACCACTCAGACTGGATTCACGATCTGTTTTTTTAATTATGGAATTTAATTATTTTTCTTCTAATATTTAGTAGTGAATTTAAATTTGATTTGGTTTTTATCACTTAAACATCCTAAATTTCAGGGATTCACTAAAATGTGTCACATCATTATAACCCTTATTATGAATTATTCACAGTAATTACTGAGTTGTTGCAAACTTCATTATGAAATTTAAAGTACCAGAAAATCTGGTGGTGATACTGTTTTACTCCTTGGATGTTCTTAAAATAAGTCAGAGTCAACAGATTGCAGAAATATGCAATTACAAAGTTATTAAAATGCAGATTTTTGGCAGGAAGCCACCCTAGTCTCTTATGTTCACAGCTGTCTATTTACAGGAAAACTGCCCTGAGCAGCCTGTGGTGGCTTCTTTGAGCTTTTACGGCTGAGTGGGTCAATGTAGGGGCCTCTCTAAGGACTAGGTTCAGTAGCTTTTTACCTCCTAGGTCATAAGCTTTTCTTGAAATTTTTTTTTTTTTTCAGGCAGGAGGGATTGACAGCAAACCATCTTTTGTTCACTGTTGTGCTGACGATAAGTCCAGGGTGGCACTCCTGAGAGCCTATGTATGTGCTGTACCTACATCTACACAGATGGTTCCTCGGATGAGAGCGTGGGCCACTCAGCTGGCGAGTGTAGCATCATAAATTTTGAATTACATTTTTGAGGTCAGTGTAACATGCGTTTTCCCCAGTCAGAACTGGCTTTAATCACTGCCGTCTTCACAGTTCTCTGAGAGCAGAGCCTCCTGGAGTATTAATAAAGTGTCAAGTGGTTTGCTTTAATGAAGAAGTAAGCACTGTCAGCTTACCTTCACCCAGTCTGCCGTAACTTCACTGGATGCCCCAGTTGTTTTTTTTCTCTCTGCTCAGTGACCTGGGCACAAAAATTATTACCTACTTAGTGTAGAAAAAACCAGTTTTCAAAGCCGGTGCTCTAAGTGGTGTGTGCAGATATTCAACGCCATTGACAGCAGCCAAAAACTGTTCTGTCCATGGTTTGGCATCCAGGTAGGACTAATATGTGGTCGCTCCTTCACAGTGTCTTTTTTTGCAAGGTGTTTCTATGATAAAATATAATGGAAGAGCCTCCTCTTCTAAAGCTATAAATATCTGATACTGTTGGGAGGTTGCGAAGCAAATGCCATTAATATCAATTCAGGGTCTTTAACAGTCTCCCACAGACAAGTGACATTTAGGGTTTCAAGACTGAAATGAATGAGAAAGAGAAGAGGACCATCAGGGAATATATTAGGATTGGTTAATATTATACTCTCCCATTATATATGGGACTACTTGGTAGTACTTTAATTTATTCCCCATAAATACCTTACTTTCTCTCAGCAAAGTCCAGTCTGTGTTGTTCCAAAAAATTCAAAAACTGAGCACCCTCTTCATAGATTTTCCTGACTGATAATGAAGAGCCTAAAACTTTTAAGACGTTAAGTCATCAGTTGAAATCTGTGTTCATCCTGAGAAACTTGTATGGGTCTTTCGGATGCCTATACAAGTGGATGTGTGGGCATGGATATCTTGTAAAGAGGAGGATGCAGAGAAAACCCTAACAGAACTCTACCTCAGCATTGCTGGTGTGTACTGTGTTATACAGGAGGAGGTATTCTGAGATTACTGTGAACAGGAGAAATACATCTGAAGAGCTTAATTTTGAGGCTCTCCAGAGTTGTAAGCATACCAGAGGGCTGCAAAGGTGCAAAGCAAAAGTCATTAAACCATTGAATTGTGCTTCCCTGTGCTGTGTTCCTGAGCCATCCAGGAGGCAGGCTGGATGCTGGTGTACTGTACAGCAGCTTGGGTCTACTTTAGTTTTATGCCTATAGATAAGGTACTCACAGGCAGTTCAGCTGATGTAGAAGTGGCAAAGCACAACGTGCTTTTCTTCCACCCTGCCAGAGTGTCTCTTCGGATGCAGAGTGAAAGATGTATGTTGAAAGAGGAGGAACTCAGTAGGTATTCTCCAAAGACAAGCAACTGTACTCTGCTGAGCAACGGCAGAGCACTGCCTTGTTCTTCGTCATTTGCACCAAAGGAACTCCACTGATTTCAGTTCCCAGTCCTGATTTCTGCTCTGTGGGTGAAGAAATATGCCCCTGAACACACTGGTGGACATTCCCTGTGCTGCTGGTGTTCACAATTTTCAGAGTACACGTGTAAAGAAATACAGTAAAAATCAGGGCTGGCAAAGGTACTGAAGGACTCCCTCCATAAGTCCCTCCAAGGCACTTTCAGGTATGTTTTCCCTCGTCCAATTTTAAAGGCCCTGAACCAAAAGAACCTTAAAATGCAGGGATGAAGGTCTGGGACCATGTGGAGACACATCCAAAGGCTTTGATGAATGAGGAGAGAGAAAGTCTTTTCTATCTGTGGTATCCTAGAGACTGAATCTCCACAGGAGAAAAGACAAAGGGTCAGAGCATGCCCACTTTCTCCTGGGCTTTTCCAGAAGTGAGTAGATTTTGATTCCCGTGGAAAACAAAAAGATAGAGAAATGCAAAAAGGAGTTTGGGTAGGAGATTTGAGGAGCCCTTGGGCAGGTGAATGATCATGCTGGAGCCAGTGAAATGGACTGTGATCAGGAGAGAGGTGCAGTGCCAGTGTGGGTCTTACCAACTTAGGGTGTCTGAGAAGATGTACGGGCAGACTGGTGTTACTAATGCTTTGTTTGTTCCTTTTGCCTCAGTGTTGGTTAGCACAGGGTTAACAGAAACTTTGGCCATTAGATACTTTTTAAGATTAAACCAAGAACGAAGGAGGCAAGCTTGCTTAATACTAAGTGGGCCCTTGTCTGGGTGCTTTTCCTTATTTTCTCTAAAAGTAATCTATTACCACATCTCAAGAGAAAAATGACCCCAATCTAAAGATTAATAGAGCAGTGTGTGGACGTTTCCAGTGATGTGTATGAAACTCAATTTTTTTGTCACTGTATGCACTGAGGTGTCCTTTATCAGCAAATCTCTAGATCTTAAAAACTAGGCTGATTATTGAAGAGGGCAGCAGGCAATTTAGGGCGCACAGTGTTTTCTTATGACAGAAGGTCTGCTGTGAAGTGTGGTAATTTATGTTGATAAATTGTGGCCATCAGAACATCTAGATTGCTTCATAGGATGAATTTCTAAACATACATCTCTAGTTGCAGTAGTGGGGGGTGGGAAAAGGGTATTTGTTTGAGGAATTTCTTGAAAATTGCTACAGGACTTTCACATGTTCTTGAAATTGGCTCATTTTAACTAGGGTCAGATTAAACCAATTTTGGTTTAAGTAAAATAACTTCCCTCCTCCATAACCGAGCTGAGGTGAAGATGGAAGAGACTACACAGTGTCAAGACTGAGTAGCTTTTGAACGCTAAATCTCTCCTAGCAAAGGTTTTTCGGTTTTGGAGTTCTGTGTGTGTGCCAAAATGCAAAGCCAGCTTGGCTTAGTCAAGGCACATCTAAGTGTAGCAAGCCGCCTTCATTTAATCAAGAGACAAGAAAAATTACCATAATCGTTGTAAGAAAAACTGCTTTGGAGAGAAAAGAGAGGAGTTTTCATACCATGTTGTTATTGATGTGTCTTACTATCATTACGGTTATAAATAAAGAAATTAATTTAAAAGTAGAAGGGCTTTGCTGGCGTAAGTTTTGCCTTGCTTTGCTTGCTTTTTAAATCAAGATTTAAAGGTGCTGGTGAGCATAGATGCTCTTAGGAGAGGTTACATGTTTTTCTGTCCTTTTTCCATCACGTTATATGGTCAGAGGTTTTAAAAGGAATCCTTTGGACTTCAGTTCAGCACAACACAGGCTGTGCACTGAGGTTTCTGTGGTATCAGGGCCATGTCTTTGTGGACTTAAGCACATGATTTAGTGCCTCTCATAACTGTAGCCTGTAGAAAAGAACAGTGAACTAGACCAGGTCCGAATTAGGTATGAATTTACCCTGAAGACGAGCATGCATATGTCTTGGAATTGCAGTTGTCCCTGAAGGTGATGGTTAATGTACTCAAATGTCCTGAAGATTTTACTGTTTGAGCCCGATTTCCCTAAGGAGTGATATTGAGATCTATTAGGTGTTTTCAAAGCGGGAAATACATTCAAAAATTCACCCGTTATGACCCATCTTGACTTACAGATCTTTTGCAAAAATGGCTCTGGATTACAGCCTTCTATAAAGTGTGAGAGGTTTGAGTCTTGTCTCCTATGACTCTGTTATACAGAGCTGCATGCACATGTGCAACAAAAGGGAAACTACAGCTTAACCTGTTTACTAATGATGGTAGGTGTAGCTCCTTAAGGCCGAATGCAAGCATGGCATATTCTTAGGAGACTTGTAAAACTTTATTTCTAAGTACCAACAACAAATAGTGGTTTCCAGCATGTCTGCTGGAGCTCTGGAAATGGGTGTTTTACTTTGCACTAGCATTGAGAGCCTGTTGGGATTTGTTCAAATAAGCTCTTTTCTCCTTGATGTGTTTTAGTATCTCCAGTTTTGCCACAAGTATCTTCAAGCTGGTATCATTTCCCCTTCTGTTAATTTTTTTGTCAAGGTTGCAGCTTTCCATGCTAGTGGTTCAGAACCTAGTCTGAAGGTGGTATATCTCTGTTGGGCACATACCATCTCCTAAAGGAAAAAAAGTGAGAGATCTTGAGTTTTTCATCTTTCTAGTGGAAATCTCTCTGGGTATTATCTTTTGTTTCATTAAAAAAAAAAAAAAAAAAAAGGCTGATGGAATCAATTGCAGCTTTTTCTTTTGTGTTCAGACTTGAGCTAAGAAAGCACAAAAGCAGCAGCACGCTTTTGCCCAGTCCATTGCAATGTAATTGCATCATTCAGTAAAAATTACAATTGGCTCTGCAGTATAAGGGAGAAGGGAATGAAAGGCTGACAGGCAAGTTCTGGCTCACCTTAGAAGTGTGCATGAGGAGCGTTGTCACGTATCAATGGAAGGGTAGATAGGACTGGGCCCTGGGAGTTATATTCTCATTACATTACCTGTTCAAAAAACGTGAAGGGGGAGTAGACTGACAGGCTTCTGTTTTCTATTTGAGGAAGATTAAGTTTGGAAGGAAAATATCTAGTAATCACTGGGGTACTACTTATATCATAAACTTGTGTCAACTTAACTGATTTTAATAATTACTATTATAAGAAACAGCAACTCTTATCTCTGCCACTGCACACGTGCTGTGGCAATGAGGAATTTTCCTTTTTTTTTCCTTCCCTCTTCTGCTCCCTTTACACAGTACCCTGACTTAACTCATTTTTCCTCCCTAGCCGTCAATCACTGTCATATTATTTTGCATCATATGCATGAAGAAGAGCAGCTTTTTCCATTAAGTAAGCCAATTCTAAAGCTGCCTTCCCAGAGGCTACACAGATTGTGCAAGCTGGAGGAGCTCAGAAAAGAGTAAACTGGACAATAACAAAGGCTCCCAGAGCTGCTTCTGCCTGCCAATCTCTCATGCATGTATTCACACAGCACTATATATAGGGCATGCCTCCAGGGCCAGAATCGTGTCTATCAGCTCGGCGAGCAGACCTCCTATCCACACCATTAATCACAGTAGGGAGGAGGGAAACGGCTCATTACGCTACATCAATGATATTGTCCATTCTGTCTTCTACAAATTACAGTTGTCTCAGTGTTGCGTTCAGCATCCCCTGACTTTTGGAGGCCGTGATCCAAGAGACAGAACAGAACTTCTCAACAGCAGTGTTTACCTGTGGGCAACAGAGGGTAGCCAGCAAACCGCATTTATTGAGTTCACAGTGCTATAGCAAGGAAGTCTTTCCAAGGGGTGTTTCTTCTGCTGTTAAATCTTTGGTAGTGTTCTTTCTCTCTCCCAAAATGATGACTCTGAGGGACTTTCTCTGTCCTGCAGCATTGTGTTCAAGCATCCCTGTCCACTTCCAGTATAGTTTGTGTGCACCATGTCTGTGAGGCATCCTTTTATGGCTGACTGACCTCAGGTATATTTGAGTAAGAGCTTCCTGAAGTATTCTGGCCTTCCTTAAAGGTCCTGTGCTTTACTGGAGAATCCTACAAGTATTTGTGGGTAACCTTTCAAAGCAGCATGCAGAGATTTATCCATCTGGCTGCCGATGATGATAGAAGTCACATAACTACATTTTTGCTCACAGCTTTTAGACTCTTGCTTTATGGAGCTCTTTTCTGCTTAGGTACCTGTAAATGAGCCCTGTACTTCAAAATCTGTATCATCCAGGTTTCACTCTTGCACGCGACACATGACACACGACACATGACATGTACTGATCTCATTCCTGTAAAGCTCATCTTTATCAGTTCTGTACAGACCTTGCAAGGTTCTCCAGTTCCTCCTAGAAATGTTGGTGTTTTACTTCGTGTTTTCTAAACCCACCCTCCAGTAGGATTTAAGCTCTTATCAGACTTTCCTGACCTGGCTGATTCTGAGGATTCCTCCAAAGTTCTTTCCTTGGTCTCATGAAGTCTGCATTGTATTAGGCATGTATGTGGTATTATTTTGATGATCTTAAAACAAGCCTGCCCATTTCTAGGAGACCAGTGCTGCCTATTCCATAACAAACAAACAGTTTGATAGGAGATCATGCCTTAAATTACAAAATAGATATAATTGTTCAGTGATCACTAAGCTTGATGTTGGGTCCGGAGCTTGAAGTAGACATCCTTTAGGTTTTAAGGTTTCCTTGGAGATGGAGTGGCCCTATTACTGGATGGCTTCCGGTGATAGGTAGTGATATACACCTAAAGTTATGATATTAGGAGGACTACGTGCCTATCTCCACATCTTCCAAGAGGTGAAATAGTTGTAGGTCTTGTTTGCTTTGAGACTTCTGCATTTGGTTAATTACGAAAAGCATCTACTCTGACTGGAATATCTCAGGATTAATCTTTGGATGTGTCAATATATTCTTGGTTATTTCTGCTTGCTTTGTAGCCATCAGAGATTTTTTTTTTTATTTGGGTGTTATAGAGCATTTAGGATAGTAGAGCATAGAAGAATTAAAATGAAAGTATTAGAGCTACATTAATATTTTCCTATGAGCGTTAGTCATAGAGACATCCATCTTTTCATGCACTATATAGCAGTGTTGAAACTACAGATAGGAAACACCACACCGACAGTTGAAGGAATGTTTATAATTTGAAAATACTGTGTGCTTTATTATTTATCTGCCTGATCTGAAAGTAGAAATTCATGGTTTGGGGATTTTTCTTCAATTTTAAGCCAACATACCTAGTTAACGTAAGTTTACAAACAACACAGGAAGTAAACTCTTACACCTATGATTCTTCCCCCAAATAAAGAAATACTCACTCATACTTGTATCTTTTTTAACTGTACTTTTTTCCTGTTTTAACACTTTAGACCTATTGTGTTAAAAGGAGAGAGGCAACAATTCCTGTTGTGGACAAGAGGCAATTTATTAAAGCAACAGATACGCAAATTAGTTTTGATTGCCCATGATAGTGACTGTCTGCAAAGCACGTGCAAAAGTTACAGATGTTTTAGATTATAAGCAGCTCTATAAAGATTTCCTAAGTATCTCGGGGCAGCACTTGGTGAGACCAAGTGTTCAGACCTTACCCAAAGGTGTCCCTGTGGAAGGGAAAGAGAAGCTCAGCACGTTGACTGATCCCAGGAGTCAGAGGTGGTCTGTGGTGGCGTTTTCTCTGACGATGGTGGAATCTTCCTCAACATCCCCCTCTCTTGGGCCATTTTTATATTACTTGTTACCTTCCAGGTGGAGTTTGAGTGACTCTAGTCATGCATGTTTACTGTGATTGGTGTAAATTTTCCTTGCTTCACATTTAAAAGTGTAGAAAAATTCAATGCGCCAGCTCAGTGAGGGGTGGTCGTGCCTCGGAGGCGGGTAGCTTTTGGGGCGGAGGTGTGTTTTGATATTATAATGAGATTATAAGGAGCACAGTTCACCCAAAGGACAGTATCTATCAAAAGATGACAGACTCTTGGCCCAGAATAGTAAATGTGCAGTCAGCTGGCTCCTTGATGTCTCCAGGTTCCTTTGTGTTCACAGAGCTTGACCACAGTATCTCCACAGTGTTCCGTGCTCTGTGGGATTTTCTTTTAAGGTCAGAATCATTAAGCTTCCTTAATGCTACCAACCCTTAAGGTTACCTTAGAAACCTTTTCGGGGAGAGCTCCTTATGCACCAGGTGCACACTGTCCTGGAAACTTTCTTGATGTTCCGATGTGTCAACAATGCTAGGTAGGCAATTAAGTGATTTTAGACAATTATCCTACATCAAATGCCATGAGAATGCTTAGTTTTTGAGGCCTAAGTGCTCTGGCAATGTTTTAGCTAAGATGGTTGCCTTGCGGTTAGAACTAAAGTTTAGGCAAAGGTGCCTAAATCCCACAATGCCACACCTCCAAAAAGTTGTATTAGGTGGTATTAGGTGGGTTAGTGAGCAACTTCTTACAATACTATTTTCCATCCTTCAGATTCTTTTAGGAAAGATGTGAGCTTAAGAGGAACTTAAGCTGTTGTCATTGTTTCAACAACTAATAGAAATATTTTAATCGTAATTTTTCACGAAGTTTGAATTTCCTCTGAGACAAATTGGCTTTCAATAAAGTCTTCCCCATTTGCAAATTAAAAAGGTATTTCATATCTGATTATTTTAAACAATCAGATAGTTAATGTCTGTGAAATTCTGCTAGGCATCATTTTGTGAAGTGACTACAAAATAAGGAAGAGTGGAAAAAGTTGAGTACAACAGATGGCCCAGATGGGAAAAGCGATGTCAAATAAAACCCAAACATATTAAATAAGTTTGAGTTCAAAATAAAATTCAGAGGTGGTTTCCTTAGCTGTTGATAGGAATGTTTCTCCTACAATTCCCTTCAGACACTGATAATTAGTGAGGAATGACAAATGTTTGAAGATGACAGTAATTTCAGATGAGATAAGGAACATCACAGGTTATAAATTGGATTTACTTTATGAAAGTTCCCTCTAGTCTATAGCCTGTTTGAGGATGTATTTCCTTACTTGCCAGTTGCAGCCATCGTGGCCTTTCAACCCCAAGTGCTAGAAATTAGCTGGTGTTGGTGGAAGTAGATAAGCTGTAATGTAGTTGGCTGAGTCTTTTATTATGCATGTGACTACTGGATTTGTAATCCCTTTTCCTTCCCACTTCTTGCAGCATGTTAGGGGTGGTTTATCAGTAGGTTAAAAGCCAGTGTCAAGTCCTCTGTACAGTAAAACTGAGAGCTTGCTGACATGCATCACTGTGCCACGGCGTGACTGTTGGAATCCATCTTGGCCAACGTGTTTGAAAGTTGAACTGCATATAATCCATCGTACTCTTAAAACTTCAATGTCTCTGACTGCACTGTGTAGCACTACATTAATTTAGCAGTACGTCTGGTCTCTGTGTTCGAGGGTCAAGAGCTTACATCACCTGGCCTGGGCAGTGCCTGACACGGCACTGCATGATTAATGCAGAAGCCTTTAATTCCACTCAGTGGAGGTAGAAGCAGGGTCTAGCCCTGCAAAGGCAATATTCCTTAGGGGAGAAGAAGCAGGAGAAAACATCCCCCAGACCATTGAATCCTTAACAATCACAGGGCCTGGAAGTGGATGACATGTTTCTGAGTGCACAGGATGAATTACTAGCCACTTTGTGAAAGCGGAGAGGGAGGAGGAGGGACAAAATAAAGGCTTTTCAAAGGTCAGGAGGAGGAAGCACACTGACACAAAGAGTGTTGTTCATATTGGAAATCATTACTCAAAATCAGTCAGACTTTTTCCAGAGCACACAACTAAGTAAAGGATCCTCAGGTGCTAGTTTTCCACAAGTTTTTGACAGTTGATGAGACTTAGGACTTGTCTTTAATTATGAACATTTTTTTTTTTTTTAATTTGGGGGACAAACATTTAAATGATCTACTAGCGTGCCAGACGGTCATTGCTGTGGAGACCAGCTTCAGGGCAGGTAAGACTGCACTGGGAGAGGGATCTGAAGCAAAAACAGCCGACAGAAAGCTCTTCTCAAGGCTTTTTTGCAGCCGGGAAAAGTGCTTTGCTTCTGCCGCGGGTTGGCAGCTTGTGGGCAGGCTGCTGAGCTAGCGTGGGGGGAGCCAGCACCACCCAGCTGTAAGAAGCCTCAGGGAGGGCAGAGACCCATCGCTGCCCTCAGAGCACAGAGCAAAGCAAACAGGGGGTGTGTGTGTGCCTTGGTGGATGCTGCAGCTCGTAGGGCAGGACGCTGAGCCTCTGCTGGTGTACAAGGTAAGTTCAATTACTCCAAGTGGTCAGAGGTCGAGGATGCTCATCCAGACTGACCTTCAAGTCACAAGGGGTCAGTCACTCGCAGACATCCAGCTATGGTTGCTACCCGGCTGCAGGATGTTGTTAGAAAAACTGTGGGCACCCGGGCAGAGGTCCCACACAAATGCACAGGCATCCAGACCTCTTGACTGCAGAGAGTGCCAGAGCCTGGCACTTGTGGTGGAGGGTAGCAGAGACAACACCTGTGTAAGATGTGAACAGGTGAATGATCTGCTCAGCCTAGTGGCTGAGCTGAAGGATCAAGTGAAGAGGCTGAAGAGTATTAGGGAGTGTGAGAGAGAGATTGACTGGTGGACCCACTCCCTGAGAGGAAGGAAACAGGTTGAGGACCCACATAAATGAGAGAATCCTCTCCCTTCTTGTCACCAAGCAGTAGGAGGGGACCTCAGAGAAGAGGAGCAATGGAAACAGGTCACTGCTTAGGGAAGCAGGCAAGTCCCTTCCCAACCTCCCCCACCTTCCCAGTTACCCTTTCAGAACAGGTATGGAGTCCTGCAGGAGGAACTGGCTGTTGGAGAGGAGGATGGTTCACACAGGCCCGGAGTGTCAGAAAGACTGGGTCACCCTAGACCCAGCATCACATCTGGCTCCAAAAAAGAAAAGCAGATGGGTCATTGTTGTGGGTGACTCTCTACTGAGGGGGGCAGAGGGGCCAATATGCTGTCTGTACCCACTTCACAGGGAAGTCTGGGACAGAGCCTTGGGACAGCTGCTTAAGGGATCAAGAGCGCAAGTTGTGTTCTCCTCTATCCCTTCAGTGGCAATCATGAATGAGGGAATTAACAGAAAGAGCCACCAGATCAATCCATGGCTCAGGGACTGATGTTATCCACAGGACTTTGAGTTTTTTGGTCACGGGCTGCTATATAAGACACCTGGCCTGATGGCAACAAAGGGGATGCACCTGTCCCAGAGGGGAAAAAGGAATTTGGGGCAGGAGTTAGCAGGGCTCGTTGACAGGGCTCTAAACTAGATAAGAAGGGGGAAGGGGAGGTAACTGGGCCTGTTAGGAATAAGCCTAAAGGAAGCATGCCAGGGCTCATAGGACAGTGGACTAGCGAGGACTCTTGCTCTGCCAACTCATTTGAGTCAGATCTGTGTGGCAGCAAATATGTAAATGCTATTTATGGGTTACAGACAGGAGGGAGAGCACCTGAGGTACTGGAGAAGGAATTACCAGTCAGCAAGTCACGGGCAATGAGAACCAAACTAAAGTGCCTCTATGTGAATGCACGTAGTATGAGGAATAAGCAAGAGGAGTCAGAGATACATGCTAGCCTGCAGGGCTGTGATATCATTGGCATCACAGAGACTTGGTGGGTTGACACTTGTGACTAGAGCTATGCACTCCAACAAAGAAGGCAGCTGGTAAAAACAGTAGGTGGCCTGCATGGATGAACAAGTTGCTCCTGGACACTCTCAAATGCAATATGCCTCTAAGGTATAGAAAAGAGAACAGGCAACCTGGGAGGATTACAAAGAAGTTGACCAGGTAGTGAGGGATCAGGTTAGGAAAGCTAAAGCCATGTTGGAATTAAATCTGGCTAGGGATGTCAAGGACAATAAGAAAGGCTTCTAGAGATACATCAGCGACAAAAAGAAGACTAGGGAAAACGTAGGACCACTCTGGAAAGAAACAGGGGAGCTGGTCACACAGGATATTGAAAAGGCTGAGGTGCTCACTGGCTTTTTTGCCTCAGTCTTCACTGGCAAGGGCTTCAGTCACAGTGCCTCAGTTGCAGAGAGGATTGGCAGAGATTGGGGTACTGAAGAACCCCCCACTGTGAGTGAAGACCAGGTTCGGAACCATATAAAGAACCTGAAGGTGCACAAGTCCATGGGACCTGATCGATACATGGGTCCTGAAAGAACTGGCAGATGAAGTCACTAAGCCACTTGCCATCATATCTGAGAAATATAGCAGTCTGGAGAGGTTCCCACTGACTGGAAAAGAGGAAACATAACCCCTGTCTTCAGAAAGGGGAAAAGGGAAGACCCGGAGAACTATAGGCCCATCAGTCTCACCTCTGTGCCTGACAAGATAATGGAGCAGATCCTTCTGGAAAAGCTGCTAGGGCATGTGGATATAGAGGAGGTGACTGGTGGCAGCCAACATGGCTTCACCAAAGGCAAATCATGTCTGACAAACTTGGTGGTCTTCTACGATGGTGTTACAGTGTCAGTGGATAAGGGAAGTGCAACTGATGTCATCTACCTGAACTTGTGCAAAGCATTTGACACTGTCCCAAATGACATCTTGGTTTCTAAATTTGAAGGATATGGGTTTGATGGATGAACCACTCGATGGATAAGGAATCGAGTTGTGATCAACAGCTCAATGTCCAAGTGGAGACCAGTGATAAGTGGTGTCCCCCAAGGATCAGTACTGGGACCAGTGTTGTTTAACATCTTTGTCAGTGACATGGACAGTGGGATGGAGTGCACCCTCAGCAGGTTTGCTGATGACACCAAACTCTGTGAAGTGGTTGACATGCTGGAGGGAGGGGATGCCATCTGGAAGGACCTTGACAGGCTTGAGAGGTGGGCCCGTCCAACCTCAAGAAGTTCAAGAAGGCCAAGTGGAAGGTTCTGCACCTGGGTCAAGGCAACCCCAGCACAAATATAGGCTGGGCAGAGAGCAGATTGGGAGCAGCCCTGGGGAGAAGGACGTGTGCGTGTTAGTTGACGAGAGGCTCAACATAAGCCAGCAGTGTGCACTTGCAGCCCAAAAGTGAACTGTGTCCTCGGCTGCATCAAAAGGAGTGTGACCAGTAGGTCAAGGGTTAATTCTTCCCCTCTACTCTGCTCTGGTGAGGCCCCACCTGGAGTACTGCATCCAGTTCTGGAGCCTACAGTACAAAAAGGACATGAATCTGCTGGAGTGGGTCCAGAGAAGGGCCACGAAGATGATTAGAGAGCTGAAGAACCTCTGCTGTGAGGACAGGCTGAGGTAGCTGTGGTTATTCAGATTGGAGAAGAGAAGGCTCTGGGATGACCTAATAGTGGCCTTCCAATACATGAAAGGGGCCTACAGAAAAGCTGGAGAAGGGCTTTTTGCAAGGGCCTGTAGTGATAGGACAAGGGACAATGGCCTGAAACTGCAAGAGGGTAGATTTAGATTAGATACAAGGAAAAAATTCTTAACCATGAGAGTAGTGAGACACTGGAACAGGTTGTTCAAGGAGGTTGTGGATGCCCCCTCCCTGGAAGTGTTCAAGGCCAGGCTGGATCGGGCTTTGAGCTACCTGGTCTAGTGGGAGAGAGGTGTCCCTGCCCACAGCAGGGGGGTTGGAACCAGATGATCTTCCCTTCCAACCTTAACCATTCTATGATTATATAGCAGCTTTTGTATTCAGCAGCATTGGCAACAAATCTGAATCTTGCATCCAAAAAAAGGCTGCAAAAGCAAACAAAAGTTTAAGTGAGCCATGTTCACTGACTTTACTGATTCATATACATGGCAGATATCACTCCTGTGTCCTTCCCAAACCAAAGTGCTCTAATGGTGGGCAAAGTGGAAGAAGCTGGTACTACTAGCTAAAATAGGCTTTACTGTGTCATAAGTTACATTTTTGTTGGAAATTTAAAAAAAAAATGGACTTTAGAGAGAAGGAAGGTTGTAAAGACACAGTGGGAAACACTATTTAAAAATAAAAATCTTGGTTTTTTTGAAAGACACGGAGAGCTGTGTCATTGAACTGAGTGACTCTGAACTTTTTGCAGTGGTTTGTTGTGGTTTCCAGTCTCCTGTTGAATTTCACGTTCACTCAGAAGTGGCAGCAGATAAACTTTCCTGGATTCCTGTGAATGAGTTTGGAGGAGTTGCAGCTCCATGAGTGTCAACAAATGCTCTAAGTTTACCATGCAAGTTTGAAGATAAATGGAATAGAATTAATAAGCATCGGTAATGGCTTTATAATTGAAATAGTATAGACATCAGAGGTACATAGGGTGTTCGTAATCATATTAATTATTTGTTAACAGAAAGATTAAGTAATAAAATTAAAAATCAAAAAGCTTGGTTGTTCACCTGCGATCTAGGGGGACATTTTGTAACAGAAATAATTGCTTTTGCTTCATCCTCAGGGTGATGTTATCTCTTTATAATTGTTTTTTTTCTGAAGAAAGCAGAGCAATCTAAAATTCTAAGTAACGCACAGCAATTGTAGGGGTGAAAATAAGCACATTTTAGAAACCTCTTACAGCATCCCACCCCAAAGCAGCGAAAGGAAGCAATGCTGCTAGGAAGGGTAAAGATAAATGGAATTACTTTTCTATTAGAAGTATAATAGACTTTATTAGTTCGTCACTTGTGCTCAGAATAGATCAGCTGCCAGGGACAGCAAGTAGATGAACATGTACCTTGTGAGCTGTCAGGAGCAGATCAGTGTGGGTTTTTTAAATAATAATTACCCGCTTCCAGAGAAATGTTTTAGACAAAAGCACAGCTGCTTTATTGATGATGCCTTTTGTGCATAAGGATGAATATTCTAGTTTGGTCTTTTCATTTTTCCATGTAAATGTAGTATCACATTTCCATAAAACTCTTTTAGGAAATGGTGCTGTTCACTGTTAAAGCATGCATAATAAATTATTTTTCAGGGATTTAATTTGATAAAAATTAGTTATTTGTAATAAAGTGCAGGTAGCTAAGAGAGGCTGCTGCTTGTGTTCAAGACGAGCAATGCCCTCTGCAAACCACTATGCAGCCAGCTGTCCTGGGACTCGGTATGGCAGGGCGCACAGAGGGCAGCACGTTTTTTTGCACCCTGATCCGTGCTCAGAGTTGAAGGCAACTGTTTGCTTCCATGTGGTCAGAGGAGCTCTTTGAGCACCATACCCACTATTCTGGCACAGTTTAATAGTCTTATCTGGTCTGGCAACTTGATTGACATGAGATCTGGGAGCAAGAAGCCCTGTAGTTGGTGGTCAAGAGTCTGTGGCACGTACGTGGCTCCAGGTGCGGAGCAGCCGTGGACTGGGGCAGTTCTGATGGGACTGGACTTGGTGGGAAGGGTTCCTGAACTTCAGGTTTGCTCTTCCTTTGCTATTGTAGCATTGCACATGGTGTGCAGCTACCTTTGTTCTGCCACAAGTACTAGTTCCAACCTGCGACTTTTCAGCTGCTCTGCTGCTTCACCCTACAAAACATGGCAGAAGCTGGAGTTAAGGACTGAGCCTTTACAGAACTTTGTCAAATTATATTTAATTTAATTGTGATACTGCAGGCCAGTGACAGCGCAACCTGTGTGGCAGAACAGGACTTTCAATGTGGAGCTCAGCTAGTGTTGGCAGAATGGAGGAGAAATTAGCCTGCTTAAATTTGGTTTTCAGGCCTGACTAGGGACTAGCTTTAGATCAAGTTCTTTGGGAAAATCACATCCTCACCATAGAGAAAGGAAGCAGAACACAGCTAAATTTGATGGCAGACCTGACACTGGTGACTCTTCCTATGTGCTGGTAGGCAGTAGAAGAGGTTGGCTGAGACCTCTGCACAGTGTTGGTGGCAGTGCTGCTGTTCTCCTTTGTGGGGCGGATGAGCAAGATCCCCATTTAACCCAAGCTGTGTAGGTGTTTACTATGCAAATATCCATGTACCCATATTTCAGCTACAGGCTCAATTTGGATGTTACAGGAATAATTGTTGTATCTGCACGTTTTTGCAAATGATGCGAGCAGCAGTGAGAAGCTGGAAGATTTGTATTATGCATGTGTTCTGAAACCCTCTTCTACTTCCTCTTGTGAATTTATGAATCTATATGTGACAGGTTTTATCAGGATTCCAAAGAATAGAAGAGAAAAATAATTAACTGTGTTCTCGTTAACTAATATAACACTTAAAAACCCGTTGAAGGATAGATAGGTTTTTGTGAGAGAGTGGTTTTTTTCATCTTTATGTGAAGTGCTGGAAAATGACTGTAGCTAGAGGCAAGATGTTGATCAAGGTCAGTCCTGGATCTGGTTGTGTTGAAAAGATTTCTGGTGCAAAGTTGTTTGAAGCCCAAGTACATGGACATAGTCTGCTAGCCCGGAGATCTAGGTCAGGAAAAGATTGCCTCTCCCTCCTTTTCCCTTGTCTCTATTCTCAGTTTCCAACAGCTCGATCACGTGGAATGTAGGAGGATTTTCACTCCTTTCTGCAGCATTGCATGTGGTCATTTGCTAGGATCATTTGCATATCTTCCTCCAATAAACTCAGTATATTTCACCATTAGATGCATTGTATCAATGTGGCAGTGTGGCAGCTTTCAAAATAGCAAGTATTTTTAGGTTCTTTGCTGTCATGTCAAACCGGAGCTTCAGACTCACATGCCAAGACAGAACACCATTGTTTTTAGCTAATCTCGGATTTCTGTGTTGTAACACATTGCCATTCTTGGCTTTGCGTGACTAAGTGATGTCTCTAAGCTTGGCAGCCTAATAGGATGATGTGTGCTATGAAGTGTCTTAATGATAAGCTTCAAACTAAGACAATTCATTAGCTGATGCATTTCAGCATTACTCCTGCCCCTTGTTCTCATGAGAATAGCATTCTTTATAGAGACCAAAATAGCAACAAGTTACTTTGTCTAGATTATATGCAGGATCTCTACAGTAGCGACTGTCAAAGTGAAGCTATAATTCTTTTTTTGCAGCTGTTTCTTCATTGCTCTAACACTGTTATTAACAGTACCTGTCACTTGTACGGCCCCTTAAGAGTTGCGAGTAGTTTGATAAACATTATACAAATTACCCAAAATTATCAAAAATGGAGTAAACACACTGCTTCTTACTGGCCAAACTAAATTCTTTAGATTACTTCATGGTCTGTTTTTGCCCTTAGCTTAGTGAAACAGTCTTCCAGGTCAGCTACTTCCCTGACTTTCTTTTGGTAAACCACTTCTGTATCGGTACAACTTTATCATATCTAGACTGGAAAGGCACTACTGAAAATAATATATACAGTTTCTGCATCAGACTTTCTGGGCCACTTTAATTAAGAGGCTAAAATGATTTTGAACAAACACTGGATCACATCTTATTGTAGTGGTAAAGCTGCTAATAGCCATAGAAACTTCCTGCAGTTAATGATTCTTGTTGATTTTGATGAAGCAGTAGTAGCAGCAGAGACATTTGCGTAGAAAGCACTCTATTTCTTAGCATCATTCTTATCAGCTTATCATTTCAAATTGCTACCAAGCAGGTGATGTGACAGGAGAAGTGCAAGTTATTCTTACAGTACCACCATGATTATTAAGATGAAAAAAATATATGGGGAAAAAAATGCATACTGGAAATAAATGTGAAAACTTCTGACATCCATTTGCATTTCTGAAGGCTCACCCAACCTGGGTGATTGCTATCCAGAGTGGAACACATAGTTCTGTTAACATATTTTTCTCTCTTTTTAAATGAAATCATTAAGCCTTGACAGCCAGTGCTTTTGTTGTCATCTCCTGAATTCCCACTGACATCAGGCTAGTTCTTTGCTGCAGAGCCCCTGCCCAGAGCCTTTGCCAGCATCTGAACCAGTGGAATAACCACCCGGCCCTGCCTGCTGGGCCCTTTTCACCCCGTACCCTCTCGATGCCTTTGTGAACCCGCTCATATGGGGCTGTTGAGGTTACAAAACCGTTGTTCTGTACTACAAAACCAGGTACCACAAGTTACAATAGCTATAGAAATTGCCCGGTGCAACCTCTGCTTATTCAAAACTCCCCTTGGCCCTGAAGGAATCTATACCAGGACAGGCTAACCTGTCCTCTCTGAGCAGACTAAGCAAGCCTTTATGTTACTTCTGTGTTGTGTCAGTATTGAAAATAGTTGTATTACAAATTATTGTTATTTGCAACTTCCAGTTTTGCAGTTCTCACTGTAGAGATCAAGGACCCAACTTTTCCTTTGTGTCCATCAGCGTGAATCAAGATTAACTCCAGTGAAGTCAGTCTAATCACAAGTGTAAAGCTAGAAGGAATAGAAAGAAAATCAGTCTATAAACTATTTGGTTTTTATTTTTAAATAGCAAAATTAATGCTGCAGGGTGACTTGCAAAGTACTAGCTCATGCGTTACTAATGCATCTCCATTTAAATGCAGATTTTTGCTCCTAACATAGAACTTCAGGGAAATCCTCTCCAGATAAACTGTAATAGGATACCAAATGGTAATTCAATATTTCACTTTAACTTGTTGTTCAGCTTATTGATCTTTATTTTCTATCATTTTGATGCAGCATTTGCCAAAGGGGAAGAGGATTATTTTCACTATAATAAGGCTTTTAATTAATAATTAATTATTTTGATATTCCAAACACCTGTGCCAGCAGTAGCAATCTGCTTGTATTCCTGTACCTACTTTTATTTCCAGTGGTGGAAATCAGCATGCTGTGACTTTACATATTTCAGAAAGTAATTGAGACACACAGTTGAGAAAAGGAAGCATAGATATCGCAGTTATCTACGTGAGATGTGCTTATCGTGATGCCGTTTTGTTCTCAGCTATTTGTGGTAAAAGCAGTAAGTTGCTGTGTTGTTGGTGAAATCCCGTGAAGTGGGGACACGTGCTACACCACTGCATGGGAGGGCTTTCCAAAAGGCTTCCATTTGCCTACCTGTCTTCAGGTAAAAGGCACAAGGCTTGACTGGCCATTCTCACACCAAAAGTCACTTCCTTCACTAAATCTGTTTTGTGGTAACAAAGGACTTGCATCTCCTGACCTTCTCTTCCGTAGCTTGGAGAAGAGGAGGCTGAGGGGTGACCTCATTAATGTTTATAAATATGTCAAGGGGGAATGTCAGGAGGATGGAGCCAGGCTCTTTTCAGCGGCGTCCACTGACAGGACAAGGGGCAATGGGTGGAAGCTGGAACATAGGA
This sequence comes from Trogon surrucura, assembly GCA_020746105.1. Classification (NCBI taxonomy): domain Eukaryota; kingdom Metazoa; phylum Chordata; class Aves; order Trogoniformes; family Trogonidae; genus Trogon; species Trogon surrucura. The sequence goes on along the minus strand of CM036622.1, from coordinate 22,755,646 downwards.
GGTTCCAGAAAAATACGAGGAAAAACTTTTTTACTGTGAGGGTGACCGAGCACTGGAACAGGCTGCCCAGGGAGGTTGTGGAGTCTCCTACTCTGGAGACATTCAAAACCTGTCTGGACATGTTCCTGTGCGCTCTACTGTAGGTGATCCTGCTCTGGCGGGGGGGGGGTTGGACTAGATGATCTTTGAGGTCCCTTCCAACCTCTAACATTCTGTGATTCTGTGATTTTGTGACCATTAGATACTGCAGTTAACAGCCTCTCTCTCAGCTGTCCAGATTTCACTGTGGTTTTGTTATAGATGTAGGAATAACCAGAGGGCTTCCTTGTTTAATTAAGGCTTTCAAATTAATGGCATAATTTGCTTTTGCCATATATGATACGTCTACTAGATCTTGAATATGGTTATTAAGAGGAATAACCTGATATTGAGAGTTAGTGTTTTTGCAGCACCTAACATGACAAGACCCAATCTAGCTATAATTAGTCCATACTATTTCTCAGTTTCTGGGCTGAAAGCCTGCAGCGCAACAGTGAACACATTGCAGTTAAGGCTTAGGTCTCGTTTTCAGTACCGGCTACTAAAAAAATAAAACTCACAACTATGGTAGCAGTATAAACATAAGAGTTTTTAAAATACATTTTTAGACTTGGCCTTTTTTGCTTTTTTTTTTTGGTGTTTTGGTGGTTTTTTTTCCTGATATATAGCTCGATTACTTATAGGGTTATTTTGTTAACATTTCCAGATGTTCTGGCAACTGTAAGATTCACCAGTTTTCAAAATCTTACATCTGAAATTAACATTTTCCACTTGGCATCCTTAGAACTGTGCATTTAAAAAGTATCAAAAATGAGCAATAAAATAGAGGAAATGGACGGTCTTAGGATTAATGAGGCCTCCTTTGTCATATAATTTGGTCAGCAAAAGGGATGTCTAAGAAATAATGGTCTTTGTGGTTATGCTCCTTTGTAGGTGGGAAACTCACCTACAGGCCTTCTTATTTCTTCTCTAAATTACTTCCAGCATCCTCAAACCCTGACAGATTCAGCCACCTGGAAAGAAAATAAAAACTGCTAGAAAAACATGCCTCTACTATCGCATCAAAATAAGCCCTGCCCGTCACCATGTTTAGGTCTGAATCACTGATAACATTGCAACCCATCAGACAACAGTAAGAATCTTTCATTACTGATAAGAACATGGGGCACACTGTAAAAAGCTCTCTCAGATTTGGTTTGTTGGTTGGTCTTCCCCAGAAAAGGCCAGAATAGCATTTGCTTCTATTTCTGAAGCCCAGAGTTGTCAGACTTCAAAACCACTGCACAGAACTACTGCTTAGTTACTTTTACAGGTAGCAACTCATGACCCCCACAGCTTTCCTTGAAGGCATGGCCAGCTCAGCTCAGTGCCACCAAGAAATGCTGACTTTATAGGTGGAAACGAATGCAAAATCATATAGCCATACTGGAGGAACTGGGTAGAGTATTTTTCTCATCAACAATAGGTTGTTATTATTTATTATTTTTGTAATTATGTAAATATGTGGTTGTTATTATTATTGTTGTAATTATCAGCAAAACCTCAGGGGAAAAAAAATATCTAATGCTGCTGGAAAGTGGAGTGTAGTTATTGATGCACCACTTCTGGTTTTATCCAAATGAAGGTTCTCATGTAAAACAAGACTACTGTTGTCTGAACAAAAATTGTCAGTGATCCAAAATCAGTTTTCTTTTAATTAGAGAAATCTGATTTAAAAAATCACACTGTGAAATCCTTTATTAAAATAATTTTTGGCACCCATCACAACTAAATACAAAATACTAGAAAATAAAAAGGTTGCTTTCTTTGGAATGCACTTCAGAAAAATAATCTCAATAGCAAGAATCAGGGAGTTTCATAGAATCATAGAATGTGTTGGGCTGGAAGGGACCTTTAAAGGTCATGTAGTCCAACCCCCCTGCAGTGAGCAGGGACACTTTTAACTCGACCAGGTTGCTCAGAGACCCATCAAGCCTGACCTTGAACGTCTCCAGGGATGGAGCCTCCACCACCTCTCTGGGCAACCTGTTCCAGTGTTCCACCATTCTCATTGTAAAAAACTTCTTCCTTCTTTCTAGTCTAAACCTACCCTGCTCTAGTTTAAAACCATTTCCCTTCATCCTTTCACTACACGCCCTTGTGAACAGTCCCTCCCCAGCTTTCCTGTAGCCCCTTTCAGGAACTGGAAGGCCCCTATAAGGTCTCCCTGGAGCCTTCTCTTCTCTAGGCTGAACAATGCCAACTCCCTCAGCCTGTGCTCGTAGAAGAGATACTCCAGCCCTTTGATTATTTCTGTGGGCCTCCTCTGGACTCACTCCAACAAGTCCACGTCCTTGTGTTGAGGGCTCCACAGCTGGACACAGTACTCCAGTAATAGTTGTGGTGGTGTTTTTGTTTGGTTTTCCCAAGGCATAAGCTCTTGCTAGGACTTAACAAGGCTGAAAGCCATTTAAAAACAGAGAAATGGATCAGGTATGAACAGGTAGAACTTCCCACTGTAAACTTTGTATCATAATGCATGACACAGCAGGCAGTTTTTGTAGAAGCTGTAGGTATATGTACATCCTCTTATTTCCTTTACTGGCTTAAAGCTAGTTTTTTCCCATCAATTCCTGTTCATTTATTGAATGGAAAACACACATTTTAAATTATGTTAGTTGAAATGTTGGCTGGCTGTGAAACCAAGTACTTGGAATTGGTCCATTTGAGCCATGTGAATGAGCAGTACTGCTTTATAGTTTTTGCATTTTTTCACTTCAGCGTTCCAAACTGATCCTTGCGCAGAAGAAAATCTGCTCCATCTAGTGGACAAGAACTTTTTATTGAAAGAAAAAAAAAAGCAAGATTTAATTTCATTTTATGCATGAAGAAATACCGCTTTAGATTTTGTTTCATTAAGCTGCCATGTTGTTCTTAATTCTTGCCTTCTACGGAGCCATTATTTCATATGCAAAGCTGAAACATTAAGAATTATTCTGACAGTCTTGAACAAGAAGCAATAAATTATACTAAATGAGTGGGTTTATACAGCAGAAGAATTGATCCACAAAGTTCCTCCACCCCTTCAAGCTTCAATATATAGTAACCAAAAATGGATAATTTGTGTGTCAACAAATATTTTAAACTATTGAAGGTTCTTTCCTACTTAAAACCGACCAGAAGCATTCATAACTTGACCATAACACTTAAGACAATGCTTCAGGAGTATTTTTACACAGGGGACCCTGCCCACATTTTACCTCATCTTCATTAAATGACCTGCAAAGGGTGAAATCTGGGTTCTCTGCCAACTCAGTCCAGTGCATCTGCTTCCAGGAGGGCAAGCGGCCTCTGCTGTCTCTTCCAAAGGCAAACACCAGACTTCATTCATTCCAGAATTTGTCTAGGAGCCTGTTGTGTGTCCAAAATCATCCTGATAGAATCTAGCACTTTTATTTTAGGTACATAATTGAGCTAGTACAGTACTTTTTTTGTCCCCTCTTTGCTGAACGTCTGCACTGCCTTGCAGTTACACTCCAAAACTCCTGAGTGATTCAAATGGCAGGAGTCTTCAGCAGGGAAACTCTGGTCTTGCCATCTCATTCCAACCAAGCACATCTAGCAGCTTAAACCTCCTCTTCAGTCCGTTCCAGGCTAGTAAGAAGAGTGGGAGCACCGATTTGGGAGGAGGCTCTGAGCCACGTCCTATGTCCTGCCTTTTGCCAGGCTGTCATTTTCAATTCCTCGTGCACAGCTTCTAGCAATGGGCAGACAGTTTAACATGCATAGTAATAATATATTACTACACCCAAACTTACTGTAGCCCATGTTCACATCTGCAACTGGAGTGTTTGTCTCCTGGGCGAATCATGAACTAGAGTTTAATACATTGTATTGCACACCCCTTGACCAGGGGAGATCTCCATTTGTCGTGGGGCCATTTGATAGCAAATCCAGAGGATTCCTCCTCCAATAATAACATGAGATCTGGCAATTCTGCCAAGACTCGCTGATCTGCCCAATGGTTCTCCCCAGCTGCAACTCCCCTTGTATCCTCCATGGAAACGTAATTCTGGCATCAGCGAAGAGCTGTCACTTGGCTTGTTTTACGGACTAAACCAAAAAGAGTTCTTACTCTCAACCTTTACATGAGCAAGGGCTAATACAGAAATGAATGGTCTTAGACGTCCCTTCAGGGAAGCTCTCGTTCGCAAAATGCAAGCAACACTATCCCCAAAAGGGAGGAAAAGGAAGATAAAAGTTAAACTGCATTTTTCAGTTTGGGGGGGGCAGCTTCTTTGGTCTCAGCTTGTAGTAACGCTGTAATCCTTATAACATGTCAGGTAAAATACAGAATGGTTGGATATTTCAAAATTACCATTACAACTGCCCTGCTGGCTGGGTTACCCTCCCCTAAAATTGTCATTAGCTATGTCACAAGTAACACCACTTGGTTTCTACTGCAGGTGGGTACCTGCTTCACTAGGCTGCAATAGAAGAAAAGATGCAAGTCACTTCAAAGTAGAAGTTTTTAAGTACTACCGCTTCTATCTGCTGGCCTTTCTTCTAAAATGTTAATATTTTAAGAGATTATAGGTTTGTTGCTAAGCTAAAGCAAACCCTTTGTTTGGAACTACAGCAAGATCTTCTGCCTCCTTTTACTTTAAATACCTTGTCTAGCACTGATACTTGAGCTGATGCTAATGAAATCCAAATTTCCAGATGTTAAACTCTGGGGAACATTTGACAATCTGCTTTTGTAATAACCTGCTGTAAACTCAAAATGCTAATTTGGGGATTAAGTATTAATTTATTCCCGCTACAGGTCATCAAATAGTCTCATACAAGCCTTCTAATTAATATTTTAACATAGCTATTTTAGATGTTGTTTATCTGGGTTAGATTTACTCAGCTGGTTTTTTTTGCTTTGCAGGAGCAGCAGTCTTTGAAACAATAAACGCACGTCAATGCGTTTGTTTCAAGAGTACCACTAAGCTTATTTATTTTTCACAGCTAACCAGGTGCTGAAGTTCGGAACGCTCGTCAGTACTTCCAACACCTATGACAACTCTGGGATTGTGACCATTGAGACGGACAAGCCTTTGCTGTGGACGATGGCTATCGAAAGCTAAGACCAGCTACAGCTGCCTTTTTCTGATCTGACTCTACTCAAATTACTGCAAAATTTCACTGAATTAAGATGGTGAAGCTGTTCTGAAAGATATAAGCAGGCACTGAATTTTATGTACTGAATAGTAAACAAGTCTGAAATAAAAGTCACTTGAGATCAAATCAAGATTAGTAGCAGTAACTGAAGACTTCATTTTGGTACCTCAGAAGACACGGGTTGCTACCCAATACAATCACAAACAGAAATGACTGTAAAGAAACTGCTCCTGCTTATCTGGTTAGTTCAGACTATTTTATGGAGTATTTGATTCCAATACTGCACTATTTCTTCCCCTTTTGCCACAAGGAAATACAGTAACAGCTGCATATAGTATAACATAATTAAAAGGTGATGGCACTAGGAGTAGTTAATCTCATTTTTCTGTCCTGGTTTGTAACGTATTAGGTGTTAAAAGATTCTCAAGAATCCTGTTATTTATCAAGGAGAGCAATAATCGAACTTTTGCATCAAGTTTTGCATGCTGAAGAAGCTTCATTTTTACGGTAATATCAGGTTTCCCAGTATTAAGTGCTTTTAAAGTCTGTAATAAAAGTAGCACTGTAGCTTCTGCAGATACCAAATGCTTACAATAAGCTTTATGGAATGAAACACAGATTTCTAGATCTCAATCCGAGGAAGAAGAGCATTGCATCTACCATAGCTTTTTAAAATCAAAACATTCAATGATTTAATAATGGTAACTTCCAGGTCAACAAATGCAGAGCCCTTTATAATTCTATGTGCAGTTCTTTTACAGAAACAGTATCCAAAAGGGGTGTATATCCTGTCCAACGGTGTGAGCAAATGGTTGATTTGGTGAAGGATTGCTTAGTATCTGACAAACTAATGTTAAACTGTACATCTTAGTAACCAACTAAATTTGGCTTTCTTAGTTATGCCATCAGAATCAGGAATGGCAATGCAAGTTTTTTATTTGCCGGAGTATTTTTCCAGTCAAGTACATAATGTAACCTAACAGGACTTGCAAATGCAGAAATGAATTCAGGGTAATGTTGGTGATTCCAGAAACCAATGACAAGAATTTCAGTCAACTGACTTTTAAATCAAACAGAAATGCTGTTTTCTTGCTGTCTACTTTTGCTGGAACAATGCTGTTTATTTACTAAGCAGTAAGTTAAGCATTAGAACAGCTTCAGTTGTCACCCTTGGAGACTTTCAATACCTCACTGGACAAAGCCTTAAGAAACCTCATCCGAACGCGACACTGATGCAGCTTTGAGCCGGAGGTTGGACCAGAGACCTCCCAAGGTTCCTTCCTACCTGAATGGTTCCATCACAGTTGAAAAGAAATAACAAAACAAACAAAAAAACCCCACCACTCTACTACCACTAAAAAAAACCAAGCCTGTAATATAGACAGGTAGGATCACATACACTTTAAAAGAAGAGTAAGATGACAAGAACATTTGAAAACCCAAACTGAGCCTGTTTAATAGCAAACAAGTTAACGCTGTGAAATCTTTGCAGCATCACAACAGCTTGTTCTTCATGATGAATACTCAGCCACCTCTGTTGAGAGAACAAAATAATCAGTTTCAAATATCAAGTGATCCCATCTGAAGTCTAGTTTATCCTCCCACCATTGGCTTGTTAGGACAAACATTACTACCGCTACAGCTTATGTCCTATTTTCATATGTTTCCCTTTGCCCAGAGGACCACTCTTACAGGTGTAATCAAGCCACATGTCACAGGTCATCGAATAGTACTGAACTTTTTCCAGTGCTAGAAAAGGGATTACATCAGCTCTGGAGAATCTGAGGCATTTTAATTAGTAGCCTTAGTAAGTCAGCACCACGGCTGCCAGTCAACTTAAGGGCCAAGATTTTCATGCTGAAACATTCCTTCCAAAAGGTATTTTACAGAGTGCAGTTACACATTCGAAGTGTCAAACATATCTAGCACTCAGTAAAAGAAAAACAAACAAACTTTGTTCTGTGCCCTGGCACAATCAATTTTCTTTACCTTACTACCCATGCATTTACTTTAGCTATCCAAAGTATAAACTGGAAACAGTAAGAGTATGTAAGATCCAAATAAGATAAATGTTCTTATGGTCAAACACACAGTGAGGAACTGGAAATCAAAACATTTGACGTTCAGTTTTGGAGCAGAATACCTGAAGAAATATGGATCTAATATCTGTGGTGTGCTAAATTAACAACCTTTTTCCTGATCAAGTCCTTTGAACCTGTCATATTACACTAACAGGTAACATGCATAGATACTAACGTAACACGGATCCTCTGCTTAAAACTGAACAGGTAAAAATGAATGTAACAGTGAAAGTGAGGTTATATTTACTTACACAATGATATTGTTGATTGGGATGTGAATCAATTTGACAAAGAAACCAATAAATCCCATTATCGCAAAGCCTATTGCTGTTGCCATGGCAATCTTCTGGAACTCTGTAAAACAAAAAAAAATTATTCTAGGAATCCTCATGTGTGGCATACAGGAGATGTGCACTACAACAACCAACGGAGAGTTCTCTTTTTAGGAAGCAGTAATGTTAACACAGGAAGCAGAACTGAACAGAAGCAAACTGCACTGATGCTGAGAAATAAATCCCCTTTTTCAGAAGACAGATGAGATTTTAAGAGAGAAGACGCTGCTTTCTACAAAGTTTGGCCAATCTTAGGTTTTTTCATAAGCAGAATCAAAAATACTCAAAGTCTGTAACAATTCACTGCACATTTACTCCATTATCTTTCCTTCATATCCCTACAAACCCTGAAAATAATATAGCATCAAAAAGGGAAAAGCTGCATTTATGTCTGTCACATGAAGACAGCATCTTAAGTTCCTGCAAAAATCAAGTACTTAAGTGATATGCCCCAGCCATGAAGTGGACTAAGGAGGTCAACAGCCCCTCACAACCCTGCCTGTCTGACAATGTATGAAGTTCCTTACTGATCTCAAAAGATGGCAGTGAGCTTCATCCTGAGCATGTGAATAAAGCATTGTTAACTACTACCATTAAGGACAAGCAGTGGCATTCTGGTTAGTTACAGCTTCCCTCTAATGCCTGTGAGAAAGTCTAAAAACCTTCTCTTCTATACTTCCAGCAACAAAGTTCTTCCTATCCCAAGAAGGAAGTCAGACAACTGTGAAGTACTGAAAGGGCACTGCTAAAAGCAATCCTAGCTCCTTGCGAATCAAGTGTTTCCTCCAGAATTTCCCCCAAGTTGACTGCAATGAGTCAAACCTGACTGCTGCATTTGTTTTTTCAAAATGCACACCAGTTCTTCTCAGATCAGTTTATAGAATACATGAAAAACACTACTTTTCTGTTGCAAAACAACATCCTGAAATTAGCCATCTCAAAATGGCTGATTTTAGCTAATTAGCCTATTTCATAAGACGAGTTTTAGTATCACTCACACTTGACTGAGTATGCACCAGAAAAGGACACATTCAAGTTTGTTATATCCAGAACTATAAACCCATTGATATCTGCTCAATTTTAAATCTCATATTGGAAGATGAGAAACATCCATGACAAATCAAGACAGATGTGGAAAGAAACACGGTAAGATGTAGGATGAAATAAGGATTGTGTTCTGGTTTATTATGTGCTTTACCTTTCCTGTCAGGCTTGGTGCACCTTTTAACAAGTCGTATGGAGTCTTTCACAAACTGGCGACTGGGCTCCACGAACTGCATTACCTGATCCATGATTACCTGCAAAGACGAACAGATTTAGCATCAGTGGTGCCACATGCCGAAGTCACAGTTACCTATGCAATTTGTAACGGCTTAAGATACTTAAAATGCCATATTCCAGCCTAACTGGACTTTTCACAGAATTGCCTAGATTGATAGAGACCTTTAAGATCACCGAGTCCAATCATTAACCTAACACTGCCAGGTCCTCGACTACAACCACATCCCTCAGCATTATGTCTACAGGACTCTTAAATACCTCCAGGGATGGGGACTCCACCACTGCCCTGGGCAACCCGTTCCAATGCCCGAAACCCTTTCAGTAACGAAATTCCGCCCAATATCCACTATAAACCTCCCCCCTTGATCAATTTGAGGCCTTTCTCTCTCACCCTACAGCTCGTTACTTGCCAGAAGAGACAGATCCCCACCTCGCTAGAACCTCCTGTCAGGCAGCTGCAGAGAGCGACAAGGTCTCTCCCCTCAGCCTCCTTCTCTGCAGACTACAGGACCCCAGCTGGCTCGGCCGCTCCCCATGAGACTTGTGCTCCAGACCCTTCACCAGCTTCGCCGCCCTTCTCCGGGCACCTCCGGGTTGCAGAGAACGAAGACGCGGGATGGACACACGGACGCGGGGGCCTCTCCCCCGCCGCACGCGCCGCGGTCACCGATGGGCACAGGCCGCGGCACAAGGCTCCCTACCCCCGGCTCCCGCCCCGCGCCTCACCGCCGCGGCCGAGACACCCCCCCCCCCACCCCCCAACCTCTCCTCGCGGGCCTCCAGGGGAGCCTCGGCCCCCGAACCGCGGAAAGGTCCGGGCCCGGGGCTCCCCCTGCCCATCCCGGCGGCCGCGGCCCCGTCCCCTCGCCCGGTGGTTCCCGCCGCCACCCCCATTACCGCTCGCGCTGCCGGGCCAAAGCCACGTCGCACAACGGCGGATGGCGGTGACGTCACGGCATGCGCGCGGGGGCGCCTCTTCCCGGCGGCGGGCGGGGCGGGGCGGCGGCCTGAGGGTGGGGCTTGCTTGTTTCTTTTTTTCTTTTTTTCCCTTCCCCAGGCCCGGGCACCCTCCCCGCCCTCTTCAGAGGCGGGGCGGCAGCCGCGCTGCGCTGACAGGGGGGCGGGGACGGTAGCGGGCGGGAGCGCCGACTGGCGTGAGGGACGGGGAGATCCGAGCGCAGGCCCGGACCGGGGAGGCCTCAACGGGGCCGGTGGCGCCAACAACAGCTGTAACAAATGCTGTTCGACGTGGGTGGGGAGGGAACAAAAACCGTGAAAAACCTGCTCAGACTGTGATTGCCTGTGAGTCAGACTCCCACTGATTTGTAAAAGCGTTGGAGCCGTTGTGAACTACAGGCGCTCATCGCCTTTGAGAGCATCGACTCCTGTGTGCAACACAGCGCTTAAAAATGGGGCAGGATTTTACATTTTGGCGCCGCAGGTGTAGTGCAAAACGCTTCCTTGCCTGAGGGGCTAAAAGTGGCTGTTACTGCCTGAAGTGAGTCCCTGCCGTTTTTTAAAGGACTGTGTAACAAGTAAAGGGAGAACAAAGATAACATTTATTGATTTTTGTCCTTAATGTGCTTTTCATATTATTAACATCAGTCTGGTATTCTGTTCCTAGTTCCTAATACGCACTCAAAGGCTGCCACCTTTGAGTGTATATTGAGTACCCAAAGCTTATTAATTACTCAGTTTTGGAGCCAGATTAGGCAAATGCTTTGTTGATCTCAACTCACTGTTGGATTTAAATATATACAAAATATTTTCTGGGTTTAACTTTTTGCTGACAGCCAATCAGGACAGAAAAAGTACCATCACGTCACAGCAGGGGGTTGTTGGATATTCTATGGACTTTTGGGCAGCTGCCTTCCTTGCCACAGGGCAGGTCACTCAGTATTACTGATCTCCTTAAAATATGAGCTTTCTGTTTGGCTTCGGAGGGTTATTGTCTTGGGTTCCTCTACAAGTTTTCTCCCAAAGCCTGCCTTTGAATTGAGTTTTACTTTGAATCAGTCATTGTCTAGCACTGTGCCTCAGAGGCCCTAATTTTGGTGGCCAGATTCCAGTGGACCTTTTCCATTGACACACCAGCATTGAAGGATCACAGAGTCATTTAGGCCTTCCATAACAGATTTGCGTACAATTTGTCTCGCTTTTGAGGCCAGTGTGTGGTCTACAAGGATGAGCAGTCTCACCACTCAAGAAGAGGAAGATCCCTAAGGAAAGCAACTGAGGGCCTGATATCCATAGTGCACAATGTGTGGTGGAGAAGAGCAGGCTGCTGATCCTCTGAATGAGAAGTCTACTTTTGGTGGGTTTTTGTTTTAATTTGCTTGTTTTTTTCCTTCAGTGTCACAGATGAATGCTAGAGACTTTACCAGCAGAGGAAACATTTCCAGTTGTGCTACATGATGAGCCTTGCTGGGGACCGTCGCTGCAGAGGAGCAGTTTCCACAACACTAAGTTCCTGTAACCAAATGGCACCGAATGAAACCTGAATCAAGACACGTATGTATAAAACAATTCACAACATAGGCTTCTAGTTGGATTAGGTTGTGATTAAAAAGCATTCAGTGCAATAAAGGCTTGTGTTCCTCAAACTTTTTATTTTAAGGCTCATCAGATATCTTCCTTTTGGCAGGGCATGAGGCAGCATATTTGGACTTGAAGGAGGCAAGGCAAAAGACCAGTCACTTCCCCAGGGGAGTTTTTGGGAGGAATGGATTAAGCAGAGTAGCCTTTGGAGACAGAATCTGACTTGACTTCATGAATTTGAAAGGAAAATACTTATCCTGAGAGACATCAAAGGCAAGGACTAAGAAAACTGGGAAGGTGGCAACTTTTTGACGTGTACATGCGAGGAAGACAGGCCGCTGGGGTGGTGGGTGCCTGAGTGTGCTCTAGGGCAGAAAACAGAGGACAAAGACTACACAGCAGCGTGAGAGTTACAACCCCAGCAAGGGAAGGGTGTGGAGAAGGAAGAGCGAGAGGAGAAAACAAGGTGATGGAGTGGGAGGGGAGTTGAGGGAACTACTTGGGCAGAGCAGCCAGTTGAACAGTGCTGTGGGTAGGTGCCTCCTGAGATGTTCAAAGGTGGCACAGTAGCCCCATGGGCTGAAGTTGTGCTACTGATCCATCATGTGACAGTTGGTGTTGTTGGATGACTGAATGAACATGAAAGTCTTTAGAATTTGCTCAGATACATGGGGCCTTTTATTTCTTAAATTTACATTGTCGTAAATATGTTTGGTTAATTTATATCATGAGAAACCTTTGGAATATCTATGTGTTTCTGACATTTGAAAATTATTTTCAGCTTTTTATTCTCCTAAGCGATCCTGGGTCTCTGTTTGGTCTTGATAAGCACATCCCTATGATTTACGATGGGAAGAAAGATGATTTCCATTCTCAGTAGCTGTACAGATGCAGGGGAAGAACATAAATGAGGAGTTAATGTTAGGATGGAAACCATAGCTCAGATTTGGGGTGCAGAAGGAAATGATGAAGTGCTTGTGGTCCGTGTCTGGGTTAGCTTCATTAATTATAGAAATGCCACTAGATCAGGCCTTAATGCCATGATTGTGAAGGGGAATGTCACCAGTCTGAAGCATCAACAAGCCCCATCCTTTGATTTGTGCCGTTTAATATTCAATGGAGATGAAATGTGAGGATGAGGGAGGAGTGCTATTAAAATTGATTTTTACCAGTGTTAGATTTATTGTGTATAATTTTAAAGATGACCTTTTAAACAAAGTCTGTGTTCAATTTCATTTGAAAGACCTGAAGAGTGAGAGCACTTGGAAGATTTGCATCTGTGTAATGCTAAACACACTATCAGATAAACAGGGGCGGTATACTAAAACGGCCTCACTAAATGATACTTCAGAGTAAAAAGATCTGAAGATAAGGTTTCTAGATAGCAAAAGCAATGTAGGGAAGTTAACGGGAATAGGTGGTCCTCCAGCAGCTCTGAGAGATAAGGAAAAATCAAATACTTAGTGGTTTCTCTGACTGAATGCTTGTAATGTTGTTTGGTTTTAGCACAACTGCAACTGATGGCTGTGATTTCTCTTAATTTTAGCCACTTCTCAATTCTTTGTTTTAGATATGACACTTAAGTTTACAGTTTGGGGTGGGTTTGGTTTTTTTTGTGCCGGTTAATGTTCTCTTCCTGTTTCTGTGCTCATCCAGCAAAAATAAAGTAATAAGAAAAATAACTTTGATGAACAGAGTGCTAGAATCCTTCCTCTAAATATAGTTCTGGTAAATGGCAACATGATACAGGCTTCCCATCTTTGCTTTTTTCACCTGAAGGTTTTAGTGTATGATAAGAAATTACTCAAGTCTTCATAACAGCACCACTACTATGTCAATAAACACTATTTACCACTTCAGGTTAAAAAAAATAAATTAAAATTGAAAACATTCTTAACCTTAAGGAGATTATTTGTTTGTTTCCACAGAGGACAAAGTTTGATTGAAAATGAAGTGATAGCTTTCTTTTTGTAGCAGAAGAGTATTCTATGGCAGCCAAAACATTTTTCAGGTGCTTTGTGTGCATTCAGACACTAACATTGGCTTTTAAAAATATGCAATGGTTGCATGTATTATACATGAGTCTCAATCATATAGTGGATACAGAAGTAGCAGCAAAAAGTGCAAGCAAAGCATCTTTTCAGGTGTATTGAACATGGCCCCCATCTGCTTCAAGCCAAGATGACAGAGCAACCTATTTGTTTAGTAACCAGGAGCAAGCGTTCATCAGTGCATTTCAAAAAGTTAATTAAAACCCCCACTTTTAGGATGAGATCTTGTTTTACTTTGTTTTGGCAGTCCTACACGATGCAAATTTGTAAGCTGTGCCCTCTTTTTGATGTTTCCTAAGTACAGTAAACTAGAACTCTATTTGCTTTCTCTGATGTTTTAATACACCTGCTACTCAGTTTGTGGTTTAAGTGTAATTACTCAAGATGTCTGTTCCATCCTGGTAATGGGGTTAGCTGAGTTGGATTCCAGTCCTGCTATTGTGATAACGTGTTTTGGTATAAAAGCTATTTCATCATGTGTCATCTCTGGTGAGGTCTGAAATCCCAGCTGACTAGGAGTGTAAGCAAGAATGCCATCTCTTTCTCTGGAGATAAAAGATTTTTTTTCAGCTTTGGCCTCTTGTAAAGCTACGAAAGAAGTTGAAAGCCACCACTTTCTGAGAGTGGGAACCGTCTGATGGATAAGGCAGAATGAGCAGCTGAAAGGATAGAAGTGGACAGAGAGAAAAAGAAAAACGTCTTCCTACTGATGAAAAGATCAGTAACTTGCTTGCCCCTAGGTTTAACATCTTTTTTCCGGCTGATCTATATAAAGTTGGTTGGTTGCATGTATTTGTTACTGCTTTCAGATTAAGGCATTGACCATTGGCTCAGATTAAGCTTTTTGGCTCCACAATTCGTAACAATGTTGAGATCTTCTGAATTCTGCGAAGTGCCTGTGCCAAAGCGGACTTGTCACTGATTTGTGCAGGAGCTCTGTGCCTCAAGCCTGCTAGCAGCGTGTGCTTTCATAAAGGGTGCCTTGGAAACATACTCTAAATATGTAATAATTTGGGTGTGAAAGAATCCAGAGTTTGGGTATGTCAGAACTTAAAATCAGCTTTGGAAGGTTTTGGGGATGGGGATCATTCTTGAACTTGAGAAAACTAGAATTGCAAGGTTTCAATTTTTAATTTAAATTTTTACCACTCTTTTGAATATATTTTTAAATGCTGCCCTTTCCTCCTTGTTGCCTTTACCAGTCTTCACTTTGTGTGCTATCTAAAAAGAAATTTGAATGGATCTGGGATTTCTGACCATTCCAGTTTCTAGGTGCTCAGTCTGAAGAACCTTGATGGGACCTACTGTTTGGGAAGCTGAACTATAGGTCCTGTAAAGGTGTCTTGAGAACGACCTGAAAATGTTGGTCATTAGAGAAGCAGTTTTGGTCATTAGAGAAGCAGTTTTGGTCATTAGAGAAGCAGTTTTGCTTCGATAGTTGCATGATCCTCTTCCTCCTGATGTGCAAGCAGGAGCACTGAGGCACGAAGAAGCTGTAGACCTATCTTGCTGTTCTGTGAATTTGCAGCAGTCTTGGTGAATTTTATTAGATCTCACATAGGGAATGACAAGGTGCAGTGAATTACTCTGCTTTATTTATCGCACCAGTAATGCTCCAAGTCTTCATTGGTGAAAAGGATTTGAGGAATCTTCTGTTCAACTGGCACAAATGTATCCAGCAGTTTTTCAATACAAAATTACCGGGAGTTTTGTATCCCTGCCTGTAACGGTTGCAATTGGAGCAGACAATGAGATGTTTGTAAATGACATGTCTCTTGCTTCCTTTCCCAGTAAGATAAAAATCAATTACTTGGATCATTGGAGAAAAGAACAGAAGCTTGCAAGATGGTTTTGGTTTAAAAAATAAATACCGGAGGATCTAGCACTTTCTGATGCCTTTATTACCCAGGTGTCACTTCCTCTTAATCATGGAGTTAGTGTTATAAAACTGTGCAAAATGTTGGAGTAATCAGATTTAGGAAGTTGCAAAAATGAGTTTTGCTAACCCTACGGTGAGTTTATGTCTGTTCTCCAATTCTTGAACCAGTCCAAATATTTTCTTTAATAATTAGATGGAAGTATTTCAATGGCAGGATCTCTGCAATTTTGGCTGCAAGTGAGAGCCCCAGGTGTTTTTTAATTAGCAACTTTTTGAAATTGTTAGCTAAATTAGTCAAGTGTGAAATAATCTCGCCCAAATGGTTATCTGCAAATTGCACTTTGAACCTTGCATCTGTCTTAATGTGTGGACACATTGCAGTCCTGATATTGCTATTAACTGGATTGTGCATTTGCTTCTAGTGAACTCATGGCTCATAATCTGAATGAAATCTGGCATACCTTTATAAAATTCATTTTAAAAGCACCTGGCAGCTGTTTGGTACTGGTACTTATAATGTTACAGTTTTCAAGCATGGTCAACAACACTTTTCCTTATTATCTACAACAGAGAACTTGATCTCATGTATTTCGTAGGTATAGATCATTAATTCTTGTTATTCTGGGTTTTTCTGACTGCAGTAGAGATACCTGCTCTGAACCTGTAAGAGCTATAATCATGATTAGAGCCTAATGCCGAGTCAAGCTGTGAAATTAATATCACAAGGAGTTATTGTCCTCGTCTTTGGAGTATTTTTGCTGAATTTAATATTTCACATTTTTGCATAAAAATATACGTGTAAGAACCCAATACTGTAAAATAATAATGCATATGTAATTTAACAGTGTCACTGATAGACATTGGCTGAGAGATTTTCCTGGCGTAAGGAGGCTGTGCGTAGCCTCTACACATTTTTACCCATGCCAGGCACAAACACACTGTGCTCACGCCTGTTCTGCAGCCCACTTACAAATGTCCTTTTTGCAACAGTTCCTACTCGGTTCCCACTCACCCTTAAGCCTGATTTTCTCTATAAAAGAATACCCTGCCTTTAACTATCCTTAGTTTCTGGAAAGACATCAGATGCTTAGGGAAGGAAAAAAACCACCTATGGGAGCAAGATAAGGAGATGTTACTCTGTGTTTCCCTATATTGATGGGAACAGGGGACATTCAGATATTATATGTAATCTAAGTAGGAAAAATGAAATTTTGTGTAGCATGATGGTGTAAGAGGTCTGTGCTAAAGGAAATTACGAGCTAAGGAGCCAGAAAAAAATTAAGGTAAAGCAGTGGAGGAGTGATTATACTGTCAGAGAAAGTTTTTGTTTCACTTCTGATAGTGATTCTTGGTGTACTTCTGTGTTAAGCCCATTTGGCAATTAAATTGCAAAGCAAAACTTCCTTTGACATGGGGCACAGCAGTGTGGTTTATCTGCATTGAGCTATCTCCCCAGGTTATATAGACAGCTCAGCTGAAGGAAGTGGTGGATCTTCAGGAACCTAGTCTACTGTGGGTGCAGGACAAAGATGCCTGATCATTACTATCCCAGCTTTGACTTCAGTAACTGTGGTGGCTGCTCTGTACCTTGGCAGAGGTCCTCGTTATTCCTTTGGGGCTGCAGTATAGATAGACCAGTATTTGGACTCCTACAAATCATTTATAGACATGAAGCTGACAAACGTATTGGCCACTGAACGTAATTGTGAGTTAACGATTAAGGTATTAAAATTATTTTAAATTATTATTTAAATGCTGGGAAATCTAAGGCTTCTGTCTGCTGTATGGATTTAAGGCTTTTAAGGGCCAACAAATCTTTGTTATCATCACTTTAGCATTATTTATAACCTTGGCCTTTGAAATGTACAGCTTCAATTACATAAATTAGGGTCTTTTATTACGTCAACAGCTTTTTAATTCTAATCTTGCTGACAATCTGTAGCATGTCATGGATTGAGAGAGACGGTGCTACTAAGACTTCCAATTTTTAAAATAATTGCAAAATATGATAGGCGGAAAATATCCACGATGCCTTTTTCTGGTTTGTTACCCTGGAGCAGTGAATGCCTCCCTTGCCAGAGTTGCAGCCTGAGAGGGGGCCAGTGGGTATGAATTATCAAATAAATACTCTCCGTGAAGCTTTTCTAGATGGACAAGACTTGTATAGGTCCTGAGAGCTTGAGAGGACTTGAATAATGTGGGGATTTCTGTATCAGTTTTAGGCTCTGTGTGCTCTCTTACAGGAAGAATAAGGAACCACAGTTGGATTCATTTTGCAGATTTCAGGTGTGGCAGTGATCTACTCTAGAAATAAATGGCAAAGACCAGTTTGTTTCAGTCGTACAACTGTTAAGAAGCTGATAAATTGTAATATGAGTTGGACTGGACTTCCTTTTGAACTGCAAAATGGTTTATACCTAATTCCCACCTTTTCTGTGAGGTGAGTCTCTTTTATGTTATTTTAAAACATTCATAATTCTACTCCCAAGTGCTTTGTCTGAATGTATCGTTGCACTGTGGTGGTATCTATGTACAAGCACTGAAGCAAGGCCATCTTTTATTGGCCATACTAACGAGGTCAGTCTTTCCAGTCTGAAACGTGCACCCACCTACCGTGCAGCCAAAATGGAGGGGGATGGTCTTGCACTTCTCTGCCAGCTCCTTTTTGTTGCTTGGAGCATTTTTTCTTTCTTTTCTTGGAGTTCCCAGGACTCCATCTTATTCCTAAATGTTAGATCTTGGCTCAGCCTCTCATCTGCAGTTAATTAGTTAATTAGGCTTTGGCCTGCCTTACTAGTAGTCCTCAAGTGCTACATTGTGTATCTGTAGATTTTGCTCATCAGTTAAATCATTTGTAGTATTGTTTACATCGGTTTCAAATTCTCTGCTGACCCTTGAATGTAGCCCTGAATGCAGAGGTTCTTTGGTCTTCTCTGGCTCTTAACTACCTCTGCAGGTTGTTTTGCAGGATGATCTTTACCTGAACATCCTTAGACTTCTGAGCTTCCTTGGAGCTGCTTGAAATGCTGTCACCTTCATCAAACATTCCCCTCAAGTCCTTGGAACAGTCCATGGAGTGGAAGATATTTTATTGCATTCCATAATCCCAAACCTTACTTAAAAATGCTACCCTGTTAGCCACAGCTAGTGCCATTTGGCAAAATTCAGCTTCTTCTGGGTCTCTTCAGTGAGAACTGTTTGGTGCAGTACTGTGCCAGCCAGCCTCGAGAGCTAGAGTCTGGGAAGGGGACTGGTGATCTCAGAGCGTCTGACAGCTCCAAGGTCTGTGAACACACAGGCTATCTAGAGGTTAATCTATCAGCTCCTGGGCACTTGCAAATTTTGCTTCTCCAAATGGTTCCTCAGGGTAGCGAGCCATCTGTAGCTATCTTTCTCTCAGGATTTTTCTCTGAAAATTTAGAGTTTACAAGACATTGCTTTTTAAAGGTCATCTAGCAACAGTGACTTCCCTGATTCTGCTGATAGGTTCCCTGTGCCAAACTAAAATGGTGATGCTGGGGAAGTTTTGTAGTTACAGTCTTTTGGCATCTCCAAATATCAGTGGAGGAGGGTCTGTTTCAGAGTAGAAAGTTACCTAGCACTCCTATTCTGTGAAAGGCTCCCCAGCTACCCTCCACTTGGGAGTTTTTCTATCTGCCGGGGTGGAGACAACCTTCTCATTGATCTTACTACAAGATCTTTTTGACATTTGACATTATCGCCATCCTGTACAACTCAGTGTCCATATGTCTTCAGGGAGAGCAGGGCTATTCTGACAGCTACCAACCTCTGGACCCTGACTGCTCTGGCAGCAGCCCACGCCTTTGGGGTATATGGATAGGGCTGCACATCTCAAAAAAGTTCTCATCATTCCCTATTCCAGTGAAGTTTACTTCCAGGAAACTGGCTGTCCAAAAAATGGGCATAGTGGCCCAAGGTTTGACCATCCAGTCTTTGTCCTTCCAGTGCTTTCTGTGGTGTCCTTTTCTGTATTTTTTTTTTTTCCAGGGACTGCTTCCAGAAAAGCCCAAGAAGTGAAGATCTTCCTGGAATTTAGGAACCCAGGACAGGTCCTTTTGCTCTAGGTGAGCCGTGTCAAGAGGAGTTACTTCATAGTACTGGAGTGGAGATCCGTTTGAGACTCTCAGAATCAGACAGCATATTTGCAAGTGCACATTTAGGTTATCATCCCTTGTGGCAATGATTGCATTTCTCAAAGCATTTCACTGGAGGCTTCTAAATTTTAGGTGCTTGCATTGCAAGAACTGATGCTTTTTCACTGATCAAAGCTATTTCTAGATGCTGGAAAGAATGGTTGGAGTAATTTGGCTGCCCCAAGGCATGTGTATTCCTCTTGCCAGCCAGGTCAAGGTGGCTGCTAGCCTGAGTGCTCTGTGACATAAGCCTGCACAGGAGGTGCCTGCAGGCCTGGCTCAGGGTCCCAGGACATCCCTTTCTGGATGCGACTGTCAGTGTGCCTGTGGCAATTCTGAAGTGACAGACGTGACAGATCCTAAGGCACTATGTTAAGGGGCACCTCTGTTTCTGTGCATATTAAAACATGAGGACCAGGAATGACAACATGGCGTAGAAAGGTGAAAAATATGAACAAAGTTGGAAAGCATTGAATTTATTCGGACAGACACCTGAGAATTACTTTTGGAAAACTGAAGTTTCCTATTCTCTTACGCATCTCATCCTATAAAAATTCAGCTGATTTATACCCTTTTATATCTTGAAATACTCAGGATTATTTCAGCTTTATTGCCTTTTTTGCCATTGTTTGGAAACAAGTTTTGTTTACATCTAAACTCAAAATTGCATTGCAGTACTGCATTTAGCTATGGTAGCAGATGTTGGTGACATTTTATACAACATAAATAACATCTGTGAGTTGTGAAGTTGTAATTCTGTCAGGGGATCCTTCTTTACAGTTTGTCAAACTAAAAGAGTAAATCTTGAGTGACAAAAATATATGTATTTGCCAGAAGCTTATTTCAGGCGTTGCTGGATACTCACTGCTTTCATGGAGCTAAGTAGGGTGCAGATACTACAACAATGAACCTGAAGGTGTCCTAACACCCGGAGCAATTCATGCGTCTGAGAAGATGCATCAGCCCATGCTTGGGAAGAGTCAAATGTCCAAATGAGCTTCTACCATGGTGAGTAGAGTATTGCTGTGTCTTCATCTGAGGTAGAGCAGAACCAATTATCTGTTCAGTGATTTTTCTTTTCAGCTAAGTTTCTCTTCTGTGCTTTCTGAAGTTACTGGCATGTTTTTGCAGACAGGGTCTGCTACTACAGGTGATAATGACTGGTGTTTATAGTTATGCTTGGTATTGGTAAGCAAAAAGGTTCTTGCTTATACTTGGTCCTGTAGTGACCAAGGTCACTGCTGGATCTTATGTAGCATGTTGGAGAGGCTAGGAAGCAAAAAGGTCACAAGGAAGAGAGAGAACAGCCCTGCAGAAAAAGACTTGGGGGTATCAGTGTACTAGAAGACAAAGGAGCCCAAGATAGTTGGTCAGTATTCAAGGACCACTTCTTCCATGCTCAAGATCAGTGCATCCCAACAGGTAGGAAATCAAGAGATCCAGGAGACCTGCATGGTTAACCAGAGAACTGCTGGGCAAACTCAAGTGGAAGAAGAGAGTATGTAGATCGTGGAAGGAGGGGCTGGCCACTTGGATGCAGTACAAGACGGTGGTTAGAGGTTGTAGGGAGGCAACTGGGAAAGCTAAGGCCTCCTTGGAATTAAACCTCATGAGGGAGGTCAAAGACCAAAGGGCTTCTTCAAATACATTACTGACAAAACTAACACTAGAGGCAATGTAGGCCCTCTGGTGAATGAGGTGGATGCCCTGGAGACAGAGGATAGAAAGAAGGCAGAGTTACTGAATACGTTCTTTGCCTCTGTCTGTACTGCTGGAGACTGTCCTCAGGAGCCACAGTCACCCGTGGCCCCAGAGGAAGTCAGGATAAAGGAGGAGTTTGCCCTGGTTGAGGAGGACTGGGTTAGGGTTCAGTTAGGACACTTGAACATCCATAAATCCATGGGCCCTGATGGGATACACCCGCAGGTACTGGGGGAGCTGGCAGAATTCATTGCTAGGCCACTCTCCATCATCTTTGGAAAGTCGTGGGGAACACGAAAGGTGCCTGAGGAATGGAGGAAAGCGAATGTCACTCCAGTCTTCAAGAAGGGCAGGAAGGAGGACCCGGGTAAATTACAGACTGGTCAGCCTCACCTCTGTCCCTGGAAAGGTGATGGAACAACTTATCCTCACTGCTGTGTCTAAGGATATCAAGGATAAGAGGGTCATTAGTAGCAGTCCCCTTTACCAAGGAGAAGTCACGTTTGACCAACCTGATAGCCTTTTATGGAAATGTAACCAGGTGGATGGATAGTGACTGTGCTGTGGACATGGTTTATCTGGATTTCATTAAAGCGTTTGACGCCATCTCCCACAGCATCCTCATAGATAAACTGAGGAAGTGTGGTCTGGATGATCAGCCAGTGCGGTGAATTGTAAACTGGTTGAAGAGAAGAAGTCAAAGAGTTGTGGTCAATGGGACAGAGTATAGCTGGAGGCCTGTATCTAGCAGAGTCCCTAAGAGGTCGGTCCTGGGACCAGTACTATTCACATCAACAACCTGGATGAGGGATTAGAGAGCACTGTCAGCAAGTTTTCTGATGACACAAAACTGGGAGGAGTGGCTGACACACCAGAAGGCTGTGCTGCCATTCAGCGAGACCTGGACAGGCTGGAGAGTTGGGCAGGGAGAAATCTTATGAAATTCAACAAGGGCAAGTGTAGAATTTTGCACCTGGGAAAGAACAACTCCATGTACCAGTATAGTCTGGGGACTGACCTGCTGGAGAGCAGTGTAGGAGAAAGGGACATGGGGATTCTAGTGGACAGCAGGATGACCATGAGGCAGCAGTGTGCCCTCGTGGCCAAGAAGGCCAATGGCATCCTGGGGTGTATTAGAATGGGGGTGGCTGGTAGGTCTAGAGAGGTCCTTCTGCCCCTCTACTCTGCCCTGGTGAGGCCACATCTGGAATATTGTGTCCAGTTCTGGGCCCCTCAGCTCAAGAGGGACAGGGAACTGCTGGAGAGAGTCCAGCGCAGAGCCACAAAGATGATGAAAGGAGTGGAACATCTCCCCTATGAGGAAAGGCTGAAGGAGCTGGGTCTCTTTAGCTTGGAGAAGAGGAGGCTGAGGGGTGACCTCATTAATGTTTATAAATTTGTAAAGGATGAGTGTCAGGAGGATGGAGCCAGGCTCTTCTCAGTGATGTCCAATGACAGGACAAGGGGCAATGGGTGCAAGCTGGAACATAGGAGGTTCCACAAAAACTTTTTCACAGTGAGGGTGACAGAGCACTGAAACAGTCTGCCCAGGGAGATTGTGGAGTCTCCTTCTCTGGAGACACTCAAAGCCTGCCTGGACATGTTCCTGCATGACCTACTCTAGGTGATACTGCTTTAGCAGGGGGTTTGGACTAGATGATCTCTAGAGGTCCCTAATGTTCTGTGATTCTGTGATTTTGTATTGGTGGGTGAAAAGCTGAGCATGAGGCAACAATGCACGCTCAGAGCCCAGAAGGTCAATCACATCCGGGGTTGCATCAAAAGAAGTGTGGCCAGCAGGTCAAGGGAGGTGATACTGCCCCTCTGCTCTGCTCTGGTGAGACCCTGCTTGGAGTACTGTGTTCAGTTCTGGAGCCCTCAGCACAAGAAGGACATGGACCTGTTGGAACAGGTCCAGAAGAGAGCCACAGAGGTGATCAGAGGGCTGGAGCACCTCTCCTGTGAGGAGGACAGGCTGAGAGAGTTGGGGATGTTCAGTCTGGAGAAGAGAAGGTTCTGGGGAGACCTCATTGGAGCCTTTCAGTACTTAAAGGGAACGTATGAAAAAGATAGGGTCAATCTTTGTAGCAAGGTGACAGGACAAGGGGTAATGGTTTTAAACTGGAAGAGGGTAAATGTAGACTGGATATAGGAAAGAAATTTTTTACAATGAGGGTGGTGAAACACTGAAACAGATTGCCCAGAGAAGTGGTGGAGGCTCCATCCCTGGAGACATTCAGGGTCAGGCTTGATGGGTCTCTGAGCAATCTGGTCTAGTTAAAGATGTCCCTGCTCACTGCAGGGGGATTGCACTAAATGATCTTTAAAGGTCCCTTCCAGCCCAACATATTCTGTGATTCTGTTCTGTGATGCTGTGAAATAAAAAGATTGCACCTCTAAGGAGTAGTGGACAGGACAGGTTATTAGCAAAGTATTCCATTATATATTATCATATTCAGTATAAAGCTGAGGGATCACAATGATGAAGTTCTCATCTTCTATGGCCAGCAGCTGAGGAGGCCTCTGTTCTTCTGCCCTCGATCCCAGTCAAGTGTGTTCCTGAATCCAGTTTCCATTTGCCACTAAGTCCAGTCTGGGACTTCCACAGTGACTGTTCTGCAGCAGCAGTGATGTGATAATCATTGCAAGAATTCAATATTGCTTTTGTATATATTCTTCTATATTTCAGTGTTTTCTTATTATTACCTTTTCTTTTATTGTTACTGTTTCAATAAAGCTGTTTCAGTGTTTTTCCCAACCTTTAAGTCTCTCTCTGCCTTACTCTCTTTCCGTTCTGGGAAGGGAGAGGAGTTAATAGCATCTGTCATTCTGTCACTGGCCAACCCAGCCTTAACCTTTGACATGCTGTCTCAGGGAAAAACTGTCCAACTCACGTGTTTTAAATCAGTCTCAAAGGGGCCTATTGATTTATTAGTGACAAGTAGCTAGCATTCATTGAACTAAACTTTTGGGATCAATGTGAGCAATGCAATAGATAAACCCCAATACCAGACACGATGTTAATAAACACCTCTGGATTTCCAGGCACTTTTCTGCAGCTCATGAACACGTACTCATGGTTACATATGACCCCATGACAGTATGCACACAGGTTACAGGTGCACACCTGGCATATCGCCCCCCCACCACCACCACCGCCACTGTTGAGGGGCAGAGGAGGTGAGGTGCTCACAGTGCTGTGGGGGGGAGCTTGCTGAGGTGGCAGTGCTCCTGGGGGGCAGATTCTGGCTCTTCTGGCCCCCCTGACTGCCGCTCTGATCCTGCTTCCCACAGCTGCCAAACAACTCGGCTTCTTTTATACTTTTCCAGCTGATGCCTTTTTTCCAAAGACTCCTGGTTACTTTTTAATCCACCTGATGATTGTCTCAGTTAAGTTTTGGCACTGCTAACTTGCTCTTAGCGTTACCGGTTTTCTCCCAGAAAGGTTGCAGGTCTTTTAGTCCCCCACACAGTTTATGTTCACATTCCTGCCTTATCACTGTTGTTATTTGGACCACATTGCCCAGAGGGTTGCCTGCGGGCTCCCCCAGAGCTGAGGCAGAAGGTGGGCCTCTGCTCCTGGGGTCAGATGCAGAGTCTCTGCACATCTTTACCTGTCATAGAGTCATAGAATCGTTATGGTTGGAGAAGACCTTTAAGATCATCAAGTCCAACCATTATCTAACTCTACCAGGTCCTCTTCAAAACCTTGTCCATGAGCACCATATCTAGACAGTTTTCACGTACATCCAAGAAGGGTGATTCAATCACATCCTTGGGCAGTCTATTCCAGTCTTGAATGACCCTTTCAGTGTAGAAGTTTTTCCTAATGTCTGACCTGAACCTCTCCCAGCGTAACCTGAAGCCATTTTATCTCTTGCTATTGGTTCTGGCTTGTGAGAAGAGACTGACACCCACCTCTCTAAAACCTCCTTTCAGGTAGTTGTAGAGAGGAATAAGATCTCCCCTCAGCCTCATTTTCTTCAGATTAAACAAAGATTTGTTCTCAAGACCCTCCACCAACTTTGTTTCCCTTCTCTGGACCATCCCTCTCTTAGATTTCTCAGTGCATGATCATAACACATGGATTTAATAAAAAGTACAGATTGTCTGCCAGGATTTCTCAGTGTCAACAAAACAACAGAAACAAAATCAACTTTGAGACATGTTTTTATCTGATCAATTATCATTGTAATTGGTTGACAGATAGCTTTTTAAAGGCAAACCAGTGAAAAATATTCGATGAGAAAAAAATCTATTT
Organism: Trogon surrucura; assembly: GCA_020746105.1. Lineage (NCBI taxonomy): Eukaryota > Metazoa > Chordata > Aves > Trogoniformes > Trogonidae > Trogon > Trogon surrucura. Next base: position 22,730,184 of record CM036622.1, on the reverse strand, counting down.
ACATTATTTTTTCATATATATGTATAATAGGCAAGTCCAGAACAATAGTAAAATCTTCCTCTACAAATGAATATTTGGGTATTGTTGAAAAATCTTTTAGCGCCTTGCCTTTAAAAAAATGCAGCATCATGAGAAGACATTTTATTTTCTGTAGTGCATGTCTCATGCAACCATTTCAATAGTTGTCGAAAATAGTGCAGTGAGCCTTTTCTTTCACTAGATGGCATTATTATCCTCGCATTATTATCCTGCCACAGGCTGCTTTTTTTTTTTTTTTTCGACAAGAGAGCTGTACAAAAGAGTAGATTTCGTTTATTTACGTTACGTGTATTTTGTTTGGGTTCTGCAGATATGGCAGGTTAAAGAAATTTCTACTGCATCAGTGTTAATTCTTGAGCCTATTTGGACTGGGTTTTTTTTGCTCTGGGTTAGCTGGTTTTTGCTATGTTTTGTGCAAATATACCTCTAAGTTGACTTGTTAACAAAATTAGAAAGGATGATTCAAGGACGAAAATACACAAAGGCAATGTAGCCACAAGTCCACGTGTGTTTTTTTCAAGTCCATAAGGTATATGGTCTTAATATACAAGCCAGTGGTGTGTGGAGAAAAACGTGGGTTAAGAAACAGGATTCCAGAACTTGGTGTTTCAGAAAAGGAGGAAGCACATCAAGAAGATCAGAAGCAAGGACTAAAGGAAATAAACAACGACTGAGACCTGGGTGTTCATAGCATAGGCAAGATAGTAAGCTACTGAAATTGATAGGAGAAAAATGAGTGGGTTTAGGAACAATGGAGAGGGGAAAAAAGAACAAACTTTGTATCTGAAAAGAAGCATTAAAATACTTTTTGAGCCATATAAGAGCAGAGTAGTTGCCTGCCTTTAGCACCCTACAGTGCCAGCCCAGGCTGACAGAACCTGTTGGATGACTTAGAGCCAAATCTGCTCCAAGAACAGCCAAGGGCCCCAATGGAAAAGGAGGCTCATCAGCCCCAAATTAATATGAGAGTTAAGGAAGAATGCTCAAGCACTCATCTTGAGAATTATTTCAGTAAGTCTAAGACTTTGTGTGTGTCAAGAAGATTTCTTGACTCTTTTGCATGAAGCTAAATTATCTGTCAAATGACCTTTGGAGTGATAAAGGTGATCCCGAAAAACAAATGTATAAACTTTAGGAAAAAGTTAGTTTTACCAAATTCTATAAAGTGACCTAACAAACGATACTCCATGCAACTGTGCTGCACAGTTTTTTTGGTCTTCATATTCTCCATAGGCATGTGTTATTGTCAGGACAAGCTGTTTAGATTTCATTTTTTATTTGTAAGGGAAAATACTCGACCAAAGCGTGTCTAAACGCAAAAGTCTTATCCAGCTGTTATTGCCTTCATGTTGGTTATGGCTCATAAAAGATGTTTTTGTTTAAATGTGAAAACTAAACAGAGTCTCCAATGCACAGATGCACAAACATATACCTGTGATGCACAAAATGTGCAATAAACTTAAGAAGATTACAGAGACCTTTTCTTGTGTTATACAACTTTAAGAAGGCCTCTCAGGATTCCAAGGATGACATAATATACGAAGTTGCAAATTCTGTTCTAGTTCCTGGAGTCACTGGGCCCCTACAGCTGGCCTTAACCTCTTAATTAGGTCCAGCAGCAAGATAACAGAAGGAAGAACAAGGAAGCTTGTCACATATACCTGGCACTAATTTAACAGAGCTCTGGGATGAGCCTTTTTCATCTTCCTCTGCTTTCAGTGGCAACAAATTCCATGTAATACAGTTGCAAAAAGTATGTGAACCTTTTGGGATTTCATGATGTTCTGCATTGATTTGTGATAAAATATGATCTAACATCTAAGTCAAGAGTGTTGACAAGTATAATGTGCCTGAAATAATAACACAAAACCAATTCTGATCCTCCATGTCTTTACTGAACGCAGTCATTCAATGTTCAAAATGCTAATGGAAAAAGTAAGCGAACCATTGGAATGAATAACTGATTGACCCCCCGCTTGGCAGCAGTAACCTCAACCAAGCACTTCCTGTGGCTGTGGGTCAGACCTGCACATCGTTCAGGAGGGATTTTAGCCCATTCTTCCTGGCAGAACTGCTTTAGCTCTGTCATATTTTTGGATGTCTCATGTGTATGGCTCTCTTCAAGTCATTCCACAGCATCTTGATTGGGTTGAGGTCTGGGCTCTGACTTGGCCACTCCAGAAGGCAGATTTTGTTTTTCTGAAGCCATGCTGTTGTGGACTTGCTCCAATGTTTTGGGTCATTGTCCTGTTGTATCACCCAACATCTGCAGAGTTTCAGCTGACGTACAGACATTCTCACATTATCCTGAAGAATATTTTGATACGCTGGGGAATTCATCTTCCCCTCAATGACTGCAAGGTGGCCAGGCCCTGATGCAGCAAAGCCAGCCCAAATCATGATGTTTCCTCTGCCATGCTTTACGGTTGAGATGATGTTTTCATGATGATCTGCAGTGCCCTTTTTACCCCAGATGTAGTGCTATGTGTTCTTTCCAAATAGTTCAATCTTTGTTTCATCAGTCCACAAAACATTTTGCCAATACCACTGTGGAGTGGCAATGTGCTCTTTCGCAAACTTCAGGTGTGCAGCAATGCTCTTTCTAGTAAGCAGCGGCTTCCTCCTGCCATAGACACCCTGCTTGTTCAGTGTTTTACGTACTGTAGACTCATGAACACAGATGTTAGCCACTTCCAATGATGCCTTCAACTCTTTGGTTGTCACTCAGAGTTGTTTCTTTCCCCCATTGATGAGTCTTCATTGTGCCCTTGGGGTCATTTTGACTGAGCACCCACTTCTTGGTAGAGTAGCCACAGTCCCAAAGTGTCTCCATTTGTAAACCGTTTGCCTAACTGCAGATTGGTGAATTTCTAAGGTCTTTGAAAGAATTTTGTAACTCTTTCCAGCTTTATGTAAATCAACAGTTCTTGATTGTAGATCCTCTGAAAGCTCTTTTTTTTGGTGAGGCACTGCTTACATAAGCATACATCTTGTGCAGAGCAAACTCAAAAAGTTTGAGTGGTTTTTATCAGTCAACATTGCTCTAGTCCACACCTCCAAACTCGTTTTCTAAACAAGACTCCAGGTTAACCTGAGTCCGATTAACTTTTATGAGGTCAGCTCAGGGGTTCCCTTATTTTTTTCCACTAGCATTTTGAGTGTTGAATAAGTGTGTTCAGTAAAAACATAGAGGATCACAACTGGTTTTGTGTTCTTATTTTAGGCACATTATATTTGTCAATACTCTTGACTTATATGATGGTTAGATAATATTTTATGACAAATTAATGCAGAACACCATGAAATTTCATACTTTTTTTGCAACCGTATCATCCTTTGGGGATCCGAGCACCATGCCTTCAAGGAAAATACTGGCAAAATCAGACCCATCTTTTCTAAATTCTAAGGATCATGGCTTTCCCTGGAAATCCATAGAAAGTGCAGAAAATTGCTTACTAGCTGCTTCAAGCAAAACAGATGCAAAGGAGCTAGTTACAGCAGCAGGAAAGTTTCTAGAAGATGAGGGTGAGCATCGTTTGGAAAATGTTAAAGAGAAGACAACTGACTCTTAGATAATCCATCCAAACAAAGAGGGACAAAATTTAGGGCTCTCAGAGAAGGTGATGAAGCAGATTACTGGAAAAAACAAGAGAGGCCTTTGATTTCTTAGCTAAAAGTAAAAATCAGGAAGCAATTGATGTGCTGTCCAGTGTCATCAATCTGTATCCAGACCTTGCCAACTCACACACTGAGTCTGTGTCTTTTTGGAGCTTCAAGAGCCAACTATGGCCTTTAGTGACTGTGACAGAGCTATTAAACTCAATCCCAATTCAGCACAAGCCTATAAATTGCAAGGAAAAGCTCTCCAGCTTTGGGAGCATTTAAAAGAGGCTGCCTATAATGTTTCCTTGGCTTATAAATTAGATCCTGGGACTCGGGCAAAATTTGAGAGGGGGTAAGAGTCCAGTGAAGAGCTGGGGAGGGTTGAAAGTGAGTTGGAGACAGACAATGAAGGAGAGATTGAGCCAGAAGAGGACAAACCCTGAGAAATGGGAGATGAAAATTGGAAGGTAACCAGCAATGTTGTGATATCTCAGGAGCAGTGCGTTGGAAAGCAAAGGAGCTTTAAAGAGAAGGTCTTTGTGCAGTGGGAAAGAGCCAAAAAAAAACCTTCCTGAAGAAGAGGTGCAATTTCAGAACACTGAAGAGTCTGGGCCACTCTGCAAAATATTCTTTGGAGAACTGCAAATAGCTCAGAGGAATGACCTGAAAGGACAGGCACCATCTTCTTTGCAACAGGGGAGACACTGGGAGAAAGAAGCAGAAGAACAGAGTGTCAGTCTGAAAAATGTTCTGGAGGAAGTGTGAAGCCCTGGGGGAAGTACAGGCCAACCAGAAAGCTCACTGAGGTCACCTGCAATGCCCTTTTGGGACTCCTCTGAATTAGAGTGGTTCTCAGAGGTGTGATTGGTTGTCTGACACAATGACAAACCAAAGGAGAAACATGTGCAGAAAAACTGAGCTCGATTTGAAGTGACCTCTGAGTGCACTTTCCTTTAAAGTTCCAGAAACACACACACAGAATTGGTATTTCTTTTAAACCGTAATTTTTAAGCAAATATTTGAAGTGTTTCCCATACCGTATTTTGACATACATACAAGTTCACATGATCTTCCAAGATGACTCTGAATTGTCAAGCCTTAATTCTCATGCAGGTTCAATTTCTTCCTGTCTGTCTCGATATTTGACACTCTTAATGGCTCTTTATCCAGGATAATGAAGGACTTTGGGGTTAAACAAATGGTAGGAATCATTGCTGAAGGGAAAGAGTGGGCGTTTAACAGGGTGTTAAAAATGGCGGAGTGAATTTGTGGCATGGAGACAAAATTAAATGGTGTATTGCTTCTGACATATGGTAGCTTGATGGGATTGATGTCTGAATTGCCTGAGGTCTCAAAAGAAATCCTCCTTGTCCAAGCCGCTCTCTGTTGGGGGGACATCCTGATGTCAGCAAGTCCCTTTATAAGCGTTGGCTTCCAGCTACCTGGGGTACGTGCGTTGTGTTAGGGACTTGTCACTCAAACTCTAGATTTGCTTCTTAAAATGGCTATTGTATAATCATTTATTGAGTCCTGCGGACATTAAAAAAATAAAAAACAGGATTTGAGCCTTTAGAGTAAAATAAAGCAGAATCACAGAGTAGTTGTAAAATAATTAAGTTTGAAGTGTTTTTTACTTTTTGGCTGTCTTTACATAAATTGAGCGTTTAGTCAAAATGGCTTTTATTTTCAAACCTTGCAACTGTGATTGCTAGGATCATATAACTTAATTTTTTGAGGATTATTTTTTAAATCACGTGATTCAAAGGATTAGAAGTATATGAGAAACTTGAAGTACTGTAAAACCTGGCTGAAAATACTTTTGAGGTGCATTAGATGTGCAGCAGACCAAAGGAAAAACAACGGAATATTCAGACCCGCAAATCGTCATGGGGGAGCAGAAGTCCTGGTATGATTGCTGCAGTTGCTGCTTCATTGTGGCAGGAGACTCATTCAGGTGATGTTTATTAGCAGGAGGGGGATTTGAAGAGAGAGGAGGTGCTGGGCTTTTTTTCAAGCAGAGAGAGGAATCAGGGGTGCTTGGTTTGGACTGAAGGTTCTGAAGCTCTTTGTCTGCTAAAGGAGTGCTTCCGAAGCTGCTGGAATAATAGGGTAAAGTACCACTGTCAACTTTTTTCAGGGACACTGCTGCAGAAAATCTTACCTGAGTTGTTTTCTTATGTATTTATGAGCGGTAAGGAGCTTATTTTGCGTGGGTCTTGTGTTTGTATGGAAAGCTACTCCTATCTTTTTATGCCTCCGTAAGAAAGGGCTTCCTAAAAATATGGAGACATTGTATAAGAATAATGCTAAGCAGGCTTGTTTCTGTCTCTCCTCCGTGACTGATAAGTAACTCCCATGAGTACCTGAGTGCAGTCTGCTCTTGTGTTTGAACATGGAAGTTGTTTAGCATTATGACAACACTTCAAAAACAGAACTGAGAAAAACAGTGTTAGGAAATGAATGTTGTTGGGTATTGTCTTTCCCCTGCCCAAAGTATGTCCATTATAATGGTAGAGGTTAGGGCTGGTCCTCGTTCAGAGGTGGGGAGAAGATCTGGCACTTCCTGAGCAGCAGCAAAAATCTGTTTAGAATACAGGCTAGGAGTTAAAAGAAATAATAACTGTAACATGGCTTGGCTGTAACTGTTGATGCCTTCGTGGCTCATCTTTTCAAAATAGGAGTTGATCTCTTAGGGAGTAGCTTGGGGCTATTCACAGTGAGGAAGCACCTGTTCCAGGGTGCCCACTCCGGCCACAGGAGCTCCTGCACGCCGGGAGACCCGTGGCAGTTGAGAAGTGGGATGGGCACTGGCTGGACAGCTTATCCAGAGAATGGAAGTCTGAGAGAAGAGCTGCCTCTCTTCGGGGGATGGATTTATATTGCACAACCCCTGCTACAATCTTAGTGTTCGGCCATTTATATCAATGTGTTTTCTTCTCTCTCTCTCTTTTTTTTGGGGGGGGAGGGGGGATGTTTTTTGTTTGTTTTGTTGGGGTTTTTTGTTTGTTTGAGATCAGCTGGTGCCAAGCAAATAATAAGGAGTTGTATGGTCTGGAGAAAATGGAAGTGGGAGCTTGTCTTGGCACAGACAAGCTAATCTCTGTGCAAATGTACTCAAAAATCTGTGTGCATGTGTGTGTGAGAGGGGGGAGGGAAGGGAAAGAGGGAGACAGAAAGTATCTCAAGCACTGAGGTATTTTATGAAACTTGGGCACAACACTGTGGATACTGTTTTGAATAATTCAAAAGGATCCTCCAGACTATACTGGAAAGTCACTGATTTTGGTGACAACTTCCAGGAGTTTTGGTACCTCCTCTCAGAAGAGAACATCTTTCCTGTATCCCACCTCCAAGGCAGCTGACGCACTCTGTCCTCTCCAGTCCTTGTGGCTGTTAAACGTGCCAGCTCCTTGTAAGGCAGTATAAATTTCCAAAGCACCTCTTAGCTGAGGGCACTGGCTCTTGGGATATGGATGGGGAGCCTCAGAAATCCTGTGTTCAGTTGGGCCTGGGCACATTAGTGGAAAAGAAAATGAGCAAATTTAGTGTTCAGGGCCGGAATGTAACCATCGTGTTTGGCTTTCCTAGACAATCATTTCTAGACAATGAGTCGCTATTGTGAGCAGCCTGTGATCTGTAATCAGCCTAGTATGTAGCAGAAGCTGTTTGTGATTTTTCCTTGCGTTTAGTCATAGATGTAGGCTGACATTTATCTTGTAATTTAAAAAGGACTGGACGAAGCAGATAACTTGGTTTTATGTATTATGAAGGAGAGGTACCCTCCTCACCACCTAGTCCCTACGTGAAGGTTCATGTTTTACATACTGAAGCTTATATCGTAAAATCACCCGAAAAAACACTGTGCATGCCTTTAGGTTACTCATTGTTAGTCAGGACACCAGGTTCAGTGATGTGGCTGTGTGGGACATGCAGATGGAGTTAGCCCCTGTGAAAGACCACCTTCAGAGAGGGAAAACTCAAAAGTCCTTTTTGATGTTGGGTAGAAACTTGGATTGCTAACATCCTGTGACAAAATCTAAACATTCACTGCCAAATCATTCTTGTTCACGCAGGAAGGCACTACTGATTTTACTTTTGGTCATTCTGGTACCATGCCTCACTCAGGAGATGACATGCAGAGGGCTGGAGCAGTGCTGAGTTAGACATGGAAGGAAAGGAAAAAGCAAGAAAGCTACAGGAGTAGTACTGCAGTAGTAGCTGTTTTGTAGAAGACAATAATTTTTAAATTATTAAGAATATTATTAGAATTATTTTGAAGAATGAGAATAATCACAGGAACTTGTCAGCCTACATGAGGTCCTTTGGCTTTGATTGAAATTGATGTTAGACCAGAATGATGGATGGAGGAAATGGTCTCTGTGTCCCCTCCTTCCTGTAGAAGAAAAAAAACACCACCATGGTTCTCTTGGAGATACACGTTTTCAGAGGCTGCAGAATGTTTGTATTCTCATGTGGCTAATAAGATCCCACTACACCCTGCATGGTCCTGCCTAACCAAGGGCAAAATTTGAGGAACAAGCGAGCCAGAGGGCATTTTAAAAACTACTGTTACTTTCATAGACCTGGTAATATTGATCATACTCTGGTACAGCTTAAACTTGAGGCTTAGTAAGTATCTCCTTTCTTCCCCCTATTCCTCTTTCTTATTCCATTAATGAGCTCTAACCCCTGCCTTTGCTCAGAGCCCATCTTGGGCAAAACCCCTCACTGATAAGGACTGCAGCTTTCCACACGTGTGGATTTCCAGTGAACCAAATGGGATTTGTTTCTTCAGCCTTTCAGAGTCAAATGGAACAGCTGCAACCAGTTCTCCCAATGGAGTAGAGCTTTTGCAAGCTTGAGGGCTCCTAAATTGAACTGCCAGGAAGGTGATCTGTCTGGATAGAAACTGCCCCTTTTTGGGTTATGGCTTTGTTTTGAGGGTTGTTATCATTTCTAGTACATGCTTTGTCCAGTCTCGCAGGCTGTGTGATGCTGGCAGTCTGTAACCCGACTTCTTAGACTGACAGTAACGTGTCTGTGATGGAAAATCATCTATGACACCTGAGGAGAAAGGATTATCCCGTAATCCTCCCGAAGTGGTGGAGGGGCTCGGCTAAACCAGCTGGGCACCTTGGCAGGACTGGCTTTTCTGAAGGGTCTGCAGGATGCCTGGGCATCATCTGTCTCGTGGCACTGCAAAGCCTGGAGCTCGGTACAGATATTGCTGTGAGAACAGAGACCACGCTGCTGAGCTTCTAACCATTTTGGCTGACGGTGCTGTTTAGTAGTTATAAAATCACAGTTCCAGCTGTGATGTGTAATCTCAGATGTGGCCTGATTTCTCATGGAAACAATTCAGTTTTGACTGCCTTGCTGGATTGTAGCTCGTATCATGAGTGAGAAAGTTTCATCAGAAACCAACTGTAGCTGACCACTGGAAAAATATAAGCTAATACTGTCAGTATAAGAAGATAGGACATCACCAAGAAGTCATGACTTGTACACACTCTTGAAGGTAGATCTGGATTATTGACTCCTGCTGTTAACACTCTCAGTGGCTGAAATACTAAATGTAAATAACTTTCCTTACCACAAGAGAGGGGAAATAACTTTTGGATTCTGTAACGTTGTTTCTTCTGATGTTCTGGTATGTGTGATTTTACGTCTATCTCCTTTCTATACCAAGACCGTAAAAACTTAGGTAGATTGAAAAATAACTGATGCTGAATTTAATTTTATTTGGTTTAGAACTAATCTAGAATACTTCTTCCTTTTCGACTTTGAATTCAAGAATGAATTATTGAGCCAGTCTGTCCAGCTACAGACATGCAAGTTATTTATTGACACGAGGGTGAGAGGCTGAGAGTGAGAGCATGCCAAGCAGGCTTTTCTCCCATGAGGTATCTCAGAATTTATGCAGAAACTCTCTGCATGCCAAATGCTTGTCCTTCCCTCCTAGCAGTTATTCCATGTGCTGTAAATAAGGAAATGATTATTTTAAGTGTATAAAAGACTGAGTGGGAGGAGAGACCTTTCGTGCTCCTCATACAGCAGTTTGGTACCACCTCTCGGAGAAGGTCGTTTTCCCCTTCCTCATTTCCTGGGCTTTCAGCCCACTCCTGATCCCTTGTGCCAGGGAGGATGGAAGACTGGAGTGCCACATTAAGGGAGAATTAGGTAAAACCCTCATCTAAGTTGTGGGTTCCTCTAGATAATGATAAAGGAAAACTTTGCTAAATTTAAACAATTTTCATTCTAAGGAAAATTAATTTATATTTAATTCAGACCATGTAATTCTTTGGAAGTTTCTCTTTTAAGACAGGCAGATAGTGTCATGCGTTTCCCAGCTAGCAAGGTGGTGTTCTGCAGATTTATTTATTTTTTTTTCTCCCAGACAGCAGTAACTGTCATGTATGATAGGTTTCAGTGCACTCTGTTCTCTTCATGCTGAATTATTTCTGTAGCCCTCTCTAAAAGACAGCATCTCTGTGTGAAGCAATGCAATACAACTCTGCATCACAACCTAGGATTAAAAACACTGTATCCTCCTGAAAGCAGAAGAGAAAGCTAGGTAGGCAGGACATCCTAACCTCCAAACTATAACTGCAGTAGGACAAAGGAATTGGTGTTCCCACTACGATAGCAGTGGGAGTTCTTAATCGTTGTAGTGACCAGAGTGAGATAGACTTTGGATTAAACAATAAGGGGGAAAAATGCCTAATAGTATGAGAAATTGATTTTGAGCAGTGTGACCAGCATACTATCAGTAGAGTATTAAACACGTTAAATGAAATGTCAGCTGTGATGAGGCACTGAATATGATGTAATCTGATAGGGTGACCCAAGTGCTCTCTTTTCATGATATCATTATCCAGGGCCTGGTTACAGACCAGTGATTTTACCACATCAGCTGATTTCTTCATTTTGCACAAGGTTTTGTTGTTACCATCTGTTATTTGGCTGTTTGGCTATAGCAAAAATGTCACGGGCAAGGACAGTCTGTTACATGAAATGAGTGTGCATTGTCTTGCATGGCCTTTGCAGCAGCAAACCTTTACAACCCTCAGGGTGAGATACCAGTTGCCCTGGTGTCGAGGCTTAGGGCTGGGCCCTAAGCCCTCAAGCCAGGACACCTGGTAAGCAGCATCCATTGGCGAGCTAAAGGGAAGGATCAGCTGGGAAAGGCCCACAGGTGAGTGGCAGAGATTCCCCAAGGATCTTGCCCTCCTGTTGGGGACAAGAGTCTGTGGGGTTATGCTGGTGCAGAAACCCCAGCACCTCCTCTGCCAGCACAGGCAGTTATTGGTGTGGGAGCTGCACGGGATGCACTGGTGGATTCAAAGAAAATCAGCAATGACCTGTAGCAGCTTCGTTGCAAATCCCTCAAAGAGAATGCTGGTTGTACCACAGCCGCTCTTGAGATACTCTTAATTGGAGGCAAATGTTAAGGCACGTCTGGGGCACCTGCTCAGCTTTCTACACCAGGTATCATTTCTCTGGAAATGCACATAACCTTGACAAAATCCTGATGAAAGGGGTGGGTGTCACAGTACAAAAGAGCATCTGAAAGGGTGGAAGATGAGATAGTCCTGCTTGAGGAGAGGTAGCAGCAGGTAGTTTCAGTGGTGTGGAGTATGTAGGTGAATGCCAGCAAAAGATTTTTGCATGGTCTTTAAGGAGAGAAAATGATCAATGGAACATAAAATTACTGACTTCAGTTCTGGTTCTACACAGAGAAATCTTCTGGTTTGGGTATTTATTCTTCCCTGGTTCACCTTTACCTAACATTTGACTCTTTGGTGAGAGTATATAAATTAAATCCTTACTGGACATACGAACTCACACAACATCAGCACCATGTCAGGTTTGATGGGATCATGGCCTGCACATGCAGCCCCAGTAACTGGTCACAAGTCACAGGATTTCGACCTCACTGCAGGAACTGACAGAAAACAAAAGGGAGGTGGAAATTAAAAAAATGTCTCATCATGCAGATAGGCAACTGAGAAAATAACCCATTTACCATAAGTGAAATCCTGCCTTTGCTAGGGCTGGAGAGGTTTACATCGGCAACTAGCAGGGACTTGCTGACTTGAGCGGAGTTACCTTGCTATTAAGGTAAAGAACATATCTAGCAAACCAACAGATGGAAGAATATAACCTCCTGCCACACACATACTATTTCATGCAACTTTTTTCACCACCTGCATTAGGTTTTTGTCGATTGAAATCAGCTTTCCTAGAGGCTGCCAGGCTTAGGGGTTTTGTCCTTTTATTTATCCAAAGAAGTACTGCGTCTTGACAGTGACAGTATGGACTTCTTTACACTGCCCTAACATCATGGGATTTAACCATTTTCTGGACAGACCATATTTTTCTTTCTGTGATGCATTACTACTTGTTTTATATGTAGAGTTTCTGGCTGACTGGTCAATACCAATCAGAGTTCTACTGATTCCACAGGGAATTTTGATGCTTAGTTAATTTAATAGTGGTCACTGAGCTCACTTGCAGGAAAAATACAACTGCCAAAACAAGCGGTGGTGACAGGAAAACCTGGGAGACGAGCTCTCTCTGAAGGCGCATTCTTAAAATAGCTGAATATGTTCAAACAACCACAAGAAAGAACGTTGCAAGATTTATAAAGATACTCCCTTGCTGTTTATGGGAAACTTGTTGATTTTAAAACCTGTGAAAAAGATGCATTCAGCTCGATTTCATACTTCTATGTGTGGGAAGCTAGAGGATTAAATAACTTTGCTGGAGGCAATTAAAATGGAGAGAAATTATCACAAACCCAATATAAGGAGAAAAAAACTAATCTTTAAAATTCTTCTGAAGCCACCTGGAGAGCTGGAGAAAGAAATCCCTATAAACCATGAAATCTGTGTTCATCCCTGTGTCTTATGGTGTCGCTCAGGTTGCAACACTTAGTGTGTTGCCATGCTTGGGATGTTCTGTGTGGCGTTTGCCTTGGGGAATGCCAAGGGACGATGGATGCTCTTCCCATGCTGTCATTAATTCTCTCTCTAACCTCTTGATCTTGAAGTATGGAAGAGACACATTTTCTCTCTCTGGAGAATGGGAAGCTTGCAGGAGGACTGTCCTCTAGATGTTTACTACCAGGAGGTGGGAGATAACAGCAATGAGCTGGCTGGGGGCACAGTGTTGTTCAGGACTAGAAAACCCACTCTCTGTTTCAACTCAGCTCTGAGCCCCTCTGCTCTCTCTTGCCCTGAATTCTTTAACAGCCCTTGAGCTAGCCACTTGTTTGTTTTGAAAAACATGCAGGATTATTTCTTTAATTTTTTGGCTGCTTTGATGCCTTGTAACTTCCCAGAAGGGTTTATTTGAATTTTGACCACATTTGGCTTGAACTGCAATCAATTATTGCATTAGCAATGAAATGAGCCAAAAAAAGAGACCAAACTAAAAACAAAACCCACCAAAAAATCCAAACGCTCAACCTTGTAAGCTTTTATTAAACACTTATTCTTTGCATCCGACATTCCCACATTGAGAATGAAGGAGAATCTGCCTGCGAGGCTGGTTCTGCCGTGGCTGAGAAACAAGCTCAGTGCCTGAACAAGGAGGGAGACAGAGCCCCGTTCGCTGCAGAGGGGACAAGCATCACGCGTCCTCAGCTCTCTGAAGCGATTGTGCCCTTTTGTGGGCTCTTTCTACTGAATGACAAAAAAAGTTGTAGTGAAGCTGACTGACCTTTTCTTGGGAACAGGGGATTTTTGATTTTTTTTCATTTACGGATCTATACAGTGTTGCAGGCGCTGAAAAAAAATAGGTTCAATAATTTCTTTGTTTTCTTGGTGTCCTGTGTGTTTATTATGCCTGGTTCAGCAGCCTCAGTGTCACTTGCAGTCCTGTAGGATGCTCCTAATCTTGAATAATTAACTCAGGGTGGCTTTTACATTAATTTTTCCAACAGTGCTGTGTACTGTGCACTGAAGACCTAGGCTGTGTAAACGATTATCATCCTTTTTTGTCGGTGTGTTTGTTTTTTCTTTTTAACGATAGTGAAATTCTGCTCTTGTGTTTACTGCCTTTTTTTCCAAATTCGAACTTTGCTGTGCATACCAAGAGACGTGTTTAAAAAGACTCTGAGAATGATCTTTCTTTCTGTGGAGAATCTGCCTACCTGGTTATGCTTTTGAATTAATTGCTGCGTCAACCCTATATGAGGATGGTTTTCCTAACTGTTACTAACTCAAGCTGAGCCTGGAATTGTTTCTCACTTAGGCAGTGAAAATCGTATATTTGAAGCCTAATCAATTAATTTACCTAAGTCTAGCAAATTATTCCATAGTTATATCGGTTCAGCCCTGCTTTTATGAGCTACAATAAATGAATATAATAGCCAGTTACATTGCTTCTTTACATCGTGAATCAGAAGTGCTATGTGTAAAGGGTGCCACAATTCCATTTCACAGAATCACACAATGTCAGGGGTTGGAAGGGACCTCTAGAGATCATCTAGTCCAACTCCCCTGCCAGAGCAGGATCACCTACAGTAGATCACACAGGAATGCATCCAGGTGGGTTTTGAATGTCTCCAAAGAAGGAGACTCCACAACCTCCCTGGGCAGCCTGTTCCAGTGCTCTGTCACCCTCACTGTGAAAAAGTTTTTCCTAATGGTTTTGTGGAACTTCTTATGTTCCAGCTTCCACCCATTACCCCTTGTCCTGTCATTGGACATCACTGAGAAGAGCCTGGCTCCATCCTCCTGACACTCATCCTTTACAAATTTATAAACATTAATGAGGTCACCCCTCAGCCTCCTCTTCTCCAAGCTAAAGAGACCCAGCTCCTTCAGCCTTTCCTCATAGGGGAGATGTTCCACTCCTTTCATCATCTTTGTGGCTCTGCGCTGGACTCTCTCCAGCAGTTCCCTGTCCCTCTTGAGCTGAGGGGCCCAGAACTGGACACAATATTCCAGATGTGGCCTCACCAGGGCAGAGTAGAGGGGCAGAAGGACCTCTCTAGACCTACCAGCCACCCCCATTCTAATACACCCCAGGATGCCATTGGCCTTCTTGGCCACGAGGGCACACTGCTGCCTCATGGTCATCCTGCTGTCCACTAGAATCCCCATGTCCCTTTCTCCTACACTGCTCTCCAGCAGGTCAGTCCCCAGACTATACTGGTACATGGAGTTGTTCTTTCCCAGGTGCAAAATTCTACACTTGCCCTTGTTGAATTTCATAAGATTTCTCCCTGCCCAACTCTCCAGCCTGTCCAGGTCTCGCTGAATGGCAGCACAGCCTTCTGGTGTGTCAGCCACTCCTCCCAGTTTTGTGTCATCAGAAAACTTGCTGACAGTGCTCTCTAATCCCTCATCCAGGTTGTTGATGAATATACTGAATAGTACTGGTCCCAGGACCGACCTCTTAGGGACTCCGCTAGATACAGGCCTCCAGCTATACTCTGTCCCATTGACCACAACTCTTTGACTTCTTCTCTTCAACCAGTTTACAATCCACCGCACTGGCCGATCATCCAGACCACACTTCCTCAGTTTAGCTATGCGGATGCTGTGTGTGATGGTGTCAAATGCTTTACTGAAATCCAGATAAACCATGTCCAGTGCACTGCCATCATCTATCCGCCTGGTTATGTCCCCATAAAAGGCTATCAGGCTGGTCAAACATGACTTCCCCTTGGAAAAACCGTGTTGACTAATGACCCTCTTATCCTTGATATTCCTAGAGACAGCGCTGAGAATGAGTTGTTCCATCACCTTTCTAGGGATGGAGGATCTGTCTTCTACATACAGGAGGATGGAGGATTCCAGTCTGTCTTCCACACACAAGCAGCAGTGGGACTCTAGATGGGCTAGCACCTTATTCCCTCTGCTAGGCAATCCAAATCAGAGCTGCTTCTGTAGACATTAAAAAATTAAATGCTATTTCTATATTACAAGTGAGAAAATGAAAACATGCATTAAGAAGTTCAGTGTCAGAGCTTTGTCATAGAAGTTCTTGGTGGTTTGCTTTGTCATTTTACATGCCCTTTAGATAAAGGGTAAAAGCTCTAAAAATCAACGCAACCTTTTCTTCCTCCCATCTAGATCTGTGCCTATTTAGGGAGCATGTGTGTGCCTGGAATGGAAGTGGTTTAGTTCTGGAAGAGTATGTTGTTAAAACTGTGCTGCTAGAGAGGCACTAAGAAATCTTAAAAACTTAGAATTGAATCAAATGTGCGGTTTATCACGATCCACCAAACTCACAGCTCGCCAGTAAAATACAACAGCTTGTGTAAATATGACAATGTCCTCTTGGCGGGTGTTTCGGCTCACAACCTTATGTATATGATTTCTGCAGTTGTACAGACCCCTTGAGTCAAATGAGCCCCAAATCTTTAGAACCGTGGTTTTGTCTAATTCTCATGTAGCTGTATAGGAGTTTTTCTGTCTGAATATCTTTTGTCAGGAGTCGAACTGTAGATTACCTTGCCCACAGTTGCCCAGCTGGACCACAGGAACAGAAGTGCTTGCCTGCCTCACAAAAAAGATGCTCATGCTCTAAGCACCTCAGAGTCTCAAGGCATATATGCTGAGGTGAGGGGTCTACAACCCCTGTTGGTGGCCTCATAGTAGCATCTAATCTTTCCACGTGTATAATTGGTACAAAAGAGGTTTAGTCACCGATATAATTGGCTTTAAGCTTTCCCCTGATATCCACTGCAGCTTGGTACCCCAGCCTGAGGAATTTACGTCAACCTGGTTTCCTTCTGAAAACGAAGAGGCTGGACGTAGACCTTCAGTTACAGATACATTTTATGCACACACGATGCTTTGCTTTTGTTGTGCTCTCGTCAGATTGGCGGCAGCTCCTAAATAAAAGGTGAGGAGCAGCAGCGAGTGAGGAATGACAGCTAGTGACATCTAGATGGCAGTGTTACTTCAGAAGAACATGAAAAATCGTGCCAGTTCTGCATTGCTCGAACCCAATTGACCTTATTTAGCAGGAGAATATGCCAAGAACCTGTCTTGTACAACCTGTTAGTAAGCCTCAAGGTTTCCTGAACCTTAGAACAGTCATTTTACATCTGTTTTCTTGTTTTGGGGGGGTTTTATGTTTTGGTTTTTTGGATCTTTTACAAACCCGTTCCACCTGTCTGCAGCTTGTCACTATTTATCCTGTGACTTATTAAATTCCCAGGCCTCATAAAAAGCATTGATCTGTTTTGCTTAACCATTTCTCTGTCTCCTAGTGTAAATCACAACCTGATATTAAATTACATTGAAGTCCAAACCCTAGGTTTGCCGTAATGCATTCACATTTTCTACACATAAAATATTACATTTATAAGTAAGATATATATAAATATGGTATTTTCATGCAATATCTAGATAGACCATTTTGGAAATGACAGACATTAGTAAATACTTCTATTTAATTTTTACCTCTCTTTAAAGTCGCTGCACTGATGATAAATATTTCATGTTCTGAGAGTGTATGAATCCCTGCCAAATATTGTCTGCCTTCTGTTTTATGTTTTTTAAAGAGCATCTGGAAAAGTCCCTGTGGTCACAGCTGTGTCATGCTATTGATATTCTGCCCAAGCACTGCAGAGCACTTGGAAGTATTTCAGCAATGTCCTATGTTATTCTAAACCTCTGCAAACTTGGTGTGTATCTAAATTCAGATATGTGGATCTGCCTTTGGGTTTTGAGCCCAGAATATGCCCACTCATGCTTCTAAGATGTGTACGTTGGCTTTACTTTTGGTCCCACCTAAAGCCAAAGCCACCCAACCTTTGTGGTCAGGCTACTGTTGTTCCATCTACTCTGTGTCTTCCTTCAGATGACAAGATGAGACAAGCAGGTCTCTGCACTAAACTGCAAAATCCTATTTTTGCAGTACCTTGCCTTAGTATGAATTTCTCAAAAAAAGGTCGAGTGAAGATACGTGTCTGGCAGAGTAAAAGCTATGAACACACCGGCTGTTGCTCAGAGTAGTAAAGAGCAGGTAGAGCAGGTTCAGAGACTGTCTTATGAGGTGCATGTATAATATGGGGTTGTCCTTGGCTACAGTGAATGCTGTATTGTTCTTCCCTAGAAGAAGTACTCTATAAAAAGTTTCAAAGCCAGCAGTCCCTGCTGTGTCATCCGTTCTGGTCTGTGCAGCCAGAGGTACCCCTCAGACCTGTTCTGTCTTGCATTCAGTCACTTTTCAGGTGACCACATTTCCCTCCCCAGGGCTTCTACTGCCCAAACGGGATTGTTCTTATCAGTCATTATTTACTGAGTTCCATAGTTTTTGTTGGTTGTTTTCACTCCCCTGTGGAAACTGGACTTCAGGCTCCTCTTATCTCACTGGAAAGTTTATCCGTGTCTAGCCTACTGCTAGTATTTAAAAAACAGAAATCCTGCTCCATTGCCTTCTAAAAAATAAAAAAAAAAAATCAAACTCTCGGCAAACTGCTTCTTTTTTTAATCTCAATTTTACATAACCAATGTTAACTACAAAAATATCTAAATATATTTATAGAGATTTATTAAAAGCCTGTGTATGCTGTAGCTGTTTGGCATTCTCTGAAACAACAATTATTTATCAGATGCTGTAGGAAAATACCTTTATATACACATAAATATGTATGGTTTAGCTATGTCCTATGTCAAATTCTAGTATGTACTAAAGTGTTTATTATCTCTGAGTGGAAATAAAATTTTGTTGATTAGTGATGTTTTTCTTTTCAAACCTTGCTAAGATCAGGAAATTAAGAGTGACTCAAATGTAAATAGCACTGAAAGTTAGCAGTGCTATATTCCCATGGGCCTCATTATCTTCTTTAGTATGAGGACACAACCTTTCCTCCTGCTTCTTAGAGATAAAGATGTCATACCCCCAGTATGACAACAAAAGAGTCAGGGGTTTTACATAACTCTTTCCCCTTCAATTGACCCTGTGAAGATTATTAAAATAAAACTTGCAAATGGAAAGTCACATATGATGAAAAGACTAACTAATATTTGGGAAATTTAAGTTTCCTTTAAGTATTTACCAGAGTTTGAAATTTAAATTATTTTTTTTTTCCTTCTCAAATATCTCCTGAATAGACCTGGGAAGGATTGTCTTATTTTTTTCACGTGTTTTTTTTTGGTTTTTTTTTCCTCCCCACTGGTACTGCAGTTTTCTGTCAGTGCTTGCCAACTATCAATAAGAAGGTTCCTAACCTTCTGGAAACACTAAAATAAAGACAAGTATTTTACTGGCCATGATAAAAGGCCACAGTCTAGAAGCATTTTCTAAAGGTGTCTTTTCAAGCATTCACTCACAAGCTTTAGGCAAACCGGGAGCTGGCTATATCCTCCGTTACATAGGTGTTTGCCTTTAGATGTAAGTAGAATGGGTCCCCAGGCTGTAACTTCAGTCCAGTGTGAGACCTACAGACCAAATTGCAAGTTATGAAACTTCTCAGGCTACTTTGTATATTTTTAATGTAAGTACATGCACACAGACATAATTTTTGTTTCATATATATCTATATGGCACTTACCCTGAAGGTACTGCGTTGCTGATGCTATATATATTTAGTTCTTATATGTAACTTAATACATTCTCTTTATGTACTAATACTATTAATATAGTAATAGTTTTGTTGCATTATTAATATATTTTTTCTATATATAGCATAGCAGTGGAACACTTCCACAACCAAGACCTGGTTTGGTGACTAGACTGAGGTTCTGTCAAAGGTAAATGAGCTGGGAGGCGTGTTAGTGTCAGGTTTGGATTTTTCTTTTCCTTCCTTCACTTCAGAGGGTGACCAAACAGTGCTGATTCATGCTGCTGGATACATTTATAAAAGTTTTAAAAATTAAGGCTTCAATCAAACTAGGCATCTCTATTTTCATCCTCGTATCAAGAGGGCAAGATACTAGTTCTTAATATAAAAAAAACAAGAGATCATCATCTAGTAAAGAAGTCTAACTAATTATTTTCTTTACTGACAAAGTGAAAAAATCACCCAGGACTTCCTGATGAGTGCTACAAATGCCTTTTCGTATGCCTCAGCAGATAACAAAATACAACATGGCTTTCTGTATCAGGCTTTGAGATTTTGCACACCAAATCCCCGCGTTCTTTGCTACTGGGACAGATCTGGCCACTAGTTCTCTTGAATGATGAGTCACAAGTGCCAAGGAAAAGGTTGACACTGTCGCCTCCATCCACAGGGCAACATCATTTGAAGTGATTTGAAGGAGCAATGTGTACAAGTTGCTCCAGGAGAAGTTTCATCTTGATGTAAGAAAAAAAGTTTTGTGGCAAGATCATTTGCTGGAATGGCCTCCCCAGGTATGTGCTAGAGTCGCCATCACTGGTGGTTTTCAAGATGCAATGGGACAGGGCACTAGATAATCTCAGTAAGGCTCCCTTTCCCAGAAAAAGTTGACCCAGGTGATCTTTCAGTGGTTTTAACCTGGGCTATTCTATGTTTGTACCTGTGAGCAGTGATCTTCAAGCATTCTTGAGTGCTCAGCCTCTACCCAGAGGCTGGAAAGGATTTCTAGCTCTGTTTTGCTACTATGCTGTGGATGTTAGCTTTGATTCATGCTCCCATTGAATGTCTTACCTCTGCTAATGACCTGATGAAAAGGATTTATCTGAGAAGGATTCATGACACAAGATGGGGGACTTCCTGATTTCGGTACCATCAGGTATGTCTGCACCTTCTGGGTAATGCTGACAGAGGATCTACCTCTGGAGATGACAGCAGACAAGTAGTTAGTAATTTCTGTGAGCTATGACTACACATCCTATATCAGTCTGCGGGACAGTTAGTGTCTCAAAACTGCAAATTTTCTTTCTTTCTGAAATGCTAATTTAAAATAGCCTGTCTGTCTTTTCCCCCTCTGTCGTGGGTTAGGGCTGGGCCAGCCACTAAATGCTGACAGATGCTCTCTATCCCCCTCTCCCTCCCCGAACGGGAAGGAAAAGGGAATGAGGCAGAGAGACTTACAGATTGGAAAAAGAAAATTAAAACAGCTTTATTGAATAAGGAAATAATAAAAATAGTGAACTATATACATACATACAAAACTGATATTAAACTTGACTCCCTTCCCACCCCGACAGCAATCACCACTGATGCTGCAGAGCAGGCAGCACCAGGAAAGCCCCAGGCTCAACATCAGAAGGGAGCTGGATTCAGGAACTCAGGATCCAGATCAAAAGCAGGAGATCAGATGGAGCCCTCCTTGGTCGCTTACCATTGAGGAAAGAGACCTAAACTCTCATGATCACTCAATTTATACTGATGTACATGGGATGGAATACTCTCGTTGGTCACCTGTCCTGTCTATTACCCCCCGGAGGTGCAACCTTTCACTTCCTTGTGACCCCTCTTACTACCCGGCACCCCCAGCGTGGCACACAAGAGCCAGCAGTGGCCTTGGTCACTGTAGGAATAAGTATAAGCAAGAGCCTCTCTGCATCCCAGTCCCAGGCAGTGACTGTAAACATCAGGTGTTATCACTGCCAGTAGCACACACTGTCTGCAAAAACATGCTGCTAACCTCAGATAGTGCAGCCTCTCGGAAGAGACTGAGCTGAGAACTAGAAGTCACTGAACAGAATTGGTTCTGTTTAGCTCAAACCAGGACACTCTCTTTGGTAACAACAACTTTTCACTATGCTCATGTTGGGCAAGTGAGCACTTCACAAATTAAAGTCTTTTAGCACATTTCTTTAGTCCAGTACGTGACACCTCATGCTAAGGGTCCTGCACAAAGCATACAGGCTGTTGTAAGCTTGCTTTGCTTGGAGAAGTTACTTTTGTTTCACAGCGCGTTGTATGTGACTTGCAGTTTCCTCAGCCTTACTCATTCATCTTGTTTATAGCCCTTTCATTAAGGGTCATTTACCAAACAAATAAAAATTAATTTAGACTTGTTAAACTGTAGAGAACTGGCAGGATGAGACTGTTACCTGAGTCCTGAGGGAAGGAAAAGTGAGCAGCAATGCCTATTTGAAGGTCTTAATTTCAGGAGTAGTTTTTGTATATACAGAACAGTGACTTTTCTTTTTTTTTTTTAAATATCCGATGGCTGGATCCTATGGGCTTATGTTGTGTCTCATCCTTCGAACAGCATTAAATTTCTGGATAAAATCCCTCTCTGCTTTGTCCACCATTTCTGCAGTTTGGTGTCCTTATAGATATGCAGTTTCCTCAAGTCCAGCTCATTGCTGTGTGTGGATTTCTCTGGCAGAGCAGCAGTCATATGGTTGGCTCCACATCATTTTGTATTTATCATCAAAGTCAAGATACAGGCACAGCTCCAAGCTTCATTTTTGTCATCTCACAGCACTGAAATTCTTACGAGAAACACCACTTTGGCAGAATCTGAGGTGGCTTTCCCAGTCATATATGTGCTGTAAGACCACTCTGATATCAAAAAGATACCCACTTTGATAGGCAGTCTCAGTAGAGATAAATCCCAGCCCTTTTTTGCTCTGTTGCAGCTTGGGAGAACTTCTCTGCTGAAGATGTACCGCTGGAGGTGTCTACATTCACTGAGGTAGAAATGGACTGTCATTTATCTCCACCAAACTTTTCCAGTGAGCTATTTTTATTTGCGAAATAGATCTTTTGTTAAAAGAATACCATTGGTAGGATGCTCTAAAACACAGATGTACCTTTTACCAGTAATCTAAAGAAAAGAGGTACTACTACTCAAATAGCCATTATTGGATGCACACACCTGAAAAGGTAGAGATAAACCCCTGTTTTCATGACAGCTGTCTATGTTGGATCTACTATGCTTGTAGGAAAAGGCAGAGAAGAATTTTAGGCATTCAGGAGTAGGGAAAAACTCTTTACCTCAGAAAACAGATGAGGTGTCCATATAAACAGAGCAGTTTTCTTCCCCACTGCAAACCAACAAAAGCATGCCAGTGCATCTTTTTTCATGTCTCGGTGTACAAGTAGTTGATAATGTTTTTCTGTGTCGCTTGAGCATAGGAACTTATCTGTGAAACACCTGACAAGGAGCTACCCCTTGTTTACTTAAGAGGGAAAGAAAGAAATTTTTTTTAAAAAAAAGAAACTATGTCCTTGAACATTTAAAAATAAATGAAGTATCTTGCATAGCAGGGAAAAATGTCCTGAAACTCCTGTTTCCTTTGATCCACACCTTTACAGAAAGACTCATCAGACATGAAAGCATAAAGGGCCATATAGGTGTCGGACAGTAAGAGGGGAGATAAAATTAATGAAAGCAGGGATAAACCCAAAAGAATTCTGATGAGGTAGGGAGCAAATCTGGAAAGACAAGTGAGATTAATTTCTTTCTGGCCTGGAATTTCTTTTTCTACTTTTCTCCTTTCCTGTACATCTCTTTTTGACTGAGCATCAGAATAACATGTTGCTGTTACCCACCTTCATTTACTCTTCAGCAAATCACTCTTTTGTGTGCAGATTTCCTGCTTGGTTTCTTCTTTTACTTTATAGCTATTATAAGATCAGCCGGTGTTCATGATACAACTTCAAAAGGTGTAAGAACAAATAAGAGATATGGAAAGCTAATGGTATCTTACAATAGGAGAAGAGTTAGCAATAATAGTATCTTGCCTTAAGCAATGGAGTCACTTGCACTTTTCTATCTGAAGAAGAAACAGATGAAAGAGTATATTATTTGTTTATTAATAAACAGTTATAAAATAAGTGCATAGTTATGCTATAACGATGAGGCAGCTGATATTTTCCCTTCGGAGTATTTATTTTTGCTATTTTAATTTTTTTTCCTCTGCTCTGCTGTCCTGGGACTTCTGCTCCATGTAAGTCCAAGCAGGAATTTCAGTTTTACAGTACCTGGCAACCTTCATGAAACAAAAGCAAATTCTGCTGAGAGGCAGCTCCATCCAGATGGAGAGAGATTCACATTAAGGGAGTTCATCCAGTGGGTGGGATTTTTATTTGCTTTTGTTTTTTTTTTAGTAATGTTGCATTGGTGATAGAGAAAAAAACAGTGGCTTCATTCTGAAACGTCCTGCTAGAGGAAGCATTGCTGGTGGGAATAGAAGGTTAATGTCTTCCCCTCCGCCCTCTGATATTTGTTGACTATCCTTTCGTTACAGTGGATGGTAACTGAAAACACTACTCAAGCATCACCTTTGGTGATCTGCTCCCCTACATGCCACGTTTAAAAGTTATTTGACTCTAACTAGTGAGTAAAAAGAGTCTTTCAAGTGTGTTGTAACTGTGTCAAGACACAGGATTTGTGTTCAAAAGGGAGCAGGTTGTGGTTGCTGACTGATTTGTACGTACTTTGTGGAAAGGGGGAGAATATGGTTGAAAGTCATGGGACAAACTAAAGGGTTTGGTTTTTCTGAAGCTATGACTAAGAAAGAAACTTAAGCACAGAGGACGGCTCATTACAGCTGGTGTTTAAGTCATCAAAGGAGGCAGAGGCAGTGTGAGGAAAGAATATTAATTATGGAGAACAGTGAAGGCCACTATTTAATTTGGTCTGTGTCAGTGTATCTGTAGGAGACATTCCTGCTCCTGGGTGCAGAAGAAAGGGCAGATCTCTGCTACTGGAAAAGGAGATGTCATTTCAGATGCAGTCATTGTACTGCACTCAACTGCCTGTTTTCCCTATAATGGCAGGTCTAAAATAGCTTACCTCACTAAAATAGGTGGTTTGTCTAAAATAAGTTAACCTCAGAGGTCTGCTGTGCCTGTTCGTAGTGATGCCACCCAGCCAGTACGTGTAACGGTCAGCACACCGTGTGCAACTGGTGGAGAAGACTCTGCTTTATGTTGAAATGAGCCTTTTTGTAAAGATATCATGAGGAATTTGTTCAAAGGAGGTTGACAAAACTGTCATCCTTGGGCAGACCATGAAACTGAAGGACAGAGAGATTGAATAATTTCCCACCCAGTGTAGTAGATGAGGCTGGCGACAGAGCTGAAAGTATAATTCATCCTAAATCAGAGCTTTGTCGCAAAAGAATTAGGTCTGATTCCCATTTGTTAGGAAGCACGAGATAAATGCTAGGGGATGAAACAGGTCAAATTCCCATAAAATTTTGCCTGAGGTAAAATCTGAACAATGTGGTTTGTGTGTTACTTTAATTTTTTTCCTTTCTTTTTTTTTTTTCTTTTGTTGTTCTGAGTCACCTATGTAGCTACTTTAAAAGGTGTAGCCAGGCTGCCATGTTATGACAGCAGGTTAAATAAAAAGAGATTCTCCTGTTCCAGCATTTATTTATATACTGATTCAAGGTATACACTCCTTTCGTTGTGTTTTGAAACGCTTTTACTCAAAGTTAGTCTGAATCAACCTGGACAGCCATGGCCTTTCCTGGGAGGTGCAGTCCTGGTACCAATTATCCTGCACCGAGTGGTGCGATGTTCCTCCTGCAGGTCCCCAAGGGGCTCCATGGTAGCAAGGGTGAGCATCGGTCTGATGGGAAACGAAATATTCCTTTTGGATGCCAGAGAGAAAGGTTTGTTTGGATTTGGGTTTTTTAAAAAAAAAGAAAAAAAATTAAAACAGCTGGTTACAAATCCCTGTTTCATTGTCCCATGCAGCCCTGCTGGGAATGTGCCTCATGCCTTATGGGTCGCAGCAAGGAGGCTGGACTGGTTATCAGTCACATAGAGCTTGTGGTTTTCTAGTGGTGTGGCCATTTTTCCCCAGCAGATGAGCAGCTGGGGTATGTGCAGTCGAGGAGCAGAAACCCAGGGGAGGAGGCGTATGAATGTGGCCAGGCTGGGTAGACACAGGCACAGGAAAGCGCCGCACTCCTCCCCGGAGCTCGAGGGTGGGCAGAGAGTTGGAAGGCAGGTAAATGACAGCGAAGGAAGAGGAGGATGTTCACTTGTTTCTTGGTTCTTCCAGCTGAGGAATGCCTTTTAATTTGTGGAAGGTGCAAGCTCATGCCGATCCTATTTGGGACTTTGAGGTGTTGCTGAAACGTGCAAGTCAGACGGAGAAACTCAAGTGCAAGACAGAGGCTTTGGAGAAGGACAAGTCCAGCCTCAGGGCACCCAGCTGCTGTTTCTGAGCCCTGGGGGAGAACGACTGAGCTCTAGCAAACACAGGAGATAAATGTGCCTGATAAATAACAAATCATCTTCATTCACAAAGGCTGGCTCTGTTTATCAGTTGTTACCCAGATATGTGGGAACATGCCATTCACACCGCAGCGAGCGTAAACCAGTAAATGTGAGACCACTTTTAATAGGGTACCTAGAGGTGGAAGGTGTGAGGTGCTGAGTATCATTTAGTAGAGTCTGACTGCAGATGTTTTTGTGAAGTATGACAAAGGAAATATTTGCTTCATAATAACCTTAATTTTCAGATGGAAAATGAGAGAAATGGGTACATTTACTAGCATGCACTAACAAGACTGCTGTTGCCTTTCTGCCGTGTGAAATACCTTTTTATTGTCCCCCTCCACCCTCCCTGAGGTGACTAGTTTGATCTTGCTTGCGAGTTTTAGGTTTGCTTCCAAGTTCTCAGACAGTCTCCTCTAGCTCAGGGGTTAATAATTCCACCTTCTCTTTAACAGTATCTTTCATGTTGAAGAGTTGCAAAGTATTTCGCAGCCCCTGCCAATATCTGCTCTCTTCCCCGGGAGGATGCGGGAGAATCGAGGCAATGGAGAAGCTGGCTCTGCATGTAAGGAGGTCTCTTCACCTATAGCCATAAGGGAGAGTGTGGTGGGTGCTGTACTCTGCCAAGTCAGCTTCCAGTCTCTGTTGGCAGAAGGAAGACAAAGCCTGTTTCCAATGGAAAGCATTTAAATGCTGAGGACTGGGAGGGTGAAAGCTGGAAAATGTGCCAGGGCAACTGTGTTAATACCTTTGTCTTGACAAAAGTATCCTACAGTTCTTGATTGTAGCTGGCATTACTGTTATTTTATTTCATCAGATGTAAAAAAAAAAAAAATGACGAGTCCAGCTTGGTTTGGGGATTGGGTCTTTTTGCTCTACTGATTTTGAACCTTACGGATTCTTTTTTTTTTTTTTTTCCTCTTGTCCTATAAGACTAGAAACTCTCCTTTATCATTTCAAATGAAGGCTGAAATTCTCACATAATCACTTGCTTCCTGGAGCTGAGGCTTTAAGAGAAACATTGGAAGTCCTACACACTCCTTTAAAAAAAAAAAAAAAGCCTACAAAAATGACAGTACTCTCATATCCAAAAGACTGAACTCTTCATAACACGTTTCGAGAAGATAGGCACAGACATTAGTTCTGCCTTGAAGTAAAGTAGAGGTGTCCCACTTCTACCTTCGAGGCGGGAGATATAAGTGCTTTCTATGCTACTTTAACCTTTCATACTCTTTTATTTTCTTTCTAGGACTGCTTGCCCACTAGCAGAGACGTTGTTTTATGAAATGAAATTCTCCCAGCATAAGTGGAGTTGTTCCAGTAGACATGAAGCCCCGCATCTCTAGAAAGCTGTATTTCTAACAATAACCTTTGAACATTACTGTAGCCAATGTTTTTCCAGCTTTTATTTTTTTCCTGTACTTTTGACTCCATATTTTGAAGCAGGATCCGTGAAAGGAATTAGCTCTGCAAGTGTAGAGGTAAGCAGTTAGCGCTCCTACATCTAGCACAGCATTGCTCAGGTCCTCATTTCAATGATGTTAGAAGGGGGGTGGTTAGTAGGTCGAGAGAGGTTCTCCTTCCCCTCTACTCTGCCCTGGTGAGACCCCATCTGGAATACTGTGTCCAGTTCTGGGCCCCTCAGTTCAAGAAAGACAGGGAACTGCTGGAGAGAGTCCAGCACAGGGCAACTAGGATGATTAAGGGAGTGGAGCATCTCCCTTATGAGAAAAGACTGAAGGAGCTGGGGCTCTTTAGTTTGGAAAAGAGGAGACTGGGGGGTGACCTCATTAATGTTTACAAATATATCAAGGGTGAGTGTCACGAGGATGGAGCCAGGCTCTTCTCGGTGACAACCACTGATAGGACAAGGGGTAATGGGCTGAAACTGGAACATAAGAGGTTCCGCTTAAACTCGAGAAGAAACTTGTTCTCAGTGAGGGTGACGGAGCCCTGGAACAGGCTGCCCGGGGAGGCTGTGGAGTCTCCTTCTCTGGAGACATTCAAGACCTGCCTGGACACGTTCCTGTGTGGCATAGTCTAGGCATTCCTGCTCTGGCAGGGGGATTGGACTTGATGATCTTTCGAGGTCCCTTCCAATCCCTAACATTCTATGGTTCTATGATTCTATGATGTAGTTCACTTCTCTGAGGAAAGCCTCAGGGCTATGAAGTGTCTGAAGGGTTAGGATGAGGCTGTGCAGGTGGGATATTTAGGGTAGAGAGAGTGCATATAGCTAGATAACACAGGATAAAGATGATTCAAATGGTTAGACCAATCAGAAGTCTGAGAAGGCTGGACCCCATACTCCATAAACACCCAATTAACTAGCAGATCTTTGGAGAGAGTTTCCTGGAGTAACACTTCCACATTGCGCTCTAACATTTTTGACAGTTAATTTTCTGTGGTCATTATTCAAGCTCTAGATCTTTCCCAAGTTCCATAAAGCTTTCTTTATTTAAAATGGAGGGAAAGAAAATAAAAAGTAGTAAATAAATCCATTCTCTTTGAATTAAAAGATAATCAAGATACTAAAAAACCAGACTCTAACCAAGCTCAGGCTCGTGTGGTTTTTATTGGCACGTTTCCTCCAGGAGTTTAATATCATACCCAGCACCAGGACGAGAAGAGTCTCCTTTGCCTAGTTCCCACACTCTCCCCAGGCAGCGTCCAGCCTTTTGGACAGAGCAAGCTGGTTTCCATCCCTCTGCACAAAATGCAAAGAGCATAATCATTTGCTTGCAGGCTTGTTTGTGGGCATCAAACCAGTCCACATCAGAAAGGAAAAGCCTGGACACGTAACAGAAAAATGATCCCAGTTAAAAATTGCAGGCAGGGCTGTGCAGTGCCTTCGCAGCAGGGGAAGGGTTCCATACTCCGGAGTGGAAAGGCAAATATGTTTTATAATGTTACATAATGGTATAAGATTGTTTGGGGCTGCACGGATTTATCCTGCACCTGCCAGTTGACAGCCCTGTCCCCAGGACAAGATTTCAAAATCTGCTTCAGGCAGTGCTTCTCATGTTTTAAATACAGAAAACCAAATCCTAATCCCAGCAAGCTCGGTCGCGTTGTGGATTTCAGCTGGATCAGAGCATTTTTGCTTGCAACTTCTGAATACGCGGTAGGCAGCAGATCTAGCTAGCGTGTGAAATGCTGAGGAGTTTCTCTGCAACACTGATTACCGCTTCTCTTCCCTTCTCTACCCTCAACCTATCTGACAGGCTTACATGGCTACAGCTGCTACACTGATCCAAAGAATGTCTTTATAACATCCCTGTCAGCTGTACACAGTGTCATCATGCTGCATTGAGGGAAAATAGATTTGGTCATTTTCTTAACACCCAAAGTGAATCCATCACAAAGTGGGCACCCTGTGAGACTTAAGTCTCAGGCAGCACCCTAACCACTGACTCATCCTCTTCTGCTACATCAGCCTACAAAGAATAACTATTAGGAAAGGCTTCCAAATGTATAAATTATTAAGTTAGGAAAGCAGTGGCTCCATTGTGGGAAAGGTAGAGAATATGTAGACCCAGAAAGTCATGCTCTCCAAATAAATGCTGGGTATTTGAGAAGTGCTTCAGTGCTTTGTGATCCTTAAGAGCACTCCTTAGTAATCCCTCAGATAACTTTTGTTACTTGACTGACTTGTCACATCAAAGGGGTTTTGGTTTGGATTTTTTTGTGATTTTGGTTGGTGGGTTGGTTTTTTTTTTATGAGGCATATTCTGAGTCTGCTTCTTCTTTTGTTACGGATACAGTGTGAACAGACCCTAGAGAGAATATAATGAAGCTTTTCAACACTTGGCAAAACTGAACTTGTAGTTACAGCAAGAGATGTGGCCATGCAGCATCCCCTCTGTGATGCCCAGTGCTGTGCCTCAATGCAGGTATTACAACTCGGTGTATTCAGAGGCTCAGCATTGCCTCAGCATGGCCAGAACATGCCCGTCCCATACAAAAATCTCCCTGGCAGGGCATGAGTGTGTTACAGGTGAAGTACAATGTGGAGCTCAACAACAATGGAAGCCCTGACCCTGGAGCAAAGCACAGACTGCAGTGGGAAGCTGAAGAGAACTGGGTGTTTAAATGGATAACGAGTACCCATAATTTTATTTCTTATTTATAGAAAGGATATAAGCTCTCACTTGTTGTGGCATGACACAGCTGCCAGCATTTGGAGATTAAAAATGAACTGGGCTTGGTTTTGGGGGTTTTGTTTGTTTGTTTGTTTGTTTTTTATTATTGAAATGTGGGTGTTTCCATAAGAATAAGAAAAGAGATTTTGGTGAGTCTTTCTTTGAACAATGTGGTATTGGCCACTTTGTGCCAAGAAGCTACATTAGAAGACTCTCTGACTCTGTGCAGTTCACCTGTGATTTCTATGACTGAGTCACAAAGGAAGTTACATGCTAGTTTATTGAAAATCTGGCAAAGATCTTGGGAATTTTTGTTGCCCCATGTAATTACCCACTTGGCCCAGTCTGGGAGGCAGGTCCCTTCACTTCAACCCCTCTCCATCTTTCCTTTAATCTCGTCGTCCAACACCGTTATTCATCTTGGACATTTAATGGCCACTCACAAGCTGGCAATGCTTTGCATGTGACTCACACCTCAGTCACTTGTCCAGAAATGAAGCTGTCCCAGGGGCTGTGGAAAGGGCAGAGAGTTCTGCAAGAATGAGTAACCCCCTGCTACTGAACTTTCTCCCTTGTGAAATGTGTACTTCTGGGCTGGTTTTATGGAAGCCACAAACATAACAAAAAAAAAAAAAAAAAAAAAGAATTAACTCATGAAAGTGCCCATGAATCAAAGTTGCTGAGGTATGACCTGCTTTGCTTATATTGAGTCTGAGTCCACAGGCAGAGATTTGCCAGTTTAACACACAAGGAGTTGCAGTTCTTCTCCGTGTGTTGCTCACGGCACCAAGACCTGTAATGACTTTTGTGTTGCGGAACAGCACACATTCTCACAGGCCATGGGCAAATTCTTGTTCAGAGCAGGGAAACCCAGTGTGGGTAAAACCCGGAGGCTGCAGGAGACCTGTGAGGGATGATTCCTGAAAGAGTTCAGAAGAGTTATGTTGCTTAAGGGTTGTTCAGTCAAGGCATCTTTCTTTTAAATAAGTAGAGTCTCCAATCATGGATCCTAGAGTACATCATGGCAGTTTACTGGCCTGTCTGTGAGGATTTGAACTATCACATTTTCTCTGTCTGTTCTTCTAAATATTTTTGAATTCTCTCTGACTGTGGGGATAACCGATGCAGTTTTTACATTGCGTGTAGCAACTAGAAAGGAGATCTAGGAAGAGCTGTTATAAAAATGTGATTTATTGTGGAGATGGTATATTCTTCTTGTTTCCTAATTTAAAAAAAAAAAATACAACAAAAAAAACGTACTTGCTTTTTCAGTACAGGGAATGTTTGGCAGAGTTTGAGTGGAAAGGTAGCAGTAAAGGTCAAGGTTATATAAACTATTTAATACTTTACTAAAGGAAAACAAGTGAAAAAAATGATAGACATAATGAAAATAAGCAACTCGCAATAGATATACAGAGAATTAAAAGTGGGTCTCATCTTAATAATTTAGACTTCCTTAGTCCAAAGTAAATTATTAAAGATATGAACTTGGGTGTATATGAGACTGGTACTCTTAGGAGCAGATGTTCTTATAGATTAGTAATTGATTAAAGACTGGAAATTCCTCCACTTAGTTGTTTCTTCCTCTGGATATTTAAATGCCTCTGTGTGGATCCAGCCCAAATACAGAGCAAGAGGCAGCACTTGTTCTAAAGAACTTAGGGTCTTCCTGCTTAGCACCTTATGTAGCACAACAGCAGTTCAGAAATGATGTGGAGAGGAGTCTGGTCTAATGCTGAAGCCTCTGAATACACTCAGTGTGTTTGCAGGCAGAAAGTAATGAAGAACAATGCCCAGCAGCCACGGCCGCTTGCCTAGAAAACAAGCTGGGAGCTCTACTTCATTTGTTTTGAATAACTATTTAATATGTTGAGCATTTACCTGAGAATGAAGCTATCTGCATCACTTCCTATCTCAGGGGAAAGGGATTTAGTCCTGCATCCCACAGATCCTGAAAGAGCATTCTAACCTCCAGGTCACTTTTGGCCAATGTACAGCAGGGGAGGTGAACACTGGGCTGGAAGGAGGGGGGAATAAGCAAAACCACAGGTGCAAAGCAATGTGGTGCTTGCTGCCTGGAAGTGTTCTCCTTCAATATTTGATTATCTAGGATAAAACTAACTAAAAACAAATACTTGTATGAGGAACGACATCTCGGATCATGCTCCCAGGCACTTTGTTCCAGCTAAGTGCTGTCACTGCCAGGCTAGCATCAGTCTCACTTTTTTCTCGGCCTCCTTGGCATAACAGCCTGATTTCATCCCACAACCTAAGCAGGGGTTCCGCAGTGCATGCACATGCCTAGGAAATGGGCCAGTAGTTTGCAGCGAAAGAAGGTGAATCTGAGTCCCCTGTCGGGCTCTCTAAGTCTTGGATCTTATAAGTAGCGTTGAGTGACTCTTTTCCTGCTTGGATGGATGCTTATCAAGATGGGCTTTGTGCTCTGGATCAGGAATTGCATGGAGGATCCTGCATGCCAGAGAGATGACAATCCTGACCTAGCTCCACAGATTTTTAGTAACTAGCTTCCAGGACATACTGTGAGGTTCCTGGGCCACCAGCAATCTCCTCTGACTCTGTACTGTCTCTACATTGAATTTAAGAGCGTCGACTGGGGCAGGAATGTAGCTGTGTTGGGAGTAACAACATTGCCAGTCTTGCTGCTGGCCTTTGCTTTCTCTGTAGTGGCTCGGTAACAGCCTGGCTTTATGAAATTCTCTTTCTTCATTTAATCCTTCACAAATAAATCTTTCAACTTGATATTTCAAATGGTTTGGCAAGTCCAATTTCTTCTAGAAAGGTGGTAAAACGGTTTATTTTTTTAATCCCTATTTCATGGTGCCAAGATGATGAGTGAGCACGTAGATTCATGTCCTTCAATCAGCATAAGAAAAATGCATTTCCTACTGATGTAAACCTTTGCTCGGTTTCACAAGTCCATACATGCAAGCAATGATTAATTTTCTTTGTGAAGATTGCAGTTTCACAGGTTATTATAGTTCTAGTGTGGCCAGCATAGAATTAACTTCCATAGCCTCTGGCTTTAATTCAGACATAAAAAGGATTAATATGAAGGAAAAATCTACCAGATATAAAACCCCATTTAGTGTTCCCAGCTACTGCTGCATCTGCAAAAAGTTGCTAGTAATAAACCGGACAGGAGCTGATGAGACCAGGTATGATGTAGAAGATGTTGCTTTATGTGAAAGGATGTGCTGTCCAGTTCAGGAAGCTTTTTAAAATAAGAATCTCATGGGCTTATGATTTCAGATCAATATTTCATATTGTTTTAATTTGCTGGAAAATTATTTCCTCCCTACCTCTTTGCTCTCAAACTCTTTGCATTGGGCTAATACAATTTTTAGAAAGAAATTCTATCAGTGTTAGCTTGTTTGGTTTTTTTTATTTGCCAGGGTAACAGAGACTGTCCTTTCCCAACTGCTGCTCTAAAAAACCAAAGCATAGCCTTTGCATACATCTACACTAAAGCCACCAATGATTTGTTTCTTGCTACAGACAAGGATCAGGCCCTACTCTGCTTTGGCAGGCAGGTTGGGCTAGATGATCTTTCGAGGTCTCTTCCAACTCCTAACATTCTGTGATTCTGTGTGTGATGAGGTGAACAAACACTGCAAATTCATCCCTTACTTAAGAGGTAAGAACATTTGAGTATTTGTGTAGCTTAAATGTAGAGTGATACCCACTGCAAGATTTTAGCAGACTGCATAAATTCAAATTATCATGCAGGTGGTAAGAGTTGCACAGTACATGGTGCAGATAGCACTTGAACTCCAAATGGGCTTAAAAATAATTTTACTTAGAACTGTTGGAAAGAATCTTAGGGATGTCCCTTGATTTGTGTCTTCTTTCATCCATTCACACTCGATTTTTGCTCTTCAAGCCCTTTGTTCATGTTGTGTTATGATATTGATGCAATACTTTTGCACAGTCACAGATTAGATAGGATAATAGGAATGTATCCTGCATAAATAAATAGGTGATAGATAGATAGACCCCAAATATTCTCACCCAAGTAGAATCTTGCTGTCCCTGTGAAGCCCAACAATTAATAACAGCCTTTTCCATCTTTCCTTCCCTCTTTAACCAGATAAATATCAGATTATTTCATGACAGGACATGTCAAGTTTATTTCATGCAAGAACTCCTTTAACACGAAGAAACAATGTGACAAATGTACCCAGTAATAAATGGTTTCTGCCTATGGACTTTGGCAGAGAAAAACTGAGGAGATGGGAGGGAACTAATGTGTCGCACCCTTTGAGGGTACAACAGAGATCCATACAACATAAGCCAAAGCATCTCTTCTCTGTAAGTCCTTCAAAGTTTAATTTGATATTTGTTTTTCCTGAGAGGCCTTTGGGTGGTGCAGTTAATGTTAACAAGAGAGCAACTGACAAAGACAAAGGTCAGTCAATGAAAGCTAAAATAGAAGGATTTGTTGAGTAGCTAGAGAAGGTCAAACACAATGATCTGAAGAATCTTGCAAAAAAAAAAAAAGCAATTTAGATAGAAAATTTTTTTTAAAAAATCTTTAATAAAGGGTTTGTTTAATGTTTTGTGGGGGGTAGCAGGGCCTAGACAGAAGTTACTTAAACTAGACAGAAGTTACTTAAACAACACATTGCTGTTTGGAAGAGCTTAACAACATTAATATATATATAGTATATATATTATGATCTTTCACTGTGCTGTTTTAGTTGTACTGACTGGCTGGTTCTGCACCTGTGGCTCTGGAAATTAGCTCTGGTTGAATTGCTTGGGCCCCAATATTTCTCAGGAGATAACAAACCCTGTGGTGCAGGCTGGGAAAAAATCATTTTTGTCTTCCTTTGGTGTGCAGAGATGAGAGCTTCTGTGTCCATGAAATGAGAAAACTAAATTTGTGTTTTCTCTTTCATTGCAACATACTGATGTGCTTGCAGGATGAGCATTAGCTCTCACCATGAGCTTTGCTGCCCTGGGGAAGGGGTGAAAAGGTGGTATTACCACAAGGGAAGCCATCTCTTATCAAAGGTGTAGACTGAAAGCCAAAACACCTGTACACCATTCTTGCCCCAAAGGTGAATGCTCCAGAGGAAATACTGAAACACAAAACTGATTCATAGCTTAGTTAAAGCTGTCTAACCAGTTTCCAACACAGAGCTTTGTATGTAAAAGCAGTCTTTAAGGTCTGTGAGCAGCCCGAGCCATTTAGGAGTTTCTGCATTGGCACCTCTAGCCTGAAGCCATGAGGGGAGGCAAGAGCCAGCTCCCTGCCCCCCCTGCAGCACTGCTGTCCACGACCTACAAGATGCAGATGTCCCCAATGAGTCACTGAAGGAGAGGGACATGTTGTGAAACAGAAGGCATGTGGCTTTTGTATCCCCTTCCAGCTGCAAAAAAAAAAGTCAGTCGCTCAGCTGCGAATTGCCTTGCTGTTTCTTCTCTGAGAGCTGGCCATGACTGCTCAGCTAAACTCTTGTCTTTTCCCAGGCCCGCAGTCCTGACATGCCTAGCAGTGAAATTCAGGTGTTTTTAAGACACTAGAGATGAGATTCTCCACTTTAGTGAATTGATTTGCACCCAGTAGTATTGTCAAGGACCACAACTTTTAATTTGAGAGTCTGGATAACATGCAGCCAAAGTGGGCCAGCCAGTGACTGACTGTGGTTGAAATAATATATCTAGGAAAAATAATGATATCTGAGCAAAGGCTTGGTTTCAAGACTTCTTCAGGTACTATAATGGCTGTATTGTTTGATCTACATACACAGAATCATAGAATTGTATCAGCTGGAAGAGACCTAGAAGATCATTGAGTCCAGCCTTTGTCCCAGCCCTATCAACCTACTAAATAATTCCCCCCAATGCAACATCCACCCATCTCTTAAACACCTCCAGGGACAGTGACTCAACCACCTTCCTGAGCAGCCTGTTCCAATGGCTGACAACACTTTCAGTATAGAAATTCTTCCTAATATCTAACCTGTACCTGCCCTGGCACAATTTAAATCCATTTCCCCTCGTCCTATCACTCTGGGCTAGTGGAGAACAGACCAACGCCCGCCTCTCTACAACCTCCCTTCAGGTAGCTGTAGAGAGCAATGAGGTCTCCCCTCAATATCCTCTTCTCTAGACTAAACAGCCCCAGACCCCTCAGCCTTTCCTCATAAGACTTACGTTCTAAGCCATTTACCAGCTTGGCAGCCCACCTCTGTACCCTCTCCAGCACCTTCATGTCCCTCTTGTAGTGAGTGGCCCAAAACTGGACGCACTCCTGATATCTTCCTCACTGTACATAAGACCCTGTACACATGTACTCATTGTACATATGACCATTTTATACCTCTGAAGGTGACTGACGTGTGGCCAAGTGCTCAGTGTGAATTAATTCTTTCTGCCTCACAAGAGTGAATTGCTCCAAATATCCAATGCCTGCTTCTTTACTGCAGGCTGGTACATAGACAATTGCAGAAAGGTGAGGTTTTTTTGGTCAAGTTATTCCTCTTCTGTGTACTTAAGTACTTCAATGAGTTTCTGAGAAAACAGGATCTTCCTCTTGACAGTGTTATGTGATGTTTATGCATGCTGAAGACTTTTTTATGAATGGGAATGCATTCTCAGAAATAACAAACCAATGTAATGATAGATTGGATTTCTGTGTTGCTTTTTAATTTCAGATCTGAGCAACATGTATCCATTTTATTTTACTTAAGAAATGTTGCCTAGACAAACATGCTCCATTGCTTCTACCTGACAAGTTGCTTTCATTGCTTGATGAGTGCAGCACTCTTGGGTTCCACCAGTGATCTTTGTCAGTCCTCTAAGGCTTTGTGCTTTCCACCACTCGTGTTGAGCCATGCTCTGCATGAAAAGCAACTCCACAGAAAGCTGGGTTTTCTGCAGCTGTGGCCCTCAGGGAACTGAAAACAACTAACCAGCAACCGCTTGTCAGATCTGCACAGATATTCAGTTCCGCTGTCATTACACTTGGTGACTCTTTTGCTACTGGTCTCAGCAACTGCGTATGTAATCCAGGACTGAGGCACAACTACTGGCCTTTTTGTGATTACCATGCATCTGTCTATTTCCAGAGTTATCGTCCCCCTGGAAAATGTAGAGAGACATCGGTTGCTAAAGGACATTAATTTACCATAAGCTATATTCTGATTCCCAGTAAATTACTTGGGTTTTCTAGGTAACTGAAAAATGGGTCTTAAAACTTCATTTATTGATTTTAGTGGGTGCCGGATGAAAGAGTTTTGTCTTCTAGTTTTAAAAATCTGCTGGCTGAATCCTTTGTAAATTCCTAAAGTGATCAGTCTACAAGAGAAGGGCTATTTGCATCTTCAATCTAATAAGTACCTTGTAGAGTGGAGGAAGAGACAAGAGTGTTGGAGCCACAGCTTGGTGGGGCTGTGTGACACTCAGGTCCCTGGATCTACTAGTGTCCTTCCCCCATAGACGGGCAGTCCCTCTGGGTGGCCTTTTGCTGTATCCTCACAAACATGCAGTGAGGCGAGGAAGCACTGCCTGCCACCTTTTTTCAAAGGGGAGGCAGAGCATCTGACTAGTCCCAGATCACAAGGTATTGAAACAAAATGAGGCCAGGTCCTCTAAGCCAGAATCCTATGCTTCTGAATAATCTCTCTATCGATCTCACTCTCCATCATCTGCTTTTGTATTTTATGCCAGGGCATGTCCTTTCCCCTTCATCTGTCAGACCGCTTACTGATGTCTTCTTGCTGCAGCATTTCTGGGCGAGAGAAACAGAGGCGAGGGCTTGTGCCTATGTTAGCATAATATAAAGCATGAACGCAGTCCCTGTGCTTGGCCCAGAGCCTGATGTCCTCAATGAAGCAATAGTGTCCTTAGGTTTTGTGCTTTCTTGGATTTTTGCCCTGCTTCTTGAAACCAGTTCAGCGGGACCTTAAGCCAGGCTCTGCCTTGTCCAATAACAACCTTGAAAGATTGCTTTAAGATACTTATTATTGAGCTCCTTGCCTTAACAGCTTGTCTTTCTTTGCAGATGACTGTTAAACTCAGTGACTGTAATAGCTCAGCAATAGCTACAGCGATAATCTGAATACAATTATTCAAGGGAGTTTTGCTGGCTGCAAAAGAGAAATGCATGTATTTAAATGCAAGGGCTCCAGAACTCTTGCATCTGCTTGCACCATCACTGGCATCAGTCTATAACCAGTTTAAACCTGGTATGTAGACCTTATGAAGAGATTTGTAATGTTGCTCCTTTATAGGGCTAAAAATCCTTTGGCTCTAGTGATGGACGCTCAGCTTTTTGTGTTCAGAACTAGTAGGAAATCTGGCTGTGCTGTTGCTGTTGCTGGTAAGCAGGCCAAGCGTAATGATGCTCAGGGAACAGCCTCCTGGCTCTCCCACGCACAATACCAGAGCTCAGGAGATAGTTGGCCGTCATAGGAATGGTAGGGCTTGTAGGAAGAGGGAAAGGAGACAGCCACTAGACCTGATTCCATTACTGTTACTGACCTGTTCAAAAGTGAATCTGCCTCACTGTACCGTGCGCTTTCTAACAAAACCAGATTATCTGAGAGCCCTGCTTCTCTGCTGGGCTCATTGTGTCTAGGAAGCTTGATTTCTGTCATCAGGAAGACCAGGTGGGATGGTGACACACTTTGGTCTCTACCCAGGACCATAAAAAGGAGTAGCTGGACCCCTTCAAAAGAAAACACCAAGCAGAGAAAAGAGAGAGGAAAAGCAACACACATCACCCTTATTTATCTAATTTAAATGAAATTGCCATCCAAGATAAGCGTATATGCATAGGACAAGATATGAACTCTTTTTGATCAAAAGAACTCATAGGGACAACACTAGAGGCTGTAGCTAAGCTTCTGCCTGCTGGAGCACTATCAAGACATGGTTCCACATGTGCTGTATAAACTAGACATGTGAAATAACTCAGACAATAATTTACCTCTGTGGCAAAAAAACTTGATCAAAATAGAAAAGGGCATTACAATAAACCGGTCCAAAAGAGTGATGGAACAGCTTTTCCACAGCATTAGCTCCAGGGAAAGGAAGAGCTGTCTCTAAATGAGTTACAACTGCATGCAGTACTGTTGCCCATTATGTGCTTCGACTACCTTGTAATTGCAACCTAAAGAAAGTGCTGCCTTTTCAAAGAAATCAAGACAGGGATTCTCAGGATATCCAAATAGCATCACTTATGTTTCTAATCACCAACCCTAAAGCACCTGTAGTGTCAAGTATTTTTCTGTATACCTGCCATACTCACAGCTGAAGGGAAATTGCTATTGTAAAATTGCTGGGTAGGAGGAAGAATACTCTGTCTGTTATTGCAGTATCAGACTGGCTGAGCGTTATAACCTAAAGTGGATGTGTTAGCGAGTGAGCTGGAGTTGAAGCAAGGATTAAACTAGGCCACAGAGGGACACAGCATCATGAGATCTGCTTGGTCTTTGTCTGATTCTGTTTTTGGCACTCTTCAAGACTGGAAAGTACTAGGAAGTCTTTATTATTTGGCTACCTAAAACACAGGTGGCTTCAGTTTTTTGATGCTCCCCAGAACTGGTTGGAATATGCATGAGGCAGAACAATTAAGCAAGCTGCTTCTCGTGGCTTGCTTGAAAATTGAGTTTGATTTGGGGCTCATGCCCATCTGCCTTCAGAGAACAGGCACATAAAAGGGATGCAATATATGATTCATGAAAACTGCATGGACTGAGGCAGGGTATATATTCCAGAGAAGACCTGGCACTATGGGGACATGAACTTTGTTGCAAATATTAAATCAGGAGACTATAGGTGAGCATCAGGTTTTGTCAAGTAACTTATGTCCTTTAATGTAACAGGTGGTCTCTAAGGAAAGCAAAAAGCTTATGGATAGCGTTATCAAACACTGAACTGTCTACCCCCAGCTTTGGGTAACTGGAGGGAGAGAACACCACAGACGCTGGAAGGGGACAGGAGAAAAGGGTGTCTCTCCTCAGGTCCAGATCTGTTCCCCTTCTTCCAGATGTCTCTTTTACAGTTATTTTGCATTGTTTACTTTGATGCTCACTGTACTGTGTCACTCAAGCACGCCTCTGCAAAAGGCATTTGCCCTGAAGGCTTGGAGCAACGCCTCTTCAATATTCCAAGCATCCTTAACCCTGGCAAAGCAAAGCAAACTGGAGTCACCAGCCAACTTTGGCATGGTTGTACATTTATTTTGGCTGCAAGGGTCAACAGTACAAAATTTAATTTGGCTGTGCTGTAAAGGAAAGTAGATGATGGTGCCAGTCTCTATTTAATCCCATAACTCGTATTTGCTACCTATTCTGCCAGGGAAGTTACCAGCAAAGTGTACAGAAGATTTTATGGTATATCTGTTTCTTACTAAGAAAGAAATATGGTGAAGTGTCTACACTAGCTTGGTGATGGTTCTTCACAACTGTTTTTGTCCTTTACAGAACTTCACATTTTTTTCCTGTAATTAGGTTTCACGGATGACAAATGCACATTTTGTTGCATGTTTGATTTTACTGGCAATGAATTAGCTTCAGATCAGAAGAGTGGCCCTTCTTGGTTGGGTACCCCAAAGTGTATGTCCCTCACTGACTTTGTGTACAAATCCTTAAGGGTGAAAAGAAATAAAAGCTGTAGTTTACAAGAGGTGAATGCACTTATTGGAAGGGGAGAAAACAGAATTTAACTTCTCTGGCAAGGAGACGTGTCTGAAGTGTACAGAGAATATCGCACAATACTCAGTGGTGAGTTGTTTGGTTTTGTCTCGTCTAGAAAATTGAGAGGAAGAAAAAGCCAGAAGACTACTGAAGGCATCAAAAGTAACCACATGGTTACCAAAGAAATGAAACAATCTTCCAGAACAAAAAGACTAAAAGGCTCCTGAGTCAGTGATGAGTCTCTGCTGTGGGAACTATATGAGCTGGGAAGAATCAATCAGTATGGTCCATTGGGAGGCTGCTGTTGCATAAAAGCCTGCACCGAGCAAGTTTATACATAGGCAACTGTTCCCTGATGAGTTGTAGTTTGAAACAAATTTACTTTAGGGTTCTGACTATTCATTAAATGGGGCCTGTTACTAAAGTAAGAAAGAAAATTAAAATCTCGAATGTCAAAACGTGTCTTCAGTCTTTTTAAAATTAAAGCATTGAACCATCTATTTCAAAATTGGTGATTTCAGAAAGGAGATTTAAATGTCACCCAGAGAAGAAGCAAAACATTTCCTTCTAACTCACCTCCTAATGCAGGAATTTATTTCTTTAACATGGGACATGGCAGTGAAAGTAGGCATCAGAATGAAGACTGTTTATTTACATAGCTTCAGCTGAAGTTACCTTCTGAGTAAGAGATTATATCCTACAAGAACTTGAAGATCAGCAACTGGCAAAATCTGTTGCAAATGTTATTGGGTGTGGTATTTACAATGAAGCAACTAGTGGTATAAGGAGGTGTCAACAGCAAACTATTTTTTTTCCTCCTGAGGAAATGTATGCCCATATTTTCCAATAGGCGTGTATTGTTACTGCTCATAGCAAAGGAGATAGCTCTGATATAAACAAAATCCATTCACTCATCAACGGCAGAAATAAGATGCTGACTAAACTATATCCGGGCAGCAAAACCTATCTATGCAGGCTTCTGTGATGGTGCTGGAGGTCAGAGCTCCCAGGCTGGCAGCTGGGTAGGGCTTCTGAAGAGGTCTTTAACCCTCTCCCTGCAGAAGAACTAGGGAAGACTGGACAAAGAAGACAGGGAAGACTGTGATTTATCCAAGTTTCCCTGCAGAAAGAGAGGCCTTGATAATTTGCCAGCACTTGGATGCAGCAGGTGTGTGTAAGAGTTTGCTACTTTATTTATCTTGGAATGCAGAGACTTTTAAAAGTACCCAAACTTTTTTGTGCCTCAGTCAGGTTGTGGTGTCATTCCTCTGGGAAAATATCTGAGGCTCTCAAGATTTAATGTACGCTTGGATAAACTGTGCTATCTTGCCAAGGACAGCTGGAAAGGAGGAAAGCATGGCTAGATAATACCTTAAAAAAAAAGGTAATAAGGGCCTGTTTCACCATGTTGTTCTTGTTCAAAAATGCAACTTCATTCCGATTTTTTTTAGAAACTGAAGCAGCTTTTCAGTAGGCTGCTATATCCCAAGATAATTCCAGAAGAACATGTTCCTAACCATAGTTCCCAGAGTGTAATCCATGTCAGTGGAAAAGTTGGAAGTTGAAAGTCTGGCAAATGACAGACCAATGCTCTGTTAAGCTGAAGGAGACATAGGAGGATTGTTTTCTTGTAATTCCATAAACAGTAATCAAAAGGTAAGATCCTGTTTTCAGTCAAAATGTAAAGATTTCCTGATGTTTTCTAAACACAGGTTTGCAACAGGAGCACTTAAAAATACTTGTAGTGTAGACAAATAAGAATTGTAAGCATGTTTATCACAGGTCAGCAATGCTGCCAGCTTTGTACTCTGGTTTTGTATTTTAGTTCCTTCTCCCAGAAATGACCAGTTCTTTGCAAAAAAGACTTGAAGTGACCCCAGATGCAATATACTTTCTTCAAAATCTGTCCTTACATGGCTATGTAAGCCAGGAATAGCCGGTGCAGCTTAGTTATCTTACCAAAAATGCAACATCTGTGCAATTTACACCAACAGTTGGAAAGGCTGTGGTGATATGGCGACCTTGCATAGCTCCTCCTTCTTGTAGGATTGGAATCGATACATTTAATTAAAGTGGAGAATATCTAGGCAACTTTGTGTGTAGTAAATCACAAAAAAAAAGTCCACTGCATGCTCTCAGACCAAGTGGTGCCAGTTTTCTATAATCGGAGTTCTTTAAAGTGTGTCTGTGTCTGGGTTTTTTTTTGTGTGTGCAGTTGTGAGTTGAGAAGACATGGCACTTTAGTTGTTCTTTTTATTTAGCGATAGTGGTTGTGTATTGAGGCTCTGCCCCTCTTATCTTGGACAGAAGAGAAATTACTTGCCTTCAGCTCTTCTGAACATGTGATCCAAGCAGAAACAGTCAAGAGTAAGGCAAGGGAGACAGAAAATTAGCAAACATTTAGATAGCATACCTCAAAGAATTCAAATTACTGGTAACTGGCCATCTTTTCACTTTCCAGGGAATGATCCACTTTTTCTAGAGTACTTCAGGCAGTACACCACATTCATTATTACCAAGAGGTGAGTTATAAAGACTTTAATGAAAAAAATGGATATGCGGTTCTACTAATTGAGTATTATTCCTGAATGCCTCTGACTATCTAGTGTTGGAATAAGAAACTGAAAAAAGAATCGTCAGGTATCAAGGCAAGATCATGTCCCTTGCTCGGGGAAGGAACTTATGCAGACCTTGTGATCTGGGATGAGAAAACAGCAAATAGTCCTCAAGCAGAGCAGTGCTGTGCAGAAAAAGCTGCCATGCACATCTTGGTGAGATTATTAGACAACTGTAGCTTTGAGCAAGTAAGAATGGAAGCCTCAGATCTGTCCACCTCACAGTTCTCCAAGGCTTGTTTGCTCATGGCAAATCAGAGCTGCTACACTGAGCCTGGTGGTGTCAGAGAAGTATGAGCTGACAGGTCTAGTGCCATCCTCTTTGGTAGTGAGGTGAGTGCCTGCATGGCTTTCAGCATGTGAGCAGGGATGTATCAGGGTCTAGGACTTCATTTCTTTTCCATTGACTTACTATGGCTCACAGTCCTGAGACTGTCATATAGGAGAAGATGACGGATAATATGCAAGATCCTTACAACACTTACCAGAGCCTGACTATAAGAGAAAAGCTGGATCTGCAGGAGCTGCTATATACACACTCGTGTGCTACCTGAATGCTTTTTGCCAGTTCCTGGTAAGAGATGTTGAGTATCCTGGTACTGAGATGGGATTGATCCACTGAAAACTGAGTGATAGGTTGCCATGCTCCTTCCAACTTCATTTATCCAGTGATCCTATGATCTCTCTTGGTCTTGAGCAGTTGTTGCCACAAAAGCCATGCTGTTTGCTTAGTAACTCTTAAATAGTGAGAGGTTTAGGTGATAGTTTTTTGGTTTGGAAATCTGCAAAGTAAATGTCCACCAACAGATAGACCACAGGTGTTCAACGGGCTGATGTGATATTCCGAGGAGTATGTGGTATCAGGTGTAGAAGTGAAATGCCATCGGGGGGCTTTCATAGCAAGTAGGTAACAGGAGGAGGATTGGGCCACATGCTTTGCTACATATGACAGCCCTGTGAATATCTAAGGTCAAAACTGGATCAAAATGAAAAGAAAAAAATGCCAGGATAAGAAAGGAATGGCAAATTGCAGCTGGTTATTGACTGATGCCAGCTAAAGAAGAGGTTTCTACTCATTCCATGGGAGGATGTGGAAGGCATGCCTTGACTCATGTGTATGCCTCATGTTTGGAGCAGGGCTTTGACCTGCTATGGTATGGCTAATGGAAGAAAAATCCTTGGCTTTAGGCCTTTGTGACTCAAAACAGCACAGAGTATAAATGGACCTGTGCTCTATTGCTTGAATGAAAAAAACATAGGCTGTTTATATGGTTACCCAAAGAGATAGTTTAATTCCATCACACTGAAAAAGCAGCAGTTGCTTTATTCAAAACATTTCAGGTTGATAGTCTAGATTTCTTGCCTACGACTACAGAGTACACGGTGGT
Organism: Trogon surrucura; assembly: GCA_020746105.1. NCBI lineage: Eukaryota > Metazoa > Chordata > Aves > Trogoniformes > Trogonidae > Trogon > Trogon surrucura. The sequence continues at coordinate 22,685,643 of CM036622.1, read as the reverse complement.
TCTGCTGAGGGCAGCAGTGAGCAATCCCACTCTCCTCTGTCACAGCTGGGGTGAGGCTGAGATTCTGAATGACCTCTGCTTTGGCCATCATTAGCTGCTCCCAACCTCCTGGGCTCAGAGTCCCTCTGACAACTGCTTGGTTGAGTTCACGGTGAGAAGAAATCCTGCTGCATCCTTCCCTCATTCTTCTCCAGGTATTTCTAGGTGCAGCGTTCTATTCTTTGGTGCATTGGCCATGTTTGTGCTAGTTTACTTTTTGCTCCTGCCTTATATCAAATAAAGGTGTAAATAAGAAGAATCAGATGGTGGGTTGAATACACTCAGGCAATGGAAGCGGGAGGCATATGGTCTGGAAAGAGAATCAAACACCATAGGAATCATCACTCTGCAGAGCGACTGTGAAAACCTTAATGAGCACAGTTAAATAATCAGTGATTCCATACCAAGTTATTTGGTTAAAAGTGGCTCTCAGGAGGTGGGGGTGGAATTGTTTGTGAATATTCAGACCTGGCTGGGTGTAACTCAGGCTTAGAGATCAACTATTTGTCTCAGACTGTAGATGCTCTAATTCCTTTTTTGTTGTTGTTGTTGTTTGTTTGGGTTTTTTTAACCCTTTTCACTTTTCAGAACAGGCTTAAAATAACAGCTAATGGGTTAATTCAGCTCTTTACATATAGATGAGCTTCAACCAAATCTTGGAGTCAAACATCTGTGAGTTTTGGGGAACTCCAGGTTCACACTTTGCAGCTGAAGCTCATCTTGGTTTTAAATACATTTTTGTGACAAATGCCAAAACTTCCCATGAGTGATTTCTCCCCTCTTCCCCACCAAAAATCAGACTATCACTGTGGCTTCATTACAGAGCTTTTCTTTTCTTGATTTTTCTACATAGTAGCTTGCAGCCTTTTATTAAAAGGTTGCAATCCAAACTCTCTCTGAATGTAATTTGAGATAATTCCCTTCTTGTGAGTCTCCCCTGCTTGAACTGCAAAAGGTAATTAGTGCCTCTTCTGAATTGTCTTTCCTTTTTCCTTCCCCCTGCTTCAGCTTGCTGCACTGAACTTTGATTTTATATGATTTACAGCTGAGTATCTGATCTAAAATACTTCATAATTTAGTTTCTGGCTTGGTAACCTTATTTTATAACATGTTGTATAATAAAACCTTATGGAACACGCTGATATAGGTTAATGTCAGGGGCCAGGTGTGCATACCTGTTAATCATCTTAAATATCCGTTCAGTATCTCTCGATGCTACTAATATGTTTGTCCTTCATTTAATGTGCAGCAGAGGGAAGGACTGAGATAAAAAATAAGAATGAATAGAGGAAGGCAGAAACCATTACATAACCCTGGATGTCCCTCACAAACAAGCAATAAAAAAAGGAAGACGGCAAACCCAAAGAACCTCTCGCAGCTGACCAGATCTGCAGGTTAAATTCAAACCCTATAGATTGATTCTTCTGTCTATATACACATATATAAAAGTACATATATATATATAGCGTACATACCAGCCTTTATAAGCCTACCTGATTCCAGGAAAATCTTACAGGAGGTTTGTGTGTTGGGGTATAGTTGGGCACTAAGCTGCACATTCAATACCTCAGTCAATGAGACTGATTCAGTGCTTTTATGAAATCCACTTCTAGTTTACCATTGCAGGATGGGATCCAGGAGCTTAAATCATCAAGAAGGCACTGATACCTGTGTAACCTCAGGGATGAAAGGGCTTCTACTACATTTACCGTGGTCTGCTGAAACAGCTCTACACTGACACATTCTGTGCTAGTGGTAAAGCCTAGCTAAGAGCAGATGGTAACTAGTGGTGCTGCTGCTGTGACTTGCTCCTTCATAATCATCTGTGTCTGTAACATAAAAGATAGAGCAGAAGTCTGCAAGTGTTAGCTGATGGCAGCATCAGACTCATAATTTGTAGGGAAAGTTGTAGCTACAGAGGAGGCCTTGTACCAGCTGCAACCACAGATCTGTTGTCTTTTATTGTTTTGGGGTTTTTCTAGATTACCACACTTCGACCTTTGCATGAGTTTTTGTCCTGTCTCTACCTGTGTTAGCAGTTAATATGGCCTCCGTCATTCCTGTACCCAAGTGCCTTGCAGTTTGCAATATTCTTATTTTCATATCCACCTTGTAATGTGAAGAGATGCTTATACTTCCAGCTCCCCAAGGATAAGGAGATATGATGTGTTCACTAGGGTCATGGAAAAGATCTTATTGCTGCCATTCATTGTGACTGTTGGCTCTTCTGTTATTCTTTCACATCTGTACTTGATCTGAAATCGTCTTGGCTGTTGCCTTTAATCATATATTCCTATTGTTGACTCTCTTCCTCCTTTTCTCATTGCCAGGGTTTATTACCCTGTTTAAACTTGGCTTCAGCTGAACTACTCTTTGGAGCATGCACTGAGTAACACTTGAGAGAGATTGGCTGTTAAGGGGCTTCAGCAACACCTGTGCCTGTGTATTGGGTGGGATCATTGGACATGTTCTAAACTCATGCACAGCGGGCATGATTGTTAAATCCAGGACCTCAGGGGGTTTCTAAAAGCATAGTTGTGTCAATTTAATTAAACAGTGATTGTCTTTCTTCTTTTTGTTCTTCTCCTCCTCCCTCTATCCCTTATATCATGCTTAATTAAGATGCTGCAAAATTTTTGGTTTGGCTTAAATGAGGTGACTGCTGATTTAGCTGTCAGCAGATTACGTTACCTTCTATTTATTGAGATGGTCTTAATAAGAGAGATTAATTATTTCATTCTATTTTCAAGTCTTTGCAAATAATGCACATATTTCATATTTTTTTTAATTTCACCGTTTCTTTCCATCCTTATTGCTTGTTTCTAATAACAAATATATTTTATTGTCCTCATTGCAAAGGAAGTGACCCACTCTGTTTATTTTGGCTCATCTTCTGTAGGATCAATCATGCTGGTATGATGACATACCATGGCAATGAAAGTGCAAGACATTCTTTCCAAGCTGCTTCGTTGCTGTTTTGGATGTAGTTCCAAGCTTCTTAACACCACAAAGAAAATATTATTAGTATATTGTGATTCTTGGCACTTTCTGAACATGCTGTTAGTGCTGAACAAGTGACTTTCTTTCCACATGGCATGTGGAGTTTCAGGGCCAGGTTCCCATTCCTCTATGTACATGTCAGATCAATGTAAGTATGATGAAGCCAAATAATGACATGGTTTTCCGTAGTTTCTCAGGATTAGGTGCTGCATGACTGCCATGAGAAAGCAGCTCACAATGTCTGCCTCATCCAGCAAATGTTTCCAGTAGCACCGACATAAGAGAACAGGCAGAGAAGTGGCAGCGCTGAGTTCATTGGCAGATCCCTGGCACTGCTATGTTTGTGAAGGCTTTGCTTCCTTCTCCAGTTCCTGCTACATCTTTAATTTGTTTAGCATACAGCAAAGTCTCATTATTTTTAATAGGAGATGTTGAGAAACGAGTATTTTGTAAAATCTGCCTGTACATGCTTAATGAACATGCTCAAGGGAAATCAAACATTTGGGATTTCTATTGAAATTCCTCATTGAACCCCGAAGACTTTTTTTTTTAAGCAGGAAGAATAGTTACTTCATGCAGAAAATATGTTTTCCATGTGCCTTGCTCTTTCTCCCCTGGATCCCTTTCTCAGTTGCTATGTAAGCATATTTTCATGTATTTTTAGCCTATTTTAACTGTATTTTACTGCCTGTGAGCCAGTGATAGAGTAAGAAAACTATATGGTTTTTCATCCCAAATCTTTATGTGGTGTACCACTACTGCAACTTATGTGAGTAACTACCATTTGGGAAATCCAAGATGGGTGCTGGAAGTACCTGTTTAACACCGCAGGAAAGTACCTAACTTCTGATACGTGTTCCAGCAACCAACATAGTTTTATGCAGCATTTTTTGCCATCTAGCATAGATGGCAGTTGCTTGGTTTTTTTTTTTCTGGTCAGGAAAGAAGGCATTTCAAGCTGTAGATCATCTACACTGTGCCACTTCTCATAGAGTCCGTATTTTAACTCATTAGGACTCATCATGATCCATATCATGATTTTCCTCCTTCTGCATCAACTACTGGGAAAAGGAGAAAGGGGGGCATCTTTCTCATTGTATGCTAGCCTCGGTTAGCTTCCAGTATGATGCCTGGGCAAGCAACGTAGTAGTAGAAGGTCTCCTTCTCCCTGTTGTGACTACCACTGTCCTCACGAGGTAGTCCTAACCATTTTTCTCTAGTCAAAAATTTTGATACCTAAGAGCAAGATCATTAGCGATTATTGATTCTGTGAAGGTTTCAAAACAGTAAAAGTGATGTTGGATGCTCTTATACAACAGCAAAAATGAGGAGCCCTTCCTCTCCCTTGCCCTTCTCTCCCAGATTTGAGTCTTGCCTGGCTGGTTTCTGCATGGCCATCGCTGCAATTACCCTATCTTGAAGTGGCCAAAATGGAGGAAAACTTCTGTCTCCTGGCTTCATGTATCAATCACTGTCTCTGCATACCTGCAGTGGACGTGGTCTACCTGGACATCAGCAAGGCCTTTGACACCGTCTCCCACAGCATCCTCATAGGTAAACTGAGGAAGTGTGGTCTGGATGACCAAGTAGTGAGGTGGGTCGAGAACTGGTTGAAGGGAAGAAGCCAGAGGGTTGTGGTCAATGGGGCCGAGTCTGGCTGGATGCCTGTGTCTAGTGGGGTCCCTCAGGGGTCAGTGCTTGGGCCGGTGCTGTTTAATATATTCATCAATGATCTGGATGAGGGATTAGAGAATGTTGTCAGCAAGTTTGCTGATGATACGAAGTTGGGGGGAGTGGTTGACACACCAGAAGGCTGTGCAGCCATTCAGAGAGACCTGGACAGGCTGGAGGGCTGGGCGGGGAGAAATCTTATGAAGTTTAATAAGGGCAAGTGTAGAGTTTTGCACTTGGGAAAAAATAACCCCATGTGCCAATATAGGTTGGGGACTGCCCTGCTGGAGAGCAGTGCAGGGGAAAGGGACCTGGGGGTTCTAGTGGACAGCAGGATGACCATGAGCCAGCAGTGTGCCCTCGTGGCCAAGAAGGCCAATGGCATCCTGGGGTGTATTAGAAGGGGAGTAGCAAGTAGGTCAAGAGAGGTCCTCCTGCCCCTCTACTCTGCCCTGGTGAGGCCGCATCTGGAATATTGTGTCCAGTTCTGGGCCCCTCAGTTCAAGAAGGACAGGGAGCTGCTTGAGAGAGTCCAGCGTAGAGCCACAAAGATGGTGAAGGGAGTGGAGCATCTCCCTTATGAGGAAAGGCTGAAGGAGCTGGATCTCTTTAGCTTGGAGAAGAGGAGGCTGAGGGGTGACCTCATCAATGTTTATAAATATGTCAAGGGGGAATGTCAGGAGGATGGAGCCAGGCTCTTTTCAGCGGCGTCCACTGACAGGACAAGGGGCAATGGGTGGAAGCTGGAACACAGGAGGTTCCAGAAAAATATGAGGAAAAACTTTTTCACTGTGAGGGTGACTGAGCACTGGAACAGGCTGCCTAGGGAGGTTGTGGAATCTCCATCTCTTGAGACATTCAAAACCCGCCTGGACGCGTTCCTGTGCGCTCTAGTGTAGGTGATCCTGCTCTGGCAGGGGGGTTGGACTAGATGATCTTTGAGGTCCCTTCCAACCTTTAACATTCTGTGATTCTGTGATTCTGTGATTCTGCCTGCAGCACCTTTCTTCATGGCTTACCTGTCCTCATGGTGATCTCCACGGAAGGCATGAGTCACTTCCAGTGCTTGTGAGTCACCCAACCCAATTCAAAGACTCAGACAACAACAACATCGTTGTGGAAGAATTACAGCATTTGATAGAAAACTCTAATTTCACAGAATCACAGAATTGTTTGGGTTGGAAGGGACCTTCAAGATCATTTGGTTCCAACCCCCACACTGTGGGCAGGAACACCTCCCACTAGACCAGCTTGCTCCAAGCACCATCCAGCCTGGCCTTGAACACTTCCAGGGAGGCAGCTTTCACAACTTCCCTGTGCCATTGTCTCACTGCCCTCACAGTAAGGAATTTCTTCCCAATATCTAATCTAAACCTACCCTCTTTCAATTTAAAATGTCCATTTCCTCTGTGACTTGCAGTTCTGCTGCTCTTTCTTATGGAGGCAGCAATATGTCTGTCAGAGGGCTGCCCTGGACCACTAAAATATGCATTTTGGGGTGCTCTAAGACTCTTGGTCAGCCTTCTGGGGTTCCCCTGAAGGTATCAATCTACCTTTTGATGCTCCCACAACCCATGACTCTGCCTTTTGGTGTGCCCCAGTCCCCTATGTGTGAATTTCTGTGCTCTCCAGCTCAGTTGATGTGCAATTCAGGATGCTGAGAGCCTCTAAGGATGACTTTCTGAGCTCCCCAAGGACCCATGGTGTGCATTTTGGACTAGTCTAACTTCTCGATGTGCCTTTGGGACCATCTCCAGGACCTTCGATGTGCTTTCTCCTGCACCCCATCTTCCTCAGTGTGCCTTTCACTGCAGCCCAAGGCAATCACTGCACCTTTTGGAGCTTCCCTGGTCTCAGTGCATCCCATCCCACTTGGCATTCCTTTTTGCATGCCTGGACCCCTTTCCCATCCCATCTGTCCTAATTTGGGGCTTCCTGAACCGCCTGGTGTGCTTCTTGGGGGTTCTGGGAAGCCTTCATATGACCCTAATCCTTTGCCAGTCTGATAACAAGCTTTGAGTTGCCACCAGTAAGTCCCAAGCCAGGACAAAGAGAAGGGTCCTGCTTGTTCCCTGGGTGCTCAGCTCTTTAACTGACACCAGAGGGTCTGCACCCTCTCCTTGCCACAGAAGACAAGCTGCAAGCAGGGCTTGGGCTCTGCTATGGATTACTTTCCTCTCCGTCCAAAAAGGATCTTGGCCCCTTGTTAAACCTTGCTGTCAAAACTCTCTACTTTGCTGACTGGGGAGAGAGCAGACCACAGCAAGATGTAGTAGGAGAGCACAGGCTCTCAATCCCCCTCCAATAGGTCACCAGAGAACAGCGGCTATTGGAAAGAGAGGAGAAACTCAGACATGGCATGCCATCTCCAGGCCTAAAGGTGCGGAAGGCCCTGGCCACCTTCACTGAAGCACTAGAACTAACTTTCCTTCCACAAATGTTTTTAATTGGTCGACAATTGCAACTCACCTTAGTGCAGAGGAAAAGGTGCACACATTCTGCTCTAGCTCTACGTTTCCTGCACAGATGGGCTGCCCTAGGTCGTACTCAGTATAAAACTGAGGGATCACAGGGTTAAGCTCTCTTCTTCAATGGCCAACATCTGAGGACTCTGTCCAGTCTTCTGCCTTTGATCCCGAGTTCCCAAATCATAACCAGGTGGGTGGATGGTGGCCGTGCAGTGGATGAGGTCTATCTGGATATCAGTAAGGCCTTTGACACCGTCTCCCACAGCATCCTCATAGGTAAACTGAGGAAGTGTGGTCTGGATGACCAAGTAGTGAGGTGGGTCGAGAACTGGTTGAAGGGAAGAAGCCAGAGAGTTGTGGTCAATGGGGCTGAGTCTGGCTGGATGCCTGTGTCTAGTGGGGTCCCTCAGGGGTCAGTGCTCGGGCCGATGCTTTTCAATATATTTATCAATGATCTGGATGAGGGATTAGAGAATGTTGTCAGCAAGTTTGCTGATGATATGAAATTGGGAGGAGTGGTTGACACACCAGGAGGCTGTGCAGCCATTCAGAGAGACCTAGACAGGCTGGAGAGTTGGGCAGGGAGAAATCTTATGAAGTTCAATAAGGGCAAGTGTAGAGTTTTGCACTTGGGAAAAAATAACCCCATGTGCCAGTATAGGTTGGGGACTGCCCTGCTGGAGAGCAGTGTAGGGGAAAGGGACCTGGTGGTTCTAGTGGACAGCAGGATGACCATGAGCCAGCAGTGTGCCCTCATGGCCAAGAAGGCCAATGACATCCTGGGGTGTATTAGAAGGGGAGTAGCAAGTAGGTCAAGAGAGGTCCTCCTGCCCCTCTACTCTGCCCTGGTGAGGCTGCATCTGGAATATTGTGTCCAGTTCTGGGCCCCTCAGTTCAAGAAGGACAGGTTGCTGCTTGAGAGAGTCCAGTGCAGAGCCACAAAGATGATTAAGGGAGTGGAACATCTCCCTTATGAGGAAAGGCTGAAGGAGCTGGGTCTCTTTAGCTTGGAGAAGAGGAGGCTGAGGGGTGACCTCATCAATGTTTATAAATATGTCAAGGGGGAATGTCAGGAGGATGGAGCCAGGCTCTTTTCAGCGGCGTCCACTGACAAGACAAGGGGCAATGAGTGGAAGCTGGAACACAGGAGGTTCCATAAAAATATGAGGAAAAGCTTTTTCACTGTGAGGGTGACCGAGCACTGGCACAGGCTGCCCAGGGAGGTTGTGGAATCTCCTTCTTTGGAGACATTCAAAACCCACCTGGACATGTTCCTGTGTGCTCTACTGTAGGTGATCCTGCTCTGGCGGGAGGATTGGACTAGATGATCTTTGAGGTCCCTTCCAACCTCTAACATTCTGTGATTCTGTGAAATCCAGCACCTGTATCCAGCTCCGCTTTGCTGCTGAGTCTGGAACTTCCCCAGTGCCACCTGTTCTGCAGCATCAGTGGGGATTGCTATCGGGGACAGAGTCAGATTCGATATTTTAAATCTCTCTGTAAGTTATTGTAACAATTGTCGGCAATTGTGAGTCTGCTCTAGAAATGACTAAGTTTTTATAGAAAAAGTGTTATTATCTATAAAATTCTGTAGACTTTTGATTTCTCTAAAGCCCTAGCTTCCTTTGAGGTTGTTTGCAAACTTTGGGAGCTGTCTTCCACAGTGAAGAATCATCCAAGAATGTTTAATTTAGATTTCTTCTGGCTTCACTTTCAGCTGAGCTCCTCTTTCCTGCTGACTGGCTTACATGATCTTGGGCTGAAGTCACTGGGAGTCTTTGATTTTGATTTAAGCAGAGCTGGGATTTTAGCTTCAGACTCTTGCATATATTTCTGATTAAAACCTTGACCCATTTGACATATAACCTTTGTCGTTGCTGTTCAAAGGGCTTTTTATTTGCAAAGCCCAGCATATGGACTCCCTGTTTGTTTTTCAATTCAAGCTGGCCTTGAAAAATGATAAAACCAGACTGAAATAACAAAGCTACTTCTCTTGTTTTACTTGTAGAGCTGAAAAAACGGCTAAGTAAATATCAGCTAAGTTTAATTCATAAAAGAAAAATAGCCTTCTATCTTATGTATCAAACTTTACTTTGAATAATAATGAACTCCTGAAATTGCTGATAGGTAAACTCTTTAACTGTAACAAAAGAAAAAGAAAAAGGAGAGGGTGGAAAATAGTATCAGAAATTATTATTGTAATTCAGTGACGCTAAACACAATAGGGAGCAGCTCTGCATAGTTAATAACGCGTGATGAAATTAGATCTCCAAGTCTAGAAAATCAGTTGTATCATTTTTCCTCTCCTGGGAGAAAAGGAGACCAATGGATTGATGGTGATGGCTGTCCTGCGTCCTGGTTGCCTGGTGGCCTCTTTTGTTTTGGACATGTGAATTGGGCTAGCACATTGTGTTTCTGTTTTAGCAGATGAGTGGAAATGACGCACCAGGGTGACGGTGCCAGAAGTATGGTGAAAAAACACCTTTCTAAACAGTACTTTTTAAGCTGCTTTCACGACAGACATTTAAAAGAGATAAGAGTACAGACGTGCTTTTATTCTTTGCTGTTCTTGCCTGAGAAGGTAATCTTTCTTGGAGGCAAATGAGGGAAATATTTAATTACATTTCTGAAAAAGGCAGCAAAGACAAGCAATGAGTTTTTGCATGTGTTTGTGTGTGAACAGTTTATGGGGAAAAAAACTCCTCTCAGTTTCCTCGGTTATTCATTGCATGTCTGCAGCTTGCCTAATTGAACTCCTAGGTGTTACCAGTTCTAACAAAACAGTCATTAGTGGATACTCTTTTTTTCTTTTTTTCTCAATCAAATTTCCCAGTGGCTCAAAAGTGTTAATGTTTATTAACAGGAAAACGTCAAAGCAGGAGAAGAAAATCAATCTGTGAGCTAACAGGGCAGGGGGAAGCCAGTGACTACTGGTTCTCGATATGCTATTAACTATTCATCAGAAGTATGCTAACAGTCTCTCTGCCTCATTCAGAATAGGTTTTGTGATAAATGTCATGTCCAGAGAATGTCCAAATATAACAGTAAAAATAAAGACAATTTTCTTCCAGCTAATAGCATAGTCTAGGAAGCTAGGTTATAGATATATCTAGGAATATTTTAGTGAGATAAATGCATGTTTTTTAACTGCCATGTCCAGCTTCACTGCTAGACATGTCAGAAGACTAGATAAGAGCTATCTTTTGAATATATTTTAATGGAAAACCTATGGCTTAGACTGGAGTTGTCGCTCAGATTAAATTGCTGTTAAGTGTGTGTGCCCAGATGGCTTTGGTCACGCGTGCCAATGCTGAATTCAGTCTAATGGGATAATTTTGGCATCGTGAGGACTCGAGGACTGGCATGTTTTCAGAGCTTTATATTCTGCTTTAGCTGCCACATTCCTATCAGTATCAATGGGTGTCAATTAATTAAACCCAGCTCTTCCTGATTTGAAATTCTGCTCCTGAGTGTCATGGTAGATTTAGAGTTTACTACATGCCATACCAGAAAAGTTATATCCAGGGCACGATGTACATCTGTAATCATCCAAAAATACAAATGCTGGGATTTCTTTGCAGCTGCAATAATATTACTGTAAGATGTAATGTGTGGGACCACTCATGTCAGCTCCATAGATCATAGATAGTCCCTGGAACTGGATGCCAGATCAGATTCCTAATCCTGTTCCCTTAGGTCTGAGTGTGTTCAAACCTTCCGAAACCTCCCACTGGGGAAGTCTGAAGGAGAGGGAGGGTGAGAAATAAACCTCAAGACACTTGGTCCTCTTCTTTTTTATCCAATCACCTTCATTGCTGAATCTCTCCTGGGAGAGTTGGGTACTGTGTCCCTGTCCTCTTCTCTCTCTGTGCCTCAGCTTTGCACTGTCTTCTGAAAGCTCTGTGCATTTACTTACCCATCTAGTTTTGGCAGTTCCCTCCCATTCCATGTGTGATTGCAATGAAAATTAGTTCAGGGGAAGCTCACTTTCTAGGCTTTTGTTTCTGTTTGATGATGAATTTGTTCTGAACAGGAAAAGAAATAGAATGTGGTTTTAAATAGCTTTTGCTCCCTGTTGGTTTTTAGACAAATAGCAGATTTATATTATGGGGAAAAGTCACAAGAAAGAAAAATTGCAGTCTTCCATTGTGCATGCAAATATTTTGCACACCTTGTAGAGAGGTGACATAGGATAACAGCAGATGAGTTCCAAGGCCAGTGAAAACATCCCAATTTGTTTAAACTTCCTGTGCTGGAAGGTCAGGCTGTAAAACAAACACTCACTGTCCCATCAGGTCACTCCGCAGGATTTCATGCCACTTATTTTGCTTTAAAATGCCTCTGACTGATATGACTTCTCTTAAATCTGCTTCCTAAAGGTCAAGCTGACATCCATCTCCTCAGTGCTATATAATAGGATTAGCTGAATTCTGCACTGGGCAACATATCTCTGGATGGTTAGAAAAGACCTCCTTTTACATCTTAAAATGAGGGCTGAATTCTAGACTGGATGTACAGATAAAGCTTTTCCATAAGTTAGCGGGCCTTACATGTATGTTACTTAAAGCAAAATATGATCTTCATTTGCAAGTGTCTAAGACACAAAGCATTGTTAAGCACAGCACTTGGAAACATAGGCTTAACACTCCCAAAGAGTGAAGAAGGGAGCAACATTGCACTTATCTTCCTTCACAGTCCTAAATCAATGCCATTTTGCACAGGTTCTGCCACTCTGGCTGTCTGGATTTGACAGTTTTGAGACTTCCTGCTGAGCTGCTCCCCCACAACATCCATCTATCCCCATCTCCCCCCCTTTCCCCTTGGTGCAGTTTGTTTCCTCCAAGCTGACCAGCAAAGCCATTTGGGAGCTCTGTAAAACCCTGGCACAAATGACCTTTGCAGTCAGCCTTTGGTCCCAACACTGTCAAGTTTCAAGTATAGTTTGCAGTATAAATCCAAACTTGGATGTGGCCTTGACTTCTTTATCATGAATATGACATCTGATTAATTTTACGCACATGTTGCAAAGTACCAATCTTTGTTTGTCTAGAGCCTGATGTATTTAACAGCCTGGAGAATGAAGACAATGCCAGCTACATCTGCTTCTCTTAGCCACGTAGAAGATATGTAGCTCTCCAATATAAGCACAGGCATGTATATGTGGAAAATATGTTCTAAATCTCTGCTGAGGAAGTAGCAGTGCCCAAAAGTTAAAGGAAAGATCCTTTTAGCATAAGCAGTTCTAATCAAAACCATTCAAAGCACCCAAAAGCAACATTATTCAATTCGTTTAACTTTTACCTGAGCATTGGCAAGCATCCATGAATCTGTCCTGAGCCCTACTACGAATGGCTTTTGAATCTGGGAAGCAGTATGTGTTGAAGTGGTGTTTGGATCCGCAGTGACAGCACATATTCAGCTGTGTAAGAGCAGAACTCAAAAGACGAGCAACCTGATACTCGGTTCTCCTTGCACCAGACATGTGGGAAGATATTTTTGTTTAAATTTACCAGTGAGAGGGAGGAAATGTTGCTGAGGTTCTGGGAACCTTCTGCCTGGGACTTGAAAGGATGACGTTCTCTGCTAGACAAAAAGCAGAAACATCAACAAACTCTAAAGGAATTAAATCATCTTGACTGGGATGAACTAAGGTTTACAGTGCAGATTCATCTTTGCTTGATGCACTCCAGGAGAGCCAAGATGGGCACATTACCCAGCTAGTCCAGTCTAGCATCTCACTGCATAGACCCAAGGAGAAAGTGCATGTCCAGAGTTTACCAATGGGTGCATAGGACCCCTCTCGGGCAGCATAATCATTCTGGGATGGATTCCAGCAGTTTCTCCAACAGTTTCCTTTCCTTTCCATGTTAAACCACTCATGGGTTGGCTTTTTCTTCTTGCTACTCCCACCAAGTAGCCAAGTTACAGGAACTATTGTGTGACTAAGTTTAAAAAATCCTTTCTGCAGGCAGGAATGCAGGCATTTGTGATTATCTCTGACTTGGGGATATTGCTTCAGCCACTTTTTAGGAGGTCTTGAGAAATCAGGCTGGAATTTCCAAAGGTCTGTTGAATGAAGAGTGATGGCCAGTGAGGTTAATGAGGACAAATACTGCTGCACCAGGGAGGAGCTGAGGACCTAAAGGTTAAATCCCCCACAGGCTGCAGAAGACCAAGAATGAAATCCCAACAGCTATATAGTATGCCATCTTTCATAAGACTATTGTGCAAAACAAACCACTTTCACAGCAGGGCATCCTAGACTGCACTCTTCACTGGCATTCATTTCTGAGCAGACTCTGGCTGCCTTTCTGCTATGGAGGAAAGGCTAAGGATCCTTTACGCCCTCACCTGAAAGTGGAGATCCTTCTGTTGCCATGGACTCCAAACTATGCATTATGCTTGTGGAGGTTACGTGAAACACTGATGTTTTTTGACCCAGAGACTAAAATATTTACACCTGACTATTTGCCATGACACATTTACAACTCGGCTATACGCAACTTGCTGATATGGGTTAAATCATCATTTTTATTACAAGTGCCCTTGTTCAATGTGTTAAGATATTTTGCTGAAAGGCCTGTCTGATTATACTGTTCCTCCTGCTTTAGCTCTGGACAAGAATTAATGTGTGTGAAAAATTCCAGCAAATATATTACAATTTTTCTCCAAACTAGCTGAGCGTGAAAGGTCTGCCACAGGGAATGAGTGGCGTGTGGCGCCTGGTCAGGGCACTGGACTGAATGCCTCAGACAGGGAAAAGATGACTCCAAAGCAATATTTAATCTTCACAATCCCCAGATTTCTGGGAAACTCAAATTTAAACTATCTCTGTTGCGACTAACTTCCTTGCCTCTCCAGAGCAGGGTCATCCCTGATCTTGCATATCTAAAGGTCTTGTGATCTCACATAGTTTGGGTTATTAACCAGCACAAATACAGTTCATGGCTTGGTGCCTTTTACAGTCTGATGTGCAGATAGTAGCTTTGAATTTCAATGCTTCTGTGAATATTAAAAATCCCAGTAATATAATTTTGTTAACCTAAGATTGGATGCTGTTGATAGCCTATGTGGGAGCATTTTGAAAAGAGCTGTATGCTCATTTGGTTGCTGAGAGTGACTACATTAGTGTCTTACTCCTAAAGAAAGTATTAATCAGTTTTCTAAGGTTGTCACAACCAGCTATGGCTTGATTACCTCCTTCCCAGATTACAGAGCAAGCCTCAAAATGCCACCAGAGGATTGACTCTGAGGAACGGGGTTTGGCTCCTGTGGAACATGGTGGAGCAGACAACACAGCCTGAGCATGTCATCTGTTCGCTGGCTGCCCCAGAGCCCCACCACCATCTGCCTCCAGCCGTGGAAACACACAGGGGGACCCGAGGGCTGCGCAGAGCTGGCAGGCTTGGGTAACCCCAAAACGCTGCGCTCTGCATCCCTGAAAAGCATTTCCTTTTAAATTCAGATAGTGAAAGTTGTTGTGGAAGAGAGATCACATGAGCAAGCAAGCAAGCAAGCACACTCATCAGAGACAGAGCATACAGGTGAGTTACTTGGAAATAAAACAGCCATGAGTAGCATCTTGATTTAGAAAGATGAGAGCCTTTTAGAGGGCCAGTTTAGCTCAGTGGGTTGAGCGTGGTGCTTGAAACACCAAAGGTCGCAGGTTCGATTCCTGTTCGGTTCTCACGTGTTACCTGACCTAGTCGAGAGGTGGCGTCCCTGCCCACAACAGGGAGGTTGGATTAAAATGATCTCTAAGGTCCCTTCCAGCCCAGGCCATTCTATGATTCTCTGATTACCACACACAAGACTTAGATTAACCTCCACAGTGTTATTAGTAGCTACATTCCTGTTATGTATCACAGATTTTACTTCACTCTTTGAATTTTAACATCTCTCTTTGTTGATTATCAAAGGTTGAACTGATGACCTTCTGGCATCACAATGGCATCAGTATCCCATTGGCATTTTAGAAATAGCTGAGTGGATAAGATTGACTTGTGGCTGTTGTCCAACTGTACCTTGAGGTTTTAGATACTGCAGCTAATCTCTGTAGTGCCGGTCTGTCTAGTTTAACCTCACTAGCATTAATGCAGTCCCTGGTAGACTGTGAGTTCTGAAGGTACTTCCAATTTGGTTCAAAATTTCTATTTAGCAAGACTCTAGGTACTGTCAGACTCAAGGTAGCGTGAGTTTATCAGTATTCCCCTCACTCTGCCTCCCATTGAAACAGCTTTTTCAGATACAAGAGTCCTTTCAGACTAAAACCAGGTACAGTCCAAAGACCTCTAACTTTCTTTTTTAAGTTTATGTTGCTCTAATTATAGCTGAACAATATGTTTTACCATTTGCTGGCAGTTCTCTTACAAATTGCTAGAAAAGCTCACTTCATTCAGAAGCTCGTCATCCAAAGTTTGATTGAAAAGCAATTTGTTTGGAAACAAATGTTTCCAGATGCTTTCCTGAAATGAAGCAGCAGCTTTCATTAAAAACAAATAAGTAGTTGAAACAACTGAATGAATTCTGGCTTGTGGCTAGTTCACGCCATGATGTTTCTTTCGTCTTCCAAACACCAGTAGAAGTAAACCAAGTGCACATCCCAATGTTTATATTGGCAGTTCAGGCTTGGAAAGGCCAGTGAGCTGGAGATGGCCGGGGTGAGCTGGCAGAGCAGGGCTTGTCAAAGCATGAACATCGTCAGCTGGGCAAATCCCAAAGGGATGCCCAGCTTCAGCCCCCACTGACCGAAAGGAAGATACCAGGCTGTGAAATGCCCTGTTCTGCCTTCAGGCTGTGCCAATGACTGTGAGATGGCCACCTACTTCAATGAAAAAGTTGGGGGGGTTTGTGCCCGTTCTGAGCACTTCTGCTTCCCAGTGAACTGATGAGACCAAATAACCACAGTCAACGGACTATGGCCAAGAAAATGCTTTTTTTTCCCCAAAATATGTACTTTTCCTTGTAGTGGCTACCTGGACTTCCCTGAAGGGAGCAGACCTGAAGCTTAGTAGTCAGACATGTTTCTGAAGAAGATGCTAGACCTAATGACAGTTTTAAGAGTACTTTCCATAGGGGACTCTACTTTATGCACTAGCTGCTCACACAATTTACAGCAATGGAATAAAATTCATTAATTCTCTCCTAATTTTTCACATGACTGGATACTTCCCCCCATCAACCTCAACATGACCAAAGAAGATCAAAACCTTTTCTCTTTCCCTCTCCTTTCTCACTCCTCTCTCCTCCTTCTCCCCCCCATTTTCCCTCTCCCCCTGTATCCAGAGTGCTCAGATCTGCTTTCCCCTTTTGTAGAAGAAAAGGGCAAAGTTTTAGCCTGTGAATTTTGCTGAATGTAAAATGAAAGTCATCCATGTGTGAAGAGCAGCCATATGATATGTAAATCAAAAAATCACACGCCATGTAGAGTAGCCTGAATTTGTTATGGCTTTTGAGTCGGGAGGGGATTTCAGTAGCTGGGAGGAGAAGAGCAGATGACCGTTGCTCCCAAAAGGAATCTGTGTTACTGGTTTTGGCCAGGAGACGGAGATGGTAGCCAAACTGCAGCAGAGGAGCTGGGGGACAGGCAAGAGTGGATTAAAGATTGTAGAGACAACCTGCCCAAGTTAAGGTCTTAATAGTCTGTTTTACTGAGGTTCATGGAAGAGGCAGCTCAAGAGCTAACATGTCAATACCATGACTAACCCATTTCCCTATACTTTTTACATGGGTTGTGGCTTGATATTGTAGCATTATAAAGCATTTGTGTGGGTAAGGCCTGGCTCAAGAAACATTTCATGTGTGAATGGCTGTGATTGCACGCTGCAGCAGGGGACAGACTGGCAAACCAAGGCAGATGTTTTCAGATCTTGATACAATTCTCTTGTGTAGGAACATGAATCTCTCTTTAGCTATCAAGGAAATTTGCATAAGCAAATGTCCATTTCAGAATAGTACATATTTTTAGGTTAACAAATATTCAAAAACTGCAGAATACAGTTTTAAGGTACACCTTAACAAGAGGCTTAGTCAAATGCTTACCATGTGTAAGTTGGGTCGTGACAAACTGTATGAGTTGCCAGTGTCTTTAGCTTCGTTTGTTGTGAGATAACAAGGGCTTTCACTGAATTTGGTTGTTAGTACTACAAAAACAAGCACCAACAAGTATTCGTTCTCTCCACTACTCCTCCTTCTATCTTTATCCTTCTTTCTGAAAATAAACCAAGCCAAAAGCCCTTCTAGACATTTTATAGCAGTGTTAATGTTTATAGGAAGCTAAGCAAGCCTCAACATTCCCCTTGCACTGGGTTAGAGTCTTGGCTACTCTTTGCAAGTATTTTATTGCTGCCCTCTAAGCCTGCATAAATGCCCTAATTTTCTGAGTCCCCTGTGCCTCAAGGGTCCATCCCATGGTGCAGGTGTGCAGCGCTTTGCACTTCTGAGAAGCATGACATTTATTCAGGCACCCATTTCTACAGTGGCAGATATCAGATGGGCTAATTTATTTAGCACATTTTAGCCATCCAAAGTAGCTGATGACCTACATGTCTGACCACCACCAACAACTTCGTCCTTGAAGAGGCAGTAAAGGCTGTTATGGCAGTGCATGGAAAAGTGAGATAACTGTGCACAAAGCCAGAGTCCATATTTTGATATTGATCTTGGGGGAGGAGATAGGAATGGAGGCATCATTCCTTGGGCTGCTCAAGTGTTCACAGCCAGGCGCTGCCCATGTTGCTTCTACGGGGCCTGCAGAAGAGAGAAGGGGAGGGAAAAGGCCCACATCTAAAATTTGTTTCCATAGATCTGGTTATACAGAGTGACAATGAAATTACTTCCTCCAAAAGTCTCTGAGGAGACACTTTATCATGTTTTACAACTATCTGAAAGGAGTTTGCAATGAGGTGAGGTTCAGTCTCTTCTCCCAAGTAACATGCGATAGGACAAGAGGAAATGGCCTGAAGTTGCACCAGGTGAGGTTTAGATTGGACGTTAGGAAAAATTTCTTTGTTAAAAGTGTTGTTAAGCATTGGAATGGGTTGCCCTGGGCAGTGGTGGAGTCACCATCCCTAGAGATATTTAAAAGATGTGTAGATATGGTGCTTAGGGACATGGTTTAGTGGTGGACCTGACAGCACTTGGACTCAATGATCTTAAAGGTCTTTTAAACTATTCTATGACTCCATGATTCTATGAAAAATATGTATCCTTCCTTGTCATGGCCACCTCAGCGTCTCTGAAAGGAAGGGACCTGGGGTTTAGTAGTCAGATATGTTTCTTAAGAATATGCTAGAGCTAGTGGGAGTTTAAAAAGTACTTTCACAGTGGGTCCTACTTTATGCATTGAATTGCACATACAGTTTTAACAGTGGAATAAAATTCATGACCAGTCCTTCATCTCCCCACCACCACTGTTCCTAGAGACAGTGTCTTCTCTAATTCCTAATTCCTTTGGTTGGATGTGCAGAAATACTTGTGTATATAGTGTGGGATCAAATGGAAAACAGATAGTGAGATCCATCTGAAAAAAAACCACAACAGTCTGTCAGTGATTGGATTTGAGCTGTCTTAAATCTCCCTGTAATTGTACTGAACAAAGGAAATGTCTCCAAGACATGTTTTTGTCCAGCTCCTGATAAGATAGCATGCTGCATGCTACATTCAAAAGGATAGTTTTCTCCCGAGTCAGCTTTTACAGAAGGAAATTCTTACATTTTTTTCATAGGGCAGCTCAGACGGAAGGAATGAGATTTTGGCAAGTCTGTAGATAAGGGTGGGGTGTCTTACAGGGGAAGATACTAAAATGGAATAATTTACTCCCTTGAATTGAAATTATTCCATTATCATTTGGGTATGATACAACTGGGTGAATTCCTTCTTTTTCATAATCCTGGGAATTGTTAAATTTCTCACTGTAAAGGAGAGAATTTTAAGACAGAATTCCCTGAAAAGCCCAGAAAGATGTTTACAGTAATGTAAGCAAATCATGGCTTTGGAGTTTAAGTTATGACTTTTGCTTGAGAGTGGGAAAAACGGTCACCCAAGAGGTCTGTCTGGAATAAAGAATTCTTTGGCGAGTCTAAAACACCAGCTAAAAAGTGGGAGTAATTCGTTTTGTCTTTTTTTATATTGACCATTAACAATAGTCTCCTTCTTTTGATTATTGTTGCCCTTATCACTAGAAATGTGAGGACTGCAATTTCTTACACGTCCACATCTATGCATGACCAACCCGGGAGATGTGTCTTCCTTGCAGTGACAACAGTTGAGAGCCACACCGGGTGAACATGTCTGAGGCCCGCCAACAGCAGGAACTGAGCAGAAGCCCCTATAGAGAAGCCTTCTTCTGCAGACATTTACCTCCTGCAGGTTTAAGGTTAGCTGGCCAGAGGGTAGTGGGACCAAGTGGACGGTGTGTAGTTTTGATCTCCAACTTCAAGGACTGCTCTGGTAACTCTGGCTTCATCACCAGCATCTGGTGCTGGCTGCCTCACTTATTAGCTCTTCCTACTGGGATATCTGAGACAGCTGCTTACTCCAAGCTTAAAACAATATAAAAGACTTTTAAACTAGATGACAGAATGAATACCATTGTACTTTTTTAGGGGCCAAGAGTCTAAGGAGCAATCCTTCATTACTTGATACATAACTGTTTTTCATTCTTTTAAAATGCAGTGAAATTAATATTTTCAGACTAGGAGAATTTTTTAATTACAAAGCTTTGAAGTGGAGTAGAATTGAGAAGCCAGGGAACACAAGCTTTTCAGAGCCAGCCTCCTAACAAAGAACATATGAGCAGATGATAAACTGGTCTAGGACTTCATATCTTGAACGTGCCCAAGCTATGAGCATTCTCATAAAATGTTTTTACTGGGCTGTTGTAGCTGGCAGGCCTGGGGAAGACAGTGGGAAATTTTAGTTTTGATCAATCGTTCCTGATCAATCCTGAAGAAAATCCTTTGTTCTTTGATTAATATTTTACATTTTCCTATGTGCATTTTCTTCCAGGCAGCAGAAACAGTAACAGTGGTTCTCACCCTCAGTACATATAAGTAGAGCAAACAATTTCTGTTGCCACTTCTGGCTTCTTTTGTATTGGTATCAGACACATGTTGGGAAACACAAGCAGTAGTTGCTAACACAGCCTGTTTCACCAAATGCAAAAGCAGAGCTGCAAAAAATATGATGGAACAAACATCTGCAGATAGCAGCCGTTAGTATGAGCCAACCTGCAGTCACATGTGCGTGCAAACGAGACACTGTTGTGGGGTTCAATCAACACTCACAGAATCACAGAATGTTAGAGGTTGGAAGGGACCTTAAAGATCTTTGCATCGTTTTATACACAATCTACAAATGACATGAAAAATAGAAGCTTCTACTTGAGCTATTGTGTCATGGAGGTTACAGCTGGTGCAGTAGAGAAAAAAACCAATTGTCTCTCTGACTCTGGGAATTGGCAAAGTAGGTGTGATTTTCTGGTAATAAAGTGTGGCCTCTGGAATGGTAGAAGCCAAGGAAGAGTTGGCAGAGACAACATCTCCCTGAGGGCTTGAGGAGTCCATCTGTCACTGTGACTTGCAACCTCAGAGCTTTGCTCCTTAGCAATAAACTTCATTACCAGTGTGTTAATCCCACAGTGTCTCATTGCCTTCTGAAACAGTGCATTCAGTGAACTTCTCGTCCCTGGAGGAGTGAAAGAGTTAGATAGTTCAGAATCGAGTCTCTGAACACCCAGAGAGAACAAAACTGCAGCACATCTACAGTATTTTGAAGTTTACCGCTGCCCTTTCCCTGGAGCCAGCAGAAGCCAGTGACAACTTTCTGGCTACGTTCACAGGATTACCTTGTAGCTGTGGTATTAGTCAGCTGTGCTTATAAGGAAGCACAATTTAGATATGATAAGGAAAGACATGGCTGGTCCATCTTTCTGTGCCAGATGGGAGAGCCCAGCTGTCTCAGCTGGCCGTGTATGAACAAATAGCCCCAGGTGCCCATGAAGGAGCTCCAGTATGCCTCCTCCCTGTGCTGCAGAGCAGAGGTGGTGGTGGTAGTGGCAGCTCTCAGCAAAATTCTTGCCATGGGGAAATGGTCACAGCAAAATGGAAAATGACTGTATGTGGCTATGACACTATTGTAGGTACAAATTGCATTGCTTCCTTTATCTGCTTCTCCTTCTTTGCCCTCTGCCCTGTGACATCAAATGGAGATTACAGTTGTGCACTGAAGCATTCAGTGTGTGTCACTCGTAACTCACCGAGAGGAAAGACAGTCTTGGGCTGTATCCCGGAGCCTCAGCCATTTTATTCCACAGTGGTTACACAAATCAAAATCTCTCTTCTATCAGCTTCTGTTTCCAATTGCTTTCCCCTTGACTCTGCCCACTTGTCTAAGCTATTCACAAGTGCGATGCTGTTGATGTCTGCTTGACGTTTCAATGTCTCCTACTGCAAGCCCAAGTGATGGCACACCTTTTTTTAGGTAGCCCAAAATGAGCAGTTTTCCAGGCTTAGGCATCTGGCCCTTGCTATGCTCTGACCTACTGAGATGTGGCCCTTGTCCGACTACAGGCATCAGTGACCTTATTGCTCAGGATGTGAACATTCAGGAAATACCTCATCTCTCATAATCTGTACCCCAATCTCACCCATTCTGTCCTCTTCACTCATCTCGTCTCCCAAATCCTTTCTTGACTGCCATGTACTTTGATCTCCTGCCCCTTCCAGCAAACATCCATATATCTGCTATAGTTTTTAATGTGTTGAGCAATGTCTGGATTTTTTTTTGTCAGCCTTAGATCGTATTTTTCCAAATAAAATGAAGCAGACAGCAGCACTGTGCTTTTTTAATGTTTGTTTCTTCCACTTCCTGCCAAGGGCGAGATCTGGAGTGACCCAGGTTGGGTGTAGGTCAGGTTCAAGACGTTCTGTGTGTCCCGTTGAGGTAACAGCTCACATGCAACCCTGGCAGAATAAATGTTAGCAGTGCCCTTTGTGCATGTGTCAGGTAATCCATCTGTTTTGTGAGCATTGAGCAGGTGCCTGTTTAGGGAGCTCTGCTCTGGGTTCTATGTCGTGAACTCTTAAGGTAATCGCTCCTAACAGCTTTCCGTCACCAAAAGGAAAGCATGTGACAAGCTTGGGAAGGGATGTCAAGCCATTAGGACTGTCTGAACAAGTTCAGAGCTGCAGTTTGATCTCAGAAAGGTCTGTTCAAACCTCTCAACCTTAAAGAAAGCTCTTTGTTTTGGGGAGAGAGGAACTGTGTGTGTATGTGCCTCAAAGACCACAAAACCAAATCACTCAGCACACACCTCTCATCCTTGTCACCCTAGAAAGTACAGAAGGTTTCTGAATAGTCTGTATAACTGTAGTTTTCACAGTTCTTAGAGAAGCACCCCTGAATATCACAAAACTAGGATTTTATTCTAGTTGCAAGAAAAATACATCACATATGCCAAAATTGTCTCTTTTTATATTCCAGTAAGTCTGAGTAAAACCCTCAATTCCCTACCCCTGTTCTCCTGAATGTGACATAGCAATTGTGTAGGCTTCGCACCGGTCTGTGTGGAAGGGCAGAAACTGAAAGAACAGCACTGGAAAGATGACTAACTGAACACTTGTTTAGAAAACGCACTCATTTTTTTAGAGAAGTGTGGGAGATGCTAATCTTAGAATTGCCAAGAATTATGGGTGGGCAGCAGAAAATGAGAAAGAAAAAATAAACCAACAGGAAAGCATTTGATAAATAACTGACATAATGCAATGACAAATAACTTGCAAAATATGTTTAGTTTAAGCTTAGTTCTTTTTAAGAAAGGGATTATTTTGGTAATTTGGTGTCTGATGAATTAGGAGAGCTCACTTGACTAATGTCCAGAGCCAAGTGGCTGGCAGGTTGGAGAGATGAGACAGGCCTGCCCTCAACTACAGAGTCACTCTACACAGAAATAGTGCTTTAAAGGTATGAAGTTTTCTTTGGCTGCTGTGTGCACCTGTGCATTTTCAACAGTCCAAACTTGGTCAAGATAGGTGTCTGCAGATGGGCAGAGTTTTGGAGGTTTTATTCCTTGTTAGAACAAGGTCATTATATGAATTTCTAGTACAATGCTAAAAACAAATGGTCTAGTAAGATGTCAAATGTTACATACCTGAGACCAGGAAATGAGGCTCAGAAAAGGTTGGAACAGGTCACTTAAAGATGAGAGACCTCCAGGTTGTCTCTCCACCACATTTATCAAAATGCCCTTGCCTGTTTTAAAATAGCGTGTTTTAATTTGACAGAGCTTCTGTCCCATCTGCTGACTCTGCTGATGAGAAATGCATTTTTCCTGCTACTGACAGTCGGCAGCTCTCTTGCAAACCCCTAACTCCCAAACTCTTACCAGCTCCACGTGACAAATCTGCAAAGACAGTGATGGTGCACAAGCTCTTCTGAGGCCACCACTCAGCCTGCAGCACCTCGTGACAGGTGGCCAGACAGAAGGACCTGGCTCTTGGATGGCAGTTCAGAGACCTGGCAGCAGGAAGAAAGAGTGCTGCTCACAAACTTTCTTGTCTGGGCACTGCACTATCCCAGAACATAATTTTAACAGTCGCTTTGCAACACTGTGGCTTTGTTGCTTCTGGCCTCCCATTACCAAGCCTAGTGTTTTGTTTTCTTCTTTGTAAGCCATATAGAGAGAATGCACCTGCACTGCCAAACACTAAGAAAGCGCACAGTATGACTGGGGAGAGCTCAGCTCGCGTGCATCCATGCGTAACCCCCAAATGTAAAAATGATGTACTGGACAGTGTGTGTGAAATACCAGCCCTCCCTCCAGGGGTGTCGGTGTGGTTCCAGTCCTGTCAATGTGTTCAGAAATCAGAGCCATCACAGATGCCCCCCTCGCCAAGGGTTAGGGTCCCACAGCTGTCACTGTGAGTACCCTGTCCTGGGCTTGATCTACAAAGGAATCATTTGCCAACACGAGTGTTTCATGGAGAAGGAGACAGTGGGGTGGCAGGACCATCTGCTTAGTTTCAAAGGACCCAAGCAGGGCCAAAAAGTAATTACAAGCATGTTACGGGGAAGGTGTAGCACAGGGCCATTTTGCAAACTGCTTAAGAGAGAGTGGACCAAGCTGTGCATGTAGCTACACTGAAATTAACTGCAAAAGAGCTTTTTCTTCAGTGATGATACTCTAAGGTTACACTGTCTGGAAAAGGTAAATGTAACTTCAATTTCTATAGTATTCTGTGGTCACACTGAAGATATCCTTTTCTGTACGCGTACATAACGCTATACAAAGCCTTCACAACACAAATCAAACAAACTTACATTATATAGCCATGGAAATTAAAACCTGGATATTCAAAACTGGATGTCAAAAATCAGGACCACAAATCAGAAGCCAGACTTTCAAAAATTCTGAGCCACTCGCTGAAGTCAGTGGGCAAGCTTAGTACTTCTGCTTCCTCACATAGACACCTCTGATTAATATACTGAAAGGCATTTTCCTCAATTTCAACCTAAGTCTCAATGGGTTTGGGGGGAATGTGCTCTCTCAGCGACACTTATAGTTCTAATCCCATAGGTCATACCCCACTTGAAGCTATGGGAAACCTGGAATTAAAATGCAAACCCCCAAATACTGAAGCTTGACTTTTCTAGTGGGCGTCGTTCTCACAAAAGAAGAAAAAAATAAAACGAAGAAAACAAAATTTTAGTGAGCAATTGTTTTACTATTTTTTGACAAAAAAAAAATGTATATAAGTTCTACAAACATTTAATTCTAAAAACTCTAAAAGAAAATTATCACAGTTTTGCTGATTTTTTCCTAGCAAATAAGCTTTATGCTCTCATCCGGATGTGAGATCCCATTTTCCTGATCTCTATAAAAGACAACAGAAGTATATTTTTATACTCTACTATTTTTATACTCTTTGGGTGCATAAATATTTTTGCTATCGTATATAAAATACACAATCAGGTTCTTTTACATAACCTTCTTGGGTTTTATTTCTTGTAAGCCTGAACTGAATACAGTAGACACTATTTTGTTTTGAGTTGCTATAAATTTTGACATTTGTCTAAGGGGATAATTCATGTAGCCCTGTAGGACTGTTGTTTGAATTCCAGCAGGAAAAATGTCTTGTTTTGAAAGAAAGGTTCGTTTAAAATCACAAATCTCATATAAGAAGCCAGATAATAAAGCCAAAAAAGGGAACAAAAACAATTCTTACAAGGCGGACCTCTAAGCTTTGAGTTGCCTGATGTATGAGCTGTCAGAAATACAAAGTTCACCATGTGCAGAGAAATGTTTTGCAAAATCCCTAAGTTAGGACTTTCTTGGCAGGATGTGTTTCCTGAGCAGCATTTTGAAAAATTTAATTGCTTAGAATTGTGAAAAGCTTTCAAAATGGTGCCTTTCTGCTGTAGGAGTAGAAATGCCTACATCAGGGCCTATTTTCAACATTTTGCTTTGTGCTGCTGTAATCATAGAATCATAGAACAGTTTCGGCTGGAAGAGACCTTCAAGAACATCAACTCCAACCTTTTCCTAGCCCTGTCAACACCACTAAACCACATCCTTCAAGGCAACATCTACTCTTCTCTTAAACACCTCCAGGGACGGTGACTCAACCACCTCCCTGGGCAGCCTGTTCCAACCCTCTCAGTAAAGAAATTCTTCCTAATTTCCAACCCGAACCTCCCCTGGAGCAACTTAAGGCTGTTTCCCCTTGTCCTGTCACTTGCCACGAGGGAGAACAGACCAATTACTATTTCTTTGTCATTTCTAGAGCTAATAAAGGTGTGTACTCTTTTGGTTCAGCTGTGATGCATGAACTTCCTAAACGTTTTTGTATGTCAAAATTACTGAACAGTTAGGAGCTAGAATGCAGCATCTGAAAGCTTTGGTGGGAAGCCACATTAGATTCATCACTAGAGAGGTGGATCACCAGTGCTAGTTATTCTTTATGGTGGGCTAACATGCCTGGTGACTGACTTACAGTAATTTGAGAAACAGGGGTTTTAAGGATCTATGTCCAAATGCACTAAAGACACCTTCAGGTTTTGCTGAGACCATTTATTTGTGTGATAAGTTCAGACCAAGTCATGAAGATAAGTATCAAGTGCTAAGAGTACTTTATACCTATTCCTGTGCCTTAAATTGATTTCTGATTAGGAGATTAACAGGATCCAGAACATTTACGACAAACACTCTTGCTCTGATTGAGAATTTTCTGAACTCCTTATGGCAATTTCCCAGTTAGGGAAGGGTTGTGGAAGAGAAGAACCAGCCCACCCCAAACCTGCACTTAAATGCAGTGCGGCCAGACCTGGTCTCTAGAGATGGTTACCCCACACTTCCCTTCACCTGCCCTAAGTCTTACAGGATT
Organism: Trogon surrucura; assembly: GCA_020746105.1. Lineage (NCBI taxonomy): Eukaryota > Metazoa > Chordata > Aves > Trogoniformes > Trogonidae > Trogon > Trogon surrucura. Next base: position 22,659,083 of record CM036622.1, on the reverse strand, counting down.
ACAAACGGATGCATGCAAATAGGAAGTGTGGGGAGTGGGGTCTACAAAGAGAAAAGGCTCAGCTGATGCCTTTTTAAGGGGAAAGGAAGAGGAGCCATAACATAGGAACAGGAGGAGTTGAGAGGAAGACCTGGTGATGAAGAAGTACTACCCACCTATTGCTCCTCTGCCACTACTTCCTCCCAGTACGTTCTGTGAGTTACCAAGGTTGTCCTGCAGCTTCTTGGTAGCTTAGCTTATGCAAAAAGAAAGGTCTACAGTGAAAACTGTCTGATGCCTCTCTGGCAAAGAGGAGATGGACTTGAGCAACACATCTTGTGGAATCCTGTGCTCTCTGAGATGCGTGTGATCTTTCCACTGGATTAAGAAGATTTATAGCTCTCCAGTAAGTACGAAGCTGGTTGTTAAGAAATGGGGATACAAGTGTAGTGAGTGTATGGCAGCTCTGTGAGCAGTGCAATAGTTTAGCGTCTTACTTTTGTTCCTAGCTTTGTGTAGATTCTTTAGTGTACCATGGGGCTAGAAGTGATATCATGAGCAGCGGCTTCATGGTTGTGTGGGTAGCTATTCCCTCAAATCCTGGGGAATGCTAGATCAAGCTCTGCCTCAAAAATAATTTGCATTCACTCCTCCCAGTGGCATGACTGTTTCAGATCCTCTCTGCTCAGCTGGTTAGAAACTCTTGTTTCCCATCTGAGAGATAGTTTTGGCTCATTTATACTTAGTTTGAATTGAACATCTAAGGGAAATCCAGGGCACATGATATATTCAGTGCCTGAGGTGGGCTGTAATTACACTGACTAAGCTGCTAAGGAGGTCTGGGCAGAGGTGTTCAGGGAAGTGTGATGTCCTTCCAGATGTGAAAGAAATATTTCTCCATATAACCAGAGCATTAAGTCTGTAGTTCACCTGGTCCCAGTGGATGGCGAGGGTAGGAAAGATTCTTGTCTTCTAAGCCAAACTTATAAAACTTCCAAACATCTTTTGCCTCTTGAGTTCAAGTAACAATAGGCTTCATTTTCTCAGCTTCAGTTCTGCTCACTGAAATGAGAAATATTCGTTCTGGAGGTGGGGGAGATCTGAACTGAGTAAAACAAGCTGTGTGCAATTACCACTTTCTGAAAAGCAGAATTAGCTGGACCAATACAAATGGTAAGATTCAGTTCTTGATAAGATTTTTCTCAGAGCAACACTGAAGGGTGAACTCCACAGCTAAACATCTCCATGTCACATTCTGACCAAAAAAAAATGAAAAAAAAATTGCCTAGGAACTACAGTTGCGTCTTCATTATGTTAAAAAAAAGAGTCTATTTATGCTGCATTTTGCCAGAGCATTACAGGTTGCTAGAGAGGGCTTCACTGAGGATGAGTATTTAGTGAGTTAGTGGTGTTTAAGGATCACACCTGCACACACCTGTATTTCTTCCTCCACTTGCATGTTCTTCCAGGTTTGAGCTTTTCATCTCTCCCACCATGTCCTGGGTTTAGCTAAAAACCCAGTCCTGTTTAGTGATTTTTACTTTCCAGTTTAGTCTCTTCTAAAAGGCTGCACATTCTAAAGTCAGCAGCATGTTTTTGCAGGCAGTGTGTGCTACTGGCAGTGATAACACCTGATGTTTACAGTTACTCGTATGCAGAAAGGCTCTTGCTTATACTTATTCCTACAGTGACCAAGGCCACTGCTGGCTCTTGTGTGCCATGCTGGGAGTGCTGGGTAGTAAGAGGGGGCACAAGGAAGTAAAAGGTGGCACCTCTGGGGGGTAATAGACAGGACAGGTGACCAACGAGAGTATTCCATCCCATATACATCATATTTAGTATAAATTGAGTGATCACAAGAGTTTCGGCCCTTTTTGCCTTTTTCGCTGCCCTTTTCACCCTCCTTTTCTGCAATGGCCGGTGTCCAGAGAGGACACCATCTGACCTCCTGCTTTTGATCCGGATCCTGAGTTCCCGAATCCAGCTCCCTGTATCCAGCTCCTGCCGCCGCTGAGCCTGGGGCTTCCCCAGTGACTCCTGCTCTGCAGCACCAGTGGTGATTGCTATCAGGGGAGAGAGTTGGGTTTGATATCTATATATGGGCTACTATCTATAGTTGTATATAATTCTTTACTTTTATCTTTTTTTTCCATTATTTCCATTATTTTCATTAAAGCTGTTCTAGTTTTTTTCTTCTCTCACCCATAAGTCTCTCTGCCTCATTCCCTTTTCTCTTCCTCTTTGGGGGGGGAAGAGGGGGTTAGAGAGCGTCTGTCCGCATTGGTGGCTGGCCCAGCCCTAACCCGCGTCACACCATTTCTGCTCCAGCTCCCTGCCTTGTGCACAAAGACCAAGAACATCCACTTAAGTCTGTTTAGGAGATTGTTATGACAGATGGATCAAGAAGTCTTGGCTCGTTGTCCTTCTTATGGAGAAGTATGCTCTTATTAAAAGGATAGGTTCTCTGATGGCCTCCTATGTTCTTGCAGCTGTAGTGTCAGTCAGTGATTTTTCCCTCTTCTCCCCAACCTCTTTTGAACTGCGGTCAGTATGACAACTAGCTTTGCTGTCCTTCAAGGGCTTGTGCTGCCCTAAGAGAGGACAGCAGACAAGTTTCCAGCTGGAGCAAACCTGTGTGTGCCCAGGTGTAGTCATCATAAGCTGGGCCAATAGTGCTGTCAAGGACAGGAGACAGAGCAGATCGCACTCTGAAAAGTTTGGCAGCATGTGGAAGGGTTGCCACTCAAATTACATTATGCTTCTGCAGGCAATGGGGATGTGCTACTGTAATGTCAAAAATGCTCTTTACCATTTTCTGGGATAGTTCCTAATCTTCATTTCCTGCTATATTTCTCTCTTGCCCCTGAGCATCCAAGGCAGCAGCAGTAGCTCTCTATATCTCTTTGTAAATGGCCAAGAAGCAGCCTGTAGCTTTCACAAAGGCAAATATACTAATTTTTCTCATACTGCCCATCTCTGAAGACATTGTTTCAGGACTGTCTGAAAGAGTGACTGTACTCAGCCTGCCACTGTGCTGGAGCTGCCCATTTTGGACATTTGCAAGGTGTCCTCTGCTCTGCCACCAGCCTTACTTTGTTCTCAGAGAGGCTGTTAGCACTGGTGTGGTTTTCAGACTTTGGGGTTTAAACCCCTGCTCATGGCAGGGGGGTTAGAACTAGATGATCTTTAAGGTCCCTTCCAACTCAAACCATTTTATAAAATCCATCTGGAAGGTGTTCTTGCTCTTTGCTGCTTCTGACCTATTCTTCGCCTATTCTTACTGTCAATGAGGATGAGTTTTGTTCTTTGTTGGCTGGATTGTCTGGATTTTAAGAAGAACAGAGCTGGTTTACTGTGTCTTTAATGATTCCTTGATTTTAATGATTGCCCAACATCATTGCACTTTTGAGGGGGGAGGGAAGAAAAGAAAAAAGGGTGGAGGAGAGGTCCTTGAAGTAATGTTATTGTTTGAAGTTAAATCGCGTAACTCTACAACTGTCAAAACACATCTCTGTTTATTGAGTATCTTACATTTTTAGTGCAGTTTTTAAAAGACCTGTTCTTCTAGTCAAGCTACAAGGAATAATTTCAATACACATTCAGAGCCTTAGATGAAAGTACTGTTGATGAATAAAGCCCATCAAAAAGCCCATGATTAGATTGAGTAGTTAGACTAAACTTTGTATAGTTCAGAGATTCCTATTCATGACACTACTTACTGTTTTGTTGCTTACTTGTGGCATTTTTCATTTAAAATAACCAATCAACACCTTAGCTTAGTTATTAGGCTTTTGAAAATAAATTGAGCAAACTTTGAAGACACAATAAGAGCTGTCTCACATGAGGCAAACACTGACAGAGCAACCTGACTGCTTATTATGTATTCAAAGCGCAGCATGCATCCACACAAAATCTTGCTGTAGCTTACTGGAGCAGCAGCTTACAAGAGGATGGAATATTTTATAAGAGGAATCTAAAGAAAACGAGACAAAAGTATATGACCATGCAGTTGTTAGTGATAACTGCTCCACTCAGCTCCATGCTGAGTTTCAAAGTGAATAGCTAAGCCCTTCCAGCAAAGAGAAGCATGACTGCTGAAAAAGTGCATGCCTTGGAGCACACTGTTCCAGTTATAGCAGGTATCCTCACGTTGTATTATTTCATTGTGATGCTTAGAATTGTGTGTCTAAGAACTGTGGTTTCAGTAATATTTGGTAATTTTTTATTAATATTTTCAATAATTATTTAATCTGTTCAACGCATCTCTAGTCCTCTCCACCTGAAAGGACTGAGGGACATTTCCCCCCACCCCACCCCCACCAAACTTCTGGTCTGGTTAAAAACATTTCCCTGCTTCTGGGAAGGTGCAGCATCACAACTCTTCAGATGGAGAAGGAACTGAGCCTGGGTCTCTCACATGACACACATTCTCTGACAGTTGAATTACCACTTAAAAAGGGACTAGGAACATCACTACCACTCCCACCATGTCCTCTTTTGCCTCTAGCTATGCTTAGTCAGAGGGAACCTGCAAGAGGAAGGGCCATGAGTGTGAGATGGGAGCATTAGTAAGGTGTTAGATGGTCGATAATATCAAGCACTGGGATGAGGTAGCTGAGGTGTTCTTCATGGTGGAATGAGACAACTTGTGGCAGCTGGGCTGGTAAATCGTTGTCTGCAAAATATGGGGTATTTCTTTGCTTTGCCAAGGGGGAGGTGCCCACTCCGAAGACAGAAAAACCAAGAATAAACTTCACCAAGCATCTTTCCCTTCATGCTTTCAATGAGTTATCCTAAACTTACTCACAGACAACTATTGAAATCTTTTTTGCAAGCAGCCTCAAAAAATTTGATCTTCTGTACAGAGATATTGGTCTTTTCCTATGTTAAGAAATTTTTTTTTTTGGATTTTGGATTTTTTGGGGTTTTTTTAAAATCCTTGCCAATATAATATGTACCGTTTATGTATCTGAACCTACAGAATATACTCATGCTAAAGTCAGGACAGTTATCTTTTTATTATTTGTAGTCTAAAAAGAAATTCCATGCACCATGGCACATTCCAGCTTCCTCTGCTCTGTAATTTTAACAGCTAAGACCACAGATTCCCCCATGCTGCTCCCCGAGTTGCAGCAGTAAATCTATTTTTGAGGCTAGGCCATGAACTGTATTGTAAATTGATTTAAAAAAAAAAAAAAAAGAAGGCCGAAAGAAAACCACCCAACGAAACCCACTAATTTTTTGCCTCCTTGGAACTACAGAGAGAGTTGCGTACTCTTGTACAAAGAACATGTCCCATGGGCAGTAGAGTTGTTTCAACTCGGTGACTTTTTACAACCACCCCAGACTCACTTTGCATAGAACACAAGAAGAACCCAGGCATTCAAGGAGTAAGGCAACAAAGAATTAGGGAGGAGGTCACAAAATCTGACATGAAATGTCATTATGGGAAAATGATCAAAGCATGCACCAAGGGAAGATAGATGTAGACTGCCTAAAACAGCTGTGCCATTCTTTAGGGGGACAGTGGAGTTTTTGCTGGATCTATGTTGCAATTGTTCTCATGGTTCATGCTTTGTAAATCCATAGCTTGCTGTAACTTGTAGTGGTGTGAAATTGATGAACTGCTGCTTGGGTCATTTGATATTTATTTTTGTAATTTAAACTTTTTTTTTTTCTTCCTTGGTGAAATACAACTGAAAACCACTACTCCAGACTCTTCTACAATGCAACTTTAATCCCACAGATCTACAAATCAGAACTGAGTAACGAACATGAAAATACACTTGAAGAGATTAAAAGAATTAAATAAGTTGCTTTCTATAAAAATATTTTTTAAAAAATCCTTGTGGAATGGGATAGAAAACTGAGGTGCAGCAGTGTGTTTGTGACCATCAAAGGAGTAAAGTTCAAAAGACTTCAGTGCATTCTGGAGGATTTTTTGAATGGAAAATGTGCAAGTGGCCTTCCTCTCAGTGCTACAGTCTCCTGCTTTCTCCTCATCAGCTGTTGAAGGAATGGTTCTTGTTCCCAGATCTGTGTTTGATTTGGGCCCCTGCTCCAATTTCCCAGCTGTTACTTGAAGGCCGTTTTGAGGTTTGGAGTATCTTCTCTGCCTCACTTGTTGAGCCCTAGGCAAACTAGGAGGTTTGCCAAAGAACACAGGGTTGAAGTGAGTCCCCAAAACTGTGGCCATCCTTGCAGAAGCAGCAAGCTTGGCAACTGCAACCTAGTAGGCCTAGGAAGCAGAATTGTTTGTTTATCTAGAGAATCAAGAGCAGCACCATGAATCTTTTTTGCATGGGTAGAACTTGAAGCTTGTCTTGCTCATGTCAGTGGCACCATCTCTGCAGAGTCTGAACAGCTCAGCCTGAAAAATCCCAGACATGGCATGAAGCTCGCTGTTCAACCTTCCTCTCATTTCTCTTGGATCCCACAATTGCTCCTGTCCCTGCCAGAAGGCTGAATGTTTATTGGACAAAAAAAAAGGAGAAAAACAAGAAGAATGCAGTGGTGTTGTTCTGCAGTAGAACTTCTGCTGTGTTAGACATCCAAAAACTTCAGTGGACAGGCATGTTGTGTTTCAGATGACAGTCTTAGTGTGCTAGGGTTTGGGAGCTCTTTTAAAGTTAAAGGGAAAACATAGATGGATTCAAAATAATGCAAAAATAGTCATGATTCTCTTCGCATTTGGTCATAGGACTGGTTGAGAAGACACTGAGTGATATCCAGCAGATGAACAATTGTTGGCCCTGCCCTAGGATCATGCCCCGTGTTAATTATCGTCAGACAGGCTGTGTTAAGCTGTAGCTGTAGCAGCTGTGTATGCCATCTGAAGATAGATGTGCTGTGTCCACCCTTGGAATGCATTTGATGGCTTATTTCAATTTCTGCTTTTGAAACTATTAGAAAAGTGAAAACATTATTATACCTTTCTGTTGTCTATATCATCTAGCTGGGTGCTTGCCCAAGCTTTGCTAGTCTGTTTAGTCTACCTATGGTTGTTACTGGGCATCCTGGTTTGAGCTAAACCAGAACCCGTTCTGTTCAGTGACTTTCCTTTTCAGCTAAGTCTCTGTTAAGTGACTCCACTTTCTGAAGTTAACAGCATGGTTTTGCAGACAGTGTCTGCTACTAGAGGTGATAATGCCTGATGTTCATAGTTACTGTCAAGGGTTGGTATGCAGAAAGGCTCTTGCTTATACTTGCTCCTGTAGTAACGAAGGTAACTGCAAAATCTTGTGTAGCATGTTGGGATGCTGGGAAGTAAAAAAAAGTCACACCTCTGGGGAGGAGTGGACAGGATGGGTGACCCAAACCTGACAAAAAAAATATTCTATTATATATATCATATTCAATATAAAGCTTGGAGATCACAAGGTTTAAGTTCTTTTCTTCAACAGCTGGTGTCCAAGGAGCACTCTGTCCATTCTTCTGCCCTCAGTCCTGATCCTGAGTTCCCAAATCCAGCTCCGGTACCTAGTTTCTGTCTGCTGCTGAGTCTGGGTCTTCCCCAGTGCCTGTTATGCAGTATCAATGGTGCTTGCTATCTGGACATTGGGTTCAATATTGGCCTTGTATATATTTGTACATATTTTATTATTTTCATTATTTGCATATTAGTACTATTACTGTTTCATTAAAGCTGTTTGTTTTCTTTTCTAATCTGTAAGTCTCTGCCTTATACCTTTTCCTTTGAGAGAGGGAGAGGCATTATTAGAAAGCATCATTCATTTAGTGCCCAGCCATAACTCTTGACACTAGGTGTGTGCATCTTGCATGTCATCTCACATTTATTCCGGTACAAAAAACTCGTGATAACTCTTATGACTATTAGTAAATACCTTTTAGTGATTACTCCTCTACTAGTATGCAAGACCATCCACTGTCATCTTCCAGACACTTTCATGATCTGAGAGGTGTTGTTCCTTACTCCTTTTAAGCAACATTTTAACTTTATCCACTGTTGTTAGCCGTACCCCATTTTTTTTATGTTTGCTGACTCCTCTTATAGACCAATTACATTCTTACTCATTTAGCTGAGTTATATATATATAAACACATCTTTTTTTCCTCCCTGAGCAATACGGCACACCTATTTGAAAATTTTGGGTGGGCCTTTTGTGTTTTGTAACATGAGAAAATAAGTCATCCAACTACCATAGTGATTAGTGTTGCAGCAACTCTTACATAGAAACCTGAGTTTGAGGCTCACAGGATGACATGCACCTTGGAGCATTCATAACTTTCTATGAAGATATTTCATAACTTTAAACCAAAATAAAATTCATCTGCTGACACCACTTCCTTCTAACTTCACTGTATCTAGCCAGACCATACTGAAATAGTGTTCGAACCTTGTAGTGGAGCCCATGGAAAAGAAGCAAGATTACTTGAAATTCAGCCCAGATTTGGTCAGGACCCAGTGGCTGGTTCACAAACTCTGGAGATCTGGTTCAGATTGTGGCTGATGAACACTGTGCACTATCACCCGCACATAAAGGGTGATTTTTTTTCTTCCCTCCATAAAGTTGTTTGCTCTTGAGTTCTATGGCACTTTTTTTTTAATCATCCTTCCTCTGGATGTCATTGGTGAAAATGAGGAGAACTGTGCACAGGAAAGCTAGAAGAGAAATTCTAATGTTTGAGGGTGCTCTAAAGAACTAAGTAAGAAGCTTAGGTGGTAAACTGGGAGAAACACGAAGTGACCTGTATCACCAACACCTCTGGGATTAAATGTCAGGAAGTTGCGTGTTCTCCTCCCAGATCTGCCAGCTCATACCTTCTGTTTAGAAGTGATGTCAGTCTAAACCATTCCTTTCTGTTATCACTGATCCCAGCTCCTTTTTCCCACTTTGTCCTTCCTCCCCACAGGTGCAAACATTTGTTTTCTCAGTTGTAAATGTGTTGCAAATTTGCTCTTCGTTGATGTGGTTCTTGATCTCAACCCAAACATGCTTGAGCTGGAAAGAGCGAGAGAATGGAGCAAGGCTGGGAATTCCCTTAGCTGGCACCAGGTCCACAGGACAAGGATGGTGGACCCATGCTCTGAATTGTCACCTACCCATGGGCATGTTGTTTTATGTAGACGTGGTCCTTAGGGGCACGGTTTAGTAGCTAATACCACTTCTGTCCAAGTTTTCTCAAACTGATACTAGGGATTTAAAGTTTACTTGGCCTAAAGACTCCAAAAAAAGGCTCTGAATTTTTGAAGTGTAGCATGTTTAATAGTGATTGTATTGAAATAAATACATTTATATTCACTTCCAGAAGCCTGGATGTGACTGAAAAAAACCCTACATTTCCTGATTGTTTGAGCTTTCATGGATGTTATTTACTGTCACTGTTTGGCCCCTGTTTCTCTGGTTGTTTAAAGGGATGAAAGAAAAGTAGAGCAAGTATCCCTCATGAACTTTTAAGCAGAGGAATATGAACCTCTTTAAAATGCATTAACACCATGTATTTAAAATTTCAGAGAAATACAAAGACTTCGGCATGCCAGCCAGGAGAGTGTAATTGCTGTTAACACCTTTCATCCAACTCTGAAAAGCATGCTTTGCTACATGCCATCTACTGATGCCCAAAATATCTACCTTCAAATGTGAACTTTTTCATCTCTAACGAGAACAGTGATCAGAATTGCCCCAGCACTCTCTTTGTTCCCGTGTTCCTGCTTCTTACTGCATCCAAACCAAATAAAGATATTAATGAGGATTAAATCCAAGTCAAAACCTCAATTGTTTCTTCTTAACAATGTATGGTTGGATTAATTTGTGAGACTGTTGTCTCTTTTTCATCTTTATTACTCTGTTTATCAGCTGATTGAGCTGTGCTTGTGAGCAGAGACCAAGAATGAAAAACATAATCCACAAAGTGCCCTGAGAAATTTAAGATTGTAAGAACGCTCCTGTTTTCCATGCAAACCCTGATATAAGACTCATGATCAAGTGTCTAGAAATATTTACTTTTGACAAGGAGATAAAGATATTTTTCTTTCAAATACTGAAAGGCATAATTTTTTTGCTTAGCAGAAAAAAAATCTACCTGACTTACCAGGCAGCAGAACAAGCTGTTTATACAGGCGCCGGGAAGTGAATACGTATCTTGCATCCTGCACTTCCATCTAGTGCTTTTACTTTGGTGAAAGGCATGTTTCAGACGAAAAGATAGTCCAGTGCTTGGTCTTCTGATGCCTGGAGTAAAAGAAAAAGAAAGAGTTCAGCAATGTCTTGCCGAGAGGAGTAGGAACAGATAAAAAGAATGGATGGTCTTAAATGTCTGATTTGCATTTGTTTTTGTTAACATATTTGGGAGCATTTCTGTTATAAATGTAAGCACACCTTAAAGTAGAGCAATTTTCTTGAGTGTGAAAATGAGAGCCAAGTAACTGCTCTTATGCGATGCTGGAGTCATCTTAATGCAGAGCAATAATTTGTACATTTGAATTGCAAAAATCCGAGCCTACAAAAAAAGGAAAGCAGTTTTTTGTAAAACGTTACCTCTTTGAAATGGCTGTTCTCAATCTTTGCTCTAAACCTCCTGAAGAGCAGTAGGACAGGCAATTAACTAGAGTGATCAGCAGAGGAGGAGCAGCAGCTACGTGGGGTGGGCTGGGGCTGAGATCCTGTGACATGGCTTGAGACGACAGTGCCTGGGGCTTAACACCCTCCAGCTGTGAGCACGATGTGCCTGCAGGAGAAGAGGTAGCCAGCTGTCCTAGCCGGTCCTCAGTAGCAAACCGGAGAGGGACATTTATGTATTTATTGCCATACTTCAGAAAAGGAGCAGCTGGTATTGCGTATTATCTGTTTATCTCCCTCTTGTCTTTTTCTGCTGTTCCTTAAATCACCCTCTGTACAGCTGCCCAATATCCTTTGCAAGTGAGAAAGATTAGCTTGTCTGAGCACTGAACAGTGTAATTTTCCCAGGTTTCTAGGAAGATGCTGGAGCCAACAGTTATTAGTGAGCCCTAACATTTGAATTCATCTCCTGTTACTGCCAGTCAGAGATCAACAGAAAGATTCCACAATGAAATAAGTAATTTCAAGGGGATTTAAGCCCCTAAATACCTTTTCCAGGCCTCAACTGTGTCTCAGCTTCCCATTTGCAACAGGCATTTTCATCTCAAATGAATTGCAAACCTGTGATAAGTTATGAAATACAGCATTCTTGTAGAGGGAAGACGCATCTGAGTACAACACATTGCAGGGGGCTTGGAGACATGAGATTATCTTCTTGTCTGTGTATCTTCTTCTTCTTTACTGAGGATCTTGGTAGTTAAAAAAATAAGAGAAAGTACCGTGCCTGGACAGTTCGTTATGCCATTAAAGTTATTAGGAATTTTTTATTTTTTTTTTTACAGATTCTATGGAAATAACGAAGTTTTTGTCATCTCCATGATTCTAAGAATCATTCTGTGATTTAACTGCTTGGAAATACCTTTTCTTTTTCGTCTACTCATTTCCTCAGTCTTGCTTTGAGAGAGTTATCAAAAATATTCCAAGAAATGAAGCAATACAGGACAAATGACCGAGGTTTTTGGAATGTAGCAATATGTTTCTTTGGGAATCCCTGAGGCTGATGAAGTGATAGGCAGAAATATTTCACTGTAGCTTCAACTTGGAGAACTTGCTATTTCAGAGCAGCTGGAGCACTGGCACAAGTTCCTCTGTTTTGCTTGTCTTTTAATCCATTCATGATTTCCCTCTCCAAATTACTCCATTCTTTGGCTTAAAATGAAAATAAGTAGACACCTAGAAAAATACAAAACTCCAGTCCTTGCCTCATGCAAGCCTCTCTTCACATTCATAAACTAAACTAATTTGCTCCAACTAAGAATGTAGCCTTTAATCTGTTGTCCAACTACTAAAATGTAACAATCGAGAATTATTTATTGCCTAAGGTTCAAATGTATGCAAATGTATCATAAGTACTTTTTCTTTTTTTTCTTTCTTTTTTTTTTTCTTTTTCTTGTATTTTTAAATCCAGCCAGCAGTATCTCTCCTTCCAAGCTTGAAACTCTTCTTGTCTTCATGGATTAGGGTTGACAAGGAAGTTAGTTTTCCAGCTGGGAGGCAGGTACCATGTTCTCTTCCTATTTTCCGTGTCTTTTGGTGTGTCCTTTATACTCATTCTGTCCGAGTAAAAATAACATGAAATACTGTATTCATGCAACCTGTGTGAGGTTAGATTAGTGTCAGGGATTTCTTACTCAAACTATGTACTGCAGGTGAGAATCTTTTATCTCAAATGAAGGATGGCATCTTCCTTTCAATATTTTGCTCTTCATACCTGCATGTTCCCCACTGCCAGTTGAGGATCCAGTAGAAAGCCATGGGTTTGGAGAAGACTAGAAGCCTGCCTAAAGCAACCAGGACTGCTGTTCATCTAAAGGCTGGATTATTTTGTGGGATAGAGTTTAAACAGCATACATTAATACAGCTAATGCACTGGAATTAAAGAGAAAAAATATAAACCCATGCTTGCCATTGTTCATGATTAATGATCAGGTTTAGTGGAACTTGGGAGTATTAGATTAGTTGTTGGATTCAATGATCTTATAGGTATTTTCCAGCATAAATGATTTTATGTTTTATATTCGTATCAGAGGGTTTTTTTGCCCCTCTGCCAGTTAGCTTTTGAACATGCCTAATGGGCTTATTTGAGGGAGGAAAGATGTGACAATAAGGTACTAGTGAGAGCAGATCCCTGAGAAAATAATAATGATGGAAAAACATGGTGAGTGGAAGGAAAGCAATTCATAAAAGAGTAGAGACCTTTCTTCTCTCTTTTTCCTTCCAGAGGGTGAGAAAACGTGTTCTTCAAATTTTCTGCACATGACATTTTGGTTTTTGGTTTTTGGTTTTTTTTTTTACTATTTCTAGACCAAAAAGCACCATTGCAGTAAGTCAGCCTGATTTTCTTTGGAGCATTGGCCACAAAACTTCCCCAGATTAAGCCTTGATCAAAACCGTGTGTAGGTGAGAGGGCAAACAGAGCCATGCCATGAAAAAATAAGCTGTTCCTTCTAAGCAAAATATATGGAGTTGACACATCCTAATGCTTGAATTTGGTGCCTTTGTGGAGCCCTGGGGAGCTTCTGTTTGGTCAGGATGGTGGCCACATGCTGAGGCAGCAAGACAGGAGGTGGCAAGGTAAGGGATGCTGGGCTGGGATGCAACCACTTGAGGCAGGGTTGTCCCTTCTTCTGTATGTGTATGAATAGGTCTGTTTACTTTCTGTTAACAAAAGGAAGACATAAAATTACGTCTTTGTATAGATAAAGCCATGATGTGCTTGGATCTTGATGGCTGCATGTCATTCTGGACCAACCCAACTCAAGCAGGCAGCAGAACTGGAATAAAAACAAACAAGTGTAACAAGGGTTATCCCAGGTATGAGATGTCTGCAGTACAAGGAAGAGTAACTAGACTGCGACTTTTCAGGTTTGATAAGAGAGTTGATGTGAGGAAGCAGGTCTGTGAGTTCGTGTATAGTGCAGAGAAAATGAATGGTGGATCCCTTAACGATTTACATAGTTTAATATTTCTATGTTGAACTGAAAAGCTTATAGTGAAATTATGGTGGAGCAGTTAGACAAAAGTGAAAAATGTCAGGTTTTTTATGCTAGTATTCCTACAACTCATTGCTATGGGACGTATTGGAGTGCAGAACTGTAAACAATTTTTAAAAGAAATATTTAACAAGACTGTGAAGGCTAGACCTAGTAGTGATTACCAAATGCTGTGGACCAGGACGTAATCCACAGATGCCCCCTGAAGTATTCATTTGCTAGTAGCTAGGAGGCCATGTGATCACAATTGCTTTGTGACAAACACTTTGTACAAATATCTGTCATATTTCATGGGTCTTTTACCCTGAGCTTTTACTGTTTATACTTTTAAATGAGGACACTGGGCTAGTCAGATCTTTCAGCTGAGGCAGTATGCCAGATCTTATGTTCCAGGTTCTAGAGGAATTACTCCGTATACATTTCAGAGCCTTTCCACTGCTTTTTCCCCAAGAAAAAGGTGATTTTTACTAGTTTTAGGAAAATAATGCTGACAGTCTTCTGTTCTTTTTCTACCAAGTTTTTGTTTCCTTTCAGTGAACCTGTATAATGTCTTAAAAAAACAAACCAAAGCAAAACAAAAACCACAGTATTGAGGCTCAGAGACTTGTTTCTAAGTAATTCAATGAAACTCGCCAGTCCCTAAAGCTTGTTAACTACTTGTTCAAGGCAGGTTTTGCAAAGTTTGGAGCATACTGACAATTTGTTTTCAAAGATGGGACTTTTCAGCTTTCAGAGGAAATCTTTATGGATCTTTCGTTTTGCTTCCTTGGTGGCCTGAAAGATTAAAGTTTAAGAGAGGCCAGGTTTCAGTCCTGGAAAAACACTGTGAACTGTTGAATTTTCAGAGTATTTTGAGATAGTGAAGTGCAAAAAATGTTTAAGTGAGAAGAAAGATACAGACTACTGGAGTAGATCAAGTACATATTTTTTGGTTACAGGTATAAACTGTATCTTGACTTAGACTCCAGCAACTCTGTTGAACCCTCTTATTATGTCTATCTGAATAAATCCAAAGCAATGCCTTAAAAATCCAGCAGTAAGTCATTCTGCTATGCAGAGCCACTCCAAATTTGAGGAGAATTTGACCTACCAGTTGAAGGTCTTGTTTTGGCACTCGGCAGCCTGTCCAGTTCTGCTTCTCCCACTTGAGATTAAACAGTATTTCCCCTACCCTCATTGCAGTAGTTCGTTTAAAGTTCGTGAAGCATGTGCCTGGGCAGTACACAAAAATTTTGCGAGCATGGTCTCAGGTATCATTTTGTAGGAACAAAATTCATGCCGAGCTTGCAGCTTCTCTGGCAATACTGACAGAGCATGTTGGGGGAGAAAATACGATGTGAAGGTGTGTGCGGTGCCCGCAGCTCATGCAAATTAATATTCTGTCCCTTTTATTTCACTTGTCAGTGATTTCCTCAGCCAGGCTTTGGTGGTTTGAAAAGTGCAAACCTCCTGCTTTCTTCACTGCTTGCAGGGCCGCTGGGACCTGCACTCAGCCTGCTCAATGGGAGTCAGCAGCTGCTTAAATCAGAGAAGGCATGTGGCTTATTGAATCACCTGTCATACTGATTTATGGAGCTCGAAGGTCATTTCTTCGTGGCTTATAAGTGGTTTTCTCTGGATGAAAAATACACAAGAAGGAATTGCAGATGACCTCTTTATTAAGAAAAATATAAAAATAATTAATAAAGACAGATTATTTTTTATATATATTTCCAGTGGAGGAAAAAACCTTTCTCTTGCAATGGCAACCATAGTTTAGAGAAAAAAAAAAAGCATCAGTCACTACTGACAATATCTTTACATAGTACTGATCTCTTTAGTGGTTTCTGACTTGGTGGTGAAGTACATCGCCACTCATCTTCAGACTGAATTTATGTACTTACTCTGCAAGCTCTTGCCATAGGTTTTCAAAAAAAAACTTGCTTACAATGCACGTGTAGTTGCCCGAGCTTCCTGTTCTAGTTCTGGTATTGCCATCTAGCATCCAGCTCTTTGTTTCATGCTCATTTTCAGTATATAGTTTGTGGAGTAAAATGCTGTACAAGAAAAAGAGAATCTGTTCGGTAAGAATACAGCAGGCATTAATGAAGTACTGCTGCAAGAGATCTATTGCATTCTAATGAAGAGTCATTTCTTTGTCTGGAATAATTTATCTTTTTAAGCTTTTAATTGAAAAAAAAAAAAAACAACCCAAAGATGAAAGGCTAAATAAAACATTTTCATTTATCTTAATTATACTAGTCTGAGTATGTCTGGAGAAACCTTTTTTTTTCCTGGCTTGCTAGAAGTCATGTGCAAGAACAAAACTTGGCCTATTTGTTTTATTCTTTATAAAGACTTTCCTTCATGCCTTTCATTCCTTTCACCCATCACTCCCGAATAGGAATGTTGCTGATGGTGTGGATAAGGCTGAGAGCAAAACTCCATGAAGACCCACAAGTGCTGAGTTTCACCCTTGGTCTCCAGGTATCATGTGCATTAAATACTGCTTCTATTTTTGTGAAACCAAAAAGCTTTTCAATAGTGAGGCTTCCAGTCTCTGGATAATATAGAAAACAGGGCAATTCCAAGGCTCAAAATAACCTGAAGTGCCCCATGGGTGACTCAAAACTAAAATAAGTTAAAACTCAAACTATGCGGAACAGATCTCGAAAATTCAAATCGCAGTTTGCAGAACTGCAGTTGTTGCACAAAGTCTGCTTCTTCACCTCACTAATGAATCAAACATTGTTTTCTTGTCACACACCAGAAAATTTTATTCCACAGATCTATGCAATTGCTGCCTTAGCAGATGAGCTTGGTTTCAGTTCTGGCAAAGGCACTGGATGGATCCACAGGGAAGAGCTGTAGAAATACAGAATTTATGGAGCCACTTACATCTCTGCCACAAAACTCTGACAGCTTAAATTAAAAGTAAAGAACAGATTAACTGTATTGGTATATGCCATTAATATAGACTTATTTCTTTATTACTGTGCAGTGATAAGTCAAAGATGATTAAAAAAAATAAATAAAAAATCCTTTCAAAAGAACTAAATGTGAAGCCTAGTCATTGCTCTGAATGACAGCCTCTGGGACAACAAAGGTGGATTTGCAAGGCGGATTTGCTGATTTTAGAGACAAATCAATGTTTTCTTTTTTTACTTTCCAGAAATGTTCATCATAACTTTTCCATTATTTTATGCCCTTTTGAAATTTTATGTTCCAGATAGGGCGAGAAACAGAACTGCAGTAGTTCTGTGAAAGAGATGGTTGTTCCAGGATTTCTGGCTTCTTGAGGAGGAAATAAGTAGTATTATATTTTTGGTATAAAAGAATAAACATATGCTTGCAGTCACAGTGCCATTTCAGATTAAGTGAATAAGACAAGAGCAAAAAGCAACGTCTTTGTGAGAGGGTGGATGCTGTCTGGAACCCTGCTAAATAATTTATACTCGTGCAAAGTGGATGTGCGGTGCTACTAGATTGCAGGGGCACATTTACACTTGCTGCACAGGAGTTCAAATGTCAACATAAGGCAGCAAAGTGAGGGGAGGGGAAAAAAAGTAGAAGGAGACATGAAAAAAAGGAGATGCAGACTTTTCTTCTTTTTTTTTTTTTTTTTTTTTTTTTTTTACAGCAGTCAGTGCACCAAACAGTAGAATCATAGAATGGCCTGGGCTGGAAGGGACCTTAGAGATCATTTTAATCCAACCTCCCTGTTTTGGGCAGGGATGCCACCTCTCGACTAGGTCAGGCAACACATGAGAACCGAACAGGAATCAAACCCGCGACCTTTGGTGTTTCAAGCACCACGCTCAACCCACTGACTAAAACCAGCCCTCATAGTAGCTGCATTCTGAACTTGTGCGTATGTAGGGATTCAGGAAAAACAACTCTGGGTTGCTTCTTCGACTCCCTGTGATAGTGATAACTTCACAACAGGCAACACGCAATTGTCTTGGAAAGTTCACAGCTCATTTGCCATGAACCCAAGAGGTCTGAATAGTTTAGGTAGACCTAGACATGCAGGTGCTTATCTGAAGCAAGCTTTCACTTCAGACTATATTTTTAAGACTTGTTTCTTTTTTTTTTCCTCTTCGATGCTAGATGTTGCAAGGGACTTCCCAGAGGGAAGGATGGCACCTGGGAGGAGCTCACAAGGCTCTGCTGTTGTGGAAGGGCCACTAGCAGTAAAGATTGAGGGCTGCCTTGGCTGCAGTGACCATGAAATGGTGGAGTTCAGGATCTCATGTAGCAGAAACAAAATAGCAAGCAGAATTGCAACCCTGGACTTTGCCAAGGCAAACTTTGGATTTTTCAAACAGTTACTCGAGAAAATCCCATGGGCAAGGCTGTTTGAAGGTAAAGGGGCCCAAGATAGTTGGTTAGCGTTCAGGGACTGCTTCTACCCTGCTCAAGATCAGAGCATCCCGACACGTAGGAAGTCAAGGAAGGGAGCCAGGAGATCTGCGTGGCTAAACAGGGATCTGCTGGGTAAGCTCAAGGGCAAGAGGAGAATTTACAGATCTTGGAAGGCGGGGCTGGCCACTTGGGAAGAATATAAGGCTGTTGTCCGAGGATGTAGGGAGGCAACTAGGAAAGCAAAGGCCTCCCTTGAATTGAACCTGGCAAGAGGGGTCAAGGACAACAGGAAGAGCTTTTTCAAATACGTGGCAGATAAAACTAACACCAGAGGCAATGTATGCCCACTGATGAATGAGGTGGGTGCCTTGGTGACAGAAGATACAGAGAAGGCAGAGTTACTGAATGCCTTCTTTGCCTCTGTCTACTCTGCCGGAGGCTGTCCTGAGGAGCCCCGTTCCCCTGAGGCCCCAGAGGAAGTCAGGGCAGTGGAGGAGTTTGCTTTAGTCGATGAGGACTGGGTTAGGGACTAATTAAGCAATCTGGACATCCATAAATCCATGGGTCCAGACAGGATGCATCCACGGGTGCTGAGGGAGCTGGCTGATGTCATTGCTAGACCACTCTCCGTCATCTTTGCCAAGTCTTGGGAGACGGGAGAGGTGCCTGAGGACTGGAGGGAAGCAAATGTCACTCCAGTCTTCAAAAAGGGCAAGAAGGAGGACCCGGGTAACTATAGACCGGTCAGCCTCACCTCCATCCCTGGGAAAGTGATGGAACGACTTATCCTTGGTGCCATCTCAAGGCATATCAGGGTTAAGAGGGTCATTAGAGACAGTCAACATGGCTTCACCAAAGGGAAGTCGTGCTTGACTAACCTCATAGCCTTTTATGAGGATATAACAAGGTGGATAGATGATGGCAGAGCGGTGGATGTGGTCTACCTTGACTTCAGTAAAGCATTTGACACAGTCAAATGGACCCATGGATGTATCTCATCAGGTCCCATGGACTTGTGCACCTTCAGGTTCTCTAGGTGTTCCTGGACCTGATCTGCTCCTGCCCTGGGTGATTCTTCATTCTCCAGACCCAGCCAACACCCTCTGTGATATGGGTGGTGTAGTTCGAGCGCCTGCCAGTGAAGACTGAGGCAAAGAAGTTGTTGAATACTTCAGCCTTCTCCACATCCTCGGTAACCAGGACACCTGTATCATTCCGGAGCGGCCCCACATTCTCTCTCATTTTTCTTTTTTCTCTTACATACCTATAAAATCCTTTTCTTTTATTTCTAGTATTGTTGACCAGATTTGACTCTGTCATGGCCTTAGCTTTTCTAACCTGATCTCTGATTACATGAGCAACTTTCTTGTAATCATCCCAGGTTACCAGTCCCTGCTTCCATGCTTTGTGAGTTCCCCTTTTATATTTGATTTTTGCCAGGAGTTCTCTGTTCATCCATATGGGTCTCCTGGAGTTTTTGCCTGCTTTCTTCCTTTTAGGAATGCAATGCCTTTGAGCTTGGAGGAGATGGTCCTTGAAAGTCGACAATAAGATAGGAAGTAATAAATTCTGGAAGCAAACTGGTCAACTTTGTATACAAAGTTTGAGTTAGATTTATCGTAGAATTTATGTTGCAGTGTAAAAGACCGGGGCATAAAATCACTTGACAAGCAGTTCTCCAGAAAAATGGTTTCAGTCTACATTTGGCAGAGCTTCGTAGTCCATGAGCTACTTCTGAGAAGATCAATGACAGGTAGATAAGAAAGAAAGATGCTGTCAATAAAGTGAAATTTCATTCCTCAGAAACCTAATTTACCACTAAAAAATTATTAGGAGGCTGCAAATCAATTTACTTGAATATTGTTATCTTAGTATATTCTGGGCTAATGTGAGTTTGTAGGGAAGGTAGCAAGTGGTGGGAAGGGTTGAGTTTTTTCAGAGCTAGACCATGGTATTTTTTCTCATCTAAAGTAAATATAAGGAGCCAGTATCTCATCAAGCCCAAGTGCATTATCTTACTGTAAGAATTGTTGAACTGGAAATGAAATGGGTTGGTATTATGTAGAGGTTCCTGTTGTACCAGGATTTGGGACACCTGGATTTTATTTTTAGCAGTGTGTAACTGTAGGCAAGTCACCTTCTTTTAACAAGAATAGAGATATTGTAGAGCAGAGTCACCTCAAACCAGGCTTCTTTCATCCTCCAGCTCAAGGAAACCAGTCTTATGAAGCACTTATCCCTCAGAGAGTGGGAGGAATACATAGTGCTCTCTTAAATATTTCTTATATTAGAGGTAATGATGACTGACAGTTCTTCATGATCCATGTTGTCATTCCAGGAGCTGAGGTAGTAGCTGAGGCTAAGGGTAGTGAACCAAATCAGCAGAAAATAATTAATGTTTTGTCAGAGCTATATCTGACATAGCATTTGCAAGTTTGACTTCCCATTGCATGACTACTTGCCTACAGTGTTTTGGACAGACTTAAGAATGAGCATTTCCATAGTGGAGCTGTAATTTCTATTTCTATAGTCATGTAACCTTCCCCAAAATAAGGTAAATCCCTACTATGGTGTTAAGTGTACTCAATTCTGATCAGAAGGGTAGTATTTGTTTGTGTCTGAGAAGTGTCTGAAGAAAATCCATTTAGCTTTGACTGGAAAGAACAGTAATGTGCATTAGGACTATTATTTTTTAATTTTCATTCCTTGTCTTTAATTATTTTTATTATATATCTTTCCTTTTATTTTTCAGACAGTTCTGCCATTAAGTGTTCAGACAGTAATTCATGGAATTTGTGCCACAATATATACTGCCTAGTGAAGCAGTAAACAGCTCACGAGTGGTTTTTCTATAGTAGTTGTGGAAACCATAGGTCTTTCCCAGTGTAATTCAGATTTTGGAGTACCTGAATAGGGATGGGACAGGACAGACTGGAAATGATTGTTTGCCCCTTGACAGTCACATTAGTTGAGTCAGAACCAGCTTCATAGTCAATATTTTTTTGTATTGCAATAAAGAAGGAACATTGAGTTGCAAGTGTCTCTGCATTGCTGCTTTCTTCCAGGATGTTATTGCAGTCATAATGAAGTCCACATGAAAAAGAGAATAGTTGTTTTCTATGGATAAAATCTAGTCTGGGTGTTCTACATATAGAAAAAAAAAAAAACAACCAACATGTATGCAAGGGTTAAATAAGTCATTATTACCATGTGCGCTGGAAGGAATGTATGTAGGAAGAAGTGTCAGTTCTCAATGCAGTGTTTTGCCAGAAAAATTTAAGTGAATTATGGCATCAATTACAAATTCTTCAATGGTACTGGCAGCAGGAAAGTCTGACCTGTGAGATACAATGCACCCTTTAAGCTGCAGCCAAAGATCTAATTAATAATATACACAACTGCCAGAACTGCAGTCTGCCCTTCTGGGGCCTGTAGCATTCTAAGAAGTAACCTGGTAACGTAAAAAGTCACACTAATATGCATTTCTTAGTCACAGAGCCAATGATCAGGATAGTTAGGTATATATGATCCTTTCTTAATCCAGGAGGAATAGCAGAAATCTTCCTGAGGCCCCTTCCTAACTGACTTTCATGACCTCTTCTGTCTATATATGACTTCTGAAGTGAGCACAATAGTTTTACATAAATAATTGCCCTTTGGAAGGTGTCTTAGGGACTAGAACATGTCAACAGATATGCTCATCAGTATCTTCTGCATATGCATCTGCTTGCCAACATTTAGGTGGTGCTTTGGTCATCTGTAGATTTGACTGTGGATTTCTATTCCTGAAGTAGGAAGTCCAGGTCCTAATGTGGCAGGAACTAAACATTTTACATCTAATTTAGGGAAAACAGAGGATTTCTTTGAGGAGGCACTAGGCAAGACTTGTTGGTTTTTTATGTCAGTGACTGACATAAAATGCTGCTACCGTTACAGACTCACCTATTGAAATTGCTTT
Organism: Trogon surrucura; assembly: GCA_020746105.1. Lineage (NCBI taxonomy): Eukaryota > Metazoa > Chordata > Aves > Trogoniformes > Trogonidae > Trogon > Trogon surrucura. Next base: position 22,637,229 of record CM036622.1, on the reverse strand, counting down.
CCATGGTCTGGGATGAGGGATTTCCATACTGTATTGTGGATTCATAGAATCATAGAATGGCCTAGGCTGGAAGGGACCTTAGAGATCATTTCTAATCCAACCTCCCTGTCATGGGCAGATACGCCTCTCAGCTACATCAGGGAACACATGGGGACCCAACAAGAATCGAACCTGCGACCTTGGTATTATCAGCACCACACTTTGATCCTGAAAAGTGGACAATATTGGTGTAACAAGACTACTAATGATAAATCTAACAGCCTACAGTTTATAACCAAGTTCCAGAATGACTTGGCCAATTTTAAAATGAATGATGATAGATGTTGTGTCAAAAGGGGCCTCGTGGCATCTACTATAATTTTAATACAGCTACCCAAGCTGTTCTAGCTCAAGCTGTCATGGAGGGTTCTTGTAGAGGAATTTCTTGTGGAGCAGGGTTGCTGTATCCCTTTAAAGGTTTTGGACAACCCAGCTTAGGCCTAAATAAAGGCTTTGTCCTTGAACTCGCCTTGGTTCACAAGGAGGAGGAGGTTTATCTGTTTTGTGAGAGCCCTGCCGGGGGGAGAGGGGGGACGAGAGACGCCTGCATAGTTGAACTGCACTATCCAATAAAACTCTGTTAAGGGGCAGGCACGTGGACACTGCTTAACTGTATGTATTGAGCTGTCCAGAGCAATAAAATGGGAACGACTTGTAGCCGTATGGGTGGGATGGTCGTTACTTCGCCAGCTCTCCGAAGGGACCCTCTTTAGGTTCTCCTGTGCCAGCTGTGCTGCAGGACTGGAAACTTCAGCAGAGAGAGTGAAACTGGACAAAAATCCAAATGTTGCTGTGTAAGACATTCCTCCTGCCAGCTGTTCTCCATGCTGGGCACCACTGGCAAGAGCTTCAGCAGCTGATGTGGCAGAGACAGGGCTGCAGGATCCCACATTAACAGTGTGTTTGCCCAACGTAATCAAGCTGTTCAGTGTCTGACTGAGAGGATGCTGCTGCCTCCAGAGCGTGTTTGATTTTTCTTGCCTCGGGGATTTCTATGGAGCGTCCCATCGCCTTGCAGTGCAGTGCTCAGCACTCTGGGGTCCTGACTCCCACTGAGGCCCAAGGAGCTTTGGTGAATATTAATAATTGATGACACTTTTGTGATATTTTTTTCCCTGCACGTGCATCATGAACATTCTTTGTTGGCTGTGGTAGGCATAGCCTCAGCCTCTTACATCCAGCTTTCATACAAAGGGTTTCTGACACTGCAAAGACTCTGTGTGTAAGGATGAAACTGAGCTAAATATGCTTTTCCATGCAGCACAGGAGTTTGTAGGGAAAGGTTTCCATAGGGAACTGTGTCTGTTTATAAGGACCTGGAGTATGCTTCCATTTCAAGATAGTAATTCTAGTCTTACTGCTAAGGTTGCAGTGCTATCCTGGAGCAGCTGAAGTCTTCTGGTAATCGACTGTTCTCCTCTGAAAGGTTGAGATTTAACCCTGGAGACATCTGGGATGATTTCACAAACTGTTACTTGAGAGAGAAGGAACTGTGTTATGGGGAGCCTATTGCAATGCCTCTGGCTGGCAGCAAAGAGAGAAGGCTGGATTCAGTTTCTACAGACCTCTAGTGAAGTTCTGCCCTGGGCTAACTGGCTATTTCTGAACAGTAAGTCCTCCTTTTGGAGCAGAGATTACTGATTACATGAGACCCTGGCTGTTTCCCTAGCACTGTTTCCCCCCTCCCACGCACACAGGGTGTTGATGTCAAGTCCTGTAGCTCTGTCACGGTGTAGCCCGGGTTCGGCTGTGCAGAGAGAGCCCTCGACAAGTGACTTTTAACCCTGTGGCATGAGGCTGCGCCCTTGGCGAGGTGCTTCAGCGAGCTGCTCCCCATTGCTGTCATTACCAGGCATTTTTATCCACTGCCCCCTCCTGTAAGTTGTTTTCCGATGGCCTTTATTGTGAAGTGAGTGTCCTGTAGCCCCAGAGACCCACCGATGCTCCTTGCTGTAGCTGGAAGACCGGAGTCTTGTTGCCTATCCCTTGTTCTGGGGTTTCTGTGCCTCCAGGCTATAAGACTTGAAACCCTGCAGTGGCACGATTCAGTACATGCAGGAATGCCTGGCTGTTTCACACGTTGTTTTGCTGACTATAATTTACACAGTTTTATGGTGTGGCTCCAAGACCTTCCAGACCCCACAGGTTTTTCCTCATCCTCTCCCTTCCCCTCTGCCAGTGGTCCCACCCTCCTTGACTGCCACTGCTCTAAAGCTTTTGAGAGCAGGGTGTCCTTGATTACTGGGCCTGAAACCACCTTCTGCTGTTTTTCAGGTGGCTTTGCCTGAGATATTCCCTTTTTATTTCTTGACTGCTCTTCCCTCCCCCATGCTTCATCTCTGTATGCTCGAGAGTCCTGTGCATGCAGAGTAACTTTTGCAGGCCGAGTCCAAACTGTGTCAGTGAAAGCACTGAGGCAATTTTCCCATGTAATAAATACGCCTCACGTGATGTTTCAATCAGATTAGAATCATGCCCAACGTGTGTTTTTAATAAACAGAAGAAGAAAATCCTATCCCACCCTACCACCTTCGCCTCTGGTTATAGAGTATTTCTTTTAAGTTTGTCTTTCAAGACAGCTTAAAAATAGGCTTTTGGCCTGCTGATTCCCTTTCATCAAGTAGCAAGAAAATTGCTCCCATTCTTTCAAGCCCAGTGAGCTTCAGTGCAAATATAGAATTTTCCTTTTTAAAATTAAATTAATCTGACATTGACATCCAAGGGTTAAATTCAGCCATAATTTGAAGGAAGACAGATTCTTATTAAATTTTTTGTTTAAACTCTGCTGTGGGAATGGTATACTATTTTCTGTTAGTATTAGCTACACGATATCCCTGGAAGTGTAAAACGGGTGTATGGTAGAGTAAAAACGGAAATAGGTGTCTAAAAGACACCCAGCTGAGAACTTTTATCAGATATTTCCCTGTTTTATTTTATTTATTCTATGTCAGAACTCCTCTGTTATAAACTGGCATGGCAATGATTAAAGGAAATACTCTACCTTTTTCTTACCTGTACAGAGGAGGAGTTTCAAAGCTTTGGCTGCATTTGGCATCCCCATGTCTTGGGAACTTCGAAGGGAAGGCAGTGAGCGGACCCAGGGAGAGTGGGGCAGGGATAACTCACTGTCCAGGTTGGCAGCAGGAGGACTGAGTCACAGCCCTGCATCCTGGCCAAAAGTACCTCCCTTGCCCTCTCTTTAACGTTAACACAAAGTTTCTTCTGATCCCTCAGTCAGCACAGTGTACCAGCAGTCTAGCCTCAGAGGGAACGTGATGTGCAGCACTCGGCCATTTCTTGCTTTCTCTGTTCTTCTACATTATTTTTTTACAAAGCACTTTTATTTTCAAGGAGCGCAGTTTTGCTGAGAGGAAGCCTTTGCTATATGAGCAAATCCCGTGCTTACTACAGGCTCAGTTTAAACAAAACTGGTTTTCTGAGCTGGCCCATGAAGTGCTGCTTGGGGAGTGACGCTTTGTGGAGATTTGATGCCAATGGCTGTACGCTGGAGGTGGACGTCATGCCTTGGGCAGCATCACAGTGTCAGCATCAGGATTTTGGCGGCAGGCAGCATCCCTTCCACCCATCTGGCCTGGCACTGTGAGGTAGGGTAGAGCTGTGACCCTGCCCTCTCTCAAAGAAGTTTTGCTGGGTGCTCGCATACCCAGGAGGTGAGCACTGGCCACCCAAGGACAGCCCAGCTGGCTTCTGCAAAGAGGATGGAGAGGTGAGAGGCTGGTAAGCCATCCTGACTCCTGCTTTTACCCTCTCTCAGTCTTGGTAAAGGTACCAGGCAGTGGCTGAATGTTTTATTTCCCAGTTGCATGTGTGTAGCTGCAAAAAAAATGTGTGATTTCTGGAGTCTGATGGTCAGGGTAGTACGATTTGAAAGGAAAACAGGAACTTAAAATAACTTTTCTTATAGTGAAGTGCTGAGGATGACAGGAGGGATTCCCCATGAAAATGCATCATGGCACTGGAATCCTTGTGCCCACATTGGGCAGTAGAGAGCCTTCATGACAACTCCACAGACCAGGCGGGTCACCCACCTCCATGCCCCAGCCCTGGCTGCAAGAGAGTATCTCCATCTCCATACACTCAATGCTTTGCTAGGGCTGCCTAGGCAGACCTGTCTCCTCTGTTAAGCTGGGGGAAGAAGGGAGAGCTAGTGGAGTCCCTTTCATGTTGTCATGGGGTAAGGTTTAGGTGAGATACGTGCAGGCTAGGAAAACTCTTTTAATGAGTGCAGCGGAAAGCCCACACATGGTGGGAAGGCAGAAGAGAATGAAGGAGAAATGAGTTTGGAGCAGGCCCTCAAGCTAAGGATTTCTTGGCTATTTTTGTGCTTTCATTCCTATATTTAAAAATGACTCAGTTGTTCTTCCTCATATAATATAATGGGCCCCATGAGGAATTTCCTAGGTTAACAAAACCTTGCGCTTGCATAACATCACTTTTTCATAATGTACTTCTCCCCAAGGAGCATCCCAGGGAGCAGAAGGGTTAAACGCCACAATTGCCAAAGGACTTGTCTTGATCAAGGAGCCCAAAGAAAACAGACTTTCTTGTGTAAAACTCCTCTGGAGAGCAGCTCAAGATGATGCAGAAGGATGAAGGCTGACTCCGCATTTTACAATGCTAAAAACAAGGGTTGGCTCATGCGGAAAGGGGCGAACGCTTTGTCATGTGCCAGACACTCGTATATCAGAAGAGGGTCTTGTTCATGGAAATGCTTGGGAATTTAACAGACTGGAGCATACAGCCACTGGCAGGACAAGGTTGGGTTTTATGCGAAATCTCAGGAGCCACAGTACCCTATGCCGTGGTTCTGGGTGAGACAAGCAGCCTTTTCTCAGACTCCCTGTCCTGACCACCAAATGTATTTTCCCACTGGAACATCCTCAAATAGGGAGTACCTGGCTGTAGATTGCAGTAACAATGATGTGCTGCTTTCTCCTGTGGATGGAGACACGGCCTTTTACTGCAGTAAATAATATGGGAATTACAAAGTAACTGCAGGGCTAAGCAAGAATGTTTTGTTCGAAAAAAAACAAAACAAAAAAAAAGAAAAAGAGAAAGCAATGAAAGGGATAGTCAGGGCTGGCAAAATTGCAGTGTGGGAAGGATGGGAGACAGAATTCAAAGAGCTTTTGGTTCATTAACAGGCAAACATGCTGTGACAGCTCATTGTGAAACAAATGCTTTTCTCCATATGAAAATGCAGGTGCTTATTTAAACAAAGGCTGAGTCTGAAACTACTTTCTGCAGCTGGCTGCCTGGCTATATGTGGCATCCTCAGTAATTGCTGCCTTACCTGTCCACGCAGGAGCGAGGCAATCTAATGCCCTATAAATAAGTAAATGTACGATCACTCTGTATTTGTGCAGCATGTGGCACAGTGGAGACCTGAGGCTTCTGTGGACTACTGCAGCATAAATAATTACAGGAGGATGTGTACCTTGCTGTGAGCAAGTCTGGTTTGTTTTAAGTTAGGTCTTTTACAGGAGTAATGTGAATCGTATTTTTTTTAATACATCATTTTGAGGGCGTATGATTCCCCAACTCAAATAGCATGTCTTTTCATTGCTTTTCTCTGCAAAAGGTTTATATATTTCAAGTATTCAGTTACTCCCAAGACGATATTCCCGTTCAGTCCTCATGTGTTGCCTGATCTAGTTGAGAGGTGTCCCTGCTCATGACAGGGAAGTTGGACTAAATGATCTCTAAGGTCCCTTCCAGCCTAGGCCATTCTATGATTCTATGATATGCTGTATTTCAAGGCATGGTTTCACCTGAACGCCATCATAAAAGATACCCAGCCACTGATTCATAACCTGGAGCAATGAAACATGGCTCTAGTTATTGTGAAAAGAAACACAGAGATCAACTGCTGCAGAACTGTAGAAACTCAGTGGAAATGCTGAAGGTAGGATAGACGGCAAGATTTGTTTTGCATGACTAAACCTACAAATAATACTGGGCGCTTGGTTTACAAAAAGCTCAAGAAAAAATGGTTGGAATCTGTATTTTTTTTGAAACTGAAAGTGCTTGTGGAGATTATCTTGATTTTATAATGTTGAGAAGAGAAAAACGTTCAAATAGAGAATTTACTTATTTTTTACCTGAATGGCATCAATAAATTTTGTTCTGGCTTTTCCATTTCTATTGATCTTAGGAGGATGAATTTCAATTTACATATTACTATTTTATAGTGGTTTATCTGTCAGATCTCTTTGAAATTGATAGCTTTAGCTGTAAGGATTAATTCTGCAGTGTTCGTTTTGCAAAACACTTTCATCTTTTTGCTCCACTGCAAACTGCAAAAATGTCAAGATATCAGTATTTTCTGGAAAGTAGAAACATGCTGTGTCTGACCTCTCAAGGCGTAGGCCCATTATACAAAGCCATTAAATGTATTTTGAAGTTCAATTCAGGTTACTAGGGACTTATGCATGTGTTTAATAACTTTGTCACTGAGCTATAAAGAGAGAAGAATAGATTCACACGGTGTCAGAAATACTACCATGGCCCCTTTTCGAGCCCATGTACTAGTATTGTAACTATAATTTTGAAAATTATTGCCACTGTCCATTAATTATTTTCTTCACACCAAAGGCAGCCCCATATAGAGAGACACTTTTGCAAATGTTATTCAGTGCTACATGTGTATATATAAATATGTATAAATATATTCATATCTGGGATACATTTAACATGTAAATTAGAAGGTATTTTGTGGCACAGACTTCTAATAGCCAGAACAACCATGTTCATAGTAGGGATGGATAATTTTATAAACAAGATTACACTGTACTATTTCTGTAATAAGAAAGAATTCACCTTTAACCTATGAAGAGTCCTTTTATTGTAGACTTCAGATCTGCTGAATGAGTTAATTTATTTACATCCAAGTGAAAATCAATAGTATGATTGCATACACTGCAGTAAACAACCCCATGATGTATACTTACAAACTGGTGGGTTTAATCCTTTGAAAAGCTCTAGCATAGGTTCAATAAAAATTCAAGATTAACTTTTCAGCATTAAAAATACTGGAGACCTGCATGTGGAAAAGTGTAATGTCTGAAAAGCTATGAGATGATTTAATTGATTAAATTTCCCATTGCAAATATTGTAACGAAAAAAAAATCTTAGAATAAAAAAAAGTATGATATTCATAGAATCACAGAATCACAGAATGTTAGGGATTGGAAGGGACCTCGAAAGATCATCAAGTCCAATCCCCCTGCCAGAGCAGGAATGCCCAGATTATGCTACACGGGAACGTGTCCAGGCAGGTCTTGAATGTCTCCAGAGAAGGAGTCTCCACAACCTCTCTGGGCAGCCTGTTCCAGGGCTCCGTCACCCTCACTGAGAAGAAGTTTCTTCTCGAGTTTAAGCGGAACCTCTTATGTTCCAGTTTCAGCCCATTACCCCTTGTCCTATCAGTGGTTGTCACCGAGAAGAGCCTGGCTCCATCCTTGTGACACTCACCCTTTATATATTTGTAAACATTAATGAGGTCACCCCTCATATTTTTTTAAATTATATACTGGAAATGAGACAAAGCTTTAATTTTGATTTATAAGAAGTTGTGCATCTGTGCACAGGAAAAGTAAGTGTTATGACCTAATAAACTTTGCAGAAATAGATGTATCCCTCTTTATGGAGTTCATTCAGCAAGAAAATGCATTTGTTGTTACTTTGGTAGGAAAGAAAAACGCTCTGTTTACAAATGTGTCTGCTGAATTAGATATTTTCATACTTTTGGGGATTGCTGCATTAATTTATAAGGCTCCAAACTTGAAGCTGACAATAGAGTTTTCATTTATTTCTTTGAAAGTGACCAAACTGCGGGAAGTAGACCACAAAAGATTGCCTCTGAGAGAAACATCGAAGTCACTGGGGGAAATTTATGTAACTGCAATCAGAATTTTCAGTCCTACCAAGTCCTGACAGACTGCCACGGCACTGAGCCTGTGAAGGAAGATCTCCTGATAGAAGGCCTTCTGGACTTGTGCAGTGATGTATCCAAATAACTAAACCAAGGAAACATCTTAAACATACCTCTGTATTATAGCTCCAGGTTAGGTCACCATGGGGAAGCTTTGTAAAAAGTGTTTTTAAACCTTTGTTGTAAGAACAACATAGCTTCAATCTGGAGCCATGAAATAGAAATAATGACTGCATTAAAATTAATGCTTCTATTGGTTAATGAGGGACGTAATTTAGTGTCATGCTCTACTTAATTAAAAAAGAAAAAAAGAAGAAAGTGAGGCTTTCATTTCGGCCAGCACTGTTGAACCAGTGAGTAAGAGCGTACCCAGACCCCAGGAAAGTACTTGCACATATTCATTGAAGATAATGGGGCTACTCAAGTATTCAAAGTTTTGTTAAAGATAAAAATTACTTTCCAATGTATTACATACTTCAAGCCATAGTAATGAAAGAAACAAAATTTCAGGATAACCACAATAAAATTAATTAAACTCTTCTGCATGAATTGGAAGGGTCATGTCAGGTGACCTGAATCTCCCCATCAATCCCTCAGCCTAATGTTTCTGGCTATTGACTTTCCGTTGGCCTCCAGGACTGAATATTAAGACCATTGCAGAGCAGTTCCTGCAGACATGTAGCACCAGACAGGTCTGTGTGCTTTTCATCCCTTTCTTTTGATACTTGAGCTACTTGTGCTAGAGTTTAGATGAGGTCCCCCCTTTATTTTTTTCCTTCTTCACACTCTTTTGAATAGTTTAAGTTTTGTCATTCATTATTAGAATTCTGGTTTAGGAAAAACACAAGATTTTGGACTGAAATGTGGGGATTTGGTATCTCTTTCTTATGTTGCTTTGTTTTGCATCGTAGCGTTGGAATGTAAGATCTTGGGTGTTGATCACAGGAAATATGTCAAAGCTTCTCAGAGGTGGCAGGAAAGTTACTTCTATATGACACTAATTGGCAAAAAAAAAAAAAAACGAGCTTTCTGGTTATACCCTTGACCCTTGATCAGACACAGCCACTTGTGACTGGAATGATAGCAGCTGGTAGCCCTGCCCCATGTGCTGACAAAACCATTTCCACCACTGGAGGAGACCGAGATACTTGAAACTGAGTGTGCCACACACTAGGCAGAGGCTTGCAGGATAACTTCCTGTTTTAATTCAGCTTGTGTGAATTCTGATGACAACCGAACTTTTATTTCATTTTCCGCAATCAAGCTGGAAGCTCTCCTGGCTTTGCCAGTATTCAAAAAGATTAATTTCTTGGGGTGGTTGCAAGAAGCTTCCAGAGCCGCCTTTCTTAAGGCAAAGGTGTTGAGCATGTGAGCCTTGGAGCCAGGAGCTCTCAGGTTTTAGCAGTGGGTTGGTAACCCTCAGGCCTGCCTGCTCTGGAACTGGGGATTTGGCTGCTGAGCAAATGCACGTGCGAACTGCTTTGAGGCTAAGGGCTTCCAAGGTCTGAGGACCACTGGCCTCAGACAAACCCTCCAAGGGCCTATGTGTGACCCAAAGTCTGAAAAATTGATAAAAGTTCAGTGAAAAGCAAGTGTTTATTTAAAAGCACTTGGGTTGGTTTTTTTCAAGGAAACTTTGTTTCCTTGTAAGATTTCCAGCCTGCGCCACCAAAAAGTCCATTTATGCTTTGATTTATTATAAATTCTTGGAACACACATCAAAAGTCTTCATAGATGGAGCTACCATTTACTTTGAGGAGAATCTGGGTTGTATAACTGATTATATAACTAAATGTAATTACTTCTTTCAAAGTATACACAACAAAATCTCAGCATTTTTTGCCTATCTGTAGATCTTGGTTATTAGAGTTTATATATGAATTTTCATCCATGCCAAGCATGATATGGCCAAGGCCAGATGTTTTCAGACCTACCCCTATTTGAGGAACATATAATAGCACAATTGCAGGTCTGTGTTCTGCATAGTGAAAATCAGGCAACAGGAGCATGGGGAAAATAATTTTTGTTTTCCTTCTCTGATGTTTCTTTGCATGAATCCAAGCATATATGGATTCCTTTATGCCTCTTCAGCTGGGGAGGAAACTATAAGAAACAGTTTGCAGTGGCATTAATTTCAAGGATGGAAAACATTTCTGCCTCTTTTCACACCACACTACATACAACTTCCCCCTAATCCCCACTCTCTATGATCTGGAAATATTAGCTGTATGATACAGAACCTTTGTGATTCTGCCTTAAAAAATGAGTTAGTAACAAATACTCCATCTTTGTCAACAGTTCTACCTTCTGACCTTTTAGATTCATGCTTGGATTGCTCTGATAATAAATACGTATTTCTCTTTAACAAACTCACCTGTTCAGGAAATGGCAAGAGGTCTGGGCTACAAAGATGTGACCCTTTTGGTGATTCTGCATCACCTGGGGAAGGAAGGATGCTCCAGATGCAGATCCACGTCATTCTCCCAGGAGCCTGCTTGCGGCAACAACCTGGTGTGTTCAGTGCCCTTCCTCCTGCGCACCAATTGCTTGGAGGTACTGCCATGATCAGACTCTTTCTTGTCTGTGGCACAGGAGAAGCAGCTCACCCTGCTGCAATGGGCTCTCAGGATCACCAACAACTGACCTGGTTATTTTTGTTAAGAAATAGTTGTATTCAGCTTTCTAATCTGGCCTAAGCCTGCACTGTTGAAGGCGAGCTTCGGAAATGCAGGAGGCAGCTGGCTGCATGTTATTTGGTCGGCCTGAAAGAATCATCTGAGAATGTTTGATGAGAGTTTCAGAAGACCAGGCAGTGAAACGTTTAGCTTCTTTAAACGACAACCTTTGAATTAGTCTTTGCAAACTTAGCCCAGAGTTTGTTTGAAGGTAACTGGTATGTCATGCAAAGCAAGTATGCTGGAATGTAATAATGCAAGCTGAAGCTGAGGAGGCATGTTCCTGTTTGGAAGGCTGCAAAACCCAGACAGAGAGCAGACACATTTACAGAGAATTCATTATAAAGCCAGTGAACAAGGAGTGAACAATACTACGTTGCTCGTACAGTTACTCAGGGCTTTCGTTGATATTCGTGATTCACTCCTGTGACTCAGAAGGCAAGAATGTCTCTGATACAGGCAATGCCCCAAAGTGAATGTGAACTTCTGGGGACTTCCAGGTTATTTATCAACCTACTCCCTGTCCTCCTGTTCCTGAACACACCACACTTCCAGATTTTCACTTTCATGCCCTATATACAAGTGAAAACCAAAGTATATATAACATATATTTCATCTAAAGCATAGCAACATAAAGGCTGAAGAGCCTTTTTTTTCAGAAAATGCGGGTGTTAAAGCTCAAATCCTAATCCAGGCCCTGTACAGAAGCGGAGGTGTTCAGACCACCCAAATTTAGCCACCCAACTTGGCTGGTTAAGCTAGCCAGCTAGGCTTTCCAGGTTCCCTCTGGAATCAACGGAAAAAACAGAGGGGGAGAGAGAGACTTGCTTCCAGGAGCAATTCAGTAAGCCTGTGTCAGCTCCTGTTCTTAATTGCCTCTAGGAGAGCTTATATTAAAGGAGTTTAAGGAGGCAAGCCAGGTAACTTAACCAGCTAGGCTGGGTGCCTAAATTCAATGCTCTGAAAATAACTCATGCTGTAGGAAACAGTATCATCTACCTTTACATCTGTACACGGTATCTCGTGAAGCCACCAAAAAAAGAGTCCATTTTCCCGCTTTCCTGTAGCTTTTGTGTGTGTGCTCCCCATCTCTCCAGGATTCTTCGTCCATCTTTCTCTTGCACCCCAAGAGACACAGAAATCATCTGCTTGGGAGCCTGGAGGGATAGTTCACACACAGCGTATGTGCTGTCTAGTAGTAGGGAATGTTCCTTGTCTTTCTGTCTTTCTTACAGAACGGTATCATGACATCCCATAATGACAAAATTTGCAGCTGTGGTTGTCAGGCATCATGGAGCCATTTGGGAATCTCCTGATCAGACCAGAGTCTGCTGGAAGATGGTGAGTTGATAGAACTTGCAATGTGCTGTTGAAATACGTCAAATTTTTTTTGGCATTTTCAAAGGAAATTAGGCAAAGCAACTGCCTCAGCAGTGGGTCAGTCCATAGGCAGGGAGGTCCGGAAAGATTTGGTCTCTTTTGTCAGAACCACCATGATGCCAGCTCATCACCATGATGCTGAACATAAAGAGTTAGCAACTACTAGGGATTTATCACAAAGTGATTTTTTTTTTTCTGGTCACTTTTGAGCTATCTAAAGCTGTGTCTTTTTATTTATTTTTCTCTTTCCCCCCCTCCCTCCTTCCCTATTCCCAGGAAAAACCAGTTCATATGAGGATCCGTTGTTACAGTTTGTTTTGTTTTCCCTCCCCCTTGTTCTGGTGCCTCAATTATTTCCGATCTGCATGTTTATTGTTTGGAAGAGAACTTGCTTTCCTGCTCTTTCACCCGATACTTCCTTCCAGAAGGTCTATCTTTCTGGCACTTGGAGAATGTGATTTCAGCTCCAGCCTTGCCAACAGATGAGGTGCAGGCAGCTGTTGCTAACTCCACTGCTCCCAGCTTTGCAGCGCATAGACACTGCAAGGAAGCAAGGAAACGAGCATAGACCTTGGATATCTTTTCACGATCCAAGAGTGATTTTTTAAGGGACATCTGGGTTGGGGAACCAGAGTCAGCCCGGTGTGATAACAACATCCCTGTCCTATCTGCTGCTGGCTGTGGAGATGGTGTGCCTTGGCCACAGTAGCATGATGGAGCCAAAGGGCTCAAAAAGGGCTTTGTCGTGGGCCTGTGACTCTGCTGACAGCCAAGGCAAGGCTTTAGATTTGAGTTGCAGCTTCTCGTGTAGCCCAGGAGGAAAGCTGGCCAGGACGCCTGTATTTTTCTTGAAATCTCTACAAAATGCGTCACTTGCACATTATGAACTCTCCAGAGATAAGCGCAGGAGATGTGGTGCCATGTTGAGGCCAAAATATACAAAAGTCCCATTTCAGTGGAACATAATCAGTGTTCCTTATCTGAAGGAAGGCAAACTCTTTACTTACCCTTCTGCCAGGGAGCCCATCGCTCTGCCTGTTGTAAAGTATGAGGAGAACCACATTTATTAGGAGGATCCCAAGTGTGTCTTGGGAGGCCAAATGGCAAACACTCTGCCCCTGTTGTGTGTCTCATCCTGGCCTTACCCATCTCATAATGGAACGATGAAAATGTGTGCAGGCAAAGTGTTGACAGCTGCGTATCTGTTATGCTTAGCTCCACTTGCAACTTTATTATCTGCAAGCCATTATTTTTTGACTGTTTTTTCTCTGCCAGGAATTCAAGGCTAGAAAATCCATTTCAATCTGAATAAAATGACAGTCTATCTCAATTTAGTGGAGATCTCATCAGTTCACCCAAGCAGGCAGTGTTAGAAAATTATACAGGGGCAGGTGCCCATAATAAATCAGCTTAGGCTTCTGCGCTTTCATTGCATTAATAATGATGATGGTGATATTATATATGTGCAAAGTAGCTTTCATCCAAAAGGCTCTCACACTTTGCAAACTATATGCGACAGACAACGTTATATCTGTACAACACTGAAATACTTGCATTTTTTTAATATCAGATTTGATCTAGAAGCCCCTCAAAACACCAATGAATTCTTGTTTAAGTGGGAGGCCTTCCAAAAGAAATGCTCTCTGATGCAAGATTAATTGCAATCACATGCTTTCAGAGTTGTGAACCAAGTATATTCCAGCCTCCGCCCCAGAAAGCACTTTAAGCACACACTAAACTTGGCACCATCCATTTGACTGCAATGCATTAGCCGAAGATAAGCATGTGCTTAAAGGCTCCCCAGACTAGGACTATGAAGCTGTTTCTTGAAGATTCAAACTATCAACGAAGAGGGAGGAGAGGTAGGGAGTCTGTTCATTGGTTTTCAGATTTAAATCTATTGGCTGCTGCTGTAATTAAAGAAAAATGCAACAAATCTTGGCAGACAACCCTGAGTTTGCTGCGCTGGCTGGAAATACTTACAACTTCATCCTGAAAAGAAATATTTTGTGAATGCATTAAGGCTTTTGTTTGTCACCCTGCTTGTGTGGTATGAGACAGAGAGCATGCACAGAGCCAGGGCTGGCAGAATGTAGCTTGGTTTAAAACTTTGTGCTGTTTCCTTGCCATTTCTCCATCCTCTGTTTTTTGGCATGATCCGATGCATTCCAAAATCAGGTTCATGTTGAGCCCTGAAGGTAAATCTTCTCAGGTAGGAACGAGTAAGCAGAACTGAATTTTAGCAACCCCATTGTCCTCTGCAGCTTTGCATATGTTACAAATAGGAATGGTCAGGTCTCCTGAAGGACCTGCATAGTCCCACCATAAGAGAGAGCCCATCAGCAAGACAATGGGTTCCTTGGGACAGGGCACTGTCCTGTTCTCAGCACAGAGCAGGAGTGCCTCTGCTCAGTGAAATACAGCCTAATGTACTATACGCATAGTAATAAAGGAAACGTCTTCTTAGCTTGTGTCTGCACCCCACACCTGTGGTGTGGTCCCAGCTCATGTAGCCACACAGAAGCCATTTGAGGTGGCTCTGGGCAGTGGTAATGGTGAAGGTGGTGAAGGTGCTCACCCTGCATGGGTTAACCTGCATGGGGTGGTGGAGTCACTGAGGAGATGCTAATACAGTGAATTTAGTCACTGTTCATTTGAGCAGCTATGGGCTTGCTCTCTTTTTGTAAACAGGAACCAGGGGATTTAAGTCCCCTTCCTGAAGGACGAACCAGCCCCCTGATCTTTCAAGCTCTGGGACCAGAAGCGAGTCATACGTCACTGAACTGAAACTGGAAGAAACTTTCAGTAAGCAGTATGCAATCCCAGCCCGGAGCTTGGCTGGAGCTGATGCTTCCACTCCCACCAAAGCTGTTGTGATCCCAGAGGATGCTCCTTGGCAAGGCGCTCACTTTGCGTGACACTCATCGTGCACTGGAATTCAATTCAGCCAACTTAGCACAACTACTTTAAACGAAAAAATCCCATCTTGGTGGTGTCATCTTCATGCCTTCCCACATGAAACCTATCATATGGCCAGACTTCGCCCCTCACCGGCCAGTCTTCAGGCATGCCTCACTTTAAAAAACTTTGGCCCTGTAGCTGAATGTTTCTGAGTGTACGAATGGATGTAACTTCACAGCTGCACATTTTTAATGGGTTTGGGTTTACAGCAAGTAGTTTTATTTGGAGAGAAATAAAAAAATAATTGGAGTTTGGCTGAGGATAGACGTGGTCTAAAGTGACTTGGATTTTCTTGTAGCACAAAGCTGCCCAACATAAACAGGTCTAAAAAAAGCCTGTAAGGAACACAAACATTTTCTCTCTGAAGGTTACTTCGACGCTGAAGTCGTTCTTAAACAAAAAGGGTGCACTGATCAGCCTGTATCCCCCTCTTGACACATGCTAATAATTCAGATGCACCCAAACACTAATGCACACAGATGTAGGAATCTAAATTTGGAATCGCCTGAGTACAGTTTTTTAGAGTGCTTCACCAGCGCACGTCAAATAAACACTGTTGCCAGGAAGTGAGTCAAGCATCAGTTTTAGCAGGCAAGCTGGACTGATCAGATGTCTGAAAAAATCGAACTTGCATAGAATTATTTTATGAAGTTGCTTAAGATTAAGACATTAAAGCAAATAATTGGCAAACTGTTAAACCACAAGGAGCATTTCCTTGGTTCTCAGTCAGTTTGCAGCTTTTGTGGCCATGCACGTGGTGGTATTAAAGGCATGGGTTTTATAGGAGCATCTTTAGGAAAAGGAAAGAGGGGAAAATGAAAAAAGGAATCACAGAGCCTGTAGCTGAACCTAGAATTAAATGTAGCATCTTTCACATACCTGTACAAAGCATTAAACGATGTGTGAGAGCCCCTTAGGCCTTGCTTGCAACAGGCAAGAACTCTCAGAAGCATGAGGCATACCAATACCATTAAAAAAATGGAGTTTTGTCAGGATGAGATGTGTTCCACCTTGCAGGTAACGTGGCCAAAGAGGATGGGTTTGTGCCTCTGTACTGGGGACTGACATTTCTTTCTGCCTTTTGCATAAGGGCCACTTTTCGTTTTTTTTCAGAAAAAAAGAAGTGCAGAAAAATAAGTCCAAAAAACTGTAGCTCTCATGAAAAATATTTAAAATTAATTCTCACATGCCAATAAATGTACATAGAGAAGCATTTATGATGGTACGGGCTGCAAGCTTTGCAGGTATCATCTGGGCAATGGAAAAGGTAACTCTGAAATTACTGACCAGCTGCAAAAAATGCTTGTGTAAAAATGCACATATGCCAATGTATCGGAAGTATTCACTGACTGGTCACAGATCTGCTATTTAATTTGATTTAGTATTAATCTAAATCTAACTGGATGGCTTTGGGGAAAAAAAAGGAAAAAAAAAAAGAGAATTAAAACCTTAAGTATGCAATTTTTTGGTGAATCTAGTTCTCCACAATATAGGTTAAATTTGTTGTTCTAACTACTTACATATTCCCATTGCTGAGCCAAGACAAACTCAAAGAATTAAATCAGTGTATTTTTGATCTCCTATTCAAAAGAATGAGGACTGTAGAAAGATGGTTTCCTTGGGGCTACTACCAGAACAAAACATTATGGCATCATGCTGATTCAATGCATATCGTCATATTGAATTTTGAGCATCAGGTCTTCAGTGAAAAGTTGTTCTGGAGAGAATTCTTCAGAAACTGATGGCTTGTACAAGTATTCAAAATCTTGTATCACTATTATTCCTCTTCTCTTTCAAAAACATTTACAGTTCTCTGGAAGAAGTATGTAGCAGCATGGGGGAAAAAAATAAAAGTTAATCCTTTCTATGATGGACTGGAGCCCTGTCTTCAGCTCGGGGAATTTTAATCCAACTTGTTATATTATCTACAATTAGATCAACATCTGCAAGTGTCAAAATATTTCTGCAGAAGTAGGATTACCTGAGAAGTCAAACGGGGCTTCAAACAGTGTCGTTCACATCACAAAGGCATGAGGTAACCCATGCAGCACATCCTTCCTCATTTTCTGCATGGAAAACAGCACTTGCTACCACAGCTCCAGAGCCTACAGACCACTAAGTGCCTCCTCTAGTATTCGCAGCAGCATGATCTCCGGTCAAACTATTATGCCATCTGGAGAACTCATGGTATGTACATGGTATCCCTTCACTGAGAGTTATCTTGCTTTGCTCTCAGGCCATGGGAAGGTTTTATAGTCATTTATGGGCTTTATATTTGACATTAAATATGGATGGTATCTTTTACATTATTTAAATCTTTCATTTATCACTTTGCAGCATGTGCAAAATGTGTTTAGTCTCCTGCTTTCTGGGGCAATACAGAATATTTCCCCAAAAGCTATGCAGCCCTGAGCCACCTGCCAGATTCCCATGCATTATAGTATTTTCAGACAGCTGCTGTGGTAGTTGTTCATGCCAAGGGCAAGAATTCCCCTGCTCCAGTTTTAGCTTTCACACAGTCCAGAGCCTGCTTTCAACTGGTGCCGAACTGTGAGCATAAGGCCTGAGTCATCAAGAGTTAAAATAAAAGGTCAGGCTTCTCAGAGCTGTAACCAGTTGGTGGAGCCCAGGTATCACGTCCTGTTCTGGGTGTCAGTGGGATGCATCCCCTTTTTCTCCTCTCTGGTGCTCTCTCCCAGTCCTTTACTGGGGGCCTTCTAGGCAGAACAGCACATATATAGGCACAGTGATCCCAGATGAGATTTTTGGCAGCAAATATTGGCATGCCTGATTGCTGGGAGCTGGTGTTATACCCACACTTAACCCCAGCTTTGCCAGGGACACGCTGCTGAATGGGTGAGTTGAAAGTTTTTCCTACTTTAAAAGCTAATACAGGCTTTCCCATGCATTTCTTTTTTCCTTTTTTCTTCTTCTTTTTCTTTTTTTTTTACTCTACAATTGGATATCAAGTAGGCTTTTATTAACGTTCTTTCATGATGCCTAACATTTCTAAGTAGTTTGCAGTTTTCTTGTGGACACATCACTTCCTTGTCAGAGTATTCAGAGGTATTTGAGAGTGTTCAGAACACAGTAGCCTACTTCCAAGTGACCATTTGTTTTAGGTGCCCAGTTCAAAACATATGCTGGGTATGGGGCTCTGATTCTTTGGAAATTCCTGACATTCCCCTCTGGAAGTCAGATGTCTCAGACATCCAAGCTTATTGGCTGCTTTTCTGAAAAAAAATAAGTCAGGCCGCAGTGCTCCAGAAATATATTTAATCACATTCATGCCCACAACATGGGAGAAATATCATCACTGCCTAAAGTGGGTGAAAAAAATAAACCCATCTGGTGAAAAATATACTGTTGAAATTCCTGGGAAGAACCTCTTTAGAACCCTGCTCAGGAGTCAGAAAGCCTCATGTCTTACTGCAGGACAGCCAGAAGAAAAGGTAGAACTCAACCACTAAAAAGGTCCAAATGGGGAAGAGGACATCTGGGAACAAGCAATTTACTGACACGTAGCTGGTAGCTGGAGAAGCTCTGGTGCTGCAGAGCTGGGCTCCCATTAACATAGCTGGGAGCTGTGGAGAGGAAATGCTAGAGAGGGAATGCATGCTGGCAGAGTTTTACACACCATTTCTGTAACATCTCTGAATTTAGCAGCATGTGGAAGGTCTGAATGAAACCTGTGTGGCATTGCTGTATTTGACGTTGTGAGGAAAAATTGGCATACCTTATACTTACTGAAAAAGATATTTCTGAATGGCGAGATTAGAAGATTCATGGTAATAATGCTTAGTCTTTGACACCATGTGTCGAGCTATTCACGGTAGCTCCTGAAGGTTTATGTGTTTGATAAATAATTACAATTGCATTCCCTCAGATAGCATTAACTTTTGAGCAGAGACCTATTCTGCTCTTCAGTTGACCTGAAAGCAGATAGAAAGATACCATCCACAGCTTCGCTTGCTTTCTAGGATCTGTACAACAAGGACCTGAGTAGTCCATACTCACCGGGGCTGCTCAGCAGCACCTGACCAGCCTTGTCTGCCCTGGAGGGATGATGGGAGTTGTGGGGCAGAATTGATCCAAGAGCATGTCCAGCTGTTCATTTATCTATTGATTTTTCCGAAGCCTGAATGGCCAAGTTCAACATAATACAACTGCTGCCCATTGAGGGCCTTCTCGGATAGCATAGATTGGACTTTTTGCATGACATGAAAGTTTAAAATTTGTTTTGACTGCGGTGAGCAACAAACCACAGCAGCTGTGTTGCCATGGCAAAACTACACGGAAGGAAAGGATGCCTCTGAATTAAAAGGGTTAATGGCTTGTCCCTTTGTAAAGTGATAGCTGAAATGGGCAACTTCCTCCCCACTATTTTGGATTGTTTTGGTCATGGACTGACTTAGAGGCTGACCTCGGGTGCTTTCCTGCTGGGCAGAGGAAATTCTGGGCATGCGGCTGTGAGAGCAGGACAGGGCCTCTGTGACATTCTCTCATTCTTGTTTTTCAGGCCTTTCCATCTTAGTAGATGTCCCGCAGTGTTCTCCAGATTGACCTCTCTGCACATCTACAGCAGCTGTGGAGACATCCTTTCTCAGGAAGCAGTGCAGGGCTAAGGAAGGTTGGGCACTTGGACTGCAAACACAAATGGTGTTTTTTTTCTTCCTTGTGGGTATGTTAATCCAAACAACCTATTAAAGAGCTGAGCCAGTTCTCACATATTTAATCATGTGTCTTATTTGGGTTTTGTTTGGGGGTTTTTTGCTCTGCAAGTCTGAACAACTGGTCCTGCTCATTCTCACCTCTTTCCTGTTTGTGCTGGTCCTGGCTCTTTCCTGTGAAGCGTCTCTCCTTTGTGAACTAAGTGGTGCTTTAAAGGGAATTTTTCAGTAGAAGTGCAAGGGCAAAAACAATATGATAATTTTTCTTCATATGCAAAACGACATTCCAAACGCAATTCTGAAGAAATTCTTCATTTCTGACCATTTTTTCCATCTTGTATTTCTTTGTGTCTTTCCCTTCATATCTGTCCCAAACCAGCCATGATTTGTTAGATAAATGCCAAAGCATTGTGTTCTTCTTGTACAGCCAGAAAAGCAATGCATGTCCTAATCTTTATCTCCCTCACATGTGATACTTCAGCATTCATCCTACATGGGAGCAGAAAACTCTCTCAAAACAGCTTTGGAAGGAGGTAAATTTTTCCATCAATTTCCACAGGCTTTAGATCAAGCCCAAAGACATGTCCCTGCTGCAGCCATGGCTAACAGTCATAGCAAGCTCACGCAAAACTGGGCTGGCTTCTCTGAGGAAATGTGTTCGCTCACAGAGTACATCCGAAAGGTAACGCACTTACTTTCATCTTGCCAACGTCTGAACACAGAGCATGGGGTGGTGCAAAAATATGCATAACTTAATTTTAACAGTGTAAAACAGATTCTGGGTTCTGCAGCACTCATACCTTGAATAGGACTTCACTCCATCAACAGTCGTATTCTTCTTGATAGAGGTTATTGGATGAGGAGCTGAAGGACATTAGTAAAGCTGAAACACTGGTTTTCCATCTGTGTTTTTTGAATGTGTATGGCAGAATCCAAACCTCACGGAAGAAATAATTAGCACAGAATTATCTAAATTGAAACAAACCTATGGAGGTCATCTAGTCCAAGCAACATGGCTGGGTAACATTTTGTTGTCCAAACAACATGGCTGAGTAAGGTTTTGTTGTTCAGTTTGAATTTTGACTACATATTATTGTCCCAACAACTGGAAAACCTCAGGTACCCCATTACTGGGATATACCATGAAAACTATTAAATTAAGGCACCGACAAACTGATTAATCAGTTTATTCCCACCTGTGTTTGATAATAAATCATAGAGCCTACACATTAGACACCTTATGCTGGGAACGCAACAAAAAAACAAAGTAGTTTCTGTCTTGATTAACTGCATCAAAATATACTTGAGCAGGCTGACTGTAATCCTCCTCTTCCAGAAAGTAAGTTGGTGAGTTGGGGTCCTCTAAGAAATTCCAGGTAAAATGATAATATTATAACTGCAAAAATTAGTAGCAGTTCTATTGTGTCCCATGTGCGATGACAAATAGCACAGAAAGTCCATCTCATTTGGAAACAGACATTGTAGCTGGTATTCTCAAAGTTTTAGTATGGACAAGTTAAGCCTTTTGTTGCACTGCTTAGCATGTATAATTAGAAGGGCTGTCAGTGGAGTTATATTGGTATACGCGAAAGAAGTTTAACCTCCATTTCTTTTCAGCCATACTTAAAAACACTAAACTCTTCAAATGCCGAGCATAGTCCCACATCTCAGACTTCTGTTTCAAGTGCTAACTTTTGCTTGCCCACTGCCAGGACTTACTCCTCTGCAGCCCAGACATTCCTGGGCAGGAAGCTTCACGCCTGCCCAGCCTGTGGTTTGTCTGATTTGTATGTGAAGTTCTAGAGGGACTAACTTGTTTGGTGGATGAGGTGTCCAAGTTAGACCATACAGCCTACTTGGTCTCTGCCTGTGTCTGTGAATGCAAGTGAAAATATGCTGGAATTTTTCTGCCCTTGGAGTTTTTTTCAGGCATCCCATTACAGAGTGTGCTTTTGCAGAGCCTTTAATAATGGAGAGGCAGTTAAATCCTTGGTGTTTGAATTCAGCAGCTAGAGTGTGCCTATACAAAGGGTCATATGTGATACAGGCTTTCTCCTTGGGCTTGATGACATGACATCAGCTGAGGACACAGCTCTTGTAGCCTTTCTCCCAGCTCAGACTTCCTCTGATGCTCCAGTCTGACACTCCAGTCTTAATTCAATCAACAACGATGTCTTTGATACCTTAGGTCAGATTTTTTTATCATAGTTAGATCTGTCTGTCTCATGCAGCTAGTGCAAGACAGCCAAAGAGTATGTAAAGAAGCTTATAAGTGGCTGTCCAACTTCCAATGCTGATTAACTAATTTGCATCTTTTTAAAACGGAATGAGCCTTCCTGAAATACAGCAATGAGCAACCCTGCCCCTGGACCTTAGCAGAACTGTGGTGACAGCAAGCATGAAGGCACATCCTCAAAGATGAGAGGACAGGCTCTCTGGGTAGCATAGACCTTCTGCAAGAGACTGAAATCTGTGGATCTAGAAAATGGAAGTACGCAAACTTTGATGTGTTTGTTAATATAGTTTTAAGGCTTGAAAGTAATAGAGTCATTTAAGTATCAGAAATGGCCAGACTGGCTCACAGTGACCTGACATTTCCCAAAGGATAGTGGCACCTTTTTCTCTGTTCTGAAATTATTACAATGAAAGAAGGGAAAATATGTATGTATATTATTTACTTCAAGTGTTAACTTAGCAGAGACTCAAATGTTTTGATTCTTATGATAGGAACACAGAGTTCTCTAAAGCTGAGATGTTCAGTGCTAGTATGAGGAAGGGCCCAGGGAGTGAGGCATAGGAGACCTGTTATGAGATTGAGCCGAGCAGTGCTCTGCCTACTCCAGAGGAAGACAGAATACAAAACAGCTTTAAGAACACAAGGCAAATTCATTCAAGGCTGTGCCAAGCCTCTTCTTCTGTCTCCTGAGATTGTCCTTGTTCAGAGCAGAGTAGTTGCTGGAGTTCTGGGTTGGTGAGTACTGCCAACGGGCAGGGAGAACTGGGGTGTGTGTTCCACTTCATGCCATGAGAGTGAAGTGTTGGGAGTGGGGTTGAACCTCATCACAGAGGTTTTAATGTCAACTTTGCAGTGTTTCCCTGCCTTCTGCTTGCATAGGTGTGCCACACCTATGATAGCCTCTTCCCAGTGAAGTAAGTGCTCATGCACAGGAGGCAACTCATCAAGATGCCAGGACATCTTGATGAGTTTACATAGAAAAACAAATTCTTTTATATCACAGGAATTCAGGAAAAAATATATTTGCACTGGCTATCATCTTCATTATCCCTACCTGCCTACAACCTGCACACCATCTCCATAGAGAACTGAATTCAAGAGAGAAAAAAGATATGAAAGAGAATTGCATGTGCGCATATTAATAAGAACTGGTGAAAGTATGGAATAGTTTAGGAGGGAGTATCTAATGTTTAAGTACCATTTCATGCAAAATAATCAATATTTCATGGGTTTTCCTGCAACATCCTCAGCAGTGGCTGTGAAATGGCCATTAAAAAGATTCCACCCTAGTATAATGAACACTGGTGCACAGGATTTTGCTTATATGGGGGTAGGCATCATGCTGGGACAGAAGGATTAATTGAACTCTTTAGAAGTCCCTTTGATGTGCACCACAAATACCCAGTATAATACCTCTGACCTGATTATATTTTAAACCTCAGTTCCTCAAGCATCTGGACTCTGCACTGTCCTCCCAAAAGGCAAATGCAAGCTCAGTACTTTGGGGGGTTTTGCTTGTATCAGCTCCTTTATTTTAACACCATTTAACTACTACCTGGCTAATTTGGTGCTGCTTAGGGTACCAACAAGATGGTGTTTTCACTTCGAGAGAATGTCATTTGTGATAATTCCATCCATCACTTTGGCACTTACCCAAAGGATACAATTAAATCTCTATTAAAGCACTGGGACTTGGGAACACTAATCTGTCAGAGATTGTTTCATCAAAAAGCTCAAATAACTAATTACTTGCAAAGAGGATGATCCAAAGTTTCTAGTGAATATGTAGGCACATATAAAAATAAAGTGTAGGGGATTCTCATGCTTTCACAGGCAGAATTTTAAGACTCTTCTACCAAGGGTTAAACACATAGTTAAGTTCATGTGTGTTTGCACACTCTTAGCCATTTCACTGAAGGAAAAAGAAAAGGAAGACTCAATGGACTATTTTCACTCATGTCTAAAAATTAAAAAAAATAAAATCACCAGTTTTTCAGCTCTTCAAAGTTTGCAACCAGATGTATTCAAATCAGTCAGCTTCTGCTACAGGAAACTATGCACAGACTTGGGTAAAATACTTTTAAAAATTTATGTGTAAGGATAAAATTTTTCAACAAGTAAAAAAGGTATCTTCATTTAAAATTTACAGAAATTAAGGAAATATCCATAAACTTAATTCTTTACCTGTGTTCAAATTTTGGAAGACATCTTCAATGTTTCTTGCATAAGTAGTAAAAAGATCTAAGATGTGTTATTCTCCTTCCCACCAGGTAGAGATTCCTTCGGTACTATTTGCTACTTTATAAATGTACTTTACTAGTCAGAGTCCAAAGGCAGCAAGTGGCCCAACTGATACTTGCTTTCCTCTGAAAATGGGAAGAGAGATTTTCTCTGCACTTGGATATATGCACTCATGTAACAAATACATTCCTTTTCACAGTGCTTCCTTGCACAGGACATACTCAGTGTGTGTAAACGCATACGGACAGCAGTGCACAAAAGGTAGAAACGAATACGTGTAGAGGGTCTTTTTGAGATGCCAATTGTCAGAGCTACAGCTTTTTTGGCAACCCTATGCAACAGCTGACCGATCTGTTTTTGCAATGTAAGTTCTGTCCCGGTGCCTGAATGTGAGATTGGTGTCTGCTTTGCATAGACAGCTTGATTATGATCACCAAAACAATGCAACTTATTTACATGCCTGAGTATGTGCATAGTAATGCAATTCAGAACACATACACTGCAATCTCATTGTAAAGCTTTTGTCATGTGACTGGGAGTTGATATACTTGTCACGGGAATGCATAGACATCACAACATATAGTTTGAGAGTGCAGTGCAGACTGAGAGGAACCAAAATTAGAGCAGCCTCATTCACACCAGCTTGTGGGAGCAATGCCTGCCCCAAACCATGGGGACAGTTGACTGCAATAGATCAAAACAGCAAGGACATGACTTAACAAGCTATGACTAAGGGTCTACTGGTCAGGTTTTCTCCTGGGACTTCTTATACTTGTTTCTCGGGAAACATATCTACAGCATCCTCATCAATCCTTTTTCAAGTCACTGCGTCTTAGCCCTGACACAAGCCAGTGTAATATATCACTGTCTGCACCTCAGAGTGGAGGTACACCTTCCATCAGCCAGACGCAAATGCATTTGAGACACAGCATTGTCTATTCTTTGTCTGTCCCTCCTTAAGGATGCGCTATGCTCATGTGTGTGGTCTCCTTGGTCAAGCTACTTTTGTGTCTGATGTTTTCAATCCTGTGTCTTAGTTAACTCCCAAACCGAGGTTTGAACTAATTCATGAGCATACTTATACCTCACTGCACTGAGTATGTGCCCTGGCTGCTGATATCTCTGAGAGAGGTTAAAGACTTATTTTGAAAGTCTTCCTTTCACAGATGGAAGACTATCCAGCTTTAGAGCATTTCATGGTGGGCAGACCAAGGGGTAGCAGTTCACTCATACACTCTCTTCATGTTTCACCATAAGTCGGATAAACTTTAAGATGACTTTAAGAATACAAAACCACTTTATTTGTTGAGTTATTCAGCTTTGCAGTTATTTAGTTTTGTTGGGTATACCTGTCAAACCCAAACACTTTCCCTACAATGCTTTCAGATCTTTTTGTTGTTACAGAATTCATGGTTCATAAAATCATAGAATCATAGCATAGTTTGAGATGGAAGGGACCTTTAAAGATCATCTAGTCCAACCCTCCCTGCAATGAGCAGGGACATCTTCAACTAGATCAGGTTGTTCAAAGCCCTGTCTGACCTGACCATGAATGTTTCCCGGGATGGGACATCTACCATCTCTCTGGGTAACCTGTTCCCGTGTCTCACCGCCCTCATCATAAAAAAAATTTCTTCCTTATACCCAGCCTGAATCTACTCTCTTTTAATTTAAAAACATTACCCCTTGTTCTGTTGCAATAGGCCATGGTAAAAAGTTCAACCACATCTTGTAAGCCTCTTTAAGTACTGAAAGGCTGCAATGAGATCTTCCTGGAGCCTTCTCTTCTCCAGGATGAACAACTCCAACTGTCTCAGCCTGTCCTTATAGGACAGGTGCTCCAGCCTCCTGATCATCTTTGTGGCTCTCCTCTGGACTTGCTCCAACAGATCCACATCCTTCTTGTGCTGGGGGCTCTAGATCTGGATGCAGTACTCCAGGTGGGGTCTCACAAGAGCAGAGTAGAGGGGCAGAAAAAATCACCTCCCTTGACCTGCTGGCCACGCTTCGTTTGATGCAACCCAGGACAGAGTTGGCTTTTTGGGCTTCCAGCGCACATTGCCTGCTAGTGTTGAGCACCTCATCAGCCAGCACCTCCCAAGTCCTTCTCTGCAGGACTGCTCTCAAGCCACTCGTAATCCAGCCTGTATTGGTGCTTGGGATTGCCCCACCTAAGTGCAGGACTTTGCACTCGGTCTTGTTGAACTTCATGAGTTTGGCATGGGCCCACCTCTCCAGCCTGTCAAGGTCCCTCTGGATGGCATCCTTTCCTTCCAGCATGTCGACCACACCACACATCTTGGTGTCATCAGCAAACTTGCTGAGGATGCACTCGATCCTACTGTCCATGTTGCTGACAAAGATTGTAAATAGTACTGGTCCCTGTACGAATCCCTGAGGAACTTCACTTGTCACACATCTCCATTTAGACATCAAACCAATGATTCCAACTCTTGGAGAGCAGCCATCTAGCCAACTCCTTATCCACTGAGTGATCCATCCATCAAATCCATGTCCCTTCAATTTAGAGACCAGGATGTCATGTGGGATGCTGTTGAATGCTTTGCACAAGTCCAGGAAGATGATGTCAGTTGCTCTTACCTTATCTACAGACACGTAACCCCATCATAAAAAGCCACCAAATTTGTCAGGCATGATTTGCCCTTGGTGAAGCCATGTTGATTGCCACCAATCATCTCCTTGTTTTCCATGTGCCTCAGCAGAGCACTCAGGAGGATCTGCTCTGTTATCTTGCCAGGCACTGAGGTGAGACTGACTGGCCTGTCAGGTCTTCCTTAGCTCCCTTTTCGAAAATGAGGGTTATGTTTCCCTTTTATAGTGAGTGGGAACTTCACTAGATCACTATGACTTTTCAGATGAAGTGACTTGGCAACTTTATCCACCAGTTTCTTCAGGACCCACAGATGGATCTTGTCAGGACCCATGAACTTGTACACCTTCAGGTTCATTAGACAGTCTCAAACCTGATCTTCTCTTACATTGGGTGGATCTTCATTCTCCCAGTCCCTGTCTGCCCTCTGCAATTTGGGCAGTGTTGTTAGAGACCTTGCCATTAAAAAACAAGGCAAAAACATTAAGTACCTCAGTCTTCTCCATATCCTGTGTGACCAGTTCTCCCATTTCCTTCCAGAGAGGGCCTACATTTTCCCTAGTCTTCCTTTTGGCACTGACATACTTGCAAAATCTCTTCTTGCTACCCTTGATGTCCCTGGCCAGATTTAATTCTGTTTGGGCCATAGTTTTCCTAACCTGATCCCTGACTGCTCAGACAATTTCTTTGTATTCCTTCCACGTTACCTGTCCCTGTTTCCACTCTCTGTAGGCTTTCTTTTTGAAACTAATAGTGTCCAGGAGCATCCTGTTCATCCATGTAGGACTTCTGGCACTCTTGCCCACCTTACTCTTTCTCAGAATGCATTGCTCCTGGGCTTGGAGGAGGTGATCCATGAATACTAACCAACTTTCCCGGGCTCCTCTCCCCTCCAGGGCTTTATCCCACAGTATTCTACTAAGCAGACTCTTTGTCTCAGGTGTGGTGCAGTTGTCCCACAGCACAGATCTTCCCCTATAGCCATCTTCTGTCTACCCCTTTGCTCCCATTAAGGCCAGTCAGTTTCCCTCCTGCTATATGTTTTTTTCTGCAGGATGCTTTGACTCCCTCCCTAACATGTCTGGTAACTGGACAAGCCATCTGATCCTCCAAATTACCAAGACCACTTGTAACAGTATGGGGGATGATGTTGCTCATCAGTCTCAGGAAACTCAGGAAAGCCTGAGGCTGACCCTCCCTAACCCTATCCCATATCACAGGCAGTTTGTTCTGGATGTTTTATCTTTTTCTGCATTCCAGTTCAAGGATAGGAAAGAGAGAACATTGTTCTCTGAAAAGGCTGACAGCCAGTCTCAGGGGAATAGTTCGAAAGCTCTTTGTACACCAGCAGTTATATTACTTAGACACTTCACTATTGCACAAAGGTTACGTGGTTTCAGATTTCCCAGGCAGAACCCTTTCTGGGAGTATGGAGCCAAATTTTTGACCCTGGCAGATCATTAAACCCCCACAGAAGTCAATGAAGTTGTAAATGAGACCAGCATTTGACCTACTTCCTAGTATTTTTTTTTTTTAATTAAGAAAGTCACTTCTCAAGTATTAGGTTCATGTGAATGTCTGTATTTAAATGCACATGTAAGGAGAAGAAGAACACAAAAATAACTTGAGGAAAAACTACTCTCTCTATGCTGCTGCAGATCTGAAGAAACACTGGATATGTGCCTGGAGATAACTTCAGACTCTTAATCAAAACTAGGTCCTGGAGCTTACGACGTTACTTAAGCTTCCCTAATGAATGACGATTTGCTTACATGTTCCTTGGTGATGAATAACAAGGCTCCATTAAACAAAATGTATATTAATATTGTCCTGACTAAGTAATGGTCTTTACAGTCCACTGTCATTATGCTGAATTAACTCTGCAGAAACAACTTGAGGAAACACGTGTTCAACAAAGTGCAGTATAATGTGTGCATCTTTGGGCAACATATGGATGGTAGATACCTGAAGGGAGAGTCTGTCAGTTCAGTGCCATACCCTTGAGTAAGAAAAAGAAAGTTCTTGGCTCTCTAGGGCTCCTACACTGCCATTTATTTTCCATCAGTAGTACATATCTGTGTGGATCCTGACAGTATGGGTGTGTGAATAAGCGTGTGTGCCTCCCAAAGAGACTAAAGTAAAGGGGAGTGTGAATCTCTGAAAAAAAAAAACAGATTTAGAAAGGGCAAGTAACTGGTGGTGTGTTTTTGAGTGACCCTTGGGATCTATCATGTAGCACCCTTCAGGACACGTATTTCCAGTTTTTTCTGATCACCCTGTTTGGTAGCTTTCATGTTCTTTCTTGCTTTGCCTAAAGGGAAAAGATTATTCAACTATTAGGTCATCTTGTACAACTGCTTTTCTTTCTCAAGAGTCCTCTTTTCCAGAAAGGTACTTCAACCAAAATTATAGCAGACATTCCCGAAGGATGAAATGCTGTTAATAAGCTCATAGGCAAAGCCAGCATGACCCAACACTGTCACACCGTAACACGAAAAAAAAGATAAATTTCTTCTATGTTACGCCTTTATAGAAATTTTGTAACAGACTAACTGGTAAATTTTTCTTCTCTGCCATTCTAGCGCTTGCATTCACACAAATGTTTTTGTAACATTAGTTATTGTGGCAACAAATCTCCAACATGCTAATTCTGAATAAAAAGATGCCCATTTAGATGTATGATTTTGCCAAACACAGGTCTGAGACAGCAAAGACCTTTCATCATCAAGCAAACATGATATTACCAAAAAGTTAATTCCTGCTCTGCATTTTAACCTCACAGCAATACCACTTTACACTATGATAGCTTTAATATGCAAACACTAACAAGAATCTTGTGCTGATTCTTGAGTATGTGGGAGGTATTCAATAGGTGTCATTCCTCTGTGTTGATATGGTATCAAAGTACAATCTGTAAACTTTTTGTGAGAATTTTCTTGTCCTTCTGTTGACTTTGTTGATTGGAGTAGCTGGGCATGTTGTGCTTTGGTGTCCATGGTTTGGACGGTAATACTGGCAATCAACTTTGGTTTATTTTTTGCTGGTTGCTCTACCCTGGTTATGGTGCAATAACCTGTCTCTGTGTGAACTGCAGGTCCTGAGAACACACCCTATCTCTCTGAACTGGGCAGAAGCCCTGGACAGGTCCTGACACTGAGACCCAGCAAGACATGAGTGTCCATGCATTCTTCCCCCAACTTCCCCTCTCCTCCTATCTACACACTGCTTTCCACTGCAAGATAACCTGGGTATGCAGGCTGGCTTGTCTTTGAACTAACAAGCTAACCAACTAACAGGTACTCTTAGTAAATAGCCTGCATTGCTGGCCCAGAAATTAAAAAAACATTTCATTTATCAGCAATGGTTTTGCCTTTGTCCTGCACCTAGTTCTAGCTCTGGGTGGTGATCTGTCACCTTTGAATCATTCTCTCCTAACTGGTGTCACTGTCGCTCCACCTGTTGTATCAATAGTGTTTTTTCCTCTGTGGAGGTACACACTGTGATTCCTCCATCATATCCTGTCAGTCTTGGACCATGGAAGCTTTTGCATGGAAGCTACTTCCGGGTGGATAGATGGACAAGCAGACAGAAAGAGAGATACGGAGACAACAGCCTGAGCAGCAGTAGATGTTGTTCTGACACCTTACAAAGAGCAAATTTTCAAGCTCTTAACAGTGCCCTTAGGGCACTAATAGACCTTAATAGCCAGATCAGCCTCATATGGGCCCCCCCACACCCTCTGCCAATGGGCCTAGGATGCCTATTTAAGCACAGTTCTGGGCTTTTAGTTCTTGCCTGAGCTATGTTGTGGGTATGCTTGCACTGATCTGCTCTCCTGGGTGGACCTTCAACTCTGTGTCCTGCTGCTTGTGTCTCGACCCTGGAATGTCCCCTCAGTCAGATTCCCCAGCTTGCCCTGTAGGGGCTTGTTACTGGAGCATGTTATCCCCGCCCTGTTCATGTCCTCAAGGATGGCAACCTAGCTGGTGCGGGCATTGCTTGCTCTGGGGTCATCATTTGCTTCTGGTTTGTCATCTTTCTTGAAGCAGCCCTGCTCTTGTTGTTCTCTGATACTCTCATAGGTCTTGACAGGAATATTCATTTAAAATTTTTGGAAGGGATCTTCTTGTGTGTCTTTTGGTTATCTAACTTTAGTTCAAAAAGGCAAGTTATGATCATCATAAAGCAATATTTAATCTCCACTCTTCCCTTGTACAATAGGCCTGAAGCTCTAGAAGTGGACGTAACCAACAATGAAGATGGTGGTCCACCTAGGCTGGAGGTGTCTCCAAGGTAAAGTGAGAAGCTGAGGTCACTTGGTTTATTAAGCTTGGGGGAGAGAAGGTGGAGAAATACAGCTTGTTGTTGGCAAGTGCCAATGAGCCTCCAGAGGAGTAAAAAACAGCTTTGAGGCTGCTGCAGCAATCACACCACCATTGCGTAAGTGCTGAGGAGAGAGCTGGGGTGACTTTTACTGACTGATTTCACCACCACCTTTAAAGCATGTCACAGTGTACACTTTCCTCAAGGTGGGCAGCGGAGAGGGAGGTGGTCACCATTTCTCTGGTGACCAGCAATAGGACACAAGAAAACGGAATGAAGCTGTGTCAGGGTAAGTTCAGGGTGAACATTAGGAAAAGGCACTTCATTGAGTGTGGTCAGTCACTGGAACAGGCTCCCCAGGGAAGCGGTCATGGCACCAAGTCTGTCAGAGTTCAAGGAGCATCTGGACAATGCTGTTAATCACATGGATTACTGTTAGGTAGTCCTGCAAGGAGCAGGCAGCTGGACTCAGTGATCCTTATGGGTCTTTTCCAGCTGAATATATTCTGGATTTGCAAAGCCCAGGATGTTTCTTATGGGTTGTGTGGAAGCAATGCTACTATAGGAACAAAGCATTTCCTTGAGGAAAATGAACAGTGTATGTAAGGCCACATTTGCTGATCCTAACTCTAGTCATCACTTTAGAAAGACAGAGCAATTTGCAACCCATTGGGTATGAAGAAGCAATGCCAGGACTTCTTGCAGGACTTCTTGCGTGCTCTTTTCCCAGCTTTGGCTGCTTACAGATGGGTCACCTGTGCTGTTGAACAGCCAACATGGCCTATGACCATAGGTGGAGCAGCCCAATAGCATAAGAGAAGGTATGTTGTTGCTTACTGATTAGGGAATTGGAAAAAGTGCATTTCAACACACTGGCTTATGCACAGGGCCTTGAAAATGTAGCCAATTCTGTGAACTGCAGGGCAAAGAAGTGTAAAAGGAGTTGAGCATTCTTTGTGAGCTATCTGTAGATGTAAGCCAATAGTAACCATTAGTGGCTGATGTAGACGGAGGTAATGAGCTCTCTTCCCCCGCCAATGAATCCACAACCACAGCTTGGACCATATTGTAATTATCAGTCATTGCATAGGTAGCAAATCACTGAGCACATTAGAGTTAAAAAAAGGGCATGTACCATCAGAGGTTAATCTGTAAAGCATGATGGCCCTTCATCCTGAAGAAGAGCTCCACAGGTTCCTTAATACAGGCCATTTTGGGGTGAGTTACTCTGCAAGGAACTTTACTTGAATGTTCAGTAGACGTCAATGATATAGAACTTGGGTTAGCTGTCCTCTGAGCAAAGAACATGGCAGTGGCCATGTCTCAAAAGGCAATGTAAACCTTAACCTTAATGAGTTGGGATACCCAACTCATCCAAGAGCTGTGGAAGTGATGGAGTCTGGTTTCCTATGGTTTTGTCTTGCAGTGGTGTTCTCTGCTGTCTAATTAGATGCAAACGCTTTTCTTTTCTTTTTTTTTTTCTTCTCTATTTTCCCTGCAGGACTATAGAGTTTAGGTCATTTCACTCTCTTCACTCAGCCAGGGTATCAACCTTCTCATGGGGGTTTTCTCCTTGCTATGTTCTTGATTATTTGCCTAGCTGGAGTAACTGAAAATATCTAAGGCTGCCATGTTTTTGTTACGTTCGACTGGCTGGCCAGGAGGATCAAAGGTTACTGGGTCCTCCCAGTAACTGACTCAGGTTGTGCATACACAGACATGCAGTGTGTGCTTACCTTATCCTCATTGCCTTAGGGAATCAAGCTACAAGTAGCATGAGATGTAGTAGGACTACATGAAACAAGGTATTTTCCTCACACAATGTTGTAGTTCAGTTTGTTTGGACAAATGGTGGTTCAGTGATATCTAAACATAAACATGCAGAGAGAGAGAGAGAAAAAAAAATTATCAGCGGAACAAAAGGGGACCAAAAAATTTCACCATTAAAATATACACAACTTACTGCCATACTTTGAAAGTGTGAGTGTGCTTGTAACACAATATGCACAGAGAGGTATACTAAGCAACAAGTATAATTTAAGGTGTGTTACTTAAAGCAAATAGTATTATTTTTATTCTTCTTGCAGAAATAAAGAACAACAAGATCTGTGGTGGAGTTATGTTTTAAACCTACATAGTGGAGTTCTGTCCCAGCTACAGTAGGCAGCAAGTCTATATCTGTAGTGCTTTCTTTCAAAGGAGAAGAATTCATTTCAGAAGCCCAAAATGCAACCATCTAGCTGTGGCCAAGTTGATTTGTCCTAAGCATCCCCTTGTGGATGATTATAGGTTAAAATTGGCTCTGCTCCTTGTTTCACATGGAACAAGAGGCTGCGGCTGCTCCTCTGTCTTAGCGGTCACAACGTGGTTTCAGAATTTCTCACTGCTCCAGAGCTGTTGTGTGGATGTTATATTAGAGCAAGATGCTGGTCCCAATGCTCAAGTTTTTCCTCATGCCAAGGCTATTTTTGGGTGAGTTGCTCTGCTGAGAACTCCTCCCCAACATTTGATAGGCTTCGATCATGTGGGAATTAGGTTAGGTATCACATGAAATCTGCAGTTCTATCTGGTGTAATTGTAAACAACTGAGGTTAAGCTTGAGACAGTAAGAAACAGCCACTTAAATTTGTTACAACTTGTACAATACTTGGTAGGTAATAAAATAATAATTCATAAAAGCAAGGATGGTGATGTTGAGTTCTGAATGATACCTGTGGAGTTACTTCCTTTCTTTGAAGTTTAAGTATTGAAAGCATGA
This sequence comes from Trogon surrucura, assembly GCA_020746105.1. Lineage (NCBI taxonomy): Eukaryota > Metazoa > Chordata > Aves > Trogoniformes > Trogonidae > Trogon > Trogon surrucura. Next base: position 22,603,381 of record CM036622.1, on the reverse strand, counting down.
AGTACTTGTGCACAGCTGAGTTCATTGTAGACATTTCTGAAAGCAGCTATGAATATATTTACCTCTCCAAACTTTTGTAAGCCTATGGCAAGTGCACAACATTGCCAAGTCTGTTTTGCATTCAGTTAATATTTCGATGTCTGTCTTGAGCTTTATGCTACCACAGAGTTGGCAAGGCAGAGGGAAAGTGTTTTTTTCCCAGCTCCCATCCATATCATAAACCCCACAAACTTATAAACAGTATTTATTCTGGTGACATTCTCAAACACAGCAAGTAGAAAGATGCCTAACAGAAAAAAAAAGAGAGCTGTGTCTCTCAGAGACCAACTCAGTACAAATAATTGATAATAGAAGTTTTACTACACTGTGGAAGTAAGGTTTAAAAGGCTAACTGGGCACAGACTAGAACTGTTCTTGTGTAAAAGCTGTGCTGAGTGGACATGACAATCTGATTCCCTGCTTGGGACTGCTGGAAGTGAGCCATGATCCGGCAATATTCCTCAGGGAGTAAACTGGCATGCCACCCCCTCAGAGAACATTTACATACGCGCCACTCCCTCCAGACCTGACCTTCACAGAGAAGTAGAGAAAGAAATAGCATGAGGGAATCTCCTACAACACATTCCTTGTAGTTGTCCCACAATTTACTTGAACTTTATGCAAGAGGTAAAGAAGCCTCTGTGTGGAAGTCTACAAAGAGCATTCCCAAGGCCCAGGGATGAGGGACTACATCCCTTTCTCTTCTCCCGGTGTCTGTGGAGATAAACCTGTATCTGGTATTGCAGAAATAGTGGGATTGGTTTAAGGAATCATGTCATCTTAATAAATATGGGCTCTGCTTCTTTGCATTTTAGTGGTACATCTACAGCCCACCATTTCAGGATTTTAAATTTTTCATGGGAAAAAGGATTTACTTCTCTCTCTCTTGTTTATTTATTTGCCAGTCATTACAATATCAATTTTAAAAGTTTTCCTGCAGCACTGATGACCATGGCATTTTCTTGAAAAATATGTGGATTGGAATCCTGTGTTAAGCCAAGGTAGAGGAATTAAGAAAGATACCACATACCACAGGTTTCGTACTAGAACAAGTGTTGTCCAAACTATTAATTGTAAACATGGACTAAGTGAAATAGGAGGAGTTTCAATGAATAGCCAAAGCACAATCCTGAAAACATGCATCAGAATCAGATGACAGAAACCAAATCATTCCTTTATCAGATGAGAACATCATAGAAATGCCCTCGTAGAAGAGTTTCTGGATCCTGGAGTACTGAACACCTCTGAAGAGCTTCAATGTTGCAAGAAATATAAGAAACTATTGAAAAAAATCAGAGAATGTGTAACCAAGAAGAAATTAGAGGATGCTCTAGAGGTGAAAACTCTGTGAAGGAAACTCAGCATAGCCATGATCCAAAGGCTTAATCGGGAGAATCCTGTATTCATGTGACACAGACTCAGCAAACAGACCATCTTAAATTAGTGTGGAATTTGTACCCTCTGAGAGTCATTTATCTCAGTCAAACTGTAGTTTTGGGTTGAACATGGAGGTTTCAGCTGTTGGTACCATTTGAATGAAGTCTTTCAAAAAGAACTGTCAGGGTCTTCTGCAGGGTTCAAATCCTGCTGTACAGAAGACTCCCTCAGGTGCTCTGTTCAGGCCCCAAAACAACTGCACAACTCGTTTGCCTGCTGCCCTTTCTCAACCAGGACTTCCAGAAGAAGCCATGATAGGAAAGTATCTCTGTTGTCCCAGAGCTGTGCAGCTCAGAGCAAGACCACCAACACTCACTTGATATGTCAGCCTCACACCTTTTGCAGCAAGAATCCAGATAAGGACTAAATTCTGTTGGTGGGGTGAGCAGGGCTATCAGCAAGTCCTGCACAAGAGCCATAAGTGTTCTGTCTTCCTAACTCATATGGCTTGGCTTCTGGGAAGCTAATTATTGGTCTGTGATGGTATGCAATCACCTTTTAATCAAGTGACCAAGGCTTCATTTTTGTTATTTAAAAGTTCAAACCTGGTAATGACCTATAATTAATGGTTGGACTTGATGATCTTAAAGGTCTTTTCCAATCTAAATGATTCTATGCTAATGATTCACCGAGAGCACTTTTCAGGTAAAGCTTTCAAGTAACATCCTTAGACTTTCACAAAACTCTTGTAAGAATTAATGACTGGCTTCACAGATGGGTACATTTCTCTCTGGGAAGGCAAGAGGCCAGTTTCACGCAGGCAATTAGATCTCTAGCCCCATGGCATCCATACGCTTTGGCAAATGTGGGCCATGATGTTTTTCCCGCGGTTGGAACACAGGACAGCTGGTGCTTGGTCTCACACGTGTTTTGCCTGCTAGCCCTCTCTAGCCACTGGGCTCTTCTGCCTGGAGTAACCAAGTGCTGTGGTCAAGGTGTACTGCAGGCTAATGCACATTTTGCATAAGAGATAGGTTCTGGCCACAAGGCAGCCGGGCTTTTGCTTGCATCCTTCTTCAGATTGCTTTTTCCTGGTCGCTAGCTAATACCTGGGAGGTTATAACAACCTAGGCAGTGAGCGGAGTAAAATGCAGGCCTCTTAATAATAGTCACACTGAACTGAAAAATACTGACTTTTATCCTTTTTGTGTGTGTGTCTGCATTTTCCAGCATCTATAAAACCTTATTGCTGAAGTATTAAAATACAGCAGATGTTGGTCAAGCATTTCTACAGACCTTAAAGCTGTGCTTCTGTAACCGTCTGTTCGTCCTTGAGTGATAGACTGGGGAATGGTAAAGCTTACTTGTTTTATAAAGGCAGTAACCCTTGTGTGAGGTGTTTTGAGAGCGAGACGAGTTGTCTGTTGAGATGCTTAGCAGGAAAAGCCTCTGTCCACAGAGGGCCAGCCTGCCTCATACGCCTGGGCTCTCCTGCAGTCTTCCAATCTCTTAGAGTTTGTCAGCTTAGTATTGGATCTGATGTCATTTGGAAATATTTGGTTAGGTTTGGATTTGGCAAACATGTTTGCTAAGCCCATCTCCCTTGACTTCTTATCAGTTAGTGTGTGTTGGTTGTCTACTTGCATTCTTAGTACCATGTTCACCATTTGATTTCTTCTTATAGTGCGTTGAGGCAACTCACCTAGTTACCGCATCTGTGCACAGGAATGTTTGAAGAGAGCTTATGTCTCCAGATACAAATGTTAATCCACTAATCAAATGCATTTACAATAAAAAAAAAAGTAAGGGAAATTATATTGTGCCAAGAAGGTGTAAGTATAAGAACAGTTGGTGAATTTGATCACTACTATTTTTTTCTCTGTAAAATCACAGACTGTTGATATGAAAAAGTCCATGTTGATATATATGTTGATATAGAAAAAGTCCTTAATATTTCCAAAGCATGTTTAGTATTTCTGAAGTAGATTTAACTCTTAGAGGATTCTCCCTTCCAGTGTGATGTGCTCTCACCAGAGACTGTTCTTGTATGTGCAGATTGAGTCATCCATTCAGGGAATAGAAACCACGTTCCTGCGCTGAGTCATGTTGGCCAAACACAGAGTGCTAAGCATTAAAAACTGCAGAGAAACCTTTGCTTCAAAGAGCTTTTGGAAATGGAATGTTTCTTAACTATTACAAATATTCGTTGAGCAATTCTGACAGATCTGCAGAATCTATTACTATTTTGAATACAGGAAAAGGAGTAATTCCAAGAACAGATGAACTAATGAAACCCGATTTCCTATAACCTTCTATTTCATTAAATAAATGTGTAGATATTCTGTAAGTCTTAAATCTAATTATTCTAGTCCTTGGTGTTTGAAGAGGGTGAGTTCAGTGGAAAACTTTTTCATGACAGAATATTTCTCTCTCTCCAAGGGCACCTTCTAGTATCTGACAAGACTCTGTTTCTTCTCAGACACCAGGTTAAAAGGATCTTTTGATTTTGATAACTGGCAGTCACCAAACTAGAAGCAGTGCCTGAAGGGTTAGTAGTAGAGGAGAGGGAGGTGCTGCTGGAGGAGAAACTTAGGAAGATCTCATAATGTCTAACGTGTTGAAAGACAAAGCAAGTCAGACAGTGATAAAGTTATTTGCCTGCATATGAAATAAACTTTAAGTCTCCTATAAGTCTGCTTAGGATTGCAGTACCTGATAAAGCAGCAGTTTTATGCAGGGTCAAATGCAACCCGGGAGCTTGCAGAGTGGCATCCTATTTGAATATACACAATGAGAAATTAGACTCATTTGGCTGGTTATGGAATAGTCAAAAGCATTCTGAGGTGCTGGAGTCCAGACATCAATCATTGTTTGAGTGCTTTTTGTTTCAGTTTGATTTTACAGAACTGCTATAAACAGCTGCTGAATAAGTTTTGAACTTGAGCCCTACTTAAGAGGTAGGACAGGTCCAAAGTTACAGAATACTGTTTCTGTTCACAAACAAGTCTGGTCATGTGTGACTGAGCCAGTCCCTGGGCAAAAGTACAGTTCAGGGCAGAGTAGGGGGAACAAAGTATTGTAAGCCTCCTCCTTCTGAGATGGAGTAACCTCTAGCTTATGTCCCTAGCCAGAACAGCGCAGATGCGATAATTTGACTAGTGCTGCTCAGTCTGTGCTAACTGGCTTTGGAACAATCTGCATCAGACTGGACAGGAACTCTGCATGGAATTTGGAGGAAGGGCTCTATCCATAGATAGCAGGAGTATCACTAGAGCTGTTTCTTTTACAGGAGAATAGTTTAACTTCACAAGTTTGTAGTCACCTAGCAAGCAATCTGGGAAACAAGACTCAGTTGTGCACCACGCGAGCTACCGTAAGACTTGAAGTTTTGAGGCATCTGTCAGACAGGGAAGGGGTTATTGCTTGGGTAAAGCCCTCAGCAGAGCTAGCTGCAGTGCCAAGTACTCAGGATATAATATGCCTGTGAGATTTGTTTCTGAGAAAATAGTATTAATAACCCGATAGCCTGTGGGAGGACTTTGGAAGTGCAAAAATTATGACACATGGGCCCATCTGGAACGAACTATTTTCAGATTGTTCCTAAAATTGCACTTAAAATTGGGGAAATCGATATTCTCCACAGCCTTTTTCCCTTTTGTTTCCTTTCTCCTCCCAAACCTTTTTGTTTCTGTGTTTCCAAACATTGCAATTCAAAACTATGTGGAAGAAGTCAAGCCATTCACCACCATTGAAAGTGTTGAGCAAGACATGCTTCTGGAACCTGGCCACCAGCTGTAATACATTTAGTCTAGCAAGGCTCCTGCTAATTACAAAAGGGCTTTAAAGGAGATAGCAACTATGACAAATAGGCAAACAAAAATCCCAGAAAGCGGGAACTGTTTTTCCTTTTTCTCCCATGTAACATCTAAACACTCCCGGCTGATGCTAGAGAAGAGCAAGCAGCTCCACACACCCGGCAGCATCCTGGCAGCTGCTCAGTGTGCCCAGGAACATCCGCGCCAGCCAACGTCGTGCAAAAGGGCTCGCCGGCTGCCTGCGCAGACCTGCACAGCTATTTGAGTGTGCACTCTGAGAATGCCGGCAGTACCACCCAGACTTCAGTCATTAGCCTGAGGTCATCAGTACATTTCTGTGCATGGGAGTGTCTGCATTTTATGTATCACTATGGCTCGTCTGGGTGTGGGTGTATTTATTTGTGCACTTGCCCTGTAATGATCCAACCTCCCTTACATGTATATTTTACAATGTTTTATAAAGTAAGGGTAGATATCATTATCTAAAGGAAAGTGAAGCACAAGGTCAGAGGTTATGCCCTTTGCATGTATCCTGAAGGATACAGAGCAAGTTATTGGCAGAGATGTGACTGGGACACTCAGTTTCTCACACAAGGCCTGCAGTCTCCACCAAGTCGTGCCACTTTTTGCCTCTTCTGTGTAGGAAGCATTATGAGTTGTAGATTATCTCCCATGCATTCATGTGGCTGTGATTTAGCAAGCCTTGTGGCAAGGGGGAAAGGAAACTGTATTTCTTTACCTAATGACCTTTGCCACTGCTGCTACTACTGACAGCAAGACTTGGGCTCAGCAACAATTCAAATGGACCAAAATTTGAACAGCAAGTAGCTGCTAACAAGAGCATTCGTGTGCATTCTTTAGCAAGTGTTTGATGGAGTGATTGGCCTAATCCAGCTGCATTCACTTCCAGTGACCAAAACAGGTGGTCATGGACCCAATTATGACCTGGAATGCTCAGAGTCCTGCAGGTGACCCAAGCTGGCAATTAAGTCCAGTCTTCCGCTTTGCTGCAGGTTTGTTTACAATGATCTCTCTTTCTTGAAATTGTTAGTTGTGGTTAGTATGGTAGAGCTTACAGAGGAGCAGGTTGTCTGGCAACTTTCAGGTTCTGAATTTTTTCCTACCAAATAATTTTATTTCTCCGGAATATTCCAGTAGAACAAAAACGTAAAAATAATAATTTCTGGGAGTGACACATTTTGTCCATAAGATATTTACTTTAGGAACAATATTAAAAGAAGTCTAGGAATAAATATAATTCTTAACCAATAAATTAAGGCATTTCAATGTCAAACTGTCTAAACACTAGAAAAAAATATTCTGGATTTTTTTTTTCTTGACAAAACACAATTTCTGGAAAAAAATGAAACAGCATTCACTATCACTACGAGATATTCTGTGCTTCTCAAAGAAAGCTAAAATATATGTGACAAATGGGTCCACAACCAAAGTAGACTATATACTTAGAGAACCAACCAAATAAATCACTTTGCAAGTGACAAATACTTTCCTTTGGTCTTTTTTTAGACTGTAAGCCCCTTAGGGCAGGGATAGTCTTTATTTTATATCATCTATCGGGCCAACCCACTGCTGAAGCTTAAGAAGTAATGGTTTTTACCAGGCTTGATTCACATCATAAAAATCAGCTTGTGCCCTCCTCTTGACACCTCTGCGTAGGACAGGAACTGAGCAGATAGACTGGATGTTGTTTCATTTCAAGTGGAGTTAGTGAGATAATGTGGTGTAGGCTGCAGAATTTGCTCATTAAAATAACATGATTTTTTTTATTCACTTCTCAGGTCTCTTAATCACATTCTCACATCTCACTGTAGATTGTGAACTGAAAGACATATATGAAATTAAAGCAGTCAAAGAGCCCAAATGTATTTTTGTGATATACTACATAAGTTAATTTCAATACTTACTTACCTTTAGGCTGTGTAGTAATTGAACACAGTTCTATTATAGCAAAAACAGCTGAGTGCTTTTTCCCCTCTTTTTTTTTTTTTAAGTGATGAGGACAGGCAAGATAGAAACAAACTCCATTCCTTTTCTTTCCCTCTCTGCATCCCCCCAGAATCAGTTACAGACATAATTAATGAGGCTTTAATCTGATGAGCTTGATCTCTTCTTTTGTGGTGGTACCCGCAGACAGGTTGGACCGCTGGGCATACCCAACAGCACAGAGCAGAAAATGGGCTTTCTGTTCTGTTCTGCTTTTCTACAGAAAACGTGTCCAGAGGTCTTCAAAGATAAAATGCTATTGCCTTTCTTTCTCTGTCATGGTAAGTTACTTGGGGGAATCTGCTGCTTGGGATGAAGGAAGGTCAGGCAACCAGTATTAATGGTCCTGAGTACCCTTGAGGGTTGGTAGGTTGTGGTTTTTTTGAGACCGCTAGGACGTGTGGAAGCCATGTGTGCATCTATAGAGGCTGGTCTATTTTCTTAGTGCTGTTCAAAATTGCGATGCCTCTGCACGGGGACAGGTTCAATAAGCTCTTAGAGGTGCACATTCCTTAAATAACTGGTCAGCCTCTTGTTCCTGCAATTTGTTGGAAAGCAAGATCAAGAGCTTGTCCCACAGCTGTGTAAATCAGCAGGGCTGTGTTAACTTGGGCAACCTTGAATGTACACTGAAGTGCTTGGCACCACTTTCCTTATTTTGCTCTTTGTTATGCAGTGTTTTCCTAATATAATGCAGACATTGTATGAAGCAGAGGTTTGCATATTCAGTATTGCTAAGTTAGTGCCCTACATTAAAGGCCAGATTCCAAAGCCTTTATTCACAGTGAGCAGGTTCCTCCTCCATGAGTAATGCGTTGAAGATCAGGGAAGGTCGTAGCGAAATGCAGCGTTACTTAATAAGGGGTGAAGCTTTAAGGTCTTCCCCCACAACATGCAGAAAAAATATTGTCTCTTCCCCTCCTGTACCTCTGGGTTGATTCGTACACACACACACACACACACACACACACACACGTCCTGGGTAGGTTTGTGCTATGTGGGAGAGATTTATGCAGCCAACGGCCAGAAACAGGTGATCAGCAGCCTGGTATTGGAGCTGAATCAGGGGAACTCAACCCAAATTATCGCGCACGTCTAATGAGTATCTCGGAGACCTGGCAGTCCATAGACCACTGTTGCTCCAGAAGTATTTTTTGTAGCTGGACAGAGCGTGTGTCCCACTCCATGAGATCAGGGAGAGAACAGCTCCTGAGCTCACACAGGGGAAAATCCTTACCTCCTGTTCACAACTAGCTCCGGTGCTGGAGGATGAGGGCTGTTCCCTCCCCAGAGGAAGGAGAAGAGCTGTTCTGTGTACTGAAAGGCCTGCAGAGCTGGGGAACAGTGCCTAAGGACTTCCACATTTTCTTGCCAGTATTAATTCAGTGCAACAGGAGAGCAGCTGTATTGCATCAAACTGAAATCAATGCTTCCATGACACCTCTCTTTTCCCTCCCACAACCCCAATGGCTGCTGTGGTGTTAGACTGTTCCTGAGACAGTGATTCCACTTGTCTCCTGTATTTCATAGCCGTTAGTGAATTTGAACTCTTTCATGAATTGCTCACGTAGATCACAACATCCTGTGGTGATGAGCTCCACAACAAAGCTGGGCACTGAGGGGAAAAGCGCAGCTATGGTAAAATACTGTCAAGTGTGGGCTTTGGGGCCTGCAGGAGGCGGCTTGTGACCTCTGCTCTTGGGCAAGTGTCGGCAGCACAAGGTTCCCAATGTTCTGGCCCTGTCCCCAACTTGTGCCTGTAGCAATGCTGTTGCTATACAGCTAGGAGGTAGTTACCTCTGTCAGATGCAGATGTTTTAAATCATTGCAGTATTTAATTCTTAAACTTCAGGAAAAGTTCTGTTCTGTGTTGAATGTGACGTCTAATCTTCTGGCTTTGAGTAAAAGCGTATTGGTGAAACACTGGAAGAGAGCTTGCAGGACTTGTTATACTTGTTCTGTGAATAAGATGAGGCTTTCTATTTCCCAGACTGTCCTTCTGACAAATTTTACAGGCACTAGAGTAAACAAATGCCTTTCCTAGAGAAATGCTGCTGTTGAAAATGCTCAGGCCAGATTTTTGTTTTAAAATAGAAAGAAAGCAAACACATCATTCCACTCCAATTGCCAACGGCAGTGAGTTATTTTTCTGCTTTGGGCCTGCCATTAGACAGCAAGAACCATCCAAGTTCATTGCCCTTTTTCACACTGGGCTCAGAATAAGCGTAAATGGACTCCAGCGCATGGGCTGAAGGGGAGATATGAGGCTTCTGTACCAGCTGAAACCATGGAGTTCCCTGCTTACAGCCTCTGTTCCCCTCATCCAGCCCGTACATACAAACAAATGGCCTCCCCCAAAATTTTACCTTGGTTTCAATGCCTTCGAGAAAATGAAATGTCAGATGTTCATATTAATGTAGTGGTTAACCAGCCCATGGTAAGAACTCCCTACTGGGCTGGCTTGATTTATACAGCTCTCATCACCACACCAGAGTGAACAGAGCAGCAATGCCAGTGCTGTGTCTCATCAGCTTTGCCATCTTTCTGTTTCAGGGGTGAAGCTTCACATAAGAAGCAAAAGTGCAGTTTTTCCCTCAAACAGCAAACACCCTCTCAGATATAGCAAGCCAAAATCATGGGGAAAGGTCAAGATTTTAAGAATATTTATCATTCCTACAGCTTGCTTTGCCTGTAAGGTACTATGCAGTTATTAAGTTGTTCTTAAAAATTACTTAACTATTTGTGCTACTTGTTATCGCTATTTTAGAGAGGGAAGGTTCAGCTCACACAGACAGTTTACAAAGCTCTGGTTCCTACTTCAGAATCTAAAACCATGGAAATTTACCTCCTTTCAGAAGCATCTTTTTTTCCTTTTTGCATTTATAAGCTGCACAGTGCTCCCAAAAGGCAATTACGTGCTCTCACTTGTGTTTTTGAGGCTTTTTCATTGTAATTCCCATTTCCCCTTGCCTTCTCTCTACTCGGACAAGCCTGGTTTTCCCGTATGGTGAATCTTCTGGTTCTTGAGAAACTGTAGATGAAATGTGACCTCCTTGGTTTTCTTTCCTGAGGGAAGTCCATGTGAGCCAGCAGCCAACTCTGCAGGGAAACACTCTGACTTCTGTGTGGGCTTGTTCAAGTAGGTCTGGCTTCTGTTGCACTTTACATTAGCTTCAAGGGTGAGATGCAGAGATAAAAACAAAGGTCAGGAGCAGATCTGTGAACAGCAAACATCAGGACTGTGGAGTGTGTATGCCTCTCCCATTAGCCGTAACAACTGTGGTAACCTTGGACCATTCTGATGTCCTGATATAGTCTCTTTAAACAAAAAAAAAAAAAAAAAAAGCCTTGAGAGAGTGTTCAAACATACTGCAGTGTGCTTCAATTCAAATAAGGTCATGGAGTTGAACTCTAAACCTGTCATTATTCCTCAGGCACTAGCAAGGACATCAAGGGCACATTTCAACTGTTTCAGGTCAGACAATCACCGCCTCTTGCCAGCTCCTGATTCTTCAGCCTGGAAGCAAGATTCATGCAGTCACCCTGTTTATCAGTCCCCAACTCTGTTAACTAATTTTAACCAAGTTCCACAGAAGGGCAAGGAGCTCACAAGCCTTGTGAAACTTGGCAGCAGGTAGAGAGGGGAGGTTGTAGCCTCAACAGCTCTCTGGTCTGTCACCATCAGCCCATGTGCCCAATTAACATGCATACACCTCCATGCTGGCTGCCTATAGCCCAGTTGGTGTTGGACGGCACAGGAAGGTGTTGCAGATGACAGGTGACAATGGGAGAAAGCAAAGTCATTTGTAGAAAACCAGTCTCCAGTAGTTCCACTGCTGAGAGGCTCAGGCATTTGTTTTTCTTCTGCTGCAACCATGTAGAAAAAAAGGCAAGATTTTAAACCACTCATCCACTAGCAGATTTGTCTGCAATTCCCACAAGACCCTCATCCCCAATTAACAGACTGGGCAAGGCGCATAATGAAAAAGCACTCGCTCATCCAAGCACACCAGAAAAGCCAAAGTCTCAGTTTGCATGAACAAATGCTTGCTGAGTGAGCAAGGGGCTAAGCAATGTAGCATGAATACACAAAGGAAGAAAATCATTGAAGTTTAAATTGATAAAACCTTGAGGAAGCTTGAGTCATTGGTGGTACATTTCTGTCTTCTGAGGAAATTAGTTTTAAAGGAAAAAGAGGAGGTTAAAAATATGTTTAAAGTATCAGATTGCATGTATTTATACCAAAGTTCCTTTCCCACTCCCACAGACTTGGAATAGAAGTTGTGGTTCTCACTTACCTCTTTGAAAACTTCAGCATCAGTTCTTTCACAGTCAAATAATCAGTGAGGTCAGGAAGGAAGCAGGTCTGGAGAAGTTGATGCTCTTGCACTGGGTCTCATTTTTTAAATGGGTCTCTAGTTCTGCAGATTAGCTGGGAAAGGAAGTAACGCATAAAATCAAATGACAAGGAGCTTGTAGTTTGGGGAGCTGCTTACGAAGATGGGGTGATGGAGAATGTGAAGTAGCCTACTCAGTCTGACACACTTCAGAAAAAATAATGGCAGGAGACAGGTCACTTTATCCTCATATATCCCTGGGCTGTTTTATGGTATGCTTTCTATTATACCAGGATATTGTGTTCTTAGCAGCGGTGCAGCGAATCACACACTGGTAGCTGGGGGGTCTGATGGAGGTGGGAGCACACACACGGAACTGATTAGAAGATTGCGTCCTCTCACTGGCAAGTCACGTGGGGATTTTAAGGGTCTGAACCTGAGTTTGGAGAAGAGGAAGCTGCGGAGACAGCTATATCTTAATTACTTCTGCAAGATTTAGCAAAATACTCAGAGAATTGCTCATCGGTCTGAACTTAAAGGGAGCATGGCCATCAAAGTTGCTAGGAGCTACAGAAGTAAATACCAGGGAGTTGAGATCAAAGAGATACCCTGAGGTGTGCTGGGGACCACGTTATAAATAGAAAGGAAGAAAAAGTTCAGAGCGTTCAGGTGGTTCCTCTCAATCCCTTTTTGTAGCCGTGTTTTGACAGCACCTAAAATGAGATGCCAGTCCTTGATCACCTGGTTTGTGGATTAACCAACTTCCCCTCAATTCCCTTGGCCCCTGATTCCTGAGGATGCAATGGTCAGACCTGGCTCCTGCCCATGGAGCAGCTCTCTGTGAAGCTGCCTGTTTTCGGCAATTCTTTTCATGACACGTCTTATGTGTGTTTTATACTATCCATGGTTTTACTTCATCTAGCTTCTCTGGCAGTATTGTTGGAAAATGGGAAGTGCTTGGCATTCTCATCCTGCTGCCATTTTCATATCGAGCGGTTTTTTAGGTAACCCATGAAAAACTGGGTTTGTTTATGTTCTAAGTTGGGGATCAGCCCAGTCTGGAAACCTCAAAGACTGAAGTTGGAATCCAGGTCCCATTTTGCCTTCTAAAGATTAAAACTTATGTAGGAACACAAATATTTTACTGTTGTTACTTTTTTTTTTTTAGAAACAGCATATTGCAGTCTGCTGTAAAGGATATCGGCAAAAAGAAAGTGAAATAAAGAAGAGAGAAAATGACATGCATTTGTAAAAGCACTTTGATATGAATCAGGAGTGTGCTTTTGAAGGTGATCCTCTTTGTGACATGGTCTTGGAGTGTACAACCTGTGTTTCTTCCAGATAGAGCTAAACTGAAAGACGAGCTCCAGGGGCACACATTGAGCACCCCAATCAGGAATGGACATTCAGTCCATAGGATCACACGAGGGGCAGTTGAATGTCCAGAAACATATGCAATGAGGATATCAGGGCCTCTGTACCAGCTGTTTTGCATTACAGATCCAATCCTTTAGCATCACTTTACGTGCCCAAATCTCAGTTTTTAATGCTGTACGTTGCTACAATGGCCAAACTGCCAAGGCCTTCCTCAGAGGCATTTAAATTGGCTTCTCATCATTAGAAATTAAAGATACCATTGCTAGGAAGTCAGGCACTGCATGATTTCTCTGGTCTCCAGAAGCTGCTCATCTGCTCAGTCACATTTGGTGTTCCTCAACACACTGCAGAAAAACATTCACTTGAGAAGGATTTTGGAAGTTAAAGGTATGATAAAGGGAAAAAGGCAAGTGGCTGTCTGGCCACGTCCTATGGGATTTGTCTCAGCACAATGCCAATATCTGTGTGATATAGGTTAGATTAATCATACTGAATGTATTTATTATTTAGCTATGCAGTACTGGATAAAATGCGATAGGAAATTTTACATATTATGACTCATTTTGCTTTAAATAAAAATGACCATCTACTCTGTGGTTAAAATGCTTTGGGGACACAACCTCAAAGTACACGACAGAAAAATCTTTTCAGTGACAGCTTTGCTATTGGGCCACGTTTTCCTGTGGAAAATGCAAGGTAATGATTTCAGTGACATTTCTCTGGTGCCCCAGAGAAGAAACAAGCAATGAAGTGTCTATAACTATTAGGGTATTTATTGACAGACAGGTCTGGGAGAAAAGAGCTGAAGATCGTCTTCACTTCTTTTGGTTAGAGAAGAAAATTTGCCTACTGAGATACTCTTGTTAGTTAATATGTGCGTGCTGAGATGAGTAAGAAGTAGAACTGCTGACTTTGAAATATTGGGGAATAGGTATGACCATGTCCATGGTGGTCAATTATGCAGGGAGTATTCCCTGCACATTGTGATAGATCATCCGCACTATTCATTTACACAAACAGTCCCAGGTTAGGCTAGCTAGTACTCTCCCAAACTCTTGGTGCCTGTAGCAGGCTTGCTAGTCAGCGCTTAGGAAAGGAACCATTGTCATAATGCAGAATTCAGGTAAAATTTGTTTGCAGTTGGGAATTCGAGCACTGCATATTCTCCAGGATGCTTTTGAAACAACAGGAATTGTCAGGAAGGGCGTTTGGAAAAAAAAACACACCTGGCAGCAGACAGAATATGCAGAAGTGATGTCAGCCCAGTAAACTAGAGAGAAGAAAGGATCACTGTTCTGTCAGCTAGTTTGGAGAATCTGGCCTTACTTCCGTCAACGATTGCAGTGCTACAGTGTTGGGAGAAACAATGGACAGAACGAAGAAGTAGGCATGAAAAATCAAGGTTCAAACCAGTCCTATGTGTTGAGGATCCCAAGGACTTCTTGATGTCACTAGACTTTTGTCTATGTCTCGCAGACAAATAAGCAACAAAAGACAATAGAAAAGGGAATGGCCTGATGTAAGTAGTAACAAGACACAATTCATATAAAGAAGTAGGTTCATAATAATTAACAGGGAGCAAGGCAATTAGCTTTGTAGAAGATTGTGCCTTGTTACAAAGGAAAAAGAGGTCTAAGCAGAAGGCTCAGGCTTCCTCTTGTTACAGGAAGATCAGAAGAAATTAGATATATCAGCAACATACACAAATAGCGTGAATTCTCCCAAAGTAGTGAAGATGGCCACAGATTGACCATCAGCTAGAGGTATTAACACAGACAAAGCAGTGGGAAGACTTTGAGGATGCAATATGAATGTGGTAAAAGGCATATTGCATGACAGTCACAGTAGGTCAACAAATTTTGTGGAAAAGGTACAGGAATAAGGAATTGATTTATTAAAAAAACCAAACTGTTAAACTATTGTGCTAGGTTAATGGTTGCACTTGATCATCTTAAAGGTCTTTTCCCAACTGCAAGCAAATTTTACCTGAATTCTGCATTATGACAATGGCTCATTTCCTAAATTATTCTATGATTTGATGATTCATGCACTGGAGAATGGTCCTGAAAATGTTGAGTTTATTTGCATAGTCAGCCTCTGTGTGTCTTTGTTTTGATTGGGGTAACACATAGGAATTCATGCAGAAAAGTGAGTTCAGGTGGAGATACCTTGGTAACGCAAAAGAAGAAGTGGATATAAGAGAAGGCTGACTTCTTTTATATTTGCTAGCTCAAATAAGGACTGGCAGCTGCAGTTGTTTAGGAGAATCACCAAGGTGTTGCAATCTCTTATCATTCTTATCTGTGTCCGCTTTGGATACAAACACCAGGCAGAATCTGAAGAAACCTCTGTTAGCCGCACCCTCGGTGCAACTCGCATTCTTTGTGCGTTGACTCAGGGCTACCATCTCTTCTTACTCTCTATTTGCCATAGATTTCACAGTACTACAAACACCTAAGGAGGTGGTATTTTGAGCAGCCACTTGCTGTACTTGCATATGGCATTGAATTTTGCATGGGAGCTGGGCAGGAAAAAGAACTTTACTGGGAAAGGAAAGGAAGGGAAGGGATGGGGCAGGATAAGCACAGCCAGCCACAGTCAATCATCACACCTGAGCTCAGCTTCATAGCAATTGTACTGTTTCTCATTTGAAGTTCAGGGCATCAATTTGTGCCTTGTACCTACCTCTCTTTTTGTCACTGTGGGCATACATGGGTGATGACAGCCTATGCAATTGGTCAGGAGAGTAATGCCATTAGCAGTATTTTTGTTCATAACTAGAAGGGTACCATTACTAGTCACCCATCCTGAATAACCGTTCAGTGAGACCTGGTGACATTAGCTCTGGTTCTACTGAAATCCCATTTATTGACAGTATATTCAGATTGTGTTTGCTGCAGTCATAGAGAGATGTATGATTTCTGGTTAAGTGAAAGAGTATATATAAAATCAGTGTAAGTCATGCTAACAAAGTACAAAAACAAGGCAGAGATTGTTTCTATGTAGGAAGCTACTGCATTGCTCAGTAACAATGATTCTGGGTATAACTTACCTCATTCCACCACAGTATCAGTCCTTATGTCCTTATCAATACCAACTGTAAAACTTACTTAGGTAAGAACATAGCAAGAAACACCTAACTTCAGAATTTGTTAAAGTATGTGAAAAACCCCAGAAGTCCCTGCACGATGTTACAAACACCAAAGCGAGCAATGCTTTTAAGCAGGAGATGTATTCCACCCTTTGAAATGATCTAGATGGCAATGGAGAAGCCACATTCCCCTGCAGCTCAGTAGCGATTGTGTGAGAGGGGAAATAATGACTGTATGGGAATTAAAACTGCATACTTCAGTCAATATAGTATAGTTATTCCTGTGACACCCTGATAACATCGTACAGTATGTTAGGAACTGTAATATTTATCTTCAATCTTGAAAGAATTTGCTATACCCTTTTTTATTTGCAATTATTTTAGATGTTAATCAAAATGCACAAAGCTTTTTTTATATTATTAGTATTTTCTGCTTTATACTGGACAAAAAATTGGGGGTCTTGTCAAAGAGAACCCATAGTTCAGAGAACAGATAGCTAACACTTTCTCCTGTGCAATAAAATCTTTGGGTACTAAAACCCACTATAGCCAAACAGGTTTTATTTTCATATTTACTTTTTTGTTGCCTACTTCCATTAGGGAATAAGCTGATGCTGTGGATCCCTATCAGACTCTAAAACATTTTAAAAGTCTGTTTATGAGTTAAGCAAAGCTTCCCCTGGAAAACACGACATTGAACTTCGTGACTGAGATGACAGATAAAACCTGGATATAAAAAAAAGAAAGAACATGCAGGAACCCTCCTGGTCACGTGCTGAAATACTGACTGCACAGTCTACTGTAATTAAGGTTTAATTCCAGCACCCATGTATGTGTTGGTCTTGTCCTTTCTAAGTGCTATTAAACACACAAACAAGCAGTGTTAAGAGAAGAGAGGGAGAATCTGAATGTGTAAAAAGACATACATTTTCATCAGGGACACTCTCGAGAAGCAGCATGATCTGGGAAGGTTTAAATACGTTTAGAATAAACAGCTCCTGAGCGATAACCTTAGCTTTGCCACTAACACTGCCCAAGGCAAATTATTTTACATCTACGAAATGAAAATGATAGCTACTAACCAGCTTTACGGGAGATTCGTGGAGATAAATTAGTTAATGTTTGTGCAATGTTTTCAACATGCAAAGTGCCATAAAGCTCCATGAATTATTACCCCAGTCTTTGCTTTAAAACCTCAGAGAGGAGTCAGAGAATACAAACTACCATGCAAACTACAATGTCCGCAATCTCAAACACCATGCAAATGGAATCTGAGCAAGACAGATTGTAAAACCCTGCTAATTCAGCTCTACTTCATTTCTTCTCTTCCAGTAAAAGGCCTGCCCTTTAAAATCACTTTTGCAACACGCAGAGAAGAGCTGCATTGACGCCGAGGAACAGTTGCTGATGAATTTTTTTTGAAGGGGCAAATGCTGACCCACATCTCTGTGGATAATGAAAACCTACACATTTTCTCCATTTTGTTCAAGAAAAATAGCCAGTAGCACAGATTTCTTTTAGAAGGCTCTTGAGACTGTATTCTGTTTTGAGGGAACGTGGAAGAGACAGAAGAATTAATCCTGCTTTTTTGACTCATAGGGAATTCAGTTATTCATCCTCTTATAGTTACTAGTCTCCATGTGTGGCAAAGTAATCATCTCAGCGGTGCAGGCAAGGGGTAGTGGGCAATAGCAGCCCACAGCAGGATCTTCATGTGAAGAAGCTACCAGCTTACATTGGCGTTACTTCACAGGTCGGCAGGTTTATGCTTAATATTTAGAAGACAGGAGATATATACATATTTTAAAGCAAGCAAATCAAAAGAAAGCTGAAGCAAGGCGTTGCATTCAGTGTGATATTGCAGTATCACAGTATCACAGTATGCCAGGAATTGGAAGGGACCTCAAAAGCTCATCTAGTCCAATCCCCCTGCCAGAGCAGGAACACCTAGATGATGTTACACAGGAAGGCGTCCAGGCGGGTTTTGAATGTCTCCAGAGAAGGAGACTCCACAACCTCCCCGGGCAGCCTGTTCCAGTGCTCTGTCACCCTCACTGAGAAGAAGTTTCTTCTCAAATTTAAGTGGAACCTCTTGTGTTGCAGCTTGATTCCATTACCCCTTGTCCTATCATTGTTTGCCACCGAGAAGAGCCTGGCTCCATCCTCGTGACACTCCCCCTTTATATATTTATAAACACTAATAAGGTCTCCCCTTAGTCTCCTCTTCTCCAAACTAAAGAGCCCCAGCTCCCTCAGCCTTTCCTCATAAGGGAGATGCTCCACTCCCTTAATCATCCTAGTTGCCCTGTGCTGGACTCTCTCCAGCAGTTCGCTGTCTTTCTTAAACTGAGGGGCCCAGAACTGGACACAATATTCCAGATGGGGTCTCACCAGGGCAGAGTAGAGGTGAAGGAGAACCTCTCTTGACCTACTAATCACCCCCCTTCTAATACACCCCAGGATGCCATTGGCCTTCCTGGCCACAAGGGCACAGTGCTGGCTCATATTCTCACGATGAAATATCAACTTAAAAATTGGTGGTCAGAAGGTTGGCCTTTGTCCGATGACCTTTCATCTATGCACACATGCAGCTGTGATAAAAGTTTTGCAATACGAATATTGCATGCTCTTAGCAAAATTCATGTAG
This sequence comes from Trogon surrucura, assembly GCA_020746105.1. NCBI lineage: Eukaryota > Metazoa > Chordata > Aves > Trogoniformes > Trogonidae > Trogon > Trogon surrucura. Next base: position 22,584,694 of record CM036622.1, on the reverse strand, counting down.
TTACATTAGCTTCAGAGGAGTTATACCAAAGGCAGTCACTGGGTATGTGACCAGCTGTTCAGGAAAAATGTCATATTTGAATTCAAACTGTTTCAGATTGAGCAGTTGTGTAAAAAAGGCCCTGAAAGCCCTGCCTGTAATCATAAGCATCTCAAACCTCATTCTCAGAGGCTTTGTACATATCTTGTGACCTTGGCAAGCAGAGCACAGATGCCACAAAAGTAAGACGTTTGTGCTCGCAGAGGTGGGAGGACAGAATTCATGGCAGCTTGCTGTGAAGTCCCTTCAGCAGCAGATTAGAACCTCCTGTAGTGGATAGCTGCAGCGTGGGAAAGCAAATTAAAAGGGGAATTTACCTCGTCTTCCCTTGCCCATCATGTCAGGAATGAAGGAGGAATTTAGTCAGGACCAAATACTTGATTTTATGTGCGTTTACGGAAGGGCAGTACGTGACGGAAGGTGAAGCAAGTATGAAATGTCCCTGCTCAATACAGCAGGTAGAATTGCAATTGCACAAAAAATTCTGCAAAGCAAGTATTTGTTCTTTAGCATGTTAGGACAGGAGTTAAACAAGTTTCTCTGCCGAGTGCATATGCAGAAGATGTGTAGCTTTTTTTTTTCCTCCTGTATTGAGTTTGAATTATTACTTTGAATCCTTTCTTTTTCTAGATTTTAAAAACTCCATTGCCTTCCAGAGTGGCAGCTTGATGCTCAACATGCATGTCTAGGGGCACCTGTTTCAATCTAATATTTATCTACAAACCTGGTTTGAAGTTCATTTCCCGGTTGTCTTAACTGCACTTCCTTTCTCATAATGCAAGCTGCAATCACTAGTGTGTGCATGTTGTCAGCAACGTGCTGATGCTTTATAAAGCTTCCCTCCCTAGAAGTTGGTATTTTTTCCTGGGCCTCTCATTCTGAAGATTCTCCTAAGTAAATTATGTACACACAATATTTATGAAGTTGCACTGTCTGAGCATCTTTGGAGCAAATTGAATTAATATTGTATTGTAAGCCCAGATTCTGCCCTCACAGCCACAAAACCAATTATATGAGTAGAGTTCCTCGGATGTTACTAGTGTCTGAGTTTATTTCAACGTACACCTTTCACATTATCTACAAAATATAATCAAACCAGAATGTCAGCTGGCAGCATACAAAAGCTGCCTTGTAACTCAGTTAATAAATGTTTATAGCTATGGCGGGCTGGTACATGGTTAAAGGCATGTGGTCAGGCATCGGTTTTTGTGCTAGTCTAAGTAATTGGGATGGTGGTTTTCTGTACCTAGATAGGACAGTAACTAGTTAAACTATCAGAAAAAGACTGTACAGAGGAAGTTGACTGATAGGACAAAAGCAATGCGTCTCTCAGAGGACATGCATCACAGAGGAAAGTCAAGATACACTCAGTGGCTATTTTGCAATCTATTGTGTTCCAGCACCCTGTGACAGACACAGGCATTTAGCACGTAATCGCCCAAACCTCCTGTAATCTCCCAAACCTCCTGTAATCTCCCAAACCTCCTGTCATTACGGACTTCAGTTCTGGAGCTCCCAATTAATCACAACAGTCCTCAGGCTTCATATCCTACTGACTGCGACCCGAATGTTCACAAGAGCTTTGTGAAGAAACGACCACCAGCATTTAACAAGTTTGAATGCTGAATCATGATTTACTCGTAGAGATCCCGGCCCAGACAAGTGACACTTCTATGTCCTATTAACGTTCCTGCATGACACACAGTGCTTCCTCCCACTTTCCAGAGATGCAGCCTGTTAAAAAAAAAAAGAAAAAAAAAAGACGGTAACCATCAGCATATTTTACTGAATACTTAATATAACTTGGGTTGCCTCTCAGAGGGAAAGATGTTGGAGGGGACGGATCATCATACATGTGCTCTTTTGCTTAATGTCTGCAGATGTCCCTGGAGCACCTCAAGAACACTTGTATTACTGTGTGTTTAGTAAGTTGCTTGATGAGTGTAGCAAGGAATACGGTCTCACTGCCGGTGCAGGGGGCTAGAAGCGGTATGCAAGGACACGGACCCTGTTATCCTTGCGCTAAAACGAGCACCGAAACAGCACAGCTGCATTTCCCACGCACACATCTGGCCTGGCAAGCACTGGGGGTAAAATGGCCAGACCAAGATCAGGACTGTTTGCAGGGACCCCGCTGATTTGGGAGAGAGCAGAAACGAGAACCGGAGGCCCGGAGATAAATCCCCGAGGAGCGGATTTAACCTGCGGAGCCGCTACGCTGTTGCTGCTCCCCTCAGCCCTTCCTCGCCCGCCCTCCCCTCCCCGGGGGCTGCGGGGACCCTGGGGGGCAGGACGGGCCAGGGTTTCTGTTGCGAAATGCCCCCGGGGGCCCGGCCTTACCCCTCCCCGGAGGGGACACGGAGGCTATACCGGCCCCCGCCGCTTTTTTTTTTTCTGTCGCTGTGAGCAGCGGGGCGAAAGCACGCTCGTCTCTTCGACAACTGCCAGCGGGGAGCGGAACATGCCTCCCGAGCAAGGAGGGGCAACTGAGCTATCCCCTCCCACTCACCCCTCCCCTCATCCTGTATTCCGGGACAGGTGACAGATCCACCCCTTCTCCACCTGGGCGGGGAAGGAGCCGCCGGTTCCCCCCCCCCCCTTCCTCCTTGCCCCCGCCCCATCCTCCTCCTCGGCGTCCCCAGAGGGAGCCACTGCGCTCCGCGGTCGGGCAGAGAGCGCCGGCGGACGCGCCCCGTCCCGTAGCCGGCTCCAACTGCTCCGCAAGACCCTGCAGCACGAGGAGCAGAGAGAAGAGGAGGACGACGAGGAGGAGGAAGGCAGCAGCCCGCCCGCAGCTGGGCACGCAAGTGTGCGCGCAGCCCTCGACGGCCGCCTTCCAGCAATGCTGCGCGGACCCGCGCTGGGCAGAGCGGCGGAGAGGCGCTGATCGCGGCCGCGGGAGAAGAGCAGGGCAGAGTTGCTGCTCCGCGGAAACCTCCGTCCGTCCGTCGGTCCCGTCCGAGTCGCCTTCCCGAACCCCAACTCTCCGAGGGAGCTGCCGTCCCGCAGCATGGGCGGCAGCAGCCCCCTCGCCGCCGGGCCCCGCGGGGCCGCTGTCCTGGTGCTGCTGCTGGGACGCGTGGCCTTGTGCTCCGCCGTGGAGGAAAAGAAAGGTACGGGGGAAGAGAGGAAGGGGGGAGCGGGGGTCCCGCCGCCGCCGCTTTGCTGGGGGATCCGCGGGAGCCGAGGCTGCGGGCGGCGACGCGCCGCGGCCTGCCGTGGGGAGCGGCGGAGGGAAAGTCCCAGCTACTTCTTTCCTTAAAAGAAAAAAAACCAACAAACAAACAACGGAGAGAGAGGAAAAAGGGGAAAATACCCAAACCTATAGCAGCGATCACGCAGCTCCGACTTCCTGATTATAGGCTTATTTTCTTTTGTGGGGGTGGAGGAAATAAAAGAGAATAAGCCTTGGCAGATCTTCTTGGTTGTGCTTCTCTCGTGTTTCTTTTTTTCTTCTTTCTCACCCTCCCCGCGTTGCCCAATCGCTCCCCGGAGCGCGTTCCCCGGCCGGGCGGCGAGTTCAGCCCGGCGGCCACCGCTTGCTCGCCAGCCCGTCCCGCCGGCATCCCTGGGCAGCCCCCGGGCAAGAGCCGCTCCGGTAACCCCCCGTCGGTCTGGCTGGCCCGACACCGCTTCTTGTCCTGTTAAAAAAAAAAATTTAAAAAAACTGCACCTGGGAAGGGGGAGACGTGGAAAGAGGAGAAACTTCATATGTTTTCTGGGTTGCTTGTTGAAAAGAAAAAGAGATTTATCCCTGCCTGACCCGGGGTGAAGAAGCCGTCCCGACTCCGCCGGCGCTGTCACCCCGCGCAGTGCCCGCCCGGCGCGGCGGTGCGTGGGAACGGCGCGGAGCGGGCGCCTCTACCTCGGGTTGTCTGGTGGTTTGGGGTTTGTTTTCCCTTCTATCTTTTTTTTTTTTTTTTTTTTTTTAATGGTTTAGAGAGTGAGAAAATGTTTAAGGCTGGTCAGACCAGTCGTTGGTGGGTTTTTTTTGCTTTTTTTTCTTCTCTGTGTGTGGTGGTCCCTTTTGTGAGTTCGGAGAGCAGGCCCCGGCTGCTGTTGCAGGCTGAGTGCGGTCCTCTTTATCTTGGAAATCTGCCAGACAGGGAAAAAATGCAGATCTGGGTGGGTTTTTTTCTTTGTTTCTTTTTAAAGAAGAAGTTGGAGAAGGGAATTAATAGTTTTTAGAAGGGCTGATGCATAGCTTAAAGCAACTCGAGCTACTCTTCTCGTGACTGCAGACAGTAAAACTGCCTGAGAGGGAGAAACACCCGACCAAAAGAACTAGTTGCACAACCTTCAAAAGTGGAGAGATTCTCTTGTTCCAGAAGTCAAGTTCATACCTGTTGTTGATGTAACATGGGCAGTTTTTCCTTCACAGTTTTCTTTTTTGTTTTCCTTTCTTTTTCCCCTTCACCATTTGAAAATGAAGAGCAAGGTGACTGTATCTGCTGTGCTTGTGTTAAAAGCCTTTTGAAATGCAGTCTCAGGTGCACATGCCCTGTAAAATATATGAAGTCTGAGAAGAAATACCTTGGGTTTAGTGTTTAATTCTCTGTCTTATAGGAGGGTGCCGGTCATTTGAGGGATGACTAAATAATCAACAGCTAAGTGATAAACGTAATAGAGATTATTCTCAGTATGTTCTGTCAGCAAGTAACTCTTCCTCTGAAGAGAGCTGGAGGCTCAGTGGCAGAGTTGAAGGCAAAACTTTTTCGGGAAGCATTAATTGATCGACTGTTTTTTATTAGTTCCTCCCTGCACCTAAGGAAAATAAGTTGGAGTATAAAATCAAGTGGCATTTGAGTGAGATACTGGTTGGAAGCAACAGGTAATAGAGCGTCAATGTGTGTTGAGGACCTACCTCCTTGGTCAAGTGAAAGGACCTACCATCAGAATTCAGAGTAATTCTGGAAGTAAACATACCACGATAAATATATGCAATGTTCTTAAGACCAAATTCGGTGAAAGTTCAAAGACAATTGTGTTTTTTTCCCAGAATTTTAAAATGAATTCTTTGAATAGGAATGAGAGAAAACTGGCTTAGTTGTAATGCTGTAGTCATTGTGAGGACACAATAAAACCCTAACTGTGCATATTCCAGAACCAAACAGCATTGCTGGAAACTGAAGCACACTCGCAGAGATCAGTAACTGCTGCTGTCTCTATCTACCTGCTCCGTTGTTGACCCACATTAACCACATTAGAACCAATCCCAGTTTCCATGAATGTACCCCACCTGGCCTCCGTGGTGGTAGCTGAGATAAAGACCTGTGACAGCTGGTGTGCTGCTTATGCAGGACATGTTTGACCCACGTCCCGTTTTGTGTGTCAGTGCTCGGTGACAGCGCTGCAGTTAAGCGACTTGGTTCCTATATATTGGTTTTATATCTCTAGTTTTGATCTGTAGCTGCAGCCGTTGCGGGATGGGAGCGTGCTGCTCCGTATTGGGACCGTGCATGTGAGCCATGTTAGGCAGCTGCAGAAGTTGGCTGTGGTGGCTTTCTGTACCTGATATCTTATGTTGCTTGAGAAATTTAAGGGTGTTGAAGTATTTGTTTTCATGTGCAATGAAGAAGCTCAATCTAATACCCTGTGTGGCATTTACATGTGGGCTACATGTGTCCTGCTATTATGTATCACTGCCTTTTACATTGTTTTGTAGTTTCTGCACTGTATATTATTCCATACTTACTTGTGACAGAGTATACAAGTAGACTCATCTTTGTGTGTTGTGTAGGGCTCGATCTGCTTATGTGCAGGCATCCGGTGTCTTTTCATATGCCCTCCAGCATAACCCTGCTGCTGCTGTGTGGGAGCAGAGATCTCACAGGAGATCACTGTGAAAGGTGCCTGCTGCGGGAGCTGTCGTGGGAGCAGGTGTGGGGTCTCCCAGGAGCGAGTAGCCAGGCACTGGCTCGCAGGTGAAGGATGTTTCATGCTGCTGTTGCAGTACCAGAGTTTCTGGTACACTGTTCTCTTATTCCCATATTTATATTATCACTGTTGGAAGTGAAGTTTTCTATGTGGAGACAGGAGAGAATGGGTGTGGAGGTATTTGTTATCTCAGGTCTTGTCTGTGCACTCATTTTTTTTTCTCCTTGGTAAATGACCAAGCTTCTTGGACTTGGAAACTACAATAAATCTGTGCAGCCTTGGCAGTGAATGCAGCTAGAGATACAGAAATTTAGATACTGATACAGTCCAATTTAGTGAGATAATATAATTAAATCAGTAGCCTTGTATGTAGACCTATTCTTACTCCAGTGCCTCAGCGTGAATGATGAAGAATAAAAAGCAAATCCCATCATTAAGGGCAATTTCTGACATGCAGAGAGGGGAAGGTGTAGTGCCAGCAGTCATCTCCTTAATTCGAGCAATTTGGAAAAGACAGTGACTGTGTGCAGAATGTTACAAAAAAGATTGTTCACCACACATTTTACTGAGAAACTAAACTACGCACTGGAGTGATAGTAAATACAAATATGCTATTTCTTGCATTGTGAGTGTGTTAAGAGATTTGTAGATAAATACGAAATGAAGATCAATGCCCTGGAGACTTTACAATCAGAGTAGTCCGTTGTAATTTATTTGTTAATTTATAGAGAGAGACTTTCAGGGAGTGTCGCACAATGCCATAATGGTCCTCAGGGCTGACTTTTGCATTTGGGTATCCATGTATCGCAGAAATCACTGGGATATGCTAGCTTTAGCAGCAAGATAGCTGACTGGTCTAACCAGTTCCTTCAGAAGGTGTCCTTATCTTCCTTGAGCATAAACGGCCTTTGCTTAATAGCTCCTCAGAAACAAGCCTAGTGAAAGGTTTACTTCATTTTGGGGAGGATGATAGTACCTCCATGGAATGGTTTTGCATTACAACTGTTGGTGTTGCTGCAAACTCCTGGATTAGTCTGAGTTTCAGTAGAATGTGTGCATCTGAGGATGCAGTCATCCTGCGTATGTGAGTGGACTATCCCAGAAGGAACTCATACGCATTCAAGACTAGGAGTCGGCATGTTATTGGTGCTTACATGTATGAGAACTTGTGTCAAATTTCATATTAGACTCAGATCTGTATTGCAAAAGGGCTTGTGTAAAGCAAGTGTAGTTGTGTTGTCAGAGAACTTGTACAACTTAAGTTGGGGGATCCAGAATTGGCTGTACTCACAGAAGCATCCTCTGACCGGTGTACATTAGGAGTACTTGCTGGGGAGACCTGGCTGACAAACCTTTATAATTTAGACTGGTTGAAATGAGGGTGATGTCTAATTCTGTAAAAAGATGACCTCCTAGTTAGAGTAATTGTTATTTTGGAAATGTGTGCATTGCATTAGGCATCTTCTATTTGTGTTTATAATTTCTCAAAACCCTATTTTGCTCTACTGCTCCCCTTGAGAGTCTATGAGGAAAAATGCAGCTCTGTCAGTCGGGGCTCAGCTGGCACAGAAACTGCACTTGACTCAGCTCGGATTTTGCTGGTTTTAGCAGAAAGGGAAAATTATTAGGAAAAGCAGCAGAGCTTTTATTTGCTTCTCATGGCACATTCTCACTTTTCATTTCCCGGATTTGCTCTGTAGCAGTTGCAAAAGGTGCGCGGCCTCTGATGAATGCTCAAGCAGCAGTTCTTCCTGTGGCGGGGGTAGTCACCTGCCTTGCTCTTGCCTCGAGGTTAGCGGGAGCAACACGTCTTGCCGCGAGTGCAGTTGGAGAAGTTAGTGCAGAATTTGCCCCTCTGGGTCCTAGGCGGCGCCTCCCCCCACAACCTGTCACGAGGGGCAATGAACCAGGAGCTGTGTGATCCTGCTGAGGTCTACGGCAGGAAAGTGGGAATAATGACGAAGGATTAGAGAATGGGCCCTCACCTCTGGGGTGCACCCTTCAAATGAGGCTGATGCAATGTCACACCTCCCTGGGTGAGGAGGGTGGGATAGCAGCTGTGTTGGATGTGACTCATCAGAAGTGATCCGTTCCTGAGGACCGCTGCTGTTCATACCTGTTGACTGTGGAGAACTCACGAAATGTAGGAGGAGATGAGGAGCCAGCACTGTGGATTTTATCAGAATTGTGTAGGTGTGGGTAGAAAATGTTCAGGTGCATATTTTTTTTGCCAGGAGTTGCTGTGGGAATCCACTGCTTCGTGCTTTGTGTGGACTCTGACAGTTGTTGTTCAGCTTGGTACAGTACATGCAGATGCTGTTAAACACATAGCGATTTGACCTTCTCCTATGCCCCTTCACTTCCAGGAACGTTTTATTAGTAGGTGCGGTATGAGATCTGGTATCGTTTCTGCCTGCTCTGGGTTTTGATGTGTTACTTCCTGACTTCCAACTAAAGCAAACAGGACTGTAATAATTTGGTTTTTAGGGCTGAATTCTGCTGACCAAGCAGTATTGAGTAATAGTGTATTAATTTATTTTTTTTCTTCAGAAATAGTTACAGAATGTTTGGCATGAATATGGGCAGCAGAACTTATTTCTGAAGAAAATGTGGAAAAATAAGATGTACTCCTCTGTACAGAGAAGTACCAAAATAAATGTCTATTCCTGCTTGAAGCAAGACTGTTATTTATTAAGAACTATGAGATGCCTTCGTAGTTTGTCTTATAGGGAGAATGCATAGGTGTGGATCTGGTATTTTATGTCCCTAACAATGTTATTGAGGGTTGCTCACGGGGAAGGAGTATGAGAAGCCCACTTGAGAGATTGTGAGTTTGAACAGGAGAATTTGCTGATCACCTGAGTGAGAAGATGAGGCTGTGTGAGTTGACCGTTGAACCAAGAAGTACATGTGCTACTGCACTGCACCTTATTTTAAAATCATTTTCTTTTAAGAACAGAAGGCATTGCTAGGAGAGAGCAGCGCTGGATTTATGTAACCAGTAAAGGCATTAGAGCTTTCATTTTTGAAGTTTTAACGCAAAGCATGTTTCGGCTGTCGACAGATCCATGCAAGGCAGATGCAAGGTTCCTCCTCCTGCCAGCCTGCCTTCTCCTGCCCAGCGCATCTGTGTACATGAAAGTAAACATGTACGTGTTCGCATGCATGTCGTGCCATTACAGTGCATCACATCATGGGTGGGTTTTGTTTGTTTCAGTGGTTGCAGAGAAAAATAACCAAAAAACAGCACCCTGGAAAAAAATAACTGCCAGTCAAACTGAAACAAAGGTGGTCAGGGTGGTTCTAGTGAAGTGAAGGATAAAAAAAGCCATCAACAAAAAACCTGTTTTAAGATAATCTGAAAGATTAAATTTGACCAGAGACCATTTACTTTTCTTTTTAAGTTGGGTAAGAAGGAAAATGAAATGCCGTTTGAAATGAAAATTTGCAGGTTTATTTTGAAAATACCAGAACACCACTTGATTTTCTTATGCTTCCCTCCCACTCAGTTTTTTGGCCAAGGCCTGTTTGCTGGGTTTGGCTCAAATTAATGAACTAACTTCAATTCCCTTCTTTCCTGCTCCCTGAAAAACTAAAAATTTTGGGAGTGTGGTCAAGTGTCATTTATATACATGTAAATAGCTTCACTCCAATCTGGGTGAGTCTTAGAGATAAATGTGTTCGAAAATGTGATTTATTTTTTTTTTTGCATTTTCATTGAAGGAAATAAAAATAACTAGATAAAAAAATAAAATAATAAAAATAATGTGGTTTTTTTTAAAAAAAAGCTTGGGTTTCCGTTACCTCCCTGGCCTATATGTATGTTTGGTGCCTTCACTATGCCTTGCTAACCTGCCTGGAGGAGGAGCTGGAGGCTTCCAGCCTCCTCACTGGAGGTGCAAAGGCAGGCAGGCTGGGGATTTAGGCAAGCTGAGGTGAAAGCTGCCGAGCAGTAGCAATGCCCCAAGGGCCAGTGGTGCTTCTGTGTGGGTTAAAAGCCTTCTCCTCTGTGTAGCGGTTACCACTCTGTGGTTCCTTTAACTTGCAAAGGTGCCTGTGTGAAGGGTAGGTATCATCCCTGGGTGTACTCTCCAGCTCCCTGGAAAAGCGGTGAATTTGCCAGCCTCCCTTCATCCCAAAACAAAATAAAATATTTTTTTTAAAAAAAAAAAAAAGTAGGACCAGCAAATGTGGTTTTCCCAGAACTGCTCTGCTCAGGCTCATCCTGGGGCGTGAGGGCCGGTGGGGTTGGGTGAGTCGGCAGGGGCTCTGTCAGGCGGGATGTTTTCCAGGGAAGATGTGGAAGGAAGGAGAGGATAGAAACCAGCTGTCTCGGTGACAGGATAGTAGTATTTTAGCTCTGGCTTTTATGAGAAGAAAATTATCAGTTTGTGGGAATGGGGTTTGTGTGCATTTGGTAATCAAAAGGCAGTGGCATAATCCTTGCCTTCCCATCACCAGATTAAGTAGTAAATATGAAGCTAACCAGAAGAGCCCTGGAAAGCAGCTGCTCTTGGCAATGGGGCGCTGTGAGCTTCTGCAACACTTCTCCTAGGTAGGGAAAAGTATTATTTTACCCATTGGGAGCCAGGGGATCGGAGCCATGGGGACTTTGAATGGTTGCCTGACACAACACAGCTGGCTGCTGGCAAAGTTGCCTGCCAGGATTTTGGCCTCTTGCCCCATGCCCAAGCCAACGATAAACACTGCCTGGAGTTGGAGGTAACCAACATCCTATTCCAGGCTTACTCGCAAGCTTTGGAACGAAGTCCTATGCAGAGCATCCTTTCTCTGCTTTCCTGAAGACCATTTGGTGTGTCCTGCCCTGGGGACTTGTCCCTCGATGGAGGCTGAGATGAGGTGACCTATGGTGGCAGCCATCTGGTGTGATTCCTTGCGACCGAAGCATGCTTGTTCCCCGCCTGCGGTAGGGCTGAGCCTGCCTGGCCCCTTGCTCCACTGCCCCGGGGGGGAGCCCTGACACCTCCTGAAATAACAGGAGCTGCAAATCAAGGTTGGGTGTAAATGGATGTGAAGTGTGAATTGTTTCCTAAATTATGCTTTCTACTTAGCTGCAGCGTAGTTCTGATGGCAGTTGTCGTAATTGCAAGGCCTATCTTAAAAGAAACCCAAAACTAACCCAAAAAAGACTAGCTGCTTCTGTGTGAGGATATGTATTCAAGCCCCACCCCCATTAAGATCTGAGATGTATGACCACTTTTGAAAGCTGAATTTTATTCACATCTGAGCTAGTAAATGTTCCTTCTTGAAAGCTGTGTACTTAAATTCTGCAAAGTGCAATTACTGCTGCATATGCAGTGTTCCCTATTGCTAAGCATTTCTTTGATCTTGGAAATACCAGTTCTTTTCATTGCATTAATAAGATTACATTACATTGTAATTAATTTAGTTGTTTGGTTTTTTTTTAAAAAAAACCCATTTAATTTCAAAATACTTTTGTAGAGCAGTCATGTTTTCTGAAGTTCACTTGGGAGGTAAGACCGAGAAATGAGGCAGGGTTCAAGGAAGAAGCTTGTTTTGGCAGTTGGGTCATTTATTTCAACAATGCCTTTAGCAAAGAAGAGGCTGTTTGCACAGATCAGTAACTAGTTCCCATGATTCAGATTGAATCACGTAGTTCAGTCATTTGAATAAATAAATGACTTCTAGTAAATGAGACAACCTCTGCAATTAGGATGGCATGCTGCATATTTAATGTTATTTATTATGTGGTTTTCAATAGATATGATTAAGTTGGGTTACACCTGAAACGCTGGGTAGCATTTCAGCACAAGCCACTTAACCAAAGCTTACCTTAAGATGAGGTACACATTTGGTTTTGTACAGGTGGCATTGTGCTGTCTCTCGAACACTTACCTTTTCTTATTAATTTTCCACAAGCAGGTACGTAGCAGGGAAAAGGAGTCACCTTGCCAAGTGCACCTCTGTTTTCTTTAATTGTAGTGGGGAACTCTCAGGCATGTGCTTCCCAAACATTTACAATTTGCTGCAGTCTTAGCTTTCCTTCATGTCTTCCTGGGCCATCAACTCCAATGGATGGGGCATAACCAGAGACGCAGAAAACTGCTTTTCTCAGATGTGCTCTTCGATTATGTGCTATCCCTGGTGGGGGAGGGGACATGCTTCATTGTTCAGCTGTATCTTGTGCTGTTGAGTTTGGACTTGTGACAAAAGCATTGTAATTTGGTGTAGAAGGAAGAAAAGATCTTCTTGGCCTTTGTTTCCTAATGTTGTATTTTGTAGTTTGTCTTAATTTTAAGTAGTTGTATTATGCTATTGAAAAATCAACATGTGGTTTTGGCGTCGTGACAGTAGCATTTAAAAAAAAATATGGTCACTTTACTGCTCTTGTCATAACCAATTATACCATGTACAAAGCAATGTTGATTAATTTAAGAAAATAAACCAGTTCTGGCTGATAGTGCTCTCTGGGCATACAGAGACTAGATGAAATTTGGTGACCTACTGGCCAGAAGATCATCTGCTCTCTTCAGGAGGAATTTTTGCTGTCATGTTTCTGTCCAGCTTTTTCACTTAGTGTAACACAAAAGATATGTAAGACGCTAGGGATACCTATTTCATAAAGAGCCTGTCAAAATAATGAAGATACTGGATCTTCAGTGGCAGATAAAAATACCATTCTGCATATGTGATTGCAACTTCTTCTGCAAGTGTAAGTTACCAGTTCTCCTATCTGAAGATGTTGGTGGTGAGCTTTGCACAAACTATGACTTTGGAAACTGGAAAAGAACTAAAATCTTTCGTCACTTCTTTTAACCACTGGGAAGGGAAAGCTGCGGTAAGAGCAGATATGACTAAGTTTGACAAGCTTGCTTCTCATGTTAAATCTGAAGATACAGATATCATCTACTGGGCACGTGAAGGCAAGGAAACATTCCCCCACAAAAGGCGTGGGGAAGATGTCCTCACAGGTTCCTGAGTGAGAGCCCATAACTGACTGGCACAACATTTTTGGGAACTTCTGAGCAGAAAGTGCCTTTAGTCAAAGGCTGGGACATGTGGAGGGCTTTTTCTCCTCCATTTTTATTGCAGCCTATTTCTCATGAACAGAAACTTGACTTTCGCACTTGTTGAACAGGATTCAATTTGTTTTGCTGCTCTTCAGACTAGCTTTGCACCAAATCCATGTTTTCTGGTTTTTTAAACAAACAGAAAAACCCCAAGTGAGAAACCAATGAAACCATAACAAAACTAAACAGTTTTTTGGAAACAGAAGCGTTAGTTAGTAAAATTCTGTCTCTGGAAGCTGCTGTATCAGAGCCTAGACCATAATTGAAGCTGTTGGGTCTCTGCATGAACATGAGTTTTGCACCACAGAGCAGCATGTAGGGTGCTGGGACATGTTTGGTGAGAGTTGGGAAGTGGTGGAAGTGAGGCTTCATTTTCAGAGCCAGACTAAGGGAGAGAAGTCCCTGAAAAAGAAGCTGCTGGAAAACCTAGGAAGAGCACTACCTCCCCTCCCTCAGTTACTGATCTAGGTCTTTCCCAGTGGAGACTGGTGTCCCTGTGGAGCAGACTGAATGAAGGGCATGAGGCTTGCAAGGTGGTATCAGCTCCGTGCTTTGCCTTTGTTGCCGTGGTTGTAGCATCTATGCAGATATTGATGTCATCACTGCTTCTCCAAAAGTAATGGCAGAAGTTCAGTCTTTGAGAGTAGGAGCAGGGACAAGTACTTCACAGCAGATCCAGAAAGGGAGAGGTGCAAGTATTTATCTTGTGTGTTTCGCTTCCACCTACCTGGAAAGGAGGGTAAAAACTGCTGCAACTCATCTGCTTATTTGGTGTAAAAGGAAAGATGTGATCCCTTCCATTTGTAATCCCTAATTTGACTACTTGTAACAAGGATATCTGCAGTAGGAGGAAAAGTCAAAACTTCAGCATCTTCAGTTATCTCATAGGGTCTGATAATTTCCTAAAACATCTGTGTTAGTATACATGCCCAATTAATGGAGCAGTTTGATATTTGTCTTTTTGGGGGAGGTTTGAAAGGGTTATCATTGAAATGCTCTCTCAGTTCCATCTGGTCTTAAAAAAAATAATGAAGTGTTGAGTAATGGTATTGTCAGTCTGTTTCCTACCTAATAAGCTCTGCAAGGTGCTCTTGTTAATGATTTTATTATTTCTGAGCTGCTCTCGTTCTCTCTTTCCCTCCTTAATGAGGCACATCCCCTAGGCAGCATCACTTTATCACAGTTGTCTATGGTAGATGAACTAATCCAGCACCATGGAAGTTTGTGTTCATCAGTGTGTAAGATCCTCCCATCAGTATGTGTGGATAATTCTCTCTGATACTGAAAAGATTTGTCAAGTGCAAAAAAGGAAGAACAGACCCTTTTTCTAAATGAGGGTCATCTTGATTTGAACAGCAGCAGTCTGATTTGCATGGATGAGCACATGTTATTCAGTGAATTAAGAATAAAAATAGCTAATTAGCACTTTCTCTGTTCTTTTTGTGCCTGGCCATTAGTTACTAGGAACCAAATTAATTCCTCATAGCATAGAGCATGAAAGGTACCAATGCCAAGCTCAGGTCAGGAGCAGAATTGTTTGAGATTCTGGAGAGAAATACTCCCTTTTTTACTGCATTGCTTGTTTTCCAGAGGTGCCTCAGTGTACCATGAAATTGCACATGTGTATGTTGAGCTGTGTTTCGTACACAGCTGTGTAAAGGCTGTGTTTCGTATTTCACCATAGGAAGAGAAAATCTGAATTGGTTATAGGCACTTGAAAGGGGCTCAGGCTTTTTTCTCCTGGTATAGTATAGTAGCAATTGGATCCTGTCTATGAACTAAACTCAAATGCTGTTTCAAAGACTTGGATCATTTCAGAAGTAGCAAACATATGACTTGAGTAAACAGACTAGTTGTAATAGGATTAGAAAATGGATTGTTCTGGGCCAACACTGTTCTATTCAGAGTGATGATATTGTACTGGTAATAGCACTGTTGGGCTTAATCATCCATAAACTTTGATAAAAGCTTTTGTAAAATTGTCAGCAATAGTTCCCTCAACTGTTAGATTGCCAATGAACATCTTCAGCCCCTGGAATAAATTGCTGCCATCAATTGTGTTGATGTCATTTTGTAAAATAAGACTTTTGCTCTGAAGGTGTAGTAACTCAAAAAAAAATCTAAAAAATACTGTCAGCTGCAAATTAATGTAATTTCTGTAACTGTCCAGAACTCTCTCAAATGGGTTGAACTAGGGTAGGTTTATATCTGAAGCTGTAGTCCCATCTGTGAAATAGGTGCCTTTTCATTACTTCTGCCAAGTGCTTACTAGATCAGAAACAGGCAACGTCATTGTGGGTCTTGTATGAGAATTTAAAAACAGTTGAAGTTTACTGTAGTTCTACCCAGTTGTTAGTTTTTGCTCTGTGTTTGTTGTTGTTGTTTGGGTTTTTGTTTGGGTTTTTAGCATGACAGTTATTAGAATGTGAACATTAAAAAGGTGTCATTGCTTTCCTAGGCATTAATATGCCATTCTAAAACAAAACGCAGAAACACTTAAATTTTGTCCATAATTTAGAAGCTGTGTCAGTGTATGCTCCCTCTCAAGTTGTTTTCACAGCTACTAACTTCCTACCTTTCTTTTTTTTCTGCTCTTCATTCTTTCCACGTGAT
This sequence comes from Trogon surrucura, assembly GCA_020746105.1. Taxonomy (NCBI): domain Eukaryota; kingdom Metazoa; phylum Chordata; class Aves; order Trogoniformes; family Trogonidae; genus Trogon; species Trogon surrucura. The sequence goes on along the minus strand of CM036622.1, from coordinate 22,569,113 downwards.
TGGTTAAATAACAAGTTATCAGCCACAGTATGATGCAAAATGGGCTATAATCCAAAGTGGGAAGAGAAGGAAGTTCTCTTGCAAGAAAATAAATAGCGCAGGTTGTTTAACAGTGCATTAAGCAACATAGCTGTTAGACTGCACTGATAATACAGTGATGAGAGCAGGAAAATTATGTCATTAGTTTAGTCAAGCGGTGAAATGCTCTGGCTGTGATATTGTTGGTGGTATTCAACATATCTAATGCAGATGCATTGATAATGCAAAGCATAACAAAGAGCTGAACATGGGCTTTCTACCTCTGCAGCATGGGATGTGAAGGAGCAGCTGCCTTACCTGCCCATCTGTGGAGTTTCGTTTTCATACTCCAAGGAGGAGTGGAACAGAAATGTTCCTATTGCTAAATGGACACAGGGCCTGTCCTCCTGGAGCTATTGCTTGCCTGTGTTTATTTGCTTAATTTTCCTTAGAGGGTGGCAGTATCCTGGGGGAATATATTCTCTAGTCTATACCTCTGCAGCTTCAGAAGAGCTTGACCACAGAAAAATAAATCCTAGATTCATAGAATGGTTTAGGCTGGAAGGGACCTTCAAGATCATCTAATTTCAACCCCCCTGCCATGGGCAGGGACACTTCCCACTTGACCATATTGCTCAAAGCCTCGTCCAACCTGGCTCTGAACACTTCTAGAAAGGGGCTGTCTACAGTCTCTCTGGGAACCTGTTCCAGTGCCTCATCACCCTCACACTATAAAGAATTTTGTAGTCATATCTAACGTAAATCTACCCTCTTTCAGTTTCAGACCATTACCCCTCATCCTGTCACTACTCTCACTGATAAAGAGTCACTCCCCTTCCCTTCTGTAGCCCGCTTTAAGTACTGGAAGACTGCTATAAGGTCTCGCCAGAGCCTTGTCTTCACCAGGCTGAACAGCCCCAACTCTCTCAGCCTGTGCTCAGAGGGCAGGTGCTCCAGCCCTCTGATCATCTTCATGGCCCTCCTCTGGACCTGCTCACAGAATCACAGAATGTTAGGGATTGGAAGGGAACTTGAAAGATCATCTAGTCCAACCCCCCTGCCAGAGCAGGATCACCTAGAGTAGGTCACACAGGAGTGCGTCCAGGTGGGGTTTGAATGTCTTCAAAGGAGACGACTCACAACTTCTCTGGGCAACCTGTTCCAGTGCTCTGTCACCCTCTGGGGGCCCCAGAGCTTGACACGGTACTAGAGATGGTGTCTCACTAGAACGGGAGAAGGGGAGAGTCACCTACTGCAAACTGCTGGCCATGCTTCTTGTGATGGAGCCCAGGAGCCTTAAACTAATGATCTTGTCTGGCCCTCTATCTGTGTTAAAATTGCTTGTTCCGTCTTCACCTTCCTGATGTATTTGGTAACAGGGTGGTAAAGTGCAATTCAAGGAGGGCATTGAAGAGAGTCTGACTGCTCAGCTTCAGAACATGCAGCTTTGGAAAAAAGCACTGCAGCTACATGCAGGGGAGTTTATAGAAAAACTAAAATTAGGAAGAGCTGGAGAATAAAGAGGAAAATCTGGAACTCTTTCTTTTCAATTACAGTAACACTGCAGCAGGGACACGCATCTTTTATTGAGGCTTGATCCAGCAAACCTTAGGCGTAATATCCCTTTGAAGTCTATGGATATTTTGCCTGCCAGGACTGCAGGATCAGGTTTTTTATTACTTTATTTGCCTAAACAAAGTCTTCTCATCTACTTTAAAGGGAAAAAACTGATACGGAATACCACAGTGTGTTATATGAAGGCTATGCCAGAAAGTCATTCTCCTGAAAGTATGATGATAAATTATAATGACATCACAAGGTACCTTGGTGTCAGTGTTACAACTCGAGTCTTGCCTGGGTATGCTTAAAAGTAAGTGTAGTAAGTATATATTCTGGTAATTGTCCTTCCACTTTCTTTTCCTTAAAGATTGGTTCTAGAAACATTATTGGATAGGTTTAATACGGGTGGATAGGTTTAATATGGGTGAATTCTTCAGGTTGTGTTAAGTGGTGTGACTTCAGCATTGATTTCTGCTGTGGTCTGGTGGTTTAGCAAAACGGAGAGATCTCTAAACTTGCTGGGATGAACTTGATGAAGTTGAGTGGCTTTTCACTTGCACACTGGATGTGTTGGAGCTGAAACTCTTACATGGGAATTCTTACAAAGCAGTGTGTACATGTGTATATCGCTCAGTCTGAATTATTTACTATAGCCCTGAGAAGATATGTTAATACATAATTCTAAGTTTCTAGGACCTCTGGCACTCTTGCTTTATACTTAAGGAAAAAAATGGTGTTGCCACAGCAACTGCTATACCACCCGGTACCGAAGCAGCTCCCATCTATGTAGCATGTACAAAAATACATTAGGCAAATTTTTAAAGTGCATAGAACTAAAGTGACAGTAGGAGCTTAACACTTGCTGAATGCTACAGTAAAAGGAGAGCATGAATTTGCTCAGAATTTGAGCAAAGTTCTTAACGGAAATAATTAGCAAAAGCTCTGATTCAGCAAGCTGCTTTGGCAGATGCGTTATTTCAGGTTTATGTGCAATCACTTTGAAATCAGTGGAGCTGTGAGTTGGCCTAGAGTTTGTGTTCAGGAAGCTTGTTTTACAGAGAACAAAAATGACATTGTTTAAGGGAGCAATGGTTTGAGAGACTGAAGTGGTGGCACTTTTGTAGGGTGTGACTGATGTGGCTAAATACTTGGCATTTCTCGGCAATTAGCTGCTGAAGATGATGGAAATGGAAGTCATGAGTAACTGAAAATATCAAAAGTTTTGATTTAGGGGTGTGAATTTTGGGGAAGGTTTCATATTATATTTGTGCATCATCTGTATTTAATAGCAAGGAAATGATGTTGAGGTGTGTGCATCCATAATGATGTTCTGCTGTCTATTAAACCTTGGAGTGGTACGTTATAAATGTTTCTGGACTTGGCTGGATTCAGTAAGACTATACCTTATCATTGAAAACCTAGAAATGTAGGAGTTTTCCTTTTAAGACACTGTGGTGTAGGAAGACCTATGCTAATGAAGTTACTACATTTCTTTGTATTCTTAATCCTTATCGACTCTTACAAAGAGCTATCTGTGTATTGATGTGCTTAGAAAAAGTGTACTTGGAATTATGAGGAATTACTTACTACCCTCAGTAGCACTGTGTTTGCAAGTTTAGTATTGATTGCTGTTCTCTTGCTGACTTTGTTCCTACAGCTACTGTTTTTATCAGATTGCATAAAACAAAAGTACAAATGCAGTTTTCTCATTCTTTAAATAAAAAACAGAAAAATGCTATGAATGTATGCTGGTCCCTTTCCCTGTTGAGATGAATTTCTGGATGGCACCTTTAGTCTTTGAAAGTGTTTGGAAATCACCATGTGGACGAAAATCTGCATAGGTGCTAATCCAAAACTGTGTGAGTTGTGTGCTTTGCAGCCTGAATTTTAGTCTTCTCTACTACTATTTGCCAGTGAGCTATTGCTAGCTGTGAGATAAATAATGTGCAGGGCTGGAAGGAGCAGCTGTTCTAGTGATGTCTCTGCTCCTCAGGGTTCTTCTGCTTTTCTCTGTATGCTCCAGGGTTCGTCCTGATGATCCACGTAAGGACAGCCAGTGCTGGGAATCTTGCATCCTTTCTCCTACATGAAGCTCCTTAGCTGGATAGTGTAGGAAGGAGCATTTCAGAAGTTTGTCTCATATGCGGTATAGCTCGATATTCAGAGCTGAACGCAAACTCTGGTGAAGCCAGGATGCCATTAAGATGCCTATAGAAATTCACAGGTTTTGCCTGAAAGCCGTGTTGGCTGGGAAGTCAGCCAGCCAGCCCTTTCCCCTCTTAGACTGTCAGGTCTGGCATGATCAGGACTGGCATGATCACTTAAAGATCGCTTTTGGATGATTTCTGAACCTCTACTTTTTACACCTTCACTGTGGTATAACCTCCAGCACTCGAACTGATATTCCTTCTCTGTAATTCCCATTCTGATCTTCCTCGCAGATACTCTTCCTTGATAAGTATCTTGATTGTCACTCATACTTTAGGACAGTGGAGCAGGTTCATAATCAGTAACTATCATAGAGCCTCAGTACATTTTGTTCGAACAAATGCCAAAAGCACTTTGATTGAAGTTCCCTAAGTTAAAGGCAGTGACTGGCTCTGTCTTGGGACTGGAAACCTTGCGTGGGGCATCTTTGCAGTGCTACCCAAAGGGTAAGGAAAGCTGAATGAGGTGGTCCCCAAGAAGTCTCTTCAGTAACTCAGTTTAGTTCTGGTACAAGTATGTTGAGAGAGCTCCAGCACTTGAAACATTTTCCATGCATACTGTATTAGATAAATAGATTTTCAGTGAAGGTGTTCAGACATGCAATGTGTATGGTAATTTGCCTGAAACATGACAAAAAACCTCAATTTGTAGTCAAAAGAATTTTTAACAACGTATTTTGTTCTTTGTATGCAGTGTTTTGAATATGTTACAGCAATAACTAGGCAGAATGTGATTTGTCTCAGAAATATACCTTTAGAAATGCAGCCTGTCTGCCTGATACTTAATTAATCACTCACTTCCAGTGATAAACTCGATGTTAGGTGAGGAATGTTTTCTAGCACTAGCAGCATTTTAAAAAGCTGCTTTAGATGTATATTAAAAACGCTTTGGGAGACTGAGAGACAGAAGAGCTTAGAAGTCTGATGACTGTTTATCTGAAAGGAGTTCCCAGGGGCAGAGGAACTGGGTTCCCCTTTCATAAACCAGGCAGGGAATTTATTTGGCTGTCTACTCACAGAGACATTGAGGGGATGGTCTATTTTAGAATTCCAAATTAAAAGGCAGTGAGATTATTCCAGTACATGAAGTCCAGAGTCTTGATTAAGGTTACTAGGGTTGATATCTGAAGATGGTATTTTCTTCATACCTCACAACCCCTGGGCAAAGTGAGAGCGAGTGACTGGTGTCAGGGGAAGGAAGCTTCTCGAGGCTTAGAAAGTTATTTCCTAGGCTCCATGTTTCATTGCACCAAATTGTGTAACGCTTGGCACTCCTTGTTTAAAATGCCTACATTCCCTTGCTGTGTTTCCTCATTGTATGTGATGCAGTATGCTAAAAAGTGAGAGCTTGCGTTAGCTATGGACTAAGTTAAACCCCAGAGGCTTCTGAAAGTTGTGTAAGAAAGTCTTTAGTTTGATAGCACAGTTTCATTTAGAGGGAGGAATAGCAAACATTTCCCTGTGCAGCAGGCAGCTGCATGGGCAGCTGTTATCTAAAGCTAACAGTACATTTATGTGCATAGGTATGGAAGGAGAGAGGATAAATATCAGCAGCATTGTGGTATGAAAACACCAGGTCACATTCTGCCCTCAGGTAAATCTTACACAGCCCTGATGAAGTACTGAGGTGCTGTACTTAGGGCTGAAAGCAGACTTGGGTCTACAGCCAGGAGAAGCAGCGTTCAAAAGTAGGGATGCCAGTCTTTCAGGTTTGCTCCCAGTCTGGGCTGCCTGTTGTAAAGGGCTTGTCGCAAAAAAAAATAATAAAAATGTTTGTCCTTTATGAATCCAAGCCCTTGTAGAGAAGCCCTGTACAGTATTATTTCAATTACTTTTTGTAATTCTGGGTATTTATTTCAGGCCACTGTGTAACTGCAATAAAGAATTCTGCATGGAAACCATCATTAATCTGTTGCAGATAAAGCAGGGGATTTGGGGTTAGTGTCCCAGAGTAAGTGCTGGAAGAAACATGGCTGAAAAAAAAATTCGGAAAGGAGGAGCTAAAATCACTTGAATTCAAATATCAAATCTTTAGCAGGCTCTGAGTTTCAGGGAGGGGCAGGGGTTGTTTTTGAGTTTGTTTGGGTGGGTTGGACTGACTGTATAGGGATCAGAATAATGGATTTCCCATGAGATAGTCAAAAGAAGATTATAAAATCAGGATATGTTTATTATGATTGTCTGCACTGTTACATATATTTCATATGGTTTAAGACCAACCTCACCCCCAACACTAAGTAATTGAACGTAACCAAGAAATTACATGATTTGATATAGGACACATAGAAGAAATTACATTTTTTATTTTTTTTGTTTTAACCTCTGGGCATTTTCTTAGCCATAGAAAAAAGGGAAGGTGTAGCCACAGGAAGATGGAAATGCTGGGGTCTTACAAAGTGCCTGTATGTGCATAGAATCATAGAATCATAGAATGTTAGGGATTGGAAGGGACCTCGAAAGATCATCAAGTCCAATCCCCCTGCCAGAGCAGGAATGCCTAAATTATGCCACACAGGAACGTGTCCAGGCAGGTCTTGAATGTCTCCAGAGAAGGAGACTCCACAGCCTCTCTGGACAGCCTGTTCCAGGGCTCCGTCACCCTCACTGAGAAGAAGTTTCTTCTCGAGTTTAAGCGGAACCTCTTATGTTCCAGTTTCAGCCCATTACCCCTTGTCCTATCAGTGGTTGTCACCGAGAAGAGCCTGGCTCCATCCTCGTGACACTCACCCTTGATATATTTGTAAACATTAATGAGGTCACCCCTCAGTCTCCTCTTCTCCAAACTAAAGAGCCCCAGCTCCTTCAGTCTTTTCTCATAAGGGAGATGATCCACTCCCTTAATCATCCTAGTTGCCCCGTGCTGGACTCTCTCCAGCAGTTCCCTGTCTTTCTTGAACTGAGGGGCCCAGAACTGGACACAATATTCCAGATGGGGTCTCACCAGGGCAGAGTAGAGGTGAAGGAGAACCTCTCTTGACCTACTAACCACCCCCCTTCTAATACACCCCAGGATGCCATTGGCCTTCCTGGCCACAAGGGCACAGTGCTGGCTCATGGTCATCCTGCTGTCCACCAAGACTCCCAGGTCCCTTTCCCCTACACTACTCTCTAATAAGTCATTCCCCAACTTATACTGGAACCTGGGGTTGTTCCTACCCAGATGCAAGACCCTACATTTACCCTTGTTATATTTCATTAAATTTTTCCCCGCCCAACCCTCCAGCCTGTCCAGGTCTCGCTGGATGGCAGCACAGCCTTCTGGCGTGTCAGCCACTCCTCCCAGCTTGGTGTCATCAGCAAACTTGCTGATAGTACTCTCTAGTCCCTCATCCAAGTCATCGATGAATATATTGAATAATACTGGTCCCAGTACCGACCCTTGAGGCACTCCACTGGGTACAGACCTCCAACCAGACTCTGCCCCATTGACCACAACTCTTTGGCTTCTTCCCCTTAGCCAGTTCACAGTCCACCTCACTACCCGAGAGTCTAGACCACACTTCCTCAGTTTAGCAGCAAGGATGCTGTGGGAGAATTGCACGAAATACGATGGTTTTAGGAAGTGTGTCCATTTCTAGTTGCCTCTGACTTTACGAGAAGATGGGTAGGCACCAGCCAGGGCCAAGTGCTGCACGGCGGCTGCTGCTGGGTGGGAGATGCCCCCATGGGAGCCCCTTTCCAGGGATGCTGGGGAGGAAGCTGGGATGCTGGTTCCCAGCATGGCTTGCAGCATTGCCTGCTGGCCCACCTCTGCGTCGCTCTTTGGCCCTGGCTTTGCGGTTCGAGTCTCTGATAAGCTGGGAGGTTGTGTTTGGGTTAACCGTGATTCGCCGTGTTAAAACTCAGCTGGGTGAGGTCTTCTTAAATTATCCATCGATAGCGTTTTCTTGCGAAGTCTGTCAGGGTTTGCAAGTTGCGGTGCAGTAGAAAACAGAAAGGGGGGGGGGGGAAGAAGAAAACGTGTTAAGCTTTGAACTACATGTTGTCTACAAACTGCCATTAGGCATGACTGTGTATTTATTAGTTCACAGCTTTGTGAGATTCTGCTTTCATTAATATTGAGAATTAATCTGCACTGTGTTTTTCTGCAGCATTAGCAGCAATCCTTCTGCTGAATACAAATAAGTTTTTTTGCTGCATTCCAGATTCAACTATGGGTAAAGGTTTAAAGAGGGTATTTATGGGGCACCTGCATGGAGTAGGGGATTCTGTCCTGGGTGCTTGGGAGGGTTGTATTTGGCTTTTTTTGTTGTTTTCAAGTGAAACTACTTTCTGCAGCAGTCCAGGCTAACAGGTGGGTTATTTACATCTCCTTTCTGGCTTTTTTTTTTTTTTTTTTCCCCCAAGTGTTTGATCCTGTAAAGGCTTGGGAGTTCATAGCTTATTTCCATCCAAAGAGAATTTGGTCCTTTTATACATTGGCAAAATCTCAGGACAATAATTGGTTTGTGGATCTTGCTTGATTTCTGAAAACAGAAGGGCTTTGTAAGCAACAACTAGCCCTGCAGTACCTGGGAAGCCTGCAAAAGGTACTGAACAACTTCTGCCCTTAACTAATGCATTTACAAGGATACTTGCAGACTGGCTGGATTGAGCCCTGAAGAGGGGTGGAGACTTCTCCCTGGACAAGGAACCCAATGCCAATCTTGGGCGTGTTGTGTTTGCTCTTGTTTTCTCCCAAGTCAAGACAGACGTATTCCTTTGCCCAACCACTTGTCCCTTGCCCTCGCCAGAAGTTTTTGGGTGGCTGAGCACACACAGGGCTGATCTGGGTCTCTGGGCAAAGCTTTGTAAGAAAGAAAAGCAGTTTATAGCTGGATGGTTTGGGTTTGCTCTCCCCCAGGCACGAGCACTGGTTAATTTGCTGCCCCCAGGGTATTTGTACCTGCAGCCTTTTTCTTTGGGGTGAGGAGGGACAGAAAGTGCTGGGTGATGGCTGTTCATCATGTGATTTGATTCAAAAGGTGCTCCCTCCCCACAGGGTTTTATTTATTTTTAATTGATTTTTTTTTTCTTTACACACATTGGAGAGGCAAGGCAAAATCCCCTTGATCTTCACAGTGTTTTGAAAACGAATGATGGAGAAAACGTTTGTTCTTCAAGCTTCGTTTTGCATCTCGGTCCTGGGCCCCATTTTATTGGCAATTTAAATCCATTAGAAACAAGTCTCCACAGATCCTGTTATGTACAACAGCTTCCCATCTAAATTTGAAACGTAATCATGCACAAACATTGACTTGACCAGTATTGCTAGTGGCGTTCATGTTAAGTGGACAGTTAGAGGCTTAATGACCCCTTTGAAACCAAGTGCTTGCTTTCTGTGTCACATATTGATGGTACTGTGCAGGCAGGCAATTGAATTTTATTTTATTTTTTCTTCTCAGTGATTTTTAGAAAACATTTTAACTGATGGCATGGTTTGTCTGCTCCATTTCCCATGCTGGTTAAGATCGAGCTGTTTGGACAGGGCCGTGTGCCCCACGTGCCATCAAAGCCTGGCTGGTTCACATAACATCCTCTGTTTTTCCTCTCAAATTTGGTGAACACTCATCTTGCCTTCCCAATCATCATGGCAAGAAGAGAAGGTTCCAGTTGAATGAGAAATTTATATATAACATTGAATGTTTTCTTTGGTGAACGCAGTCACCAGGAGGTCTGCTTGTGGTGTGAAGTGTGAAGTAAAGGCAAGGAGGCCCTAATGCTTGGTTATAGAATCATAGAATGGTCTAGATTGGAAAGGACCTTAGAGATTATCTAATCCAACCTCCCTGCCGTGGGCAGGGATGCTTCTCAGCTAAGCCAGGTTACTGAAGGCCTCATCCAACCTGGCCTTGAACACCTCAAGGGAGAGGGCATCCACAACTTCTTTGGGCAATTTATTCCAGAGTCTTCCCACCCTTGTACTAAAGAATTGTTTCCTAAGATCCAGTCTAAATCTATTTTCCTTTAACTTAAATCCATTTCCCCTTGTCCTGTTGGTGGACACTTTTGTAAAAAGTCCCTTCCCAGCCTTCCTGTAGGTTCACTTCAGGTATTGGAAGACAGCTATAAGGTTCCCCCAGAGTCTTCTCTTTTCAAGACTTAAAAAATGCCAGTTCTCTTAGCCTATCCTCACTGCACAGGTGCTCCAGCCCACCCCCCCCCCCCCCCCCAACTGTTTTTTGTAGTGTGCTTTTTGTGATATGGCTGAAAGGTGGACAGAGCAAAAATCTCTAAATACCTGGTGTCTGAGTATCTGTGATGAATGAAAATGTACCACACAATGGTCTAAAGTGCAACCGATCAAAAAAGTAGTTGCTGGAGGCTGTGGGATGAAATATGTAGGGACACACATTTTTTATGGCACTTAGCAGCAGTTTAACCCAGGGGAGTACAGCAGGGGCCAAATTCTCCAATCTTTTTACATGAGATTGGCTTTTAGGCTCCTGCTCCTACCAGACAAACATCTGCATCACCCACTGGCACTGACTGAGACCTTGGACTGTTGGGTGAATATGTCCAACTAAACTCTGAGGAACATGAATGAAAGCAAGTTAAGGTTTTGCACCTTGCTATTTGTAGTTTCTCATCCCATTATGAATTATATTAACTTTAAAAGGCATCTGGTAAAACCAAGAACAAACTGAACTTGTCATTGCTCCTCTTATGTGGGTCTGGGACTCATAAAAGACTTGGACATGGGATGAAGCACCCTCAGTGAGAGCCCCTGGCAGCTGCCCAGAACAGCTGCAGAGATGCTGCAGCCTCCGCCTGCAAAACGAGAGTGTTGCAATAGGCAGCCACTCCTGAGCATAAGGGTCTTTCTGGCTAAGCTGCGCTCTTCCACAGAAGAATGTTCTCCCAAAAACAAAGACCGAGAGGCAGTTGCCTCCTGGAATCAGCCTGGGGGCTCAGATAACATCTTTCAAGATGCCACCCTGCAGACAAGTGATTGAACAAGCATTTGTATGTGTCATCTCTCTGGGATGCTTTGGGAATGCTTTTTTTTTTGAGGCATTCTGTGTTCCCCAAAGTTGTGTGTGCATAACCAAAAGGCAAATACCCTCTTGCATAGTCAGTAAACCTCTCCTGCAAAATCTTGCATTGTTCATTCCTCATTAGTGTTAAGGGAAACCTTGCTTCCAGATCAAGCACAGATCTTCCTGCCTCTTGACAAATGCCTCTTCTTCTGGAGAAGCACTACAGAAAGTTGAAGGAATCCTGAGGAGGGGTGGGGAGAGTTATTGCTATTTTGGCGGGTCCGGAACCAAGGAGGTTTCTGAACTCTCAGTTCTGCCTTTGGAAAACTCATTGTCACATTGTGTAGTAGGAGCTCTGCTTACAAAGGGATAACATGCTGCCCTTGGTTTATGGAAATGTACAGTGGGTCTGTACCCTCGGGTGGTTTATTCTAACAGCAGTAGAGCTAGGATTCCTTTAAAGTCCTAAATTAAAGGGTAACTTTTATTTTTCTTCCTGAGCTGTGCAAGTTGGCTGTTTGCAGTATTCCAGAGAGGCAGCAAAATTACTGTTGGCTTTCCCACAATAAATGCTTGACCTTCCCCACCATTTAAGCATTAGCAGATTCCCTGCCCTGTGTATGGGGGTGGAGAGAGGAACTGTGGAGTTACTCGCACGTACTGATGCACACGCACATGTTTGTTAGTAGCTTCTAGCAAGCACTTGGCCTGCACTCTGAAGGCAGCGCTGGGGGATTTGTTTCCTCCTCTGCTCAAGGCTGGATGTAAAACAGTTATGTTGCAAAACGACAAATTATGTCAAAACATTCACTCTCTGCATCTTGCATCACCTCTCAAGTTTGCTGGGGGAAACATGTAACATTTGTTGGTGTGTGCGTCTGTGCATCCTCCTGTGCTCAACCCAAAGGGCTCTGGGTGTACTTGGCTTTTTCCTCTAAGCTCTCCATGTTCATGCACCGATCTGTCAACCTGGCGATGATCGCCAAAGTTGAAACCTCATCTGTGCGTGATGCTGATCACCAAGACATAGCGTGAAATGACATTTTCCCCCATTACGTTTTCTGTGAGTCTCAGACCTCAGCGGCTTGTGAGCTTTATGTAAGCTGATGGACGTGAAAGGGGTGCTGAGCACTGTAGGTGTAGGGTAGGGAGAGGGGCAGGGAGGGTGGTTTCAGGGCTGCACACATTTGTTACCTTCCTGCCATGCTCACAACAGAACAGCGGGGGCTTTGTGACACTTCAGATGTTTTTTTCAGTTCAGTTGCTCAGTCCTGGCTTTTGTTTTGTACATTACTATAGTTTCACATTTCACTATCAATTGTTCATTCACCATGCCAGAAATAGGAAGCTTGGAGAAAAGTACCAATCCAGCCATGTGTAGTTTAAGGGAAGATGAGCAAATACTTGCGTCGGAGGTGATTGGCTTGGTGAGTTATGCTCCCGTTCAGATGGAGCAGATGAGCCTTGCCTGGCACATTGGAGCCAAGCGTGAAAATAACAGGCATGGGTTGCATCCATGGCAGATCCTGAGCTGTTACCTCTGAGAATAAACCAGACAAAACGGTGACTGTATGCTTCTAATAGTATCTGTAGGACCTTATAAATTGCAGAACGCATTAAAACAGAGTAAAAATACACAGTGTATTACAAATCCAGAAAACTATTGCTAGTTACCTGCTTCGCTGGGCTAAGGTTACATCCTGGGATGGAAAATGTGAGGCTCTCCTTAGCCTGCATGTTCTGCAATAACATTTTATCAGCAGGCAAATTCTCATTAAATACACCCCATTGGCTGGGCTCAGGCTGCCAATTTTTTGAGTGGAAACACTGTATTAACTTGGCTGTTCCCTGCAGGATATTACTCTTGGAAAATTATAACAAAGCGAACAATCCCCACATCAGCATTTTTCGTTTATAGCAGGCCATAATTTACAGTACAGTATGGATCTGTGCCTGCCTGGAGAATTCCCCGTCTGCCGTGGCAGGGAACGGCATGCATTTCTGTATTTGCCCAAAGAAAGCATTTGTCTTAAATGTACATGGCAGTTTGGATACGCATGCTCAGCGTTTCTCTGTATATTGCTTATAACAACTCATTATCAACTGACTGATCCCAGACTTCACATCATTTTTGGGACCACAGTTTATCTCCTTCGTGCAAATGACACATGCTTCCCAGTGCCAAAAGGAAAGGACATGGTTGTGTCCCTCAACCCACCAGATCCGTGCAATAACTCAGTCGACGTGAAGACTTTAAAGGGTAAGGAAAAGAAGCTCTTCAGATGCTAAATAAAAATCCAGCACTGAACTTTTTAAAGGAGGAGTTTCAGGGCACTCCACTAAGATGACTAAGCAAGCTATCTCCTTGCACTCTAGAAATTTAATACTTGTACCATCTATAATCGTTTACTTAGCTGTATAAAGACAATGCAGTGGCTGCATTTAAATTTTGGAAGCTTTAAGCAAACACTGTCCCGAATGTCTGTGAGAAGAGTGGAAAATTTTGCTATTACAGGAAAGGGAGAAGAAACCATTTTTTTTTTTCTGTGAAGTTTTCTTTGACAAAGTTAAGCACTTTACTGTGTGTTCATAGGTACCATCCTCTGAGTAGTTGTTCACTTTTGTTTGCATAACAATTTGTATCGGTAAATGAAAACACAGTTCAAGCTATTCACTTTGGCAGTTTTTTTTTAATGAGGGAATGCAAACACTGAGTTGTAGCAAGCTGGAAGAGGTCTGAGATCTGGAGGGGAACCAACCCCTAGTGTCCACAGAGGTGTGGTTGTTAGTGCATTTCTATGTATTTACTTACATGTATCCATGGAAATGTATGTATATTCATATTTTCACATATCTGTTGCATAGAAACCTTGCTTCTTTAAAAACATTATCTTTGTGGGGTTTTTTCTTTTTTTTTTTTCAGGTGACTTTAGTCTAATTTTTTTTCAGGGATTTCATGACAATGGGAGGAGAGCTATTCCAGTGCCAGTCCTTCTGAGAGTGCCAGCCTTAGATACACAGTTTGTGTTATATTGTTGTATGTTAAGAAATAAAATTAAATAAAATTCACTTGGGGAAATATAGGGTTTCTTCCATCAAAAACTTTGTTTTCTTTTATGCTGGAGCATTTGGCAGAGGATGATGGGAAAGTATGCTTCCCTTAATGACATTAGAGATGCAGAGAAGGGGGCAGACCATTAGAGATGGTCTGTGTTAGTGTCGTTAATTCCCATCAACTCCAGTAGGGCCTCTCCCTTTCATATTCAGTTTCATTTGACTTAATATTCCGCTTCAAAAGAGGGCAATTAAACAAAAGGTCTGCGCTTTGTGCCAGCACCTTTGAAGCCAACCATGAGACTCCATTCCCAGAGGATGAAAGATAATTTCCAAGGAGGCCTAAAACTTCTAGTGTGTAAACAAAATAAGTGGATGGTTTTACTAAATGACTGTGTTTATTAATAATTATATTAACTGCCTCTTAGGGGTCTACACCCCTTGATTTTTGCATTATTGTTCTACTAACCAACCAGCTCAGTCTTTTCAACACCAGGGAGGTGTAGTGAGTGATGGCTGGTGCTGTTTCTGCCCACCTTGTCCTACTGCTTGAAAAACAGGATGAAAGTGAAGCTGCTAGATCTCTGTTTCCCCAACATGTTTTTTAAGAAAGAAGGCAGCGGACAGTTAGATGATGGGAGAGTATGATGGCAGGTGATGATATTGTATGGAAGGACCTTCTGGGGACTCCAGAAATTCACATTACATTCATTACTGTCCTGTGGTTGTGCCATTAGAGTTACAGGTCTCTTTGGTGTTTTTTGCTTTTTTTTTTTCTTTTCCTTCTTTTAAACATTGAAATACGTTCAACAAGACTAGGTTCTCCATTCCAAATTCGTTATTAAGAGTTACATATTTGATGCCTTTGTGGGTGGGCTTATAGAAACCTGATCTTACTTCATGCTCTTTGCATAATGAAGACCAAAAAGTAATAACACCTCTGGGGGATTGTGATAATTGAAACCTGATTCCTAGGTATTTAAGCATATTAACGTCTTTAAAGACAAGACCAGAAACTGCTGGGAACATCCAAGGCTTCATACATATTTGTGGGAGGGGAAAAAAAGTTCATAGCTTTTATTTTTTTTTTTTTTTTTAAATTCGGTCTTCTCATTGGTTCTTGAAAACATAATGTGAACTGCAGGATTAAATAAGCAGGAGCAGCATATAAAATATTGATTTTGATTTTCAGCCCTGCCACTCACTAAGAGGAAAGTAGGTGTGTCCCGTGGGGTTACATCTCCGTTGAAATTTGCTTTCAACTAGGTGGGGTTGAGCAGCAGAGTTGCTTTCCTGTACTTCACAGGTGGAAGTGCAGTGACCTGGAAAGACCACACCGGAACTCGCCCCCTTAAGCTTATGGGCTATTCACAATTATGCTCTGCAAAGGTGTTCGTGCCTCTCAAAGATCTGTGGGATTAGTAAGCGAAGATAAGGTTGGTCAGTGGCACAGTGTGACCTGTTAGCCTGACCCAAGCCGGCTGTGCAAAGAGAGAGCAGAGGAAGCTAAAGGA
This sequence comes from Trogon surrucura, assembly GCA_020746105.1. Taxonomy (NCBI): domain Eukaryota; kingdom Metazoa; phylum Chordata; class Aves; order Trogoniformes; family Trogonidae; genus Trogon; species Trogon surrucura. Next base: position 22,553,801 of record CM036622.1, on the reverse strand, counting down.
GGAGACAGGGATGTGACTAAATGGAAGGTAGATATTACTTGCTGCTTTTCAGCTGAAAGGTATCCATCTACTTTTCACCTTCCAAAAGAGAAGGTATGTTGTTTTGGTTAGTCACTGGGTTCATGGCATGGTTCAAGCCAACTGGGACAAAAACCACGCAGTCTACAGTTCACTCCTCCCCCTGCCCCATTTCCACAGTGATGTGGAGGGAGAAAATTCAACTAAAAAAAGCCCAAGGGTTTGAGATTAAGGATAAGGAGGGTAATAATCTACCATTTAAGATGATGCATAAAGAACCAGAGCAACTTGGGGAGAAAAACACAGATTTAATTCTGATTCACTACCACCATTTACAAAGTAGGATAATAAGAGGAATACATCAATAAATACAACCTGATCTTAAATACACTTTGCTCCCCCAACTCTCCCATCTTCCCAGCTACCTGCTTCCCTCCCACCCCATCAGGGCAAGGGGGGGCAGGCGTTGGGGGGTTTGGTCTATCTGGTCATTACTCATTGTCCACGGCAGCTCCTCCTTGAGAAAGAGGGCTCTTCACAGTCTCTCCTTTCTGCCATGTGGCCTCCACCTCATGGGAGGCAATCCTCTTCCTCCTCATGAGGCCCTCAGGGCCATGAATTGCTTCAGGCACATCCGCCATTGACACTCTGCACTCTCACATAGGGCTCTGCATGTGCCTGGATGTTCTCGCTGCTGTTGATCCCCTCAACTGTCAGGCAGTCACCTTCCTGCATCTCAGCCACCACAGGCTTCTGGGAAGGGTCCGACTCTGGCAGCCTTCTCCCTCTCCTTCTCCTCTGGGACTCTTCTACCCCTGTTTCTTCTCAGGGTTCTTTTCCTTTGTTCTCCTCTCACCTCACCCTCCTCGAACAGAAAAAACTCCCCAACATTAAAGACAGGACAGCTCACAAAACGAGACAAAACCAAAAGACAGAGATAGAACAATGGGGTCACCTCTTGAATACCTGGATGGCAGAGGCACTGATTGGCATGGCCCTGGCCAGAGGCAGGTACAACTCTTACCTGGGGGTGGGGGAGGCTCTCAATTTTTGTACAAGTCTACCTCTGCTTTTACAAAACAACCCACCAGACTCAAACCCATGACAGTTCAAAACCTAAGACTTGGCTGTAATGAAATGTGAAAAAATAAAGTAAATAAATGAGAGAGCACACTTGTTTTCCGTAAGGCTAATTTGAGGAGGTTGGATACAATTCAAAATACCCTCCAACCCCAGCATTTTAATACTATAAATTATTCTATAATTCTATACTTAGTAGAATACGTATGCAAAATATAGCAACTTGTAGCTCCAAATTTCGACCTTTCTGCAGAACTTTTCTCTGCCAATAAAAGTGCTTCATGAAATTCATTTTTTTCCTATACTCCTTTTCAATCCTAATTCTGCATTTGCAACACAAAGCTTGGCTTCCTTAAGCACCAGGGGTCAAGTTGAGACACATTTTTCTGAATCAGGCTGGAATGGCTGAAGGAGCCCATTCTCCCCAACAGTGCTGAGCCCACCAGAGGGTCTGCAGGGAGAAAAGTCTCTCCATTTCTGGATTGTGAATCTAACCACCTTCATTTAAATCACCACTGAGCTAACTCCAAACCGTGTACAACAACTGACCGTAGTGTAACAAAAGTGAAAATTCAAAAAGCCTGGGGAAGTAATTTGGGTTCTTCGGGATGGAGACATTCAGCACAAATCCTAAGGTCTTGGAGTAGGCTGCGTGAGTAAGAAGAGATTGGCAGGGTTGACTTTTGTAGTGTAGACAGCTTCCTCCTGGCACAGCAGTAGGATTAACAGAGCATCAGGGTCTGATAAAGCTGAAATAATTGCTCTCGGCACATAGTCTGTGCAGCTAAAACTCAGAAGGCTGCACGTGCAAGGGCTTTTGTTTTGATCTGGAAGAAATAGACATGCTGATATGCAAGTTTGAGTTAATAAGAAATCAGGACATGCCGTGTGTGGTGCCACACCTGAAAGGCCTAATCAGACCTCTAGAGCTAAACTGAGATTGAGTGAGTGATGTTGTAGAGAGTCTACTCTCTCTCTGTGAGGAGTGGCAAGATGGAAGAACTTCTCGTATCCCATCATATGACTCATGTTTGCACTGGATCTATTTCCTTCCTTTGATAGAGAAGTGATTTGCTAGGCTCACGGGCCCACAGGACTGTGTCTGTTACCAGTTTTAAAAGCATGTAGGATTTCTGGATCACATAAGTGTAGGTAGGATTTAAGGTGCTTCATTTCTTCCAGGAGGGAGGCAGAACATTGCAGCTGGAGAGGCTAATGGGCAGTTCCCAATGTGTATTGGCTGCTTTGCCCTTAAGGGTCTTCTGGCCTCCCTTCAAAAAGGAAATTGTTTTTATACCCCTGGCTTTGAAGTTGTTGATAGTTTCTGGCTGTCCTGGTGAGTTCTTGGGATTCTCCTGATCTTCTGTGTGGAAACTGGACACTTGCCACCTGCACAGGTCGGTGTGAGCCGTTCCCACTGGGCTCTTGCTGAAGCATCAAATATGTCAAGGCTGTTCTAACCTGTTGTTGGGATGTCTCCAAGTTCTTGTAGATAACATGGTTGTATTCCATACGTTTGTCTTTGGGGAGAGATTTCTGGGTCTCTTCACAGAATCACAGAATGTCAAGGATTGGAAGGGACCTCGAAAGATCATCAAGTCCAATCCCCCTGCCGTAGCTACATAGGAACGTGTCCAGGCAGGTCTTGAATGTCTCCAGAGAAGGAGACTCCACAACCTCCCTGGGCAACCTGTTCCAGTGTTCCGTCACCCTCACTGAGAAGAAGTTTCTTCTCGAGTTTAAGCGGAACTTCTTATGTTCCAGTTTCAACCCATTACCCCTTGTCCTATCAGTGGTTGTCACCGAGAAGAGCCTGGCTCCATCCTTGTGACACTCACCCTTGATATATTTGTAAACATGAATGAGGTCTCCCCTCAGTCTCCTCTTCTCCAAACTAAAGAGCCCCAGCTCCCTCAGCCTTTTCTCATAAGGGAGATGCTCCACTCCCTTAATCATCCTAGTTGCCCCGTGCTGGACTCTCTCCAGCAGTTCCCTGTCTTTCTTGAACTGAGGGGCCCAGAACTGGACACAATATTCCAGATGAGGTCTCACCAGGGCAGAGTAGAGGGGAAGGAGAACCTCTCTCGACCTACTAACCACCCCCCTTCTAATACACCCCAGGATGCCATTGGCCTTCCTGGCCACAAGGGCACATTGCTGGCTCATGGTCATCCTGCTGTCCACCAAGACTCCCAGGTCGCTTTCCCCTACACTGCTCTCTAATAAGTCATTCCCCAACTTATACTGGAACCTGGGGTTGTTCCTACCCAGATGCAAGACTCTACACTTACCCTTGTTATATTCCCACATTTCAGATTGGTACTTGCCTGTATGCGTTTAAATGCCCATGGCCAACACTTCAGACTGTTAAATCCGTTCTGCATGAGACACACAGAGGTCTAACGCTTAGACCTTGGTTGGAGGAGTAAAGCTGTATGTTTTGCTTGTGTTGTCCTATTCCTCAGCATTTGCAAGAGCAAAGGGTTTGAGCGTAGTGCTGAAACACCGAAGGTCGTGGGATCGTTCGGTCCCCATGTGTTGCCTGATCTAGTTGAGAGGCATCCCTGCCCATGACAGGGAGGTTGGATTAAATGATCTCTAAGGTCCCTTCCAACCTAGGCCATTCTATGATTCTGTGAAAATGCTGTTCAGTGGGCAGCTAATGTGGAATACGGGATCCGTTAGACATCTCTTATACCAGTGCTGCTTCTCTATCAGGGAGTTGTTACCTTTAGGTTTCTCAAAATGCCTGCCCTGGGGTCACAGACACGCTATAAGGCTGCTTGTGAAGAAAATTACTGTAACCAATCTTTTATGAATGGGACACATTGAAGTCAGGAGAGAGACTTGTACTCATCTGGGATAGTTACTGGGTTTTTTTATCTTTCTCTGGAAAATGTAGAACAACAATCTGTCCTTTTGTGCTGAGGTGGTAGATCTGATGAGTAGCTCGCTATCTGGGAAGATCATTACGTGCAATTAGGAGGTGTAATGCTACTGAGACTAATGGCAATTGTCCTGTTTTGTACAGGTGCTTGTATCATGTTTTATATTTCAGTTGACTATTTCTTTTAAGGTGTGTTGTTCCTGTGTGTCATCTGTTCCTTCAGCCCCTTCTAGATGACAGTGTTCTCTGTTTGTATTACCAAGCAAGCATAAACTTCCTGTGGACTAAATCTTCGGCTTAAGCACGGGATGCTTGCTTGAATCTGTGGATTTTGTAGTCTGAACTAAAAACCAGAAGACAAAAAAAGCTTCAGACGATGTGGTGGAGGAACATTTTAGTGGAGAAATTTCAGCTCCACCAGTCATTACTCATCGAAATTCAGCGGTTGCGCTTAGCCTGTGTGGGAGGGACACCGCAATTCCAGACTGTAGAGAGGAAGCATAAATAAAGGATGTTGCCCCAGAAAGAAATTTAGATTATTTTCACAGTGAAACTGTGTTTGTGTGTGTGCGCTGTTGACCCTGTGGCCCTGATAGCAGGGGAGGATGTGACTTTGACTGTTAACTTTAGCAGAATTTTGGTTAACAGTTCCTGTGGTTAGTTTTAAAACGAAATGATAAAACTGTAAAGAAGTTTTTCTGCAGCGGCTTCATGCCCTGAAATCTCTACTCCTCTTGCATCAGAGATCTAACCCATTCTGTTTCACATGTACTTTTCTAAAGCTCAGGTTTAACTATGTGTTTTCTTGAAGCATTTAAAATAAGATAGTGTATTTTCAAGTGTCTTAAGAGATGGAAGGAAGAATGGAAGTTAGAAGTATGGAGTAGTTATTAGGAGGCTGAACAGACCCTCTGATTAATGTAGAAGGCTGGAATGACTTTTCATCAGAGCTGTGCGTGCCAGGCCATGTCTGAGCAGGAATATATTTTCTTGGTTAATAAACATTTGTTCTTTGCCTGGGGTGCTAAACAACCCTGTTGTTCTGTTCCACGATGTGGAACACCTCAGTGAGCTTTACAAAGGAGACAAAAAAAAAAAAATCAACTTGGCTGAGCAGAGCTCCTTGTGTTTATATTAAAAGCTGGAACACACTCCCCCTCTTCTGCCTTGAACTTCTTGATCGGTGAAACTGCTCCCTGCCCTTGCTGAAGAGCTTCAAGTTGAGACAGTTTCTGAGCAGCAGCCCTTGACTCCCCGGTTTCGGCTCCAGGATCCCTTGCAGTAACAGTAAGGCAGGAGCCAGCGTCCCCTCTGGGTCATCTGGTGGCATAAGGACAGTGGCCTTACCTCCACAGAGAAGGGTCTCCAGAAGGAGCCCTTGGGCTCTCCAGCCCCATGTTCACAAGATGTGGTTGCATCTTGAATTCCAGCACTACCCTTGATGGAAGAGCTGTACCAGTGTGAGCAATAGGGTGAATGTAAACTGACGTATCAGTGTGACTTCGTGTGTGGCCAAATACACTCTGAAAAGTCAAAGCAGATTTGGAAAGTTGAAAGCTGTTTAATGGCGAGCGGATGCTTCTAAAGAGCACAGTATGTGGGTGGTGGCGCAAGAGAAGACAGTGTATGTGTGCGAAGCTGAGCAAGAATTAGCTCTGTACTAAAGCACTACTGTTGATTAAAACCTATATACTCCTTTATTTATTTCATTGCACTTAGAAAGGGCTGCTTCTGGTATTATAAACGTTGGCATTAACCCAGCTGATACCACGTACTGTAGTTTTGTAATTTTTTAGCAGAACCATTTTCTTGCGAAATAAAAAAAAATAAATAAAAAAAAGATAAAAAACTGGAAAGAAAAGAGATGGAGAAACAATGCTACAAGCCCGTTATTAATGCATCAAGTTTTGTTTGTGGCTTTTTTGTTTGTTTGTTCCTAATAGACTTGTGCCTTGCAAGCCTTTAAATACAGTGTGCAGTTAAACATTTGTTGGGGGCTTGTGTTTGTTCTTTTTCAGAAAATACAAATTGGTTTGATCCTCACTTTTTGTTTAGGAGGAAGACTTGAAAAATCACTGTTACACAAAACCTAACTGAAATGATAAAATTAGTGAACTTTATACATGGCACAGGCATGAAATGGAGAGCTATTCATATGCTTCTAAAAATTAGTGAATCACGTCCACTTAATGTAAATTGAATTGTATCTTCTGCCCTGGTCTCTGGGTAGCAGAGGTTTAGCACTACTTTGTTGCAGCTTTTCATATTCATGACAGCAGATATCAGAGAACAGATAAAAACAGTTCACTTGGGGGTTCAACTCCAGTAATATATTGTGTCTGCTGAGAACAACTTAGCTTTTGTTAGAATGAATATCGTTCTTTATCTAGGTTTTTTTCATGCAAATTATAAAATAATGTATGCTATGCTGAGAAAGACGATATGATTCCACTTATAATTGTAAGATGGCAATTATTCAAGCATTATTCAAGAAAAATCTAATAATGATGTAATACAGTTTGGACTCTCATCAGACTCGAAAGACCCAGTTTGTTTCCTTGGCAAAGTTATCAATCCCCAAGTCAGAATTTCAATCAAGACCACATCCATTACAGGATGTTACCTGGCTGATTCAGCCCTTTGCCTTTCTTTCGTGGAATTTAACAGAGCCGATAAGCTTTTCAGAGCAGTTATTGCCCTTCCCCGCCTCCGCAGCAGTAACTTTTCAGTGATTCACAGGTTGGAAGAGAAGCTCCTGGACTTCCCAGGAGGGTTTGAGAGCTGCATTCTCCAGTCCACAACCATTTCTTGACCTCTCTGGGAGACTCAGGAATTTCACAGCAGTTAGGGTAGGAGGTTTTGGTGTTTTTTTTTCTTTCGCTTTTGGTTTATTTACGGCGCATCTGGAAGCATTTGTAACCCAGCATAGGCTGTCCTGGTTGTGTCCCAGGCTGGAGCAGGGAAACGGTGTGGCTGCAGAAGGCTGTTTCAGCCATCATATGTAAAGTAGTTTTGCACTGGGAGAAAGATTCCTCCCTCCCACCCTCAGCACTCCCTTAGGATGTTCACTTTTGGAATTGTGTCTGTATTTGGCCAAAAGGACCATGCTTATTTCAAAAACATCCTGTAAACGAGCCTTTCTGAAATTTGGTTGCTATCCGATACCTTTTTAAAAAACTATTGTATTGAATCTCCATTGCAGCTTCTTCTGAAACAAGATTGAGGTTGAAACTTTTGGCTTTGCTCCATCCCCGAGTTAAACATCGCTAAAGTCCATGCCACTGGTTGAATGTTCAGCCATTAAGCAGGACTTAAGCTAATTGCTGTACTGATTAAACAGCAGTTGTCACCACTCCCTTAAGTGAGTTACCTGGGAGATATTCTTGTCAAGCAATAATAAAACAACCTCCGAGAAAGTGGAGGTAAATTGGTGTATATGGGTGTAATTAAATATAGTTATTATGGAATCTGCAACAGGACCACACTTGAATTTGTAATTTTACTAGAGTGTGTTTTTTCTCTGTGGAGCTTTTTCAGTATTTTCCTGAAAACACATGAATTTTATTTCTACAAACTAGTTTTGCAAACAGCATGTTCTCTTGTTTGTTTGCTGAAAAGCAGATGGAATGAAACACGTAGCACGATGTTCACACGTGCAAATGTTTGAACTGAGCAAGCACAGAAGGTGTTTGTTTGCAGTTGCATGCATTCCTGAGCTGAAAAATCTGGTCTATAGTTCATAAATACCTCTTGGATCTCTCAGGATAAAAGACACTCAGTAAATAGAATTATTTTTATAATTGCTCTACAGTGTAGCAAAAGTCATTATCTTCTAAACAAGGGAATGTACTTAGGAAAGCCCAAAACAATCCCTTTTAAACCTTCTGCTTTCTTCTTTGCTCTGTGTCACTACGGTGGTTCCATGAGCACTCCTAGAGAGCTCTTCTCTCTTCTGAGGAGCTTGAAACACCCTGCCTGAAAAAGTTGTTATTCAAACCCAAAGTGGTCATCTTGCCTGTAGTTACATGCTCACAACAGCATTACATTCATGCTGGCTTTCCACAGTTTACTCCTCAGGTAAGAGGAAGCACTGGCAGCAGTGCTGGCACAGGCTTTGCTCCTCTGCCACTTTTCCCATCCTGGTGTCTCCAAGTCCTCCTCTGTCACTGCTGTGCTTGGAAATGGATTGCAGCACTGACCAAAGTTACAAATCCTCACTTACCAAGGAAAACGGGCTGGCCTTGGACTATTCCACAAGGGTTGGGGTGGCTGGAAGGAGCACTGTCAGGTGAGGACCCGGAGCAAGTAGGCTGGGGGAGGTGTGAAAACTCTCCTCTAAGTCAGCATTTGCCACCAATGCCCCTCTATTACAGAGCTGGACCCTCAGTAATGCACTATTTAAAAATAAATAAATAAGTGCAGGTAAACTCTTTCCATGGTAAACGTTGAACTAAGCGCTTTGATGCCCAGACCCCAGGGAGATAGACCCATTCTGCTTGTGTCTCCATACAGCTTTCCCACTGCTGTAGCCTTACTAGGGCCAGAAGGACTGTACTCAAGTCTCTGTGTGTTTGTGGTCCTTGGTGTTTGCTAAACTTGACCTGGCTTCAAGCTCCCTCCTGCCCTGCGAGCACGTGGGCAGCAGGAAGGAAGTGCCAAGGACTTGTGGTTGGTGCTCACATGGATGTATTGCTGCAAAGGTCACCTGCTGCAAAGGTCATACCAGTCAGGAGCTTCAGGCCATATGGGTGATCGACAAGCTCTGGTTCAATAAACCACCTTGATTGTCAAAGGTGAGGTGTCTGGATGTGCATAGTTCTTGCAGAAGGGGATAATGCTGCATCTGTAATTGGGGACAGCTTTGCTTTTCCAGCAGTCTTTGGACAGTGGCTGGTTTTAAACAATGGTGTGGTGTAGTACCATGTCCAGAGGCAGGAGAGTGAGGCAAGAGCCCATCTCATGCTTATTTTTTAACTTATCTAATTAATTAATCTCCTATTATGTTGTTTGTTATGACTAGAGGAAGAAAAACTAATAAATTATTTTAAAAGACTGTTTGGAAGCTGTAAGCTTTTCTAGTGCACAGAGCTGTTTCTGGAGCAGAATGGTGTATTGGCAGAGGCTTTTGCATCTGGAAGAGGCATAGGTGCCAACCTCTGAACAAGGAGAGCAAAGGATGTGAATTCTTCGCATTTCATTAACAGGTCTATTCCCTTGTCCTTCCTTTCACACAGTCCACCTTGCTGTGGGATCCATATTCTTCAGAATCCTTCTGTGAATAGGAATGTAACATCTCTTTGAGAGTCCACAGGTGGTCCGAAGCAGGAACAAATACTTGGTGCTCTTACAAAGTCAAACATCAGCAAAGGGGCATGCTTCAAACATTTACACACTTGCTTTGCTTTAAGCACTTGAGGAATTCCACTGAAGCTGAGCTGGAGTCCTAATGTTTGCAGGACAGGTCCCTTAATCATCCCCTGAGGCATGGTCCTTTGGCACTAATGGGTTTCTTCCTGAAAAAGGGGTCAAGGGACAGGCCGATGCCTTTCCTTTTCAAAGCATACACCAATGCCTTTAATTGAAAAAGAAATAGAATCACAGAATCACAGAATGTTAGGGATTGGAAGGGACCTGGAAAGATCATCAAGTCCAATCCCCCTGCCAGAGCAGGAACGCCTAGATAATGCTACATAGGAACGTGTCCAGGCAGGTCTTGAATGTCTCCAGAGAAGGAGACTCCACAACCTCTCTGGGCAGCCTGTTCCAGTGTTCCGTCACCCTCACTGAGAAGAAGTTTCTTCTCGAGTTTAAGCAGAACCTCTTATGTTCCAGTTTCAGCCCATTACCCCTTGTCCTATCAGTGGTTGTCACCGAGAAGAGCCTGGCTCCATCCTTGTGACACTCACCCTTGATATATTTGTAAACATTAATGAGGTCACCCCTCAGTCTCCTCCAAACTAAAGAGCCCCAGCTCCCTCAGCCTTTTCTCATAAGGGAGATGCTCCACTCCCTTAATCATCCTAGTTGCCCTGTGCTGGACTCTCTCCAGCAGTTCCCTGTCTTTCTTGAACTGAGGGGCCCAGAACTGGACACAGTATTCCAGATGGGGTCTCACCAGGGCAGAGTAGAGGGGAAGGAGAACCTCTCTTGACCTACTAACCACCCCCCTTCTAATACACCCCAGGATGCCATTGGCCTTCCTGGCCACAAGGGCACAGTGCTGGCTCATGGTCATCCTGCTGTCCACCAAGACTCCCAGGTCGCTTTCCCCTACACTGCTCTCTAATAAGTCATTCCCCAACTTATACTGGAACCTGGGGTTGTTCCTACCCAGATACACGACTCTACATTTACCCTTGTTATATTTCATTAAATTTTTCCCCGCCCAACCCTCCAGCCTGTCCAGGTCTCGCTGAATGGCAGCACAGCCTTCTGGTGTGTCAGCCACTCCTCCCAGCTTGGTGTCGTCAGCAAACTTGCTGATAGTACTCTCTAGTCCCTCATCCAAGTCATTGATGAATATATTGAATAATACTGGTCCCAGTACCGACCCTTGAGGGACTCCACTGGGTACAGACCTCCAACCAGACTCTGCCCCATTGACCACAACTCTTTGACTTCTTCCCCTTAGCCAGTTCGCAGTCCACCTCACTACCCGAGAGTCTAGACCACACTTCCTCAGTTTAGCAGCAAGGATGCTGTGGGAAGCATCCTTGGAGATGGATCCAGTGCTGAATACAATTGGCCTGGCTGGTTCTTCTCCGTGGGTAGTTACTGACCGAGCTTTTTAGTATGGTAGTTCATTCAAACACAGGTGGATTCCTACTCTTAAGTGATGTTGTGGACATCATGCTGGTATACAACTGGGTGATTGGACATCAGGAAATGGATGATGAAAGCAAAGATTTTGAGGACTGGTAAAACTCGGTGATGAATTTCAAAGAATTTCCCTTTGCCCTCTAGCAAGTTCCAGGAAAACAACTTGGTCTGGTTGTCCATCCTAGAGTGTTGCCCCATACTGGATCTTTAAATTTTAAACATGATTTGGAATTTTTAAAAGAAAGATCAATCTGAATGTGTAAATGCTGTTGTGAAATTTCCACCACTACTCTGATGTCTATATGGTTTATAGGATTGTGCTTTTCTTTTTCTGCTAATGTGTAAAGCCTTAGAAACAATTAGTCTATTTTAAGATGTTTTATAGTTAACTAGGATATTGCTGAATGGACTGAAGGCTATTAACCTGCCATCCTTCAACTGGTTGAATGTGATTCCTGCTGATTTGCTGGTGCTGTTTACTGCAGCCTCTTGATCCCTGGATGCTTCTCATAGCTGCCATAAATGGCTCAGTAAAGCAGCTCCCTGAAGTTGTTGATACTCCCAGGAACAAAAATTCTTGAACCAGTTTCAGTTTTCCTCTTTACAGCCATATTCAGACAGGCAAAAGATGATCCTGTTGTTTCTCTGCTCTTTACCTTTTAGCATTCACTGGTAGGAGCACCAGGAGACCGTTTCTAAGATGATCATAATGCCTCTTCCAGCTAAAGCCACTTTCTTAAATGAAAATCTCCATCTTCCACACACTAAACCAAAATCTCCAGGAGCGCTTGTATGCTGCTTGTTCACTTCAAATGTCTCTGCTCATTTTTGAATGAGTGCTAGTCGCTCAGAGGAACTGGGCAAATTGCCACTGTCTAGTTTGCAAAATTCAGCAAAAGCCTCAGAGAACCAGCATTGCTGAGTCAAACAGAATGTCCTCTTTGACATCTAGGAACCTTCTCCAAGTTCGAGCTAGACCCTGCTCTTTCCCTGTATAGACTTGGTGAACCACAGATTCATTCAGTTAATGGCAATAGTAGCTGATGGTGCAGGTGCTGTGGAAATCTTGTGGATTTCGGCAGCACCACAGCATCTGTGCTAAAGCTGTATTCACTCAAACCCAAGCTTAAGTCATAAAATTAACTTCCTTTTCAATCATACAGAAATGGAGTGTATCATGGAAGTATTATCTGTTTATTTACTAACAGTGTCCTCCCTGTAAATACTTAAAAGAGCAGATAAAAGTGCAAAACACAGCTGTTTCTTAAGGCTGCTCTGGGGAAGCTTTGAATAACCTCAGCTCACACAGATTTGAAGAAGGCAAGTTAATGCATGGGTGCAACTTTTGGAATCAAGCCCAACGCTTTGTAAATTGGCCATCTCCAGTACGTAAATATTTACTTTAGTATAAGGAAATAATATATCTGTGGCATACTCTTTATCTCTGTAACAACTTTTTTTTTTTTTACTTAAAGCTTTTGCTAAAGATGTAAGTAATAGGGCTTCAGAAGCCTCTGCTGTAGTCAAGTGAATGCTACACAAATTTTTGTATGTCTTTTGCTGGTGCCTGTTCCAGAAGCTTCATCTTTTTTCCTTTCAACAGTCAAAGTTCACAAACGCTTTGCTGATTGTAGTGGCATTATGTGCAACTGATAAAATGTGTGAATATGGTAGAAAAATCTGACCTACTGGACAAGGCATAACTGCACTTGTGTGTTTTACTGGTTAACATACATATTTATGGGCACCCAAAAGCCAGAACAAGAAGTGCGTGAAACATTCAGACACGCGGTGTGAGTCTGGAGTTCTGGTCCCCCTTGATAAGAGGCAGGAGGCAATCACTTTCAGTCATCAATGACAGAAATGTCTGTTCTGTGTAATGGCAGTAGAAGAATGTTATTGATGACTTGTGCAATCCAAACATAGGATGTCAAGGCATCTGCAGGGCTTTTGGTGGTGTTCTGTGTCCTGATCCCAATCTCAGGTACATGCCAGTTATATTTGGTCACGGGAGGTGTTCCTGGACACACATGATCGTCATGTGGCAAAAAAATGCCTGTATTTGCAGAGGTCGGAGAGCATCCCCTTTGCTTTGGCACAGGAGGGCTGCCCGACCTGCCTTCCACTGACCTCCAGAGTGACAAATGTGAGATTAACACCCTTTAGAGAAGACTTCGCTATTTTTGCCATTGTTATGGGGACGCAGGGTTTCTGTGGTTCCACTTGTCTTCCTAGGCTCTTTGGAGATAAGTCCTTGTTTTTCTAGAATGCATTCCCAGAAACTCAAAAAAGCACAATGTTCTCTGGTTATTGTGAGCTTTCAGATACTGGTTCATGCTGCAGCTGGCTAGTTAATCTCAAGGATGCTAATTCTTAAACTTTTTCAGGGCGTTTCAACACTCATATGCTATCTGTTAAGTTCATGAAGAGCAAAACAAATAGTGTTAAGTGAATAAGAGCTAACTTAATACTGAAGGAATGCATTTGAGGCTTTGGTACCCTCTAGTCCGAAAGCTCCCCTTCCTAGTAGATACACATGAAGTTGTATTTTCACAGCTGTATCCCCCAACCAGTAAATTCTGTGGTAGATCCATGAAATGGATTCACCGTTATGAGAAAATTTTTGTCTTGAATTGGAAATAATCTCCAGTGCAGATGGTAATGAGAATAAGAAAAAGATGGCATTCACGCGCAAATATAATGTTTCCAAACCAGAGCAGCAGAGGAATGCAGGTCAAGATCAGGGTGTCAATGTGCTGTGACACAGCATCGCTGTATGTGGTGGAACAAACACAGTTTGACTCTTAACTGTAGCTACTTGGACATGGGCCAGTGGCCATGGTTAGTGTTACAGAATGCTAAGCATCTTCTAGGAATGAACTCAAGTCGTCTTAACCTCTCTGATGCGTTCGTGCTCTTGGTGACATGATGTCATCATGGCATCACTAGCATCCTTGCTTGGTTTTAACCTCATGATTCAGTCACTACCTGGTTTAAATGACATTCACGGTCATTAAGGGTAGTGATATCTTATTCCAAAGCAGAAAAAGTAAACCTTTCTCTGAATCTCTCTTTTGTCTGATTATGAAGACTAATATTTTTATTACTACTTGACTTTCTAGGAAGTGTGTTTTTGAGAAAGGCTGTTTATAAACATGAAAAGGTGTGTAGCCGAGGTTGTGCCTAGTAAGAATGGGCAGATTTGGACACCATTAATCATAGAATGTAAGTGTATCGAATTAAATGTAATTTGATCAGATGTGCAGCTGAGAACTTCTATATATCCTTAATAAAGACTGACTAGTGCAGCATGGCTGGTGTGGTTTTCTCACGAAATTAAGCAAAATGCAACACTCTTGCATTTTTGTAAAAATTCCGTGAATACACCCAGAAAAAGATGTCTAAGAGGAGGCCTATGAGGGAAGAAGGCACCTTAGTCAGGGGCAACTTATTCTAAATTAGGGTGCCATAAGGAACTGACTTAATTTTCTGATTTATTCACTCTTTGGTCAGTCAAGGTACCTCTTCCTTCCTCTCCCAGACTGTAGTTGTGTTTCCCTTCAATACATTTTTTTTCCTCTTTGGGAGCATCAACTTAAATATCACATATAAAGATGTTTTTGTTGTGGTGAAATGCACTATTAAATCTCCAGACTTTTTGCAGTGAGAGTGTTTTCTGTAATTACTTGTTTTGAAGACCCACTGAGGAGTGAAGATTATAGTGAATCACTTGGAAATGCAGTTGTGTGGCGAAATACTTCTACCTTTTGCTAATCTTTTAAAGTATTGGCACATTATTAGCACATGTGTGCTAGATACAATGGACAAGCCCTTAGCGCAGTTTGGACGAGGTACAGTTCTTAGCTCTAATGCATTGATGTGTTTTGTCCTTGCCAACAAGATAAATACAAGCAATTTTTGTTCTAACGCTACAGAACAAATAGGGCTGTCTAACTGCAAGTTGCTTTAAGGGGGAATCAATAAGGTGCGTCCGCTTTTAATAGCCCATTTGCCAATGTTTTGTTTTTAATCTATATATAAAGTTTGGGCATGGATGATCATTGTTCATTTTACTTCACAATATATTGTGTATAACTAATGCTACAGTTCAAGGGCACAGTGAGAAGGTCATGAGGTTTTGAAAGAAAGTGACAGCTGAGCGTGGCAAAGAGAAGTTTATTGTTTTACGGTGTTTTGTAATTAATCTTAATAGAGACTTACTCCATATAAAATAGCCTTTCTTTTATTGAGTTCTTATGTAGTGGCTTTACCTCTGAGGATCCCCAGAGTATCTTCTTTCTGTCCTTTTATGAATGGAGTTCAAAGGAAAATTAATTGTTTGATCATGCTGCTTCCTCCTGCGTATTTTTCCCACTCCTCCATTTCAGCGTACCACTTTATTACGTGCATTTCTATGGCAAATGCAATCTGTCAAAAGATTTTTCAGACTTTATTTCTTGTTTTTTTTTATAACTAGCTGCATCCAGCAATTGGTCCCAAAAAGTACACTGAGAGCGTTGTCATTTCATCTTTACAAATTTTTGTGAACACATACGTGTCTTGCTGGACAACTCCTGTTGTTTTTTTGTTGTTGTTTTTGTTTCAGTCCAGCTTGCCATTGACTTTGATACCCTACTGAAAGCAAGAATTTTCACTTGAAACTTGACAGCCTATATAGCAAGAGCATTTGATTCTAGCTGCAGGGCTGAGAGGGAATGCTCTGGAGGCATTTCTCTGCAGGATGGACAGTGGCTGTTCTCAATTTACACATGCTTGAATTTTGTGTTTCCAAAAATACAGTTTCCATCTATACTGACTGAAGTTTTTCTAGTATCTGGGGGTTTTTGGAATCTAAGGAAAAGGCATCTGATTTGTGTGCTTCCTATTATTTTTTTTTAAAAAACCAAAATCTCCATTTTCTCAGAAAAAAAAATGTAATGGGATTTGTGTCTGTGTCCCAAAGCAGATGGATGCAGTCAGATAGGGAAAAACTTTCCCAAGGATCTGGTGCTGAGTTGGTTTGGACACATCGCTCTGTTTCATGCTTAGAAGTGAAGGGCCACTGATCTCTAGGGGTATGTGTCGGCACCTCTGCTGCTCATGAAGTATGAGTGTATGTTCCACCATGGCCAGCATGAATAGAGGTGTGAAGGCCTCTTACCTTTCCTTCTTTCCTTTGTCTGTGGCCTTGTTTGTGTTTATGAGAACTGTACTTCAGAACAGATGTGATGGTCTTGATGAATTTCACCAGTGCATTTGAAACAAAGAGATTTTTCCTACATCTGTGTTGCGCATGTGTTTTTTTTCTGTTATTCCTTGCTTTTTTCCGAATATTTTTGCTATGAACTGGGTGATGAAAGCATTGTTTTTTGAGCCTGTTTTCAGGGCTGGATACCTTTCGTAGAGTATCCCAGGGCAATAAATCAATTTGTGCTATATGATTTTAACTGCAAAAGACAGCACCAGGGTAATGTGGAGGACCAACTGCCTTAGTCCTAAAATGTGTGGGATAAATATAAATGGTAACTTGTTGTTTTTAAGGAAGAGGCTGTTTTAAGTAAGTTGTGGACAAGACTGTTGTCTAAAGCAAGGTCATAACCTCTGAAATGTATATTAGAAGGACTATAATGTGAATAACATGGTGTGATTGTTCTGTCAGCACAGAAGATTTTGGTCAATATACATGTAGCTGTTAAGAAGTAGTGTTTCCAGTCTTTAACCCTGAAAGCTTGTACCCAAACTTGGCTGGTGTAAAAGCAGACTTTCAGGTGGGTTCCTGTGAAGCGGTGAAGAAATGGTTGCCTTTATTTGAGTAGGGAGTATGGCCACCTCAGCCGGGCAGGGGCTCTGGTGGTTCCTTAAAGGAGACCTTGTAGCATTTGCCCATTTATTAAAAGTAAATTAGAACATTATGTTACAGAGTTGCGAAAAGAAAAGATGGTTACAATTTTACTTTCTCATAAAGTTTAATTTGAGTAAATTTTTAAAAGAATGATCTAGAGAGACTTTTTCTAAAATACAGTATTCTTGGCTTTGGCTTTCTCACAGTGTTGCAAGTGCTCCATGGTTATCATCAAAATTCATGGCAGGAGTAGCAGTGGGAAAGTCCTCTCGCTGTTTCCAGCCATGCTAGAACTAGCCTTCACAATGTATGCTCTTTCTTCTTTTATTGAGGTTGGGTTACTTTTGTTTTATTCTCTGTTCTGCTGTCAGTTCACTCTTATCCTACATGTCTCTGCAAGTGGATATTGCTTGTCATACGGCACTGTTACCATCCGTTGTGTTGTGCCTCCTCCTTCTGCTTTCTGGAACAATGCATTAAGATGATGTTGAATTGCCGGGTCTTGTGGGAACTCTGTTATTACACTGTGGCCTATATTCTCCCTTTGGAAATTGAATGAAAAAAAAAGCCCAACACATGGGGTAAATTTACTCATGAATAAAAAAATAAGAAATAAATGAACAGGAAATAACCACTGTGCTTATATTGCCTTTTGCTCATTTCTGATTCTTTTCCCTATTCTACTACTACCCTGTAATGTCGAGTCTGCTTTATTTTGCTTTGGAGCTTTACTCTCCTCTGCCATGTCCTCTCCGTTGAAGTTGCTCACTTGTGAGTCGCTATAGGTACGGCTACCTTTATAGACCATGCCACCTCCCTTTGCAGATGGATTGACAAGGTGTTTTTGAACAGTCCTTGTAAAAGATGAGCAAGGTTGTCTCCAGGAGGACTTATACAAAACCTCCCGAGATACACTTCCATCCTTAAGCACTTGCTGGTCTATTCCTACGTAGGTCACTCAGCTGTCACTGCAACACCACTGACTTTGGGGAGCTGGACCTCGTAAACACCACTGTCAGCTGGGTTACCAGACAAGACATGAGGGGTGGGGGCAAAAGAGCTGCTATACAAACTACATAGAAGAGCAGTGAGAAATCACAGGTTGGAAAATGCATTTCCCCAATTACTCTTTTGATTCTTCTACAACAGTGCTCTCTTCTTGTAATGATTTTAACCTCTGGTCTATAGTTTGCTTCCTGCGTGTTAGCGGGCGAAATTCACGCTTGTGTTGGAAAACAGGGATAAACCAAACAGTTTAGGATTAGCTCCTTTTTCCTGTTAGTGCTTTTTGCTCAAGGAGAACCTCATAGTGCCCCAAAAAGTTCATGCTAAAGTTCAGCTAAGGACTCGAAGATACTACTACAAAATTTAAGTAGGGCTTAAATCTTTTCAGGTAATCTGTGACTTTCTAAGCTCAAAATGCCAAATGGAAGAAGTAATTTTTATTTTAATATCTTTGCAGAGATGGTTTGCAGGTGAGGAAGGCCACCAGATTTCTTAAATATACTGCCACTAAAGGAACTTTGTTTAGAGCTTTAAGGTAAAATGATGAAAGTCTTCAGGCCAGCAGTTCAGAAATACAAGGAGAGAAAAGGGAAATATCAAGATTGATGTCTCTATAATAGTTTCTTGGAATTGGAGAGATATCTGCTGTAATAACAGGGGATACTTTCTTAAAATACAAGGTATTCCCAAACATTTACAAGTACTGTGCATGTAAGTGCATTTTCGTTTTCCAGTAAAGAGTAATACCGGGACCAAAAATTTGGATCAACCTCTGCACTTTAGGTTCATCAGAAATAGAGATACATAGAACGATAGTTGTAGCAGGTGAAAAGCTTGGCTCTAGCTCTTGGCTGGAGAGGTCATGTTTCTTCCAGAAAGCTTTTGGGAGGCATGACTGGAACAGCAGGGGTCAGGTACATTATTAAATAGTGGCAAATTCTGATGGGCAGTTTGATCTGTGTTGTGTAGACACCTCTCCCCAGCTTACTGTCTTCTGCTGTGAGGATTTTGTGATGAGGTGAATCCCCTTTCATTGTTCCTGAACATCCAGTCTCAAGAATTCTGTAAAAAAGATCCTGAACTACGTAATTCAGTACCAGTTGGCTTGGTGCCTGATCAGATACTAGCTATTCTTCTCCAGCTGGTGTGAAGGTGGCGTAAAGGCACCGAGTCAAAATAAATGTCATATCACATGCCCCAGCTAACCCGCCAGGAATGCTGTCATGTACCTGTGGCTGATCTGAACCTCTCGTGTCCTCCCATGAGATGCTCTCCACGGGCGATCGAGGAGCCATGGCTTTCCTGCCCTCTTGTTTAAACCAAAGAGGGCGGTAGGAGGGTTGTCAGCACAACCCGCCGTAGCTCCAGCAGCAATTTCTTGAGAGGAAACCAGCCATTTCACATGAGGGGAAGGATCATGTCCCACTCCAGCTCCCCACTTTGTGGCCCCAATGGATTTGGCACTCATCCTGTACCTGTACCTGTAGGGTATCGCTAGTAGACGATCCTCAACCCTAAAACTTTTAGCCTGGTATAAACCTCTTTGTGTGCAACCCATAATGTATCTTTTCAGCATTACCAACAGCTCATTTTTCCTTGTTAAACATCTGGCTTTGTCATCTCTTTGTTTTTTAATGTATTGAGAATAGGTATGCTGGTGTTCTGGAAGGGAAAAGAAACTGCTAGAAGGAGCTGCCTGGTTCCTGAGTTGGCAAGACAGTGAAATTCTGTGGCAAGTCGGTTCTTGAGGAGGCTTGGGTGGGGTTTGCCTCTGCCTTCAGAAGTCATCTGAATTTTCTGTGAAGCACCAAACCAGTGTTTGGTTCTTTGATGAAAGAAGCAGCCAGTTCTTGACAGTCTTTACTGCGGAAAATGAATCTAGCACTGGCATTATTTGAAAAGAAAAAAAGTATAACCTGAATTAGGGTTTGTTTCAGAGGTCGTTAGGCCCTTTTGTGATATGAAGTATGTGGATCTGGTAAAATAACACCAGTGCCAACAAGAAGTGGGGGCGGGAGTGGGGGGAAGACGAACCATTTGCTCCTCTGTTTCCCTCAGGTCAGTCTTCTTCATTACTCTTTCCAGTATTTTGTCTGCACTAACGTGAACTTCAAAAGAAGGATAGAAAACTGTCTCTGCAACCTAGGTGATGAATATGGAGTCACTCTCTTTATCTGTAAATTGGAGAAGAACTGCAGCAAGGCTTGCCTGAAAGTTATTCATCACAAATGAGCAAAAATATCAAATTCTGAGGAAAAAACAAGGAAAAATGAAGCTCCTTATGGCCATGTGATAGTCTGCTTTGCCTGTGTGGTACATATAATTTTGACTGTTTAAGGTACAGAAATGGAAGCTGCTGTGAACTAAAGCCCAGGTGGCTACATCCAGGTTTGGCTCAGTATAGGAAGTTAACATGAACTTAAGTTTTAGAGAGCTGTGACTCAAGAAAGTTAAAATCCATGGATGGGTTTTAACCCTGGATCTCAGTTGGTGACATATTATCTAACTGCAATTCAGCCGTATGGTATGAAAAGCAAAGATAAATGAAGACAAAAATTAAAGAAAGAGAGACCTACAGTACTCTTTTTTTTCCCTTTTTTTTTTCTCTTTTTTCTTTTTTCTCTTTTCCTTCCAGCCTGTGAGCTGAGAAGACTGTAGGGGCAGGGGCTGGGTAGATAGCCATCTTGCTCACAGGCAAGAGCCACATCTCCTTTTAAGGACTCTGTTTTATGTGCTTTAATGACTGTTGGGAGTTTTCAACTGGAAAAGACGAAAAAAATTAAGGTCATTTGTGGAGTTGAAAAGTAATATATTTTTCTGCTTTACTTAAGGAAGGTTCATTCCAAGCGTTCAGTCTTCATTTAACTGATTATTTCCATATGGACTGACTTTTGATGCTTGACTAATGTTAATCCGTTTGAAACCTAAGCAGGTCTTAATTCTCATACTTAACATTGTAGAGAATGCACTTCTCTCTGCATGACCGTTAACTGCATGCTAGTGCAGTGTTTGTAGCATTTTTTTAGAGAAATTGCTACAACTGTGGTTAAGAGCAAGTTATTGGAATCACTCCTGGGTTGTTGCAGCAGGAACAGTATCAAACAGAAGCCCTTCCAGTGTCCCAGCAAAATTCTTTGCATCTTGTTGATCATTTAAAGATGTTTCCTTTTTTTCTGTATTTAGGATACTAATGAAATTTAAACTAAACTAGGAATTTAATAGAAATATTTACAGTGCAGTTGAAATAATTTGTGGTGTTAATACAAAAGTAAACATACCCAAGAAAGGACCAGAAAGCAGTCATATTTTAAAAAGAAATAGCATATTCTTTTTGTCCCATCTCCCAACCTGTCACTTGTGTTTGTCTCTCGTAAGTGCTGTGGACTCTTTGCATGTTTATTTAGATTAAATAAAACATACAGCTCTATGTATTTTTCAGATTGGGTCAGAGCATAACTGGCTCAATCTGTAAAGCATAAATGAAAAATATAAATATTTTAACAAGAGAGCAGCTGCTGCATTTTCACTTCTTACCACATTTGCTATTCTTGAGGGGAATGGGAAGGCAAATTGGTCTGGAGAGGGGAAGGAAGGAGGAGAGATGGTATGTAAAGAGAGACTGAGAAAATGTGTTAAAATGACACATCTTGAGAGAATCTGTTTGAACAGTGGAGATTTACAAAGTTTTGTCCTACTCAATGGCAACTTGGGTACACAGATCAAACATGTCATCGAAGTAACATCGGGCAGGTAAGCCTTGTGCCAAAAACTTAGAGAGGGAGAAATGTGAGGGGGCGGGTGAAGCTGTAGGACTTGCCTGACTTCTGCTTGCTGAACGTCAGCCGCAGACCTGGAGGAGGAGGTGAGAGAATTCGGTGCCCATCATGGGCTGCCATTAGCTACAGCTGAAGATTTTGCTTCAGTTTTGGAAGACTAGAGAATTAATGATTCTTTGGGGGTTTGGAAAAAACCTTTATTTACCAATTTCATGTCACTAGGCTGTAGAGAAATACACATTTATTTGCTTTGCTCTGCTTTAGAGATAGGGCTTGCTCCTCACTTTTCCACTGTCATGTGTGCCTAGAACACATGTTGACTTGTGGTTCATTTTCCAACACATTCTAAAATTTATCTTTCAGTCTTGGGGCTTCTTTTCATTTATTTTTGTTTATGCCTGGACTTGTTTTATGCTGTGATAGTGCTGAACATCCCAACCATTGACGTAATCTCTGTTATGTCAGAAACTAAAACTGAAGCATTCATGTAAATTCGGTACTTTAAGACCTCTCTGAACAACACTAAAAGTCTTGGATAATTTCTAATGCATTTTGATTGACAGGGCTTCCCTTGAAGGAGATTACAGAGTGAGATCACACTGAGACACCACAGATTTCTCATGGCAGCTTAGTGCATTCTCAGCTCAGCATAATTCTTTAGCTTGTACCACTCAATATATGCATTATCCTAGCTCCATGGGTCTATCTCAATTTACAGATTAATGACAAATTGTCTGGTTTTGTTCAATTTCATAGCTGGGAATTTAAAAAAAAAAAAAAAAGAAAAAAGGAGCCAACGTCTTAAAGTAGTCTTTATTGAAGCTTAATGTCTCCTGCGGGTACAGAAAATACACGAATTGAAAAGGGAAAGCACACCTCTCCATGACATTATTGGAGTTAGTGGATTAGTGCAACTGAAACAAGAATTTGATGCCTGAAAATCTGCTAGTGTAAAACTAGTTCTTCACTGTCTGTGAGTGAGACGGTCAGGAGGCAAGCTCCTGTTGTGTTGATTTCTGGGGTGGGTTATCTGTGGTTCCAGGCATGATTGGGATGCCTTTAGAGAAGATACTGTCTAGGCAGATAATGAAGTACAACCCTGAAGATCCTGTTCGAGGTCAACCCATGGAAGTGCTTGTAAGGAAAGTAGGGATGAAATATGCTTTATTCCAGCGTGGCCCATAGTTCTAGAGAAAATGAAAGAGCCGTGTTTAGTTTCAGAGTCAACTTCCCAGGGTGAATGTTGGAGGCCTATTCCCTTCTCTGCTCTTCTTCCTCTGGCCCATCACATGTGCAGATTGACTTGAAGTGACCCGATAGCTAAGTCCGCCCTGTTTTATATGACAATTTGGTCTCTGACAGGAGATGGCTGTCTATATTGTACCAGAGCTCCAGCGGGCTGGAAACGAAACAAATCATAAACAGGAGCACGAGTTTTCCATGTGCCATCAAATAAGTAGAGGAGAGGGGAACAATATGGGAAAGTTATGGGACAGAAGAAGATGTCCTCCTCCCATTACTTGTTTTAGAGATTACTTTAAACTCTGATGATTATTCTGAAAAATGTGTACTTTTAAGGATATTTTTCTGCTTAATTTCCTTGCTGTGTTTGTCTGTCCTTTACCAAATCATGTTTGAAAATGATAGTTGGTCGTGAGTTCCTCTCAAACGATTTCATTAAGTACCATCAATACTTGACCCTAGCTGAATTCCAAGGGAAAAAATACGCAAAACAACATTACTACTTATATTAATTAATTAATAACCAGTAACCTCTCACTGTTTGCCCTAGCAGGAGGCAAAAGAGGAGCAAGCTGGGCACCATGAGGACTTCACAACTGTTTTATGAACCTTTCCAGACCCTTAATCTGGAAAGTGCTTACTGCTACGAGAGAGAATATATGTCCGCTCGGGGAGGGACAGTTCAAGTGGAATCTGTTTTCATTTGTTCAGTTTGTTGTGTGGGTTTCTTTCCTTTCTTCTTGAAAGCATCATTAATTCAAATTGTGAGAAAAAGCAAAAAGGTGGTTCCATCCTTCTCTGAGATAAACTGAGGTTTTTTGGTTTGTGAGAGACACAGCATTCTTGCAACTCCAGAGATTAAGGCAATTTTTAGGCAGTGAGCAGTAAACAGGTGGTGGATGTTAAATAAAAGAGAGCAAGGAAGTATCCTGTGGTTAACAAAGTATGGGGTGAGGCTGGAATGCTTCTGCCACGTTCTGAAAGTGGGCTATCATTGTTTAGTCTATGCTGTGTCCAAGAGGCTGGGTTGTTCTTGTGTGACAGAACAGCTGCTCAACTCCTTCAGGTAGCACAGTTAATCACATAGAATCATAGAACAGTTCAGGTTGGAAAAGACCCTGGAGATCATCAAGTCCAACCATTAACCCTACACTACAACCATTAACCCTACACTACAACCATTAACGCTACACTACGAGTTCACCCCTAAACCATATCACCCAACACCACATCTAAGCGACACTTAAACACATCCAGGGATGGATACTCAACCACCTCGCTAGGCAGTCTGTTCCAGTGTCTGACCACTCTTTCCGCAAAGAATTTCTTCCTAATGTCCAGTCTAAACTTGCCCTGTTGCAACTTGAACCCATTCCCCCTGGTTCTGTCCCTAATGACCTGTGAGAAGAGACCAGCACCAACCTGTCTACAATGTCCTTTTAAGTAACTGTAGAGCGTGATGAGGTGCCCCCTCAGCCTCCTCTTCCTTAACCTGAACAGTCCCAGCTCCCTCAATCGCTCCTCATAAGGTCTGTTCTCCAGGCCCTTCACCAGCTTTGTCGCCCTCTTCCGCACTCGCTCCAACACCTCGACATCCCTCTTATACAGAGGTGCCCAAAACTGAACACAATACTCAAGGTGTGGCCTCACCAGTGCTGAGTACAGGGGGACAATCATCTCCCTACTTCTGCTGGTCACACAATTTCTAATACAAGCCAGGATGCCGTTGGCCTTCTTGGCCACCTGGGCACGCTACTGGCTCATATTCAGCCGGCTGTCAGTTAGAATGCCCAGGTCCTTTTCCACCAGACGGCCTTCCAGCCACCCTTCCCCAAGCCTGTAGCGTTGCATGGAATTGCCGTGACCAAAATGCAGGACCCTACACTTGGCTCTGTTGAAATGCCTGCAGTTGGCCTGGGCCCATCGATCCAGTCTGTCCAGGTCCCTCTGTAGAGCCTTTCTACCCTCCAGCAGATCGACACTCCCTCCCAGCTTGGTGTCATCTGCAAATCAGAATATTGAGGTTTTATAAGAACAGTGCCTCATTTATGTAAGCTTTTGTACTTTTTTCCATGCGCTTTGAACAAAGTTTTTTTGGGGCAGTGGGTCAGAAGGGTGTTTGCTGCTGCTTTCCTAACAGGCTTGCTTCTCATGAATGAGTGGCATCATCTCTTTTGTAGTTACACTGCACTACTGAACTGCTAAATTTTAGTTGAGTGAACATAATAGGAGGCAACAAAGCATCAGAAATTGATAGAGTTTCCAAAGCAAGGCACTTCCCTTACTACATGATGGATTGGAAAAACTTTGCCTTTTTTCCTGCTCGGAGACCTTTTTCAATAATTTATCTATCCAAGAAATAAAACTAATCCTTTCCGCATTTGATCTAAGACAGCATCTTTTGAATTCTCTTGAGCTTTGATTAGCTTCCCTGGAGTTTCTGGCAGCCATTATAAATAGCAGGAACATTTCAAAAGAATGTGTGGTTTGATCTCCTTTATTTAGTATTTGACCGGGGAGGACACCTTACTGTCCGTGCAACTTTTGACTCCCTTCTGCCGCGTGGTTGGGAAACTGTCCAGCATCTCCATGCAACTGGAGAGATATCAAAGCCACCCTAGGGGTGATGCAGAATCAATAGTCCTCTTAATAGTGACCATGAAAACCAATTATGATGTCTGCCTCTTCCTGTTCTTGAGAATGGATGGGTTGGGAGACAGCACACATGAGATAATCTCCAGAGGAAAACCCTCTAAGCTTGTCCCAGCTGCTGTTTCCACCAGCGACCATTGAAATTGCAGCCAGGACAGGTTAATCCCTGCAAATGAAAACTCAAGGGTGGCTCAGTTTTGGGGAGAAAAGTAAGAGGCTGATTGACACAGTGTGGTAGCAGGCAAAAGATACCTAGGGCTGCTCCATGGCCTGCTATGAACAAGTGGGAACGTTGGAGAGTGATGGAGGCAGATGTGATCCATCACTGCTTGTGTCCTTCCTAGGAATTGGAGTTGTTGCTAAAAGCAATTCATGGGACTGTGGATATATAGATTAGCTTTGAATTACTCTCTATGTTCTGCAAACGGTATTGCCATCCTGCACTGTAATGTGTTAACCACGTCCTTTCTTACTGTGCTTCCTTTAGGGAATGTAGAAAACTTCCAAGCTTTTAATAGCAGCAAAAGACAGCAAGCAAATACATTTGCATGTGTATTTAAATGTGTTTTCTGGAGCATGTTTTCTGTGGGTAAACAATGTTTACTGGTTAGTACTGGTCAAAGCCAAATAGAAGATTCTGCACGTAAGTGCAAACCGTGTTTTTTCCACTGTCAGCACTGTCAACTGATGACACTTGACATTTCCTTTAAAGCCCAGTGTCCTGGAAGCAAGTGATTAAATGCTTTTTAGAGAGCCTCACAAACCCAAACAGGCCCACCCAAAATGCTGGATTTAATCTTCCTGCTTGTAGACAATGTTTTGAAATAAGACATAAGTGCTTCCTAGGGTTTAAAGTGTAAATAAATGCAGCTATCTCCACATTTATTATCATACATTTGTTTTTATAAAGCTCCTTTCTGGAAGTCTGCTTATTTTATAATTTCTGAAAAGATCTAGGTGTTTGTAGACATAAAGGTTTTCTTCTGATTAAGCCTTAAGTGTTAATAATACATGTATCTATAATTACAGAATGTTTCTTCATGTAATACCTAAAGGTTTCTTCTTAATAGGTTTGAATTTTCCCCACTTGAGATTGGATTTATTTAATTGTGGTTGGATTAGGCACAGGAGCGTGTGCTGTGGAGCAGCCTTGAAGGCAAGATTTTTGTCATACATGGTGGTGGTATCAAGCAGGATGGTGAACCAAGCCTGAGCGTAATCTACAGAACTGATGATTTCAACATTATAGGGTGTACAAGCTCCTGTGTAGACTCACTTCTGTGTTGTGTTCTCTGGCTCCCAATTTCTCCCAGATTATTCATGGCTTGATGTTTATATGAGCTCTGAATATAAGCTCTGCTTCCCTGTTACGCTCAGACGAAGGGAAGCACACTAAGACCGAGATGGCTGGGGTGGAGGGCTGTTGCTGAGGGAGTCCAGCCTGGTGTTGAACTTCTTTTTCCCCTATTTTTTTGCCAGCTCCAGTGCCGCGTATATGAGAGCAGGACTTGGCAGCTGTTCACAGCTAATGTGCCAGACTGTATTTTCCTTTCCCAAATTAAGCATGCTGGTAGCGTGTCTATGAGAGGTGGTGGCTTCTGGCTCCTAGCTCTTGCTGAGTTTGGAAATTGCTAGAAGCCAGGAGCTATTGTGTGCCAGTCAAAACTGGCCTTCATACCACAGCATGCCAGTTTGGTTTAGAGCATCCTGGAAATGATGGAGAGTCCTGTGTGAAAGCTCATTTTTTTGAGATGTTTTACCTTGCCTGTGCTCCTCCTCCATTCCCTGTGAACTTTTAAATAATTCCCGTATTTGTTCACTTAATGGTAGCATATATTCTTCTGTCCAAATTTTTGCCTCTGAAGTGAGAGTGCAGACATGACATGATGTTGTCTGTCTCTTAACCCAACTCACTGGCAAGAACCACAGCTGCTGTTAAGTCTGGCTCCCTTTCTGCAGTTTGCTGAAGAGATTTTAGGCCCTGGGTCTTTCTGATTCTTAGGTGCTTATGCTTTCCAGCCTTTTTCAAACTTGTGGTCTCCAAAAAAAGTTTGTAGCTGAGGTGCAAGCTTCAGAAGTATTCTTCAGACTACTGAGACAGCTTCATCTAGCTGTCCTCTCCTCGCATCCCTGTGCAGTGATATTTGCAGGCTGTGATGCACAAATCCTTGTTCATCAACTCATGCAACTGCCTCTGGGATTCCTGGGTGGTTACAGATAAGCAGTGGTGCTGGTATCTCAATGCTAATCATCAGCCCAAACCTTTTATTACTTTGGCTCTGAATTATGCCCCTTCACTTCTTCTGTCCCTACTAAAACCCATGGTGATGAGAAGCCACTCGGCGAATGCTAATGCTCCCTTGTTAATAATACATGTTCAGATTTATGTTGCTGTGTTGCTTGTGGTGCTCAGCCCAGCTGGAATGCTATGCCTGGCTGATGAAGCACGTTTCAGGCTCTGCTGTCTTACCAGTTATGTGGTGTAGCTAAAAATCTTTTCTGTTTTTTTTTTCTTTGCCTTTTGATTTACTGCTGTCATGGTATTGGTGTACGTCATTGATCTGCAACTGATTTCCTTTTATTCAGCTTAGGTTCATAAATGAAAAATAGTAGTAAGCGTAGTAGTGAGATCACATGAATTCTCCTAGCATGGGAGCTCCTTGAGCACTTTTCAGGTTAACAAAGCAAAGTTGCTGAACCCGGTTCCTATTTTTGTAAGGATTTGTCCATCCGTTCCCATGTTCTATCCTCAAACTCTCTGAAGTTCAGTCCAAGCAGAAGCTACCTCTTGATGTTCTGGGTTATCTTTTTCCATGCAGACTTGGTCAGCCTCTTCCGTAGCCATCTACAAATAAACACAGGAATCAAATTCTACCCGATTTACAAGTAGGTCAACCTCATTGATTTCAGTGGGACTGCAGCAGACATAAGTCAGCGGAATATCTGCTCTGTGTTTTGCTAAGTTGTTGGCAGAAGGCGGATTTGTATAAGCTCACCAGAGCAGAGACTGTCTGTGCATGAGAAAAATAACACTTGGTACAACAGTACCTAATACAGTTTTCTCAGAGGTGCAGCAATAACAAATATACTAGCCCAGTACTTAAGAGGATAACCTCATCCCTGTTTCTTCACCCAGATGTAAGGGGGTGATATATTTAGAATAAAGCCATTTCCCCCACTATCACCACATACAAACAAAGCTCTGCAGTTGTAGAAATACTTGAGGCAACATGTGCAAATCATTCCCACTGGGTTTGGTAACTGAGGAGAAGCACGGTGGGAACAGCTTGGAAGAAAATCTTCAAAGACTTAAGGACAGTGGGGCCTTTGCAGTGGGAGCCCTACCGCAAGCTCTGGCTTTTATAAAGCCATTCTGACAGTTGCAATCTGAAGGACAATCAGCAGGTAGAAAGGAAAAAAAAAAATAATCAAAGACTTACCTTACTTTTCATTCCCGTGTGCCCGGGTTTCCATAGTCTCCTCCTGTAGGCTAAGTCACCAAAAAAAGAACGGACTGTGGAAATTTGCAAGGTACAATTCACAGTGTTTCAGATTTTCCCCTCTGCTTAGCCTTGTGAGAGAGCCTTAGAGATGCCCTCTGTGAGCTTGATAGCTGCTGAATATTCTTTGGGAGCCCATAACGGTGATGTGGACTCTGAACCAACCCTCAGCCCTTTCTCTTCTCTGAGACTCCCTTCTAGGCAAGGGCAGCACAACTATCTGAGATGCGAATGGATGCTACAGGTATTTGCACCATTGCCTCTTAAACAGCTTGGGCAGGACCAAAACGTAGATACAAGCCAGAAATATTCCTGTAAATGGAGGATAAGCCATGAAGAGCTGCTTGATTTCTTTTCATATATCTTTACAAAACATAAGTTTAAAATAGCAATTGATTATTTTTCATTTATTTATATACCTCCCCGAGAAGAACTATACACAGAACACATATAGCACATACAGATGTCACCTGCTCACCAAGTAGCACCTGGGTAGGTGCATTGTACATCTACTCACCATCACATTGGCAGCCCTCCAAATCCATCTTTATTTTGTGATCTTCTTCAAGGTGAGCCCTCCCCGGTATTACGTGTAGTGTCTGTGTGTGAGGAGCTGAGTCTGCGAGAGCAGATCAGGTCATGGGCTTTCAGAAATACCCTCACATGCTTCAGCTCCCCTGCCCCAAAACTGCAACATGTACTTTTGCATTGGAGTCTGCTCCCCTCCAGCACAGTTCAGCTTCAAGCAATAGCGCTGGGTTACACTCCCTGTGAATGAACCCACTGTCGAAAGCAGCTTTTGCTAGCTGAAAAGACCGTTAAATGAGGTGCATGGGGCTTTCAAAAGCCCATGTTCTCAATACGCTGCTGTATAGCCTGTCTTCAAAAGGCTGTAAGCGTATTACATGCTAATCCCAATTAAATTCAAAATATCCCTGGGTGTTTACTGCTGTTACCCTCTCTTTTTCATTCTTAATTGCATTGTAGCTGAATAACTCTGTGTCCACATTGGATTGTTCATGAATAGCATATTGGGTTGTCCTCCTTTTCCTTTCACAACAGGGATCTGCTGTTATCAGATTGGTGTAGTCTGAAGCAAGAAGCTAATCTATGCGTTTCAAGTCATTAATCTTGTCATGAACCAAATAATAAGAGTCGTTTGGGTTGTGTTGTGGTTTTTTTTCCTATAGTATTTGGTTTCCCAGTGAGGTGTACAGCATGTAGAACAAAAACGTGGTAAACAAGATCTATGACAGACCAGTATTGATTTTGAAGATTAAACATCTCTGTTGGTGCACGATATACTTACATATGCTGATGCTTTGGGAGGGAAACATTGAAACTGAGTAAAACTGCACCGACTTCTTTGGCTGCGGTAACAGTGATATATGGCGTGGGGACAGAGTACAAGAGCAGGGAGGAAAGACAGCCATTTTTGCTTGTTTTATTAAAACTCTAGACCACAAGTTCATCCTTGTGCCTCGTCACCACCAGCTGTTGGGCCTCTGCAAAATGGACGGTGGCTGCCATTGGGGTGGAGGTTGGCCCTGCTCCCTACAGCCACTGCGCAGAGGCAGAGGAGTGGTCCTCACTGCTGAAGGCAGGTCCTCTTGGGGTAGGTTCTGCCACATCTCTTCCTTGCTGTTCTTCAGGAGATAAACCCAATTTCAGTTTCTGCAGCTGTTGCAATCTGTCAGATGCTACGTGCTTTTTGTTATTTTTTTTGGGTTGTGGTTTTGGGTTTTTTTAAAGCCAGTTTGCTCATGTTCCTTTAAGTTTTAAGGAAATATTTCAAAGTCTGTTCTATCATCTTTTTACTCTGTGCAATGGGGAAGGTGTGTGAATAACACCAGTATGGAAAATAAATACTGAAGGTATTTTCATCAGATGTTCGCTCCCCCTGGTTTTAACGAGCAGCACACGTTGAGCAAGGAGAATATTCATGTACGCAAATGGGGGACAGGCTTTGAGGAATTGCAAGAGCTGTTCTTTAGGTTACTAATCTTAAAACTGATCAGCTTTGCTTTTAGTTTACGGGTAACAATAACTTTTTCTTGTAAACAGGGTGGAAATTGAAACTCTGAGAACCTTGCAAGTCTCAGTACCTTTTGGGGTTTTAGAGGTAGGTTTTAGAGGAGGATGATTTTTGTTTATTCTTGACTTTTAAGTCTTTAGAGAAGTGGGATCTTGGATGCAGCACAGCCTGCAGAACAGATCTACTTTCTGACTCAGGCACCTTCCTGTTCTGCCATGGAATTTACTTGAGCCTGTGGCCACAGGTGGGTGGTCCTATGGAGAGGCTCTCAGGACAGGTTTTGCCCCCTTTGGTTTCATGGGCAGGGGGTGTTCCTCTTAACCTGCTCCAAAGCAAATACAGTGCAAGTAAAAGGACAAGCCCATGTGTGCTGGCTCATGCTGTTGCGCGTAACTGCATATTTGGGATGCCCGAGCTGCTAAGCTCTTGGGGATATGGGTTGCTCAGTGGAAGATGGAGGGACTGTGTGAGTCAAAGCTGCTTGAACTGAGGATTGGGAGAAAGGTATGGAGCAAGTTTGCAAGGTTAAGGCACGCTGATTGTGTGCGTGGATAGAAAATCCAGAGTACGTGTTAGCAGTATTTGCGTTCTGTGGACTTTTTGCTTAATGTTTAGCACTTCATCTAGATTTTTCTAGTTTTCCCTTTCTTCATCATCTCCATTAGCTAAGTCTTTTTCTGAAATGTTTCTTGTTGCTTTTCTTTTTAAAACCACTTTGAATTGAATGGAAGTTGTTTTCTCTTTCCCCTTTTGCCAACCATGGCTGTGTTCCCCCAATCTGACTGGAGGAAACCGTTACTTCCTACCCAAGCTGACCCTGGGTAACCCTGCTGCAGCTGCTCACACGAAAAGCCTGGGATTTTCTCAATACAAATTGAAAGGCACATGCAGGAAAACTTTTTTTTTTTCTTTTTTTTGCTGACTAACAAAAACCCACTGGGGAACTGGAAGATTTCCCATTTGGTTTAATTATGGAGGTCTAATGAATTGCAAAAGTTAAAGAGGAGGAGGAGTTTTTAAAATGAATTTCAACTCTGATTTTTTTAAATTGGGGGATTTCTGCAGCCTAAGCTGGCAGGAAGAGAGAATATTCTCCAGTGAGAAATGTAGAAAGGCATATCAATGTGTATTACTCTATTAAGCTTTAACCAAAATTAATCAAAAACACCCAGGAGAAAGCATTTTATGTTGAACAGAGCCTTAGTTAAATAACTTCCATTACTTTATTTAAAATGTTTGTAAGTACAGTGTATGAGAAGCTGTCATGGACAGTAGAGTAGAAGATAGAGACAGTGAATGAGTGAAACGCCAGTATAATTTATTGTATGCATGTATTTGGGAAACTACTTCCAAGACTGTTTTCCTTACCCACAAAGCTGGCTTAGGGAATTCTTGCTCTGCCCCTTCGTTCATAGCCACCTGCTGTAGTTTCCCACCTCCACCCTGTGCCTGTACAACTGCTCATAGGGCTGTGCTGGAAATCAGGTGCCTGGTCATTTAAACAGTTAATTTGTATTTAAAAGAAGAGTGTTTTTCTTTTGGGAGCTTGGGGAGAAGCTAGAGGATAGGTCGGTGCATTTCTGTCTCCTGCTAGGGAAAGTTGTTGTAGAGCTACATCCAAAGTGGGAAATTCTGCCGTGTCGTGGGTGATTGCCTGGGGTGTTTAATCCTATCAGATGCCCCCCAAACAAGCAAGAACTGAAAGCCTTGGATCCCTTGCAGAATCTGACAAAGAGATGGTAGGGTATGGGTTGAAATTGGGGGAAGGTTTGCTGATGGTAGCCCTGGGAGCTCAGCATGGCTCCTTTCTCCGTACTTCTCACTCCCCAATGCTCCTATATACAAACATAGACATATAATCTGCACTGCCTCTTTCTCTCCACATTCAAAGAGTAGCAAGCTGAGCATACCAACCAAACAAGGACAGCCAGATGAAATATAGATTTTTGCAAATTTTTTTTTTACACTTTCTTTGATGTAGCTGCTGGATGGAAGGATTTGAATGTCCCAGTATCCTGTGACCTACTTAGAGAATTGGAATAGCTTATGGTTGCAGTTCATTAGAGAAAGAGATTTTAATATCTAGAAGAGCATGATAATGGAATTTATGTAATAGCAGTCATATATATTTGCAATACATCACACTTGCTTGCACACCGTTGTTTCTGTGAAAGCATGTAGTGTGTCCTGCTCTCTCAATTTTGAGTTCCCATCCACAGCACTTAGGGTTTATCCAATGTCTTCTGCTTTCTGAGGAGATACAGCTCTGTTCTAGAAACACAGCCAGCAGCCTTTGATGTTAAGTGTATGATTCCCATGGAGAAAGCTCATCTTTAATTGAGTTAGTGTTGTAAAAAGAGCTGCAGTTCAAGAGGCTGCTCTTAAAACATGGCATTTGCTCTCAGTAATTTCATTATTACTGTGGTATTGACAGCAGTTCCTGTAAAGAGCATTGGATATAGCTAGATGATAAGACAGTAAAATTAATTAAAGGCAAACTGCAGAGTTTTCGTAAGGGCTGACTCTACATGTTGCATTTCAGGGGGAGCTTTCCATAAACTCTTCAGGTCCGCTTTGCTGCCCAAGCTGGTAGCTAATGCTCTCTCTTGCTGAGAGCATGTTAGATCCCATTTTTCTTCTGTTTTTACTTTACTTTGTTGCTAGCAACAGTTTCAGAAGCATTGAAAGAGGAAAGTGTTTAGAGAGGAATTTCTTACAACAAAGCCAAGTAATCCCTCTTGGGCTTTGACCGTCATGAGTTTAGCCCTTGTGCCACTTGTCCACATTACACCCATGGTGGGATTGTTCTGATACAAGTATTTGGACCAATATTTTTAGACCAATATTTTTAGCATCTTTTTTTCATTTTTATTTAAAACAAATTAAAAAAAAAGCTTCTGGTACACACTGGAATAACCTCATCTTTGATCTTGGTGATAGTTTGGAAACGCCAAGGGGGAAGCAGAGAATTGATGAAAATGATGCGTGTTTTCCTGGCATATATTATTTGATATTATTCATGGCTCTGCTATGAAGGAATGCTGGTTTAGGCTTTCTGTTTTCCAGGTGGCACCTGCTTTTATTTCAAATCATTTCAGCCCCACTGTTCCTGCTTTCCTTCCCCCTCCTTCAGCAGCGGCAAAGGTCAGACAGAATTGCCCTTTCCCTTCCCTCGGATTAAAATCTCTTGGCCTAGTAGTTCACAGGGACCCTTTCCAAATCCTTAAAGGGGTTATTGGCAGAGCCTCAGCGGGTGCAAATCCGCACAGTGCTGTTGCTTCTTGCTGGTCTTCTGCCAGGCTCTGCCAGCTGAAGGGCTGGCTGAGGAGCCCAAGTGATTCCTTATACCTTGCTTCATCTTACCTTTGGGTCTGAAAAAGGGTTGAATGCACAATGGGAAAACTCCTGGACGCAGAGGGCTTTTAAGAATGGGTCTGTTCCATGCTGTGTGTAACTCATAGTGTTTTCTTGAGGAGACCTAGCCTGGGTGTTGCTGCAGTGGAAGCTAAGTGAGGCAGCAGCGAGGAACAGCATTTCAATATCAGGCTTCTGGCTCTTTGGCCATATGCTGGCAGATCAGGCCTTTTGTTGCCAACTTGCTCTAGTCCCGTTAGATGCACTAAAAAGTGGAAAAAAAAAAGAATTCATCTTACTCTGTGTTTAGATACATCAAGGGAATGATTTATACTCTTCTCCACATTGAGCTGGGGTTACCCTCTGTCTTTGATGCCTCTGCTGCCCTTGGAGCTTTGTTGTCCTTGTCCCGGGGGTATCCGACCTGGCGAGCACCGTCTTCCCAGCCCCTACAGGTGGCCTGAGCCCTTACGTGATTCTTGTCAGTCAGCAGGCTACAGCCCGGCGTCAGCCAGCCCGGCTGGCTCCCAGGGAGGAAGGGAAAAGAGACGGCTTTAGTTTAATAAACCATCCCAGCGAAACCTTCCAGAGGATGGTGAGTGAGAGCCCGTCACGGCTGTCTTTCCCACAGGAAAGGAGAAGGGAGGATTCTAACCACCTTCGAGGAATGTGTTTAACAGATTGCAGGAGCCCGTACTGCTGACAACTGCAATTGCAGTTCTGGAATCAATACAGTCCCAGAAGTTTGGAGTCGCATGACAAATTGCTTGTGAATGAAATTCTCTCCTAGATAAAGTGATATGTTTTCAAGTGAGCACTGAGTTTAGGAAGAAAAATAGCGGTTAACAAAAAAACCCTGTACTGCTTTGATAGCCTCATCCTGTTCCCAGCAAATTACAACCTGCCTGATGCTATGAAAGCACTGAATGGAAGTCTAGCTGTTCTTTGCTATCATCTTAATAGAACCAAGCTTTAGGGTTGTTTGCAGCTGAAGTTGCTATGAGGCTCGACCAGCCTCTGGTGCCTGCTACGTAGATGTCGAAAGCAGGCTGGAAGGTCCAGGTTGCTCTTAAATTCTGTGCTATTCATAAGCAAAAGTGAGCCAGGCATGCAGAAGTGAAATGTTATTTTAATTACCCTGTTTATAGTAGTCATATCAATAGCCCGTCTTTCTGTATTTTCTTGTGAACGGGCTCATTTTGCACCACAAAGTAACTCTGCTCCCTCACAGTCTTCTGTTGCCATGTACATTTATGGCCTTCCTGACATTCACTTCCAGGCTGTTTGGAGAAAACCTCTGTGACTGTGAGTCACAGTGTAACATGTTTTCACTTTATCCCTCTAAGTTGGCTGCAAGCAGCAGCAGAACAGCTGAAGGAAGAACTCATAACTGTCTCCTGTGTTTGCAGAGCTCCTTCCTCCCACTTCATATGTATAAAAACTAACGAGAGGAGGGGGGGGGAATAAAAATCACAGTGACACCAAATAAACTGCTTTAATAATTGACTTGGAGTTTCCGTGCCACTCAACATAAACACAGTGGAAGTAGGGATTTGCTGGCCTTTAACCACGCTGCATGGTGGGGAAATCCCACAAGGTGTGGGGATTTTTCATGCAGGGAGTCAAAGTTTATGGAGCTATGAGTGCTTCCCAATGCCACAGGAAGAGCTCGAGATGAGGGAGGCTCGGGAAGAGAAGACTCATCGGTTAGGCAGTGTGGCTCTGTACTTGTCAATGTGTCAGAGTTTGGAAACTAGTTTTGGGTTAAATGTAGCAGTCAGTCAGCTTTGCCAAGTCTGGACTTAAGTTTTAGCCTCAATGAATTTTACAGTTGAATAGGACTGGGATATCATTCTTTGAACCAAATATTGAAATCCTTAGCCAAAGAATATTTTAAAATGATCCCATGAGGACTTTCCCAGGAAGAGTAAGAAGCTGAATGGGAACCACATTTTGTTATTCCAGGTTTTACACTGGCATAAGGTGCTGGAATACTTTATAATGGTATTGACTGGGGATGTATGAATCCAGTAGGGACCTGTATTTTAAAACAATTAACCTTTAGTTCTGAAGCACAAACCATTGCTGTGTTAGAATTCAGTGTCTTACAGCAGAAGAGCTTTAAATGGGAAAAATATTTA
The DNA here is from genome assembly GCA_020746105.1 of Trogon surrucura. Taxonomy (NCBI): domain Eukaryota; kingdom Metazoa; phylum Chordata; class Aves; order Trogoniformes; family Trogonidae; genus Trogon; species Trogon surrucura. Next base: position 22,517,450 of record CM036622.1, on the reverse strand, counting down.
TAATCTAGTCTTTGCATGAGGACAGGTTTGGACCTTTGTATTGATGAGAGAAATATTTTGTTCTGAGTTCCTTGATGGTCAGATGGTGTCCAGAGCACATGCAGGTGGCTGCTGTCTATGTGTATAATAGTAAATGTATAGGGCATCTCACCTGCATTACCTGAAATCGATCTGTAATACAAGGGATGTTTAAAATATCAATTCTGATCTCTAACAGTAAATGCTCAGGAGCTCATCGACCAGGATGAGCAAAGATTATATACAGTAGCAAAAAACCTTAGTGCGACAATTCCAAATTTTTTCTTTTGTGGATTTTGAAAATAGTTTATGCTTCCAAAAAGCTTCCAAAGCTTCATATATGAAGTTATTATGTGATAGCTACTTCATCTCTCCATCTAAAACTGCTTCCAGGGTGTCAGTTCATTTGCCTATGTCTTTACTCTGTGCATTGCCAAACACAATGTCTTTTCCTAGGTACTTTCAGACAATCCGATAATACCAGTGATGGTCATTCAATACCTCAGTAGCACTTGGTGTAGGTTGTGCACCCTACAAAGTCCTGTGTCTGTTTGACTTTCTTCCAAGAGTTGGTGAATTTTTTTTAATGTTTTTCATCAGTCAAAATCTAGATGTTTGAAAAAATTTGTGGTAATTTAAATGTCTCTGCTAGACTAATAGGACTCCAAAATCAGGCCATCCTAAAAATAATGACAGGCAAAGCAGCTATCATGAATTCTAATGAAGGAGAAAGTGAAGCCATACATTTCATTTGACAAAACCTTTCTTGATGTTACCTGCTAAGAGCATCCTCATACTCCACCTGCCCTTACCTTGTGCTAATAAGTGCCACCCCCTCACTTGTATCTGCCATGTTGTGTAACGTTGGAGAATTTAAAAATAGCCTGGCAATTAAAATGGTTTGGTTTTGGTTTTTTGGGTTTCGTTTTTTTGGGGTGAGCCAGACCTGTTAATCCGGTTCAGAGAACATGGCTGCTGAAACAGTTGTGCTGGTGCAACAGAGGGGGTGTCAGACAGACAGCATTGTGGGGACAGGCAGAGTTGGAGGAGCTGCAAGACAGCAGTGAACTTGGACATATGGCTTGTGAAGAATTCACCTGGAAAGCCACGCGTAGCCTTAGTGCATCCTCATTTTCTGCCTCTGTTCCTTCTCCATGGTGGTCCTCAGTTCTCTTTATGAAGACCCCTCGCCATCCCTTCTGGGGCTACTTCATCTGAGTGTTTATCTCTCTCTAGACACTGTGCAGGCTGATCTTGGAGGCGTGATCTTTTCAAATCCTCCCCAGGCTGCTTACCTACAGAGCATCTGAGGAGAGCTATTTACAGGAGTCACCATACCCATTTTCATACAAATTAGCCATCAGCCTGGCACTTGTGATGAATCTCAAGCAGACTTCTCTTTGTCCTGTTGAATGGGTTTGAAAGGAAAATTTATGGTTTTGTTGAAGTCAGTGAATTAGCAGCAGCTTGTCCAGTTTCTGGTGCATAACATTGTCGTGTTGCAACAGGTTTGCCCTGGAGTTGAGAGGCGCCAGTACTCAACCAGGCATTGGCAATGCAAAATCCTTCCCGGGCACTTGTTCGTTCTCCCCTCCCCATCCTGAGCCCATGCCCCCAGAGCATGTTGAATTAGCACTGAATTTCTGGTATGCAAGCAGAAAGTTCCGAACAAAATACAGCCCTGCCGAAGGTAGCCTCTGCTCGCTTTGTTGCACGTGTTGACGGAGTGTGGGAAAACAGATGGACTGAGCTTTACCAAATGCAATTTGAAAAGCATGTAAGCATGTAGAAACGAGTGGCATAGGCAGCGATTAATACTTTAAACACTGGAGTTCTAGTTAAATAAGACAATTTTTTTTAAACAAATGCCAAGTGCTTTTTTTTTCATCATACCACTAACTGTTAGAACACACTTAAAAGGTGTTTAGCTTGCCCCCACCACTTCATAATGGCATCTTTCCTACTACAAAAACCAGAAGGAATGAGGCAGACTTGCCCACACAAGCTGTCTTTAATTTACTCATCTGTAGTTTTAGGGTTTTTTCTTCAAGATCTCCTCAATCTTTCTCAGGGCTTGCAATCTGTGTGCCCTGTTGCAGTCATGGGCTGCCAGGGTGCTGGGAGGGGTTTGCATGGTTCTCTAGCAATTTGTTAACTTTTTGTAGCTGAGCCTGTTGAATGAGACGAAATGAGATTTCTGTCCCACAGTTTCCCCTTTGCGCCTCCCTGTCATGGCAGAGCTGGAGCAGGTCTCACCAGAGGTTTGATGAGGTTTTTAGGTCAGTTTCACAAACCCTAAGCCATGGAGGAGAAGAGGTATGTCTTTGCAGTGAAGGCGGTCATCTCTGTAATGAAGTACTAATAATTCCCAGCTGTGATCAATGACTTCTTTCCAAGTATTAAGAGAACCCAATTTTCATTTGACTCTTCTATGCCTGGTTCTGCAAAGACAAAGGGAGAGCTGTTTACCCAGTGCTGTGAGGGAGGTGGTGATGGAGCCCGAGCTGGAGCACAGAAGTAATGTTTTCTCATCCACTTCATTAACTAGAGCATTTTAGCTACTTTTCTCCTGAGGTTATTTAGAAGGAGGTGTTTCTTAGCTGTGAGAACAATAAGAGGTCCCATTGGCACAGGATGAAAGCAGTGTTTGAAGAGATTAAAGTGTTGGGCATGGAAAAAAAGCAATGCTTTGGGTTGGGCTAAGGATAAGAACAGGCTTGGAGAGAGAAACGGAGAAGGCAAGATCCTCGAAAGGCTGGAGGTAACCGTGCTCCGGCAGGCTGAAAGAGAACAATAATCTCACTTTTTTCGTTGTGCAACAACATCCTTCTGTTGCAGAATTGAAAATGCTGGATGGAGCTATGGCTTTCCTGTGTTTTTAAGTGTCTTGTTTAACATTCTGGTTGACACTATGTGGCTTCAGTGGCAGAGCAATTACAGTGGAGAAAATAAATAAAACCCATAGTCTTAACCAAGCAACACTAGTTACTGGGTTAAGTGGGCTAGTGGTAAGAGAACAGTGGAAGAGCGTAAGAACTGATGTCTGATGAAGAACAGATCAGCCTTGAAGACCGCGGGCACTGGAGGTGCTGTGTTGCCACCACATTGAACAAGGAGTCGGAATTTGCCAAAGCCAGTGGTCTTTCGTTGTTACAGCTGACGAACCATTACATTCAATGTGGTTTGTGAAAGAAGTCTGCTCTTTCGGAAGGAGCAGCCAAAAGGAGAGTAAGCTCTACTTACACCCCTCAAAATCTCTGAGGTGGGGGTTAGGAGCCCACTGTGCTCCAGTGGCTGCCGCCTTGTCCTGAAGAAGGAGAGATAGGCTGAGGCTTCCCGTGCTACTGACAGTGATGGAAACACTGAGGGTTTTTTGGCATGGGCAGGCATCAAAAGAGAAGCAGCCTTGCAAATCGTTCCTACCTCATATTCTTGCTATTTTGTTGGGCATCCTTATCATTTACCCTCAATAATCTGGACGGTCTATTTTATTCAGCTTTACAAGGTACAAGCTGTGACAGGATTGTAGTCACTTAAAACTCTCATTGAAACTTTCCGTATTACTGTACATTATTTATCAATAACTGGGTCTGCAGTTGTTTTATTATCTTCTATTGTTTTGTTTTGTTCTCTTTCCTAGAAGTAGATATGCAAGGCAGAATAGTTTAAGCTTTCCTTAGCAGCTCTCTCAGTTCAATGCTAAGAAGCAGAATTGTTTCAGACTGGTGCTCTTAAGAATTTACAGACATTGCTCTGTGCTTATAGGAAGCCCCAGCACAGAGTGAATTAAAGGACTATGATGACCTTCTGTAGCCCTTCTCCTTGTGACTCTACGTTCAGAAACTTATTTCACGTTCTACATTCCTGTCCTGGTTTTTATACCTTCTTTTGCATCATTCTGGTAATCGTACCCTTTGATGAAAAACTGGGATTGGGATTCAGCTCCATTTGGTAGAATTATCCAGGTAAAGTGATGGTATTCTCCGTGAAAGAGGATAACATGTCACTGCTTCATGGGGCTAAGGACAGGAAGAGGAAGTAAGCTGATCAAATAGCCTGAAACAAGAAACTACAATAAAATTTAGGATTTCTTTCTTTCATTCATTCATTTTTTGGCCAGGGTCCTTGGTTATACAGACTAATAGGACTCGATAGAATACATTCTTTTCAGCTAAGCAAGTGTAGAGGTAAATGCAGTCAAGCAAAAAAAAAAATATTATTAGCCAGTTCAAACCCGATTTTGTTATTTTTTCCCTTCTTAAGTCGCTTAACATGTTAACAATGTATTGTCAAAAGTACTCCTCTTAGCGCACTTAAAAGAAATTTCTTCCTAATATGGATGCAAAGCTGCACAAAAAAACCCACCTTACTGATGGGCTGCTCCCACAAGCCTGGAGTGAGCATCCCTTGCTTGGGCAGGTCTAATAAAAACAGAACATGGAAACTCTGTCTTTTTATTTGTCTTACACTGAAAAGCTTGCATCGAGGAGATATGAATCTCCCTGCAAAGAACCTCTCTTTCTGAGGTTATTTTTTCCAAATTTGCTTATGCCTTCTGCTTGTTGTGACACTCTCAGTTCGAAACGCCTAGTGCAGTCATGATGGGAATATTCCTTCCAGGCTTGGATAAATGGACAACCACCATCAAGGTAACCCTTTCTGATAATCATTTACCATGTGATAACAGACACCAACCTTTGCACTGTACTTGACCATGGTAAATGATTTTATCTTGATGGAGGATTTCCAACAGGTCCTTCCTCAGAGAAAACAGTCAGGTGTGCTACCTGGTTATGGCACAGGCAATAGTCCAGGTTAGCACGTAGGCAGATTTGATATTTAATTGCAGCTTTTAAGGCAAGACTGGGACAACTGCTTTCTAGTGTGTTTCGTGGTCTGAATCTATCAGTTTTTGGGCAGGGCAGTTGCCTTCTCAGAGCAGCCCTCGTGAGCTCTGAAGGCTTCAAAAGCAGTGCATATCCTTGCTGCTGGAGCAGCAAGGTGAGGTTTCACCAGCATCAGGTGCATGCAGGATTTGAGAAAACAATCTTAGAAGACTTTACCAGTGAGCTCTTAGAGGCAAAACTCACTGCAGGCCAAAGACCAAAACCAACATGCTGTGTTGGCTTGGTGTTATTCATGGTGATGGATCTCACCCCTCCCTGGGGAGTGTGCTTTCAGAGTCCAATCCTGCCTGTACCACTGAGATAGAGTAAGAGATGCTGTTTAACAACTACCATAGTAGTTTAATGCTACAGCACATGCTGGCCAAGCACTACACGCTAATCAATGTCCTGCAGCTCAATAACCACTTCTGGCTCCTCTGTTTTACCCCCCACCACAGCTCTGTGGTGTACCAGCGACCTTGCCTCATCACAGATACCCTATGAGGTCTTCCAGACCACAGGCCATGTTGAGGCTTGGTTCAGACCTACAGGATGCAGTGGCAGGGCTTCTCACCACCAAGCCTCTGCTTCCTTTCTTTCCTCACCTATTTTGCGTGTGACAGCTCTGTTTTCTCGAAAAAGGTTTATTTTCCCTATCGACGTCAGTCATTAGGGCTTGGAGGAGTGTGTCAGACCTTGAGTCATATCCGACACCATCCTCCTCTCTTGTTTGGTTGTTCATTTTAGGAGCTTTTGGAATTGCGTCCCCTTTGTTCAGACTTGAAAGATGTCTGTCTTTTCATACATGAACCCTCTTGTTTATTTAATGACAGCCTTTCTGGGAACAAAAAAGTTAAACAGCCATCAACCAGAAAAAAAATTGTTTATGATCACAAGGACTCTTGAATTGACTCTTCAGCGTTCCTAGGAGGATGCTGAAACTGGAGGAAATGAGCTTAGGCTTTCTCTAAGTCACTTAAAAGTAAACTAACATCACTTTTTCCAGTCCTGCAGAATGACTTTTCTACCTCTTAAGGTTTTGGATGAGCTCACGGCTGGTGAATGTCTTATGTTGGAGACTTACTAAAATACAAGTACAAAATTTGCTTTCATTCTGTTTTTCCCTTTTTTCCATTTGGGTGTTCCTTTTCCCATCTAGGGGCAGGTATTTTATTTTAGGAGGAACAATTTGGGGCAATATCAGAAAGGAGTTATGAAAATCTAAATCATAATTACGTGCACTAGAAATCTGTTTAAGCATTATTTTCATCTCAGTTTTACATTTCAGCAACCTGCTCTTCCCACTCTGTCTGTCTCTCACCTTTTGGTGCCTTCATGTGGTCTCCTGGGTCTGGAGCTTCTTTCCTTTGCTCTACAGTTCTGGTTTTTAAACATACTCCCTGCTCAAGTGGGAAGCAACATAATGAGGCCACTAAACCAAAATAAGGGCATTTAAGCATTTGGTCTTTTTGTTTCATCTTTTTTTTTTTTTTTGTTTGTGATGTGTGTGCCTGTATTAGCCTCATATTTTCTGTGCCGTTCTGAGCATGCAGAGGTCGGAGGTCTCTGCCTGTAGAGGCCGTCCCCTTAGCTCCAGTTACAAACCAGTACTTTCCAGTTTGATATTCCTCTTCAGCGGTCAGCACTGGTCAACCCAGTGGCCAAGCTGATGCTGCTCCAAAGGGAGGAGTGGATGTTAGGGTGTGAGGAGATCTGTGCAGATCCAGCCCACCCTTCTTCCCTCAAATAGGTGATTGTTCTCGATGCAATTTTACATTGAATGCGCCAGGAAGAAAGGCTTTAAAGTGGATTAGTGGGGATGGAAAGAGAAATGCCTGTAATGAAAGCACAGAGCAGTAGGGAGCTGGCCAAGAACTGAAAACTTTTGCATAAGCGGGTGCTTTAGACAAGAGCATGGACACAAGTAGCGTAGAAGTAAGTGGAAAATACAAGTGTACTGTAGTAGCAGAGAGCACTAGGTAGAAAGATCCCATTTGGTACAAAAGCTGGTGAGCAAATTCAGGGACGTGAGTAGCGTTGCCTGAGGAGTAGTGCAGCCAGGTGGGCTCAGCTGCTGCCTTCTGTAGCAACGTCTGTGTAGATGGAGCAAGGTGAGCAACCAAGGCAGATGAGGAGTGCTTGATGGACCAGGAGGAGAGGAAAGGAGAAGTTCGAAACAAGGGTTTGGGAGAGGAAGATCAGCTGGGACTCCAGATCTAAGACAGCAACTTCCAAAAATGCTGCTGAGAGGTCTGCTTCTCAGTGCATTCGCCTTAAAAGAGGACGGTGAATATGAACAGCACATTAGTGTTGTAGTGGCAGTCTGGAGCATCTGGTTTGGGCCTGGGGAATTGTAATTATACATCACTGGTGTAGATGCTTTCCTAATGAGTCTAACAGCTTTAGCACATCAACCATATCATATATGCAAGCAAAAAGGTTAACAACAGTGAAGATCCTTGACTGAGGTGACTTAAGTATGCAAAAACCTTTTCAAAGTTGTGAAAGAATGAAATGTCTTAGTGCAGGGAGGTGATATACTGGAGGGAAAAGGAAAAATCCAGATATGGTGCAGTGTTTTTGCAGTTGTCAGCCAGTTGGTTCAGTATAAAATCCTGGAGGGGGATCTAACCCTTCTTAAAGCATGCATATTTTTAAATATCTGCTGTTAAAAATTGTTTTATTTCCTCAAAAAGCCAGTTTCTTTCCTCCAATTTTTATCTCTTAGTTCTCTTAATTATCAGGGGTGATTCTGTCTTTGCTCTGTTTGCGCTTGTTGATGCTCCCTGGGTGCAGAGATGCTGATGGGGCAAACTGCGGCAGTTCCGGGGGTGCTGCTGGCAGCGCGGCGGAACGCGTCCTGAGCAGCCCGAGCAGCTGGCAGCGCCTGTGCGAAATGTGTAGGGTTTGTAGCCCGTAATAGAAACTTAAAGGGGTATTTTTGCATGAAAAGAGGGTTCCCCTTGGCTTTGGCTAAGTGTGCAGCTTGATTTTTAAGTAGAGGGGAGAAAACGAACAAATAAAAAACAATACAAAGAAAACGGGAGAGAAAGAAGGAAGGAAGGAAACAACCAGAGTTTTCAGTTGACATACTGAGCACTCGTCCTTGTGTTTCCTTTACTTCAGGCAGGAACAAGAACTGTCTCTGTTTTTCTAGGCCATTCCGGAAGTCTTACAGAGCAATAATAGCCCTGTTATCTAATAGTCAAAGTTTATTTAGGCTTTCACTGCTTCCCCTGCCCACTTGAACCCTCCCCCTCACCCCCCCCATCATCCCCCCCATGCAGTTTGTTGGGCTGCTCTAGCCTGAGCTCAATTTGACAGCCAAATGGGGGAGGGAAGCAGTTGCATGCATGTCATTTTCATTACGCTCACGCATATGTTCATCTGGAAACTTCCCCTCTCTACCCTCCAAAGACAACAATTGCAACAGAAAAAAAAATCAATGGCAATAAAGCATCCTGTTTATCTTCTCCGCAGTGCTTTGGGGTCTGTCCTGTGTGAGAGACCCTCAAAGCGTTACATGCGTGCTTTAATCCAGCAGCACTGATAATTTTGCACAATGTTGATTAGAAGAAATCTTCACCATTAGGGCTGCCCAGAGGATATAGATATTAAATGCTTATTTTACTTGGGTATATTTCATGAACAGGAGAATTAGATAAAAGCACTTCTTTGCTAATCATTGCAGAAAACTCTTATCTTTTCCTTCTTTTCCTCTACTTTGAAGCATGCTGGCAATATTGCGATAAATTCAGATTAGGCAGCAGATGATAAACCCCAAAGGGTGTTGTGGTGGTTGTATTTGCTTAGAAGTTGTCATTCAAGTGTTTCTGATGCTCGGAAGTAATAGTACATTGGGAAAACAGCTGATGTGGACTGTGCCATACGGTAATATATGCAGCGACACTGCACTGAGAGGGACAAAGCAAAAATTCAATTATTTTGCTAACTTCTCTTCAGACTCCACTTACTGAGCTGGCAGAATGTATGGATCTGAGACAGCAAAGATGAAGTCAGAAGTAATTTGAAGCTGATTAGTCCTCATCCCTTCCTTCTTCCAAACAACAGAGCAGACAGGTTTGGCTCTGAAGGTTGAGGGGATACTGTATGTAATATCATATAGTGTCTTATGCAAGCCTCTAGGTTTCTTTTTCAGGAGCAAGACTTAAATTCTGACATCTTGAATCTGGTTTTGATCATTTTCTCATCATCTGTTTGATATCTTCATGCACTGAGAACTTGGGTCTTGGCTGGTAGATGATGCTCACCTTCTAGTAGTCATCTCTCAAGGTGAGGTCATTCCCTTCCCAAGGTAATTCCCTCATTGTCTGGCAGTGAGCAGCTCAAACGTATATGGCTAGTCACATTAAATGCAGAAAATTCCAGTGCAATTTCTAAGTGAATTGCCAGTTCTTTTTAACTTTAAAAATAAAATCTGAGGGTGTTACTTTGTTCAGGTAACACTACATTACAGAGCAAATTATAATACAGTGGCACACCTATGGGTATGTGACATTTACAGTAAAGTCAAGTAAGTTATAGCGTGAGCTGCCCCTGTGATTACCACATCAATTGGCGCTTGAAAGAAATCTTCCTTTCTGTGATGTCTGTGAAAGAAAGGATCCACTCCTTTATGCTTAATCAGTCTTTGCAAAGCTACGGTTTCAACCCCTCTTCTGAAATGCTGATATTTATTGATTTAATTTATCCTGTGAAAGGACTATTTGGCAAGTCAAATATTTAAAGGCTTCTAGTTCTTCCTCTTTCTATAGAGCCAGCAAATTGTTTGGAAGTTTAGATTGCATTTCTGAGCTCTCTTTAGGAAAAAAAAAACCAAACAAAAGACACGGGATTGTAGCATCTGTTTTGTAGTGTTTCTGTTCCAAGTAGTAATCACCTTATGGCATTACTCAACCCAAAGAATTAGATATGTACAAAACAAAAAAATATGTACAGGAGTTATCCTGTATATATTTGTACCTCCTTGGTTCTTGGCTAGGGCTCAGATTATCCACTGCAAAGTTTCACCAAGGGATTTTCTTCTGGGTTTCCGTGTCCTGGCACCACAGTAGGACTATTGGGCCCAAACAGGCAGGCTGGTGGAGGTCTTGGAGTGGGCAAATTGGGGTGCTGGTGCAAAACCGCTGCAGGCTGGGCCATTGTGTGGTATTTGTGGCTAGCTGTGCTGCTAGCCAGCAGCCTGCTTGTGCTAGTCCACACTCACTGGCTTCCACTGGTGTGTGCTGGGTTTAGCCTCATCCTGGTGATGCTGGCTGGCCTGGACTGCACGCCCTGGCAGGACTGGGTGGATTGTTCCCTCTTTGCCCTGACTGGGTTTGGAGTAGAAAACATGAATGCATATCCTCCATAAAAGCAAGTCATGTATATTTGAACTGGACTGTGTCAATAATGTATATTCTGCACTCCAAACACAGAGCTCCTCAGTGGTCCCGAGACCCTTCGTGAACTCCTGCATCTGCAGTCAATAGCTGTGTGAAAAAAATGTGCTTGCCTGTGTCTGCCCCAAATGTCCTCTACCCACTTAACCTCCAGCACCCCGCTCTCATTCCCGACCCACCGGAGCCGCCACCACCACCAACTGCCCTCTATTGTTGGCCCAGCCTGTGCCCGTGGGGTTTACGCTGCTGTCTTGCTCCTGGGCCTTCTCCCAGGAATCCCTGGTTCCTGCTCCACTCCAGCAGCAAACTGGGGGGTCTTGGAAGACTGAAAAGCTCCTCTCCTTAATCTACTATTTACAAGATATCAGCAGGACATGAAATGGCAATATTAGTATTATTATTTGTAGAAAAACTGATTGAGAAGTTTGCCAAATTTGCAGCTTTAGCCTAATTACAGCCTTCCACAGATGTGGTTACAGTAGACCTCCGACATATACTATAAGCATAGAATAGGCTGGGTTGGAAGGAAACTTGAGGACCATCTAGTTCCAACCCCCCTGCCATGAGCAGGAACACCTCCCACTAGACGAGGTTAGTCAAAGCCCCGTCCAGCCTGGCCTTGAACACTTTCAGGAAGGGGACTTCCACGACTTCTGTGGGAAACTATGGGAGAGTTTGAGTCTGGAAGATGGCTAATGGGAAAGTATGAAAGCTATTGCCAATAACACATTGTGAATCTTTAAGCAAGTTTTCTGGAGATTATAGAGCACAATAATTTGGGGTGGAGTGGGCGTGGGAATCAAAACTTCCTCAACATCCCTTTGGGATAACCTGCGGCTTTGGTTTTGCAGTTCAAGTATAATGGAGGTAATCCAGCCAACTTGTAGGTGAGCCACTGGAAAAAATTTTGTGCATGAGGCAAGTCACAGGATCTGCTTTTTGTCAGGAACTTTTTGCTGCTTGTTGTAGAATAGAAAGGAAAAAGCAAGAAGTTACCCACATTAAGGCAAATGGGAAGGGGAAAATAGTTACGTGGTCTTTGAACACCAGATTCACATTCATGTTTTACAATTGATTTCTGTCGTTCTGAAAGCAGGTTTAGGGTTAGCAGTGGAATGTTTTGGCCTGTAAAGGCATTGCAAATACATGAGTGCATATCCCGCCAGCTCTTCAACCATGTCAAAGCTTATGCTAGACCCTAGTGGGGTGGTCTTCTGGGCTATGGTTCTGAAGGAGGAGGGCTGGGCAACTCTGCTCCTGGGGTGGCCTGCCCCCTCATCATTGCTATGCCCCAAACACAAGTGAGTTGAGGGCCGGTTTAGCTCAGTGGGTTGAGCGTGGTGCTTGAAACACCAAAGGTCGTGGGTTTGATTCCCGTTCAGTTCTCACGTGTTGCCTGACCTAGTCGAGAGGTGGCATCCCTGCCCACAGCAGGGAGGTTGGATTAAAATGATCTCTAAGGTCCCTTCCAACCTAGGCCATTCTATAATGATTCTATGATGATTCTCTTGGGCATGTGGAGAAGACTTTGTTCATCTTAAGGCATCTTTAATGGTCTTAAAAAGATACACATAAGCCATCTGTTAACTAAACTCTCAGTGAAAACCTTCTGGAAGGATGTGAGGGCATGCAGAAAGAGCCTTCCTGGATTTGCAGAATGTGAGAATCAGTTCTTGAACCTCTACTTTCTCCTCTGTAGCTTTCAAAAACTATCCGAAGCTCCAGTAGTAGAACTCCTACAGTCACAATTGACACTAAGTTACTCTTAGAGCTGGTCTTGGCTTTTCTTAAGTGCATGTAGTTGCTGTAGCGAATTCTCCTGTGTTCATAAGTTATACCTTAGGACTCTTAATAGACATCCTCTATGTGTACCAAAGGAGAATAAGGTGAGAGACATACTTTAGCAGTCCAATGCAAACCTCATCATTTATTAAACATGTTTCTCAAGTTAACAAGAGAACATGCTGTCCACAACACTCCCAGAGATACCACATACTGAATGACTTTCCACATTGCAAGAGGAAAACATAATTCCTGAGGCTGCATCCCAGGGGATGATGATGTCTGGTGATAACATTTATTCTTTTGGAACTTTTGTTTCTCTGCAGATGGCAGTTGACATTGATGGGAAAAAAAATATATTGGTACAGTATCAAACTGCACACCCACTTAGGACATAACTCATTCTGTCTATTACACAAGAATATTACTGAGTTTCAGATGTCTTCTGGAAATGGCAGGCTTTAGACTTCAGGAAAGGTTTGGATTAATTTTACTGAACCAGATGCAAATGATATAAAATGCATGTATTCTTTTCACTGTGGTCAAGTGATATTAACCACAGCCATCTCCCAAGCATGAATTCTCAGCTCGTTGTTTAAAGAACATAGTTATTTTTTTTAAATTAATTAAGGCTTCTAATGTAAGTAGTGTTGAGCTGTGTGCAAGAAGTTCTAGTCCAGGGTACAAGCCCTGTGATATAACCAGTGTAGTGCTCCATGCTATTGAACTCTGAAAAAGACATCCAACAAGGTAGGTTAAATAAAATGTGTGCTTGCTGCTCTTTAATGGAATGCTTGCCCTGTGCATTTGTTTCATAGCTGATAAAGTTAAAAAAACATTGTCAAATGTTTATTTTTGTCCATTTGCTCAGATCATTTTAAAAAAAACAAAAAACAACAACCTGAAAATTAAATTTCCATGTAACTGTTATGTGGAAATAACTCATCAGATAGAAACTTCAGATTATTTAATGTTTGCCTAGTACAAATACAACTGCTTTATTTACAAGATGGCCTGGGTGACATTTGTCAGCCTAGAGCACTTTCTCATGAATTGACTGTTACTCCACTTTCCATACAAGTCTTTTATCTTCATTTCATGGGCATCAGAGTCTCATCTCGCAGCAACTGCATCTAAGCTGCAACCCAAGGACTGAAGATGTCTAATATACAGAGCAGAAAATGAACCTGTGCTTTAATAAACTGGTGGGGCTTTAATTGTTGAGTCTAATGTTGTTCTTGGTTTAAGCAAACGGGAGATAAACCTGCAAAGCAAGGGCACAAATGGGCACTTAAAAGTTTCTAAGGTGATAAACACTCTCTACTTTCTCCTGTATTAGAGGGACCTCTGAGGCCAGAGCTTACAAACCTTATCACCTATACTTCATACCATTTATTCACTGATGCCCAGAGGACTATTTAAAACTTCCAAGTCAGGTGAATAAGAACTTTCACAGCTGGGAAGTGTAACACAAATTGCTTGAATAGTCCCTGAAAATTTGTTCAACATAATTCCCTTTTCTTTGTGTAAACTGCTTCTCTTTTCTCACCCATCAGCCAGTTACAAGTTGCATCAAGTTGTTTGGATGTTGAGGACTTTTTCTCACTTCTTTAACAAAAGAACAAGCTTAGATTTTGAGTTAAGATCTGAGATCAGTTATTCACATTGATTCTGTTGTCTAGTTTGATTGTGTACGTAAGCAGCCAAAATAACACAAATTGCAACTCTTCTGACAATGCAATTACCTGAACAGTTGTATGTGTAAATGTTACAGTGGTGTTCCTTTGATTCTCTCAGCTGTGAGCAGGATTGTCATCACTTGGCATGGTTGTACTTTCTTTTCTTAATGTATTTATTATCTATCACATGCCTGTATAATGTGCTTTGGCATGTACCTTGCAAAAATGTTTGTTTTTTAGAAATCTCACTGCATGTCCAACACTGCAGAGACCATCATGAGCATGCTACATTTTGTATGATTTTCCTGATTTTAATGCATTACGTTACTTGTTTGTATGCATTCTTGCCTTGGCTTTGCTCGTACGGGGGTAGTGACAGGAATATGTTTTTTTCCCTCCCAGACAGTAACACCACCCCGCCCCCCCCAAGGATGGACAGACAGACAAGCAAAAAGCACTGCACATGCCAGTCGTAGGGAAATTCCTCTCATGCCGCTAGAAAACAAGGCTTTCATCTTGGTTGGTTTTTCCCTCCATGGTTAATAATGAGATTAACATTTTTTCTCTTTAATTAATTAAAATTTCACCTACTTACGTAGGGACTTAGTACTAAAGTGCTACTGAAGTGAATGGACAGGCTCCTGCTGGTGCCCACGGGATCTGATGGAGCCTGTCAACAGAGCCAGTGACGGGAGAGCATCTGACGTTGGATGTGCTTCTGGAGAGTCAGAGGACAGCTGTATCTGAGGCTCCCACCTAGGTGTCTGGCCTTCATACAGCTCTTAACTTTTGGGCCTCCTCTCCTCACCCTTCATGTATCATAACATGATTTTCCAGCCCTTGAAGGAGTGGATGAGGAGTATCACCTTCTGTCCCGCTCCAGCTGAGCTGTGCAGCTGCAGTGACTTTGACACCACTGGTTTCTTTTTTTTTGTTGTTTTAAGTTAGTCTGTCTGGAAAGAGCAGGAGTTTTAGAGAAGTGAAATGCATCTCATTAAGTGTGAGATGAAAACTATTTTTGAAAACATTAAAAGGATCTTTTGATGTCTGATCTTTATTAAAAATGCTTTGTTTGACCCCATGTTCTAGTAAAAATAATTAAATTAGTGTGTGCAGTAGCTTGTACTACTACACACACTAATTAGTGTGTGCCTGCTTTTAGTTTGAGGAATTGTATTCATTTGCCTCCAAAATTTTCATGGATATGTTCAGACAGAAGGAGAAGCATTGAAGAAAGAGCACCTTCTCTTCCTAGAGTGCTGCCCTTAGCTGAGGCTCACCAGATGCACGCTGTTAGTAGGGGAACTAAGAGACAGAAAATGTTGGTCTGACAGCCACCCAAATAGGGTGTTTAGGTTTTTCTTTTAATCAAATCAAAAGGCTTTTCTGTTTTACTGCCCTTGACTGATATTTCTGCTCCTTTGTTTCTTTGCTTATCAGGTTAGGAGCATTTGGTATTTTTATGAGTTCGGCTTTTTACCTGTAAACGAGCAGCAGAGATTAGTATGTACCTTCATAGATTTTTCAGGCTAAAAGTGGCTCTTAATAACATAGGCCATTTAATTGCATCCAGTTACTCCTGAAAGTGTTACTTCTTGGATTTTGTCCTTCCCTTCTCAGTGTTATTTTTGAGCACCAAAGACTCAATGAGTGGTAGAATTAAAGGGACTTCTTGTCTATTACTGTTCCTTTGTCTCCAACATATGGTACCTCTTCATGGTTGACTTCCCTGCTGGGTTCTCATAAACTCATTTTCCATCAGTGCTGGCTTCCATGAGCTGTAGCTTGCAGCTGGAAAGGAGATGGTTCGTTCAACTTGGCCAGGGACGGAGGAATGGAAGAACCAACTTTATGCTGGTGCCCAGAGAGAGAGGAGTGAAAGTTTTGACCCACAGTGCACCAAGGTCAATGGAAAGTTTCTCTGGTTGGCTCTCTATGGCCTTTATTTGCTAAACGAGGGGGCTGGGGGGAGAATTCAAAGATTTTAATGTGAAGGTGTGCTTTTATTAAAGCCCATATGTTTAGATGTTTTGTTATTACAGTAGTAGAAGAAGATGTGTAATGAGGTCACATGCAGCAAGGCTTGCACTTGTGTTTGGTCTACCCAAGTGATTTTGAGTGGAGACTGGTTTGTCTGTCATCTTCGCTGCTTTTTTGCTTGTTCTGGGCAAGATACAGGCAAGTAAACAAAAGCATCCCATTGTCAAGTGCTCTGTGCTATTGAGCGCCTTACTGGCTGAGTGCTCTGATGGAGATGCTGAGGTCTGCTGCTTTCAGCTGCTCTGTTGCATCCTTCAGATGCTGAGACCGACATTTTTGGAAACGGGCACCTTGGATAATTGAAATACAGGTGCTTTGGGTTAGGTGCCTAAAAAGGGGGACCTCCCAGATGGTGATTGCAGTTGAAAAATTAAGCTGCATCATTTATAAATAGAGGAGACAAAAGCAGGAAACTTAAGCCAAGGATCTAGGACAGAGCTCTTTAGCTTTTCCAAACCCATGTGAATCAGAGTATGTACGTTTGTCTATGTTCCTGTAAAGAAAACTTTGCCAGAGCTTAAAAGTGGTCTCTTGGTTTTATTTTTCTTCTGGGCAATTCTGTTAAAAAACAAACAAACAAAAACCAGCTACTTAGTTTTTTATATTAATATCAAGTCTTGTTTATTTAAGATTTTTCTTTAAATGCCATTATTTGATACCCTGGAAATCTGAAACAGCAAGAAAATTCATGGGCAAATAAGCATCTCTTTTTCATATTTATCTAGCAACTTTTATTTCTTAAGGGTTTTTTTTTTTTAGCCTTTAAAGCTCTTTGGTGGGTTTTTATTTGTAGAGGATAGTGCAAAGAACAGTCAATATTTATTCTAGTCAACTGATAAATAACTGGGTGATTCAGGAAAACTTAGTCAGAATACCCTTGTCACGGTCATTGCTGACGTCTGAGACAACAACAAGTTTATTGCTCATTAGGTTTTTGCAAGAATCTGTAATAAAAACCCTAAACATAGTGAGAGCTCCTAATGTAGGGGTTGGGTGCGCAATACGTGTGGAGAGAGTTTGCAACTGCAGAATGAAGGGAAGAGATCAGAGATTTTGCAATTAAGCTTAACTCCCAGCACTTCCACTCGCCAGAAGGAATTCGGGACTGGGCACATGATTAACCTCCTAGCTTCTCAATTCTTCATCTAAAAGGCTCCCCCTACCTTTTACACGAGTTGTTCTCTGTGCAGTCACAGGAGCAGAAAAGGTGGCATATTTCATAATTTCTCATAGTGCAACCTTTGCAAAAGGAAGTTTGGGAAATATTAGTGGAACTTTTCTTTTTAACTAGCTGAAGCTCTTCAACCAAGCTTTAATTAACTGTTCCCTTGCTGCCGCCACCACAATCTTTTCCAGCCCTTCGCAGTTATCACCAGCAGCCAGTACAGCAGAGTCTGCTGGAGAAGCTGTTGTTATCTGAGAAGTCTCCTGCTCTGAACCTGCTTTGATTTCAGCCAGCTGAGATGCTAGCCGTTGTAGACCAAATGTTAACAAGCCAAACAGAGCTCTGAAAATGCAGAAGAAAAATAATTATAATGGAAGCTTTTCAGCTGTGTATTGAAACAATATAATACAATGCTAGAAGCTGGAATGGCCTCATTAGAATAGATCCATGTTTGAAGTAGAGCTGCTAACAACTTTGGTGTGTACGTTAAAGATGCGTGCCAGATGATATGTGTTTAATGTTTTTCTTCTCCAACAATATTTATGGTCCTTACATTGAAAAAATAAATCTGTGGCTTTTTAGTACGAAGAACTCTGGTTAATATTTCTATTTGTGGTATATTGCTCAGCTTCTAAATTGCTCTGTGTTTGACAGAGGAAAATCTAATCCTGTTACTAAAGACTTGTTCTGGTCCACTCAAATTGGTAAGTACATGTTTGTAAAAATCTTGTCACAATGCTCTCGTGATATTTTTTGGAAGTTTTTTTCCAAATCTGCAGTAGAGAAGAAAATCACGATATGCAAAATGACATCTCATTACCACCACGAGAGCAAACAATTATTCTGGTGGCCACACCTTCTTCTCTGTCCTATTTATTTCCTTTGCATGCTCTTGTTAAATGTAAACCTCAAGATCTGGCATGGGTTATGTGGGCACCTGTTTTGTTGTTAATAAAACTCTGCAGGGCTACTAGGTGCTGTTAACAGAGCTCATGTCTCACCTTGCCTCACAGATGAGGCTGTCCAGATGGCATCACATGCTCAGATCCAGTCTACTATCAGTTTCCGTCCTGCTTGGGAATGATTTTGGAGATGTCCATGTGCTCTTGGGCACCGGTGTCTGTCTTCTTCTGTTAGGTTTGAACTCTGCCGTGTGAATTGGTGAAAGTCCTCAGAGTTGGCAGAGGCATGACCTCATCTTTCCATTGCAATGTTGGAGACGTTAGCCATAACATGCCTTCATTTAAAATAAACTGAATTTAAATAAATGAAGAGCAGAGCTGACAGAAAGCACAACATTCCTGTCTGGAGAGGGTTTATAGTCAGAGGAGTAAGTTGTGCAGGCTTTTGCCCACATGCAGCTCAGTCAAAGGGAAACATCACTGCAGGGTTAAAATCAGCAGCTTCCCATAGAGACCGTTACAGGGTGGAGACCATTATAGGGTGACAGAAGGCTGATGTGGAGAGTCTGTCTAGGGAGTTGGGCGTGATGATTTTCAAGAGAGAAGCCCATGGGAGAAAATACCCTGGGGAAGGAGAGAAAAAGCAATAGTTTTCTGTCTTGATTTGGTCTCTTTATGCTTGAATTCTGAATGAAAACTTAATGATTTAAAAGGTTTGGCCTCAAACTTTTACAAAATAATGGATTAGGGCTGTTAGAAAAGCAAATCATATGTATTTCCTAACACATGCCAGAGCTTCTAATCTGTGGTTCCTCAGAGGAAACAACTTTTTGCAATGAGGAGGAGACTGGTGCCACTTGTTTTCCATTCTTCATCATGTGAGCGCTCATTTCTCCTTCCAGCTCTAAGCCTTAGGAACAACACTGACATTTTGTCCAAATATATTATAACCAGTACAGAAATGTTTCTGGAAAGTGACTTACTACCTATAAAATGTGACCTGACTTAATTCATCTGGTGTGGCATTTTCCTAAAGGTTAAGGAATACTCTGGCTCTCAAAGATGGGTTTGGCAGTGGGTTCAAAACTCCCAAGATGTGGCAAAAAGGAAAAGGAATTGACTGCTTCTGAGAGGTGGCAAGAAGGAAGAGGATCCCCAGATGCTTTTCTGAATGATCCCGTCAATATTGCCATTGCACCAGCTCTCTGACATGATCATGGGGAGCACGGCTGCAAGCTGTGGCTAAGCCAAGCTTTTAGAACACAGCGGGTGCTTTCTCTTTCCAGATCTTTTACTTTCAAGCTGATGCATTGGGCATGTGTGAAGGTTGTTTCTGTGCCAGGGGACATGTTCTTCCCCACATAAACTGGGGGAGTTTGTTTACTGGTTGGACTGATGATTTGCATGGGGATTTGGAGGGCTTGCTCAACTCCAAACCTGACACATAATGCGAGGAGCTCAGCAACTGGAGGGTTGCTTTGTTTCCTTCAAAGCTAAAATTCACTGTGTAGCTTACACAAGGCTCTTGCAGCCTCTAAGTGCCATTGAAACCCTCAGGTTAGGCTTATAGCATGCCTCGTGCAAGACTGGCTTGTGGTGTATCCTACAGAGTTGGGGGAAGGAGTTCAGTTAGATTTTGGAGTAGGTCATATGTGTGTCCTCTCCCTTAAATGCTAGTCTTCCCTCTGGGTGGTGAGGAGAAACTATCCTGGAGTCCTTTTGCCAGCCTCTTTGCTGTTCATTCCTGTCATTAGGCAGCTGAGCTACAAAGCCTCCATCATTTTCCTATTCAAAGTATATTGCCTCGGTTGTAGTGCCTAAGTCAAAGCCTTATCCTTTCTCATAGTTACAGAAGAGCAGCAAGAAAAAACAATCCCCTCCATCTGGAGCCGACCCGTTAAGAAGTAAAATACAAGGATGGATTCTCTTTGGTTTCCTGGAAATACACCTTTTTTTCTTGGCATCCGGTAGTCTTTGTACTCAGTACATATATTTCTAGGCACCTCTCTCCTTCCCTCTTTGCGGGAACTGCTCATACTCTTTGCCACGTTTTTCTTAGTCTTGTGTGACAAAGAAAAACTGCAATATAAGAGCTTTTTCTGGAGAAAGATAGTAACATGTACAACTGGTTTACTATGGTACTGTTTAGAAGGAGGAAATCGGGGGCATGGGGTAAGGTTTTGTTTGTATTTCTTTGTCCTTTGGCTTCTCTTCTCATACCACACACAGGCTCAGCCCCTGCCACTTGAATTGATCAAGTGCCTTTGGATTGTCCTTACACTGCCAGTGTGGTGGGTGTTCAGCAGCTGCATTACTCACTACTGAAATAGGAGAAGGCCTGGACCAGCTTTTTTTGTCGCTGAATTGTTGTGGAGGGAGGTCTAAGAGCATGGTATCCCTATGTTCCAGTACTGTAGCAAGGTGCAAGATTAATGAGGAATCAGGGATATGGCTAATTTTCCTGATTGGCAGGAAATACAATGAGACTGAGGTTTCTGCCTGAGACAGTGTAAGCTCTGTGGAGCTAGTGCCAGGATCTACCATGTCGCGCTTACAAAGGCCAAAGGAGTGCCGGGGAGGGTGTCTGGGAGTCTGTGGACCAAGGGGACTTCTTCCCTTGCCAACACACCCCTTGCCTTACCTGAGACACTAACATGGGTATGCTTTTCAGAGGGAGACCTATCCCTCCCCAGCTGCTGCAGAGATCTGTACGTGTCTTGTTGGCTCATAAGGCCATAGAATGTAGTCTGTGGCTTTTCTATTTAAAAGGAAACTTTTTGAACTCTTTGATCAGTTGGGGCTGTGCTGGTGGCCCATGAGGTGTGTTGAGGCAGCGTCATGGCCTTCCAGACCTGAAGCCTGACCTTCTCTTGGGAAGAGGGTTTTCTCCTTTATTCCTCTGTAACACCGAGTATTTTGTTGGCATTTGTTGTGTAATACCACTGGCTTGTTCTTAAAGGTCAGGCTTTATGAAAAAACCACTGTATATGTGTTAGATTTAATAGTGTGATGTTCAAATAAGGAGAAGCTGGTCCAGCAGCTTCTACATGGACTTAAGCACAGGCCTCACTTTTTCCAGTAAACTTATTGTGTCACTCGACAAGATACTGCTCCTTATGCTTAAAGCACTACAAATGCTTCAGCCCTTTCTTTAAGCAACAGGCATGTTATCACTGCTGTTATTTAAGCCTAATGCACCAACATAGCAATTGATTTCCTAGCTTAATCACGCCTAGTTAAAAACTGTGTGTACTCACTTTCCTCTCTATTTTTGGGGATCATCAGACCTCATAGCATATGGTGCTGGTGGTGGTTTACTTGGAGAGCCCTGTTATGCTCTACTTGTGCATAAAATTAAGCAGAAGTTCTCCCAAGTTGAAGGACCCAAGCAGCAAAGAAGCCTTCTTGCCTAATAAATCCTGGAGACCAATCTGGCCAGAAAAGTTCTTTTATGTCTCCTTTACTTGTAAGTTGAATTTTGATTACTTCAAGAAGCTTGTATAAATGTACATTCTCATTTGTGAATCATACTCATGAGACTGCAATCTCAGCTGAGTTTTGCACACAGAGACAGTCTTTGGTTGTACAGATGTTTTCAGTGAACAGTTATATCAGAGATATCTTGTAAGAATATTTGTTATAATTTGTTTGTCTGCGTGTTTGGTTTTGGGTTTTTTGTTGGTTTTTTTTTTTTTTTTTGCTTCCCAGCAAGGTAAAAGAAGAGCTGATTTGATGCATGAAAGGAATGTTGGTCCTAAACCAATTATTTATTATTTTCTCTAGGCCAGTATGAGAGAGAAAATGCATTGGGTAAAGAGCAGTTGACTGATCTGCAGTCTGCTTTTTCTTCAGCATCTTCAAAGTCTCTGGACTTTGATCCAGTTCTTTTTGAAGAAAAGTGTAACACCTGTCTCACAGAATTAAGCTTTTTGGCTCTTCTCATGAAGGGATGAAGAACAGGATGTTTTTGTTTATAGTTAGCATTTTGTTACTCTCTCGCTTTATCAGTACTACTGAGTTAAGCAGATCATCAGCTCCACAATTATCACTAATGCGACTGGGATCCAAAAGAGGTGCAGATCTCATTCTGGGCAGATTCTGCTATTTAGGATAATTGTGTTGGTAACAGCAGTCTGATTGATTTGGGACTTTAGTAAAATCTTCAAGTGCCTTTAACAATAAAAATATACCACTGTTGGAAGTGCACCATAGGTCTTTCTAACTTATTTGGTCCTAAACTACCAAGTGTAGTTGGAGAGCACAAAGAGACACATACTGTCCTCATACTACAACATATAACCCTTTTGCTATTCCTATTACTAAATGTGGGGGTTTTTGTTTCATGTCTTTATATTAAATCCATCCGAGTTTAATATAAAGAGCATTAATATAAAAGTTCACTCCAGTCTGGGAAACCAAATATATGAGAAAGCCTGGTGTATTCATTATTGCTTTCAGTGCTTTCCAAAAAGTTATTTGATAGTGAGTGAGGGGGAAAAAGAGAGAAAGGATTTTTATTGTCCTGTATTTTTCATTGTTTATGCAAAAAAAGATTTCAGCTGAACTTCTAATATACAGGACAGAGGAGAATACTGTGAAGATCCTCTGGGTACTGCAGAGTGAAGTGAAAGGCAGGAGAAGGGTAGAGGCAACTTCTGTTTTTCCTTACAAATGAAAGGTCACGCTTACCAACTTGGAAATGCTTTGGAAAAAGTAAATGGTTGCCTGTTCATCTAGGGCCGTTTAGGGAGCTTTTTTAATAGGGTATGTAGTCTGTTGCCTACAAGTCATTTTTTCATACTAACAGGATGTGAACATTTTTTTCAAATGTGTGTTATAAATGGTTCCAGAAATGTACTTTTTTGTGTAGTAATATGAGTGATGGGAAGGAATATGAGTGATGGGAAGGAGCCCGTGTCTCTGGTTTTGAAGGAAACCATTGCAACCCTGCTAGAAATACTGTGTCTGGGAGCACCCATTTCAGCAAAGTTGCTCCTCTGCCCAAGCTCTGGAATTTCAAGCAGATTTTCCAGCAAGTTAGGGTTTGATCATCTTAGTTGGACACTAGGCAGACATGGCCATTTCGATTGTGTCCCTTTCCAGAAACAGAGATCTGCTAGAACCCTGGCTCAGACAGGTTGAAAACCACAGAGCCTGGGAGAGGATGCTCAGCTGGCAAGTCTGGAAAGGACTTCTCTTCCTGGAGGAGCAGAGACTGGAGCCACTTGACCTTCAGGCTGTGATCTGAGCCTGCCTAGTAGCAGAGTAGATGCTATGAAGAGACTTGAGTATTGTGATTAGGTGAGGGATTTGAGTCATTCAGCTTGTTGCTAATTTTCAAAATGTAGAGTGCTATTCTTTTATAACCGATGATACACACTAAGGAATGACCATAAACAGGTGACGACAGTGTTAGTTTGACAGGCAGCTAGAGAGCCTTTCAGGATTTCTTTCCAGTTGTTTGGCACTGAAGCTTCCCTAAAAGAAGGGAACGTGTATTTGGTCATGTGGTGGCTGCAGGCACATAAAGACTGTCCAGCAAGTGGCCTTGTCCTTCAAGACCAGGAGAGATGAACGCATTTGGATGTATTTTAGCTGTAGACGAGATGCCTGCAATGGCTGCTTCCTACAGTTTGGGAATGAGGGGAAAGGAAAGAATTGGAGGAGTTGCAGTCGTGTTGTGAAGAGGTGCAGTGATACCAAGCTATCTGCTCCCAAACCTTCTGCAGCAGCGTGCCTCCTTCTCACTGATCTGAGCCCTGGAGCGTATCCCTGGCTCTGTAAATTGAGAATTTGGTAGGTGACTAAAACAGGCCATGTCTTTTCTGGTAGAGCAGTTTAAGTA
Organism: Trogon surrucura; assembly: GCA_020746105.1. Classification (NCBI taxonomy): domain Eukaryota; kingdom Metazoa; phylum Chordata; class Aves; order Trogoniformes; family Trogonidae; genus Trogon; species Trogon surrucura. The sequence continues at coordinate 22,493,731 of CM036622.1, read as the reverse complement.
AATTAACAATAGCTGTGTGGAGGATAGCTCCAGGAGCTGTACTTTAAAGAAATTTGAGATTCTATAGCCCAAGCTCCTTGATGCAGACCATGCTTGTATTTTTTGTTTAAGTACTTCATTGTGGGAGTTCTGGTTTTTATTTGTGCTGTTCTGAGGACACTGGGATGAAAAGCTTTAAGTGTAAACACATCTGGAACTGAGATTCCTTGGGGTTCTTGAGTCAACCTGTTAGAAAACAGGAGAAAAAAAATCTTATCTTGGCTGATGACTTACAAGAAGATTTAGAGCCTGCAGTGCAGTGCCTCTGCACTTTTCTGGTACCTGACCATGTTCAATTCCTTTCATTAGGATTTTAATTTCTTAAGCTGTAGCAAATATTCGGCTCTTCGTTTTTCTAGACAGAGAATAAAATCAGATGCTTGACTTCAGTATTGAAGCCAAATTTCTGTATTCACATTCATCATCTGAAAGATAATTTGAGCTCAGCCACATTTTGCATCTACATTGGCTTTTTACAAAGACAGACAATGCAATTACCCACAATCAATTTTTCTTATTAAGACAAGAGTAGAGGGCAAGTTCATTTCTCACTAGTGTAATTCTGAGATTTACTTTCAACAATAAAAGGAACCAGAAGGAATGCATGGGAATGGTTACCTCAGAAAATGAAGTTTATGTCGCCTTACTGGGAAATTGAACTTTGATTCATGAGAGAAGGATTAAAAAATAATGTAGATGTTTGCTTCTTTGCAAGTCATACAAGACTTTGTTGGGTTTTTTTTCTTTCCTATTGGCCAATGCAATCTTTTAGTAACACACTGAACGCTTATTTCTCTCTAATGAGGTGAAACATTGCCTCTCAGTCATCTCAAAGTCCAGCATGTTGCTATTGGAAATTATCATTGCAAATACTAAGGGAAGAGCTCATGTTGGGTTGGTTAGCCCTTCTGAGCAAGCCACAGACAAAAAGCCCTGCTCAGTGTAGCCTGTGCTCAGAGGTAGGATGTCAGTAGGCTTTGTCAGAGACAGAAAGCAGTATCAGGAGGAATAAAAGCATCTTTACAGCCTTGTTACTTCCTCAAGTAATGTGTCCAGTTTTGGGCCCCTCACTACAGGAGGAACATGGAGGTGCTGGAGAGGGTACAGAGGCAGGCTGCCAAGCTGGGAAAGGGCTTAGAACACAAGTCTTATGAGGAAAGGCTGAGGGATCTGGGCCTGTTTAGCCTAGAGAAGAGGAGGTTGAGGGGAGACCTCATCACTCTCTACAGCTACCTGAAGGGAGGTTGTAGAGAGGCAGGGGTTGGTCTGTTTTCCCTCGTGGAGAGTGATAGGACGAGGGAAAATGGATTTAGATTGAGCCAGAGGAGGTTCAGGTTGGATATTAGAATTTCTTTACTGAAAGGGTTGTCAGCCATTGGAACAGGCTGCCCAGGGAGGTGGTTGAGTCACCGTCCCTGGAAGTGTTTAAGAGATAGCTAGATGTTGCATTGGGGGACATAGTTTAGTGGGTTGATAGGGCTGGGACAAAGGCTGGACTTGATGATCTTCAAGGTTTCTTCCAGCTGAAACTATTCTATGATTCTATGGTTCTGATTGTGCTCTCTGTTTCTGCCACCTGAGAAGATATTACTGTTTAATGCTCTGCCCAGCAGCGTCTAAACAGTGTTTTATTGTACCAAATGGACCTTGACCAGGATATAGAAAACAACTAAGAAACAATGATCAACCATATCCAGCATCTTTAATAGAGCAAGAGTAGTGTGTAGGAGAGAAGGGACAGGTTTGACAGAAGATAGAGCCACGCATTTAAAGCTTTGGCTATTAAGACATGACTGTGAAAAACTGGTTTATACCCCTCTGCCTGAATAGTGCAAATCAGCTGGAAGAAATATAAAGGTAGAAGGTGGACCTGTTCCACCAGCGTTAAAAGTCCTGATGGTTTGGTGGAAGAATCTCTTCTCTGTGCAGGGATGTTTGGGTTGTTGTTTTGTTTTTTTTTTTCCTGAAACATCTGGTTCATTCAAGGCAAGGGAAGATCTCATTGTTTATACAGAACTGTTCATATTGCGAACATAGACACTTTAAAATAGTAGCTCTCTCTTTTGGTATGTTTTTCATGGAAAGGCTTGCTTTCTGGCATGACATAAAAGGGAAAACTTCGACAAGCAGCTAATTATTGAAATAATATTAGTAGAGGAATGACATCTTGGACCCCCCCTGCTAGGGTAGGTTGCTAAACTGAAAAAATTGAGCTGAATGTCTTTATTTGAAGTATATTATCATTACTAGTGAGTCACGAACTCCTATAGAGTTAAAACAGTACAAATCCTGTTATTTCAGGTGGTTGTGTAGACTGCTTAGTTTCTGTGTAATTCTGCTGCCTCTGGTAAACACAAAGCAGAGAGGAGAACGGGAAAAAACACCTCTTGTACTCAAATCTTCCCCAGTGAAATTCTACTTTTATTTGAGGAGAGCTAGCATGAGTGGTTTTCTTAGGGGAAGAAAGTGTCCAAAATAGTCACCTTTTTTACCCCTTCTGCCCACCAAGATCTGTGAGGCCCTGAAGCAAGTCACCGGCATGCAGGATGGACTGTTTGGAAGCTAAGAAAAATATTTAAAGGTTGTGTAAATATACAGAGCATCAGTGCATAAACCCCTTTCGGTAACTAGCTGCTGACTTTCTGTTCGCTCCACAAAGGACTGGAAATAAAGCATCTGCCTGCGATGGAAAAAGAAGAGCTGGACACAGCTTGCTGTCCCCTTCCCTGCAATACCTTCCCATTTGGATTAAAAAGCTCTCACTAGATTTCCGTCACAGCTTTGATGGGCACCACTTTCCCATTCCGTGTCACTGTGGGCAGCTGTGTTAGATTTAAGCTGAAAAGCTGGGCTGAGCAAGGTCTGGCAGGGCAGTCCCTGCTGCAGGTACTCTACGGAGGTGCACCCTTCACAATTAATGGGTCATGAATGATTTGCATTTTTAAAGGTATTGTCCCTTCCAACCCCTACCATTCTGTGATTGATTCTCTGATTTTCATTAATATGACACGTCATTGCAGATGCACTCATGTGCTAGTGCCCACAATGAGCTCTGATAATTTGCTGAAAGGAAAGAAAAAGTTACTAAAAATTTGGAAGTTTTTAGGAGCAGGGCTTTTTCCCCAGGATCCCAAGACTGGATTTCTCAGTTTTTGCTTTCAGTAGCTTTTCATCCATAAAATAACTGTAGAAAGCAGAACGGACAGGAAAGAAGACAGGCTTATGCCAGAGCTGAGAAGGACAAAGATTAATCTTACCACAGCTTGTGTAAAGCCCCTTCTCTGTGCAAAGATCATAGAATCGTAGAATTGCCAGGGTTGGAAGGGACCTTAAAGATCATCTAGTTCCAACCCCCCTGCCATGGGCAGGGACATCCTCCACTAGATCAGGTTGCCCAGAGCCCCAGCCAACCTGGTCTTAAAAACTTCCAGGGATGGGGCTTCCACCACCTCTCTGGGCAACCTGTTCCAGTGTCTCACCACCCTCATGGTGAAGAACTTCTTCCTAATGTCCAATCTAAACCAATCCATCTCCAGCTTCAATCCATTCCCTCTAGTCCTGTCACTACCCGATATCCTAAAAAGCCCCTCACCAGCTTTCTTGTAGGCCCCCTTGAGATACTGTGGAAGGCCACAGTAAGGTCTCCTGGGAGCCTTCTTTTCTGCAGACTGAGCAGCCCCAACTTTCTCAGTCTGTCTTCATAGGAGAGGTGCTCCAGCCCTCTGACCACCCTCGTGGCCCTTCTCTGGACACGCTTCAGCACGTCCATATCTCTCTTGTGCTGTGGGCTCCAGAACTGGACACAGTACTCCAGGTGAGGTCTCACGAGAGTGGACTAGAGAGGGAGAATCACCTCCCTCGACCTGCTGGCCACATGGGCTCAGCTGTGTGTCTTTGAGGTAAAAAAAGCAAATGATCTCAGATCGCTTTTTAAAAGGGAAGGTAGGGTAGTATGCACACGTTATCTATTGGTTAATAGTTGTTCTTTTCTTTACAAGTAGTAAACTGCAAAGCAAGAAGCGACAGGTACAAGAAAAATAATTGGGAGCTCTTGCTTTTTCCCAGATGAGTCAGTCTTCCTGAGAATATTATCTTTGCCATTTATGCAGATGAGCAAGAAAAAGAGTGGAGTTTTAAAGAAATACTCTCAGTTGCAAGTGTGAATCAACTATACTTTGAAACCTACTTAACTGCTTAAGTTCCCTAATGCAGTTTTTGCATTACAGAAAGGCTTAAGTAACCTATTTTTTTTTGTAGGCAGTCCTGGAATTGGGTCATAAAACTGCTTTGCATGTTTTAGGCTACGTCCAGAGAAATCATCACCAGGAATGTTTGAGCCATCCTTAGGGAAAACCCCAGCACTGCAGGCGAGAACACGATGTGAAATCCTGAGTCGCTAGCAGTTTGAACGTGGTCGTTTCCCACGGCAGGCAATTCAGGCATTTGCTTCAGGGCACAGGGAACTGCATTTATTGTTGCTATTATTTACAGTGTGCTGTGGACTATGTTCTGCCCTGCATTTTCACCTCTGCACTGAGTGAACTGTACCATGCTCCACAGGAAAATTCACATTATGCCCTATGTGATGTCAGCTATGTGTGTGCGCACCGGAGTCCTTTTGACAGTTAGCAGCCTTCATCAGCTGTACAAATCAGGCCCCATATGCTATAATTTGCTTGGTTTCTCAGGGAAAACACATGGGAGATGAGTCTGTGCAAAAGCTCCCTAAGATTTCCATGCTGTTATTTTCTTCTTGCTCTACCTGCCGCGTCCGCATTCTGGCTCCTAACACCCTGGAGAGAGAGGACGTCAGGGTGGTGGAGATGGAGATGGTGGAGGTGTTGGTGTCCCCAGAGGCACTTAAATGGCTCTAGCATGTATTTCAGAGAGGCCTGAAGGAGCAATAACTTGCACTGACTTCAGACTTCCTCAGGCTCTGGCATCAAGTGGACCAAAGTTTCTTCATAGTAAAATCAAGTGTCTTGCCAAGTCCTATGAGTAATTCCTGTTTGGCCTTGCATCGGCTGCCTGTGGACTGTACATGAATGGTACCAGCAGCAATAAAATCTGGCAATACATGACGTGTAGTTCCTTGGTCCCTTGCTGGGCATAATTCTAATTTGTAATGAGAAGCAACTTACTTATTGAGGGCAGGTTTTGTCCTATCAAATTCTCAGTGCTGCCCTGGGTAGTGGCCACCAGGGCAGGAACATTCCTTTGGGTGGTAAAGCCAACACCATCCAGTGTCCCAGCTGATTTTGTTACCCTGCTCTCCTCTCACCCCCCCCAAAATGTCAAAAGCAAACTTGAGTGGGTGATGGATCTGCGGGAAACTGTCCTCAGCATGGGTGCCTGGATGTTCCATCCGCATATAGAGTTTTGCTGCTTGTGGTTTGAATTTTTCAGTTTGCAACCCAGAAGCTGACTCAGTGGCCATGCAAACCCAGGCCTGACATAGCATGTGCTGGCGAGCAGCTTATTGCACCTACCCTAGCTGCTCACTGCCCCTTCTCTCTTCCCAAATCCCACACATGTAACTCAGTAAGTGAATTTTTTTTTCATTATTATTTTTGATTTGATGCATACAGGGAATGTGGTGTACTGCAGCAGAACACTGCTTTCTCTGCTCAGCTGGTCCATAGTTTGGGATGGTGGGGCAGGAGCTCCTACAGCCCGCAGTAACCTTGACTTCAGCCAGCCATCACGCTCAGACACATTTCATCTTGCTCCATGATGCTTACCTGGTCGTTCGTCACAGCAGCTGAGGCCCAACCCTGCCTGTCAGGAGCCTGACAACATCATGAACTATCAGACCATCAGCTGAGAAATCTCCCGACATGGCCTTTTGGGGCTGGAAATGGAAATCCAACAGAGTGGAGCAAGATAGGTTCACTGGGCTTGCTGCGGAAGGTCTTTAGTGCCCCCAGATAACTGTGAGCTGTCATAAGAACAGGCTGTAATGACGGATAAACCCCAAACATTTTAGTAATTGAAAAAGATCTTTCAAAAATTCTTACTTTTTTTCAGCAATACCCACTCAGCATGACCCCTGTGTTGCTTAGAAAATAGTGATCCCACTTTTCTCTGGGGAACACTTTTACTGCTTGATGCTCAGCCAGCAGCGCTGCCAGAGGCAAGGGCAGCTCATGCTGCTTCTCACGGAGCTGGGGCAATACAGATCCTTTGGGATCGAGCTCCTGGTTGTGCTTCCCAAGCAGAAGTGTTGCCTCTGCCCCCTACAACTCACGTGGTGTTCAAGCGTTGGGAGGATGGGGTGCTGTGTCTCACCTCCTTGCCATCACAGATGACCCCAGCACCTTTTTTCCATATAACAGCCATTAGGAGAACCATCATCCTCTGAAAGTAAAATATGTCTTAGATTGTATTGGTTTCTCCATATTTTTCCGTCGTTATTTGTGGTGGTGTTTATTTATTTATTTTTCATTCTGCTCAGAGAACTAAATAATAGCAGGGGTTTGTTTGGAAGTTTGGTTTGGGTTTTTTTGTCTGTTCAGGAGGGAGTTTTTACTCATGGCTCCTGGAAATTGACACTTCAGTCATGCCTAGGACTTTGTAATATCAAGTATTGGCAGAGGTTTGCTATTAGTGATCACAGAGGAGATTAAACACATCCTGGAAGTGAATAAATATATGTAGACATTTCAATAAAGTGATAAGGCACAGGGCCCTACACACCAACATACAATAACTCTGCTGTTTGTTATTGAGTTTACCCTGGGTAAATTTACTCTGAGCATGTCACAGCCCTGATTTTCAACTTGCAAATGTTTTTAGATGGCACAGATAAGAAGGCAAAAGGATTTTTGCTTTTGAGGGTTTCTGGATGATGATGTCAAACAGTGGGAAAGGAAACAGTGTTGACTCTGGAGTGGGCACAAAGATGCGGGTGCGATGCCCTCCGGCCCATACCAACACACCCAGGCTGCTGCCCGTGGGCACGCTCCGCACCACACAGTAAGTTCGTGCCTTCTTTACTCCTTGGCCTAGCTCTTCTAAAATGAGACCTTTCTTCTTTTTGCCTTTTTCACTTTGCTGTTTTGAGAAGGGTTGGGCAAGAACAATCTTCTGGTTCACTGCTTTCTCACCGCTTACTTGGAAGGCAGCAAACTGCAGAGAGTAGATGTTACGAAAGGAGAAAGGGACAGGAAGAGACTGAATCTCAACAGGAAAATGTGAAGTGAACGGGTGACCTCAAGAAGAGCCCAGGATGAAGAAATGTGTAGAGAAAGCCTTGGATGTGTTAGTAGCAGACTGATGGTGACTGATCACAAGGAGAACAGCCCTGCTATTGAAACATTTGTCTTTGCAGACTTTTGGCTCTTCAATATCGAGTCCTAGTTTAGGTGTTTGTGGGGTGTGCATATTAAAACAGATGATGAGCTAAAATTTGCAAGTTCATCATTTCTCCCTCTTGCTTTTGTGATGTTGATGCTCATTTGGCCTTCAGAGTACTATGTGAGGACAGAGTTTATCCTTTCTGGTGTGCTCGTTTCCCTGCACGGCGCTGCCCAGCTGTGAGTGATGCTGGAGTACATGATAAACTAGAGTAGTTTCTGTTGTGCACAGTTTTTATCCTTTTTTAAACTCATTTGAGCATCCCTTTTGAGTAGGAGAGCAAAGGTTAGAAAGCACTTTCTGATCATGTGGTTCTTCTAAGCTGCTGTAAACCTGGATGTGTGTTTCTGGAGCAGGAAGGGAGAGGCATCAGGACAAGGCAGGGATGCTGGGACAGGTAACTGGCCACACTCCTCTCCCTCCCCTGCCTCCCCCCATATGCTGTGGATGTGTGTCCCGATAATTGCATAAACAGCCCTCTGTGATATCCTTCCTTTCTCCCAGCACTTAAACCAAGGTCCTGAGAGCTCTGTAAAAATAAGAAGGTTTTCATTTCGATGGTGAAGACAGATGCTCTCACTTTGATCCAGGAGAGAATATGGTCCCAGATGCCTTTGGTGGGGATAGAGTGGTCACACAGGCTGTGGAGTGCAGGAAGATATGACTGCCAAAGAAGTTGTTTTGTCTGCAGCAGAGAAAATAAAATGTGAAAGCCATTAAGGAAATATGAGGGGGAATTCAGGGCTACTGCCCTCTTAGAGGATAAGTTCTTACTGGAAGGACCATTTAATCAAAACTCCAGATCAACCAATTACCAAAGTTAGGAAACTTACTCTCCTTTCTGCCATAGCTTCACTGCTAAAACGTATGTGCACATTCATGTTGAATTTAAGGGGGGTTTATAATGCTTTGCAGCAATGAGTCTAACATACTAAGTAGTTTTTCTTCGTGCTCATAACTTTTAAAAGTGTGATGAATTTGTATTTAATAACTGGATTGCTTTTAAACAGTTCTTACTTAGTGCTGTCCATGAGAAGGGTGTAAATCTGGCATAATTTTGCCCTAGCCAGTGGCATTGCTTCTGTTTTGATGTGGATGTGACCTCCAGCAAAATTTGATTGTCCCTGAGAAAGCCATTACCTGCTAATTTAAAAGGGAGGCTGGACCTCAGTGAGTTATGGAGAATATTATTCATGGTCAGTCATGCAAGTATCACAAATTTGCTTTATTAAGAGTTAAGGCAGGGTTAATTCAGTTACGGAGAAGGACTTTATATTTTTTAATTCTTTCAATTTAATGATTCTGACATGGATTTTCAGAAAGCATGAAAACAAAGCTCTGGCAAGTCTGGGGCAGGTGGTCGATTTTATATATGTGTATGAGCTGCCCTCCTCCCTTGGGATAGAGAATGTCTTCAAATGCACATTTTTTGCACATTCCCCTTTTAACACAGCCTGATCCTACGCATAAATCACTGCTCACTGTTTCTGTTATCACCGTGGAAAAGTTTGGGAAATCACAGATTTGGCAGCATGGTTTAAGAAACATCTTCAGGATACCACTGTCTGGAAAAAGTGAAATGTTTTATTACAAGTTGAGCTCTCACCTTAGATGTCTGCAATACCTGCTGAAACACCTCCACCCACTTGAAAAAGATGCGAGTAAGACCGATGTGTCGGCACTTATGGTATCATCTTAAAGTCTCTTTTACGTTTTTTTTATTTCAGCCGTAGCCTGGGCTCCTTGCAGCGCTGTTAGCATAAAAGTTAGGTTTACCTCCTTTTATTTCTGATGATTTTTAGACACGGAGAGACGAGAGCATTAATTGTGCGTGGGAGCAGTGTCTCAGAGTAACAAGGCTGTGTCACAGGTGTAGCCCTGCGGGTCTGTCCCAAAGACACCATGAAAGGCACAGAAAGACATCACCCCCGTTGTTGGAGCAAGCAGAGGTGCCAGCCAGAGGTTAGTAAAGGATGCAGAAGTTGTCAGTAGGATGACACGCCCATTGAGCTTGAGAAATATTTTGTTGCTTGATTCTCAGAAACAGCCAGAAGGAAAGAAAAAAAAATAAAATTGGAAAGTAGCATTGCAGTGAATTTTATTTTCATCAATCAGTCTTGAAAACAACTTTTTTTTTTCTCTTGAAACGTAGAATTAGGTTACATGCCACCATGTAAGTAATACTTCTTGAGAAAGCCAATAATGAACAGAACATTATGATTCTGATGTTCTACTTGCCTCTCTCTAATTTGCAACCGGCAATAATGAACAAACTACTGGAGGTGGAAGTGGAGCCTCGTTGCTCCCCCTGACTTCTCTGACCTTGCCTGAGACAACATTTACATTTAGCTTACTGAATAAGTTTTGGTTTTCTGATAAATATTTGGGTTTTTTTTGGAAAAAAACCCAACCCATCAGGTTAATCGTGGTTAATAGTTAACCAAACAGTGACAGGTAAGTAAACAGCTTTACAAATAAGGTGTATGGGAGGCAGTACTGAGTATTTTCTGAAGCATTGCAAGCAGGTAATTTATGAAGTACAGCTCACAGAGCCTCAGCAACACAGATATGAATGTCTGGGGTTTGTTCCTTTTAAATAATATTTGTCCTTAAAAGTTAACTTGGATTTAAAAGACCAGCCTTCCTTATTTCTCTGCCAAGGGTGTGATCACCAGAAAGTTGCATTGTAAGAAGGAAATGAATCAGAGGTTAATTCCAAATTGTGTCAGGTTGGATTTTGCCACCGTGAAACGTGTTACGTGATACTGGACACACACAGGATGCTTAAGCCTACAGTAAAAGGTGCATGGCCAGGAGACTATCTGTAGGAAAGGAATTCTTGATGGCATTTCAGAAGCTTAAATCTTCACTGAGAGAAATGTATCACCTCCACTCTTCCCTATTCACAATATACCCGGCTCAAGCTCCAATTACGTGTAGTTTAGAAGGAGTAATAAATACTTTATTTTAAAAGCAAGCAATTTAAACTGTCATCACGCAATCATGATTCTGCATGCCTATGCAATAAAATGAGGTCCCCATATTTTCAAGGAATGAAGCCACACAGCTATAGAATTTTTATTCTGCATTTTAGACCATGCTCAGCTTCAGAAAGTGTTTTGAAGGAGGGGAAAATTAAAGTTAGTAATGTAAATGGAAAATAGTCAAAAGCTTTAGTTGCGTTAGCAAAGATCAGTCCTTCCAGCTTGTCTTTCTTGTTGAGGTGATTAGGATTTTGCTTTGGTTTTGTTTTAGAGAGATGATTATTTACTTGGACTTCAATAACCCAAGTAAAATAACGAAGTGGTGGAATTTACAATGTATCTTAGAGGTGAAGTTTAGTAGAAGAGTTTAAATTTGAATGGAAAGCTCATTAAAGAAGACACGACAGATTATATCAGAAAAGCTCTGGAGAGAGGTGTCTACTGGATATCCTTAAGGATTGTTATTAGGACATGTGTAATTAAATATTTCCGTTGAGGATCTTGGCATAGGACACAAATTTGTCCCAGTGACATTTCACAACAGAGAGCCGAGAGATACTGAGAAGGAAAATGAAAGTCTGGATGGCATTTAGGCAGATTTGGAGGATGCTAAGAAATGGAATTAAAGTTGCACAAAACCCAAAAGTACATACTGACTCTGCTTGAAGCTGGAAGAACAGTGGAGCCCTTGTGTTATGTAGTAAATAAGGACACACCGTGTAGAAGGTCCCAATAGGGATAAAGCATTAACACCATTTACAATGCACTGCTAAGTCCTCTCCAGGGCTTTACAGAGGAATACTGTGTAAATCTGGCCCCCAGCTTGATGAAAGAGGGATATTGAATGGAACAGATACAATAAAAGGAAAATAAGAGGAAATAAAGTGTTTTGTGAAACAGGAGCAAATTGCATAAATGTCAGTGGGATAAAGGTCTGTAGCAACCTCCCAAGAGGCACAGATGGCCCTGCTGCTCGCTGTAGTGAGCAGTGTCTCCAGAGGGGAGGTGTCATGGCACAACTGAGCACCTATAGGAAAGTTATAAGGCCCTGTAAGTTCCAAAGGATAAGTAAGTTGCTTATCAGCTGTCACTGATGTCATTGTTTCCTATTAATCTACTAGTTGTTTCTGAATTAATAAATCACAGTCAAGTTAGGTCTCATTAGAACCCAGATGCTTGTAGTGAAGTACAATTAATGTACAGTGTCAATTGTGGAGGGGATGAAGATTTCTCTGGGTTTGCTTATTAAAGATTGGACTTAATGATCTTGAAGGTCTTTTCCAATCTGGGCAATTCTGTGATTTCTGCCTGTTGATTGCAAAGAGTGTAGCAACAGCTGATGTCACTGAATACTTTGAAGGTACCTGTGACTGTTCCTGGGTGCAGTTGATTCATCAGCACCTAGTGGGTAGGAGAGTGAGCGTGGGGCGTGACGTCGGTTTTCTGCCCTCGCAGAGGCAGGGATTGAGCCCTGCCAGCAAGGGATTGATGGGGTTTGCGTATATTTGCAGTACAGTTGGACCTGATGTTTGTTTGTCCTGTGGCTGATGTAACTATGGGTGATCTCTTCCTCCATCTACAGCACACTGCATATAATTTCACTCTTGAAGTCCTTATGGCCCTTCCAGGAGGGGAAATACCTCAATAGTTGTCCATGACCACTTTAAGTACACATTCATTAAGGCCCTCTGTGCTAATGTAAGGTGGTCAGAGGAAGCGTTTTTTTTAAATCCCATGTGAGTTAATCACTTTGAAAAATACCTCAGAGTCCTCAGAAATATTTGTAAGATTGCAAAATCAAAACATTTCCTGCAATTAGAAAGCTCTCAGAAAGCATATGTTATATGTCAAAACCATATCATAAGCTTACACTGTAACTTCTGACCTCTTAGCCCTGTTGAGCAAGAGATTCCCAGGCTGTTAAATTGTCTTTATTGCTCTATCGTATATTTGTAGCATGTGTTCGGTAGTAAATATCTCGTCTCATAACAGAACTAAAAAAAATCCTGTGCTTTTCTCAAAAAAATCCCAAACATCAAACAAAAAGAAACCCTTTTCTTTTTTCTTAATCAAGACAGGAGCATGACCTTAAGGGAAAAAAAACATTGGCTGAAGGGTTCCAGCTCTGTTTTGAGTCATGGTATTTTTCCATAGAGGATAAAGTACATTTTTAAGTCACTGATAAGTATGCTGACTACTTTCATTTCAGGACACACTATTACATACTAGTGCTAAGAAATAATTATTGCATTAACTTGTGTGTTTGTCATAGGTGTAATATGGTACCCCCTGTAATTTCCACCTTCCTTTTCTTCCAGGCAAGGAAGAAATAAGGAAAGAAGCTTCTCATGTCATCGTAAGGAAGTAGTTACAGCGCCTGGGTTATGCGATGATAAACTCCTGTAGAAATGGAGACAGCATTGGCTTTCACTCGCAGCCATGTATGTGTTAGCATCCTCTACAGCTATAAAATATTCATAGAATGTGACCAGCAATTCATAGAAATTCATAGAATGTTAGGGATTGGAAGGGACCTCGAAAGATCATCAAGTCCAATCCCCCTGAGTCTCTGTTTATTCTGAAACTGTTCCAGAGAACTTCCTAGCCCACTGTGTCTTCAACATCAGGGTTTTCGTTATACAGTTAGAGGGGCGTTTATGTATCTGATCTGGAACTTTAATTGCTCTGTATAAATCAAAGCCGATTACATGCATTTGTTGAAAATAAGACAGGAAAAAATGACAGCGGCTCTGTGGGGAGGCTCGCGTGAGCACATGCATGAGTAGGAGTGTTTGCTTGTTACAGGGTCTCTGCGTTAGCACCCCAGAATTTATGGGAGACCAATAAGCACTGCTCGTGCTTGGGGAGAGCTCAGGAATCAGTGTGCAATGCTTATACCTACTGTCTGCCCCAGGGCAGCCCTGAAGAACATCTGTTGCCCAGGCTGCTGGAGCATGGCTTTAGGTCAGCAGCACCGCGCCAAGAGCTATGTGACCTACCTGAGCCTCGGCTGGGGTGGGGAAGAGGTACAGGCCTTTGGGATGTGCTGCCTGACACCCAAAACTAGGCTGTTGATCGCTATGAGTTGTTCATGCTGGAGTCAAGAAAGGTTTTGCGCATTCAGAAGATGTCAACTTCTTTATGTGGGTCAGGGCATGGAGCTTCATGTTAGGAATGGGAGGCAGGATTAGGTTATAGTTACTGCACTGTTCCTTTTTTGGCCCTGGGTTATTAGGGTTAGACAGATACTTTTTTCCTCTCTCTAGGAACTGCAGTCCTTAAAAGAGGAGGAAAAAAATCAGCTCAAGGGGATGTAATAGCTTGTTCACCTTTTGCTGATTTCCACTGCTGCAAACTGAAGAGTTGCCTTGCCTCTGCAGTTTGCTCATGCATGTATTTCCTGAGCGAGAGATACTATAAAATGAAATAAAGAGCATATAGCACTGTCTGGCAAAGATAAAGTTCCTAACCTTTTGGACAATAAAATATGCTTTCTTTCTGGACAACCAAACTCCACAGGAGTGGAAGTACTCTGGTGGGACTTTCACAGTGCATCAAGGGTAGCTCTGCAGCCATGTGCCTTCGCAGGGAGTATTAATGGGGTCAGCGAACAGGAACACCAGAGGCTTGTGATGGTTAAATGGAGCAGAGCTGATGTTCTGGTTTACTCCCCAGATTCACTTTTCTGTTTTTAATTATAATTAGGCATGTACATTTTCTTTGTTTGTGAAATGAGAATTTATACCTGTCTTCCAAACCCAAGAGTTGCAAGTTAGTCTCACTTATAAGTACTTCAGGCAGACTTATAGTGGCTTCAAGAGGCCACTTAATATATTTTTATGTATGTGTGTATATATATATGTATTTATATAAAATAATAATATATATGTATGCTTATGAAATGCCATGGGGGGAAAGGCAGTGGAAGGAATTGCTTTGAAGGAGTTCACAGTGCATTTGGAATAGGATTATGCATACCAGTGGTTTCCTGCATTGCTCAATATGCAGGCACCTACAGTATTTCTAAGGGAGATCGGGTACAGACCTCCATCTAGTGACTGTTAAGTCTGCTTTTCACTATTTGCTTTTCACGAGCATGAAAGTAGTCCAGGGACTCCCAGTGTGATGCAGAGCACAGGTTGAAAGACGCTGGTGAGGAAGTGCTTTAAATGGTGCTTGGATTGAATGAGATACACACTTTTGCATTAATAACCACAGAGACCTAATAGCATTACTCTACTAAAATACAGTCAAAAAAAAAAAAGTTTCCAGTGCTCTGAGAGATGTGTGTGCTTATTCATTGCTTCTGAAATCCAGTTGCCTCTCCTGAAGTTTTCACATAATGACCACAGTGAAAAGTTTTCCATCAAGAGACGATCTTCCAATTTTGTTGTATAAGGTTTGATTACTTACAGCCACTTTTGGTTCTGAAACAGAGCTTAAAATCAAAAGGCTTTAAGACAAAGGGTTCTGAAGTGGCAGTATTGCCATCAGAGCTTCCGCAGCATGAACTTTACATGGTCAGTGATCTAGGCCAGTGCAAATTTTCCACCTTATGAATTTTTTATTCTTGAAGCATGAAACATATTTTACTTTGCTGTTGGAAAGCCAGATTTCAAGTAAATGCAATTAAATGGAAAAAGAAGAGCAGACAATTTTGCATGCTTGATGAAGTGTGTTATTAGGAGCAGGTAAGAATGTGATTCCTGTTTATGAGCATCCCCACAGTTCTGAGTAGTGGGAGCAAGTTCTGAGGTCTCAGAGAACTGGTATTTTGCTGTGTCCCAATCTCCTATAGCTCATCTGTCATATCGCATGAAGTGCGATTGCAAGGGTTGTGGGACTCCTTGGAACCATTGGCTCCAGTGTGTGGAAAGAAAAGCAACACTTAAAAACCCCCACACTGGAGTTACTGTTGGGCCCACATTTTCTTTTCTGCGTTGTGTTAGTAGCACATTATCTGGAATAGATGCACACTTGCAGAAGTTTTTACCACGAAGGTAAACTGTATTGCCATTTATTGGGAGAGTTCAGCAGAGTATAGCAGAAACTTTCCATAGGCTGTTTTGAGACTTTTAATGGAAAATTATTTTGGCAAAACTCTGAAAGCAGTCAATTTTCATTTAGCTCATTTCAGAGCTGAAATGTAAACCCTCCCAACTGGAGGCTGCCTTGTAGAAGCGAACCTGGTGACAGCAGAGACATCCTGAAGCTGTATAACATAATTCAGATCACAACTTCGGTTTTCCCACGAGTTTTGTCAACTCCTGTCGCACAACCTTGTGGGAGCTTCTCAGAAGAGTGAGGATGCAATGCATCTACAAGCAGCTGGTTTCTGTCTCTTCTAAACCCATCTTCCTTTTTTTTTTTCTTCTTTCTTTTACCACTATTATTTTTAAGGCTGCGTTGCGTTCTGCTTAATAACTGTCTTCAAGGCGCTGCAACCCAGTGCAACTAAGTTGAAGTAATTTTGAAGTGAGACAAGCTCTTGAAATACCCTTATGCAGTGTTAATATCAAAATAGTAATCTGCTGTTTGGGGCAAAATTTGTGCTCTTGCTCCTTCGTGGAGGCAAAGGAAACTTTACTTCTTGGTGGCAGAACTTCCATCCTTGTTTAGGCAGTACTGATCTATCTTAAAGAGGGAATTTTCAAAAGTCGGTGCTGATGGCGACATCCTACAAATGTGCCGTATAATTTGTGTGCCAAACTACTATTCCTGCTCTGGAAAATCTCCACCTAAATTCTTTGCCATTGAGTAATGCAGACCTTTATTTCTAGTTTTGGTAAAAGGATTGTTCTGCCTTTTTTTTTTTTCTGAGACTGGCCATGGGATCCAGCGGAGCACCACAGTCTCGCATTCAGCGAGAAATAGCGTGATTTGTTCAAGATAAATATTTGTTTCCAAGTTTTTAGGGGTGAAGATGAAAGCAACACAAAGCTGCTAAAAACCAAAGATGCTCTGTTCTTCTGGTAGCATTTCATCGCTTGCAGCTACGTGATTTATGAGGCTCACAAGAGCTGCTGCAGCTCCTCAGTGAAGTGATAGATAGTGATGGAAGACTGGCGAATGCATCAAAGGCAGCCAAACAGACCTACAGCTTTAAAAACTTGCTAGGTGTCATTTTTCCCAGATAAGGTGGCTCTGGTTTTAGTAAGGCGTATCAGAAGATACCTAACGCGGGGAGCAGCTTCGCAGTGGAGTGGGAAGGTTGGTTATGTGACATGAGGATTTGCTCAGAAGGCGACTGTTTTGGAATTCTGGAAAACTTTCTAGGATGCAGTGGCCAAAGACAGATCCTTCTGAAGTTAATGTCATGTTGTGGAAAACTTAAGTGTGATTTTTATTATTTTTTTTTTTCAACTGAGGTTCATAAGTGCCTGCCTTGCATCATTTTTTTACTCTGATATTTTTAGTACTCAGTAAAAGACCTTTAAATCTTAAAGATTCAAGCATGCAAATTCTTACAGTTGTGAGACTCACTGCTTGTGTTGAGTATCTTCCCAGCTTTCCACGCCACCAATTCTTTCGTTCTTTGTATTTCCACATAAGAAAAGGGATAGAGAAAAATGTGGCATTTCCATGTGGTCTACCAGAAGCATGCCAGAATGTGATTTTAATTCTCCCATGAAAGAACTTCTCAAAAGAAAAGCAGATACTAGGGACACAAAGTGCGGTGGGTTTCTTAGGCAGGTAAATTGTATTTTGGGAGGTGGGAGGCATGCTAGAGTGCTTGGCACATCCACGGTGTATGCACTTACCAGATGAGCAGTGTCCATCCTCCAAGAACACCGCCGAGATGCCCCGAAGCAGTAATCCCGGTGCTGGAGCTCACACTGGGGTGTTCCTGGCCTCTGGTACCCTCAGTTTTCTTCTAGAAAACAAAAAAAGATGCCGCTCACTTTGTGCAGCAGAACTTGCACACCTGCTTTTACTCTCCTGTTGCCCTTGGGGAGGCGACCGCTTCGCTACCCAGGGACCCAAATGTGTGCACAACAGTGAGCTTCCGAAATGCGGGAGTGGAAAAAAGAAGATAAAACCCCAAAACTGAACACAGTGAATTACAAAAACACCTCCATTCGTCAAAATACCTAAGTGCAATCTTCTGCAGAAGAAATGTTGCAGGGAGAGAGGAGTTGATGGGAACAGGAATGAATGAGATCGGTTTTACAGTCAGGCATTCATGTCTTTACATGCATTTTGCTGCACTAGTAAAAAGTTTCTTATTTTATCCCCCCTCAGGACATCTTTGGCAAAGATGAGCACAGTCCAACTGACTGCTGCTGATAACATTTTTACATTCAGAGGTGGAGCTTTGGTTGTAGCTAATTTACCAGCTTTTTGTGTACAAGGGGACATTTATTCCCCCATTCTCTGAACTGATGGAGCAGTTTCTTTCTGGCAGCGTTTTCTGCAGGGAGTGAGCAGGTTTGTGGTGTTGATCTAAGAGTGGATATTTTTTTAAATCCTTATCTGCGTGTCGTCTTCTGGATTTTCTTATTTGCATGTAGGGATCTTTTTTGTGTTTGAGAAAGCTGTGCAGCATTTTACCTGCCTCATTGCTTAGAACAGGTCCGTAAGGAAGACAAAAGCAGTACTGACTCTCAAACTTCAGGGACAAAGAAGTTGCAGAATCAGATTTAGCAGCTCCAGTCATCTTCGTCATGATTTTAAACTACTCTGAAATGAATGGCCACAAATTCTTAGTATATATGATGTAATGATTTGACCTCAAGAGACTGGCACGGGTTGATGTATTGGCTTTTGACAAAACTGTATTTTTTTGCTTTTCAGGAAAGCAAATAAGTTAATTTACTCATTTGTTAATATGTTTCTTTTATTAGTATTTTCAAAGACAAGAGATAAATAAGATGTCCTCAAAAGTCTGCCAGAGTAACAGTTGCTTTACAGGCTTTTTTGCAGCTCATTGCATGTCTGGGCCTCAAATACTTTATACAAAAGCAGAAATGTTTCTTTTAAAGAACTGGAGAAGAAGCAGCAGGGGGATGTGGAAGCGCTCTTTTGGCAAGAGAGAAATAAAACCTGTGCCTGGGCTCTATTCTGTAACCAAATAAAACAAAAGATAAACCCCATCTCATTTTATGGGAGCTGTGTGAATGGGCTTTAGGATGAAAGAAGTCTGAGAGCGTTAGCAGTATAACATTATGTTTCTGGAGTTCAGATTGCAGAATTTCTGGGCTTAGTACTAAGCCTTGGAGCAGTTGCTTTGCTGAAAAGGGTGAAAAACATGAGGAAGGCAGCCTGTCTTCTAGCTCAGGTTGCATGGCAGAGGTTAACCATGCAAATCAAAAGATGGAGAGGGAACTTTTTCAAAGTCTGAACAGCATGTAATATACTGTAATTGTGCATTTCAAGTACCTTTTAAAATGTTCAAAGCTGTTTAGACTTCTTCACAGAACTAAACTCTGTCATTAAATGTGGCCGAGATTCCCTACTGCTAAGTAAGACCGACTCTAAAAAGCAGTTCACTTGCTGTAACGTGCAACATTTATAGTACCAACGACTCAATTCAATGTTTTTTCTTCCCAGACTTTTGAAGATAAATTGGTCTCCATCTTCAAAACTTACCCAGGTGCTGTTAAATCACTTTGTGGCTTTTTGGCTGTGCCTTCCAAACGTAATTGTAGTTCTCCTCCTTCCAGAAAAAAAAGGGCGGTAGAAAGTCTATTTACCTCATTTATTGAATTTCACACAGTTAAATTAAGTGAAATAAGAGCTTGATTCAAACCCATTGGTTTCAGTAGCAGTCTTTCCATTGAATTTAGAGAAGGCTTAAATGAAGATCAGAAGGTGATCCAGAGCTCATTTACATTTAATATGCTCTTCAGCTATTCCTTTTAAATTAAATATTATTGGATGCTTTTCAAACCCAGCAACGTGTATTAACTTGCTTGCTTGTCAATGTGCAAATATCCAAATTTCAGCTGGAAGCCCTAATGTAAGTGTTAAACGTAGCAATTATTCCCATGAATGCGCAGTAGCTGGAGACAAGCTTTTAAAGCTTTTTATCAACTTTGACTTGTTCTTTGTAGTTATTGGACAGGGTGTTTGTCACATGAGTACAGGTAACAGTACCTTTATTGTTTGAAACAGTAAATGCTGTTTATCTTGGTGCTGTCTGCGGTTTTGGTCTTGTTTTATCCTCACTCAGGAAGGCAATTTCATTCCTAAGGGACAGGATGGCTCCTGGAAGATCTTGGGCCATAGATCCTTCTTTCTGTACCTTTACAAACTTGAATCTCTAGGAGGCTGGAACTTGTTATAGACCAGCTTCAGAGGAAGCATTGTGGGGTTGTCATGGCGGTGGGCACACCTCCAAGGCAGTGAACAAACCTTGCATGGTTGCTGTTGTGTTTTCAGCAGTTCTGCAGGTATGTTGTAGTCTCTAGAGATGTCAGTCTTGTCATCTGGGAGAGCTACATATGTATGTGTATATATTTATTGGTAGAAAAACACAAATGTGTTGCATTTGCAATAGCAAGCTTTTAGTCTCTACTTGGAATCAGATGTGAGTGATTTGTCTTGCCCTTTTTGAGTCATTGTGTGAGTGCTCACATAGAATTTACACCTCGAGGGATTCAGAAGTACATGTATGAGCACTGCAACTTGTTTCGACATAAGACTTGATTTAATATAGATGAAGAAAAACGTGATTTCTTTTCATTGGAAGGCACAAATGAAAATACACAATTGCAGTGTCTTAAATCCTACATGGTAAAGTGTTCACAGCATAGTTTAATTCTTTTAACTCTCGTTTCTCAAATTAAGTCATTTTGAAACAATTTTAAACAATTCGGCACTGTTGTAACTAGAAACTGGTCCCACGTTTTCATGGGCACACATCTTCAGTTTCTTTTTATTGTGCTATAAAATCCTGCTGCTCTGTGCATGTTGCCAGAACAAACAACAATGAAGAACACAATTATTTTTAGACCACAGAGCACAAGCTCATGTATCTCTTGCCATCCACTTGTTTTCCCAAATATCCCTATGTAGATCTTGAGATGCCACACATGTCTCCCCAGATTAATGGCTTGGTGAACCATGCATGTTGTCAGATGTCTCTCAGCCTCTTTCTGCTGTGCTTTACACGGGCTTTTTATTTACACCACTTGCAGTAGCGCAATAATACAAAATTCACCATGGATGCCAAGAACAGTTGTCTTTCTCCAAGTCATTTTCTTGAGTGGATGGGGCTGTGTGGCAGCCCTTCTGCCTCAGAGTTCTGCCCAGTGGGTGCATGTGACTTTTTTGTGATGGGGATAGGAGTTTTGTTGGTGTGTGAAGCTGGAGGGCAGGAGGGCTACAGCCATGGATTCGTAGCCAGAGGCTGTGCTACCTGGTGGGCCTATCCTTGGATGAAACCATCAGAGGACATGAAGCCTGCTGGGACTGACACTGGGGTCTTTTGCTCCTTGTGTGGTCCTGTTTGCGATTGTTATCCACAGTACAAGACAAACTTACTGTCAGTTGAATACAGGCATTGGGCAATGATTTCTCTTGGAGGACCCAGCGTAAGTGGAATGGCAATACTCCTGTCCAGTGTTACGAGTATACCACAGTGGTTTCCAAAGTCTTGTTCCTTTCCATAGCACTCAGTAGAGTATCCTTGTCTGTGCCCTGCTTGGATATGTAAGATGCAGCTGGTGTTTTGACTTGAAGAGACATGTTTTGTACGTTAGAGCATCCACCTTGTCACTCTGCTGTTCGTGGGGAACTGTGGGCTTAAAAATGGCAAGCTATGGCAAGAACTCATCACTTTGCCCATCCTGGTCTTGAAAAATTTGTAGGGCCAAGGCCTTCTCTGTCGGGCTCAGATGGAGTAACTTCTGAGAGGGGACCTCAACATTTGTTGACTTCAAATAACACAGTCAGTGTGACCTGAATTTCTATGAACATAGTTTGAAAGGGGGTGGAGGTGCCTGTGTGGTTTTCTGTACAAAATTTATTGAGTGGTGCACGTAAAATTTATAAACTGTTATCATTTGTATATATATGTGCGCGAATGTTTGCATAGTGGTTGGTAGATACGAAGTTTCCTTATTCTTGGGCTCTCCTCGCTAATAAATCATAGGAACAGCTCATTGTTTGAGCTCGTTGGTGATTGCACTTGCGACAAACTTGGCCATAAACCTTGAGCAACAGCTCAATGGAGAAAGCCCCATGCAAGCTCTTGGTTTTCTTTATAGCAACCTCCCCGAAGGGTGCTAGTGAGAGGAACAACTCAGCAGCAGCACCCCAGCTGCCCGGTGAGGACGTTTTGGAGAGCATGACTTTGCAGCCACCATTCTCAAGAGACAGTCTGCAAACTGAAGGCAAAGTCATACTGCATTAGCCATTGGCCGTGTGGAGAGGACATGAGCTGAAACGTTGCTTGGGGAAGGGTTGAAGCCCTAGCAGAGCCATCCCAGTGTTGACTGGAAGTGGAAGCTGGACCCAGTGGCACCTGCTGTCCCTCTCTCTCAGCGTTTTACCCCTGACACACCCAGCAGCTGCTGTTTTCTGTTGCATCAAGTGATGCTCTGGTCACTTCTTATTATTCCCAAGTACTTCTCAGGGCTATTGTATCCCAGCACCCCATTTTCTGTCTAGTACGTTGTTTTGTTTTGGCCGGGCCAGATTTCGGCGGCGGGGGGGGAGCTGCAGGGTGGCTTCTGTAAGAAGCTGCTAGAAGCTCCCCAAGATTGATAGAGCCAATGCCAGCCGGCTACAAAGAGGGACCTGCCGCTGGCCAAGGCTGAGCCTATCAGTAAGGTGATAGCAGAGGAACCCCTCTGTGAAAAACATATTTAAGAATGGAAAAAAGAACTGCGCCATAACAGCTGGCACGGAGATGGAGGAGGGAGAATCTGTGCAGACACCAAGGTCAGTGAAGAAGGAGGGCGGGGAGAATGAGCTCCAGGCGCCGGAGCAGAAGGAATCCCCCGGGTCCGTGGTGAAGACCATGGTGAAGCGGGTTGTCCCCCTGCAGCCCATGGGCGAGGTGCAGAGGTCCACCGTGAGGATCACTGCGTAGATGTCCACCGAGGACTCCACGCCGTGTGGGCGGATTGCCTGAAAGGGGACTGTAGCCCGTGGGAAGCCCGCATCAGAGCAAGTCGCTGCGGGAACCTGTAGCCCGTGGAAGAGAGGAATGCCCACGCTGGAGCAGGTTGGCCGGTGGGACTTTTGGGACGCTGCGGGTGGCTCACGCTGGAGCAGTTTCCCCCGAAGGACTGCGCCTCAGACTCATGAGGGGTGGGCTGCCCCTCGTGAGGTGTCTCACGTTGGGCAGTTTGTGATGAATTGCCCTTGGTGGGACGACTCACGCCGGAGAAGAGAGCGTGAAGCTTGTCTCCCGTGAGAGGGACCCCACAGTGGCCCTGGGGAAGAGTGAAGAGTCCTCCCCCGGAGTGAAGAAGCGGTGGAACCAACATCGGATGAACTGACCGCAACCCCCATTCCCTGTCCCCCTGCGCCGCTCGGGGGGAGGAGGTGGAGAAACCGGGATTGATGTTAAGCCCGGGAAGAAGGGAGGGATGGGGGGAAGGTGTTCTGTTTAAGATTTGTTTGCTCTTTCTTACTTTTCACTACTCCTCTCTGATTAGTTCTTTTAATAAATGTACCTAATTTCCCCAAAACTGAGTCTGTTTTGCCCGGGACGGTAAATGAGAGCGATCTCCCTGTCCTTATCTCAAACCCTGAGCCCTTGGAAATATTTACTCCCCCTGTTCAGCAGTGAAGGGGGGAGTGAGTGAGCGGCTGTGTGGGTACCTGGCGGCTGGCCAGGGTCAACCCACGACATACGTGTTCTGCAGTAAGACCTTGCCTTTGGCTGTAGTGCAAATAGTGTTGTTCAGAGGGCTTATTTTCCTAAATTATACAAACCAGCCTGTGCAGGTCAGCTGCCCCTCTCTGTTATTTAGAACATTGCAGGTGATGTTTGTGTCATTGCAGGCGTCCTCGGCAGTGATTTGATGTTACCTTACAGACCGCTGACAAAGTCCCGTGAAGAAAACTGATCTAAACCCTGGTTATCTTTAAGTACCCTACTGGAATCACCCCCTTCAAAAATTCCTTTCTGTTATTCACCTTTAGAAAGTGATCCTTTCCCGAACTGTACAAAATCGCAGTTGAGTGATAATTCCCATTTCTTTTAAATCCTGCTGGTATTTCCAGAATATATCTGTATCTCCCCCACAATTACATCCTAAGGTATTTGGAAAGGAATACCTGGGCTAGCCCACTATGTCCTTGTAGTTGTTCCAAATTCATGTCGGTGTCAGCAAGCGAAGGATTTAATCCCCTATCCAGCTGACATTGCAGCCTGTGGTAAGACTGATTTCAGCCCATCCCAGTCTGGCCTTAATCTGGAGGATTAATGAAGATACATGCTGAGTTAAATAATGATAACAGAGAATAAGATAGAAATATTACTACATGATATTGGGGAGGGAAAAAAAAACACAAAAGCAGCATCTAAGGGAATTAATAAGACTGAATCCCTTGTCAGAAATGCTCTGACTTGGAAAGTTCTTTATCCAGGAGCAGGTTAGTTTGTGTATGATAATTTATTCTTTTGGGGTGAAGGCATTTACTAGCAATAGAGCCACCCAGCTGTCATGCTGCCTCCATCCTTTGCAATTCAGGATGTGGCTTTGCCATCAGAGGGCTGGTCTCCACTCCTGAGCAAAGCAAAGGAAACTTAAAATTAGATTTAGCTGGAAAAGTTGCTTTCATCAAGTAAATAGGAATAAGAAACCATCTGGGAAAGCATTCCTTTAAGGCATATTCTTTTTCTTCACTAGGCATTCGTTTTGGGTCACTTTTGCGATTATGGTTTCCATCTAAGTACTTTTAAGAGCTCTGTCATTGTTTTGTTCCCAGTGTGTCTAAAAGTTGGAATTAATTTCAGTAAATGCGTTACTCTAAACCACACTTTTGAGCAGGGACTTAGTACGGCCACACCAGGCTGGTTTTCACAATGTTTTAAATTGAAGTATTTGACTATGTGCAAAAACTATTATTTTTTGCGGCACCGTTTCCAGTGCCCAAATGCTGCTGTCACTAAGCTGAAACGGGACTTTTTAGGCGTCGTATGTGTTTCCAACTACTGTTCTCAAGGGAAAACATCTGCCTGTGTCCAATTTGTATTCCTCACCTCTTTTCTAGCTTTTCCTTTCTTTTTCATAACTTCCCACAGCACATCACAGCAGATTCAGTTTTATTTTTGTGTCATGTGGACTTTCCTCCTTCTTGAAATTCTTACTTGGTATGTAAGTCACAGTCAACCCAGTAACACCGAAATTTCTCCATCTCATATCTCTCTACTCTTGAGGAATTGGTGAATATAAGAAGCGTTTCTATTTAAGAGATTAATAACATATAATGTAGTGTCTCTTTCCAACCTCTGACATTTCATACCTTGTTTTCTTTACAGAAAACATTGCATGGTTCTATCAAAAATTAGGTTAGTCATGATGACAAATGTCCCCTCTGCTCTGGTACTTCCTTGTAAGCTTAAATGCCATTATTTTCGTCCTTTGACTGTACTAGCTGCACTTTTCTGTTTTCCACAGTAGGTTATATGAATCTGTTCAGTAGCTGTAAGGGAATGGTTTAAGGTTGATCAGAAAAATATACCTGATATACAGGATCTGCCCTTATAGCTGATATCCAGATTTGTGCCTGAATGGCACAAGGATGTTAATTTAATTTCTGAGGCCCCACTAGGTGAAGGTCAGTGATAACCCTTCTAAGGGGAAAGCAGTTTTTTTTCTTAAGGAAGAGTGTGGAGAAGCAGGGTAAGGCCAGGATCCCCCATGTGTTGTACAGGCTTGACCCTGGGGGAAGGGTGGGTGTGCATGGGGCAGGGGTTTGGGATGGTATGATGGCCTCTACAGACCCTTATCGAGCAGTTTTCTCACAAAATTATTCCAGTTCACCTGGAAGGGTTTGTTCAGCTTTTTGCCCCTGCCATGCTCTGGTTGAGGTGAATTGGTTGTGGACAGCATTGATGGTGGAACACTGAGTGTCATTATCTGCTGTGGCCTTCAGAGACAGCTTTGTATCTGGACTAAGTGCCTGGGAAGGTACTGCTCTTCTATGAAATATCTTAAAAAAATGAAAAGTGGAATTATTGCCAGTGAGTGAGGAGAGAGGAATATTTGTAAATGTGCAAATACCTCTTGCCTGCAAGTTTTGCATTATTGTCAATAATGGCTGGAAAACATGCAGAATAAGTACATAAATTTATTATGCTAGGGCATATAGAGTTATAAGTGATATATGAAGCATGGCAATGGATTTGTGTGTCTCAAATTGCCTTCATGAGTTATTATTTTGATATGTGGCTCAGAGCTGCAGGGAGGCTAACACACACTAAGCATGACCAGAAACAGTTGATGATTTGGGGATTGGCGATAATTTGATTTCAAAGCATTCTCTGAGGTTTTTCTCAAGTCTGGGACAAATATGCATGACAGGATTTGGGACTTCAGTAACCATAGATTTTCTGTGGAAAGAAAGAAAATGGATTTGACTTGTATCAGAGCAATTGCTGCAGGGACCACTTTGTTTAATCTGAGCTTGTATGGACTGGAGAGAATATAGTTGCTTAGCATTACGGCTGGATGTATGCTTTTTGTCTCCCTCCCATCACTTGTGCAAAAATGTCGTTTAGGAAATTATTTGGTTTCACTTCTCTTCTTTGGGACGAACAAGAAAAAAAGAAGCCAGTCGTTGTAGAGGGTGAACCCCTTTGCCTCACTTAGAAATATTCCTTTAAAGTCATGTTTGATGCAGAGAAGGGGGAGCAAATGTGTCAATGGACAGAGAGAGGATTTTAGTATCCAGGGCAGCCAAGCCTGCACTTTTCATAAGCACTTAAAATTCAGCACATTTGCGTCTATCTGTGCAGTGTGCCTCTTTCTTCAGCTCTTTGATTGCCTCTGTCTTAGGCAGCAACTGACATTTTGGCTCATTTCAGCAATATCCACTTTTTTTTTTTGGCTGTGGTACTACTGTAACTGATTCAAGATCAACATCACTTTGGCATTTAGGAAGTGCAACATGTGTGCTAAGAGCAGTATCTTCTAGAAATAAAATGATTGGTGGTGGTAATCGCATGATGCTGCCCTGCAGACTTTTTGGGTTGCCTCCGTGTTGCAGGAGTCACCTGGGCTGGGGCAGGAGAGCCCCGTGGTCCCAGCATGCAACCCTGTTCTCAGCAGACAGCATCATCCTGGGACATCCCCTCTGTGTCAAAGCGGTCCAGACTAGCTGTATCTTTATTCCATTAACATCACAGATAAGAGCAAAACTTTCATCTTTTAGAGATCAGCTTCTGCCCTGAAGTTCAGTTCTAGATCTGTTTTTCTGCCTGTCAGGGACAGTCTCACTCTGAATTTTTATCAGGAAACTTCTCTGGTTTTTTTACTCTCCTTTATAGTTAAAATGTGCTCCAGCCATGTGTAAGTGTCCGCATGAGACATACATTATGTGGTACATAATACCACAGCCAGTGGTAGTACCAGGCAAGTATCCATACCTACTACTGATTCCTAAACCTGGATAGTGCTGGCCTTGCTACACATTTAAACAAAAGTATATAATGAACGTATGTGGCATCAAAATCTGTCCTTTGGAGGGCAAATAAGTCAAGCTCGACAGAGGTTAATCTGCAATATAATCCGCTGAAGCATGCACGTCCCACTTAAAACTGTGGCGCGAGGCGAGCACCTCATTGTCTGTGCTTTTGCCTCTGGCCAGGATGGCATTCACACTGTAGTGTTACTTACAGATAATTATAGCATATATCTTTTCAGAGCGCAATTTTCATAAGCAAAGAAATTGCAGGAATGGTATTATTCATCAGATGCAAGCACGCTGTTTTCTTTCCAAATGTTCTAGCTGGAAAATTATCCAGCACCTTTGCCTGAGTTCAGTAACACTGCTGCAAGGATTTAGCATGTACTTTTTAATTTGAATGTTATTTACTCAGCATATGCTGCTTATGAGCCAGGTTCTCATTTGGTAAATACTGCTGTGATGAAGTATGGGGTTTGGGTGTCAGATCTCTTTGCAGCAAACGAGGGTTTAGACTTGCATCTCTGTGAGCAAACAAAATACTGTGCATAAAGGTTCCTTCCAACCCAGTGCATTCTATGATTCTATGAGGGGAGAAGCTCCTGTAGGGTGATATGACTGATGCTACCCATATACTGTTGAAATCTTAACAGAAGCAATCCATTTTATTTTGCTCTCCGGATCTTAACTAACATCTCATCTGCATCAGCTGGTTATTGCTTAGAGGATGATGATGAGCCTGGTGGAAAGGACAGCTGGTTTTGCATGTGGCTTAAGACACCTTTGATAGAGATCCGTCAAAGTGCTTTCTATTCACAGAATGGGAGAAAAAATTACCAACCTGAAGTCTCTTTGGAGGTAGTTGTGATTGGGTTTCCCTAAGTAGCTTCACGAGCTGGCAAGGTTCTTCTCTTGGCTATTTGCTCCTGCCTCAGAGCTTCCTCAGAGCTCTTTCCAGTGCAGCTGTTCATGGGGCACCGTGGTGAACCGTATCAGTGAGCTTTCCTGACCTAAAAGCATCCTTTGTCCATTTATTTATTTATTGTTCTGCATTATTTGTAGCTTGGATCAACTCTTTAGAATGGTTCACTGAGCAGTCCTGTGGGAGGGGGAGAGGGAGAAGGGCAAGGGTAACCATGCCCTCTGCCTGCTCTATCAGGCTTAACCCAGTAAACAGTAAAAAAATCTGTGTTTCTCAAGATGGCTGACCCAAGTTCAGAGCTCCAGCCCTTGTCTGACCCCAAGTGAAGTGCATTCAAATCTGCGTGGTTTCTCCTAGGGCTTGTTTCAGTGAGCCGGACTGTTCAGTTGTATGATCTGAGTGGGGCCAGGCCGTATGGGGTCAGTCATGGGCAGGGGTGGCCGGGACGATGCTACCAGAGAAGGCCTCTCCTTCCACCTTTCCTTTTGTTCAGACATAGCATAAACGCTATAGGTTTTGCTTAGGGCCTGTCCTGAGTACCAGGGTAGACCTTTGCTGTTAACACCTGAAATGAAGAAAGAGCATGAGGCCATTTGTGGTCCCTGAAGACCATAACAGGCTCATGTACAGATCTTCATTTCTGTGAGCAATCTAAAGTGTGCCTGCTCCTGAACTCTATTGGAGTGCATTTCAAAATCCTGTTTCAGAGATCAGATCTGACATGCTGAAACCGAACATCTGAGCTGAGGTTTTGAACAGTCTGAGAATCTTTTATTACTGTTTTTTTTACGTGGTTGGAGAATAACATTACTTAAGATTGAAGACAGCCTGTGGGAGGGTGCTTTGACTTTTCCAATCAGTTCAAAGTCTCTTCACCCCTGTTTTGGTTTGGCCTGGCCAGATTTCAGCGGCGGGGGGGGAGCTGCAGGGTGGCTTCTATAAGAAGCTGCTAGAAGCTCCCCAGGTTTGATAGAGCCAATGCCAGCCGGCTACAAAGAGGGACCCGCCGCTGGCCAAGGCTGAGCCTATCAGTAAGGTGATAGCAGAGGAACGCCTCTGTGAAAAACATATTTAAGAACGGGAAAAAGAACTGCGCCATAACAGCTGGCACAGAGATGGAGGAGTGAGAGTCTGTGCAGACACCAAGGTCACTGAAGAAGGAGGGGGGGAGGATGAGCTCCAGGCGCCGGAGCAGAAGGAGTCCCCCGGGTCCGTGGTGAAGACCATGGTGAAGCGGGTTGTCCCCCTGCAGCCCATGGGCGAGGTGCAGAAGTCCACCGTGAGGATCACCGCGTAGATGTCCACCGAGGACTCCATGCTGTGTGGGTGGATGCCTGAAAGGGGACTGTAGCCCGTGGGAAGCCCGTGTCAGAGCAAGTCGCTGCGGGAACCTGTAGCCCGTGGAAGAGAGGAATGCCCACGCTGGAGCAGGTTGGCCGGTGGGACTTTTGGGATGCTGCGGGTGGCTCACGCTGGAGCAGTTTCCCCCGAAGGACTGCGCCTCAGACTCACGAGGGGTGGGCTGCCCCTCGTGAGGTGTCTCACGTTGGGCAGTTTGTGATGAATGGCCCTTCGTGGGACGACTCACGCGGAGAAGAGAGCGTGAAGCTTGTCTCCCGTGAGAGGGACCCCACAGTGGCCCTGGGGAAGAGTGAAGAGTCCTCCCCCGGAATGAAGAAGCGGTGGAACCAACGTCGGATGAACTGACCGCAGCCCCCATTCCCTGTCCCCCTGCGCCGCTCAGGGGGAGGAGGTGGAGAAACCGGGATTGATGTTAAGCCCGGGAAGAAGGGAGGGATGGGGGGAAGGTGTTCTGTTTAAGATTTGTTTGCTCTTTCTTACTTCTCACTACTCCTCTCTGATTAGTTCTTTTAATAAATGTACCTAATTTCCCCAAAACTGAGTCTGTTTTGCCCGGGACGGTAAATGAGGGTGATCTCCCTGTCCTTATCTCAAACCCTGAACCCTTGGAAATATTTTCTCCCCCTGTTCAGCAGTGAAGGGGGGAGTGAGTGAGCGGCTGTGTGGGTACCTGGCGGCTGGCCAGGGTCAACCCACGACAACCCCCATCCCCAACACCACCATATTTTGTAGGGTAGACTGGCATGTGACAGTATTTCTAACTTTCTGCCTTCAAAATGTGACCACTCAATAGAACAAGACCCCTGTTGTGACTGGCTGATAGTTTGTTGTCCTCATACTTGAGGCAGAAGGTGGCAAATACAGATTTTAAGCATGAACACATTAGAATGGTTAAGTTTTGAACCTGGAACAGAAAATGCTGCTTATAAATTTCTCGTCTGTTACAGAAATTCAAGGAAAATGTAAAAAGGGTCACTTTCTACACTTGAGGCTCACTTAGTAACAAGCGGCTTAGATGATGTAACCACAGACCCTGTTAAACCGTACCTGTTTACTAACAGTTGTCACTCTGATCTCAAACACCGTGTTGTTTATCTAGACATATAATGAGAAATACATGTTGAGTATGAGTGAATAGCCTTGCTTTAGACATAGATGAAGAGTGTTTAATCCGTTATCACTGTAGCTCCTTAAAGGTGATGGCCGTAGTGAGAAATAACATGTGTTGAGCAAATGGTTTTAATGATAGATAAGTGTGTTTTTATCACTGCTTATTAAGTTATTTTTCTTACTAATATAACATCAGTTGTTCAGTAAATCTTCAACAGGTGTTGTCTTACTTTACTAGCTCCAAAACTTATTTCCAGCTTCATCAAGGGTCTTTGTTATTTGCTTTATAGCACCCAACACAAACAGTGTTCTAGTTCGTGACTGGTGCTTATAGGATTTGTGGCTCTACTGAAGTATTGTTTTATTTATTATTTTCTCCAGGTCAAAAGAATGCAATTCTTTCAGTGTGTTATGGAAAGCCATTATGTCAGGCTGGGGCTGCGTTATAGTGACAGTGAGATAACAGCTTCCTTTTGCTCCCACTGAACAGCAAAATTTGGCTGAAGCTTTCCACGTGGAAAGTGTGGTGAAGTTTTTTACCACGTTATCATCTGCATCGTTCTGTATTGGCATAACTCAGAGATGTTTTAGTTTTAGCTATGTAGGGGTAGCTGAGGGAATGACTGGATGAGTACAGAGTTTCTGAGGCTTGTGTGTGGTGTTTTTTTCTTTAAAACAATTTGCATTTTGCTCTTTCATTGCAATTGAATATAATGATAATAACTTTTCTCGGTTTCTTTAGATGTGGTGAAGCACAGTAATAGAATTTCGGGTAGGGGCTAATTTTTTCATCATGCCATTCCGAATGTTTGTAACTTTAGTGGTGCTCTTGTGTGGCATCTATTTCTTCCTCACCAGCAAAGCAGGCTTAGGTGGATTTGTGTGCTGAAGCTGAATAGGGTAGGAAATCTCCTGGGTCTATCGTACTCCTAATATGTCAGAGTGGCAAGAGATGTGTGAGCCCTGGAGGTTCAATTTGCTCTTAAAACCTGGACTTGTAGCTTGAGGAGTCCTGCAGGAGCTCTCCCCCTCCCTCCCATTGAGTTTACAAGGAGACCCAACACACCCAGAAGTATTGTAAATGGGTCATTGCCTTCGGTGATGTCTGGCAGCATACCCTTTTCAATAGTGTTTAATAGCACTGTGTAAATACCCACTCCTCAGGAGCAAAGTTATATTGATGATGTGGAAAACTTAGTGCTGCTTGTGTACAGAAGTCTCATCTCAGAGTTTTTTACATAACAGAGAGTGGTGGAGGGGTATTCCAGCTCTAGATTCTGCAACATCTCTGTACCTGGGAAACATCATATGCTACCTACAGAGTTGCCATTAGGGTCATGGAAAATATAACATTTTGTTTCTTGGAAATCTGTGCTGATTGTTCACTTCCTGTGGTGCTTGTAAAGAGGTGGGCAGCACGTCTTTATCTTTTACTTACTATTGCTTTCCTTCATGGAGCTTTCTTCTTTCCTCCACAGTTTGTCAAGGGACAAATAACAAGCTAACCCAGCTAGGACATATGGAAGACCATTTCACCAGCCTGCAGAGGATGTACAACAACTGCGAGGTGGTACTCAGCAACCTGGAGATTACATACGTGGAGCACAATCGTGACCTCTCTTTCCTGAAGGTAAGTGTTCTTGGTCAATGTGCCCTTGCCTGCTAAAGGAATCTTGCTGCATTTTTTAAGTGTGAAGGATCAGCTACTTAAAAAGTTCTGTGGTGATCCAAAAACAAGCTAGCTAATGTCAGAGAAATTGCAGATCACAGTCTCAGCATACCTGTAGGCTGCAGAATAAGCTCAGCCCTACTGTACTAAATGAGGTACTTTGACAAACAGCTTTTCAGGCACCTGCCAACCTATGCTGACTGCCATGCAGATGGGTTTCTCTTTATAGACCGGTCAGCCTCACCTCCATCCCTGGGAAAGTGATGGAACGACTTATCCTTGGTGCCATCTCAAGGCATATCAGGGATAAGAGGGTCATTAGAGACAGTCAACATGGCTTCACCAAAGGGAAGTCGTGCTTGACTAACCTCATAGCCTTTTATGAGGATATAACAAGGTGGATAGATGATGGCCGAGCAGTGGATGTGGTCTACCTTGACTTCAGTAAAGCATTTGACACAGTCTCCCACAGCATCCTTGCTGCTAAACTGAGGAAGTGTGGTCTAGACTCTTGGGTAGTGAGGTGGACTGTGAACTGGCTAAGGGGAAGAAGCCAAAGAGTTTTGGTCAATGGGGCAGAGTCTCGTTGGAGGCCTGTATCCAGTGGAGTGCCTCAAGGGTCGGTACTGGGACCAGTATTATTCAATATATTCATTGATGACTTGGATGAGGGACTAGAGAGTACTATCAGCAAATTTGCTGATGACACCAAGCTGGGAGGAGTGGCTGACACACCAGAAGGCTGTGCTGCCATCCAGCGAGACCTGGACAGGCTGGAGCGTTGGGCGGGGAAAAATTTAATGAAATATAACAAGGGTAAATGTAGGGTCTTGCATCTGGGTAGGAACAACCCCAGGTTCCAGTATAAGTTGGGGAATGACTTATTAGAGAGTAGTGTAGGGGAAAGGGACCTGGGAGTCTTGGTGGACAGCAGGATGACCATGAGCCAGCACTGTGCCCTTGTGGCCAGGAAGGCCAATGGCATCCTGGGGTGTATTAGAAGGGGGGTGGTTAGTAGGTCGAGAGAGGTTCTCCTTCCCCTCTACTCTGCCCTGGTGAGACCCCATCTGAAATACTGTGTCCAGTTCTGGGCCCCTCAGTTCAAGAAAGACAGGGAACTGCTGGAGAGAGTCCAGCACAGGGCAACTAGGATGATTAAGGGAGTGGATCATCTCCCTTATGAGAAAAGACTGAAGGAGCTGGGGCTCTTTAGTTTGGAGAAGAGGAGGCTGAGGGGTGACCTCATTAATGTTTACAAATATATCAAGGGTGAGTGTCACAAGGATGGAGCCAGGCTCTTCTCAGTGACAACCACTGATAGGACAAGGGGTAATGGGCTGAAACTGGAACGTAAGAGGTTCCGCTTAAACTCGAGAAGAAACTTCTTCTCAGTGAGGGTGACGGAGCCCTGGAACAGGCTGCCCAGAGAGGTTGTGGAGTCTCCTTCTCTGGAGACATTCAAGACCTGCCTGGACACGTTCCTGTGTGGCATAGTCTAGGCATTCCTGCTCTGGCAGGGGGATTGGACTTGATGATCTTTCGAGGTCCCTTCCAATCCCTAACATTCTATGATTCTATGATTCTATGATTATTACATCCTTTCCCATTGCCTCACTCCTCAGAGATTTCCTACCCGCAGAAATAAGATGAGGGGTATGGCTCTGCACCCCACTGCCTGACTGCCACCAGCACCAATAGCATCACACTTTGGGTTATATTTTTTTAAAAAAGGAGTTTTACGTGTATTGGTTTTGTCGTACCTGGTTCTCAGAGTAAAAGGTTTTCAAAGAAAGAGGAAGGAGAGAAAGAAGTATTTCGACAGAAGTCTGTGTCTGGTGTCAAGAGCTCTTGTATGGTAGATATGAATAAATAGGTCAGTCCTCTGGATTTAGAGGAGTAATCTGTTTGTGTGAGCTTTCATCCTCAGGGAATAAAGAAAGGGGAAAAAAACCATTTAATTATAGTATCAAGAAAGAACATCAGAAAAGAGATGTTTCAGGTGTAAGGGTTACAAATCTGATGGTATTGCCATTTTTCTTTCCCGAGCACAACTTGACCGTGGAGCTCAATGTCCCCAGGAGCACAAGAGATCTCCTGAAAAATCACTTGTGGTCTTCACAGAACAGAATAATATCCTAAGTGGTAGTCTGCAGGTTTTTCATTTATGGTGTTTTTTGTAGGAGATAAAAATGCACACATTTCACAGTACAAGGCAGGAAGTAACCTACATCCAGGGACAGTGCGTCACTTGTCTTCCTCTAACTGTTTAGTGCTTAAGAGAGAGATGGTTACCTGCTCTTGTCCTCTGCTGAGCGTTGGAGGATCCCCTAAGGAAGGGGCACAGGAGAGTGTAAACCCTTAGTCAGGTGGTGTCTCTGTGCTGCCAGTCGTTAGAGGCTGGAGAAGCATCATGCTTGGTTGCCATATCATACAGCCTTGCCCCATTTTCCTGCATCCCCTGGGCAGCCCTACTCGCCCTTTCTTGGGGACAGAACACAGGGGTCAGCTGGACCTTTGGCATGACCCCCTGGTAGCTGCTCTAAGGGTCAGGTTATACCTGCTTAGACAAAGTTTTCTACATAATCCCTTCTTGTTCTTGGATTTATCAATTTCTTCAAGAGATTAGGTAGTTGATTGTTCCTTAAAATTGAAAGATGGTGGATTGGAAGGGTGGGAGGAGGCCAGTAACTTTGTCAGGAGTAGAAAAGTGCTATGGATTAAGCACCTTGTTTCTTGTGTTATTTTTTCAGACAATTCAGGAGGTTGCAGGCTACGTCCTCATCGCGCTTAACACGGTGGATGTCATTCCCCTAGAAAACCTCCAAATCATCCGAGGCAATGTGCTATATGACAACTCTTATGCCCTGGCAGTTTTATCAAATTACCCCATGAATAAAACCCAGGGACTCCGAGAGCTGCCAATGAGACGGCTATCAGGTGAGACTAGGGCAAGAGGTGGAGGAACCCGTAAAGCAAACTTCAACTGCTAGGTTATCGATATCAAGATCCCATTGAAGATCTCCTCTAAAAGTCATATGCCATCGAATCCTGCTTTAAAAACAAGGATTTGAATGTTGTAGTTTCCAAGTTTCCTATGTGCTTTCCTGCTAGCCAGCCTTCTTCAAAAGATGCAAGAAGTTCGTAATTTCGTATTGCAAAAAGATGCAGAAAATCCAAAGGCATCAACATTGTGGCGAGACTTGTGTCCCTCAAAATGGCAAAGAGGTATCACAGAACTATTGAGGCTGGAAAAGACCTCTGAGATCTTCATGTCCAGCCTATGACCCAACACCACCACATCGGCTAGACCACAGCACTAAGTGCCACATGCGGCGTCTCCTTAAATACCTCCAAGGGACGGTGACTCCACCACTTCTCTGGGCAGTGCATTCCAATGCCTGATCACCTTCTCCGTGAGGAAGTGCTTCCTAATATCCAACCTAAACCTTCCCTGATGCAGTTTCAGGCCGTGCCCTCTTGTCCAGTCACTAGTTGCCTGGGAGAAGAGCCCGACCCCCACCTGACTACAACCTTCCTTCAGGTACTCGTAGAGAGTAAGCTCTCTTCTGAGTCTCCTCCAGGAGGAGATTCCAGTGCATATATGTCAGTATTTTCTTTTAAATTCCAGTGAGAGCTGACGGTACCTGAGTTAGGATCTTCCGGGGTCTCTGGCATATGGTGTCTGGCTGTGCACACCAGCGGTGCCATATGGGCTGAGTACAGTGGCCTCTGGAGGTGGCACCAGGCAGAAAGCCTCTTTGTAGTAGCATCTCGGTGGCATCCAACAGCAGCCAACCCTCCAGAAACTCGTGAGTCAGAGCCTGGTATTAGTTGCACCATCAGGAGTGCTGTTGCCACATAAATTGTCCTTTTCTGTCAGCACAGTGTGACTGAGTTGAAGAAATATGTGTTTTATTTCCCTTTCGATCAGAGACAGAAGACGTAGGCACTTTGCTTCACTTACCCCATTTTTTCCCTTCTGTGGCAGAAATTCTCAATGGAGGTGTTAAAATCAGCAACAACCCCAAACTGTGCAACATGGACACTGTTCTCTGGAATGACATCATTGATACAAGCAAGAAGCCTCCAACGGTGCTTGAATTTGCAAGCAACCTGTCTTCTTGTGAGTATTAACTTAACAAAAATGCAATGCTCTTCCTCATTTCAGAGAGAAAAACGAATGTCACATGTTTTGTGTGGTGGGCTTCAGGTCAACCAAGTCCAGTGTGCAGGACCATCAAGCTCTGTTCCAAGGGAAGCCCGTCGACTTTTTCACCACTGGCTTAAGATGTAATTTTTATGGTGGTTAGATCCTTAGTTCATAGCTCAGAGAAGTTCTTGAGGAAGCTTCTCTTCATTTCAGACAGTACCCTGTGTATGTGTTTCTTCAAAGACAGCTCAGAATAACGTGGACTCATTTGCTTTCCAGCAATTTTCTATTTACAATATAAGGTTCTGATCTAGAAAACCCATATGGGCGCCTTCATGGCGTTACTGTGTGCCTTGAAGCCTCTTTAACACTAAGGCCCAAGTAGAGTGCTGTAAAACTGGTGGTTTGGGCTCCAGACATTATCCTTGCAAAATTAATGACAAAAAGGTAGATAAATCTGATGCTTTAGATCAGCAGAGAGATGAGCTTATATTTAAAATTTTGTGTAGCCTGTGCTTTGAGTGGGCTCAAACCAATCCTTCAGCCTTACGAGTCCCTTGTAAAATCCCCAGTCATTTCATGGAAGGGAGAGTTTATTTTCATTTCCGAGCATTTAATTTCTGGCACTGTAAGTTGGCAGAAGAAACATATTTTCTTTATCTTCTTCCAGTTGCGTAACTGCCTGAGAGCTGATAGCCAATTTCTGTGTTGACCTATTTTTCTGTGGAGCCCAAGCATAATCAAGGGGTTGTAGACAATACAACTCAGCGCAGGAGTTTGGCTCTAAACACCACAGAAATGTTAACCTTTAACTTTTCAACTTTCAGAAAAATAGAAGTTCTTCAGTCCCACACCAAATCAATCAACTCTTGGACAAGTATTGGCATTTGCCCAGCTATTTGATGGGCAGTCTGGAGGAGGAAGAATCACACATTGTTAGCAGGAAGAATTGCTCTATAGGAAATGTCTCTTAAAAGTAGTGAATTCCAGATTAGTCTACCTAGACATCCATTTATGGTTTTAAGAACAATCCCATAATCTAAAATAAGACATTTATCTGGGACTTTGCTTGTCATTAAGAGAAAGAAAAAGAGAGAAAAAAGTGAGGAGAGAGGAATAGGAAAGAACCCAGCATCAGACCTTCAGGATCAGGCAGGGTGTCCATCCATCCTGCCACCTCTCTATCGATTCTCCATCTGCTGCATAGTCCTACACTGTGGAGTACTTTTGGCAAAGGGCAGGAAGAGGGCATGAAGCAGACAAGTTGAATTAGTTTGTGGTCGGCGGAGTTGGCAGTTGCCTGTGAATCCAGTTGGGTTTGTTCAGAAACGTTGATTTACATGTGACCTGTAGCGAGCAGCTGGCACATGCCCGGCCACAAGCCGGCGATGACTTGCCATGGCATGCAAACCCCAGCAGAAGGGCCAGACGGACAGTAGCTGAGATTCTTGTTCCTGGGAAAAATATGCTTCTTTGTAAGCTAGACTGGCTGGGTGTTGCACTCACTTGCTCAAAGGTGTGGAGAACTGCACGTAGGAAACCAGAGCTGAACAAAGGATAAGGGTTTAAGTCCCAGCTCTCAAACTTTTTGAGCACTGATATATAGGTGCTTCCTCCACTGGTTTATCAAGAAGGAAAGCTCAGGTCTTTTTTTTTTTCCTCCGATTCATGTGATGATGTTGTTGTTGTCTGTGTTTATAGAGTATAATGCTCTGGTCTCATGTTTTAGGTCCCAAATGTCATCCAAACTGCACAGAAGACCATTGCTGGGGCCCTGGTGAACAGAACTGCCAGACATGTAAGGCTACAGATTAATTAACAAATATCTCATGTGCTCTGACATACTAATTTTGTAACTACCAGAAAACTAACCTGTCAAGCATGAATTAGTGACGTGTTTCACACTTGTCCTTCTTGGCATCCTGCTACTCTGGGCCTCCTTGGAGCACACCTCGGACCAACCTCTCTGCAGAAGCACAGTTGCAGGGAGGACACCCCCTGTTTCTGGAGGGAAAGCCTTGAGGTGGTTTAACTAGGGTCTGGATTTCCCTGAAGATGTGCTGTTCCTCTAGAGGCAAAAGACCATAGCTGTCTCCCGCATTGAAAGTTTTTGTCTGTCACCCACAACTTTCTCCCATCTGTACCTGAGAACATTTATTCTTTAAGATACACGTGGTGGAACTTTACTCTTTAACTTTATTCTTCATGTTATTTTACCAATATTAAAGGGAATGCAAACTGTATGGTGAATTATTTGCCTTCCTGACAATGGCTATGATTCCTGCAGAGCCATTCTGCAGGCCAATTAACGGTACTTTGGATTAATTTCTGTCAGAACCAACAACATAACTTGATTTTTTTTCCTGGCTTTAATTCCTCATTTTGGAATTGCCGTAGGTTTCTTCTGTAAATACAAAAGATGTCACCTTCATGTGGGTGATCACACTACATACTATGCTCAGAGAACGTTTGAAAGGCTCACAGAAAATACGTAGTCATTTTTTAATTTTTAAGTGGAGATATTTGGCATTGTGAGGATTTTCAGTTTGGTGGCCTGTGATTTATTGTAAAATTGTGCAGGTGGGATACTTGCTTGATATTAAGAGAACACTCATTTAGAAGTACTTGAGATCTTAGAAGGTTTTATTCTTCCTAAAGTAAACACTGAGGAGGAAGACCACCTCTATTTGTTTCACTGCTTCATTATTCCCTTTTTCTATAGTAAGTGGGGAAAGGCACTGTTTCCAATTCTTTGTTTTGTTTAATGTTCAGTAGACAGGCTGCTGATCTAGACATAATGCAAATGAAAACAACATCCTAACTTCAATTCTTCCTTGCAAATAATCACCTAAGCTAAATTTCTTGCTTGCAAATATCAGGCCAAATCTGTAGGGCTTCTAGAGCTTAAGGAAAAAGGAACACATAGCTTATATTTCTTCATTTAATATAAGCTTTAGGTGTTTTCAGTCAGCTCTGCAGTTTGGCTCTCGAGGTGGACAGTGGCCACAAAGCTCTTCCTGGGTCAGTCCCTGCAGCTGAGGCCTCACAGCTGTCCCAGGGGTTTGCGAAACCTCAGGTCTCAGCCCTGCAAGCTTCCAGCATTTACAAACTCTTTCTGGCTTCAGGAGGATGACTAAGAGCACGTAAAACAAAACCTTTTGCAGGCTCTGGCCCCCCTCTCCAGGCATTTGATAATCTGTCCAGCTGAAAGTGTATCCCACATTTCCGTATGTGGGAAAGTTTGGGGAGAGGCATATCTTTCTCCCTGAACAAATGTGGGATATTCTGTATGAAATATAAATGTTTGCTGTGATACATGTTTCCAGCAGGAAGCTCTAGTCAATAGCTATCAAAGTGATGAGCTGTTTTACTCCCCTGCTGATATTTATGAAAAAAAGGATATCAAAATGCTGTTTGTGTAGAACAATGTGCCTTCTATCCCCCTGTTTCTAGATGAATGAGGAAGTTGCTATCAGAGAAGCTAATGCATGTTGTGGAAATAGTTTTCCTTGAAAATAGAATATCTTACTTACAGGCCTACAAGAAAAATGAAATAATACAGTTTAGATACAAAAGTGTCTAATGGAAAAAGATAGGAAATATGATTTTTTAAAAAAAATCACTGTTGTGTACCCTGTAGCAGGCTGCATTTTCCAATAATTTTCTGTTAAGTAGGAAGCATCTGTTTCAGACTTACAGAAATTCCTGATGATACTGTAACTCATTTGTACCAAGTGCGAAGTTGATAACAGTTAATGTAGCTCAGAGCTGAAGAGCTCAGGGTGCTGTGATGCGGCAGATTAGCCATCAGGTTTCCTCTAAGGTCTAATGCCAGAGTCTGTGGATCAGTAATTTTTTTGTAGAGAACAACCAATCCCAGTTTGGGTCTCTGGTACAAACACATGCTAGCCATTAATTTCTGGGTGGTTTGTAATTGTTCTGATTATAATTTTCTCTGCTTTGCTATTCAAAATGTTGCAGGCAGTTTTTGCTTCCCTACAAAAAGCTGAATCAGAGCCAGTTCTTCCTCTGGGTTGCTGCACTGATGCAAACCCTGTGGGAGTTCAGTAATGAAGATAAAATTTGGCCAGGGAGTTGAAGCCTAATGGAAAAGAATAGAATATGCACATGAAATCGGTTTGCTGAGTGGGTCTCCCCTCTCTCTGCAAATTTCAGAAATGTTTGGTGTGTTGAGGAGATCCTAACACCACATCACCAATGTATGATTTCTCATTACGGTACAGAGTCCTGGATAGTACTGCTGTCGTCTTGTTTTTCCCAAAGCTAGCACCAATGATAGCAGGTGTTCTCAACAAAATAGAGCCAGATCCTGCTCTGTTGCCCAGCTGTAAGATGCGGCAACATCCTGCCACAGGGACCTGGATGCTCTTTCTAAGCAGGACATGGTTTACTGGCTGGGACCAGAGTGCTTAGCACCTCGCGAGAGCCAAGATAATTATGAGCTGAACACAACCCCTTCTTGCCACCAACCACACCAGCTTTGGCCTTATATGAGGAGAGAGTACGCATCTCATGAGGAAAGATCACGCACCAGGCCTTTTCTCCACGTTCCTTGATCTCATTGCAGCGAGTACAGCTTAAACATTCTTCATTCATGATGTTTTTCCTTTTTTTTGTCTGTCTTCCAGTAACGAAAGTCATCTGTGCCCAGCAGTGCTCCGGCCGGTGCAGGGGAAAGGTGCCCAGTGACTGCTGCCACAACCAGTGTGCTGCGGGGTGCACGGGGCCTCGGGAGAGCGACTGCCTGGTAACGATGCTATACCACCCCCATAACTGCTGAAATCCCTGGCATGGCAAGGCAGGCTTTCAGGTGCCTGTCCTTGAGCCTTCTTCTGTCCAAGAAGGCTTCTTGAGAGATGCTGACCCAGAAGGGTGTTCCAGGGCTTTCCTTCATGGATGGTCGGTGGGAGAGTAGAGAATGTGAACTTCACGGAACCCTTAGCTGACTCTGCAGGTGCCAAACCGACGTTAGTGCCTTTGAGAGCCCAGTTGAGAGTAAAGTTGTTGCAGAGCAGCTAAGTGTTTGCTGTAGGGTGACTTTTCCACATAGATGAGTCCCCAGGTCCTCAGCTGCCACCATGGTGCAGTGGTTTCCCGTGTCAGCACAGCTTTCCCTTGTGCAGCTTAGCTCTAGTCAGTAATAATCTTGGTTTACAAAAGCAAGAACTTCTAAGGGGAGTAAGATATGATGGATCTTCACTTTTTTTTTTTTTTTGCATTTCATTGAACTTCAGACATTAAATCAAGATTTCCTTTTTCTGGTTTTCACTTGCCATAAAAGTGCTTTGTCTGGGGGACCCTAGAACAGTGGTGAGGGAAGGAGCAAATGGAGTTTTTTTAGGAAGAAAAAGATCGGATTGCTTCTCTACAAGAGTTTCAGAGGGTTGGTGCATGCTATGGCTTTAACTCTTCCCCTTGTTTGCACTACACTTCGTTCTGATTTAAGTGACACATGAGTAATTGCCACAGAAAACGTATGATCTGCATTTTGTTGTTGTTACCGGTATTCCTGGTCTCCTTACAAATTGTGTGGTTATGATGCCTGTACTAGCTCTCAAGACAAGACAGCTACTCTCTCTGGAAAGCCAGGAAAGAAAAAAAGGGAAAAAAGAGTGATTATTAATTTAAGGCAGAATTCGAAGATTGGAAGAACCAGCTAGTCCTTCATGGATGCCTGCTAAATTGTTCATTACCTGCAGCCAAATATAATGGCTTCGGTTTACTATTTAGCAAGAAAAGTCAGTAATCAGCAAGAAAGTACTTGATTTGATTTAAGTTATTAAAAAGTGGCCAAGAAAAGTACCATTTGTCTTGATCTGGTTACTGCTTGTAATTTGGGAAAATTTTTCTAAGGCATGCAGATTCACTCCTGTTCCCATGTGAACCCCAGCAGCTCTCTGCCAGGGTGCCAAGGTTTCTTGTTTGGAACAAGAAAACCTCATGTTCTTTCTTTTTTATTCCCAAATGTTAAACTTGATTGCCCAGCCAAAAGCAACCTTTCACCTTCAAAGCATGAGGGACCATCCCTGTAGCTGCTTAGGGTTAACATTAGAGCTGAGAAGGAAACAGATGAGCCCATCAGAGTGTTTGAGTTTAAAGAGCTGATGTAAAACCATTGCCACTTTTTAAGGAGAAGGTAGTTTAATCTGCGCTGCTGTTCAATGACAGGCATGCCGCAAGTTTCGGGATGATGCTACATGCAAGGATACGTGTCCCCCATTGGTCCTGTATAACCCCACCACTTATCAGATGGATGTGAACCCTGATGGAAAATACAGCTTCGGAGCCACTTGTGTGAGGGAGTGTCCACGTAAGTTCATTTCAGGTTGCAACTGCAGAGGAGGCGAGGTGGGAAGGGACCTGCGTCATATCTCTGCATTATGGTGAAGTGACAGACCACTTTTTGTTCTTCTGTGGGAACTGGGAACAAGTGACAAAAATAAGAGAATAGCTGGTAAAGAAGACAGCCTCTTCAAACTGTCTGCATCCATTACCTTCCCTGACATTTAACTTGACTTCTCAGGATTTTTCCCCTGATGGGGAGAAAAACATCTTATGAGAGTCACCAAAACAACAGCCATATGGGATCAATCCTGTGGATTACCAAAGCAGTATCAACTCTTAACTGGTTCTTAATAAGGACTGGTAGAAAGTCGTTGGTTTAAACACTCCCTTTCAAGGCCTGTGATCATTGCTTCCTCTACAGATGCTTGCTTTTTCTTTCATGCCATTCCATCCCATGTTTTTTTAATCCATCAAGACTTAAATATAAGAGAGGGTTTAGCACACAGAACTGGTATCCCTTTCTGAGGCTGACCATTGGCCTGCCTGGCCCTTTAGCCTGGAAGAGTACATGAAGGTGAGGGGTCAGAAGTACCATGTATTGATCACGATTATGGCACTGCTGCACTGCCTGATCTTGGCAATGTTGTTTTATCCTTCTGTGACCATTACCCTCTCCATAAAATTATGATAGCACTGTATCTCCATTTACCTTC
The DNA here is from genome assembly GCA_020746105.1 of Trogon surrucura. NCBI lineage: Eukaryota > Metazoa > Chordata > Aves > Trogoniformes > Trogonidae > Trogon > Trogon surrucura. The sequence continues at coordinate 22,450,533 of CM036622.1, read as the reverse complement.
AAAGGATCTTTGTGATAATTCATATTTAATGCCTGCACTTTGCTAGGTATGCCATAAGTTCAAACTCCCTTTTTCTTACCAGTATTGAAATGCCAGTGCAACCCCCAACACATCCCTCTTGTGTTTCAATGCCCTTTGTATCCATGTTTTTTCCAGACAACTATGTGGTGACAGACCATGGCTCCTGTGTTCGCTCTTGCAATACCGATACTTATGAAGTAGAAGAAAATGGTGTTCGGAAGTGTAAAAAGTGTGATGGGCTATGCAGCAAAGGTATAAAAAGCATGGAATAAACCAGTAAGGCTTTGGGATGATAGGTAGCTTATTAAAAAAGGTACTTGGAGTTCTGACCTTAATTATGTGCAAATTCAGTATAAATACCCAGTGATAGTTTGGAGATCTGACAAGTAATTTAATCAGGAGACATGCCTGTGGAGCATGCTCTCCCACTGGGATACACAAGTATAGTAGATAAACTGTGCATTGTGTGCATGTGTATCTTGCACATCAGCCTTCTCCTTCATTTGTCCTTCTCAGTATCCCATCACGAGGAATAAAATGAAAATGGGACAAAGAGATAGAAGGGCATGTGCCAGAGCCTGGGTGCAGAGATGCTTGGACCAGAACTGCACAACCAGGCAATCAGGAGGCAGTTATCCTGTGGTGCTTTCCTAAAAGCAAAAGTAGGCAAAAGATCTATGAAACTCATCTTACAGTGGTGGGTTTAACCATATGGGTATGCCTTCTGAACTAATGGCATCTTCATGTTTCTTCCCTTCCATGTAATTGGGCTTCACTCTTCTTCCCCCTGACTTTTGTATCTCTTTTAACAGTGTGCAATGGCATCGGAATAGGTGAACTTAAAGGGATCCTCTCCATAAACGCCACAAACATTGACTCCTTCAAAAACTGTACGAAGATCAATGGGGATGTCAGCATTCTTCCAGTTGCCTTTCTAGGGTGAGTTGCCTGCTGGTTGTTCAGGACTGCAGGAGAAGGGCTAGGGAGAAATTCAGGATGAGCCGTTCTTTTCCCAATTCCTCATTCTGTTTGTTTCAGTGATGCCTTCACGAAGACCCTACCCTTGGACCCCAAGAAGTTGGATGTCTTCAAAACAGTCAAAGAAATAACAGGTTAGCAATAAGTTTTAAGCTGAGATGTTCTCTGACTGGTACTGCCAAAAAAACCCCAAAGGTTTCTGAGCACATGAAAAGAAATGCAAGCAAACAGTTTATTTCTGAGCTACCAGGGGTCACTCTTTACAAAGGTGATCAGCAGCTCCTCACCAGCATTACACCCAAGCAACCCATACTAGTCTCCCATTCAAGGTGTGTGGTTTGGTCAGAACATTCTTTCTGCGGAACTGTCAACCCTAGCAAAGAGTAAAAGCAGAGGAGATCCTCAGCCACCCAAGAAGTATGTGGTGATGCAGAGGCGTGCCACTCTGGCTAAAAAAAGCAAAGTCTGTTTCTATTTGTGGAAAACCTTTTGGCAGCTCCTTAGGGAAGCATAGTCAGCAGCTTGCATCATCTTCACGGAGACACCCTCTCCAGCCTGAAGAGCTCTTCCTTGGAGTGAATGTGTCTCCATGAGCACAAAGCAGCCAGCGGAATGCTCAGCCACCGTCTTGCACCAAGTATCAATTAAAAGTAATTTTGTTCAACCCATTATAAAATGAGTGCAACATCAGAGCTGGGTCCACAGACATGACTCCAATTCCACTTTTCTTTCTCTCTTTTACCTATCTGCTTCCCTTCAGGGTAGCAATGACTAACTCCAGAGCTCCATACGCAGCCTGCAATTTCCCAATTTCTGTCTCTCCTCCCAAGCAGGGAAATCTGCTTACCTTAGCAAATGCACTCCAAGCAGTTTGTCTGTTCTGCTCAGTTTCCACTTTTCCGTTTTCCTGATCCTCGAGGGTACCTCACACATGGGATGAAGTGATGCCTTTCTCCTGCAGCCTCTCTGCCAGGGTATCTTCTGGCAAGAGCCATCAGCACTGGTGGCTCAGCGTGGCAGGATGTCTCTTACGCTCCTAAACCCGTGTGATGGGCTAAGAAGTAAACTGTTTATAAAACGGAGTTTAAAAATATCTCCTTGCTCTCTAAAATGTCATGTCTCACTTTTGAGATTCTCAGATAAGCATAGGGGAAGCACAGATGCCTTCTCCCAGCACAGGAGGTCAAGGAGTAGGTTCTACTGCCAATACTCACTGCAGCTTTATTATTATTAATATTTTTTAATCTTCTTTTCTTCATTTCAGGATTTTTGTTGATTCAGGCCTGGCCTGATAATGCTACTGATCTGTATGCTTTCGAAAATCTGGAGATTATACGAGGCAGAACCAAGCAACAGTAAGTAAATCAGAGCACCGGAGCGACTGTAAAAGAAACTGTTCAGAGCTGTGCTTGTCTGAGCACACCAGGATGACAAGCAGTATGAGACTCAGGTATCCCAAAACTGATGCAAAAGGGGCAAAACCCTGCGAAGAGTAGAACAGTAGATAACATGCCCTGGGAGATGAGCCCCTCAGCTCTGTGCTGCGTCTCGGGACAAGGATGTCCCCCACCAGCCTGGAAGCACAAGCAGGACAGAGGGCTCTCTTTGCGATCTGGAGCAAGTTACAATGTGACCAGAAGCTCTCTGGGATTTGAGGTAGCTGGGCAGTCAGAGATAGAGACCATGACTGCCAGGCAGTGCAGAGCCTGGCAGTGCATCCAGCATCCTCCTGGGCTTGTCCTGAGACGCTTGGTGAACCAGGACAAAATAATACCTGCTGTACCTACAATCATTGTTGCACATCATTTACTTGACAGAGGGTACATATTCTGCCAATTTTAGCTTTAAAAGCCCACGCAGAAACAGACATGAGTATTGCAGTTGTTTGCAGTAGGTGTGTCGTGTGCCAGGTGTTAAGTTTAGAGGGCTGAGCAGCATCTTCTTTGAACAAAATTCAGTTCACAGCAACACACATTTGAAAACCAAAGTGTAAAACTATGCTTATTAATCCTTTTTCTCCCATGTTTTTTCTTTCTGTCCATCTCCATTTTAGTGGCCAGTATTCTCTTGCTGTTGTCAACTTGAAAATACAGTCCTTAGGGCTGCGCTCCCTTAAGGAAATAAGTGATGGAGATGTTGCCATTATGAAGAACAAGAACCTCTGCTATGCTGACACCATGGACTGGCGCAGCCTCTTTGCAACTCAGAGCCAGAATACGAAAATTACGCAGAACAGAAATAAAAATGAGTGTGGTAAGTCAGCGCTGCCTTACTGCTCCCTGCAGAAGCCTGTGCTCAAATGCAAGAGTGATATGAGCAAAGTGTTTTTCTCACTGTTCCCCTGACTGCAAAATTCATCAGTGATACTGTTTTTATGAAGGTGATGAGGGAAAAGTGGGATTTTTTCCTGCAGAGGATGTGGACTTCATGGTATCCAGTAGATGGGAAGGAGCTGCTTCACTCTGTGGGCATAGTGAAACCATGTAGGTTGAAGGACGTAGAAGCGTAGAAGGACTTTTTTTGACAATGTTGAAGCTGTTGTTCGGCCATGGTGCTGTTGACTGCAATGCTCACTGGACAAAATCTAATTATTTCTCTTTGCGAAATACAAATTTCCTGTATTTTGGAAATTGATTGTAGAATCACAAAACAGTTTGAGTTGGAAGGGGCCTTAAAGATAACCTAGTCCAACCTCCTGCAATGGGCAGGGTCATCTCCCACTAGACCAGGTTGCTCAAAGCCCTGTCCAACCTCGCCTTGAACCACTTCCAGGGAGAGGGCATCCAAAGATTCTCTGGGCAGTCTGTCTCAGTGTCTCACCACCCATCTGTCCTGGTTACCACTGTAACTCAACCTCCTTATATCCAGTCTAAGTCTACCCTCTTTCAGTTTAAAACTGTTGCACTATGTGCTGTCCCTACATGCCTTGGTAAAAAGTCATTATAAGCCCCCTTTAAGTATTAAAAGGCCACAATAAGGTCTCCCCAGAGACTTCTGTTCTTCAGGCTGAGCAACCCCAACTCTTGTAGGCTGATACTGGTTTAGCTTTGTTATATGTCCGTTAAAGTGTCACAGAGGAGCTTGTTTTTATTTCTAAAGGCCAGAAATCACTCTTAGTTTCAGGCTTTAGGAATTAAAAGAAGCATGGTTATTCCTTTTCCACACAACCAGGACCATTCATATCTGCTCTGGAACAGGTTGGAGAAACTGGCCAGTCAGGATGGAGTCACTGGTGGTGCTGTGTCTGGCCTCTCTCTTGCCTTGATATTCATGGCTTTTCTTGTCTCTTCCTCTCCTAGCTGCTGCCAAGCACGTTTGTGACCCACTGTGCTCCGACGTGGGCTGCTGGGGCCCAGGACCCTTCCACTGCTTCTCCTGCAGGTTTTTTGATCGCCAGAAGGAATGTGTAAAACAGTGCAACATCCTGCAAGGGTAAGACCTCTGATGTGCTTGAGGTTTTGGAAGTTATTTGGGGTGGGGGGTTTTTTTTATGCTTTTTGAAATGTGTTGTAGCTAGAAGGAGAGCAAAAAACCATATCTCTGGTTGTACGGAATTTCATGAGTTTTGCAGAGATGTTGTGTGAGTGGAGTACCTAGCTGAGGTGCCCCTCCTTCCACATGCAGTGTTGCTTAGGAGTTTACTCCTGCCACAGTGACTGCTGAGAAAACATCCTTTTAAGCCCAAGAGGAGACTCTCTGGAGGCCCAAGGAGGCTAAACCATATGTTTCCTTCACATAAATATGTGAAATAAAGGAGCTTAAAGCCCTGGTGAAAAACCAAGTTGTGCCTGTCATGTCAAACACATTGGGAAAGAGCCAGAGCCATTTGCAGTCACCTCCTGGAGCCAGGGCCTCACTGCTTGATCACAGAATCATAGAAAGGTTTGGTTTGGAAGGGACCTTAAAGATCTAGTTCCAACCCCTGTGCCGTGGGCAGGGACACCTCCCACTAGACCAGGTTGCTCAAAGCCTCATCCAACCTGGCCTTAAACACTTTCAGGGAGTGGGCATCCACAGCTTCTCTGGGCAATCTGTTCCAGTGCCTCATCACTCTTACTGTGAAGAATTTCTTCAGTAGGCTTCCTTACTGCAAAGGGATTTTTGTATTTGCTCGGATGAGCAACTCGTCCTGCGATTTGCAGACTTGCAATCAAGGGAAAGTGGACTTCCATCCAAAAAGTGCTGGGAGCAGCAATTTCAGGAAAAACTGGTATTTCAGCCTTTGTCAAGTCAAGAAAAACGTATCGCTGCCTGTGTATCAGGACTGTGGCTGGAGTTTTCAGTCAGTTCTACAGGTGATGTAGGTGGGAAAGGCACATCTAGCACCAAAAATTACAGGGATTTTTCAATAAATCTTTCAAAGTTTGTCTTTTAAAAATCATGATTACTAAGCAAGTACTTGACAGGGTGCTGATGCCCTTGATGTTTGTATTTCTCTGGCAACTTGCAGTTCAGCAACTGTCTTTTTTGTAAGTGTATTCCCTCCAGCAGCTATTATGACCTGAAGGGCAGATCTGGGCAATTTTTGTGTCAAATGATGGGTAGATTTAGTTTAATTAATAACACCATTGCTTAAAGTGGAACAGCTTTATTGCTATTGAAACCATCTGTTCCCAGCTCTTGTATTTTAATGATTCATTGTGTGTTGTAGGGAGGGCATGAATTTAATTATCAGTGCATTGCTGTTTAACTTTCCTAATTATTATTTGGAACCTTGGAATCACTTGAACTGGTTTTGCTGATCTCTTTGCATCACTGCCATTTAAAAGCCTCTGGAAATCATTGCAAAAATTTTGTGTCGTTAGCTTAAAAGAGAAAGTAAACTAATTTGTAGTGTGTAGTCTGGAGTGCCAGGTGTTTCACTGCCAACCAAATTTTACTCTTCCCCTGGTTGAACTGAACAAATGCTACTGGTGTAGCCAGGAGGGTCCCCCTGTACCTCCTCCTGTCTCAGTGCCGTCATCCCAATCTATTTAAAGTGGAAAAGTCAGGAAAAGGAGAGATGACCACAATGTATCACTCGCTATTCAGCCTGGTTTTTTCATTATTTCTCCTTTTTTTTGTTGTTTTCCAGGGAGCCGAGAGAATTTGAAAAGGACTCCAAGTGCCTCCCCTGCCACCCTGAGTGCCTGGTGCAGAACTCCACTGCCTACAATGCAACCTGCACCGGACCTGTAAGAGTACATTCAGCTTAGCAAACCTGCTCTTCAGACCATATATTAATATATATTTCCCATGTTGAGATAATCCTGGGGTCTCATTTACCCTTCCCTGAGATGGGGTGGAAACAGGGACCGTTAGAAGTCATCAAGATCTTGGAGCAGAACAGAAACAGGAGAGGAAACCTCAGAGTGTTATTTTGCTCTTATGTCAACCGTCATACGTGTAATTCACAGTCACAGGCATCATAAGGCCATTCTTTTTCGCATGTTTTTAGAGGGGAACAAAAAAAAAAGGTTTACTTACATATGTGACGATACAGTAATTTGGCAATCAATATCAGGAAGCTACTGAACTGCCACGTTGGTGTAAACAGATTAAATTTCCTTATTCAGAGGGAAAAAGCTGTTTAAAGTAGTGGACTAAACCAGTAGCTTTTTTGCTTTTTTGAAAAGCCATGATAAAATTGTGATCAAAATCAAATATTTACCAAAAAATATGTGGGAAGCGTTTTTTATTTAAAACCATGTTCCCTCCTCTAACTAAGTTACAGTAAATAGCTATGTTAAAGTAACTGCAGGTGTAAATTATGTTCAAAGGTGGCAATCAAAACAAAATAACTGGATATTCAAATCTCTTTAAATATTCCAGATTCATAGAAAAGCTCCTTCTAAAAGAGTCAATACAGTGTAGTCTTGCTAGTCATCCAGAGTCTTCCTCATTCTTGTTTCTTTAATTTTGAGAATACTCTTTTGTGTTAAGAAATGTCCAGTTTGGTACAAAATTATTCCCTTTAAATCAGATCAAACTCATATCTTGATTGTAAAACTTTAACTCTTTTTTTTTTTTTTTTTTGGTAACTGAAATTAAATCTCTTTCTTCCAGCACAGACCCTCCTCTGTGCTACTTAACCCAACTCTTGAAACACCTCTTGCCGTCCCCTGCAGCCACCGAGTATTTGACACTTGCCCATCATCAGTCTGAAGAGTCACTACTCAGTAATGTAAAAATTTCCATCCTCCCTTCTGGCTTAGACCACCATGGCCTCAGGGATGTTATTAACATTATAAGCTCCTTCAGACGGTGACCACCCCCTTATTTGCCCAGCATCTAGTAATCAGTCTATTATAGTGGCCCTTTGGCATTACAGTAATTAAAATAATCTCTGCATAGCATGTCTTACTGTAGTCCCACTGAAACCAGCAGTGTGGACCTGGTCTGACTTTTTTCCACAGTAGAATTTGACCCAGAATTGCTGATTCCCCTGCTTTAAAATATTTAGGGCATTCCTCATGCTGTTACAGTCTGGATAAAAACAGTTCTGCCAAAAATGGCCAAAGGCAATGCCTTTAAACACAAACTAAGTGCTTTTCAATGCAAAAAACCCACATGGACTCCTTGGGTTGCCCTCATTATGCCCTTCTTCTTCTTAACAGAGGAAATAAGCCACACCGAGAAACCAGGAAAATAATGATTTGAGGCCAGTACGTCAGTAAGGTGTCAGTAGATCCAAGTCCATTGTTTTAAGTCGCCTTGCCCTCTGCTTTTCAGCTTACCCCTTATCAAGGTGTCCTTAAGTTATTCCCCATTTTAAATGAAAAACACAAGGTTTCCAACCAGGCAGAAGGTGTGAGGGAAAAAGCAGCAACACTGAAACTTAAGAAAATACTAGCTGTAATTATCAGGTACTACCTTTTGTACAGCCCATCCTACAAGAGAAAATACTTGCAAGAATATCACGTAGCAAGGTAATAAAACCAGATGATGCTGAAAACTGCCAGCAGTGGAAAGCATTTAGATTAATCTTCTGAATTTCCTCCTGAATAGCCTGATGTAAGGGCATTATAAACAAGCCGTTTCTTTTTTCAGGGTCCCGACCATTGCATGAAGTGTGCCCATTTTATAGATGGCCCCCACTGTGTGAAATCCTGCCCAGCAGGGGTTCTGGGTGAGAATGACACCCTTGTCTGGAAATACGCTGACAGGAACGCTGTTTGCCAGCTCTGCCATCCAAACTGCACCCGGGGGTAAGTTAAACCTTGGGGTGGACAGAGACAGAGGGGAAAAGAAATGGGGGGACAGCTCATCTTGAGCTATTTTTCTTCCTGACTGTCTCATTTCAAACTGCCGAGAAGAAGAAATAGCAGGGAGCGAAAGAGGTCAGGAGTACACAGGTAATGTAAGCAAAGCGCAGCAGACTTTGTAAATAGGAGAAGTTGAGTGGTACTCTGTCTTTACACAGAAGGAAAAAAAAAAAAGAAAAGAAAATGTTTTAAGGGATTTGAAATGGGTTTGTTTGTTGATTTAAATCAGAAGCTTCCTGGAATTTTACAGAACTCCCCCAACAGTGATGCACTTTTTTTCCCCACCTGCCATGGTACTGGCTTGTCTGGTTTTGGGAGGAGCATCAGTGACATCTGGTGGATGCTGGGCTCCCAGGGCCCATTTCTCTCTGCACCTTTCATTTTTAAGGAGGGAAATCCCAGTGGGGTACCACAGTGCTTTTTCTTTTTTTCCTTCTTTCCATGCACTAGCACTTGGTCCAAGTTTAAAACCTCACTTGCCTCCCAAGGGTGGCTTTATTAATGAACATCACAGTAAACACAATCTGTATAAACCTCATTTGAGGGCATGCTTGAACTGCCACCTGTAGCCAGCTGTGAACTGAATTTTATTTAATCTACATGACAGTAATTGACAAGTGTCTCCTCTCGTGGTTTCTGACCTGCAAAGGACATAGGAGGCACAGTAAAAGGTTTTAGGGTTTGAGACTTGGTTGTTGGGTCAGAGTGAAAAAACAGCCCATGTTTGGTGTCTTTTGCTTCACGGGCTTCTGTCCTGTACCTTGCGGGTCTGTCTGATCCAAAATCCTTCTGTAATATGTCTGTAATACGTTTTGAAAGAGAAATGTTGTAACACATTCAGACCAACCGTCCTCCTATGCTATATTAGCTAATTCAACTGCCAGCTCATTAAAGAGCAGAATGCCCAGGCCCCGACCTTCATGGAGAAAAGAAGATGAAGGATTAAACTAGCAAGTGGTGGCAGCGAATTCAGCACTTCGTTTTTCATGTGGTACCTCTAAGAGCTATGTGGGTTTGCTATGATTTACAGCAATGCCCTCAGTGTTACAGTTGCAGGCAAGCTTATCAGAGCTTCCCATCTCATGCCTGAGAATAAATGATCTCGGTTGAAAAGGGTTCTTAATAACTTTGCTCTTTGCATTGATAGGTAGGGAGACAGAGTCAGAGGCATAATCTGGGAATGTGCAGCCTTGTCCCCGTGAAGGCATTCAGTCAGTAATGCCACTTACTTCACACCTTTCCCTCGTACTGTGGGAATGAGATCTGTTCAGCAGTGGGTGGAGAACATCTGTCTCACAAATTTTTTGCATCCTTAGAAACCACAGCCTCAGCATTTTCTGCATGACAAGAAACAACAACTTTACTTCTGTCCCTATTCAATTTCACGGCTAGATCCCACAAAATCTTATCAGCATGATTAAGTGTGCTGACTTCAGTAGTCATGCACGTAAGAGTTTCCAGGATATGGCTCTATTTTCCTTATTTGAAGAAGTTGCAAGTAAAGAAGACTTCTCTTCCCAGCTGAGCTTTGTCATGAACTTTTTTTTTTCACTGTAGGTGTGATTACTGGTAGTGCATCACTTCTTTTGTATCGCCATGAAGAATCCTTCTGAATCCATTTTTCAGCTGTTGTTACACAACAAAATGGAAGAAGCTGCTCAGCCCAAAAGACCCCTTCTCTCCCGTTTATCCTGTAATCTCTTGGGGATTTTGTACACAAGCTTGCTTTTGCTCTGCCTCGAGTACAGCTGAGAAAGTATGCTCTGATACAGAGAGCAACATCCCCAAAGCCCTGGAATTACCCCATCTATAGCTCTAGGAGCTAATGACACACACCCCAGCTTAATTAATTTGCTCAGTGTTGAAGGATTTGATTTTCCATTGCCACCCTCCCAGAGTACAGGAATTCAGCTACAGCCCCTGGGGTGCAAGGGCGAGGAGGAGAGAAGCCATCACTCTAGTTAATAGCACCAGCTGCTTCTGTGGGTGCTGCCAACACTGTGTGTCTCACCAGTCTTAATGTTAAATGCCATGGGATTTGGGGGGTGTGTGAGAAGATGGCCAGGGGGTCCAAGAGGGAAGGTTGCAGCAGCGTAGCACAAATGTGATGCTTTTGTCACAATCTGAAGGGAGAAAGAAAGGACAGAGGAAAGTTCTTGTAAGACTTTAAAAAGCCAAGTGGCTTTTCATTTCTTTTATGACTTGAAGTAACTTAGACTGTTATAGAATAACTTCCCTCTGAAAAGCCATAAATCACAGGAACCTGGCTGTATTGCATCAAATTAGAAACTATAGGTGGAGGAGAAAGTTGTTAACATCTTGATGGGTTTGGGAAGTAAACAGCTATATCTGCACTGGGATGAGTAGTATTTACATAGACAGATGAAATGCTGAGTTCAAGATGCAAAAGTTTACAGGGACTGTACACAGTACTAATTTTCCAATAAGTAAAGAAATATTTCAGAGACTAAACCTGCTACTGGGTTTCATTTGATATAAGATCTTGAGGCAGTTCATAACACAAGGTCACATTTCTCATTTTGGTTTCTGTAAGCAGAAGAAAAACGATTCAGGAATGGAAAAAGTGGTTGTTTAGATTCCACAAAACCTGAGTTACTTATGCTGGGTGTCATCATAAAATTCGACATTAAGAAAGATGGTTATGTTTAGTCCTAGATGGATGGACTTGATATTGATGGATTTGTGTGGAAAATAATTTTAAAAAAGGAGATGGATGAAGATCTACACTTCTGCTTCTGCTTTCTGGTGTAGGAAAATAACTGGCCAGTCGTTCCTCAGACTGTAGATCCCCTCAGCGAATTTTTTTTTACTGTTGGGATGTGTATGACGACCTGGCAAACCAGAACTTTTCGGAAGAGAAAATTTGAGGGACCACATTCACATTCTGAAATAAAGTGAGGTCTTTTAATTTCACATCCTTATCGGGAGAAGCTGCATATGCTTTGCTGCATGAGCATGTAGACATTTATATCCAGGTGGTGGAGCATGATAGCATGCTGTCTTGTGCCGTAGATCAGTTTTTTGTTGAGCACCCGAAGAAGGAAACCTGGTGCAAAGTGAGATACGTCTCCTGTGACCATAAGCAAGCTCGTGGTTCTACTCTGCACGTGCAGCCTTTCTGTGCTTAGTTACACAACTGAGCAAACAAACTGAGCCGTAGGCAGACAGGGAGCACTAACAAAGCTAGGAGCCCAGGATCCAGGAACCGGTATGCACGGCACTTCCAGCCTGTCCAGGACACCAGGATGCACATTCTTGCATGGGAGCCCAGTGAACTCACAAGACCTTCCAGATGCTGCATCTTGGAGCGCTTTGTTGGCCCAGAAACAAGGCAAATACAAAAGGGAAGATCAGAGTAATGAAAACAAACAAACAAAAATAAAAACCCAATAAAATGAGTAGTTGCTTCACCTCAAGATCTGCATCTCCACCTGCCATTTTGAAATGTTTTTTGGTTCCTCCTCTCAGCGAGAGGGAACTCGGAGCAGTTTTCCCAGTGCAGTCTCACTCCTTACCCCCTACTTGACCTCCTCTGGAGTTGTTTTGGGATGATCCATTTTCTTTAAGTCAGCGTAGGGAGCGGATAGCGCAATTTGGACTTTTCTCCTTGCTATGCTCTGTTTTTCAGAAGTGATGTAACCCTCTCTGTAATGCTCTCCTTCCTCAGTAGGCACCACAAAGACCGCAATTCCCATGGAGAGCATGCATCTTGTAGCCCAGCAGCACTCAGGGAGCGCATACCTCTCACACTCATTAGACCATCAAGTGAATGCAGTCACTGTGTTTGCATCCGTGTAGTTTTTTGCATTGGGCTGCCAAAATGAATTTCAGGCATTTTAAGCTCAAGTGGAAGGTAAATGACTTGCTGGTAGAGTTTCTGGCTCTCTGAATAACTGTTGTGCCTGTTGACATTACCAGTAATATAAGACCTCAGATTCTGAAAGAAAGGTATCATGGACACATACCAACAGAGTATAGCTGAAGGGAGTGCTGTCAAATCCCAGTTTTCTGATGGGAGCATGTTACCTGCCACCCAAATTTTCCATTGCAATAAAAGTCTGGAAACGGGAATCTTTTACTTATCAGGCAACAGGGATTATGCAGAAGGGTCTGCAGTCACATGTTTTCATGTGGCTTTCTGTCCTTGTGCAGGGGAGAGGCAACTTCTGTCCTCCTTCATGGCTTACTGCTGTCCTCCTCCACAGGCAGCCCTGAGCTTCTGCACTCACGCAGTTGTCCACACAGAACCAGGGAATCCAGGTCCATTTGAATTTTGTGTATCTGTGTCCTCTCCCCATTCTTCCATGTGATATAAACTTGATTTTAAATAGTCTTGAAGCTGAATGTGCAGCTTAACTATGCCTCTGGATAAAAGATTTTGGAGCGAGGCCATTGACTGATATTTAATAGTGTACGACTATTATAAATTCCTATGTTAATACTTGGACTGCTCTGAAATACGAACCTTTCAATCAGTAGCACTCTTCCTAGTTGGAATTATAGAAGTATGTATGCCAGAGCTAATATGTTTGTAATGTTCATCTGTTTTCACAGGTGCAAAGGGCCAGGTCTTGAAGGCTGTCCAAATGGGTGAGTATTTCATCTGCTACAACTAACGACAGAGCTGGAAAGAATGCATATATGTTTACATTTCAACAGTCGACACTGCAACATTGGGGCTAATATTAAGCCTTCAGCTCTGTATAGGGAAATGACAGATTAGAGCAGACTCCAACCTATACAAATGATTTAAAGAACTGAGAAATATTCCTACTGGTACGTGACTTCAAAACCTTGTTCTGCTCAGCTTGTTTCCCAAGGTGAGACCTGTTACTGGAGAACAAACGAAGGAGCTGGAAAAAGAAGGGATTTAGGGGCTAGTAGCAGAGAGAGAGATGTTTAGGATTGATGTGGTTACCTGTGTTACGGGGGACTCATCTCAGAGACCCAGTGAGTGTTTTGCAGCCCTGTACATCTCCAGCCGCTCTGTGTTCATTCTTCATACTAGATCTTGCATTGCGCCGTTTGGCCTCGTGACTTACTCAAGGTCACGCAACAAGCAAACAGGCTTCTCTGACTAAGAGAAGAGACTAGTTTCTGGCCATAAAGTCATGCTATAGCAAGACAAAGTCAGCCTAGAAGTACTGTTGAGAAGTGACTCTATCTAACAGTAATACCTGTAGCAATTTAGAAAGAACTGTGATGAATTTGTAAGTACAGACTAAAAAACAACCTTGGAAAACAGGTTTTTCTTTTCAACTTAAATATGAAATTACCTAAGCTCTAATAAAGATTCAGCAAACTGTACGATGTGCATGATTCACATGTTACCTGGCCTCAGACATTTGTACTTGGGGAGGAGGGAAGATGATCTGAATTTCACTGTGACCTTTACAGGATAGCCTCCTCGATAATGGTGAGATGTCAGCCTCATTGCTGGTGTCACAACTGTGTATTGATTTTGCCATCTTGATATTGCCTTCTTGATACTGCCTTCTCTCCACCTGCTTTGTGTATGTGGTCACATGTGGGCTGCCCATGGCTGGCATGTATAGTCATCATTGTTGATGCTCGTATGCTTGGTGGGTTTGTTAGAGGGAACAGAAATCTCACTTAAGCAATGAGGATCAGCTCCGGCTGAGAGTCTGGGAAAAGAGTGAAGACTTTGAGCAGGTTACTCGAGGAACTTAAAAATAGAGATGCCCAAGATACCTGAAATGTCAAATAGGCTTAAGTGGATGTCCAGAGTGTGTGTTTGCTCAAAACCTAAGGCTTTATGCAACTTCTGTGGGATTTTTTCAAAGAAACTTGTACCTAAGCACTTTCTTCTGCATCCCTTCCTGTCTTGCAGCTCCAAGATCCCATCTATCGCTGCTGGCGTCGTCGGGGGTCTCCTGTGCCTGGTGGTGGTCGGTTTGGGTATTGGCCTTTACTTGCGCAGACGGCACATTGTCAGAAAGCGGACCCTGCGCCGGCTGCTGCAGGAGAGGGAGGTGAGTGAGCACCCTCTGCGTTATCTGGGGCAATGGGTGCCAGCCTCCTCATCCCAGAGAATTAAAGCACCCATGCATCTGCCTTGCAACTCTACAAGCCATTGCGTTGGCAAATGCCGCGGCTAGTCAGAAAGGAGGCGGCATGCACGTAACACCTTCTCACTTAATCTGAAGTCTGATCCCTCTGGATATAATTTTCAAAAGCTTTAGGAGATTTAGATGTCTAAATACCGATGAGAATCATTGAGATTGGCTACTTGGAAAAAAGCTACCGCCTCCAGGGTGAGATGCAGTGTGTTTGCTGATCCACACCACGTTGCTGTGTAGACCCTCAGCCTCGAATCATTTCTTCCTTTGGACAAGCCTTGAGGCTGCTGGGGCAACTTGGGTGCTTTTGAAAACTTTACCCCCTTGAGCAGGCATATGTCTGATCCTGCAGGGACAAAACGAGAGAGAAGAGGAGGGAAAAGAATTGAGGAAGTGTTTGCGTCTTCTCTTTGATTTGTTTTTAGTACAAAAAACCCACAAAACCATCAAAGTGAACAGCTCACCCTGTTGGGCATAAACAAGGTTTCTGCAGTGCTTTTTGTTTTCTGCATGGTTTTGTGTGCATTACAGCATCACCCTCTGGGTACCTCGCATATGAAATAGCAAAATTCATTATCCTGGATTAAAGCTACTCTTTTGTAATTAGCTCCCTTCTCTTTCTAGTCCAATCCTAGTAAATAATTAGCAAATTGTATTTAGCATTCTGTTAAAAGCCCAGTTGCAGCTTCCTCCTGTGCTTGCTGGCTTTGCAGAGTCAGCTGCTAAAATCCTTTAAAAAAAGAGCTGTCCTGCTTTCTAATGCACTACATAACAGTATTTTATATACCACTGTGTTCTACAGTTGTGATAGTAAAGTTCAATTTTTGCTCAGCTCATGTTGTACCCTCTGGACTCCTCAAAATGAGGATATTTCATCACAACAGAAAGGTCAATGGCCCCCTAAAATCAGATTGTATCTAGCCAAATATGGCTTTATTCAAAGGAAAGGAAAAAGCACTAATGGAAAAAAAGCTGAATTTTGCATCAAAAAAGTGTTAAATATCTCTGTTTGAAGGGCGTTACTGCCTTTGCAATAAGGCTTCGATCAAATTCTGAAAATATCGATAGTCAATTCAGCATCTCCTTCTGTTATTGAGAAAAGAATTACTCTCAGATTTTCAAGAGCTGCTTGTAAATGCTGCAGTCTAGGGGAGCTGCTGGTACCATGGGAATTTCATCCCGTCAAACAAGACCCGAAAGTTTGCGGGTGATTCTTGCCCATTATTTAAAACATTTTTATAATTTATTTGCAAGTCCAAAAGAAAATATAATATTCTTTAGGATCTATTCTTCAGATCTTGTTCTTCATGCCATGTGTTTTAAGGCTTTGAAGTCAAAGCCTTCATTTGAACAGTAGTATTCCTTCATTCTCCTTCAAAATGGCAGTTGCTGCTCCACAATTGATTTTACTTCTGAATTTTGGAGCAACTTTAGATATTTATTGCTGCAAGTTAGAGTGAAGCTGTCCGCCTGTAAACTTCACGTGGAATAAAATGCTCATTGTTTTAAAGGAAGGCTGTACTTGCTTCCACAAAACGTGCTGCCTGCTGTCCCCCTAGACTGTGTAGCCTTCTAATGTCATCTTCTTTGTGCACCAGCTTGTGGAGCCACTGACACCCAGCGGTGAGGCACCGAACCAGGCTCATCTGAGAATTTTAAAAGAAACAGAATTTAAAAAGGTCAAAGTTTTAGGCTCTGGAGCTTTTGGCACTGTTTATAAGGTAAGATTACCATGTTTCTCTTCCCCTTTGCGTCTTGCTCCCTCATGCAGAAGCCACGCAAACAAAACATAAACTGAGAGCTGCAATTGCTATATAGATTTTATATATATATTTTGTAGCATGGATATATTGAACAGTATTGACATAATTCAATCATCATTAGTTGCATTATGTATCAGGTAACATGGGAAGTTTTACTTAACGTATTGCCAAAGCCATACTGCTAAACCTGGAGGATGAAGATCTTGGCTAAAGAACTACCAAAATCTCAATTTAAAAACTACCACAGCCAAATGCACTCTGCTGTGAATATTAGGGGAAAAAAAAGAAAAGCACTTTGGTCAGCTCAATACTAAACCATGTGTGGTCTGGAGTCTTGTTTTTATAGTTGTCAGTCACTCTTTCGTTAGAACTGACATGATGTGTAGAAGTGTCTACACACCTTCAGTTGTGTAGGTCCACAAGGTATTTTTTCTCGTGATGCTTGTTTATCCTCTGTGTTTCTTCTTCATGAAGTTCCACTTTTCTGTGGAACTTTTATTCTGGATGTGTACTGAGGCTTTCCCAGTGGTGTTGAAATACAAATTGTAGATTGATGCATCTCTTCATAAAGCTCTATATTCTGAAGCAAGACTCCACCTATGGCTAGGAACTTTAGGGTGACAAATCCCATTGACCTTTGAAAATGTGCTCCTACATGGCTGGGTTCTCCAGCCATGCCCTCACAGTGCCACGCCAGTCACTTGCCACCTGAATGACCTCCTGACCCTATAGATATAGAGCACTGAACCAGTCAAACATAAACCTACCTGCCACAGCACGTGTTTAGGACTGGATTATTCATACAGTATAGATGCCATTTGGTTTTCATGAGAAAACACCAGTTCTTTTCACCCCATGATTTATAAATTGGAAGTGGCAAATTTTTGCACATGCAGTTGCTGTGTTGCGCTAATTAATTAGATTTCTATCTGCAAAACCAGAGAAATACCACTCACTGCACCAACAGGAGTTTGTTAACAACCACAAGACACATTGTTGCATATTTTTATTGTCTGCCATGTCTTCATTTAAGTCTACTCGGAGGATGTAAAATGTATATGTAATTGTGAGAATTAACCTGTTAGATATGAGACTGAGTAACTCTTTGCACTTCTTTTTGGTAGGGACTTTGGATCCCAGAAGGGGAGAAGGTTAAAATTCCTGTTGCTATTAAAGAGTTGAGAGAGGCTACGTCACCAAAAGCCAACAAGGAAATACTTGATGTAAGTTTTCTTGTTTGTTTTGCCAAGTTGTCAGTGTTCTGTGAATTTTCCTCTGTAACAACTAAAGGGATTTCAGGATTTTGGGTGGGAGGAAATATTTTGCGTCCCAATAGACTTCTCCCTCTAGAAGTACGGGGTTTTGCAGCCCGGTCTGTGCAGTGCTTTTGTGTCTCTTGTGAACCCCGTGCTCTCAGTCCAAACAACGTTATAGTCGTGGGGTGGCACCTAAAGAGAGGTCAGGACCATACATTTGCAGCTAGTTCTGTTTTCTTTATTCTGACACTTCAGACCTTAAACCGTGGCATGCATTCCTGTTATGGTGGTACAACTAAAGCAAATAATAACAGATATAATGATTTTTGTATCCTGACACTGCAGATTATCATAAGATAGTTACTTGGTTACATAGAATTAAATTAACTATAAATCCCCCCTAAAAAAATAATAATCCCAGCTGTCTGCTTTCTCTGCCATGAACAGCAAGAAATTATCTCACTTCCTGAAAAAGGCACGGGAGTTTTATTTTCTTGCTTGGATATAGCTCATCATGTCCAGAAAACAGGGGAAAAGGCTATGCAGGAGTTTATAATGTATGAGTTTACAATGGGTGAGCCAGAGTCCTAAGTACAAAGTTCCCTGAAACTGGAATAGCTAAAAATCGAAATAGATCCAAAGCCACAGACGATACAGTGCCAAGGACATATATATATATTTATATATAAGGAAAGGAAAATGCTGAGTGGAGAGAGGAGCACTCCAATGTTCAGTGTAACTTCAGTTCAGCTTTTCTGTGTTGTGGTTCAGTCCTCAGCAACAACAAAGGTGGTTTCTGTGTGTGGGTGTGTGTGTCCCCTGTTCAGCCCTTTGAGCCCTGAGCTGGAGCCTGCTGGGTCACTTTGGAGGACTGGTTAGTCCCAAGTAGTGCAGTGAATTTGGTACAGACAAAGTCTTTAAGGTTCTCCTTGCTATAGCTGTGTGAATGTGCCACTAGAAAGCGTAGGTTGGAAGCCTGGATTTGGCAAGGGCTCATCTATCGAGTGCTTGTTTGCAGGGACAAGGGCATGTGTCCCTGGTACGACCCAAATAGTCCTGTGACATGCAGGTCCACAGCTTGGGGCAGCCTGCTTGCATATCATAGAATCATAGAATGTTAGGGATTGGAAGGGACCTCGAAAGATCATCAAGTCCAATCCCCCTGCCAGAGCAGGAATGCCTAGATTATGCTACACAGGAACGTGTCCAGGCAGGTCTTGAATGTCTCCAGAGAAGGAGACTCCACAACCTCTCTGGGCAGCCCGTTGCAGCGTTCCGTCACCCTCACTGAGAAGAAGTTTCTTCTCAAGTAGTGTTAATCAAATGCACAGATTCTTCAGCCATGGAAGAAAATTGTGTGCTTGGGTGGGGTTTTTTTGGTAGGAATTGAACCACTTCAACAGGAAATTTGTTTTTAAAAAATAAATAAATAATCTAGTTTTGGCCAGCAAATGGCACCTCGGATAGGAGGGCTCATCTTGAGCAGTTCAAGCTGGTGAAAATCTCGAAATCCGTACATGAAGCAATATATCCTGATTTTCGTCTAGTTAGACTCCAGACCAGTCTCAGTCCTTTCCCAGGTCCCAGATCTGTGTGGCCCTGGTCCTTGCCTGCGGGCAGGCTGCGGTCCGTCCCTTCACTGGCTTTCACTGCATTGAAGAGCTGGCAAAGGTGCTGCTCAGCTGCCTGCCCTGAGTTCTGCCCCTCATTTCCCTCTTCACGGTGATAAGGAGCATGACATGGTCTTCACAAAGGATGCTTTGGACTTAACAACATTAAATTCCTGTATGCTGAAATTAATGAATGAACCTACAGTACTGCATCCTGCCTTCAGGAGTTCAAGATAGCCGTACAACAGGGCAGTAGATGCAGGGACTGTGTTCTCTGCGGTGATATCAAAGTACTTTCTCTTTTCAAAGAAGTTTCTGTAGCATATCTCCATGTTATCTTTTCTTTTGCTTTGAATTTGGATGCTTAACAAGAAGCTCTTGGTTTTTTCAGTCCTATTCATTTTTTAGATGATTTAGTTGGTGGAATTCATTCTGTATTTCAGAAGAAAATGAAAAAAAAAAATACAAAATCAATACAAGAAGTCAGAGGGATGACTCCAAAAGCTCCTGCCCAAAGAGATTTTTTGCAACACAACCAACTTTTCGAGGTCACTGAAACCTCAGAAATAATAATAATGTTCAATTAAAGATGATTTGTCTTACAGGAACACACTAGGTATAGAACAAGCACAACAGCTTTAGCTCATATAATCCAGGCGAGCTCTCGCTGGCTTTATTAGGGTAGGGCTAATTCAGATTGTTGTTGAATACCAAGCATACTTGGAGCAGGTCAGAGCGTACCACAGAGATTTCCAAGATAAACAGTTGAAACAAAGACCCACTTTAATGTCTTGGGCTACTTTGAGGGACCCACAACCACACAATAGCTCCCTTCTGTGCCCTGCAAGGAGGCGGTGGCCTATTTTACACTTGCAGTATCAAATGTAAAAAGCAGCTTCAACACTTGGACGCTCTCCAAAAGCTGTGTGGCCCGTACGCCCACCCTGCTCTTTGAGCATCTCCCCTGCTCAGTTTTCAGCCCCCTGGCTCAGCCCCGCACAGGCTCTGCACAGCAGATGGGCTGCGAGAACAGCTCTGACTCTGCAGATTTCCCCCCTCCACGCTACCACTGAAATGAATACAATATGGATGTGAATCCCAGCAGGAAGCAAGGCATCCTTCGGTACGATGGTACGGTTTGGAAGCCCAGGGAGATTTAGCGTGTTTCAGTCTCTATATCTGAGCATCGGACAGTGTATTTGCAAGGTTCTCTAAAAAAAACACTGCCACAAATATCTACATAATTGCATAGCATATTGTATTCTTGCTTTATCTCTCCTCAAGCTAGCCTGGAGAATCAGCGTTAGCCTTGGCAGAGGGTTGTTTTTCAATACCCTGCTCACATGATGCAGTAGGTTGAGGAGCACTTACCAAGTTCTGCCAGAGGTCTTTTTAACCTGTCTGCTGGCAGACCGCCTCAGTCCCAGAGGCTCCAAAACAAGGATACTAAATGCAGTACTAGCACCTCAGAAGAAAACTGCATTACATCATGTTTTGCTTAGGCTGGCATGTCAAACAACAATACCAAGGCCAGGAAGTATTGCTTAAGAACTGGAGTTGCTTATTTCTTGAACGTCATTGCTTTAATAACTTCGTTTAATAATAGTTCTTACCAGCTGCACAGCTATGTAACATCCGTGGAAACCTTGTTCGATGATGAGTCAAGTGCTATGGTATTTCGTTTCCTAAGCTCTTAGAAAGTACTCCTTGCCCTGCCACAATAGTGGCTTGACTATTGTTTTAGACTTCAGGGGGCTGCTAGCCTAATGTTGAATCGCCGAGAGATGATTAATTGGTGTCACTCCAGATGCTGACTTAAGATGCTGAGCTGAAAGCTCACTGCTTGGAAAAATTCCCATTGCGTTGGGTTTTAATCATATGGCTTTAAAAATTTCTAGAAGTGAAATACCATAATTCAGAAACAAAGTTAATTTAAATAAACGCAACTTCATCTCTCTTTTTTTTCCTCCTACTGGCATCCATTCTTTGAGCTTGCACTTGACAAGTACTTCTTGCATGCAAAAACCATGAGGTCAGGGGTTTTAACCCTGTGGCCATGTTAAAGGATGTAGTCAGTGTGACTACAGCATACTATGCCTCTGAAGGAATCTCTCCCTTCCTACAGAAGACCAAAGGAAGAGGAGGAACAACCTTAGATAGGTACTTAAAGCTACATAGGCTGAACTCAGGCTTGAAAGAAGACTTTTTTGCATATTTATGAAATTCAAACCCAGAATTCTAGTTGACCAAAGGGTTTGTTACACTTAAACTCCAACACTATGAGTACCTTCCTGGTATCATTTGCATTGCTATATGACTTTTCCAATTTGGGCCAGTATTTTCACCAGTGTTGCTTAAAGTAAGACGTGTTTAAACTTCTAAAGAGGTGAACTGATTGTTAACCAGATTGGTTTGACATGGGCTGGAGAACAGCATGGTCAAAGAAGCCTCGTTTCTTCAAAAGTCAAACTGTCGGCCCCATCCTAGATGACAACTTTTGACTTTCTGGGTTAGTACTAACCCTGACAGGGGGACAGAGGTCTCATAAGTCAGTTTTGTGAAAAGAGTTGTGGAGGAAAAAAAACCGTATGACACACGTTCATGAGATGTGTTGCCCTTGCAGTTAGGTGCTCAAAATGATGGAATCCCACCAGCTTGCTGTTGATGTCCAATTTATTAATTCCTCCTAAGTCTCTAAGTGTTGTCCCCAGGATTTTGTGTCCCATGTTTACTTTATCAGCAGCAGGAGACTGGCTCTTCTGCAGCATCTCAGTGATGCTTCAGTATTCAAAATCTGGACCTTCCACCGAGTGGAAAAAACTTGGTCCACGGAAAGTATTTTGTATGTGATACAGGGCACAGAGTTTGCATAGAGTATTTTAGCAGCCACTTAAATGACCAACTCATTTTACACTGCCTCCAAACATTTCTGTCAGGCCAAAGGGAGTGTTTCACATTGCTTCTTTTCCCCTTTCTTCTCAGGAAGCTTACGTGATGGCTAGCGTTGACAATCCTCATGTGTGCCGCTTGTTGGGAATCTGCCTCACCTCTACTGTTCAGCTGATCACGCAGCTGATGCCTTACGGCTGCCTTCTCGATTACATCCGAGAGCACAAAGACAACATCGGCTCCCAGTACCTTCTCAACTGGTGTGTGCAGATTGCAAAGGTAAGCAAACTGGCATGCCTCCAGCTAAACCCCAGACTCTATAGCGGAGATCTGACAGAGTGTGATTTATTTATTACTTACCTGTCTCTGTAAATCTTTCTTGCACCGAGTGGTTTGTAGAAACCTTAGGTGTGACAGCAAGCAGTTACTTTATCTTAAGCAATTTACCATTGTCAAGCTGCGGAGCAAACTTGTAACTGGTCTTCAGAATGCTCCTAGACAGCATAATACCATCATCAAGACATGTCATAGGATAGTTTAGGTTGGAATAGACCTTTAAGACTGTTGAATCCAACCAGTAACCTAGCACTGCCAGATCCACCACTAAACCATGTAACTAAGTAAAACCAAACCAAACACCCAGTGATGAAATGATAATGTGATGCAGGGAAGGGAGCAGAATTTGGCAATTCCCATACCAAAATGCTGCTTCCATCAGTGGGTTTCTCTGGGCTGTGCCGCTGGGGCAAACAGCAATGTTCTTGAGTACACCATCTGGTGTGCCTCAGGAAAATTTCAGGCTGAAATCTCTGAGGTCTGGGGATTGAAACTGCTGATTATTAAATACCAGCTCCATTCTAGCACAGTCCAGCTGTGACTGAAAGACATTCAGACACCCCAAGGCTGTTCTGTAATTTACATGCACTGAGTTGGTGACTGTAATCTAATTGCAATGGCCATTGTGCCAAATAAAAGACTCATTATCCCATCTGGCACTGATTGCCAAAGAGAAGAGTGGCAAAGGAGACCGAAGTGCAGCCTCTAGCCCTCAGCAGGGATATGCCGTGTTTGGAAGGTGGTTACCCATTTGCATGTGTGGAAGAATGGAGTAAAACCAGCAAAAAATTAGCTGCAGTTTGTTGGAGATTCATCGTATGGGATGGCAATATCCGCAAAACCTGACTGCTTTAGTGCTGCTTATTTCGGGAATGCCGGTCTGAAGCTAACCGCACACTTAAGAGCCTTATCGGTCCCCTGAGACCTTGTATACATCCCAGGCTTACCCGGCCGTGGTTTGCTTTCAGGAAACGTGCTGAGGATCTCAGAAATGTATCCACCAAAAGTATACAGAGCATGTTTTTCATCTCAATGTGTGTACTTTTTTACAGAGCGCTCCACAGCAAGTGAATTTAAATTTATGTGTCCACCCGGGGTATGAACTGCCTTTTTTTGACTCACCTATTCTCTTGTTTAAAATCAATTACTACCCTGCCCTGGTTTCAGTCCCTATGGAGCATGAGCTGGAGGCCACATTTCCCTCCTCCTCCTCCTCTCTGCTAATTTTTAAGGTGGCAGAATCAGTCCCCGAATTGATCCTGGGGACATCACTTACCCAAAAGGTTGCCATTCACAATTGTTAGCTTCTGTTTGATCTTTTTCATGTCGGTTCCACATTTCCCCATAGCAACCTCTACCCTTTCCAGCGATGCCTGACCTTCAGCATACTCCTTTGTGCTGCTCTGTGCTGAAGTTCCTCAAAGTGCTCATAAATCACACATACAGCTTTTTCCCACCAATATGTCTGGTGTTACTACTCTGATAAAATCATGCCAGATTTTTGGACATTCTCTGACTGTTTAAAAATGTTCTTCTTGAAGGGGGAAAAAATTGAAAGGAATATATTTATGTCTGGTAACTAACCAGCAGGAGGCAAGTTCCCTGGGAAGCTTATTTTTGTTTCTGTTACCACAGCTTTGAAATAAGTTTTCTTTGCATCTTTTACAAACATTATCTTTCACTGAGGTATGGAGTCCTGTCTTTCGGACAAGATGTTATGACAGAGCATAGAGACTCCATGTGAAGAAACGCTGTGAAGTAACTCTTTGAACACATGGGTCTCATGCTTAATGATGAAAAATGGCTTAAACCCCAGGCCTGCACACAATTAAAGATCTGCTGAACTTTCTAGACAAACAGTCCATCATCTTCGGTGTACAGTTGTGCACGTGCACAAGTCTTTTA
This sequence comes from Trogon surrucura, assembly GCA_020746105.1. Lineage (NCBI taxonomy): Eukaryota > Metazoa > Chordata > Aves > Trogoniformes > Trogonidae > Trogon > Trogon surrucura. Next base: position 22,426,430 of record CM036622.1, on the reverse strand, counting down.
GCCATCAGCATCTTAAACAGCCTACTGTGAAACTGATATTCTGACTTTCAGCAGCTTTGCATCTTAATAAGTCTCTGCAGCAAGACATGTTTCGCAGGAGATTTTTTTATCCTGCTGGGGCTAGATTATGTGATTATTGGGGTTTTTTAGGATAGTCTGTTTTCTATCGGCAGCTCAAGATTTTTTGTTTCTAGGGCTCTACTCGCTAAAGATCTTTTTGTGTCATTAAATGCACACTCATGGTGGCTTAGAGCCAGTTTGTTTGGGTGGTTTGTTTTGGCAACATTGGGAGGGCATGGGTGAAGTTCTGCTGAGGAACTTGGGTGGAGGATTCGATGGTGGTCCGGGTTAGCAGTGGGCTCAGGAAGGGGGTGGAGGCTGGAAGGGAATTATTCCCTCCAGTGCTCTGTCATCACATCAACATGATTGTTTCGGTGTTAACTTTGTAGGTTAAAAGTGCTTTTTTATTAATTCTCCATAAAAATACAAACACATAAGCCACTGCCAGCAGAAAAGTATGGATTGGGAATAATTGTGGTTTTTAGAAATGATCCTGCAGGAAACTTACAAATCGTGAACCTTTTGATTCCAGCAAGAAACTGGTGTTGAGGGAAAAGGGGAATAATCTCTGTGGTCGGAAACACAGCTGTTAGATTTATGCTTTAGAAGTCAAACTGGCACAATTAGTTCTATTCTTCCTCAAGATGTAGTTGTACACGAAAAGCACGTATGCTATGGTGAACCCAGTCCAATCACGGGAGGCAGTGGAACTGGAAGAACTTGCCTTTTCAAAGGGAACTTGAAAATAGATGCAACTCTGAGATCAGCCATGAATTATTTTTTTTTCTTTATTCACCTTTGCCTTGGGATGCCTCATTGTTAGCAGGGAGAAGCCAAGTACGCTGTAATAAGACGCAGTATCAGCAACTTCGAATGATAAATGTCAAAATGCTCTTTGTAGGCTTGTTCTGCAAGCATATGGAGGGTGATTGTTAAACTCTGTGCAGTGCTCTCCTGAAGTCATTGGGGTTCCACAGGTGTAGCTGAAAGAAGAGTTTGCCACCTTACTTGAAAGTCTTACCCTATTTCTTGAACTAAATCCCAAAGAACCGCATGCCCTGCTGTGTACACCTGCCACCGTCTCTGTTTTCTTCACTCCACCAGTGCATGGATCCATGAAAAGATTCCTGGAGGGTAATAATTATTTCCCTGTATAACTATGCGAACACATATCCTCACCCTGCAATAAGCATCATGTAAACCAAAACAGCCAACCTTTTTTTGTGAAGGTGAGATGTGCTGCCACATGTTTATGGTGGTGTACAGTCACCGCAGAGCGGCTGAAGTTTGGTAACTCGTTCACGTGTGCAAACCTGAAGCGTGTGATACCTACCAGCATTCTGTCCTATTGCAGGGAATGAACTACTTGGAGGAACGTCGCCTGGTCCACCGTGACCTTGCTGCCAGGAACGTCCTCGTTAAGACTCCTCAACACGTGAAAATCACAGACTTTGGGCTGGCAAAGCTGCTCGGTGCCGACGAGAAGGAGTACCACGCTGAGGGAGGCAAGGTAAAGCGCATCAGGGAATGAACCACTTGCACATTCACTGGTGTTTGTGCTTGCGTACGAGCCCTAAAGACAGGGAGAAATAAGAAAGTGAGTTCTTCAAAGCGCTCAGCTGCTGTCTCAGCATGCTGTGTTTGAAGCCTGTGGGAGTCCTCTGAAATCAGCCGAAACAGCATCAGGCCAGGGGGACTGCAGTGGGAGCGGAGGTAGCAGACCAGCGAATGCTTTTGAAATTCCCACCCAGAATGTCTGGGAAAAAAAGCAAGATTATTAAAAAAAACATAAAAAAAAAGCATGGCTGAATTCATCAGTGTAGCCAACACTAATAACACTGTGCAGTTTAGGAAGAGAAAAGAGAAGGGGAATGCTGTATATTTATAGCAGAAGAAAGACCTGTCAGACTTAGTTCAACATGCCTTCGTGTTGTACTACGTGCTGATGGAGGGAATGTGTCCTGCTGAGAAATTAAAGAGAAGCTGCTTTCAAATATTGGAGAGATCATAAATGGAAACCATATGAGTGCAGATCAGTCTTTGTCATACAGCCCGGGATTGGATTTGTATCCTGTTATGTGATAGAAGGTTAAAAAAACAGTAATTTGACTATAAAAAATATTGTAAAATTAATTTGTAAGGACATTTCTAATATGCCTAATATTTCACAAGTTCCCAGGTTCAACATAATAAATGAAAATAATGAAGGACTCAATAGTTGCCTGCTCTACCATTCAGATAGTTGTGGTGTTTATTGGATGGGGTTTTTTTCCCTTCTGAAACCAAACTATTTGTTTAAGCACCAGCTGGTGGTAAATATTGTGTTAGGTCAGGCTCTTAAGGCTTATTTGTGAATGTTCCTAGGTTCCTATTAAATGGATGGCCTTGGAGTCAATTTTACACCGGATTTACACTCATCAAAGTGATGTCTGGAGTTATGGTGAGTCTAAAACCTATTATAACTACTGCAAACACATTGGAAAATTGCAGTATTTTTTTTCTTCCTATTATGAGAAGACTCAGAGATTAAACATAAACAATGGCCCCAAATCACCTATTCAATGAAGTAAAATTCCCATGAAGTTGCATGCTGCTGATGATGGCTTGCAGAATATGCCCCTGAAAGGGGCTGCAGGCAGGATACTCTGCTCCATTTGCTGAAGTTCTACTGGTGCTTTTCTTCAGAATCTTCATGTGAAATACAGCTGGGCTGAGAATAAAGCCATATAAATAGAGGGAGGACTTAAAGCCTTGAGCCATGCTGTCGATCAGTGTCAACCTCTGTAACTGCTGTGGCCTAAAATGTTTGTGCTGTCGGAGGGCAACACTAAAAGGAAAGCAAAGTGATAACCTTAGAGGATTCATTTTCTATTTGGTTGAGTTCATAAACTAGCTTGAAAGAAAGAGGATCAGAAAGGAAACTTTTCAAAGCAACTTATTCCAAAATTTCCACTCCGTGGGCTTTTATATTCCTGGAAAATATTCAATGCAGATGGTCGGATCGTGTGTCCTTTTAGAAAAAGTACAGCCTCTGGCCCTTTTAATCCATTTATGTATCTTGGCATCCAAAATCTTGTTTTGTATCCTAAGCTACCAGACAATCACAACAGCTACATCACAAGAGTACGTGGTACGTCAGCAAATGACACTGAGGAAGCTTATTTACACATCTCAAAAACTGCTCTTGCTCATCTCCAGAGAGATTGTTTTGAAACAAAAAATACAACTTCCATTTTTAAAACCACTTGGTGGATTGGAGTCAGGAGGCAGCAACCTGCATCTCCTTTCTGTGGTGCTGGGAAGCTTGTGGGATGTTCAACACTGAGATACTAGATGAGATTTAAAAAAAAAATAAATCACAAAATACCCCCAGAAAGGAAATTGGGATAATTTCAACCCATTTTATTCATTTGTCTCTGTTCAAAATCAAGGCAGAAACTGCTTTTGTGGGGCTCTGGCAATGCAGTGCCTCTGGGAGAGCCCTCTGCACCCAGGCCAAGCACCCTGGCTCCCGGCAAAGTCTCTCTGACGGTCTTCTTTTCCCGCCCTGCAGGTGTGACGGTCTGGGAGCTGATGACATTTGGGTCAAAGCCATACGAAGGGATCCCCGCCAGTGAGATCTCCTCTGTCCTGGAGAAGGGCGAGCGTTTGCCCCAACCCCCCATCTGTACCATCGACGTATACATGATCATGGTCAAATGTGAGTCTACATTTGGAGTTGGGAGTGCTCACCGAAGTAGAATAAGTAGCACAGTTGCCTACGTTATGTCGCATTTGTATACTCTGTGTTTGTTGTTATCGCACAGAAAAGGGGTCATGTTGAAGAGTGATGACACCAGAGTGTGTTCCCACACCTTGGGCTTTAGGAGCAGGGGATAGGGTATCATTAGTCACTAACTCCGCCAACTGATGTTTTTTTCACCATTCACACCTCTGACTGATATTGTCAGGCAATATAAATTAGCATAGCACCACACACTGTACCTGATACCTTTATTTGGTATGTCTAGAAAATAAAATTAGGACTGATTTCTCCTCCAGGCCCCCCTTAATTCAGTAATATGACTTCCCCCCACAACAACACACATGGATTATGTGCTCCTTTTATTAAAGGAGTGCTGTGAGCAGAGGCGCTACCGTAATGGTGGATGCATATGAGGATCCAGAGTTCATCCTGTAATGTTAGGGCAAGGGGCAATGACCTGAAGCTGCAAGAGGGTAGATTTAGATTAGATATAAGGAAAAAATTCTTCACCTTGAGAGTGGTGAAGCACTGAAACAGGTTGCCCAAGGAGCTTGTGGATGCCCCATCCCTGGAAGTGTTCAAGACCAGGTTGGATGAGGCTTTGAGCAACCTGGTCTAATGGGAGAGAGGTGTCCCTGCCCACAGCAGGGGGGTTGGAACTAGATGATCTTCAGGTCTCTTCCAACATTAACCATTCTATGATTCTATGATCTGATTTCTTTCTCATTTTTGGATGTCTCCTTTCCAACGTACAGGTGCTGCTGTAAAGTAGCACAGGAGCTGGGGGTCTCTGGAGCATATTTTGGTTATTGTTCAAGTACATCAAAGGGCTTCTGAGCCCTAAATCACTTTTTCATCTATATCAACTGCTAAAATGTCAGATTATTACCCGGCTTCTCACACATTCCTAGACCATGACTATTGCATCCCTGCTCTCTACCAGTGGTGTCTGTAAGGATGCTAATGATGAGCCCACTAGGTGGCATTTAAGACCTTCTTACTGGAGCAAAATGTACCTGTTCCTGAAACAGAAGCCACACTACCACGAACACCTTGTAATGCAGCACTTTTGGGGAGTTCTGGAGTTGCCCCCATGTTGCTTTGTCAGGGCAGACACCACACAGGAAGAACCCAATCCTGTGCTCACCAGAGCAAGGGGAAACTCAATCCAGATGTGTGTACCTCGCCTGGGAGGTGCCCAGACACAAAAGCAGTGTCCTGGAAACTCCTCCTTGGTGATGGTGAACCCTACTGACACCTCAGCCCTGCAAACATCTCCTCTTGCAGCAGTCATGTCCCAGGTCCTCAAAAGCTGCATACTACAGCATGTCTGTACGTGCTGAGCCTTCACAAAGCTCAGCAGGTCCATCCATTGCCCTTTCTTTGGACCAGTCCAGATGCAGAAAGCAGGCATTTTTCCAGGCACCTGATCAGGTACACACCAATGGAGTGTCCCCGTCCACTTCCATACTGTTAGTCTGAATTTAAACCCAAGAGCCTTCTTTCTGTCACAGACTTGGCTGCAAATCTTTCACTGCTTTGATCACCCTGTTGAAGCTGTGATATTTTGTCTGAAGGATTTCAGGATTTCCAGTCATTTCTTTTATAAGCAGAGAGTATAAACTGCAAGTTTCATAGTTGTTGCATTTTTTTTTTAATTTAAGAAGCAGTATTTAAACATGCAACTCAGAGATAACTGAGAAATACTAGATGCTGCTTTTGCAACAGCAGCAAACTTCTAAACTCTCCACTCTGTCTAAAAGCAAAGAGGGTTTGTTCTTGAATTAGCAGGGGATCATATTTCTAGCATGGCAAAAAGTCACTGGCAATGATGAGACTTCATCTAGTGCAGATTTCAGATGGCATATTACCGCTTTATTTCTCTGTTAGTGTAGATAGGCTGTTACTTAGGTGTTCCTCCAGACACACTAAGCTTGACCTTTATTATTTTTAACTTTAAATTTAAACACAAGACTCTCTACATAGCTCATATGTTAGTCGATAACAGAAAATGTGGGTTTCCTAAGCAATCTCACATGTTAAACCACCAGTGTCTATACTCAGAATCTCTTCTAGCATTGATCCACTCTAAGCTGTAGGACTTGTTTTTGTTCAAGTCTGTTTATTAATTAGATACAGCTTAGGTATAGTTAATCTTTCAAAATGTTCCCAGGAAGGATGTTTTGAATTTTAGAAGACATCTGGTAGAGAGGGTGACTTCTGCTTTAAGCTTCTGAGCATTTCATGAAGCAGTGCAGTGAGGAGTAGATGGTCAAATCACTTGTACATCTGCAGGCACCCGTTGAAGTTAGTTTGCTTTCCCTCCTTCAAGAGCTTTTTCAGACAAGCCTAACTTGGACCAACCCAGGCTGGCCACCCATTTGCTGTCCTCAGGATTGATGCATTATTATCACTCAGGTGGGACCTGCCTGCCCACTTGGTGATAGAGCAGCAGGAGAGGAGACAGGCTCAGCCTGGAGCTTTTCCAGCATGGAGTTTTATTGCCTCCTTCATTCTTCCCCAAACTCCCAAGATGTGCATTTTAAATGGTGAAATTCACAGCAGTGGGTGGTGGATCAGCTTTTTATGGTGGTCCCTTGAGGATAAATCCTTAACAGCATGTATGGTGCTGTAATTTTTTCGTTGTTACGTTTTATTTTAAGCTCTGTGTTTGATGACTGAAACAACTTTATTCATGCATTCCTTTTCCTGTCATCCCTCCAGGCTGGATGATCGATGCAGATAGCCGTCCCAAGTTCCGTGAACTGATAGCAGAGTTCTCAAAAATGGCCCGTGACCCCCCACGCTATCTCGTTATACAGGTACTAAACCCAGTGGTGGGAAGATACATATCTGATTGGCATTGAATATGAGGCCCAAAATGATTACTCATGCGTATGAAAACATATGATATGGATAAGGCCAGATTTGTCGTTACTTTCCAAGTCTTAACTCATTCAGCTAGAACCACAAACACATTTTCAAGGCTAGTCACTATTTTCTTAGTCCTGGTCCCAGTCTAGGACTTGTAGCAGTCCATACTGCAGTCCTAAAAGCAGAACAGAGATTAATCCTTTTCAAAATGCAGACATTTTACAGCATCATAGACTCTAGGTAAGTTTGGTTAAACACACAGAGCAAAATTTTGCATCTTGGACCTCTTGCTAAACTAATTTGTCTCTCGGAGAAAGGGATAATGAGTCCTTGAAGGGAGGCTGTGAGTCCTCTTTCATGCTGACTTGTGTCACAGGGAGACGATAGGATGCACCTGCCCAGCCCCACAGACTCCAAGTTTTATCGCACCCTGATGGAAGAGGAGGACATGGAAGATATAGTGGATGCAGATGAGTATCTCGTGCCACATCAGGGCTTCTTCAACAGCCCCTCGACATCCCGCACTCCTCTCTTGAGTTCATTGGTATGAAACTTTTCCTCTGTGGTAATATGACAAGCAGTCTTTAAGAGCGAACTGCTTCTCATTATGTCTGTATTTTCTTTCTCTTTTTAAGAGTGCTACTAGCAACAACTCTGCTACAACCTGCATTGACAGGAACGGGGTAAGTGGAATGACCTTTAAAAAAGGACTGACTTCTCCTATGTGCATCTACTTGTACAAAACAGTCCCTTTAATATTGATTTTTCTCTACTTCCAACCTAGCAGGGGCACCCTGTGAGGGAAGACAGCTTTGTACAGAGGTATAGCTCAGACCCAACAGGCACTTGTTTGGAGGAGAGCATAGACGATGGCTTCCTGCCAGCCCCAGGTGAGTACCTCTCCCACAGCCACTCATTCACAAGCCATTTGGTTACAAATATAAGTGTTGTCCTTCCTTTCCTTCAGAAAGGAATCAATCGAAATGCTTCCTGTCTTTTTTTTTGCTCAGTAAATGGGAGTGGAAATGTGCACATATCCTTTTTCTATACTTTATCTGGCTGCTTCTGGCTATTTCACATTTTGGTTCCTTCACCAGCCAGGTTCCTCATGTTTGCCATGTGTACCATCTGGCCGGGGAGTTTGTGTGCACGATTATATGTTTAAAGCTTTCTACTTGGGAAGTATCTTTTAAAAAATGGATTTCAGCCCTTAAACCATTTGAGTAATATAAACAGTTTTCTGGCAGTTTCACTGCTTTCAGATGTTGATACACAGACGGCAGCTCATGTGGACTTAAAGCGTAGGCGGTCAGAGTGAGCCAGCGAGCACCGAGGGAGCTGGTGCTGGGTTATGCAGTCACGATGCTTTGTGCCCTTAAAAAATCCCAACCAATCCTTCCAAGAATATGCTACAGCTAAGAAGAATGAAAGACCCTGCAAGGGATGGCATCTCTGTTACTGCCAGGCCTGTATTTTCTAGGCATTTTCCTCATCTCTAAGTATTTTTCTGAGTAAACAGCTTCCGGCAGCTAAGCTCTCAAACTGCAGTTTCAGAACAGTATCTGGGACATAGCCACCCACACGTCACTAAAATCATCAGTAACTATCTCGCGGTCTCGTGGTCCCAAGCCGTCTTTCTGCTGCTTTGCAAACCGAATTCCTAAGGGTGAACTTCAGGGCAGTGCGTTCGAAGCCACAGCACAAGCAGTCCCTGCCTTTGACTCTCTTCCACTCCAGGAAGTTCAGTGAGATGCTGCGTGCAAAGAGCAAGTGGCAGCTGGCTTGAAACTACACCTCAAGTGATGCAAATGGTTGCATTAATTTTATGTCTTCATTTTAATTTCTTCTCATTTTTATTTTTTTGTGTTCCAGAGTATGTAAACCAGTTGGTGCCCAAGAAAGCATCTGCCTCAGCAGTCCAGAATCCAATCTACAACAACTTCTCTCTCACAGCAAACTCAAAGGCCCCCACAGACTCCAGCTACCAGAATTCACACAGCACAGCTGTGGACAACCCCGAGTATCTCAACACCAACCAGTCTCCACTGGCCAAGACGGTCTTCGAGAGTTCCCCTTACTGGATCCAGGCGGGCAACCACCAAATAAATCTGGACAATCCTGACTACCAGCAGGACTTCTTACCAAAGGAAACCAAACCAAATGGTCTCTTGAAAGTTCCGGCAGCAGAAAACCCGGAGTACTTGAGGGTAGCAGCACCAAAAAGTGAATACATTGAAGCCTCGGCATGACCACAGAGAATTTCTTCTTGCAGTGAAGCAAGCCAGACTCTTGGTGAACTACCTGGCCACTGCAAGAACAGACTCTTGCTCAGAGCAAACAGCAACTGCAATGCATCAAAAAGCACACCTTTCCTTTTCAGCACAGGGGCTGAAGCTGCGAAGCCTATCTGATGGTAGTTTGGGTCTTTTCTTGCCCATTTCCACACAGTAAGTGAGGCCCACAGACTGCACTCAGATGCATGTTGGAATGGAGCGGTATCTTCCTGGACAGAAGAAATATGGATGCATTCCTTTCTTTTTCACATGGTAGCATGGTAAGAAGCCACTCTGGGATGAACTTGAGAGCTGTACACATTGTACAGTCAAATTCCTTTCTACAGTCTGTATTTTTATAAATGTTTCTAACAGAATTTTTGGACATTCTCGCTTGTACTGCGAGTCTGCTATGGAGTGCTCAGATCACCAGCATGACAAAAAAAATTAATAGTGTTGCTAAATAGTTTTCCAAAACTCCTGGAACAGAAACATTTATTCCAAATCACCAGGGTTTTACAAATTGTCTCTACTGCCTCGGCACAGAGAGGAGATGTGCATCTGGGGGACTTACGGGAGATTCTGCCCAGGGCAGTACAGAGTGGGTTGCTCCAGGGAAAACTAACACAAGGAGCAAAACGGCGTGACACATCACCTACTGACCACTACTGCTAAAAGCTGACAGGTGGAACTCACTTCAGAGTCATCTTGTACATGGTTATAAAGTGCTCGCTAGTCTGTTTTCTGATGGTCAAATGCAAGACTTCTTTTCTTGATCCCTTATGCAGCTGTCAAGTTGTCAAAATGCCTTTCTGCTTCAACAAAACTGTTTAACGATGTTGCCGTAACTGAAAAATGAAGCATCAAATAATGTTTTGATGGACTTGAATTAAATGTCAAGGAAATGCAAACAGTGGCAAATTGGAACGTTCACGAGGCAGACTGGAAGAACTACACTAAATTAAACTTGACTAGGGCAAGAAACACAGGTAGCTCTATCCAAGTATTTATATTTCCCTTCTTAAAGGGAAGGGAAACAAGGAATTTCTCAAAGGGATTTTTGAGCAGAAATAATTTTTTCTTCTGTATTTGGCAAAGAAAAGGGGTATATCAGCTGTACTCACTTCAAGGCAGAATACTGCCAATTGCTGTACCACACCATGGTAGAGCCTGGGGCTGGTCGCCTTGTCCCTTTGGGGTTACGTATGCTGCAGCACAGGAGGGGCCATGAGAATGAGTTAAGGAAAGGAGGAATAATCTGGAATAATGGAAAATGTTATCTCCCTGTTCTGAAACACACAGGGCTGCTCACTGCTTCTTTAAAAAACACAGCATTATCTTCTGTTGTCAGTGTGGAATAGGCAAGTGAGGCAAGGCTAAGATTTTAGCTTGATCAATGACAGCAGCAAAAGCCAACTGCTCTTCGTTTCTGGGGCCCCATGATACAGAACTTCAAATTCTTCCATCATTAACATTTCTTAAGAATGTAGGAGGAGTAAAGTGCCTAAAATGTGAATTTAGTTGGTAATTTAGATGCATCCCACCAGCAGCTTTGGCAGTGCTATTTTAATCAAACCACTAGATCGGAAAGCAGATGCACATTAGGTGATTTTGGTACAAAGGCCCTTAAATATTTGAACATTGGCAGCTTGCTTGAGGGTACCACAATCAGCTGAGTTGCAGAGGATATGTAGTCTCTATTAAGTAGCAAGAAAGAGTCAAATTTATGCTGCCACTGTGTTTTGAATAGATCAGTATGTGTTTCAATTTGAGTGTTTCATCTGGAATTCCAGGATCAAGCAACAAAAATCCTCAGAATATTGTTTTTACAAATTTATTGAGGAAAGAAGAATGGTCAAGTGAAATGACCCATTTTATAAGTAACAGTGTAAAATGTATTAGCAGCTCGTGTATGTGCAGTAGCTCATCAGCCAAGCTGCAGTCTAGGGTAAAGCAGTATATTGGGTCAAAAGCCAAAGATCTTGTTCCGTTTGGTACGTGTGTGTCGCTGTGACCGAGTCCCAGGCACTGGAGAATGCAGTGTTTGACTTCAGCTATTAGTGACTAGTGTTTAAAACTCTAACCAAAATTCAGTTCCCACGTCCAGTTAGTGGCAGATTCCTCCTTGCATTCCTGAGAGCAGATTTGTTGCGTTGCTCTCACAGGCGTGCAACATGTAGGCACAGGCAGTGCTGCTTTTCTCCACCCACCGCCCCAGGAGGAATGTACATAAAACCAAAAAAAAAGATCTTAACAGAAATCACAGATAATTTTCAATTTGCTAAATCAGTTATGTCTCCAAGCATAACACTGGAAAATCATGTCTTGCATGTTCTCCTGCAGAAACTTTACAACGCTGTTGCACAAGGGAATTTATTGATGTTTTTGTTTCAATCTGTTAGCTAAAACAAGAAAGCCACTAAGAAATAGCAATTTGTATCACCAGCATTATGTAGCATGAAAATTATTTAATAGAGGTTAATACGCTGGCCCTTTTAAAACAATTTGGGAATGATTCAGCAGCTATTCATTACTAGAAAAAAAAGGAGATTCATCTAAAAACTAATGAGTGTAAGTTCGAAAGAGCATCACTTTTTAAAATGTCTTGCTTTTGATGAGAAAAGTAGGAAAGAGGATGTAGGACCACAAGCTCTCGATACAAATATACAGATTCCAGGCCGGTGGAATCCACTGTACTGCAAAGTAGTTCTGGTAAGTAGGCATCCTGTAAGCCATAGTTTATAAATAGGCAGCCCAGTAATGATTCAAAAAACAGCAAAAAAAAAAAAAACAAAGCAAACTGGGCAGTGTTTCTGCAGGCAGTGCCTGCAAGGGCAGATACAGTGGTGCTGGAAGATGATGGGACCAGCAGAGACAAGGATGCTACATGGGGTGATGCTCATCGGCTAACAGACATGAGCAATATACCAAATGATTTCCACTGGGATGAAAAAAAAAATAAATAAAAATCAAGAAGCAGCTGAAATGGTCTGGTTTTCCCCCCTGCAGGCTACTGACTATTTAACAGCGAAGGGTCCCTCTGCAGATCGTAAAGGCAAACATGATTAGTCAGCATCAATCAAAATCCAAAAGTAGTTTGTAAGTTCTGCCATTGTCTCTCAGAAGGTGTGGGTGGAAAATGATGATTTTTAAAATGCAGCTAAACAGGGAAATGTGGCAGGCCACAGTCACTTTTTAAAAACTAACAGCCTTACCAGTCAAGAAAAATATAATTTCCATTTTTACTGTGTTTCCCATGGTTGGCAAAATAAAACCACTCACAAGTTAGTGCTTAGCGCCTCTTAATCACAGAGCAGCAGTTAATATGGAACTGCTTTTGCAGTAATAATGTAAGAATTTTAATAACTGCTAAGTATATGAAAATGTAAGCTAAGAGCCTTCATCTTACTTTGATGTTTTCCAGTGATCTGTGTACAGCGTCAGCATACTCGACTTCTTGTGGGCCTTGGGTTGTTTTCTTCTGCTGCAAAGGGCGTTGGCTTGGGAAATTTCCTTCATGTTGCAATTGGTCTCCCTGAGTAAATTCATCTGAGAGGCCAGGGACTTACTTTTGTTTCCAGTTGGCAGGCATGCAGTGAGTTTTCTAGAGAGTGGTGGGACTAGATGGTGTTTCTGGAACATCTCAGGGTGATGCCCTGTCCCATCACCATCAGATGGCAGTGGGAAGCCCCGACATTAGAAAATCAGTCCCATGGTTTATTTGAAAGGAAGGGGCTTGTTTAGGGAGAATAGTGCCAGGGAAGGGGTGCAGCTGGCCAATCCGTACCCAAGATGGCTGCCAAATTTGCCCAGAGACCACCAAGGCCATTGACTGTTTCTGCAGGTATGGGTGGGAATAGACACGTGGCTTCTGTCCCTACTACCAACTTGAAGCAAAGCTGTCTTGCAGAGATCACTTCTGTGAAAACCAATATACACGGCATTCATATGATGGGGTGAATCTTTTCTCTTCCCAGGGAGACACAGCTAGGGCTACAACAATGTCACAAGACCGCAAACAGCTTAGAAGAAGTCCCATCGCAAGGTGATTGGGGTGTCCTCGGTCTGTCTGGGGGTGTTCCAGGGTGCCAGGGAGAAACTTTGCATTTCCAGACAAGTGCTCATTTTTCAGATTCAGAGTTCAACATCTTCTGTTAGTACATCCACAGCCTCTCTAAAAGAGCAGTTACAGTACTCTGGCATTTGTTTCCCCTGCATTTCTCTGTGAGAAAACATCTGAATTGGGACAAAGTATGAAAATATACCTGTGTCCTCCTTCCTCATGGAAACCGTATACTCATGAAATGTCAAAATCTGTGTATAACACTTAGCAAGAATGCTTTGTAATGTTTTTATCACCAGTGGTTCAGATTTTTATATTGAGATCCCATTTTCTAGCTTGCTTTTTTAAGTGTTATCTCTTTGTTCTGACATACAAGTTTTAAGAAATCTTTTTAAAATATTTTTTTTTAAAAAAGAAAACGTTTATACAGAAGAAAAATACAACACCTTCACATAGCTTGTCAAATCGGCTGCATTAGGACCAAAGATACAATGTCTTGTTTTCTTGCTTTAAAGGGTGAAGGTATTGATCACCACTTCCACAGCCTCTCGTTACAGGGAAAAGCTACAGATCTCCACAGATCTTCCATGGGGCTGGGCCAGAACTCCTCTGAGCCAATAGGGCTTCATAGGAGGATGAGGCCTGTCCACAGAAAACCAAACCAAATATCAGGGCCAGGTATCACTTCAGGGCCAGACGTACAACCTCTACTTCATTTCGGTTCATTCTCAACACGATAGCTAAACAGAGGCACAGTCAAGAAGAAAAGAAACACACATGATGTTTTGGCTCAGTATCGGGAAAAAATATGATATGAAGATGAGACATGATGAGATAACTGTTTTTTGCGGGAGGAAATGTGTAGGCAGGCAGTGGGGCTTTAAACCAATAACACTTTCAGTTATGTATTACTGTAGTTATGTGGGGGAGTTGAAATCACGGTGCTTCCATGATGGGCTTTACTTTCTACCGCACATCCTGCCTCCGTTCAGCATTGTGTATTTTGGCAGATCCAGCTGTAGTACCGTGGCCACATGGACTGAGAATTGCGGATTGGTCAGAGGTACTGCATTGCAACCTCCTTCTTGCACAGGGAGAGTATGGTGACAGTAGACGGTGCCACAGTTAGTGGTCAAGCAAACCCTCAGTAGCATCCACCAAAAGGGTTTCCCTGAGGGAAAAATGATAACTGGAGACCCAGCTGGGAAAAGAGTCGCAACTTGTTGCACTGCTGAAGTTGGGAGGCAAAACGCCTTGAGCCAACGTTGAGGGCTGGTGCTCCACGAACTTTGCTCTCATCCCTTTAGATGAGGCAGATGGGGCCATCTGGATGCAAAAGAGCGTGGGCCTTGGGGTCCCTCTGTACCTCTCACCTTGAAGTAGTGGAATTCTCTGATTAATAAGGTGAAAACCAGAAATCAAACCTGCCACTAACGACTGGGCTGGTTGAAGGTGCTGTTCTTATGTAGCTGATACGGTACATCATTTCCAGTCTCACTGGAATTTATCCAGACCCTTCTACTTGCCTCTCACAAGCTAGCTGGAGAGAGTGCATTTGCAACCACCATCAATGTTATCCCCATATTTTATGAAAGGTAGGAAGCTTGGCTCATGTACCTAGGTTGCTTTTTAATGCTACATTCCTGATATTGTTCCCCTTGAAATTAATAGTGTGTTTAACTTGATTACACTGAGAGTATAAAACAAGACTAATGTTGAGTGATTTTTGAAAATCCCTCGCAATAATCAGAGATCCTGTGGATCCATTGCCCATTTTAGGCTGCTTTGTATTGATACAATCAACCAAGTATAAGGTATAATGTCTTGGTTTTAATACACTGTCAAGCAATATATCCATAGATACAGACGGTACCCTCACAACATTGTAAAGTTACTCAACTATGAAAGCACTATTTGTACAATAAGAAACTCTTGACTTTTATATGGTTTAATGGTTTATACTGTTGATCAAAGATTGTTTGTATATTGAGCGATAAAAATGAGGTGTATATTATTCTTTTTAATTGTTTTTAATTTTTTGAGAACTTTTATTGTAATATACTGTTGTTTTGGGGGGGAAGAAAAATCAGTGGCTAGTTTGTAGGGTTTGTAGCCAGAGAACTCACGTTAAGGGTTCTTTATTGATGGACCTAGATCTACTTTTTCTGGTAAACGTTGTCACCTTGGGGATTTATCCAGAGCTTATAACAGGACGTTTTCCTCTCTCCAAGACTCTGTGGCTCTCTGCTTGCACAGTGCTGGAGTTTCATAATGTGAGCAATAATACAGCTAACACTTGTGACCATTGGAAGTGCAATATGAAAGCCCGGATGCTGCTTTCCAGAGCGCTAATAAAAGCTGCTCTTTCGAACTACATGCCAGGTTATCACTTCACTTTCATGATAATAGCAGAAGCAGATTCATAGCAATTCCTCAGAAGCTTATCCATGTGATACATGAAGCCATAGTGCTGGCCGTCTCCAAACTGCATGTCTATAAGCTGTGCAACAGCAACGCAGGACTCCCTCATAAGAAAAAGCGAAATAAAGTCTCAGCCAGTCACACTGGTGACTTAAATAGCACTACACTAGGCAGAAAGAGAAATTCTGTTAGCAGAGCCAATCAAATAAAGCCCAGGCGTCCCCCGAGTATTGGTATTTAATTATCCAGCTGGTGGAACATGTAGCACACAAAGATTAAAGGAATTACAGGGTCTTCAACAAAGCAAAATACATTGGGATGACAAGACAGTGAAGAAGAGAGGAGCTGGAATTGTCAGTGCACATTCAGCCTGGATAAGTCCCTGGTTTCACAGTTAATAAATTAAATAATTTTTGTCTTTATAGATGAACTTTGTACACAGAAAAAAAGCCACTACAGCACCTTTCTTATTTTCATCTTTCCATCCAGTCCCTTCCAATACTTAGGCTGCATGTTTTACCACCTCAACCTATTTTATGCAGAAATGTCATAGTCTTAATCTTCATATTACTGGTTCTCTGAAATGTCTAATGCGTATTAATGCATGATATTTTTATTTTAATAAAAGTAATTAAATAAGTCTTTGCTCTTTTGCCGCGTGATTTTTCATCCCCTCTTCAGTGATCAGGTGGCTTGGGAAGTTTCTATGTAAGTTAATATTGATATAATGAAGAATAATAATTAGTATTAATATCGAAAAGGAAACTGAAATATATTTTGTGCATACATACACCTCCTCTGTGAAGATCAGAAAACAACTTGCAGATTCAGGAGTCTTTATCAGATAGGAAACTGCTGTTCGCCATGTTTTGCAGCTAGGAAAACAGAGCCAGAGCAACGTCTCTCTACTTACCCCAGAGAGGTGGTGAAACCGATAGTGCCAAATCCCACTGTTAAAGCAACAAAAGAGGAACTTAAAATGAAGAATCATGTAGGTATAGAAAAGCACAAGTATTTGGGAAGGACAAGTATTCAGAAACTTAATGGAGCTCAGTGCAGCCAACCTCAAACATAAAAACTGGCAAAGGATGCAAGAGAAGACAGCCAAAGAAACCCAGCTGTAGTTTAACCCCCCTGCACAGGCTATCGAAAGTTAAAATAAGATAAAGAAGATTGCTATTTAGAGATAGGAAAGGAGTACAGGTTTCTTCCATGTGCTCTGTCATTAGCAGCAGTAGCAACTGAGGGAGCCTCTGGTGCTCCTGAGCTGAACCTGGGAAAGCAATAAGGCCAGCCCCTAGGGAACTAATTTGAATGTGACATAATTGCATCAGATCATGTGAAAAATTGCCAAGTGGCCAATAGAAGAGCCAATATGCTTTGAGGAGGCCCACAGCCATAGTTGGTCCACCTACCCACAGCACCTGGGACAGACCCACGTACCTACTACAGCACTGACCATGGAAGGGCTTCACCATTGCTTCGCTCATTGGGCCAGGCACATCCAAGCAGTAACTGGTCACAGATGGCCTGTCCAAAGGCTGCCAGCTGGGACAACATTTCTGCACCAAGGGGTATTCATACCAGACACCAGTCAGGCAAGAGGGAGGGACCATGCAGTTACCAAAAGCAGGTACCAAGAACTGCAGAGGTGACTCAGCCTCCTTGAAGTTGCATTCTCTTTGCTGGCAGAGACATGCTTAGCTCCTCTGCACTCACCTGAGCCAGCCTCAGGGCAGACACCCAGGAGCGGTAACACTGATACAACAGATGCCAAGGGACACATCCTGCTTAGGATGCTCAGTGGGGTGGCTTACCTTGTTCCCCACATCCTTGCCCAGAGGATGAGGTGGCCTGCTTAGGAACTCATCTGTAAGTATATATAGGGGGAGTAAGCCCCCCAGTCTCACAATGTGGATTGTTGTTGCTGTTCAGTTGAGAGAGAAGCTAGGATTACAGAATCAGGTGGTGCTTTAAATTGTTTGTTGGGAATTGAAATCTCTCTAATAAGCACCATCTGTGTGAAGTTCAACACCAGAGCTCTTGTTACAGAAAGCTGTTTACTTTAAAACCTGATTTATTTCTAAAGAGAGCAGAAGGAATGTTATTTAATGCGTGTATGAACCTCAGAGACTGTTGCCTTTGGTGAGTTACAGCCCTGTGAAACTAAGTTAGCAGAGTAAGTGTCATCTTTATCTAATTTCATTTGGGCTGATTTGCAGGGTTTTTTTCCCTTTTTTTGGGGGGTGGGCTACAGACTTATGGATTGCACTAGATATCACTAGACGCAGTGATCCAAAAGACAGTTATTGTCTCACAGAGAACTTTTGTTTAGCAGTATTTGTACTGGCACTGATTTAACAAGCCAAAGTACAGCTAATAAGGCTCACAGCTGGTTGCATAGGTTTCCATCTAGCGCTTGGAGCCTGTTAAATCCTCAAAAGGAGAGGACTTGTGTGCGAGTTTAATGCTTGCAGGTAAGAAATGCATGATCTCCACCACTGCCTGTGGAGACCAAGCCATGCTAGGTCAAAGCAAGCTGGGTTAGGCATCAGTGTAACGAGGAGGCAGCTCTAGCACTGCACGGTGGTGAGGTCCTCCAAGTACAGCGCTGTGCCCTGTGGCCACACTGGCCGTGGGGCAATCGTTGAAAGCACATGCAGCTACTTGAGATTTCCAATAGGAAACCAAGCTTGCAAAGCTGGTGTGGTTTCTGTCGCCTATGCCTCGGGCTTGGTCCTTAGGACGGAGCCAGCAAGACTACTACAATTACCCTTGCTTCTAAGAGCAGCAGAAGGAAAGCTCATAGCGCCCTCTCTTGGAAGAGAGAGTGAAGAGAAAGAAAACAGCTTTAAAATAAGTCTCCTAGCAAAGGGAGATTAAAAAAAAACACAACAACAAACAAACCAAAACCAAAAATGAGCTTTTATAGGCTGTTTATTTTCCAGTCTATGGTATGTTTAATCCAACCTAAGTCCAGCCTGCTGCTGGAAAGTCGCCACGCTGATCCGATGAAAAATTAATCCTTCTTTTTGGCGGTTAATTTTCAGCAGACTTATATTGCAATTGCCTGCATGATAGGGCTCACATCTGACATACATTCGAAGGACACAACCATACCCCTTGGTAACAAGTGTGCAAGTGACAGGATCATAACAAGCATGGCATCCTCCTGTCTTCACCAGCTCTTGTGCATATCACTGTAAAGCACTCCATTTCCCTAATGCTGCTATTGGGTTCATTCACGTCTTGCAAGAAAAGCAACATGGTGCAGATGATACAGTGAAGAGTCTTAAAATAATGCAAATAGGCTGTGTCAGGACAAAGACATTTAGGTTCATTTTTGGTTTGTTATTGTTGAACTGCTGGTAGGGAGAAGTATTTAGCCAGCCTTTCTCTCTCATGTAAGGAGGTTCCAGCATAGATTTATCCCATTGCAGAAATAACAAAGGCTATTTTCAGTGAATGACAGTTTTAGAAAAGCCACAGTCTTGCCTAATACAAATAATGTCTCTGTATACATTTAAAAATTAGTGTATTGAACCCTGGGGCTTGCTAAGGCAAGATTATTTCTAGTACTTGTTTTATTGGTTTGGAATTCCATGGAGTTCTGGCTATTCTATATTTTGCTGTGGATATTGATGCTGGAATAGACTTGTAAACAGGTGAGGCTCTAGATTGCTCTCGGGTTTTGAATGCTTACTTCTGTCAGACATCAGTTGTGTCAGAGGGCAAGGGTAACAAAATGCCTGTGTGCCAAAACCTGAGATCGCTGGGAGCTTATCTTGCTTTTGTATTCACAGAGGGAAACAGATAGGTCTCTGAGGTGCATCTCCACAAGTAATATATAACATTAAAAGAGCACACGCAGCTGCGATCCTCCTGAAAGCCAGACTGCTTTCTCCTCAGTTTCATATCAAAGCAAAACCATGCCAATAACCCCACCAATGAAGTCCTTGTATACCAGGAGGTCTTCCCCCAACACGGGGTAGGCAGCAGCAAGGTACACCTTCATAGGTACTTGATGGCCAGGCTGTCTCTGATTGGCACTTAAAACCAACACCAAAAGGCAGGCAAGCACCAGGCAATTCCTGGGAGAAACATTGATCTATATGTGATTAAACAAAATGTGATTAGGCAATAGTTATTAGAGGTAATACTGATCCCAAATTCACCTTTGTAAGCATTCTTGTCAGAGTACTAATTGCATTGGCTTTCCAATGCTTCACTTAAAGAGAAGCTGGTTCAGACCAATAGGTCACTTCTCCCAGTGGGACAGCAGTCACTGGAAAGCTTAAAATCATTATTTAGCCAGAGATGAGCCCATTGAAATGCCAATAGCTAACCCAGCTTGGAGGATTTCCACCAGACAGGTTTGCTGGGGAAAGCCAGAGGAGGGACACAGGAGGGTGGAGGTGGCACATTCAGACACCCCAAGTAATCCTGGAGAAACCTCCCTGGTGCCCCTGGCTCCTTCATAGCATGTGACACAATGTAGCCTCACCTGGGAGGCAAGAAAGCATGTTACAGGTAATGAAAATATTTTTTTTAAATTGTTTTAACTTTAAAAGAATGAGATAAATAAACACAACCTGGGCTGGTGTGGGAATGGCCTAAGAGACAGCAGCAAATAGGTGTTGGTGTAACCACATGAGGGCTGTGACGATGGAAGAATTGCATAGTTTTTTAAAAACAGAAGAAAAGTTTGGAGGGAGGATGAGCTAAGAAAAGACATGCCAGAGACTGGTTGACTGGCTTGGGAAAAGTGGCATTTTCTTTAAAATAAATCTGCATCAAAATTTGATCACTATTGAGTCCAAACACATATGTGCATGCATGGAGAATTTAATTTCCTAAGTCATTAACTGAACCCCTTTATACATATTGTTATTTTGCTTAATGACAAAGGTTGGAGCCCTCTGGAGATGTTTTGGATGAGATTAGGTAGATTTGCTCTTTGGATGGTCTTGTGGACTTGTTTCCTTTAGTGGAGACAGATGTAGCAAGTGGCCTTAAGCAGTGCCTCAGGGAGAGAAGTACCTGTAGGTCCTGCCTGCAAATGGAGAGGAGAAGCACAGGCTGTACAAAAAGACAGTTTGGGAGAAGTACCTATAGAAGTCAATTTTTGAGCCCATGTTTAAGACTTCAACTGAGGTGATGGCAGCCTTTTATACGGTTCCTTTTATACAGTCAGTGCAATTTTGCATTAGCGCTGTAGCTGGACTACATACAAGCTGCAGGGTGTATTGTGTAGCGTGAGTTTCTTAGCAAGGTTTCTTAGGTCCTCACCTCATTTAGGTCCCTTTGAAGTCGACCTGCTAAGATTTTGCACAGAGAAGACTCCTGTACCAAGTGTGCCTTCTGCAAAGAGATGCTGGATACATGGCCTTCTGGTCTAAGCTTTCCATGCAAAGGGTTTTTCTCAGCAGGTGGAACAGCACACAGGTACATACAGATCCTCTTACAGGATGCAATTTCCTATTTTACTAGCCTATCAGCTGTTTACCTAGAGAAGGTATTCCCTCAAAGGGTTTTTAATAGGCTCATAGGTGACATTTCATCCTTGATGCTGGGTTGCTGAGTTTGAGCTTATCATTCAAAACCTTCCTCAGAAAACTTTCTTGATTGAAAAATTGCTATTTTATTAATATCTATTTCAAACTAATTTAATAACCACAACTTGAATTTATGCTTCCTCATACAAAGAAATAGCAAAAAATTACCCAGAGGCTATCAGGAAATTATAAATAGGTTCCTTATAAACCGAATTACACTGAGAGCATGGATGCCTTCCTTCTCACACACTTTCCTTGAGCACCTACTTTTAACCACTGGGAGAGGAAAGATATTTTGCTATATAGACCTTTGTTCTAATGACACCCAGCCCAAATTTTAATAATACTGTTGTAAACTAGAGGGCAAACCTGGCTCCAGCCACCCTTGAACCACTTTTGGCAGGTCATTCCCATTCATCAAGCAGAAGAGTTACTCCCTTTTGCTGGGACTGCTTCGGCTCTCCAGTGAGTACGTGACGGGGTCTAACTGGAGCCCTGCTGATTTACACCAGCTGAGCCAGCGGTGCTTTATAGCCATGTACAAATTCATGGCTTGTCCTCTATTATTTTGACTGTGATTTTTTGCCTTGAAATATGTAATAGGGACACTCTTTATATTGAAACCATAAATATATACAGAGTGACTGCTTATCCATAGGTGGTGAGAAATTAGTGCTCAATAAACTTGTAGTCATAACTTCTAATTTCAAAAAAAAGGGAGAATTATTCATGTGGTATAAATGCTTTCCCTGCAACATCATATTATTCTACAATAAATATTTTAACACATGTTGGGCAAAGGACGCTTCTTAGCTGTGAATTTGCTCTTTGCTGGGGAAATGCCTTGTTCTGTCACTTCACAGGAAGCTCATACCTTTAGAGAGTGCTCGCTCTGCACATTTCTCCCTCTCAGTAACATTGCTGGTCTGCTCTAATCATGGGTTTCTGTCATAGTGCTCTGGATGATTTTTTTATAGGGAAGGTGCATTTCACTATATGCAGAAGCAAAGCAGGCAAACAAAGCAACAAGTAGCTGGCAGCAGCTAAGCTGAAGTCCAAAGGTTGCTGTTTGCATCTTTTCAAGGCATCTCATGTCCCAGCTCAAATGTGTGAATGCCCCAAAACCGTATTTTCACCAATATAGCTTGTTATATAAACCTACTTCTACTAGTTACAAAATTTTCAGGTACCTTAAGTCCACCTTAATTAAAGCTTAATAAATTAGGCACACCAAGATTGTTGGCAGAATAACATTAGCTAATTTTATCAAATATGAAAATATACTAACTTGTGTAATGGAGACTGCTGTTTGCCTTGTTCCATGCTTCAGTATCTGGGAAGTGTATATGCCATTATAGAATGACATAATTAGTTTAATGAAGAAAGGGGGAATATTTTTTATTGAAATAGCAGAAAGCTCTGAGAATTAGATTCAAAGCCTGTTGCTGCTGAGCTCTTATGTTTAAATGAAGAAGATGCACTAGTGCAGACTGTTTAGCACTTGGATCTTTATTGTCATTTGGTATGGGATTTCATGGAAAGAAGGTTTTGTCAAACTTGCCAGTTTCAAAGCTGCTGTCACATCTTTTCAGTCTTGCAAGGGTAGGATGTATTACGTGGAGTAGAACATCAGTGTGGGTTGCCTTTGTAGATGAGAAGTGTTAGTCTCGCAGATCTTGTTCAATAAGCTTCGTTTCCTGGGTTGCAAGGTTATTTCTCTTGCTTGTTGAAGTCAGGGAAAAACTCTGATGGGCTTCAATGTTACAAACAGAGAGGTTCTTACATTTGGCCCACAGTGGTGTTTACTGGCCGTTGTGCATCGTGGCACTTGACCCCAGCCTCCTCCTGCACCAGCAGGTACCCTCAGCAGCACTGGTCCACGGGAGAGCTGGCAGTGGCAGATACACCAGCAAAGCGGAGCAGGGAAATCCTGGCAGCAAACTGGATTCATAGCAAACCACTTCAGTGCAGCATGCAAAACAAAGAAGCTGTCAGAAATCCCACCTTCATAATCATCAGCATGTTTAGCATTTAAAAAAAAAAAAAAAAAGAAAAGGCAAGCTTTTCATCTTCAAAGTCCTTTACAAACATTCTCTAAATTAACCTTCCATGTCTCACTATTGCAGCTATCATGGGAAGGGCCTCAGGGGAAATGGTAGCAAACTTTCTAAATATCCCTTTAAGATGTCAGTTGAACCACAGATTTTTTTTCTTTTTTAACTCACCGCTGAATGCAGAACACTTCTATAAATACTTCAAATAGCACTAACAAACGTTATTGAAATGTATATCTGTGCATACAACCTGTGTAGAAAGTTATTCATCATTTATGTCCCTCTTAAGTCGTTAAAACGTGACTAATGGCACATCAGCCCTCTCTGCTGGAGTGAATTTCTCTAGATGGGGCTACAAGGGCTTTCATACATGATTAACTTTGTAAAAGAGTCCTGCAGAAGCTCAGTGAAGCTGTTCCTGTTGTAACAGAAGTATGCAATATTCGCATGAGCAAAGCCATAATGAATATGAATTTTGAGTTTGAACCATTACTCTTGTTGGCACAGACAAACCTTTACACACAGATAGGTACTTAAGCCCTGCTGCAGTTACTACTCTCACTTGTTTTTGTTTGTTGGGTTTTTTTTCTGGGCATCCTTACATCCTGGAGAGGCAGCTTGGGGACTCACTTGGAGCTGGAGGGTGCCCCAAGAACCTTCACTGCAGTGGAGTTTGCTGCCATGGCACTGATAAGAGAATCAATCACTTGCAAACATTGTAAAAGCTGAGTCCAACTCAGCTAAATTCAACAGCTAAAACTGTAGTAAAATCTGTGGGTTTAAGTTACACAGCTCTGTAGATATATTTCCTCTCAGGCTTATGGACATCAAAAATACTGTATGGTAAATGTAAGTCCCTTTATGAAAGCTCAGAGGAATAGTCTTCTAAGTGGCTGTGTCTCTTTCACAATGGGATTTTGAATAACCAGCTCACTTAGGACACAGTTCTTCAAAGTACACATACAATTAGGCATTTAGACAGTCTCCTAGCAGATGGATTGCCATCTGACTCCCACTGCTTTCAAAATGTGGCCCTGATTCGTTTACAGAAACTTTTTGTTACTCTTTTGTCATAAACCTGCTTAAGCTGTTCTGGGAAAGTGGTCATCAAGTTTAGATTCCCTTTATTGGCTGCAGTAAGGTCTGAGAACCCACCTAAAAACCAATGGTGAGTAATGTGTTCAGAAGAGGTGTTTCCTCCTGCTCTGAACTAGACTCTAGATGATTTATGACTTTCTCATAGATTTTGTTCCCTGATGCAGCTGTGACTGGTTTAGTTTCATGCAGCTCTGCTGGAGAGGGTATTACTTTGTTTCAAATACAAATTTTAAAGGCTCTGCCATGATACAATCCAGACATGCCTTCAGTTTTTGGGCTTCTGTGGTGACCACCATGATAGGGTGACAAAATAATCCTAAGAAGGCATCACCAACAATTAAAGAAGAGCAGCAGGATTTACTACTTACTTGTCCAGATGCAATTTTTACCAGTTTCAGCAATTTGTCAGTCAAGGGAAACTGTGCAAATGGAAAACTAGATCCATAAATTTTCAAGTGAGTAACTGGAAACATCAGAAAC
Source organism: Trogon surrucura (assembly GCA_020746105.1). Taxonomy (NCBI): domain Eukaryota; kingdom Metazoa; phylum Chordata; class Aves; order Trogoniformes; family Trogonidae; genus Trogon; species Trogon surrucura. Next base: position 22,401,807 of record CM036622.1, on the reverse strand, counting down.
TTTTCTTCAAGCATGTTTTACCAAAATAGTTGGAAGCAAAGCAGAGTAATCCAAACAGAGTAAGACCTTTCAAGTTTTGTGGTGTGGAAATGATTGCAAGACATACTCAAACATCAGATGAACTACTATAAATGGGATTTTTCTCTTCAACTTTCTAATGGGAAGAAAGGTATATCTGTTGATATAGATGAAAGCTTTTATACAGGCCTGCACAGAGGGATCTCAAAGTCCATTATATTCACTTTCTGAAAAGTTTTCACTGAAGCTTTTGTCTGGCCTTCACACAAGGCAACCTTCACATCTTTTGCTTCTTTGAGGCATATAGCTATCGTTTGTTTCCATCATATAAAGGGTTTCCTCATCTTTCAGGGAAACTTTCAGCACCAGAAAGTTCAAAGAGAGCTTGTGTTCATGTTGCGCAGATGAAGGGCATCTCCTTATCTCTTACAAACCCACACCATCCCTTCCTTTTGCAAAGCTCTGTGGGACTACTAAAGCTCCCAGAATACCAGACCTTTTCCCATGACAGTTGTTTTCCACAGTGGGACTGTTTTGCTCAACTTACAGTCTTGGCCTGGAAGCTAGCAGTGCTAATGTATACCCACTGGGTATCCAGGGATAGTTGAGCTGAAGTTCCTGCCCCTGGTGTGCTCTTTTTAAAACTTTCAGGCCTTGGATGAATCCATATAAGTTTTGATCCACTGCCTCAAAATGGCAGAGCTATTGTTTCAGAAAGTTTGGTACTGTAACAAAGATCATACTGATTTCCCCTGTGCAATAAGGAGCAAAATATAGTGACGTTCAGAGCCTCGTCTTTGCTTTCCTCTAAGCGATGAAGTGTTCTGCTGTCAGACATCTGCTAACAGGTCTCGTCAGCTTTCCTACAATGTTTCAGAATCTTATATTATCTACATCATTACTTTTGGTTTGGTTTGTTTTTTTCTTTTTCTGAAAGTCTCTCCTTCCCTGTTTTGCCCTCTCTTCCCGTCCTTTAAGTGGCAGGTGAATGCTCGCTCTCTGCAGAGCTGCAGCCCTTTTATCAGCAGCATGCACCAAAACACACACTGAGCACAGCTACACAAAGAGAGACCACTCAGAAAGCAAACAATTTCAGGAAAAAAACCAAAAAAACAAAAAAACAACCCAAACCATAAATCAGTGCTAATTCTGAAAAAATAAAGTTTCAATAGTAGGAGATGAGGCTGGATAAGCTTCTTATGAGCTTACTTATTTAATCTATTGGGGATGCTTTATCCAGGTATTTACCAATAGCTAGAAACCACACAGCATTTCCTTTTTTTTTTTCCTAAACCTTCATCTGTCTATATTCAAAAGTAGAGACAGAAATTAAGAGAAATATTCATAGAGAGATCTGGAAAACCCACAGAACTTGTAGGGGAGTAGGACGAATTTCTAAATTAGTGGTACATGGCTGCTTTGAATTAGGGTCTGCTGAAAGCTGTCTTCCGATGACTGTTTGACATATGTGAAATAGATAGATGGATTCAGTTTAATTGTTGGAATTAAATGGTGACATCACCAGAATGTTGGATCTAATCATCATGAAGGCAAATCTGCCTGTTTATCCTAGGAATTAGTCCTAAGAGACCTTAGTACTACAGAAGCTTGTAACGTCTGATTGTGCATGAACATGAAAGACTTCAGTATCTGGAACCACCAGAATATAACTTTCTGAGCATCAAGATTAAGATATGATCAAGAAAATACATCCATTACGGTCACATCTAGGGTGGGAATAGATGCATCAATCCACTCTTCACTTTTTCCCGTCTTTCATCAGTTTTTGGCTCAGAAATAGCTGAAAAGGTGTGAGGATACACTTCTGGTGAGAGGAGCACACCTCTCCTCCCCATCCCACCTCGCCAGACTTGGGCTGTTAAATCTATACCACTCATACCAGCAACATGTCTGGGTCCCTTGTTCACTTGACACCTCCCCTGACTTATCACATCTCAAACAGCTCCATATGACCTTAAAAACCACTTTCTGCCTCCGTCATCATAGTCACCATAGCCCCTCTCTGGGAATGTGCCCCAGGCTTTTAATTTCTCTCACCACTCGTTTGTGCTATATGACCAAGAAGCTTTTTCTAGCCAAAACTAGGAAGAGGTTGGGGATTTTCTTTCCTCTTTTTTCTCCCTTTCCTCTCTCTTTTATTCCCTCTCATTTTTTCTCTATTTCTTTTTCTGTTTTTTCTTCTGTTTCCTCTCTGGTTTCCCTCTTTGCCACCTCTCTTTCCTTGCCCCACCCCTTTTCCTCCTTCTTTTCCCCTACTTTGTCCTTTTTTCTCCTACACATCCTCAGTCTACTTGCCGTTTACACCACAGTCATCATTTTCACCTTATGGGATGCTGTGCCCTCTTCCCATCTTTCCTTCACCTCCTCAAACCACCCAACAGCTCTTCAGCTTCCAGGACAGCTATAAGGAGCTGTGGCCCCTGCTGGGGAGGAAGATCTAATACTGTAACTACCCGAATTTGTTAAGCTGGTGCTGCCCTCTCCCACCAGGGCTGCTTTGTTTGAAAAAATTTTTTTTCTTGATTTTTTTTTTTTTTGGCATGGAAAGCTGATAGCTTAACTTGCTTAATGAAGCGCTCTGCAGCCTGATGACTGTGATTTATTTGGCTTCCCAAGTGGTTTAATTCTACATCGGTCATCCTTGATTTGTCAAAAAGGAATAGTAATTGCAACAGGAGTTGCAGTGGCTGCTTTATATCAAATTATTCAAGAATTCCCCACAGCCTTCAGCTGGCCACAGTTTTTCACTTTTCTGGCTCTGTTTTCTTCTTTTTCAGTATCTCAAAAAAAAAGCTTATTTTTGTTTAAATTCCCAGCAAAAATAGTTCAGCAGTTTGGAACAGGAATGTTGTGTCTGAAGTGAAGAGAAGGATGGAAGATATCTTGTGAGTGAAACAATCTGAGGCTCTTAAGAGCCCTGTAAAGCAAAACAGTTAGCCACTGAACTTTCCTCAGCAACTGTGCTTTTAGGTATCACAAGAGAACCTGATTCTGAGTGAGCAGATTCTTCTGCTGTGTTAGTGGGCTGTGCACATCAGAAACCATTCACTGCGTCAGCCTGGATGCAGTGTCCATTGGTCTGTGAAGCCTGGCCAGATGGTGTCAGGGCACAGAGGGCTGTTGGGAAATCTCCATCTCTGCAAGGTAAAGAGCTCCTACCAACATTTCATCAAGGTAGGTGCTGATTCAGAGACGTCCCCTGTGAACACTGCTGTGCAAAATCTAAAACAGGGTTTCAATCACACATTGCTGCTGAGGGGCTCTCTGAGCACAGACTTCTCCCTCAGACCAAGTCAAGTGAGTTACCACTGCTCACTAGAGCCTGGACAACTTAGGGTGCTTTCTGATGGGCCGAACCCAGTGTAAGTGAGATGAACTGGAGTATTAGAAAACTACTTTTGTTCAGATTTGCTTGTTTCATGGAAGTAGAGCCCTGATTATGTTCATGCTCAAATACTTGAAGGTTGAGATGGTACAAGTCCAGTATTTCATAGATGTCTAATGTAGGAAGTACCATAGTGGGTCAATATGCAACATCTGACAACTGCTGAATGTTTTCAGTTAGGAAAATGCTGTGAGGTATTCAGCGTGGCTTATATACTGGATTTCTGTATTGCCAGATTGCACTTGGTCTTCAAATGAATGCTGCAGAAGAGGAAAGAAGGATGAAAGGGGCATTTTCTCAGCTTTTCAAACTGTACCTGGAAGAAGCAGCTACACTGAGAGTAGCCTTGGTGCTTTGTGATCTAATAAGTGTGTTGGTGTTGGCATGAAATGATTCTGTTGCAAAGCCTTCAATGTCCTCTCTCCTGTATTTTTAAGCTTCCAGAAACCACTTTCTGATGCTCTCCCAGCCTACAGACCTGTAGCTCCCTCTCCCAAGCCTTGGTTCTTGTATGTGGGAGACTTACTATCCCAAGATCTCACATCCTCATCTCTGTGAAGCAACAAAGACAAAACTAACAGCTCTCCTAGATCCTGGCTCCAGGTATCCCAGTAACTCCCTCCATGTTCTCCCACAGTATCCAAACACCAACCTCTACCTTTTTGAAAGTAAGGACTTTGTAGTGTTTGTGGTAAGAAAATGAACATGGCTGAAAAGCTCAAATGCTACAGCAAATGGCAGTGCAGGGACATGAACATGTGAAATTTAGGAAGAATGAGAATAAGTAGATGGGTATATTTGCCCTTTGGAAGAAATGAGATCTTGCTCTATGTTAAGATGTCTGTCTAGTACATGGTATCTTAACTAACATTAACACCACATGCTCAAGTGGTTGTAAAAAAAGCGTATTTTCCTTCCCTGTAACCAAGTGTTCCCAAGGATCCCTGTGAGATTCCATGGCTTTTGATCAAAGCTATTATAAATTATGTCCAAGTGGCACAGTTGAGCTTTGGCAAGATTTGCATCCAAACTCAGATCCACTCCTCTTTAGGTTAGAAAATGCTCAGAACAAAAGAAGACTGAACTACAAAATGTGCTGTGATCGGCCACCTTTTATTAGTTTGAACATGATACTGCCATTTGGTGTATTAGAGAACAGTAGGCATCAGAAAACATCCACTCAAACACTGGGTGTATTAAAAAATAATTTTAACATTTGGCAAGCAGAACATATCTGAGAGTTCTGTTAAAACTCAAGTCTTAAGTTTTGTTCCTCCTGAACTTAAGTGAATTCCTGACTTGAAGACAGATGTAGTAAATGTGTGTGTTCTCTAGTACCCTACATAACCAGTAAGTCAACGCACTCTGGACTTGAACAGAAAATCTACTCCCAGATGATATGCCTGTGATTCTTTTGCGTCCTTGAGGCAAGAATGCCAACAAGATTGAACTCCACAGAGGCTCAAAATACCTGAGGCAGTGGGTTTCTAAGCCTTGATCAACTGAAAAAGAGTGAAGCCTTTATTTTCAGGGTGAGAAAAAAGAACAAAGAGAGGTAAGTTAAGCAATGCAAACTCAGCACAGATACCAACATAAAAAAAAAATATTTACAAACCAGGAAGCAGCAGGGAGAAAATATCACATCACTAATGTTATTAGTACACCCAAAATAGCACGGGGATTAACTTCGACTGAATGCAAAGAAAAATCTAGAAATGGCATAGATTGTAACCTGTTTTAGTAATCAGTGAACTCTGAGTAGTCGCCACCTTTGCTTTTGGTTAAGACATAATGGTTCCTCTAAAAGTAATGTGGTATCTTTGATAAGGAAAGGATTACAACTGGTGTCAATCTTTTCTGCTAGAGACAGATCTTTTGGAGAATAAATGCCTATCTTCCATATGTTACTTAATACTGCAAATTCTGAAAGGGTCAGAAGCACAACACATCCACAGTATTTTTTACTAATGAGTCTAATGAAAGGCCATGGCACAGCAAAACAAACTGCTCCTCTTGTTCCACCAACGACCTTCAGTTTTAACCCTGGATGAGGTAGCATTGCAAGGATGTCAGTGTGCCCATTTAGCTCTTTCTTGAGGTTGCTACCAGGTGTGAAGTCAATTAATACTGTCAGGATGCTATGTGTAAAACATACATCTTAACTATGATAACATTAATGTATCTTTTACTTAGAAGAGGAGAAATGTATATGCATTTCAATGAAAGATACTTCTGTTGGTATAGTGAAGCACTGATAGAAACCAGAAACATATACAAATAAGGACAGAATTTGTAGCAGAGAGAATAGCAAGCCAGGATATCTTCTGAAAACGTGCTATAATTCAAAGTTAATTTCTTTACTAGCTGTAGAAATTGCCATGTGATGCTCTTTAGTTTGTGTTGCTTTGGAAGACTGATGCACAGAAGTCCATTTTAGCCACAGAAATCTGAATATCAGAGATGAATTCATAAAACCTAGAAGCAAAGAAAGAAGTCATGAAAAAAATCTTGCTACATCAGAATATGCTAAAACTTCTGAGTCTTGCCAATTCTTTCTCACAATACTTTTAATGTCAGTGAAATCAGGGAAATAGCTGTCTATGTAAGGCATTTATTATTCAGCTGGTCCTACACAGGCATCTATTCAGAATCTTCTGTGTTAATTTAAAGATAAAAATACTGTTGTTTGCATCTTAGTTGCATGAGCTTCAAAAATACTACACAGCTAGGAAAGCACAAACTTCTAACAAGATTCTAACTTGTTTTGCTTTTCATTGAGGAAATTGTTTCATTAAATCCCAGCCAAAAGGATTCTACATGTTGTAGGCAAGTTTTAATCACTGCTGCTGACAATTAAACCAGAAGGAAAATAAATAAATAAATCATGCTTAGTTCTAAAACACTGCATTAAATTTTTCAGGATTTGCAAATTATCAACATCCTCTCGTTACAAATCCTTCCTCTCTTCTCCGCAACACTCCTGTTACAAAAGGTGCTTAGTTTATTGTTAGATAAATGGACATGCTTACACTGTTCTGTAGTGCATTCTTAGACATCTGTTAAATAGCTCCTGATATGAGAAAGATGAGCAGATTGCGTTCTCCAGAGAACATGCTGCTGAGTGTTGACGAAATCTCCACTCATCTTTGAGAAAATGCGAGTTTAACTACCTATAGCACAGGCTACCTCGTGACCTGTTAGGGCAATAATAAGCATCCTGGATACAGAAAACAGAGATCACATCACTGCATATAAACTTTTCTCTGGGAAGATGCTTGAAGCTACAGGGTTTTTCTTAAATTTTAATCTTATTTATTAACGGAGATTGGCTTGTTTGTAATACAGTAAGAAGAATACTGGAAGTTTAAAGTAACCACTGTTCATAAATCCTTTCCTTTGCAGAGAAATAACATGTCCTATATACGTTAAGCCTTTGCCTGTTTTATTATTGATAATCAGTGAGATCTGAGGCATCACTTGCAGAAGAGCTAACCAACTCTGTCCTTTAGCTAATGAAGATGCCATGACTTCTTTTCTCAACAGGAGCAAAGTTTTGGTGTTATTTCCTCTAAGCAAAAAGAGCCCTGTTGTTTAACTCCCCATAGGCACAAGATAAATGACTGCCTTGAATAACATTTTAAAGCCTCAGGCATTAGAAGGCAAAGATGCTGACCTTATGGCTGCTTCTGCCTCTTTTCAAAAATCAAGCAGACACAGTTAAGATTTATAGGTCATTGTGCCTCAGGCTACAGCTCTACTTCAGCCCCAGGCAGACACCACACAGGACGCTTGAGTCCTTGTAAACTAGAGTAGACATACATCAGATATTTCAGGCGTTCTTCTTGCCTCAGATGCAGAAAAATCAAGATTTTTTTATTTTATTTCCTCAATAACAGCAGGGATCTGCTTAAGAACAAGCAACTAACAAATTCCATCTGGTAAGGACAGTTGCCTTCCTCATGCAACCCTTACTGCCTACTATCTATCTCTGCTTCTCAGAGGTGCAGGTCAATGCATGTGTCCTGTACCTCTGCTCAGGAAGGTAAGAACAACATTTGCTGTCACTGATGCTTGAGGATGATGATTCCAGATTAATAGCCAGGAGCTTAATTTAGAATAAAGCTAGAGCTCAGTCAAACTTAATTCCCTTTGTTTCTCAATCTTTCTCAGAAAATACACTTTCCTTGGAACAGCTTCTTTCTTCCCTCCTACTCTGTGCCTTTTCTAAACAGCATACCATAGCAGATGCCAAGGTTTCTGCTAAAGAATGGAAACCTTGTCATAATAGGTCTTTTGCAATCAGACCTCAAGATTCAGAATGCAGTGAGGACAGTGTGCCTGTCACCAAGTGAAAAAGAGAAACCATTTTGCCCCAGACCATGGGGCACCTCCATCTGCATCCCAGACCCGCTTCTTGTGTTGAGGGTCTCCACTTGCCTTTCCCCATGTGAAGGGAGGCATGGAGCCCAGGCTTAGCCCCAGGACTCCTGCGTGATGCAGGGATCCCAAGGCCCCTGTCCTTGGAGGAGTGCTGCCCCAGAAGACGGGCTCAAACAGATGTGGATGTTGCAATGGAGAAAGTGTGTGGGGGAAGGAAGCCCTGGCGCAACACCATCAGGCTCTTGGCTGCCATGTCCCCAGGTGGGGTGTGAGGAGATCTGTCTTTTTTGTTGCTCCATAAGCTCATCTCTGAGGATGAGTTTAGGCTGAGATGAGGCTGCAGTGCCTGGGGGATGAGGACCCAGGAGGGACATTGTGTTTGCACAGACACTTGTCCTCTGCACTGCACATAAGCACCCCTAAGCTGGCTGGCAGAGGGCTGTATTGGTGACACCAACTAAAGCTTTGCCCTGACAGTGGTAGCAACCAGTAAAGCCTCCCCCAATCAATGCTGTCAGCAGCATTTAGAGCCACTATATGGTGTGCGCAGATCCAGCAGATAAGTAAGGAGAGCACTGCATTTCCCAGTTTTTAGTTAACTCCTGTATTACATCTCACATCCGGAGGTCCACAACTAGCATTCAAAACCCTAGAGCTTTTCTGATGACCTCACAGTCTGCTGTAGCTATCAAGCAATAAATTTGCTGCTGCATTAGAGACCAGAATGAAACCACCACTGGCATTGTCTTTACATACAGACCCTTTATTTGGGAGAATTCTTACAGTTGGAACAGCATGAAATGATGGCATTAAGTCAGGTTTTATATTCTCAGCTGTAAGAGGATTAGGGTCATAGCTCTCCAAGCCACCACCATACTAGACCACATGGTTGGAAGATACAATAAGTAAATGACACCTTTGGAAACCTTTACAATCTCTGCCCTGGTTAATAAAAACAGAACAGATTTTGGGCTTAAACATATGTCTCCACTATTGCTTCTGGTTCTTAAGGTCTTTAGGATTCCTACAGCCTGCCCCCACCTCGTCTTGTGTTTCATTTTTTTCTATGCTTGGTCTTTCACGTTAAGGTTGTGTACAGCCTTATCCTCCATTTTCACTTCCACAATAACCTAAGAACGGTCTTTCAGGTTATGTACAATTAGCCTGATTTCTACCAGCTAAGCTACCAGCTCCACCAGCCTGCTCAAGTTATTGGGATTTCATTATACACACCAAATGTAATTCTTTACAGGCCTCCCACAGTTCCTTAATTACTACTTGTTCTCCAGGTATCATTATTCCTTAACTGGCCCCAAATTAAAGTCAGTTTTAAAAAATATTTAATTACATTCCTTTCTTACTTGTGGTTGTCTAACATCCATCCAAAACAAAAAATGTCTTATAATAGCCTTGTATATTAGAAGCTTGGAACTGAAAATTATCTGCAAAGATAATAACAGTCAACCATACTGTGTTCCTTGTCTTAATTTAATAGAATAATGGCAATGTGAGCCTTGTAAGGACCTCCTGGGATCACACAGTCCTTTTTCCTCTCTGAAGGATAGGGTTATTATATCTAGACTATGTCTAATAATTTGTCTAGCTTGATCTTAAAACCTTTGCATAAACACTCCTCCTCTGTGTAGCATATTTAGGCACTGCACCACAGATAATTCCTAATACTAAAGCCCAAAATATCTCCAACCCTAATTCATTACGTTCATCCCAGTCTACTTTGCAAGGACCTTTGAGAAAAAATTACCACCCTTCTATTTAACAGGCTTTTGAATACTGGTTATTATTATGCCTGATCCCCTGGTCTTCTCTTTCCCGTACCAAACAAAGCCATTTTCTTCAATCTTTTCTCAAAAGTCAAGGTTTTGGCTCTTGTTTTCTGGCCATGTTTTCTTTACCTCCCACCTTTTGATTTCCGTCCTCTGGACTCCTCCCAGTTTGGCAACACTTCAGGAAGTGTGGTGCCCAAAACTGTTCACTGCCAATGTTGGCATCCCAGGCCACACAGAGAAGGATAATTACCTTTGCATATGTCACTTACAACACTTCCGTCAGCACCACACAGCTTGAGGCTTGCTTAGTTTTATAACAGTATCATATTATGAGAATTTCATTAGACAACTCCATTAGAGCAATCACATCTCTTCACTCTCTTTTTTTTATAGTTTATTTTTTAATCTCCCTTTCTCAAGGATAAGTGTTTGTATTTGAGTACTGCATTTTCCCTTGTTGGTTTGGGGCCTTTCGTGCTGTTTCTCAATATGGTTCTGAATTTTGATCTTGTGTCTCAAAGAGCTTGTGATCCCTCCTAGCCTCATGTTGTTTGAAAATTTCTGTGTTTCATTATTTGAGTTGTTAATGAAAATCCTTAGTAGAAATGTGATTTCCGCAAAGCCCTGCTTTTAATGTCTTCCCAGTTTAACTTCAAACCACGCTGAGTTTGTGCTTACTGTATCATGACTCTGGGTAGGAACAAGCTCCTTTTTCTTCCTGAAGAGCATGGTACAAGGGACCATCTCAAAAGCCTTAGCAGAGTCAAGACACATCTATTGCTTCTCCTTTATCCATAAGACTAATTATCCTGTCTCAGAAAGAAAAAAGGTTAGTTTGACATGATTTATTCTCAACAATTCTAATCTTGCTGGTTTTATTACTTTATTATTCTCTAGGTACTTATATATGGATGCTTTAATAATTTAGTCTCTGTATCTTTCAGAATAACACAGGCAGACTTGTTATCTCCCTGAACCTTCCTTTTCCTCTCTTGAAGGATGAGTTGTGTGGGTTTTCTTCTAGTTCCCAGCAAACTTTTTCCTATTCTGTCACCAATGAGGGCTAATGGTTCATTTACTGTTTCAGTTTCTTAAATATTCCAGGGTAAATTCCACCAGCCCACTTTAATATATAACATTAAATATTTTCTAACCTCTTCTTTCCCTGCCCAGACTCGTGTGCATCCGTGTTCTCGCAGACAATGCTTTGGGCATTTGCTCACAATTTATGTCATGCCTGAAGCAAAGGCATCATTGAATATCTTGGCTGTGTCATTGTGGTCCATTATTTGCAATTCTTCCCTATTAAGGAACGGGCCTGAATTTTACTTTGCCTTTTTTCTGCTCTTGTAGTGTCCATATAACTTTTTCACATTAATTTTTATCACTCTCAATAGTCATAAGTCATTGTATACTTCATCTTTCTAGGCTCAGCCATACACTTTTGGTCTACTTTTTCTCTACACAGTTTTAGCCAGATGTCCTTCTTCCTAATTTGTAAATAAACCCTTTTTTCTAATATTCAAGACCTTAAACAGCTTCTGCTGCAGCTATTCCTTTTTCTTATGCTCATTCCTTTCTCCTTCAGAGTACAATAATTTGCTGTTGTCTCTTAAATGCAGCTTCTTTCAGTAATTGCTATATCCCCTGTACTTCTTTATCCTTAAATTATCTTCCTGAGAGAATCTACTTACAAATTCCCCCAGCTCATCAATGTCTGGTTTTCCAAACCTCATCATCTCTATTTTGCTTCTCTCATGATATCCATTTCTCAAAACAGTGAATTATGATCAATAGCTTTGCAACCGTCTCCTTCCCCTCAGTCCTTGGAATCTATGACTTTTACAGAAGTTGGGCCAGTGTGTTAAAAAAATCTCCGTGTCTGAAAGCTCTTGTAGTTTCTGGACAAACCAAAGACACGAAAAAGACTGCAAAGCATGTCCTGCTTGTGACCGGATACGACAATACTTGTACTACTTAACAGGAGTCAGCATCACTCCAGAAATGTGCAAAGGTGATCTGCTTAATTCTGATGTGCTGCACGAGTTGCAACACACACGTGGAGAAGTAATATTATCTTATGCTGCTTTAGGAACTCTGAATGCAGTTACCCCAGCAGAGTTTAGACTTTCTAAGGTGCTAACAATCACCATTCACGTTATTCAAGCATACAAACTTCTTAGCATCTTCATACCTGCAGAGGGATATATTGGCATCCTTCAGCCTTACAGTGAACTGCATCCAGTCCGACAGTGATGGAGGGATTATACAACAACTAAGCCATTCCTCTATTCTGTCACCCAAAATGCTCTTCAAAGCTAGAATATCTGAGGAAAAAAGGGGAGCACATCCCACATAAATTCCCTATTTGTTCAAGATAGAAAAAATCTCAATATGGCACTACAAGTAGTCTCTTTTATGTCAGACTGACAGATGTTAAACGGCTTCCAGGAGGACACTACATTCATATTTCAGCTGTGTTCTCATTATTGTTAGACCTGGGAGCTCACTGCTGGATGACAGAAATATTTGTACAGTTAAACACCCGGAGAGAGTTACAGAAAAAAAAACACGTGTCAGAAAACTGTCTGAACGGAGAATTCACTTCAGACAGAAATCTCCCTTCAAGCCATAAAATGGAAAGCTGCCTAGACACGTTCTTTTCTAACTTTACTCTCTCTTATCCATCAGCCCAGTAACTTGGCTCATCATTCCCCTGGCAGAATTTTAAGCAGGTTTAGATGCCTGCTCCCCATCCCCACATAAATACCACATGTGCAGAACCACTAATGACAATTAGATTTGAAAAACTTGCTGTAGGAAATCTCACACAGAAGCTCAGTGAATATTACAATCATCTCACTTGCCAATATAGCTCCCTCACCAGGAATTTTATGAAAGGAAAAAAACAACTATGGTCTCTCAATCGCTGGCTACTAGAAGCTGTCAATGAATAAGGAGAAGCTCTTTCACATCCCCTGAAACCACTGTATTTCCCAGAGGCACAAGAATATGAGAATCTTGGTTTACTGGCTCACAACAACCACATTATAGCATCTTTTTCCCCAAGATGTTTATTGAGGTCTTTCTGAAAAATCTCACTGAGAGGCTGCTCCAAATCCCTCCTCCTCTGTTAGTTACTTCTGATTTTTTGGTTTTAGCCTGAATTTTATCACCCGCAGTATATGATCATTTTGTTCAGTTGCAAGTATGGTCCTTAGTCATTCTGTCTCCTTCTTAGTATAGATACGGATATGTATTTATATCTCTCTTGTACTTATGAACAACAACCATACACCACTTCAGCCTTCATTCTGCTAAAAGAGCCAGAGTGGTCTAGGCTTTCCTCATAACACACTCTCCATTACCATTCTCTACACCTTCTCCAATTTTAATGGATTTTTTTTTAGCAAGACTGACCAGCTTTACTACAGACAAGGCTTATTCTGACCTTGTACTGTGGCCAATACACCCTTACCCCTATTGAAACTGCCAATCCCAAATTCACAGCTGCCCATTTCTATCACTTAAGTCTTCTACTAAAGCATTCTGATCATCCTCTGCAAAATTTAAATGTGGTGTTTCTTCTTATTTTCTGTGCAAGCATTGTTAATAAAAATGTCCATTAGGATTAGTCCCAAATCTCCTCCTCTATGACCTTATCATCAATTCTGCTACCTTTCCTCTAGCTCCGTGTGTCCTCTTTGACAACAGCACATTGTTGCCTCCCTTTCTGCTAGATGCTTGCTTTTTACTATACAATAATTGTATTAAATAATCTGCTCTTGGGCTACATGGGAAATAACCAGGTATGCTACTGCAACTGTACGATTGCGTGACAACTACAGTATGTCCTTTAGCTACAGAACTGCTTTTCTCAACAAAGAACATCAGGGAGTTTCTTCACTGTGAGTGATGTATTACAAACACACATTGCATTTTTTCCCATTTATCTCCATCTCCCCTGTTAATCTTTTCTTCAACATTTGTATTAAATCTTTGCATTCTACTGAGGTCACACTAATGGTTGGTAATGGAGGGCTTCATTATTTCTCTGTTCGTTGAACAGGTCCTGTACATGATATTGTCCAACCACAGAGTCTTGGCTGATTTGATAACTGCACAGAAGAATGTCACTAAGGGACCTGCAGTTTCATTTGCCAACTTTTATGATTCCAGGTAAACTGGGTATTAAATAATTTCAGTTTTGTTTCAACTCAAACCCAGAAAGTGCTAATTTGTTCTCCTTCACCCTTCACTTGTTCCCATTACCCAGTGTTTCACTGCCACATTCTGTAGCTGCTGTGTTACTTAATCTCCTTAATACTTTTTAACACTCTCCTTACCATATTTAACAAAAAAGAAAAAACCGTTTTGCTTCACTCTTTGTTACTTATATAGCTTTATATAGGATTATATAGCTTATATAGGATTTTACTGTTGTTACACCAGTAGTTGGTTTCTTTTGCAAGCTCCTAGTCACCTTAATTTTGGTTCCTCTGACTTTTTTTCTTCATACTTTTTGACAAAACAGGGCTTTTTTTAGAGATGCAAATCAGAACTTGGAGATGAAGAAGAATTCTAAAAATAAGATCATCCAGGTACATTTGGCAGAATGGGGTTTTGGTTAACATGGACCATTTCAATCACTAATGAAAAAAAAACTAAAACCCACAAAGTTGCTTCTTTTTCTGTCCCTCACTTTTCTCAAGCTCAGGATGCAGAAATTGTGGGAAAAGTGATGCTAATGGTGCAAACTGTACATGCCTCAGGGGCAGATGAAGCCCTGCACTGACTGGGAAGAGCTGGAAGAGATGAGCTCACAGCCTGTGACTCGACTCTGTGATGTGTGAGCAAGATTGCACCAGGCAATAGTAATAAGGGAGTTGACTCCCTTAGTCACCACTGCTCTTCTGTAAAAACACACCAGGTCCTCAGGCTGTTCTCTGCAATTTTAAAGGAGGGATGTGCTAGACCTAATTCAAGAATCTGGTATTCACATGGAGGTTCTTCTGCTTGAGGGCTATGTTGGGAACTTTTCCATGTGAATTGGTTCTCCTTCGGCTTTTCAGGTAAGGAGTGAAAAATGTTTATCCTTTTATTGACGTCCCTCCACTAGCAGGAGTCCATCTAGAAATTTTACATTTCTACTAAAATACATGAGCAGTATACCTGAAAAGGACAGAATCCTGCTGAGTACTGAATGTTTGCATAGTCAATTGGTTTCTGAACCTGGCTTCTGAAAACTATATGCTTATCAGAGAACCTTGACAGAGCTTGCAAGAACATGTCCATAACACAGAGCAGAAAACAAGACTTTCTATGCTTCTACAACTGCTGCAGTCTCAAGGTCTCTCAGAGCAATTAGTGTAATCAACTGAGACACACAAGTAGGTTTGGCTCTTCTTTCACCTTAGATGCTTTTCTGACACAGGTTTCCAGTTAAATACATGACCCATCAGTCTTTTTACTGCTGGTGGCAAGCCAGTTATCTTCAGGGCCCTTCTAGGAGACAGATGCACATTATCTGGACAAACTAATAGCTATCAAATGGCAGCCAAGGAATCAAAAATATCATGCTACAAAGGTGGGGGGCAGGAGGGAAAGAGCAGGGTGTTGTTCAGACAAGAAGCCTATTTCACTCCTTGTAACATGACCCACCAACTCACCTTGCATTGAAGTAGCTGTACCTGTGCTAGTTCTGATTTATTAGCAAAGCTGCAGGTGCATGAACTCTTCCCCACATGGTCTGAAACTGCAGCAAAGGACTTACAGTTTGGACATCGGGAATAATTTGCTCATGGAAACAACAACAGAGGTGGCTGCCTGTGGAAGTGACTGGTTTTGGTGGTGGTTCTCAAAATTTGGTCAGGCAAGTATGGCAGTAACAGCCCTGACCTCTTGCAGACAGAAGCTGCGTGAGAAGTTTGTTTGTCCTCCCTCTCGGCTCCATGTTGCTGATTCTGAAGTTTGGTGACTACACACAGCAGCAGGCAGTGGAGGCACAGCCTGCCTTAGAGACTTTTTCAACATTACGCTACTATCATTATCCAGGTTGCATTATTTGAGCTGTGTCAGGGCAGAGATAGCCTAGCTGTCTCACTTAAAGTCACTGAGAACTTTCTTCATTTCCTTTAATAGGAGCAGCACAGCACTTCACTAGTCCTTGATGCGTTTATTTTTGTCTTATCTTCCTTGCACTCCCTTGTTTCCCCTTGTTTCTCATATCCTTTCTCATACCGTTGTAGTTTTTTCTTATTCTGCAAAAGTCATAAAGCTACTTTGCTTGAAGGTGCTTGTGTTTTGCATGTTTAATCTCTCTCTGTCCTGATGTGGCAAAAACCACTGAAGATAGAACTTGAACCTGTGGACTTGTGAGCGCTTTTTGAAGAACACAAACCCCTCCAATCAAACCCGAATGAACAGGACAGAGATCATTCAGTGCATCATTGTACCATGCCTATTACTTCCGGTGAATCTTACACTCGGATCTTTCACCTATCCTTATCTCAAGGTAATGACTAGGGATGCTTTTTAAGCCACGGATACTGTGTCATTCAGAGGACAGCAGAAGAAATTAGAAAATAAGATATAGCAGAATTAAAGTCAAATTTGAACATCCAGCTTCCAACAGCTTCCTTAGGCAAAGGGAATCTTCTTGTCCAACATTTGTTTCGTTGCTCCTTTTTACAGATACTGGCCAGCCACAGGCATCCTGAAAGTACCCATCTTTCACCTCTGTGCCACTTAGTCCTTGCCTTTGGGAGAATTACATTTGTTTTTTAATAACTGAACTTTTCTTTCCCTGGGTTTACAAACCTGGTGAGGTTTGGAAAAAGCTCCTTTGAAAATCCAACACTAGGCCAATGATTATTAAGGGTATGTTTTAATAACAGTGAGCTGGATTCATTTTCATCATAGACAGTAAAGACCTGTAAGAACATTTTAACAGGCATCCTTGCATGATTTCATTTTCAGTTGTGTTCCTCAGGATGCACAAATCAAAAACCACTGGGATTAAGGGGATAAGGAACAGAATGTTTGATTATAACAAAACCCATTCTTTAAAAACAGGCTGAACTGCAACAACTGCTGCTCAGGCTTATCATTTATTACCATGCACTTATCAAAATAGAAATGCAACAGACTTGATGACACTGCTTCTTCTGCTACCAGACCAAAGATAAGAACAGAGAATAAGAAGAGAACTATATTAGACAGAGTTATTATTAAAACATTTTGGGAGGGGTTGAGTAGCAAAGTGTCTTCAGATTCACAGAAATCTCTGAGACCTTAAATAGCAAGATTATGCTATAATAGAGATTAATTATTTACAGCAGCAAGAGAAATTTGTTGCTACTGAAAAGCAATATGATAATAACATATCACAGAAACCCATTTGTTCTTACATTGCATTATACTACACCTGAAGCTGAATTAACACAGGGCTGAAATTGGTCCAAAGCCTATAAGTCTTTTGCAATTAAAACGCAAAACCCCATCCTTCAGATTTTATTTCATAATATCATGTTTATTATAAGAAACACTCCCCCATAGTTTATTAGGCCTAAACAGTTTTAAAGAATTTAGTTGCAGAATATAGTATTAGACAATGGTGGAGATTTTTTCTTCATTCAGAAATAAGGAAGTACAGCTCAGGGGAGGGGACACTAATGGTGAAGAGGGAATCAGAAAATCATAGGCCTATAGTAGTGCTAGAGGAGAAAAAGGCTTGCTGCAGAGCACAAGGGATGTAACATAGACAAAGCTCAGCCTGAAGAGGAGAGGACCAGAGAGAGAGAAAGTGAAAGTCAGTCTGAAAGACTTCATTTATGTTGAATAAAGGTATGGTCCTTGACTTGCAGGAGTATAAACTGCCCCATCGCCACTGACCTGCTGTCCTAATTTACACTAGCTGAGAAATTGCCATTTACCTTGGTTTTGCACTTGCAAATACCAAAGAAAGCAGTGTACAGCCTTGTTCTCCATTATGTATCACATTAGTAGGGTCCACTCCTAAAGCTCTTGCTTCGCTCAATTACTTTCAGCTGAATCTCATAGACTTATATTTAGAAGTAAAATAAGATTAATGCCAGCTGCTGCACTGGTTTCCCAGAATTTACAAGGCACTTTACCATGGGTGCTGAAGTCACATACTCGTCATCCTGTCTCCATGGGAAAAAACATAGACAGGGCTGTTGCTTGCACATATCTGGAGCCACTGCACACAAAAATAAATGAGCACTATTATAATGTAATAAGAATGAATGCAGCTGCTGAAGGAACCATTAAACATGTCGTAGCTACAGCTTCGGAGATTCCTGACGGTTGCCCACGCTCATTCTGCAAGCCACATCATGTAGCTCTTGTGGGGTATAGCGTGAAGGGCAGCTGTGTGCCAGCCCTGGAAGGGCTGGCCTTGTGATATTACAATGTTCCTTCCCTCCTTGTTAGTCGGGATAATTTACTACGCATACTGGGAATCAAACAGCAAAATACATAGGAAAGCACAGCATCATTAACGGTTCATGCATGGATTATAATTATTCAGTTCTGGCCCCAAAGGTAACAGATACTTTATGTCATTACTTTAAAAACTGGCTCAAGTCCCATTGGGAGCATAGTATCAGACACTGCAGGATATAAAGAGGATTAGAGGGAAGGAAAGGCCAGAGAAGTATGAGAGGGGTTTATGAATTCCTCCTGAATTAGCCCAGAGATGTTAGGCAACAACATTCATGACTTACATGAAAAAAAAATATATCTAAGTAGGAATCAGATCTTGGTAAAACATTTATTACGATATCACCTCCATCACAGAAAGGAAAAGGACAGGTTTGGGTTAGATCACCTTGCTGCAGGGCTGCACATTTGCCAGTGCTGCAGAAGGCAGGTTACAGGGGTGCATGGCTGGAGCAGGAAGAAAGGATGAAGGCTCACTGCCTTCCATACCATTTAGTTGTCTGCTGGGTGAAAGCACCACGAAATGATGGTTTCAGTAGGTGAGGCCTCCTGCTCTGGACTGCTGCAGATGAGAGATGTGAACTGATTCTTGCTTAAAACTTCTGTTAAACGTTGTCACCTCACTCAGCCCAATCTTTTGCCTCCCCCTTTATCCATGATTCCCATCCAGGCTGTGGGAGCTCTGTGCATATCAAAGGAAAACAAACTAAAGGAAAGCCTAAAAGTCTTTTGAACAATATCCCACCCGCTAAAAACAAAAGAAGGCCTTATATGCTTGACCCTAAACATACCAGGTTGCAACAAATGCAAAGAACAATGAACATGGAGAGAATTGCCTCAGAAGTCTCAGGTCCGCAGGCACAACAGCATGTTAAACGCAGCAGTGTGAAGATAACTGAAGAGCACAAGGAGGTGATGGGGAGGAGATGCAAACCCACTGCTCCCCACCCCACCGCCCCAGAGGAAGAACCTGCACTTGCAAGGTGCTGGGGAGCACTGCCACTCCTCATCTATAGGTCTTGAGCACGTACCAGTAGGTGTGATCTTGCTTTTTTATCCTCATCATTTTAACCAGGGAGAGTAGAAGGTGTAAGAAAACAGGAGCCACATGCATTTATATTAAAGGTATAATTCTGATCTTTGCTAGGGGGATAAAGTTGCACTGACACAGCTGGTCTTTGCTAAGGGAAGGAAGCCATTTGAGATGAAGACACGTTCTTTGCATAGCAAAATGTCTGCAGAGAGAAGTGACGGCTTTTTTAAAAAAGGTTCTGTGTTTACCCTTTCAGGCTCCATAACACAGCACAAAAGTCACCTCCATTAAAGAGGAAACCATGCATAAAGTGATTTTTTAAAAATTATTACAGAACAGAATATTTAATAAATGATTGTGTCTTTTCTGAGTTGATGGTTGTTTTCACTTCCAGAGCAAATATGAGGTATCTCTTGTCAGATAAGCTGTTTGGAATTTCTGCTTTGTCATCAGCTCAACCTCTAAAAATAAATAAAATTAATTAAGTATTGTCTAAAATTTACATCCTGCCACAGGATAGTGGGCATATCCCATTTATTCACATATGTATTGCTAAAAACAAAAAATAACTGAAGACAGGCATCACCTATATTTAATCTTACACGTTGAATATGTATTTTGATAGCAACAGAATTACTCAGTGCCTAAAACTAGAGATGAGTAAGTCTGCACAGTGTCCGGATCTTGAATTGGTAGTTTATCTTTGGGCTGACTTAAAATTACTAGCAAAAACTGATGGCATAGTTGGGAGTAAATATTTGATGAGATACCGAGGTCTCCCGTGTCGGTATTTTTACACAATACCGTGTGTGCTGTGTTTGGCTGGATTGCCACCATTTTTTTGCAGCCTGTTTGTACGCCAGGTTGCTTCGGTATGCGGCACGAATTCCTGATGGCTACGACACCGGCAACCACGTACCATTTATTTGGGAATAGAAGAGATTTACCCTCGATTACTGGACAGTGCCCCTTCACCCGGAATTCTCCTCCCAGCCTTTGATGGAGAAGTTCACAAAACGCCGGTTTAAATTTGTGTTGACATAATCCCGCCAGGGATGGGATCCCAAACACCATCGCTCGATCCACGCGGGATCGACCCGGCGGCTCCTCCCGCGATCGGGACGCGATTCCAACCCCCCCCTCACATCCAGCCGCCACCGCGTCCTCCCCGACCCGCCCGCGCCCTGTGTGGGGTTGGGGTTTTCTGCGGTTTTTTTAACATGTTTTGGCTTTGGCAGAGGGCTCACCGCGGGGCTCGGCGTTCTCCACCTCTCCTGGAGCCGCCGCTCCGCTCCCCGCCGGGCGGCAGCCGACGGCCGCCTCCCTCCCCTCGGGGCGGGCCTTGGGGCGGTGGCCGCCGCCCCACTCCCGCCGGGGCTGAGCGCGCAGGGCCCGGGGGCTCAGCTTGCGGATGAGCGCGGCCGGGCGGAGGCTGCGGATGAGCCGGCCGAAGGAGGCGGTGGCGTACTGCCTGCTCCTGGGGCTGTCCTTCCCCCTCCTGCTGTTGCTGCCGCTGCTCTGAGTGAGATGAGCCGGCCGACGGCTCGTCCCCGCCGCGAGCGGCGTTCCGCCGAGCGGCGTGCGGCCGGCGGCAGCGGCAGCCCCAGGGACTGACGCCCCGGCGGGGGCACGATGACGGCAGGCGGGCTGCCTCTCCCCACGGAGGGCCCCGGCCGCGGCTCCAGCCGCGCTCTGCCCCTGCGGGTGTGATGCCGCCACCCTCGCCGCCTCCCCTCTCCGGCTGACGAGGACGCGTGGCGAAAGCCGCGGCGGCGTCGCAGCTCCCCCTCTCGCCTTCTCCAAGTTGGGCTTCGGCGGCTCGGCGACGGGGCCGGCGGGCGCCTCTGCCCTGAGGCGGCTCCGATGGGCCAGCGGCCGCGGGCACTGCCACCGCAGCCCGCTCAGTGCGGCGCCGGCGGGCCGCGTCTCGCCGCCCTACCCGACCCAGCTCCTGCCTCAGCGCCGCGGGGCCGCCGCGGGACCCCAGCCTCCGGGCCCGCCGGGCGGCGGCCGTAGCCCGCGGGGAGCCTCCGGGCCCGCCGGGCGGCGGCCGTAGCCCGCGGGGCAGTCGCCGACCGCGGCGCTCGCGTTGCTGCAAAGCCGCCGCTCTGCGGGGCGGAGTGTGTCCCCGCCGGCTTGCCGTCCGGGGAGGCGGGCCGGGGGCCGGCTGAGATGGGAGAGAGCATGTCCAAGAGACTGAAACTGCAGCTGGGCGGCGAGGCGGAGATGGAGGAGCGCGCCTTCGCCAACCCCTACCCCGACTATCAGCCCCACGGAGCCGGAGCCGCGGCCGCCCCCAGCGCGGCGGATGCCCAAAGGAGCAGGGCGCCGCTCCCGCCGGAGGAGGAGTCCCTCCCCTTCGGCGACGATGGGAAGGTGAGTTCCGGGCGGGCGGGCGCCGCGTCCCGGCCCCTCCAGGCCCAGCCTCACCTGCGGGGCGCTCCCTCACCGCAGGGGCGACCGTCGGCGGGGGCCCGGCCGCGGCCTTCGTGCCCCGCTGCGGAGGGCTGTGCCGCCGCCGGCCGGGCTCGGGGCGGGCCGCCGGGCCGTCTCGCCGCCCGAAGGCAGCGGCCTGGAGCGCTCCTGAGGGGATAAGCGGGCGGAGCGAGGCGCGGGAAGGAGCGGGAGCTCAGCCCGGCCGCACGGCGCGGGGTCGGTGGAAGCGACAGCCGTCGGCGGCTTGTTTTCCCCCCGAGCAGGGTACGGGGCCCGAGGTGGTAGCGCTACCTGCGCTGCAGTTAGCACAGCGGTTCTGTCACAGCGCTCACAGGTTGCCCGAGTTTCACTAGGGAAACGAAGGGATGAGTTTCTCGTCAGGTGGCAGCCGCGCTCAGGCTTTAGGTGATTACGGAGCGTTCTCTTCAAGGCACGTGTGTGCCGACGCGCACACATTTGTTGCGTTCAGGTGGACCGCGATAGGCACCTGACAGTCGGTGAGTGCCAGCAGAAGGTCTCTCTGGTCACACGAGGTTTGCAGCCTTACTGCTGCCACCCTGCAGCTCCCCCCCCGCGCCGCCAAAATCCGGCCAGGCCAAACCAAAACAGGAGCTTTTGTCATTTTAGCCCCGGAGCAGCCTCATCTTTCAATACTGTGCTGCTTCGTCATCTTTTGGATGAAAAACACTGCTTGGTGACATTGCGAGAAGCACAAATGTGCTAGATGGGGAGCTGACTTCCCTAACTCACTTGGCTGTGTGCTGCGGTGGATAGAGGAGAGCCTTTAGTCTTAGCTATTTATATTTCTGCTTGTGGTGATAAAGGATTACTTTGATTTACTGATAGTGTGGGGCAAGGATGGTGATCAACCCAGAGTTTAGAGCAGCATTCTTCCAGAGTATGCTAAGAATGAGCAGGACCTCGTCAGTTCACCATCAGTTTGAGGTGCTGAAAGGTTTCACTAAGTTGTTGCAGCCAAGGTTTATGAAGTTGTGTGTCACTAAGCAGGGTGTGCAAAAGAGAATACATTGGAATATTGGTCTCTTACTGCTAAAGCTGATTAGAGCTACCAAAAGCAGAACTTGGCACTTGAAAACAGTTAAAAAGCAAGGGTAGGTTTGGAAGCAAAATCTTTATTTTTACAAAAATGCCTAGTAGTGTACTCGATGCTGGTAAAACTTTTTTTTTTTTTTTTGGTAAGAGAGAGCTGTTCTTTTGTATCTGGCTCAGTAAAACGTCCCAGGTACGAAGGCAGAGAAGAGATGGCAGAACACCTATAGCCATATATAGTTGTTAAATTGGTAAAAAAATGTACAAAGAACTTTTTTCTAAGGCCTTCTGTATGCCAGTCATCCTCTTTATGTGCCTAGTTTAGATGCCATGCTCCATTTACATGTTTTTAAAGAGAAAATAAGTCTTCGTTCACTGCTGATGTAGGTTGACTGCAGCTTTCCAAAGTTAGAAATGCTATCAGAGGAAGATGAACTTAAAGAATTAGAGAATACTAGCTTTATTGCAGAATAGTTCAGATTTAATCTTCAGATTTAATTCTTGAATGAATCCAAATTCGGAGACATTATTGTGTGGCAGAGCTGAAATGAATTAGTCAAGAATTTCTAGCCCTATATTCACATTAGGAATGCCTGTCCTGCTCTGCTGTAGATGAGTGTGCTATTTTACAGTGGGTGCAGATGTTTTTTCTGAACATCAGTGGTAGATGACATTCCTCGTAATCATGTGGCAGTTGTCAACTGTTTGTGGAGCTTTGTTCAGAAAGTGTCTTTGAGCGCCTGAGCAACTGTGTATTTGATAAAAGGTGTTGTTTGGGCTTTGTTATGTTGAAAAGTGTGAAGCTCCTCTGGAAAAAATATGTTCTGTACCTCATTAAAGTGATGCAACTGCAGCAACTTTCAGTGGTCTTTGATTTATTTCAGTTCTGCGTTTCATAGCAGAAGGCAGATATGAGCATGCATTTGCTTTTGTTTCTGCATCTGAAAAATCTGAGAAATTGTCCTAGATATTTCTGGGCTAGGATATAGCTATGGGTATATGTGTATTTGTATTCTCAGCAGCACTTGCATATTGTCAATCCTAGAAACTGTCCTGACTTTTGAGACTTTGTGCTGAGTATTTTGGGGTGCTTTTGTTCTTTGTGGTTCCAGGCTCCAGTCCTGTAAGAGAAATGTCTTTACCTGCGTAAACTCCCAGTAAAAGTAAAAGAACTTGGCAGAGGTTAGGAAGGCAATTCTGTAAACCTCTGTAATCAATAGCACTGGTTTCCTAAAAATGAGAGCAGGTTTCAGAAGCCCTCAGTGCGCTGCGTAATTTCTTCCATCTGCTGCTGTATCGAGCATTGAGTGACTCATAATGACAGCTAGAGGTGTGTGGGGCTCTGCCGTTGTCATGGAAGGAAGTGCATTATTAATCCCTCCGTTTGATTTTATAAGCTGCCACAACTGTCATCTAAAAAATCCACCCGGCTGATGAAAGGATGAGAAGCTCTTCAAGTTGTCTGAAATGTGAGACAATGGGGGCAAAGTGCTGCCTATGGAAGCATGTGACTGTGTGCATAAGGTACAGTTCAGGGAGCTAGGAGGTATGGGAGAAGAAGAGCAAACTAAGTTTGGGGCTGCTGATTTGCCTTCCTAAATATAGTGACAGCAAACACTGCACTTACCTAGGTGGGCTCTGCTCAGGTAGTTGAAATTCACTTTTTCCTAACTAGATTTCTTAATCGTGAAAGTATTGTGGACCTGAATTGCTTCTGTGACTTGTGTGAGAAAGGTGAAGGTAATTATTCATCAGACAGCATTAGTACTAGATTAATAAGAAACACAAGTGTGTTTAAAAATGACTAATCTGTCAATTAGAGATCTACTCTGTAGCCCTTTCTTTCTTGATATGGATCCCGTGGTGATACCTTAGCCTGAAAAAGTACCTATAGATGTTACCTCAAAGTGTTCCAACAGTTGTCAAAATGGAAATGTAAATGGTCTTGGAGACCGAGAAATGAATATACAGCTGTAGACTCAGAACAAAGCATACTCCCTAGTTCATGGAAAAAACAGTTTTTATGTTAAGGTTCATTTAATTTTTTGTTCACTGTGATTGTTTATTGGAGAAACTATTAGTATTTGAAAAGCAGATGTTCTTTCTGATAGTTTCTCCTGCATTGTAGGCGGCTCATTCATAAATGTGGCAGCGCTGGACCATGGGCCTGTGTAGGTTGGGAACCAAAGACTGATTTGTCTAAGCAGGACTGTGCTTTGCTTTCCCACTGAACTGAAGCAGAGACAACCTATAGCTGCAATTAATGTCAAAACATGTAATTGTGTTGACCATTAGCTGTGGGTCAGGACCAAGAAGGAACCAAAACTGGATTCGGATTTTATGGATAAGTCACTAGGATGCCCAAGCAGTAAGTTCTTTTTTGGGCCAGTTCTTTCTTGAGAAGTTTGTTTTGGCTCGCTAGAATGTTTTAAGAGTATTAGCAAAAGGTGTGATGTGTTCTGACAAATGTGTATAAAGTACTTAATTAGGCTTTGCAGGGGTCTTCTTACAGGGAACCTGTTTTAAAGCTAATGATGCTTATTGGCAAGGATTATCACTTGTTAGGGATAGAGAACATTTACCTAGGTTGTTTTTTGAGTGATTTAATGGTGTTTAGTTTCCTGGTGCTTTATCAGTCTTGTGTTAGTTCTGGTAATTTCTTTATGTGGCTTTTCAATCTTCTTCCTCCTTTAAAATAAATTTTAAAAAAATACATCTGGAGTTTTTTGTATTGCCTCACTCTTCATTCTCCTCCCTGTAGTATTTTTTTTTATATCTGTTGTGTTGTCTCACAGGGCATTTTTGTTGTCTCGCGGAGAGCAGGAACTTCACTCTGCTTAGGGACTGATTCTGTAACTACTCACGCTAGTGGGAATCATACCACTCACTGCATTAGAGGCAAAATTGAACCTCCAGAGCCAGTAAATATTTCTTGCCACTTTTTTTTTTTGCTGGAGATGTGGGGTGGGGTAGCTGTGATTCTTGACATTGCACTTTTCTGGGCAGTTTCCTGGCACCCCATATCAGGTGTGTGCTATTATCCAACCACTGCAAATTGTGTTTCGGTTGAAGGAGAGTTTGTTTTGGGTTTTTTTTTTGTGAATTTTGGTCAAAACTGAGCCTGAGAATTAGTCTGTTGTACTTCCTTGTCCATTACTAAGTCATGGCAGTTAGCATGCACAGCGCGAGGGGAAGAACTGTTGCTTCTTCCCTGCAGTGCACATCGGCATCAAGTTCTGCTTAGCACTTCTCTGATGCTTTTATATCAAAAGCCGCTCGTTTTATTCAGGACAACACTTTAACCACATGGTTAAGCCTGCTTGGTTTTAGTCAATGAGTTCTGAATGAAGATACTTCTTTTTAACAGACCCCAAGTTCCAATTGAATTGTTTTGTGTCTGTCCACTCTTCGCTGGTTTCTTGTTTTATCTTGCAGACCAACGTGTTAGTGAGTTGTTATTCTGACTAGTTGCGTGGGCTAGTGCAGTAACAGGGACTCATTTTCTGATGAAAAGAAATGATATTTGGGGTCTAACTGCTTAACATTAATATGGTGTCAGGTTCAGTATGTGGAATAAACCTTCTGTTTGTGCATCAAAATAATTTAGACAGCATTGGTAGAGGTTTTAGATTTTGAGTTTTTCTTGCTGTGGGTTTTTTGGGTTTTTTTTTACGATTTGTGGATCACCTGCAAATGTCCCAGCTAGGGCAGACACCCCTTTAAGACTTTAAGTCATGCTCACAAGAGCCTTTTATTTCCTTAGTTTTCAAGAAGTGGCATTCTGGAGGACTAGTGGTTTTCAATATCGCTTGTTTGTTTTATCAGCCTTCATTTCTCAAAATGTAGAATAATGTTCCTGTAAATCGTGTTTATTTTTGTTACTGATAATCTGAAGCTTTTTGGTGACTCTTTATGATGATCTAAATCTTCAAGCTTTGGGGTTGGTTGTGGTTTTTGGTGTGTTTTGGGTTTTTTTTGCAACCTAATCACCAATGAGACAACTCCTTTTACATACATATATTAGAGACAACCTCATTACTTTTTACATGCTTTAAACAATTCTTTCTTTAATTTGAATTGATTTTAGTGCTGTTTTTCATGCAAGTGACAGGACTGGAGGAAATGGCTCTGAGTTATGCTAGTGGAGGTTTAGGCTGGATATTAGGAGGAAGTTCTTCACTGAAAGGGTCTTTGGGCATTGGAACAGCCTGCCCAGGGCAGTGGTGGATTCACCATCCCTGGAGATACTTAAACACCCTGTTGATCTGGTGCTTAGGGACATGGTTTAGTGGTGACCTGGCAGCGCTAGGCTAGTGGTTGAACTCAATGATCTTAAAGGTCTCTTCCAATCAGAGATTCTGTGATCTCTTCGGAGGTGGAGTGATGCCTGTATTTAATGCTTATTTCTAGGCTGACACTTGTAGCAGTGTAGTAGTTTGCCTACAACTATTGTTTTTTCTCTTTCCCTTTTTTTTCTTTTTTTCATGTTTTTATTTTCCCCACTATGACATATATAGCATTAGGTGCCAGATCGCTGAAAAACAGAGCAATATGCTCTACAGACAGCAGTGTTTTATTTATTGAGCTGTTGTTTTGCAGAAACTGCCATTCGTTTATGGAACGACCTGAGAAGTACCATAGAGCTGTGTTTAACTGTTTCAGAAGCTGGGTAATAAGATTTCTTAGTGTCTGTTATTTTCAGAGATTAAAAAAAAAAGAAAAAAAAAAAAGCAGCAGCTGCTCCTGGAGCTGTAACAGTCTTCCAATTTAGGTAAAACTTGGTCTTCTGCACAAAAAGGCAGGTCACTTTGGAGCTGACCTTGCTAGATTCTGCATGTGGTATCCTACTGCCAATCCTTCTGGTCTTCTCTTGCAGGAGCTCAGTGGAGGTGATCATGAGACCTCATCCTGCTTTAGAAAACTAGTGCTTCAGCTGATGGGTGTGAAACCTGGCTCCCTTACAGTCAGTGACAAAGTTCCCAATGATTTTGGTATAACTAGAATTTCTCATTTTAATAGAGCTGTGAGTCATCTCCCACCCCGTTCTCCCTTACCAGTATCTGTCATATCCCTCATGCAGCCTTCCAGGCAGTTTGATTTTTGAACGAATTCTTGTTGCAGTGCCAGCTTGAACTGTACTTTCTTTGTGAATTGCATTTTGGCTGCAAGAAAACCCAATGCCATATTAAGTCTCCTGTTCTACATATCGCCGACAATAAAGTCACTTCTCTCTGAAATATCTCTTCCTAACCCTGTTTGATCTGAGATGATAAAAAAGTATGTTTTGCTTATTAAGTAGGTAGCACTGTGTGTGTAGGCCATCTCATTGCTGCTCCTGCAGAATCAGTCGCTTCCTCCTTCAGTCTAGTTTTGCACATGTCATCACCCCCAAAAGCTGATGGAGCAGCAAGTGATATGATTCCTTCTTATGGCAGCCCTACAGCTGAGCTAATTCACGTTGCATGTAGATTGGTCTTCATGAAAACAAAATAGGGTCAATAGCAAGATGGTTGTTTTGGGAGCTGGTGGTACCTTGGCAACTTGTGAAGAAGCTGAGCTCACGTTTCCATTGTCCCCCCATGAGTCTGCACAAGTTACTTGACATAGATGTGTCATGATACAGATAAATGCTGAGAGGTATTTTTGAAAAACACATCGGTATGTAAATGTTTTTGTCAAAGACAAATGAGATAACTCACCCTGTGTCTGTCAAACCAGAGTATTAATTCTAATCACAAAAAGAGTGCCATGAAGTCTCATGGTTGCGTTGTCAGACTTGCTTGCATGTTAGGTCCAAATGTAGATGCAAGACTTTGTTACAGGTGTCTCTTACCTACCAGAAATCATGATATTGAATATATGTAGCAACTGCCTCATCAGCTCTTGGTATTGGTTTGTTTTAAAGTGACAGCTGTAAAGCTGGATGTGACTATACTGGAGAGATGGGTCAGTAGGAATCAATACGTTACTGTAATACCAACTGCAAGTGAAATGTGTGTTTCTCTTAGGAGGTTCTAATTTGTGTCATGGTGTACTTTTTGTAATGTGTGTATGTGTAGTTTTAGCTGAGTTTCTGAAAGAGGATGGTTTTAAGGTTTTTTTTAGAGATGCTACAAATGAAATGAAGCAGATAGGGGAAATGGCTATTTCTGACAAGTACAGCATAACTCGGACACCATGTGATTAGTGCCAAAGATGAGTGATGTTACATATACACTTACAATTTTTTTTTGCTTTAAAAGGCTTTGGATTGGGATGTAGCTTTGCATACCAGCTCACTGCAATGAAAAAGGTAATATGAATCAAATTGCAAAACAACTGATTTGCAAACCAAACATATTTGTATTTTTGTACACTACTTTTGTTTCATGCAGATAATGAACCATTCTTGTTACCATAACCAGTATGATGTGGGCTTCTGTTGGGTATGGTGGAGAATGAGTGCTCACTTTTTTTTTATTTAAAATTTGAGCAGTGGTTGGAATGATAGGGGTGGTTCTTCCTGCAGCAGCAGAGGTGTAATTCAGCAGTTGAATTCTTGGAAAGAGCCGTTTCTAGGGAAAGATACTCTTCAGCTTCTGTTATCATTCAGTCTGTTGTGAACTAGGAGTAAATCATAGAATCATAGAGTGGTTTGAGTTGAAAGGAACCTTAAAGATCATCTGGTTTCAACCTCCTGCCATGGGCAGAGACACTTCCCACTAGACCAGGTTGCTCAAAGCCCCGTCCAACCTGGCCTTGAACACTTCCAGGGAGGGAGCTGCCACAGCTTCTTTGGGCAACCTGTTACAGTGTCTCACCACCCTCACAGTAAAGAATTTCTTCCTTTACACCTTGTCCTGTCATTTCGCTCTCTGATAAAAGACCCTTCCCTTCTTTCCTGTAGAACCCTCTTCAGGTACTGGAAGGTTGCTGTAAGGTCTCCCCGGAGTCTTCTCTTCTCCAGGCTGAACAACCACAACTCTCTCAGCCTCTGCTCACAGAGGAATTGTTCCAGGCCCCTGATCATCTTTGTGGCCTCTGGACCCACTCCACCAGCTCCATATCTTTCTTATACTAGGGGCCCCAAAGCTGAACACAGTACTATGGGTGGGGTCTCACTAGAGCAGAGAAGAGGGTGAGAATCACATCCTTCAGCCTGACAGACACACTTCCTTTGATGCAACCCAGGATGCAGTTAGGTTTCTGGGCTGCAAGCACGCTTTGCTGGCTCACGTTGAGTTTTTTATCCACCAGTACCCCCAAGTTTTTCTCTGCAGGGCTCCACTCAACCCACTCGTTGCCCAGCCTGCATTTATCCTTGGGATTGCTCTGGCCCATGCATGTGATTCTGGATACCAGAGGTCAGGCTTCCTGGTTTTAGTTTGTTCCTGCAGGAATAATAGGAGTCACCTGCAGAAAGGGATGAATGCCAGCTGGAATCATCCTCATGAAATGAATGCGCTTCTGATGAAAATCCATCTGTGCTCAACACGAATTAACGTGCTTTATGCTCAGCTGTAATGCTGCCATAAGATTCCTTGAAGGAGGTTTATAAATCTTCTAAAGCCACCTTTCAGCATTCAATTCCTTATGTAATTAATTTATTCTAGTGTGTGTAAGCATCTGTTATAAGCTTATAGTGGAATCTTATCAAATGAATAGTGACAGTGCTCAGTTGTTAAAGCCTCGGAGCAACCAAAAAGGAAGAGACATTGATGGAGGAATGCTGGGGATGGAGGTAGCTGGTAAAAACTGTTGCCATTGGTAACCTATTCACGCTGGTATAAGCTTGAGAGTAGCTTTGTTTGGACTGATAAATACATACAATATTAATAAATCCTTTCATCTGTGCTTTTCCAAGCACTGAATCAAGATAGGTAAGTTACAGTTCCTGTTTTAGAGAGAGGAATATACCAACTGAGCCAAGTTATTTGTATGGGACTGAAGTTTCAAAGCAGAAACTCCCCTTCTGCCTCTTAAGTAATTTGATCTGGTGTTTGATCAAAAAATTATCCTGCTTTGATAACAGCAGGTGTATTGTCAGAACACAAAGGTAGCCAGCCTCTCAACAAATAGACCAGGCATCTGAAACCTTAGTTTGCTCTTGTCAGATAAGATGAGCGCTCTGCCTGGATGCGTCCGCGTGGATATCCTCACGCTGTTTTACCATATGCCTCAGCGCTGGCAGAGCTCTCTTTTGAAGGAGACTTTTCCTGCCTTGGGAAAGGTCTTGCTTTGTGTTGAGACTTCACTGAACTAGTTGAAAGGGTGGGGGGATGTTGCATGTGCGTGGTACAGTTTCCTAGCAAAAAGATACTTAACACCGCATTAAGGCCAAATAGGCTGAATCAGATGCTTACTGAATCAGACTTACTGGTTACTATTTTTTCTACTGGAGAAGGCTATGGGGGCTCTAGCTCATCACTAGAGTGTGTGATGTGAGATAAAATGGCACAGTTTCCGTCTTCATATCCTGCTATGATAAAATAGATTGAACCATTGATCCTGGAAGCTTGGGGTATGTCAGGGGACTTGTGTAATTCCTATTATCTTTCTGGTTTCTAAATCTGTTGAACAGATGTTTGAATTCGCTGATTTTTATTTGAAATTCCACTCTGAACATGAGTACAAAATGTGGTGTATTTTGAGTGATCAGTTGCATGGTGGCATCCAGGACCCATCATTTATCTGAACCCTCCCTTCTGGGGGTGTGTTGTAACCAAAAAAGAACTTACCTTCCTAGTGAAGTAATTTATCATTTTTCAATTAAATAAAATCATAGCTGTAGATATGCTTACCATCAAACTAAGCCTTCACCTGTCTGATTTGTTCCAGCTGCTATCTGGGAGCAGGCTGGGGAAGCAAGAGGTGGAAGGAGGTCTCACGCTGCTCAGAAAACAGAAGCTTATTCTCAGCGTAGGCTGACAAGTAGCCAGTTTGCATAATGCTGTTTTTTTCGTGACCACTGCTTCGTGGCTCTTTATTTGTGAGGTGAGGAAGCTCTGCTGGCTTCCGTATTCCTAAAGAGTTTCTCTTCTGGTTATTCCTGGATAACTAAGATATGGGTGGCAAGTGATGTATGCCTGGGGCTTTCTGTAGATGATGAAAAACATATTCAGGAAGTGTTTCTGGATGGCACAAGGTTTGTGTACATCATTATTTTGTCAGAGTGATGCTATTATCTGATAATGATAAAGCTTTTCCAGGAAAGGAAGAAGTTTTGTGTTTATTTTTCTCTAGCTCTGTAGTAGATAAATTGTGCTATAAATAAACCTAGTCCTTAAGTTCTATTTAAATATATAAAGTAGTTTTAAATAAATGTATTAGTAAGTAAAGCTGATCAGTAAGTGATACTATTTAATTTTAAACAAACGAACATTTCTTGGTTGTTGTTCTTGATGCTCCCACTCAAATGTAGAATCATCCTGTGAAGGGACTTAATGAATATTCTTTCTCATGGAAGTTAATAGGGCAGTAAATTCTAATTAATTGACTATTCCTGTGTTCTGTAGGCTTAAGGGAGTTATCAGTAATGTATCTTCCCATACAGTATGCTTAGTGAGAGAGAAATATTGACAAGAGTAAAGTATCCTCTTTTATATTTAATATAAAACATCTATGTAAACTTTTCTTGGTTAAAAGTGAAAGCAAGCAATGTGTAAAATCAAAGATTGGTTTCTTCATTTTCATGCATGAGCTCCAGCTGCAGAGCTTCTTTTAGTCTCCCTCCTTGTGTCTAGCTCTTTCTTTTGGGTAGTTTTCTTTAATCACAGAATCACAGAATGTTAAAGGTTGGAAGGAACCTCAAAGATCATCTAGTCCAACCCCCCTGCCAGAGCAGGATCACCTACAGTAGAGCGCACAGGAACGCGTCCAGGTGGGTTTTGAATGTCTCAAGAGAAGGAGATTCCACAACCTCCCTGGGCAGCCTGTTCCAGTGCTTGGTCACCCTCACAGTAAAAAAGTTTTTCCTCATATTTTTCTGGAACCTCCTGTGTTCCAGCTTCCACCCATTGCCCCTTGTCTTGTCAGTGGACACCGCTGAAAAGAGCCTGGCTCCATCCTCCTGACATTCCCCCTTGACATATTTATAAACATGAATGAGGTCACCCCTCAGCCTCCTCTTCTCCAAGCTAAAGAGATCCAGCTCCTTCAGCCTTTCCTCGTAAGGGAGATGCTCCACTCCTTTCACCATCTTTGTGGCTCTAATAGGTCACTGCATTTAGCAACCTCCTCTCATGATAAAGCATGTCAATCCTAATATTGTTTTTCAGAGAAGAGAGAGCAAGAAACAGGAGGAGGGACATTTAGATGACTTGACTTCTGTGTGACAGTCACAAATCGGGACATCAAAAAAGTCTTAGATTTAAGAAGACAATGTGAACACATCATGGATGATGTGACTGAGCACATCGTTGAAGATGATGTCTTGACTTTGACTTGATTGTCTCCGATATGAACAATTATATTCCTTTAGATGTTTCCTGCTCCACAGGAGCCACAAAGGCTGTGCAGGGACCTTGTGATGAGAGCAAGCACCTGTCACATGGGGCTTGTGGCTTCACTGTGCTGTGTTTGTCCACAGCCTGATCTTGCTACCTGGACCTTGAAGGGTTTGCTTCTATTCATCTTTTACTCAGCTGAGAGAAGTTTTGCTTACCGTTATTAAGAGCCTCTGATAAACAGCAATATGTAATTTCATATTGTCACACTGTCCATTGCTGCTCTTCACGTGACTTTACAGCATCCCCAGATAATTTTTTTTTGTAATCTAGATACTAGTAACTTACTCTAATATGTAATCAGAATGCATTACAGGGGACATACTCAAGATGAACCACCATGACACTGCTGATTCCTGTATGTAGTATTTATTCCCTGGTTATTTTTTTGCCTCTTAGTTTTGGTTTTTTCCCCATAGAAGAAAATGGAGCAGACAATGCATTTTTGGAGTCTTTCTTTTCACTCACCCCTCTCTCTTGTGTTCAGGTCAGTGCTCGCTTCTCAAAACGGATCCAGGCAAAAATCAAGGACCTTCTGCAACAAATGGAGGAAGGGCTGAAGACAGCTGATCCACATGATTGCTCTGCCTATACTGGCTGGACTGGTGAGGAAGCTGGAATTTGAATGAAATGTGTTTTGTTAAATGATGTGACTGGGTTTATTCACCCCATTGTGACATAGATTTTGAACGACAGAAATACTCTTATACAGGCGTTTGTGTTAGTTGTTTTTTTTTAATCTCTGGACTCTTAGTCACTGCTGTCTGGAATGACTTCCATTGACTTCAGCAGACAATTACAGAGAGGTGATTGACTTTTGTATATGGAGACCTTTGTTTTACACAAGGAGTAGATTTTTCTAAGGCTCTCCTTTTTTTCAACTTCCCTCTTATTTCTTTTTCTTGAAATGAGCTATTGGTAGCAACATATTTGAATCATTGCAGGGGAGTGGGTAGGTGGAGGGAGGTGTTCTGTGCCTGGGAGCTTGCAGGCTTTAAATCTGGACTATGGACAGTTTGGCTGCATTTGTTCTGTCCCTACAGAGATGGTAAAGTGAATGCATGAGGAGGAGGAGTAAGGAGGTGGGGCTGCAAGATTGTGAAGTTCATCAAGAAAAACAGGGACATGCAAGCACTGTTTATTGCTGGGCACCATCATTCATTTAGCGTTGTATCACTGATGCTGTCCCAACATGAATGAGCCCTCCTGATCCTTAGGCAGAGCCTGCAGTTGTCCAGCTCAGTGGGGCCACTGATCTTCAAGGTGTCAAAAAGCTTTTCCAGCTCAGCCTCTTAAGTACCACTTTGCTATTATGATGGCACATTCTATTCCTGCTGTGTCTGGCTCATGCTTCAGGTATACTTGTGCTTTTAGCACAGGATGTTTGAAATGTGCCCTAAGGAAATCTGTTTTGTTTTTTTTTTTTTTATCTTCTTTTATCTTTGTGAGAGGGAGCAGCTTGGAAAAACTCTCCAGGCTTTGCATGTGCTCAGGCTTAGTTCTGGCAATGAAGGGGTAAAATGTCCTTGCTTTCTTCTTGCTGTTTTGCCACAGATGGTGCTGTGGGTGGATGGGTGGGGAAGTTTTGGACAACTCAGACTTAAATAGTGGATATGTTTCAAGGTCTGAAAGTGAGTGGCTGCTAAGTGAGTGCAGATGATCTCCAGTGGTGGGCTTTCTCGTGCTGTCATTACAAGGTGGCTCCCAGCGAGCTGTGTTTTGACACTGTGACTGACAGCTGAAGTTATGGCTGATAAACCCAGGCATGCTGAAAATGAGTCATAAGCTAAAAGTAACACAGCCATCATTAGCTGAAGCAAGTAGATGAACAAGTGACGCAGTCCGAGAATGGGATTTTTCCATCTTGCAGAAGGATTGCCAACTATGTATATTCCAAGTTGTTAAACTTCTTTTCGAGGGTCCTGTGCAAATTACTCTGATTAAAAAATATTCAGATGAGCTGGCTTTTAAAATACGTAGTGCAAAATACCTTCTCCCCCAAACTTGCTCCTTGCAGCACTTTGTTAGTGTGCAAAGCAGAAAGTAAAAGCAATAACATCTTTAAATCCTGGACCATGTACTGTTGACATGTAACAATCATAGGACTTATGTCAAGAGTCCATCTTGCTTATACAAGTAGTCTTCACATATGCTGGACATCTTGGAGGAGTCATTTTAAGGGTGTTGCACAAGGAAAGGTTGGATGATCTGGGCCTTGTGGCTACTTCTGTGATTGTCCTTTGATTGAGCCCAGGTATCTACATGTTTGTTGCAACAGAAAAAAAGGGTTACAGAAATCGCAGTAAATAGCCCACAAGTTCCCATGCCAGTGAGTTGGGCTAACCAAGCTCTGCAGCTCTCCTCTTGGACCCGTCTAGAAAAGCCAGTTCAAAGCTAGGCTGGAGAATGTCTGAGGATGCACCGACACTCTTGTGGTGCTGCTATTCTTGTACTCCTCAGGTAGCTTCTCTGTGGAGCTGAGCGGGCTTTGTGTGCGCTCTGCTTGAGTGTGACTCAGGAGAGTGCTTTCCCCGTTCAGAAATGAGCTTGAGATGCAGCAAGATCTGGAGGAAAGTGTTCTGCTTCTGCACATGTGCTTGCAATTGGCAAATAAACGTATGCTTAAATGGATTTGTGTCACTTTCTTCAGTCTAACATTATTACAAATTTTAAGATTTGGTTTTAATGGAAACTGTGTAATGAGTTTGATGTGAAGCTTGATATTGCCTTTGGCATTCTCCAAGGACTTGTTTGCTTTCTGACTTTTACAAACCAGCTTAACTTGTAGAAGCTCATAATCTTTTTGTGAAATGCATTTAAGAGTTATAAAGAGCTTGGCAAGTTCAATCCAAAAATTCATGAAAGTTCCTTTTACAAACTAAGTGGGATCACTTCTTCCTTATAACAGACGAATACTGTGCAGTCGGTGTATTTGGTCATACACATGCTTGTTAGCCCAAGTTTTCAAGTCTTCAGTGATTTCTTCACCAAACTTTGGTGCCTGTGTCATGGATTTTCTTCAGTCTCTGCAAATTGGGAGTCTACTGTTGGGCTTCAGTCTAATACTTTTTAATTATTATTATTTCTGTTACAATCCAAATTGAATTGTAATCAAAATAGATGGCTTGATTGCACAAGCTAGGAACCTGGCATGTTTTAATTCCTCAAATTAAAATTTTGCATCTGAGTTACTGGTTCAGAGGCACCAAAGAAGAGAATGTGATAACATTAGAAGGAAACGTAAAATAACTGATCTTTTGTTCGTATTTTTCTTCATGACCTTCACAATCTTGCAGGTATTGCCCTCTTATATCTGCAGCTGTACCGCGTCACGAAAAACCAGAGCCATTTGCAGCGATCTCTTGATTATGTGAAGAGAATCCTTCGCAATCTGAATGGCAGAAGAGTTACTTTCCTCTGTGGTGATGCTGGGCCACTGGCAGTGGGTGCAGTGGTTTATCACAAGCTGAAAAATGACAGTGAATCTAAAGAATGTGTTGCAAAGTAAGTGGTTGATGGTGGAAAACCTCTGCCCTTGATTTGTAGAGAGCACTGGTTTGGTAACATTAGCAAATGGAGATTTGGAGGACAGGGTTAAAAAATGGAGACTCTTTCTCCCACCAATACGTTTTCAGTAGAAGAATTCAGAACAGGCTTTATCTGTATTAAAGCTGGCTTACACTTGGTTCATGTGTAGTGGTTTATCTTGAGTCCTCTGTCGCTGTAAGGACAGGATGTCCTGGGTGTATCTGTAGTGCATACACGTTTTGATTTTGTCACACTGAAGTGACATTTAACAAAAGCTGCACGCTTGTCATAGGCAGTGTGTAGTGATGTATGTGATGTGATGTATGTGATGCTTGCTGTAAAGAGTGGATGTTAACTCTAGATTCGTTACAAAACACATACAGTGCAGGGGTCTGGAAACAGCCGGCCAGGAACGCAACAAAGATTTAATAAAACAAAGAGGAAGTATTTTCTGGACCGTCAAAACCAAGGGCTTTAGTTAGGTCAGAGCATAGGAAGTACTCTGAAAAAATTTCACCCCCTCTTCAAAGTAATGTAAATGTAACGTATATCTTGAGAAATCCCATTTAGATGTAGAGCTTCCTCAGAGAAGTGGCTCAGAGCTGATGGCTGTCCCAGCGAGGGCTGGAAGCACGGGACCCCTGTGGGGTTTGCTTTTGGCATCAGCAATCCACCTGCTCACGATCCAGCAGCATACCTTAGGCTGTCAGAATTTGAAGGCTTAACCTTACATCCCCATCTCCGTTCTGGTTTATATTTGGAAATACAGTTGATTTTTTTTTTTTAATTTTTTTAATAATCTAGAATTCTAGTGCAGTTAATGTCTGTTGCTATTACTGAATGAATAATTCAGTTTTGAAATGGGTGGTAGGTTTGGGGTTTTGTGCTTTTTAGAAGTGGCAGTAAACTTATGCCCAAGTTTGGATGCAGCTAGGAGAGCAGCAGTGCTGTAAGGTCTGAAGCACAAGTATAGCAAAGTGAGATTAGCAATAAATCTTTTGGTCTCACCTCTCCTTGGAAAGTCATTTCTAGGAGGACTGAAAAAAAGGTTAGTTTGATTCTCTTCTTCCTTTTTTGTTTGCATATATATCCATAACACCAGCTGAGTGGTACACCACAGATGTCAAAATGTAATCTATGATTTTTTTTTATTTTTATGTTTTTTACCTTGTAGCTGTCCAGTTGCACAATATGAATAATAAAACTCAAGAGTGGACAGTGTGAAAGAAAATACTTTAAGTCTAGGTCCAAAGCATAGTTACAAAGAAGAAAAAAAGCAATATAAAACTCTTGTAGTTTGTTGGGTTTTTTTGT
This sequence comes from Trogon surrucura, assembly GCA_020746105.1. NCBI lineage: Eukaryota > Metazoa > Chordata > Aves > Trogoniformes > Trogonidae > Trogon > Trogon surrucura. The sequence continues at coordinate 22,363,908 of CM036622.1, read as the reverse complement.
GTGGCTTTTCCCTAGTATCTTTAAGCCATGCCATCGTAAACAAGCTGTTGGGGTCAGTGTTTTTGCTCCAACATGATGTCAGTGCTAACATTTCTGTTGAGTAATAGTAGCTGGGGGGATCTGGGAATTGAATTTAGTCTTAATCCAGATATTCTTGCCCTCTCCCCCAATTTAAATTGTGATCATCTCCATAGTTCTAATTGCCAATTTAATCACAAAAGATAGGAAGAGACAGGGAGGGACCAGCCAGGAGAACAGAGCTCTCCTCCACCTCAATGAAGATGCAGACTAGTGGAGTGATAGCAGGGAGTCTCTGGCACAAATGAGATTTGCAGTGGTCAGCCCAAGGCTTTTTCTCCGTTCCTAAAGGCAAGCAAAACACTTGTGCGTAACAGCAGTGCCCATTTCAAAACTGAGCTGCTAAACATGTGAGACAATGTGTTGTCTACGGAGGGGGAGTGCTGAATGGTGGTATTGTTGAGTTGGGGTTTTGTGGGTTTTTTGGTTTGGTTTTGGTTTTTCCCTTTTCCCAAAGGCTCAAGGAGGTTTTCCTATTTCTTGGAGTAGCTCTCCAGCCTTCTGAACCCTCACACGGCACCCATGCATCTGTTTCTGTCTGCACAAAGACCTGATAGCTGCACTGATACCTGGCTCTGAGCTGCCTGTGTTGGGGGTGGCATACAGAGCTCTTATGGGCAAACCTTCTTGGAGGTGACTGAAGTGAGGCAGCAGGGGTTTGACCGATGGCTTAGAAAATATCTAGTCCAGTATAGTCTCTGGAGAAGATGCTCGCGCTCTCCCCACCTTCTTTGTCTGATGCAGGTTGTTGCAGCTCCAAAGGACAGTCATAAGCCCAGATGCTGAGCTTCCAGATGAGCTACTTTATGGCAGAGCAGGTTACCTGTATGCCTTGCTGTATCTGAATACTGAAATTGGTCCAGACACTGTCCCACAGTCTTTTGTCAAAGAGGTAAGATGCTTTTTTTCTCTCCAGTGCCACAGCATCAGTGAGGTTGAACTGAAATCCCCCCTTCACATAATCCAAGGGATTAAGAGAGGGATGCTGGAGAGGAGAGGGACCTAGAACTGGGAACTCGGTCACATCCGTCCCTCCAATCTCTTCTCCCTTTTCCCTGCTGCCCACCAGGAACTGAGTGAGGCAAGTGTGAGTGGGTCCATGGTCAGCCATGGAAATAGTTCCAATATGTAACTAGCTTGGGAACATTTGAGGATGAGAAATTGGTTCAAAAAACCTGAAGGCAGAAGTGCAGAAGTCTTTTAAGTGAAAAGGAGGAGAACTCAGTGTGGGGAAGATGCACAGGTATTCTGCAAATACTAGAACCAGAGAAGGCAGGTCTGGAAAAAAATGGTTGGAAATACTTATATGTTAAATTTCTACTCTTATATTAAATTTCTACTCTTAGAAATGTGATCCATCATTTAGGAAAAATTCCATTTCTATCTTAATACTGAAGTCCAAATGAATTGAATATTGTCATCTTACTGCTATTTATTGTGGTTTTAATCACAACAAAGCAAAACCCTCTGAGTCAATGCAAGCAAGACAGATAGAAGGGATATGTTCTCCTTCTTAGGTAATAGATGCTATTATTGAATCGGGTAAAAACTTTTCGAAGGAAGAGCGGAAGACAGACCGTTGTCCTCTGTTGTACCAGTGGCACAGGAAGCAATACGTTGGAGCAGCCCACGGAGTGGCTGGGATCTATTACATGCTCATGCAGGTAAGAGCATCTTCTGTGGGCTGGAATGAAACACCAGTGATGTCTCGTTTTGCGCTGGAGGATCTTACTTCCAGCTTTCATGCACATGCACTGTTGTTCTAGGTCAGGGTCTCACAATTTGGAGTTAGGCTCTGCAGCACAGAACTGTGCAGAGGGGCTAGCTCGGGCCCTGGTAGCAGGAGAAAACTGGCTCAGGTATCCTCACACTGAAGTGAATTAACCCTTGAGTTGTCGAAAGCACCAGGGTTCCAGGAGTTGAAGTTTCATATCCTCAGCAGAGACGGTAAGGTGCCTTCCCTCATCCTCATACCTACTACTTTTGGTGCCTGCAGCTAGACTGCCTAAATATTCACTTACCATCCATCACTCTTCACTTTTGTGCTATTTTTAAAAGAACGCACCACTGGTGTGCCTCATGCCCTCCACACCCTTCCTCTCTTCTCCAGTGACTTTTTTCTTTTCCCCAAAATGTCCTGAAGCTTTTGGAAGACTATCCTTAATGACACATTACTCTTCAGTATGCTTTTTATTTGTTAGATGTTCGTCCTCTTCCTTGTTCCTCCTATCTCTCCTCAGAAAATTGGATGTTCCTTAGTGTATTTGTGACCCCTGCTACCCAGCTTCTGTTGTCCTGGGTGAGACTTCTCTCTTCTGTGTATCTCCTCTTCCCCGCACATAAAAGCATTCCCTCCTGCCCTGAGATTTTCCAACAGGATTATGATTTTTTTTTTTTAAAAAACCATGTATATCTTATTTCTGTTGTACAAGCTGGAAAAAGAACCTTAAGATTCATTATAGAAGGTGGCCATAGAGCTGCAAATTTGGTTGTACCTTTTACTTGTTCTTAAAGGTGCTGCCAGTCTGTGCATCTTTGTAAATGTTCATTTTCTTACCGGCTCATGCAGAATGACTTTCGTTCGGGCAACTGGAACGATTGTACATCCTCACTGCCTGAAGCTGCATACAAACGTTCACTGCAGAAGTGACTGAGCTGGTATTTGGTGTTGCTGCTGTTCAGCTGTTCCTCATTTGCCAAAGATGCTGTGACTTCTCCCCGTCTGTTTCAGATTAGCTCACACTACTTCCACTAGTAGCTCAGGCTGAAGTGACTGACTCTGCTGTGGAAGTGGCTCCTGCTCTGCTGCCTGGGGGCATGTCTTAGGCTTGCACTGGGGGCTCAAGCTGCTCTGATTTACTGTACCCTTATCTTCACTCCTTGCTTTCTTCAGCAAGGTGGTCCACCCCGTTCTGGCTCCTTCATCTTTCTGGCTTCCGTTTTTCCTTTTATGGCTCTGCTAGATTTTCTGAGAAACATCCATTCCTTTAAAGAAACCTCTTTGAAGGCTCCATCCTTCATTTACTATTCAAGGCTGATAGCAGAAATAATTGCTGTGCTTTTTGATTTAAGCAGAATCTACTCTGTCTACATGCTAACATCATAACTATGTTTTTCTTTATGTATAATTGCTGCTTTTAAGATTTACCACAAAGCCATTGTTTGTGCAGCATTAGATTACTGTCTTTTCACTGTACATTAAATATTGTGAGTCACTCAGAGTTGAGTCACCCACTGCAGAAAAAGATGGCATGTCGGAGTCTATCCTTTCCCTGTCCCTCCCACGCCAAATGAGGAGAATTTTTTCTGTGTTTTCAGCAAAGAATTCAGGAAATGGTTTGTAGAGTGGTTGGTTGATAGTAAAAAAAGGGTGTCCAACACAGCACCTGAGATGTGAAGGTCACTGATCACCATTTCTGTACAACACCTTGCACTGCTCAAGACTGAAGGCATTTATTGCAAGTGCCTGTCCTCTTTACCTTCTGCAAAAAGGGTGCAGTGTAAAATCAGGGTCGCAAAACAAAAGTGCCCCCAGTTTCCCTACCCCACAGGTTGGTGTCTAAGTGAGGGGTTGATCGGTTATGGAGTGTTCTTCACAATTAGCTGATCTGTATTCAGCTGTATTTCTGATGAGCTGCGTGAAGGTTTCTGTTCCACTCAGAAAAGTGCAGAGAAGGAATTTGCTTGAGGAACCTGGTAGATGGAAGTCTGACAGAGCTTTCCTGGCTGAGGTGAAAGAGAGGCTTTTGGGGTTTTTTAGGTTACTGAAAATACAGCTATTGAAATTATTCCTTTGTCTGTAAGACTGTCAGTTGTAGCATTGTGCTCACCTATTGAATACAAACATGCTGGAACTGGTAGGAAACAGTGAAATTGTATGACATTAAGTGAGCAACAAAGACAAGTTATTTAGAAAAAAAAATTAACTCGGTTATTAGGTTCCTGTAGTCTCCAATTTCTGCAGTTGTTCCCACAGCTTGTAGAAATTCCAGAAACCATGTAGGGTGTGTAAAAATAGAGAACTCTGTTACAAAAATACTGTAAGATGGGCTGGCAGAGGAAGGAATGCCAACAAAGAACAACTGCAAACCCAACAAATACTTGGCTTCTAAACCTTTGCTTACAAGGAGCATGCAGGTTGATGGATCTATTCTTGTGGCAAGGATGTAAGCTAGATAGAAGAAATGAGAAAGATGAGTTTGTAGTAGGAAGATGCTTAGCTACCTGGAGAGGTAGCTGTTGCTTCTGAAAGTGGAAATGCAGATTTATAGCCCATAGCTTCAGGGAGTTTTGTTGATGATGGAAAGCTTTAACCTTCATAAACATTTGCCGGATACGCCACTACATACACTCCTCTTCATTTTTTGGGAAATAGTTAACACAGAAAAACCGGTCCTACTTTTAAAACAAAACATGTAACCCATTTTGTTTTAAGCATGTGTTATGAGCAGTGTGGCTATAAAACCGCCCTTGTCCTTTAAGTGTTTCTCTATTTTATGGTATAAAGAGAGGCCTGGGAGTCTTGGAATCCATATTCTGTTCTCGGATCTTCCATAGTCTTTCTGTGTCACCTCCAGTTAGACAAGTAATAACTTGGCGCCCCAATTTCTTCCTCTCTACAGTAGCTGTAAAAATGCTCTTCACAAGGATATTGCAAGCAGACATTAATTAAACCTGTGTGAAATGATTCGAAGTATTTGGGTCAAGGGCACGTATGGAGAATACTTGAAATAGACCATAGAATGAAGGACTGATGCACCATTTGTTGCTACTTCTGTTTATGGGTTTGGTGATGTTTTTTAAAATATTGTCTTTAGCCAGTTGCAAATGTGGACCAGGAGACGCTGACGGAGCTGGTGAAGCCAAGCATTGACTATGTGCGTCATAAAAAATTCCGATCTGGGAACTATCCATCGTCCCTGAGCAATGAGACCGACAGACTGGTTCACTGGTGCCATGGTGCCCCCGGAGTCATCCACATGCTCATGCAAGCTTATAAGGTGAGTCCTTCTGTGTCTGTAGAAAACTCTACTTTTACAGAGAGACCAGTATGCAGGCCTGTTAGATTGTAAGGCTCACATTTTACATCTTTCTAGATTTAGACTTTCAAACCGGCACCCTAGAGTAGGCACCTAAAAATCTAAAAGTATGTACATGGATATGTTTGTGAAGAGGAAATAAGTGGGTAAAATTGCTACTCAGAGTGCTAGCAGTTACTAGACATTAGGCGTTCCTGGAAAAGGGCCATATATTTAAACAATTTGATATTGGAGTCTTGGGTGTGAGAACACTGACCTAAATTCTTTGAATCTTCATCCCAAGAGCTTTAAGAATTGTGTTAGTTTTTAAAAGCGTAGGTTCATGTGCCTTGCTAAAAAATGCCTTCCATAAATTACTCCATCATTAAGATACAGCTCTTGAGAACTTGACGTCAATGCGTAGATTCTAGGCCCCTTCTCAGGCATAAAAGTAACTGCTGAGCCTAATGTTCGATCTTCTCCATTCTTAACTAGGTTTGCTATCTCTAGTGTTGTGTGCTTCTGATTTGTGTGACATTTGAAAGTATGCCGTTTAATTAAATTGATGCAAATTGATTCTTGCTTTTGACAGCCCTCCTTGGCAGGTTCCCTGGTCAGCCCCTGGATGGACTGATGAAAAGCAAGCTCAGTTTATGGAATAATAACTCATGCTGCTACCTGAAATGTGAACTGTAAATCTCTTAACAGCATTGCTGAATGTTGCAGCACTCACAGTTGCTTTTTCTTTGGACTGTGGTAGGAGGTTGAATTAACACTACAGACTTCTTTTTTTGTATTACCATGTTGTTCCCCCCTTCTTGGTCAGTGTAGTGCTTTGCTCAGCACAAAATGTTTTGCAGGAGATAAGAGGGACAGGGCGAAGTTCTGTTTAGCAGTCTCCTTTCTGGCTTCTCTTCATGCTTAAGATGATAGGGGTATGATGCTTTTACCCTTGATATTTTACTTTTTTGAAGAAGTATGAAAAATTAGAGCATGTTTAATGGCTATGCTTTCATACCAAGCAGAGGGACTTACGGTAACAGACAGATGTGTTTTTCCTGGAAATCAAATGCTATTGCCAGACCTTAATTCGAAATGCTATAGCTAAGTAGCTGACAAACCCTGTTCCAAGAGAGGGACTTTCTTAAACAAGCTTGTGGATTTAAGAATCTTGCATGTTAATTGCTTCTCTTACCTTATTAAATAGCTTGGCAGGGGATGCTCTCTCTAAAGGACTAACTCTACAGTTGTGCGTCAGTTCCTTTTTTTTATTGTGTCTTAGAGTGTCTTATGCAAGGGGGAGCAAAATTTAGTCTTATAAAGGTGCAAGTCTGGTGGTCTTCAGCTAAATTACTTGATTTTGGTTTATGCTTTCTTGATGTGATCTCTGTGTCCAAAATGCACTTCATTTGCAATAAACATGGCAAAATTTGGCTAGTGCTTCTGAGATGCTAATCAAGGTAAAGGAGTGTTCCTCCTGCTTGTACTTGTGGCAGAGAAAAGAGCCCTCTGCTGTGCAGAGATATTTTTGTGCATTTTTGACATGGAATTGAAGGCAGCTGGTAAGTAACTAGGAAGAATTACGCAGGAGGACCAGGACCTAGCCTTTTAGGACCAGATTGCATGGCTGATATTCTGTATATGTTTCTTGGAGGCAAGAATTACATTTCTGTATTTCAAATCAAATGATGATGTGGTTTTGAAATGAAAGGGAGAATTGAAACAGGACCGTGTAGCCTTCAAACAGTTTATAGGTTGTGGAACCTGAGTTTTTCCATTTGGGTCCTGATTCCAGAAGAAGAAAAAAAAAAACACTTTGGCAAGTTTGTCTGTTTTCCATACAGGGTAAGGAGAAAAAACGTAGTAAGAAAAGAAAGACAAGTCTATGATGAATGCATTATTAAAATTCAAACTAAATTTTATATGGAAAAACCCCACACCAACAGCAAAACATCTCTCCTGTCCACCTTCCTTTTGTTCATTGGTACTTCAATTTATGTGTGTTTATTCTCTGTTTTTATTCCACAGACTTTTAAAGAGGATAAATACTTGAAAGATGCTATGGATTGTAGCGATGTCATCTGGCAGAGAGGTTTACTGAGAAAAGGATACGGGATCTGCCACGGTACTGCTGGCAACGGCTACTCCTTCTTGTCTCTCTATAACCTAACTCAGGACAAAAAGTACCTCTACCGAGCTTGCAAGGTGAGCTGCAGCATCTCAGGAAAATTACTGTTCCCTTTCGTGTCATAACACAAACTGCGGTCAGAGCAGGCTGCCATACAGTAGAGCTGGAGCTGGCTGGGGGGGACAGCAGGATCTTGTCACTTGCCCCCCTTTTACTCACATTTTGACGGGTCAGCAACTGTGTACGTGAGGCACGCATGCATCTTAATGAGCAGAGTGAAACGTGCAAATGTTCTGTAAGGGGGGAGAAAGCAAACACGTGTCCAGAATTAAATACAGTCTGAAAATCAGCTTGGCTGAACAATAGCGGGCTAACGTTACGTGGTGCTAATTATTCCATTGAGACATCCGCTGTTGTGCTCAACTCCTCAAGCAATACTGTTTGTAGTCTTTTGTAATTATTTGTTTTCAGACTAGTGTCTGTTAGAGGCTTTTAGAGCTCTGAATTGCAGTTATTAAACTACTTACTGGGATTTGGTTTTTTTCATTAATACAAATTGCAGAGAAAGACACACTGAGAATTTTTCCGCTGGAGTTGTCCAGGTTCTGCTATCAGCTCTGACTAGGCTGGCAGTTCCCAAAGGAGAGGCTTTGTCTGCCTCTGTCTTCTCATCTTTAAGGTCCCTTCCAATCCAAACCATTCTATAATTCAATTTCGTAAGACTTTGGTTTGGTTTGGGTTTGGTTTGTTGTAGTGTTGGGTTTTTCTCAGCTTAATTCACTGATGTTAGGTTTCCTCCTGCATACGTAACTGTTTGACTGAGGCCTTTTTACAAGTATTGCAGAGGGAAATTTGATGAATTGCTTCTTAAGTGCTTTTAGATGAACGCTGGCTGTATGTAAAGCTATTGCAGTCATCTCTGCTGTCAGCCTGTCCTCTGTCAGCAGAGCTTTAAAAAGGTGCTGCCTGTCTCACATTTACCAGAGCATCAAGCCATGAGGACACCTGTAGGCACCCCTGCTTTGGAGAGAACATAATAAACTCCTCGCACTCCCACAGCAAACGTGTGACTTTAAGTGCGGACTCGCCTCCTGCTGATGTTTGAGCCAGGGCACCATGGAGGCATTGCTCTCGGGCTCTCCCTGTCACCCTCTGTGCCCATCTTCTGTGGCTCTGGCCAACACTGACAACTCCTGTTGGTGCTGCATTTCTGGCCCAAGAGACTCATGACATTCATCCATACCAAGCTAAAGGAAAGCGAGTCGTATTTCAAAGCCAAAAAAGGAAGAAGCTCAGTTACGTAGCTGAAATCCTTTTGAGAAGGAAGATGACTTCACTGGAGGGGCCCGGCATAGTCAGGCTGTGTATTTGCAGCCATTCTGCATTTTAGCATCTCCAGTGCTCCCCTTTGGGCTCTTGCATGGGAAGTCTTGAAACAGACAGAGGAATTTGCTTGTCTGGGATTCTTGAAAGCTTTTCTCTTTGAGCCAGAGCATGGAGGGAAGCTAGTATGTTGATAAAGGCATGTAACTGAGAGAATGAGATGGCTCCCCTCCCAGAGGTGAGAGGAGAGCAGGGCTGTGGTGTGCTGGCCACCAGGCAACAGAGAGCATCCGAGCCCTGAGCCACTCTGCGTTGTCGCGGGTTAGGGCTGGGCCGGCCACTAACACGGACAGACGCTCTCTAACCCCTCTTTCCCCCCCCAAACGGGAAGAGAAAAGGCAATGAGGCAGAGAGACTTACGGATGAGAGAAGAAAAAAAAACTAGAACAGCTTTAATGAAAATAATAGGAATAACGGTAAAAAGATAAAAGTAAAGAATTATATACAACTATAGATAGTAGCCCGATATCAAACCCGACTCCCTCCCCCGATAGCAATCACCACTGGTGCTGCAGAGCAGGAGGCACTGGGGAAACCCCAGGCTCAGCGGCGGCGGGGAGCTGGATGCGGGGAGCTGGATTTGGGAACTCAGGATCCGGATCAAAATCAGGAAGCCAGATGGAGTCCTCTCTGGGCGCCGACCATTGCAGAAAAGAAGGGCAAAAAGGGCGAAAAAGGGATGAAAAAGGGCCGAAACTCTCGTGATCACTCAATTTATACTAGATATGGGATGGAATATTCTCGTTGGTCACCTGTCCTGTCTGTTACCCCCCGGAGGTGCCACCTTTTACTTCCTTGTGCCCCCCTCTTACTACCCAGCACCCCCAGCGTGGCACACAAGAACCAGCAGTGGCCTTGGTCACTATAGGAATAAGTATAAGCAAGAGCCTTTCTACATACCAGTCCCAGGCAGTGACTGTAAACATCAGGTGTTATCACTGCCAGTAGCACACACTGTCTGCAAAAACATGCTGCTGACTTCAGAAAGTGCAGCCTTTTAGAAGACACTAAGCTGAAAAGTAAAAATCACTAAACAGGACTGGGTTTTTAGCTAAACCCAGGACATGTGTCATGATTAAACTGCTGCTGTTGGCAAGCACGCCTGGTCTGTGTGACAAATAATGGCAGATGTCTTCCCGCTGGAAGATACTCTTTTCCCCGCCTTGGTTTAGCAAAGGTATTAGTGTGGCTTCTGAAGCTCTGAACTTGTAAAGGATGGTTGTGCTTCAGTAGCCTGGGGAGCATTTTTTAAATTTCTCTTGCCCAGGCTGGCAGTAATAATAAAGGCTAGCGTGCAGTAAGATGTAGATGTTGCAAGAAGTGATTGTAGTTTAGAAACACACCATAAACAGCTTCAGTCTTCACATAGAAGACAAGATTACATGGAGAACTAAACCTCAGTTTGAAGATTTACACTCCTGAGGGCCAAAAAATGTTTCATCAGTTCTCAGTAGCAGCATGGAACACGGCGTTTGTTTGGGGTTTTTTTGCTGGGTTTCCTCAAGACATTCGCACACATGCACACACCCCTACAAAGAGAAGAAAAATCCATCTCCCGTGGAGACAACGGAGCAGAGGGAAGAAGGGAGGAGATGCCACCCTTCATCTTCCATTTGAACGGAAGGATGGCTGTAGGGGCACGCTCACACCCCAGGTACCTCCAGCTCTTAGAGCTGAGGCACCCTCTAGTCAGTAGGATGCTCTGTCTGCGAGCAGGTTGCCCAGATTGCAGGGGGAGTGGGGAAAGACCTCTTAGTCCTTCGCTTTGTAGGAATCTTTGTGCTGTATTTCGAATAAGCAGTGGTTTGCTTCCAGGCACAGAAATGCCAGGGGAATTTGTTGGCCCCTGTGTGCACTGGGAGCCATAAAGGAGAGCTAGATGGTTGCTATTAAATTGATCCAGATACAGTTCGTAAGTCTTGCATGTCTAATGTATCTTCTCAGCAGTGTTGATTAAACACAAGAAGGACACTGTTAATTCTCTTTAATGATTTTCCATCTTCTGCAAAAAAATATTGATGCCCATAATTGTCTAACTGTATTTGTAATGATTTTTTTCATAAGACTTGGGGAGAGCAAGTAATTAAAACTAAGTAATGGTAGCTGAAGATTTAATATTGTAAATTGCTGCACAGAAGTGAAAGAAAACCAAAATGCAATTAACAACCTAAGTTCTGAGCACATGGATAAATTAAGCACCAAGAAAGGTAAGAAACTGATATTGCAGTATTAGAAAAATTTTGCCCTTGAAACTGAATATATCTACCTGCAGCAGTTTTCACTGACAGGCAGCAGGGTTGATTTACAGAAAACAGGAGTATAGCCCACCTAATTAAACTGTTAATGAAACTGAAACTCACACAGTGGAAATACATATGGTAAAACCTAATTGCAACCTTGTCATGACTGAAGTGGGACAAATTGATCTCAGACAGGGATTTTTGTGTCATGTTTCCGCTTACACTGCTCTCTATTTAGTACCTATTAAAGATGTGCAGATACTCAAGCTTGCATTTAACTTAGTTTTAAACTGAAATAATATAATAATAAAAGAAATCTAATGTTTTCCCCAGTTTGCTGAATGGTGTTTGGAGTACGGTGCACATGGATGTCGAATTCCTGACCGACCTTACTCTCTCTTTGAAGGTAAAGTGCTGGTGTTGCAGATGGTATTGTGTTACACAGAAGGGCAGCCTTGCAGTTTAGCCACATACATAAGAGCTGGAAAATCTTTGGTGCATTCCTCTACCCTTAAAATACACCCATCTCCTACCACCAACCACTCCAGGCAGGGAGCTGGGGGAGAAGAAGAGAAAAGAAAATCATTCAGTATTACGACTTTCACTTTGCTCTTTTTTTGTCGTTGTTGTTTGTAGATTATTTTCTGTTTTGTATCTCATCCTTGTTTTCAAAACAGTGGCAAGGAATCGCAGGCCCGAGTAGAATTTAAAGTAGCGCTGCTACTTCATGAACATTGAGCCTAGTGTGCCACCTAGTACAAATATGTGAAATTACAGCAGACCGAAAAGAATCATTTTACAATTAAACCAATCCAAGGTGTGAACACAAGAGAGCAGTAGTTTTATGTGTTCCTTCTAAATAGAGTTATTGCCTTAATGTTTAAGGGAGAAAAATGTAAGTATTCTTATTCCTGAGAGCTCCCTTGCATGCGCTTGTAGAGAGGAAGAAGCAGGCACACAATCAGTTGTATAAAAGCTTTGAAATCTGTTGAGGTGAAGTGGTGCCAGCAATAGGCTGCTTTGTGCCTTAATGCTGACATACAGCTTTTATTTTATTTTTTTCATGTCTGATTTTTTTTTTTTTTTAGAAGAAAATCTAGAGGTTTCAAATCTGAGACAAAAAAGGCTTAATTTGGAGGGTGGAGAGGCTGCACCCAAAATTGTGCGCAAAGCTGTCCAATTCTGCTTGTACGTGCACGCTTTCAGTGGCAGTTTCACATGCATCTGACAGGATTATTTTAATTATTTCATTTGTACCAGATGCTGTGGTTCAAGAAGGCTCATTTATTTGTACGTGCTTAGCTGTTGATAAAATAGGATTTTAGCTTGATGGTAAACCAAGCTTATATTTGTATGCTTTCGTGCTGTAGGATGCCTTTGTTATCTTGTCACCCTAGGAGTTTTATTAGGTGATGCTGGTGTTGGTGCCTCAGACTCTGGATGACCTCTTTATGAATAACAAAAAAATTAATCTCTACATCACAAGTATAACGAAGTTTTACCTTTGTTTTTTAACCAGTGAAATGGTGAGCAAGGGCTGCTCAGATTCTGAGGGACAGTCCAAACTGAGGTTAATTTTTTCTTAACTGAAGTAGCATTGAGGCTGTGCAGCTGAAAAGATGGTAGCAGAGAGATCTTGGTTCTTACCTTTTGATGTTTTGAAGTGAAACTTGGTTTCCTGGGCAAAGTACTGGTGAACTTGCCTTTCTACAGGCCCTAAAGTTCACTTGTTCAAAAAAAATAATCTAGTGAGGAGGTGTTCAAACAAGTGCTGTCATCTTTGCTGTCAACTGTGCTGTTCTAATGTCAAAGATTCAAAGATCCCTTTCTTGTTATGTTTCAGGCATGGCTGGAGCTATTCACTTCCTCTCAGATATTTCAGCACCAGAGACTTCCCAGTTTCCAGCATTTGAACTTGGACCTCAAAGGAGGGAAAACAAAGTGGAACAGGACAGCTAAAAGAGCATGTTGAAAGGAAACTGATGCCAAATCAGATGAGACTGTTTAGTGCCTCTGATACTGAACCAACTCAGCCCTGAACCAATAGATGGATAAACCCCTTTTCTCACCCTCCTCTGTCTCAAAGGACCATGAAGTCATTAGAGCATGAATGGGAGAAGCCACATTTAAGTTCTGCTAAAGTGAGACCTTCAGATGTAGGACAAGAGAAGTCAAGTTTTGAACTTTCTCTCTTCCCTTGTATTTGTCTTCTTCAGGTCTTCGACATGCTCTGCATGTTTATTGGTGTTGTGCGTTGATTCGAGTCTTTCATTGTTAGCAAAAAACTGGTCTCTGCGTGAATCTCTGTCCTGTACCACTCGTGCATGACTCACAATGACAGTGTTGCTTTCTGCAGCGCGGTTACTCGGAGAGTTCCACCTTGAGCCAGAGAGTTTCGCTGCAGGACAGTGTCCAGCTTAACTAGCAAGCTGGCAACTTTAAGAGATGGAAAATGTTTTTATGTTCATATTTTTCTGCATTTTTTCTCAACAGGCCCTAGAAGCTAAGGTGAGAAGATGACCCTTTTTTTGATGAAGAGGTACGAGGCCACTTCTGTTTTCAGAAACTTAGCGGGTTGGAAGGGACCTGACTTATCTTCTGTTGCTGTTGTGGGAGAGTTTTTTGAAAGCCTGAAAGAGGAGTTCCCTTTGATACCTGCCCCTGGTTAGTGTGTTAGGCACTTATAGCAGGGTTGAGGTGCTTGTCCCCACCTTTGCGATACCCATCCTGTGGCATGAGCTTAACCTGCAGGTGGAGTTCCTGGTACTAACCACCCGCTGCCACCACTAGCAAAGCAAGGACAGTGTAACTGTCCTCTTCCTCTCCTGTATGTGGATTTGTAATAAGACTGCAGCATCTAGTATAGACGTGAGTAAGGGTAGTTTCAGGGCAGTTTCTCGTGCTGGTAACTTGAGATGATTGTTGCTTCCAAACCAAGGCAGTGATTTGTTCTGGGCTCTTCCCTCCTTCTCTCTCTGTGTCTCTCTCTCCCTCCCTCCCAGTCCTACTGCATTTAGCCCATATAGTATGACGGAAGCGATAAATACCAGCTGCTTGTGGAAGATGTGGAAGATTGAGTGATATGAAGCCATTGCTAGAGGCTGTAATTTGAAGTTTATTTCATCTTAAAATCCAAACAGAAAAAGCCCTTTGCCCTTTAACTGTGCTGCTAGTGCTTTGCTTGTAGTGGAGTGAGGTTGTGAAATATTAGACCTGCCTCCAGGTGCTCCTGAGTACCAGGCACTTGGTTTGGGAGAAGTGGGACGTACTCTTGAGTACACTTAAAATAGGCTTATACATTCCAGATAGCAAGTACGCTTGCTGCTTGAGAAAGGTAAGTGTAGCACACTCGCTCAAGCTCTGTTGTCATCCTTCGCTCAGTTCTCCCTGTGCTCTGTCATTCCCTGTTCTTATTTTAATCGATATCTTCTGTCGGGTGCGGGTGTGACAGATGGCAGAGTTTGACCTTTTGGGCGTGCATTGGGCTATAAGTGACCTGTGGGCCATCTGGTGTTTGCGGTCAGGCTCGGAGATGCATTGCTGCTCCTGCATAAATCTATGAATGGTGGCAGGTGACTTCCTTGAACTTTATAGTGTCTGTTGCTGAATCCCTTGGGATGTTAATCATCTCCACATTCAGTTCTGCTGGGCAGCAGTAGCAGTGCCAGAATAGGGGCAGCTTAATATCACAGTGTAGCTCCTTTGTCAGGTAGGAATAAAACATGGGAGCAGTGGGAGAGAATTTTGTACCCCTCTGGCAAAGGGCAGAAGATGGGGAAAGGCAGGGGAGGGAGGGGTGCTATATGGCAGCAGCTAGGGTGAAGCAGAGCAGCAGAAAGCTGCTGATCCCTGAAGAACAGGGAAGAGCTGATGATGGGAGGCAATGCACAGAGTACCAGTAGAGGTCATCTGAAATGAGATGTTCCTCTGGCAGGCATGCTGAGGTTCTAACTTGTGTTTCTTTCTTCAGCCTGTGGCTTGATGATTCCGACCACAGATAAGCCAGGGAGGAAACTCACCCAGGGTGAAGTCTCACAGGCTTCGAGAAAGAGGTAGATGGCAGCTCTGATCCTGTTTCACATCACCCCCACCCCTTTTTTCTTTCCCCTCTGCTGTGACTGCAGAACATGTGGGGTGGGTTAACAGGGAAGGGGCTTGCCAGGTTTTCAGGAACCGCCTGCAAACACAGAACAGAAGCCACCGGCCTTCCTCGCAAATTCCAAGCATGTGTTATGGGGGCAGTAGGCAGGGTTTTCCATTCAATGATTATATACATAAAAGCCTCCTTGGCTGCTGAGCTTGAACGGCACCTGTGGGAGCTGATTTTGGCTGGCTGGAGCCTAAGGGTAATTAAAACTTGCTGGATTAAAGAATATATGGGTCTATACACATTTGGAGATCTGCTTAGTATTGAGCTGCTCTTTCTAAGATGCTCAAATGCACCTGTCAAAAATAATAAGCAGTCAGCTATGAGCTCCTTCTGCCCGTAGCCAGCCTCCTGCAGTGGGGCCTGGCACCATCTTTCTCCGTGGAATCTTCTTGGAATTGAGCAAGACTGGAAGCTGAACGTATCAAGTTGAAAACCATCTGACGGTGTGTCTGCCTCCTTTTCCTGATGTGACTTTCCCAGTGGTCCTCCTTTCTGTTAGTTGCAGTGTTGTGATACCTAGGTGGCCCATTAAGAAAGGATAGTGTGTGAAGGTGAAAAAATTGCATTTCACCAAGGCGTTGTTTTCAGAAATCCCATCAAAAATGTGGAAAAATGTCGTACTATTTCCTAGTTTGCTTTGTCTATGTGTAATAGTCCATCTGTTGCAAAAAGCAGTAGTGTTAAAAATGAACATGCTCTTTGGGCAGAAAATGAGGAAAAAAAAAAATGCTGATGTTTTGTTCTTTGGCTTTATTAGTAAAGATCAAGCTATGTGGTGGTAATTTGTGTGATTTTCTTTTTTTTCCCGTTGTATTCCTTCCTTCCCTCCAGCACTGTGGTGAGAGCTGTCACGCTGATCTGATTGCTGAACCACCTCCTGATCTTGTAGTCCTGCAGGACGAAACACGTGCCAGGGTGGGCAAATCACTTGTTTTTAACATTCACCTTCACTGCTGCTTCTCCCGGGTGATTTTTAGTGTACATTGCTTGGTGCAAAGCACTGCTTTGCTTCCTGGGCACATACATCCTGTTGAACAGTTTGCAGCTAATGCCCGACTCATGACTAACTGGTCTTTAAGAACACGTGTATGAAATCTCTCTGTCCAGCTGACTAATCTGTTTTCCAGCTTTGAGAAAGCTTGATGTTTTTTGTCTAGCTAGGCTTTAACAGAAGTATGCATGTTGTGAGCAAGGGGCGGTGTTTGTTTCTCAAAGCCCTCTTTGCCACTGAGAGCAACTTCTTTGAATTAATAGCATTATTTTCAGGCAGTAGGTGGGGACCTAAGGTAATCTGTACAAATTCAGCTGTAGCTAGATAAATACTTTGGGGTTGTTTTTTTGTTTCCACCCCCCCGCCAATGTCGGAGTAGGGGAGAGAGGTGGGTGGAAGCATGTGGTGTGCAGCATGCTGTCTCATCAGAGTGTTCTGATGCCAAAGTCTTTTTCCTGGGGAAATTATTCACTTTTCCCTGGTGAAATTGTTCACTTTTCCCCCATGTGTTTTCACTGTTTCATGCCAACTCACAGGTGCAGGAACCTAGTCTCTGCTATGAGTTGCACGCAAGGGAGCAGTAGTGACTTGTCTTCTTCAGCTACACATGGGCTGCTGCAAATCCAGCTGTGGCTACTAGATAAACTAGGGTTAGACATCAGGGGATAACTATATAGGCAGAGACAGAACTGACAGATACCCCTATCCTTGTGACTTCTCTCACTACATAAAGCCAAAATAATACACACTGTCAGAATGTTCCCAAAGAATGTTTATCAGGATGGTGATAGGCGCTTTGTAGAAACTGCCTGCATGATGCCACTGTAGTGGTTTCTATATCAAGGAGCACAAAGAACTGCAAAAATCACAAACAACTGTACAACTCCCATCAGACAGCTCAAACCCCTAGCAATAGGGCATCAGGGGATGTGTGCCCACCTCCCTCTCCCTCTCTTTCCCCCCTGCCCCCCACTTCCCTTCCCCTTCCCCTCTCCCCACCCCTAATCCATCTGGGGTTTGTGGCCTTTTGATGGTTTGGTTGTGTTTTTAAAGTAGGGAAGAAGGAGCACTATTTCCTTTGAGTACCACACCCTCTGAAGAGCTCATTGAAAAAATGTAGTCCCAGCCGTTTGTCTTCACAGCAGAGCAAGCTGTCACCCACAAAACAAAAAAAAAGAGCTTGTTGCTGCATTATCTTTTCCCAAAGTGATAATGGAAGAGAGGAGCAGCTGCGAGGCAGCCCCAGACAGACACAGCAGGGTCAGTATCCTCCTTGTCAAGCTGAGTCCTACTTGCAGCACAAGTGATGAGTCAGCCTGCTAATTACTGGGAGGGCAAGGAAAGCGCTGCAGGTGCCGTTCCCCCTCTTCTATGAGCCACAGGGCACCCAGTCACCCCAGGGAGGAGGAGGTGGAGAAGACAAGCAGGAACAAAAATCTGTGACGGAGATTGTGCTACGTGAGTGGCTTCAGCCCAGCCATGCTGCCTTACTGGGCGCTCTTGCCCAAATCTTGGCAGAGTAGTCTCAGGTGGCCTGAGCCTGGCAGCGAGTGCCAGGGCTCTGGACTTGCTGGAAGGCTGAAGAAGCAGCAGCAAAACCTGCAACGAATTTAATTCACTCATTAATATGGAGCCTTCCCTCAATGGCTTGTGTGCCCTGGTTTGAGAATACTGGGATAAAAGTTTTCTGAGGCTGTCTGGAACTCCCAATGTTCCCATGTGAACACCCTCACATACTCCAGGTCGAAAACTTTTATCCTAGTGTTCTCAAACCAGGACAGCAAGCACCTTCGAGGGAAGGCACCTTATGGAAAAAAGCTTACTTTCCTGGGGAAAAAAATAAAAGCATCTCCCAGGCTTGGAGCCAGCCCTTGCCTTCAATGTGAGCCTGAAGAAGTTAGAGCTGTGTCGCCAGTGGCTGGAGCAGGAGTTTTCACATGCTTGCTGAAAGAAAGAGGCTTTACAGCCCTGCAGAAGGATAAAAAAAGGCAAAAAACTCCCAGAACACCAATCCCCATTGCTGCATTTCTTCTGATGGGGAGGACCATCTTGAATGAGACATCACTCACCTGCCGCAGGGCTGAAAGATGTGTGGAGAGATGGGGAGCAGGATGCTGAAGGAAAGTAATTCCCAAAGTCTCCTGGGATAAGCAGGACAAGGAGCATCTGCGAGGCCAGTCTCACGACTGCGCAGTCACTCTGCACCCCTGCTTACTCCTGGCAGTAGCTAGTTAGAAGATGATGGTCTTACAAGCATATTCTTCCTCTTCTCCCCACTCAAAACTACAGCAAGCCACCAGCAAACCCAGGCTGATCACCAAAGCCTGTGTAACCCCCCAGAACTGCCCACTGACCAAAGCATCACGCACAATGCTAACCATCAAGTTTTCCTGCTGTGCCACTTCATGGCTTTACTGATGGAAACTGGATCGTTGCTGTCCCTTTGCTGGTTCTGGGTCACTCCCACCCATCTGCCACCCCATCCCACTCCTGCTTGAGAAAGGACCTCAAGGAGTTGTCATTTATGTTCCTGGCTTCCCCCATGGGCTTAAGCATCTTCATTCTACCCAAGCCCTGTTCAAGGCATTTAAATTCCCTGTACCAAACACCTCTGCAAAAGCCAGGAGACTAATCCCCACAACACATTACATAAGCTTCCCGACATAGACATTGAGATCTCAAAGGCAGGGAGGGAGTGCCCACACCTCCCCAGGTCTCCCAGCCACCACCACCAACCTTACTTTGCCATCGAAAAACCACCGTGTCTCATTGGTGAGGCACAAAAAAAAATAATAAAAAAACCCCTCTCTGTTGTGTTAAGAGAGACAGGAGACAGTAGCAGCACTCAGAGAAGCTGACATGGGACGAAGCATCACACAAGTTCCTATTATCAAAGCTGCAGCAGCTGGCATCTCCCAGGGCATCACTGCTGCCAGGTAAAATCCTGACAGATGTCTTCCTTCACCTGTGGGACTGGTTGCTGCTGGTGAGCAGTAGTTCTGTCCTTTCCAGTGATGTGCCTGTAGTCTGTGTTTCACATGTGGCTTGCTGATGTGCTGTTGAGTAAAAATCTCTGTGGCATTAACCCTGCCTACACTCCTCTTCTGCACACAAGAGGTCACGCTTTTACTCAGTAATATAAAGAAAGTTAAACATACAGGTTAGGAAAGAGCAATGAAAAGGGCTGGAGTTACAGCAATATCTCATCCTACTTCAGCAAAATGAATTTCAAAAGCTAGCCTGCACAAGTTTTA
Source organism: Trogon surrucura (assembly GCA_020746105.1). Taxonomy (NCBI): domain Eukaryota; kingdom Metazoa; phylum Chordata; class Aves; order Trogoniformes; family Trogonidae; genus Trogon; species Trogon surrucura. The sequence continues at coordinate 22,344,666 of CM036622.1, read as the reverse complement.
AGACTAACAGACGTCCCCAAGACTGTAGAAAGACCTAGTTCTGCTTCATTCATACATCCTCCAACCCAACCTTGCAAAAGGTGCACCGTACACTCCCAATCAACTTCATATTGTTGATATCACCCTAGTGAAAGCTAGAAGACTTCTCCCTTCTTTCTCATCACTTTTTTTTTTTAAACTAAGAGGTGAAAACTTCCAAAAGTGAAGTAACAGCAGGAAAGGCATGTAAACAGTTTGCAAGTAATTCACATGGATGCCCACACACGTGCTGCATTTTCAAGAGAAGACCAAGCAAGTTTGCCAACAGAGCCATGTGTGTGCTGTAAGAGGTAGTGTCATCCATCAACAATAGCAAACCAGCCACCCTTACTTCACAAAAAACTTCACCAGAAGTTGAATTTCAATGTACAGTGTATACAAGGTTTCTATTCAATGTGTCTAGGAGAATCCCAGCTATCGCAGATACATTTCATAATAGAAAAAGAATTGACAACATCTATCTATTAACATGAGGTCTGTCTTCATTTCTGTTGACAGAAAAAGAAAGGATGGATTTGCTTTAAAAAAAAAAAAGTTGTTATGTATACACAACCATATTCTTTGACATATGCAGCTTTTAACTTAAAGTACACACCAATTTAGGCACTATATATATATATATATATATAGGTGTGGTGCACAGATGAGCCTAGTAATCATATATAAAATGTATTTTTTCCTATCTTAAGTGCTCACACTGCATGCACAGAAGTACTTTGCTTTGTCTCTTATGATTCACAGTAAGGGAAAGCCTGAGTTACAATTTCACTCAGATCTGCAGGAATAAGCTCCTCCAAAACTAGTTCTGCTCCAGATGACCACTAACTCCACCAGGAGCTTTTAGAAACAGTGACCCTTAGTGTTTTTTTTCTGTTAGAAACTCATGTTCATAATGAAAGGGATGCTTTTTTTCTGCCAGGGGACTTGCAGTAACTCAGTGAGTCAGCCATGGGTATGAGATGGTGACTTGGGATTCCTGGAGCTGCTCACAGCAAAACACATGAAAAGCAGAGTCACTGAAAGACAAACCATCTGTGCAGCAGGTCAAGGAACCTCTCTTACGCACCAGTCCCCCCCCCCAAAAGTGATTTATTTGCCTGACCTAGAGAGGACAGCAGGTTTACAGCTCTGTCATCTGGAGATGACAGGTCTAGTTGGTGCTCTGTGGCAGCAGTAAGACCATAATGAAAGCTACTATTTCTCAGGGACAAAACTCCCACCAATGTCAAAGGGAGCAAACCTGGAAGTGTGCTCCCATTTCCTCTTACTATAATTATTTTCCAATTTGGGGAAGAAATCTTACCTCTGTATATCAGTGTTTCTAACTGTTCTGTTGAGAAGTACAAGCAGCTCCAATGCTGTAGCACTTTCTCACTACTAACATTTAGTTCATCGGTTATTTCATACACTCTTGCTGCTGGAAGGACAAGGGAAGCCAGGATGCCGATCACACAGGCAGACTCCAGGTGCTGGCCAAGAAACACTCAAATCCCTGCCCTTTGCTTTTCAGATGCATCGTTTAAAGTAATGACTCCCTCTTTTCTAGGGCATTTGGCAAAGCTCTTGCCATGACTCAGCCCATGCTGGTGCTCCTATGACAGCAGTTTGTGTCATGGAATCTTTCTGTTGTGCTTCAAAATGTACACAAAAATCATAAAAGCAAAAGACGGCGGTCACCATTTCTGGTAAAAGCATTGCCTTGCCTCTGCCACTTCTACCCTCTCTCTGTGTCATTTCCCTTAGATGAGGGCACAAGGTGTTAGGAGACTGCACATCATTGTGTGGTCACGTAAAAACTCCTATTAGTAGCCTGCCACAATGTAATCGAACCCACGATTGAAACGAACAATAAATAAAGAGAAAGACATACAGGTTTTAAATATAGGTTTCCATTAAAAGCATTACAAAGACAACTTCTCTCATCTTGAAGACAAGGAAAAAATCCACTTCTACTAAAAAAAAAAAGAAAAAATTTAAAAATTACCCCTTTGCAAGTAACTTTAATGAGGAAAGGTGCAGGGAGGGGAGGGAGAGAGGACTCGGAGAACTAGCAAGTGTTCAAAAGGACAGATGCCCTCCATCTTGGTCACTTTGCAATGGCACCTTCTTCTCACACAGTCAGGTCAGAGAGCCAGAGAGTCCTCACGTGGAGGATTTCACCACCTGCTCGTAAGGGGGAGGTGGCGTGTTGCAGTAGGAAGGTGGGGGTGGGTAAACCGGGTTTCCTTGTGGGGAATTGGGCTGGACGTGGAAAGCCATAGCCATGGGATTCATCACGGGTCCACCTGGATCTGTGTAATACGGCACTCCAGGTTGTTGTGACCCTGAAAGAAAATAAAGGAGAGAAAAGGGATCAACAATGGCAGCAGCATCACATCGTGCTCTTGACAAGTTTTCTTCAAGTGTTCATCAGAGCAAAGATGAGAAGCCACCTTTCTCCCATCCCAGAGAAAACTTAGGCTTGCAGGACTACGTTCACTTCTTGAGATTTCACTAAAAAGTTTCAATTTTGCACGAAATGGAAATCATTTAGTGAAACAAAGGGCACCGTTGTCCCAGGTGACAACCATTTGAAAGGGAAAACTGCGAGTCCTGCTCCCTGTTCAGTTCCCCGGCCAGAAAAGCTGCTGTGCCTGCAGAGAAGAGAGACATGGGATCCCAGATGGACAAAGAGGTTTCCACTGCAGCTATGACTCAGGTGTCAAGTTTTACAAAAGGGCTTCACAGATTATTTTGTGGTATACGGGATCTGCCTGAAAGCCAGAGAGCAGCTCAAATAGATAATTTCCCTTCTAGGCACAATACAGCTAAGAGTAAACATGCATGAAACAAAAACCCAAGTTGAAGCCTGTTCTGGATGGCTAATACAACAGGACAAGACTGCTTTACGAAGATCAAGTTTAGGAAATTATGTAGGAGCCTGCAGGGACAAGGAAAGGAAATGTACAGTCAAACACAAAGTTCCTTAGCCGTGACACATGAGAGGTAACAGAGACTGCTGCCATAAGGAATAACAAAGATGGCCTGTAACCCTCCTCAGATATCACAGCGCATAGTGGAAGATGACTTAATGCAGTTCCAGCAATTAAAGTCACAGACTGTCTCTATCTCAAGATGTAAACTAGTTTTCTTCTTTCTCTCTGTCTATTTAATCAAGTTGGGCTGGAAAAAAAAAATCATGGCTGAGCAACAGGTTTTTGTCTTTTGGTGCTCGTCTATTTTTCCTACAATGACACAGCCTCTAAGGGGTTTTCCCCTCAATCATTCCTTTCCACGACTTAGTGACAGTATTGCTGCAAAAGTAATACATTAAGGCTTCCTGAACCTTTAAGGATCCTTTAGTACTTCAAGCATTCAGGAAAAAGCTACACACCAAACCTAAAAACACATTGTTACAATACTACATCAGATGGGTCAGCTGTAAGGCAGAGGGATACAAAATGTTAGAGACTCCTGAGCAAAGAAGACAGAAAGCAGACTGGGAATGCAGTTATTTCCTTTTCAACACAATAATCTTTAACACACCACCACGGTAATTTTTCCTTTTGCCTGCATGAGTGAAGAGGGCTCTTCCTCAGCCTCTCCTTCTTTGCTGTGGCAATGAGAAACCCTTGTTCTGCTTCCATCTACAGCATCAGCACACGGCTGTGGGAGAGCCTGGCCGCGAACAGGAACCAAGTCCTACATCCCCAAAATTTGGGCTAATACCCCTTTTTGTAGTCTTTTTCTTTTTTTTAGTGCAGCTCACTGCAGCTTGCTCTTTAGGAGAATAACTGTTTTCATTAAAACTTCCCTGTATTATTATTCAACTTTGGGGAGGAGGCAGGGGCAAGTGTGGGCACCAGTCTTCTGAGATTTTTTTTCAGTCCATTAAACCCAGCCGTAAACAACATTTGAGTCTCAACCTCCTTGTGCCATCAGCTCAATAAGTATTTGAGTGTCTGAAAAGGGACACGACCTTTTCTAGCTCCTGCACTGCCATTTTGGGGCTATGTAGGTCAGGGCTGCAAACGGCTGCTCGTAGGTGAGGCCTTCAATCCATTTTCCCAGTAATGCTGGCCACAGAAAAAGCACTCCCACTTCCAGGCTGCTGCTGGGATGGCAGAAGATGCTGCCATTCTGTCTGCAGAGAAGGAGGGAGATGGACAAGGAGCCACATTTCAAGGGCTCCACCTCAACAGTGAACTGGCTACTAAATCTGGAAAAGGCGCTAGAGGAAAATGACTACTAATTCCCATTGCTTATGCTGTTGAATATTCTTAGAAAACTAGAAAAAGTAAAAAAATAAATAAATTTGGTAGGGGTAGCTCAGAGCCCACAGCTTTTAAGTAACGGTATTAACAGTCTGGAAGTAGATGGCATAAGCAGGTCATCGAAGAGCTTGTGCTTATTGTGTATTTACCCAAAATTTGTGTTGCATGAAGTGCCATAGAAAATAAAACTGTGCTCTAAAATTGAATCTGGTATTTGCCAATCCAGCTCCCTGTTTAAATAATCTCAAGGTTATTTTTCAAGCTTAAGAATACTAGTTCAGTTAGTTTGACTCCACCCCAACCATCCACTGCTGAAAAAAAAAAAATCCTCTGTGGAAATGCTTGTTCAGTCAAGCAGAAAAATGATACAGAATGGAAGCCCTAAAGAAACTCTTAGGATTTAAATACAGAGAAGGTGAATAAAGTGTCAGTTTTAGACCATTTAGACCTAGGAGGGGTGGTGGGGTGGGGAATGCATGTCCATGAGTACGTGCTTAAGGATGCAAGAAAGAGCATTTCCCAAGTCTGCACAAGGCTCACAGTTGTTCCACAGCCGGCACGACAGCTGGGAGAGCCTAAATGCTGCAGCTTCACACAAGGCTCATAGTCACCGCTAGCTGGAAGGGATTCAGGACTCTTTTCTAAGGAGGTTGTCTCAATGCAGCCACAGTATTGCATGGAGATGTAATGGTTCAGAAGATGATTTTTGATAAAGTTCAGACACCACCTTTTCAGAGAGATCCTCCTTCTGGCTACAAAATATTCACTTGTATTTCCACCTCGGAGCCAGTGCAAAACAAAAACAAATTGACAACTCAAAAAAAAAAAAAGTTGTCAGAAAAGATAATTATCTTCTGCCCTCAGCTCTCTCTAATACAACATTCAATAAAATGACAGTGCGGGAGGAAAAGTGTCAGCGTACCAAGCGTATGTGTTTGTGTACTTTGGCTGGCTTACGCAATCTGAAGAGCAGTTAAAAATGTCTCAGTTTGGCCTTGCTGAGGCAGGGGGAAAGCAAGCACTGGAGTGTGCACTCAGATAAATCTACCAACTAGAGATAGCTGGGTTCAAAATGCTCCCCTAAGGCCCAAACAAATTCTACTTACAGGTGAGCCCTATTCTGCCGAATTCTCCCAATTGGGACTATCTAACAGCCAGAGGGGAAGAAATAACAAACTTAGGGAGTAGTATTGCCAGAGGAGCTATCACGAAGTAGATCCTCCTGATGCCAACAGCCAATGCTGACCAGAGAGACAGCGATCAGACTAACTAGGGCAGAAGGACCACTTTGGTGCAGAAAAAAACACAGCACAGAGCACGGAAGGCAAATCAAAAAGACTTGCCAGGTACGCACATTGTGGGAGAAAAATATCAGGCTTTCCTTCACCTCTGTCAGATGTTAACTGTATTTAAAACCTTTTCCTCATGTCACTATTCATTTTGGATACCCATCATTTTGCCTACGCTGCAAAGCGAGAGCTTGCTAGCCTGCTTCCATGCATGGACACACGGTTGTAAAGGTGGTAGGAATCACAACAGAAGAGAAATAAAGTCCTGCCATCCTGGGTTTCAGAAACACTTCTGTACACTGCAGCTGAATTATGCCGTTTCAAACGCAGAAGACTTCACTCATCCCGGGAGGTGGCTGCACGGTTTAGTCCAGTGCAATCCCTTGACCAAATCCCACAGTTGCAAAACAACAAGCAAACAAACAAAATCCCCAAACCCACTCTTTTTTAAATGTCTTGGCAAATGTTAAGAAATTAGTGAAACTTGTTTAATGAGCAGTCTCTGACCTGATGAAGTGTTGACTGGTTGTCTGGTGTAAGACACGTTAAAAGTAGGTTCTTCTACGAGTGGAGGAGGGTACATCCGCCTTCGGATAAAGAAACCAGCTCCGCAACAGAACAAAACTCCCATCATCAAAAGGAACCTAAGCAAAGAGAAAGGGTGAGTCAAAACCCACTCACATCCTTGCAGCACATAAACCTGGACAACTTGTTGAGAGGAACAAGAACATCATCCAGCAATCATCAGCCTACGACTTCTATTAGGTTGTCACCTGAGTGCAGATCTATGTCATTTGAGACAGCACTCATGGGACACTCATGGATATATGAGGGATATCTCTAGCAATTTGTGCTATTGTCCCATGTTTTCTGGCATGTAAAATACAAGCCTGAAACTAAAATGCCCTTGAACTTTTGGGAAGTTCAGGTTCATACCTGACCTTTGTCACTGGGATGCTGGACTGCAATTTCAGGTCAGTACAGTTTCAAACTGCATATGTTGGACACAAGCCTTGTGCTTACAGCATCGAGGCTGGCCAGGAGTTTTGTGAGGGACAAAGAGGAATACTGTTCTGCGGTTGCCCTTAAAAGAAGATGCCTAGATGTTCTTGAACTACTCAACACTGTAATTTTGTCTCCCATGGGAAATATGGTGGCTGGCATTTAAGTTCAAGCCAGAAGGCTGAAGCATTCTGCACTGAAGCTGACAATCTTTGCTTTATGCTTCCTCGATGAGATTCACTTTTTCAAGGAAGGGACATAATTTCACTTCAGTTCTCCTCTCAGCTCCTTTTCCGACCTAAACTGTCCTCATCATTCCCTTGTCCTGGTGCTGTAGAAACAGGCACATGTGTCAAGGGCATCTCAGAAGATTTTGTTTCCTTGATTAGTTACCAGGCATGCCAGTGACGGATGCAAGCTCCCGTAAATCCAAATGGTTCTTCTGCCTCATTTCACTTTAATGGAAGACAATAACAACTGTGAGAGGCCATCAAAGCTGGCCAGAGGCAAGTCTACACACCGTGCTTATCTCCTCTGGAGCATTCCCAAGTGTTTGAAAGGAAGGCTGTGACAATGAATGGCAGCAAGAGGCGTTTCACGCAAAGGGTCAAATCTGTTCTTGTTTCTATGGTGGAAACGAGAGCAGAAGGAGGTCCTGTTTCCCTGAGCCAATATTAATACATTCCATTTTGGCAGGGTTCCTGCAAAGGATTTGTTCTGAACGGAAAAACAGAGATTTACGACGTCACCCCAGGGATTGAGATGCAGAGCTCTTCAGTTATATCAGTAAGGATTGTACACAGAAATCCCACAGTCAGCTTTGGGAAATCTCTGCATTATAATAGATATATAAGGCTTCTGTTTTCTATTGTTTATTTGTTTCAATTTTGAAGGACTTTATATTAAGCAGTCTTCAAAATCTATATAAAAATGCCTGAAATCAGGTTTTCTAGAAGAGCTTTTGCTTTCTCTACTGTAACAAGAAGGTTTTATTTAGGTGCTTTCTTAAATTCCTCTCCAAAACGAATTTACCTTATTTTTGCATTATGCATATAACCGTGATTAGTTTAAGCTTTATCCAGATCACAAGCTCAGATCTTTCTGCCTTCTTTTCCCTTGCTGTCATCTCCAGCAAAATCCTCATAGTCATAAATGTACTTGTCTTCCTTTTTAATTGAAGCCTGAATTCAGCTGGCAAGAATATCTCGAACCTTGCCTAAATGCACAATCCTCCTTATACAATCCTCTTTTAAAACTGAGTGCCCAACAAAAATGCACAAACTCTGCTGCTTGGTAGTAGCTGGGACAGGTGAAAGGAATTCAGTAATTTTGCATAAAAGTGGGACTGTTGTCTGTACAGAGTAGGAGGTCACAGAAACAGGACAGGTCAACCTGGCATGAATGAGTAACCTCTTTTTTTCAGTGTTTTCTCACTACATCGGGAGAATATCATAGGCAAAAAACCAAAGTCCTTGCATTTATATGTACACGTATACATTACTGTATACTTGTACCCACTTTACTTTAAAATATTAGGGCCAGCAATATCCTGATTTAAGTCTCACAAACAAGAGAAGAACAGGACAAATACAAAATTCTCAAATGCCCTTGACCTACCAAAAATACCATAGTCGCTGGACAGAAAGAGCTCTTACACAGCATCTTGAACCACAGCAATCCTCATACGAGCGACATCTGCAGAGAAATAAAGAGAAAAGGGCATTAAGGGAGTAGTTGTCACTCAGATCAAAATGGCATTCCCAACTCTGACGCCATTCACACCCCTGCCCAAGGTGTGACTTACGACATTCCCAGGAGATGGCAAAGCCTCCGTGAATCGTTCAAGGTCAGGCTGGGTGAGGTGCTGAGCAACCTCATTGGCAGAAAGATGTCCCTGCCCATGGCAGGAGGGTTGGAACTAGATAATCATTGAAGGACCTTTCCAATCCAAACCAGTCTGTGGGTCTATGGATAAGAACAGGCTACCCTTGGCCAGATAAAGTTTTCAACCACATGCACACATCCATGGCACAGGCCTATCACTACTGAGAATCTTTTTGTATGTTACTGAAACTACCTTCCTACAGGTTTCTTTTACAGTCACCTCAAAAAGACTGAATACAGCGTTTAATTCTATACAAAAGGACACATTATAAAGAAAAGTAGTATTACTGTGCTTTCTTTCACGGTAAATGAACACTGCAAACCTCAAACATGAGCCATTTGGGGTTTTATTCACCGTAACAGAGAAGAATTGCAAGGTCAAAACTGCCAAATTGCCCCTTCTTTGCGCATCAGCAGCTTCCAAACAGAAATCATCAAGTGCAGAGGAACTTCTCATGTACCGTTATTTGCAAATTTAATGGCGTTTCTTCCTTTTCAGAAGTCGCACTGGACTGCTACTGCCAACAATCCCATTATTTAATTAGGCTTCCCTCTAAAAAAACCCCACATTTCAGATTAATATTTCACGCGGAATAGAACTATTTTAAAGGCATTGTAGCACGGACTACTGTAAGCAGAAGGCACCACTTCACTAAAAGCCATCACATACATTAACAGCAACCGCTGAACAATTTCCATAGTATCCCCATATCAATGAGATGTATTTAATGGGTAAAAGAACAGAGCCAACACAGAAACTATAGTATGTGACAGACTTGGATGAAAACATTCAGATTAGCATATGCACATACCTAAGAAAAGAGGAGGTTACCACAACAATCTTTCAACAATCTTTTTAACGGTGTTCACATTCGTATGCTCAATGTACATATTTAATTAAGCACCTGGTTTGGGAAAATTTGCCCAACCGCAGGACTGTGCTCCCATATTTGTATGCAAAGCTAAAAAACCCTCAATTAGATAACTGAACAGACGATTACACATTTAGATGCTCAATTAACAAGCCTTCACTCACAAAATACATGAAGTCACATCGGCTTCAGCTTCTAATTGGGGCCAGAGGAGGATGCCCTATGGACGTGCAGTCAGTTGCTTTGCAAGTGAAAACAGTTACGTGTTCTTCCAATGACAAATAGGCAGCATTTATTTAAACAAGCTGGAAGATCTGACATCATCGGCACTGCAAGGTCCATTAATACACTTGGGCACCCAGAGATTCAATCAGATTAAGTTGCTCATTCCAAAAGACACACTTCCTCGTCTCTGAACCTGAAAGTAACCCCTCTACAACGAAAGTAACCCCTTTACAACCCTTTTTCTTCAAAGCTCACCAGGACCCCAAAAACTGCTCATACTCAAAGCTACCAGAGCTCACAAAACTACTAACATGACCTAGCAAACCAGCATTAACCTCATTCCCATCAGGACCAAGAAATTAAGCATTCCTCCACGCTCCTCAAGTGGATCAACCCAACAGGAGCTTTCAAGATACATGTTAAATGCATGGACAGGATCAGACTCCTTACAAAATGGGCCTTCTATTAAACCAGTGGTCTTAGTACCCCTTTCGCTCTTCAAAACAGTTTTGGTTGAGGCACCTCATTCATGTTGATGGGCACTTGCCCCTTTTGCTGATGCTGCACAGCAAGGACTTTGCTGGGCCACAAGAGCAAAGAGGAAACAGAAAATCTAGAAGCCCTTCTTGAGGCAATTAAGGCTAGAAGAAAAAAAAAAAGAAGGATTTTACCAATGTGAGCAGTCTTTATGTCTGTCCCCACAGGCTGGCTCTGTCAGCCCAGACACCTACACCTGACCACAGGCGACACAGGCCCTCTGGCCCCAAAATAATTTCCCAGATCAAGCTCTAAGAGCTAAACTTCTATTAAAAGCTAAAGTAAAATTGAGAGCCCAGGGAGGCTGCACGTACACCTCCCCTGTGCCCATCCTTGCCTTGCTTATTTTACACCTGTTTTCTACAGAGCCAGAAGAGATGGGAAAAAGGCTATTTTAAAATATGTAACTGTGGTCATTCAAACCACCAAAATTAAAAGAGCATCTGTATGAGGAATATAGTACCTAAATTTACTTTTTATTCTTAGTCTCTAAACTGTCTAGGCTGCAAGTCAGCATCATTTTTAAAGTCTCAGCCGTTTAGCTTTCCTTTTTGCAAAGAAGGGCTACTGTACCAGCAGAAAGGCTCAACTGCTGGATGTTTATGAAGCTCCTGAGACCACAGGATCGCAAACAAAAAGGCCAACAAAGAGAAGTTGTCTCCTACACAGATGACTGCACTTTCAAATGGCTGAAAATGATGATGCAGAGAATGCAGGGGTCTCTCATGATGGCTGTTTTAGAGAAGGTCCATTTTCTAATAGCCAGTAAACTTTCTGAGGCAACTCATCCAAGGCTAAGCACGGCACTTGCTGGGTGGATCTGTGAAGCTAAACCAGTATCATGGGAAAATCTCTTTGAGATCTGACAGAGTAACCCTTTCCCTTTTCACTCATAAAACCAAATGGGCACTTTATTTTGCATGCCTGCGAGTATGGACACATGCACCCATATGTAGGACCCTGGAATCAAGTATGATGCTGTGATAACATCTTGCTCTTTGTACTGCCCACCATTTGGTAGCAGCGCCAAAATGATTGGAAAAACACTTTGCCCTTTTGCTGATACTGCCATCAGGGTACCACAGCAGCTCTGCTGATCTCTTCTTCTTGATTCAATGCACTATGAAAACACAACACGACTTCTGATAGCATTTATCCTAATTACAAGAAAATTAACTTACAAAAGTCAAATTTATTAGCAGGCAAAAGACGACAATAAAATCAGCTTATTAAGGGAGTAACATACAAGCTTAAGTATAATCACTCTTTGATGTATTCTCTCCTACTGCCTGGCAGCAAATCCCAGGAGAATTAAGAACTGGGTTCATAAGAAAACAATTAAGCACACATGCATTTATTTCTTGAATTGGTATGGATATTCTTTAAATTACACTCATGCTTTGGCTCTGCTTTACAGAGAAGGACTAGTTGTGCCCAATGGCAGTTGAAGAAGAACGAGCCTTACTACAGAGCTGAACTGGATCGAGCCCACCTCCTACAGAAGACTTTTCTAAATCCAGTTTCTCCCTGACATATCCACGATGAGCCTGAGAACTGCAGTCCCCCAGGGCAATGTTTGTTTCAGTGACCAAAATTTAACCCATTAGATAGGATAAAGTATGATCCATTAGTTGCTTTGTCAATCTGTAACTTCATCAAGCATACGGTCTCTCTTTTGAAAATTGTGTGCAATGCGATGTATGATTTAGAAGGTACCTCTTTCCATTCATAATTCAGTAGAATGAAATGAATGCATCTGCACATCCAACGACTTCTATTGCTGGCACACCAAGGAACTGCTGCATCAGAGACCAAAGTTACACTGCACGTCCAATCACAGCAACAAGCTTTTTGTGTGGGTTCACGCTTAAATCATGATGCTGAATTGCCTCCCTTAATGGACAAACAAAGCACAAAGTTTCACGTAAGGGTATACAGCATGAGCCAAACCCCACAAACAAGCCCCATACTTGCATGTGTCCTGTGGATAATAACTGCTCTATTAAATGATCTAGAAGCTCTTTTCCATTTATACATCCATCCACACAGCTGAACAAGTCTGTTCCTAGCAGAGCTGCAGCAACGAAGAGCTGCATCTAAAAATGATTCCCTCATAGGCACTTGCTGAAAAGTGGAGAAATTAAAGAGGTAAAGCAAGGATTACAGTTTTCAGTAGACTGTATGGCCATGATGGTCCAACAGTGTCCCCTGTCCTCACTCAATATGGGGATTCACCATCAACACCACCCCTTTGAAATGCAGGCCGTAGTCTAGCGAGGAAATCTAGGAATGCTATTTGCATCATCTGTGCCAAAACCTGATTTAACATTTAAGATGCTCCATTAGAAATGTCTTTTGGAAGAGCAAAATAGAACATAAATAGTTAATCTACATGTAGGGGCAGAAACCCTACTGCAGACCCAGAGACATAGGGTGGGAGGGTGAAAGAAAACCACTAAACCCCTCACAACAACCACACACAGTACACTGCGTGACTTCCAACCAGTATCCTGAAGACAAGCCTGACTTAAATACAAAAAAAGGTTGCATGAAAGTCATAGGTTAAATGATTGCTGTATGAAGCAAACTGTGTTTCATTGGAATACAGGAAGCACTGACCGTTTTTGAAGTGAGGGAAGGAAAGCCAAAGGGAGACAGGAAGTTCAGTAAAGAAAGATGTAGCAATTGACTCAAACTAAGAAGAGAAAAGAAAGACTTTCAGGGGAATGCCTCATAGTGTCAGAAGAAGCTAAGGAAGTCCCGCCTGTGGTCCTAATACCAGCATGGGCAAAAGACCAGAAGGAGGACCACAAGTGCTCACAAGAAGTGGAAGGGATAGGCTGCTGAGCAGTGTCCCCTCCAGGGAGACTTAGCGCTGAGCCCTCAAAATTACGAGGTTCGGGTCTGCTACCACTGAGCAGATGAAGGCAGACAGCTGAAGCATGCCTATGTATTTACTTGTTCTAGGACAAGAAAAGAATTAGAAAAAAAGAAGAAAATATTTAATCTTCTTGGAACTCAGCTGCCACGATGCAGTGATGCTAAACGGAGAAAAATCAACTGAGCCATGAAACAAAAAGAAAAACAAAGCAGGTAACTACCACAAAATGACTAGCAGAACCAGTTCTGATAAAGCTCAGGGTCTTGGCTGTGCTATCAATAAGGAGGAATGCCACTGAGCTCAATAGGACTACACTGCCACAAGACTCAGAATTAGATCAAAGGACGAGGAATGACAAGAGGATCAACAGAAGATGTACCACATAATCGAAAGAGGGGGAGTTATTTTTCTACCAAGTTTACTTCACTATTGATTAATTCATTTCAGACCATTCCGTACACGCATTTCCATCTTTCAATAAAAAGCAGTTTTCAAAGCAAAGTCATAGCCTGTACAGCTATGTTAAGAAAAGATCCAGGTTACTGACTGCATACACGGGGAAGACCACGAGACCTATGTAGGAGCATAATGCTACAAGGATGGTGGAGCGGTTATCCCAAGGAATCCATTTTGTTACAGTTGCCCACTGAACACAGAAATGGAAACACAGTCCACTTCGGTACTCAGGAGTCCAACCTCGGTCCCAAAGCAGTTTAATCTCTCTCCAGAAAGATGCTGCAGCACAAAGGTCACATCCCTCCATGAGCATTCACCAAAATGCTTGAGAAGCAGTAACCCAGGCAAGGTCTTTGGCTGGTGGAGCAGTGTGATAGGCAACATCTGCTTTCCAGCCTTGGTCTTTAGAGCTCGTTGTGTCTCCTGGGCATGTTTGTGTACATGGAGTAATTTTCAGCAGGGACAACTTCACAACAGTTACCTGCAGTCACAGGTTCTCAGCACCTGAAAGTGCTTTTCTTCTCTCCTCATACAGAACAAAGGCGATCTGATCTCTCAGCACATGCAAGAACAATACCTTGTTAAATATAGGTTTCATTTTGGTGAATATATAACTACATATATAACAAATGTAACTGCTTCATAGATGAACACAGCGGTGACCTCAGTGGAACATTTGTACTTGAGAATAAAGCACTGCTACTGGTACCCAGGAGAGCGTGAGAGATATAGTTAGCCAGATACTTGACAAACCACCCAGCCCTTAACTACCTAAGAAAATGTAAGGCAAAAATGAGGAAAGGGGCTGTCAGGTCTTTTTTTTTTCTACAGAGTAGGAACAACAGAGACAGAAACAATACTCACTCAGATAAGAATCCTGTCTGCTTTGACACAACTAAAATCTCCTACAACAAGACAAGCTACTTGGCTCCTGTCCTTAACACAGACATGAAAAACAAAAGCAGGCATCAGCTGAAAATGGGATTATTTCTCAATTATTCTTTAGGTGAAGAGCCTATAAACAACATCTCCATGCAAGAACTCAGCAGAATATAGTAAATCCTCCCTCACTTCTGATGGGATGAGAAGTATTTGTTCAGTTGTTCCTTTCAAACCGATCCTTCTAAGAGCCTTCTGCTACCCAATAGGTTCCCGTAACCCCAGCCCTCTTTTCTCAGCCCCCAAGAGGAAAGCCACTCTACAGAGGTACTCTCCTTGTCTGTAAAGGCAGTGAGTCTCACCCCATGGATTTCTGGCCAGCACACATTCATCTAGAAATTTTCTCTGCTCCTCCTGCAGCAGAACCTAGCAAGAATTGCTGCAATTTTGGTCTTTGTCCTGTGGCAGTATATAGTACCTTAAATAGCTCTTTTAAAATGTAGGCTGCAGGCCTTTCTTTCAGAGAACAAAGCAGAGAAACAGCATAGCTTAAGGCTCTGGCAAAAGCAAGCCATAGATTGCTCTGTATGACAAGTTTTAATTTTCTGAGGGTGGAACTGTAAATCTCTCAGCCCAACAGCAATTAAGACTTCTAGTTAATCATTGAGCTCCTTATTAAACACACAGTTCTTCATATCTCAAGCTGCACCCAGTGGGCGAGCAGCCCTACTGCATCTAATCGCTGCTTTGGGAGATGATAGTCTGCTGGCAGGCTGCAGCCAGTCTGCTGGCAGGGGGCGATGGGTGTCCAGGAATTTCCCATCTGCCTGAATTTAACATCCTACTGCATAGCAAATCTTTTTTTTTCCCCCTCCCCTTCACCAAGCCATCACATGATCAAATGCAGAGAAGGAGGAAGGTACTAATGGCAAACAGTTAGATGCCACCAAGTCTTTCAAAATTTTAATTCAGGGTCTCCCTATCCAGAAAGGGTTAGAAGTTTCAAGGTGGCTTTCAGATCAAATGCTCCTTGATGCTGTGCCCTGGAGCTCAAACCAGGGACAAGCCTTTCTGTCCCTCTGGCAGGAAGCCAGAAGAAATGGATTCTCAGCTTCACATTAAGGTTTTCACCTGGGACACAGAAGAGCTAATGCTCTGATGAGTATTTCAAGTCCAACAGCCTCAACAGGAAAAAATGAGGTTCACTCATGATATGCCACAACCGCGAGATTATTGCATCCTCTGGAAATTAGAGAGGGGTGGGACTGGGTGGGATGCCTCAGCCAGAGGAAAGTCTGGTTTCAGGGGACTACTCCACTAAAAGGCAGAGACTGCCCTGTTTTCCTCCTTCCTCACCTTTCTCAGAATAAGCTGCCTACACCTGGCTGGCCTCCAACTTCTAAATCGTTCAGAGCTTCACATCCCAAATTAGGTCAGTCACCTACTAGATTGCCTGTGAAGGCTGAGGTATTAAATCCTTCTCCCCTTCCCCAGGACTCACTCCTAGCAAGTTGAGTGGGTTGCTAATTTGGTAGCCTAGTTCTCCCCACGTCGTGCATCAGACAACTGATCCATCGAAGCAAATTCAAGTGCGTGGCAGGGCATCTAGCTGCAGGTCAGGATTACAGCCTCAACAGATGCATCACCATCAAGGGAATCTAGTCCTTTATTTGAAGCAAGGATAAGGCACGGACCACCAAAGCTAATTGTGATGTTTTATAACCTTATTGTTTAAGGTTACACAGCACTGAGCAATGGTGGTGGGGTTTTCTTGCTTTTATATATAGCTGGTCTAATAATTACCACTGTCTTCCTTCATGATACAAACTGTGCACTTAGATTTTTTTGTCAACGTATGCAAATATGCCCTCCCTGTAGCTTCTTGCTGCAAAATTAGTGGCCCTGGCCCAAATCCAGGTCGCCCATCTCTGTACGGTGACAGCCTTTCAAGGCACCTGGAAGCATGCAAAACGGTCGAGTTGCCTCCCTCCTCCATGCTGGCTTCAAATCACATGGAAAAACAAATCAACTGCTAGATTACTGTGCTGAGCACACACCTGCTGACACTTCATGCAGCTGTAATTGCAATGGGAAAGCTAAGTGTATCATCAGGAAAGCCAACTTAATTAACAGCAGTAAACATAACAGGATGTGGAGTGCAGAAAGTATCTCCCATCATGCAACATGTCCTGTGTCTGGATCGGGGTTTTCACTTCCCAGCCTCTTGTACACATGTTGCTGGAAGAGGTGCTCTCTAAGCTATGTGAATAACAGTGAGACAAAATAGCTTTTTTATTGTTTGCATCCGGATCGTTTTGCAGGGTCTTGATAATGCACAAAGTCAGTATTACAGACTGACCACCAAGCACATAAGGGCTTGCACTCAGAACCCAGACGAATATGACTGCATGTTAAATACAACAACATTTAATCTCCAAAGGAAGAGAAGCATGTGGAAGTGCACAAGAAATTTATTTCAAAAACCATGAAACCCTAGAAACAGAATACAATTGGCATTCTTCTCCACAATTAGAAAAATAATTGACTGTTCCCATGTAGGGCAGGGACATGTTTTAAACGTGAAGAATATTAGCAAACATTCCTTTTTTATGTTTATGTTCAAGTTCTTATGCTAATTCCAAATTAAAAATTAAACAGATTTAATCAACATAAATGTGTACATGTGCAGATGTCTGCTCTACGCAGTAAACTTATTTCTATGGCAGAAACACAGTCTAAAAATCAGTATTTCCCTTTGCACATGCTTTTAATATTAATTCAGGTCCCGCTTCAGATAAGAATTAGAAGAGGTTACAAGACGACACTCCCCCATGTTTATTTCGTTCTTCATATATTTCCCAGCAGCAATGGAGAACATTTTCTTTCTGGAGGTCTTTAACCTAGCAGCACACCAGTGCACAGTCAAAACATACTTAGACAAGGAACCCATAGCTGAGCTCCAATGAAAGAAGTTAATGTTCATGAGGTGGAAGCAGGTACAGGCCTACCAGGGAGGACTTTAGAAATCAACACATACACAAGTAGGTGTGATGTTAGGAAAGTCAAACCTCACCTACAACTGATAGTTGCAAGGGATGCCAAATGCAGCAAGAAGAACTTCTACCACTACACTGGCAGTAGATGGTATCTGTGGACAAGCTGGAGAGCAGCAGATGTCATTGACCTCAACTTCAGGAAGACTTTCCACACCTCTCCCACAACGTTCTTGTACCCAAGTTCAGACCTTGCAGTCTGGACAGGTGGACAGTTGGATGGGCCAAAAAAAATGGGCAGTGATCAACAGGTCACACTCTCCCTAGAGAGTATGAAGTAATCACAAGTACCCCAGAGGTCTGGACCTGTGCTGTTGACAAGCGTGGTGCTGGATCTGGTGATAGAGTACTCTCACCAGGTTTGGAGATGGCATCAAACCGGGAGATCAACCAATCAGCTCAAAGGCAGAGCTGCCACTCCAAGATCTAGATTAGCTGGAGGCATAGCCTGACGGGAAACTCATGAAATTGAACACAAGCAAATGCAAAGTCTTGCCTGTCAGAAGCATGAACGTCTTGCTTGCTGTGGAGCAGCAACACTAGAAAGGCCCTAGAGGTCATGGTAGACAGCAAGCTGAAAATGAGCCAGCAGTGTGCCATGACAGATATGAAGGCCAACAGCATCCTGGACTCTGTCAAGAGAACCTTAGTCAGTGGATGAAGGGAAGTAATTATCACCTTTCATTGAGCACCTGTTAGATCATATCTGAAATACTACATTTGGTTTTGGCATCCCCAGCAAAAAGAATGAAATTGATGAACTTGAGTGAGCTCAGCAAAGGGCCACAAGATAGTCAGGGGCTGAGGCACTTGTCCTGTGAGGAGAAATTGAGGGACTTGGGCTGGTTCAGCCTAGGAAAGAAATGGTTTCAGGGGAACCCAAGAGCAGTCTGCCTGTAACCCGGAGGAGGTTACTAAGAAGATGGAGCCAGGATCTTCCAAGTGGTGCAGGGTCAGAAGACCACAGACCATAGATACAACCTGAAAAAAAAAGAGGTTCTGACTTAGCACATGGAAAAACTTAACCACCATGAAGACAGCGAGGCAGCAGAGCATGTTGCCTGGAAAGGTTACACCATCTTCTTCCTTGGAGTCTTCCCAAGACCCACTTGGTTAAAGCCCTGAGCAACCTGGTCTGACCTCATGACTGACCCTACTCTAAGGTGGAGGTTAGACTGAGAGGTCTCTTGAGAACCCTTCCCACCTGAGTTATTCTCTAATTCTCTAAGCCAAGTTACTCTCTTTTCCTCACTACTTCTCAAAGAATATCACATTATTAAAAAATTCAAGACACAATAATCCAACAGGATGAGTTGAAATAATGTTAACAGGGCAGCATCAAAACTCTTTTCTCCTTCTAAGTCAGCCAACCCCCTCCCTGTGGGTGACTAATTCACTGTCGCTGTGACATCAGCCACGGTATTTCTAATGCTATAGACACATGCTTACCACTCATGCTAAAAACCATTTGTGCTGCTTTATAAACATGCCATGGAGCCTGGACAGGAGAGTATTAGAAAGAAGCAGGTTCTAGCATCTGGAATTTATTATCTTCGATGTGATGGTAGCTAACAACAGGAGGAAAAATGAATGGAAAAGACCTATGGGGTTGGTCAGTCATATCAGGTAATATACTCCATCCTGCAATGAGAGGGACCATTCACAATCATTCTAATCAAACTACTCCTCATCAGCAAAATATAAGGCAGCTTCTCTCAACTATTCATTCTCAACTCAGAAGCGGAAAAAAGAACCAGAATATCTGAAGACCTGTTGGCATCTGCATACAGAAGAGGTGGTCTCACAATGTAATGCATTCATTTACGCCATTACTCACATTATTGCCATGTAAGAGAAGTGTCTTGACCATCTTTTCTGCCAATCATCAGCATTTCAGGTACATCTAGAATAAGGCTGAGCTGGCTTATTGAAGTGGGAGTATGATGAGGATCCTTGTAGAGGATCAACATCAAGTCTGTTAAGATAGCTTGAATTCTGGGATGCTCTCTGTGCATCTACACAAGGAGACATATGATCCAATTCTTTAAGCAAAGTCAAGGATAACTTGGCTCCCTGCTTTTCCCAGAGATAAGGACCAGACTCCAATGACTAATTCTTTTCTCTGCTTCATATTTTTTCTTTGTTTTTCCAGGCCACATAAACTAATATTTTGCTGAACCAGGAGAAAAGTGTCTAACTGATAATATCCCATGACTTAGGCAACTAGGACACAGAGAGGTGGTTGATTTGGTTAGTGAAGTAAGTTAAATTCAGTCTTGGAAATTCTCTGTATCAACAGTAGAAAACCAATATGTCTTTAAAATTCCTGGCAAGGTTTCCATGATAACTTCCAGTCTGAAATAAGCTATACCTTATTCATACAGTAGAGGTAAAAAAAGTTTGGAAAATGATCAGTGCCTCAGTCTAGCCTTGAGAAATGGAATTACATTTGGAAGAAACACGCTTGAATTAAACTAAAGCTTATTGCTCATCTATGAAGGCTAGAACAATTATGTCCACTTGAAAAAATAATTATAAAAAGGTACTAATACCAGTAACTATTTGGTCAGAGAGATGTATCCTTAGTTCTGTAACAGAGACCTCCAACTTTTGCCCTAGTTATTAATACAGAAAGCATAACCAACAAGTTTTAAGAAATCTTTTTTTTAAATAATTACTCTGGAAGACAGATTGAATAAAAAACTAAAAGAACCCACTTAAGCTCCCAAAGAAGAACAGTCATATCACTGCAAGTTTTACCCCCTAATCTAGCTGACTTTTCAGTACACTTATTTTGGCACACTGATTTCTTATCCTGTGTTCCTCTTGCTTAGTAGACATAGTCTTATCTCTGTCTTTGGACGGCTGAAGTAGAGCCTTTATAGGAAAGATTAACTCAGCTATCTTGTCTTTAAGCTTCTGAAAAAAGCAACCATTTTATGTGACAGTTCACCTTGGATTTCTATTACTCCGGGCAATTTAAAGAGAAGCAGGCACTTCTACGAGGACATGCCTACCCAGAAGAGATAAAAGTGTATGGACATGCCAGTCCTGGGACGTATTGGTCCAAGCGTGCCATACTAGATCTATGAATAGACACAGGACTTGGTATTTCTGAGCTGACAAGCCAACCTTTTCATTATACAACAAAGTGTCTCCAAAAGACATGTGACATACTGCCAATACGGGACTGAAATCACCAGGAAATAATTAAAAAGAATTGTGTTGCTGGGTTTCATAATTCTCCAAAGATAGTCTTGAGACCAAAGGACAGACTACATATGTTAATTGGGTAGAAAAACCCTTCTGTCAGAAAACCAGTGACAAAAAGGAATGGAATCTATTGCAAAGTCATTTGTCTAAATATATCTGCTTCTTAGGGACTGTTGCTCCATAAATTGTAAGATAAAATAAAATCTGTTTCACTACAGTACATCCCAGATCTAGATTCGCACAGAGGAGACACTCTCAGGATAAAGTTACATATTATGCCTTTAGATGATTTAATATCTAACCATATGCTAATGGAGACGATCCTATTCATTCTTCCACCCCCACAATATGCAGAATACTCCTTTCCTCCCATTTTACCACTAGTCGCCAAAAACTGTACCAAGCTGATTTAACACCAACTTGAACGTGCTAAAATGAACAACTCTCTGTCAGACTAGTACATTGAATTCACTCAGTGAAGGGTTAAATAAACGCCAAAGCAATAGGACTTCACCCCAAGACACTGACATTGGTGTTATGCCTCTCCTCTACCATACAGGTGTGCATAGACAGTGCAGGTAGATAGCAGCTGAGGATCATAGACAACAGAAATTTAACGTGGAGAAGTAGGAAACCCAATGCACTGCAGATACTGATGACCTTCCTTTCGTTTTGCTGTGTGCCCCCTTTAAACTCACTGGGCTCCTGTGCAGGCAAACATCCTCTTCTCCCCTCCCTTTCACATTTTTTTGTCACATGTTATCTGTCCTCTGAGCTTTACCATCCCCAAGTCCTTATTGTCTCTCCTTAGTGTTTCTTCTTCCCCACTTAAACTCGTAATCACAATAACAACACTGGATCAACATTACACTCATCATCACTGCAGCAATCACTGAGCACACACATCCCACCCCTTTCCTCTTCCTTTTTCCAGTTACGTACGCTACCCTGGAGACATGTAAATGCAACAAGTTTATGCAATGACCCACAGAACAAGGTGCTGCAGTAACTGCCACAAATACACACAGACAGTAGTAACAGTCATCTGATTGAACTAACAAAGTCAATACATAACAGGTTTCCCTCCACACCGAAAGATCTCCCAAACCAACCAACAACCCACCAACACTACAGTCGTTCCATACCCCACCCTCCAGATTTCGCCCTTCCAATGTTCAAAGCTGCATGCAATTCCAATTAATCTCTTTGACAGCCTGGAAAATAAACATGCTGCTTTTCTACAAGACAGTCCATTCCAGCACGCAAAGGAAACAGCAAACTGGTTACCAAAAGGAAGCCAATTAGAAAGCAACCTTCTGTGCATCACATCTACTGCAGATACCAAATCTCCCCTTTGTACCCCTTGGTTTCGCAGAACTCGGTATGTATTTACCTGTGGCACGAAGAGTCTGATCTAATACCCAGTATCTGAGTAGCTACCCCTTCATATTATCAAGGGAGACAAACATTGGCTGTGAAAGCATGTGGGCAGACACGTAAGCAGACTGCTGAGGCGATGATGAATAACGTGCTCCTGAATGTCAAGGTACAGTGGAATTTTCATATTCTCACAACATCGCAGCTTCTTTCTCACATTGCAGCAAAACAAAATAAAAATGTAGGTGGAACTGGAGTCCTGTTGTTATTAGCATGCAAAGAAAATGAACTTATTTAAATTCACCCATCTGTTCTGGCCAATCATTTATGAGTAATTCTCAACATTTCAGTCACCTGAAAAATACAGCGAGTTCTAGGCACAAACACTTCCTAAGCAGTTAATATTCAGGATCACAGATGATTAAGCCGTATAGTGTTTCATTCTTTCAGTAAGCTTTTTTTCTCGCCTGGCGTTTGTCTCTAGCATTTCTCTCCCGTTTCTGGCAGATGGAGGTGGAGAAGAAAAGGGAGGAAAGTTCTTGGGTGACATAAGGACTGCAGTCATTTCCAATCCTTCAGCAAGGAGGAGTTTGCTCAGGGAACAGATAACCAAATGCTGCTACCTACTTCTCCACTCCACTTAATTATTTTTTTGTTTGTTTTTAAACTTAGGTTTACAGCTGTTTACAATTATTAAGTTATACAAGCCAGGAACAAAGTTTAGTACGTTCATCTCCTTTCTGCCCCCAAATCCCACTCACACATTTCCTCCATCTTTTTACTGTTGCTGGGGCAATTTAAAACAGAAAACTGCAATTCAGAGAAGTCCTCAATCACAGACCTACAGGTCATTGACATTTTGCTCACACCCAAACCTGATGTGAATGTAGATGCCACTCATCAGAAAGACAGTTATGCCATGGATAACAAATCATCCCAACTTCCTAAATTAAAGAGCAGCATTAGCACAGGGACAAACTTACTTTCAAAAGCACTCTTGGTATTCTGCCTGATTACCTGCCCTTGTTCAAAACAAAGGGAGAACTGTCCTCACATGGCTCTACTTATGTTTCCTTTCAGCATTCTGAAATAAGAGCTGTTTAAGATCTTGCATTTTGTTTCCAATTGGAAAGGTCGCCTGGATTACGTGGTGAAATGAAACTGTAGACTTTTTTTAATAAGGACAAAGGGAAAGAGATGAGCCACAGGGACAGAGAGAAAGAAAAGCTTATTGCACCTTCATTTTTAAATTAGAAAGAATTTCAGAGAAATTATGGAAAAAGTGTAATTAGTGAAAGAACAATACTCTAACCCTACAGAACCTAATTCTCTCTTGAGGATTATAAAACACAAAAAGGAAAGTGATGACTACTTACATATAATATGTAGGATATAATCCTTCAAAATACCAGCAATGCTTTTTGGCCTCCGTACACTACAAAGAAAGAAAAATATGGTATTAATATTTACATAGCACAACCTACAATTATAAACACAGGCTTAGAGTATTTATATTAATACTGTGACTTTGAGCAATCCCGATACATACAGCAACCAGGAAGTCGGCTCATGCACGTGGCAGCATGTCCTGCCAGGGCTCAGATCCCTCACTCAGGGCTCTGCCTGCGAAGCCCCATGGATTCCTGTGATTCACAAAGAACATCAGGATCCAGCTGCGTATGTTCCCCAGCAGAACTGCTGCCTTAAAAGACCTCAGAGAACTTAAGAGCCCATTCATGGTTATAGCCACTTAAGAGACCTCCAAGGCAGGCCCAAGTTTGATGATGCTTTGCGTATGACTACAGAGTAAATTCAAGGAATGCAGTGAATTATACATCTTTCTGGAAGTCTCTGGCATGCAGAGTCAGGCTTGTAAGTGAGCAGAATGGAGAACCCATCCAGCCCATCTTGTCCTCCCACAGTTTGGAAATATCTCAAGTGTTCATTAAAGTATCGGGGAAAAGAAACTGCTTTTTGCAGCCATGGGGTATTGTTCTCTTTTGCAGATTGCCAGCGTATCGTTGTTAAAGGATGGTGACAGGCATTTTCTCTGTGCGTGTGTGCAGGCAACGTGGGAAGCACACATCGTTACAGGAGCTGCCGGAGTACAGACAGCAGCTTAGAACAATAGTGGCGCTTAAAAAAAGAAAACCAGGCGTCAAGCCCAAACTCTATATACAATGCACAAAATACTTCTGGGTATCCCGCTGACATTGCTAGCTTATAAGGCTTGTCATCATTGCAGACATAGCTCCAGGACCTCCA
This sequence comes from Trogon surrucura, assembly GCA_020746105.1. NCBI lineage: Eukaryota > Metazoa > Chordata > Aves > Trogoniformes > Trogonidae > Trogon > Trogon surrucura. Next base: position 22,320,441 of record CM036622.1, on the reverse strand, counting down.
CTGCAAGCTGCATCATCCGATCACACATGGCCAGGGTGTTGTGGGACACGCTCTGCAGACCAGTGAGGAATATCTTGCTGGGGTTTTAGCAACCCTTCCTCCTGCTGCTCACACCTGACACACAATGTCAGAGAGCACTTGGCGCACCAGCGCTGCTTGGACCATCCTTCACGTTCACTTGGCAGCTCACCTTTACATAATTGCTCATATAAGTTTATTAGCCTCCCTGAATCCCAGAATACTAAATGAATCTAGTTAAGACAAAGACAAAGTGGTTTTACATCCCTGATTCTCACTCCTCATGAATAAGAAAAGCTGCAAGCTCTTTAATGAGCATCTGATGAGCTAAATCACAGACAGATCAATTACAGCCCATGAAGACAAACTACTGTGGATTAAATTAACAGCAGTAGAGGAGATGGGGGAGGAGGAGAAGATGTTTTGATGTGTGCAATCAGGCCTCTCCACTAATACAACAGGCTCACACCATTCTTCAAGATACAGAAGCTTTAGCTTCTGTTGGAAAGACCGGAGCTTCTTCCTTGGGATAAGCATAATGGAAGCCTCGCTCCTCACTCAAATTGATGCTGTGCTCCAGGTTGTATGTGTAGGAGGGCTCATTAACTGCTGCTGGAGCCAAGCGGTGTTCAAAGATCCATCCCCACACTTGCCCTATTCCCCCTTTCCCCCCCCCCCCTTCATTGTTTCCAACTTATTAACATTTCCTTCCAAATATTTTCATCAGCTGGCTGTTTCCTCTTAACTTTAAAATTAGAAATATGTCAAGTTTCTCTCTGTAACACCCTGCAAACACATACACATTGTAAAACCAGCAGTTCTGCTGCCAACTCTGTGAAAAATACTTTGGCTCTTCACCTCTGAAAGCTGCAGATCAGCAGGCCCTGGCTAAAATCCCAGTGCCTGCAGCTTGATCCCTTGGGATGCCTCATTTCAGAGTCCGGCTTGGAGTGTACGCTGTGAAGCAGTTTTCCTTCCTGCTTCTCAACCAATATGAGTCACCTTTTACCTCAACGGCCTTAAAGCCTTTGTCAGTCTCAAACTTTTTAATTGATGTTTACCCAGTAATGTTTCTAAGCACGTGGAGCATGCGTACCCTTTACAAGTGTAAAGGAGACATTTATATTCAGCACTCACTCTGCTCACCCTCCTCCTTGTATTTTAATCTGCTTCACAAGTTCTAAAATGAGTTGGGAAGATTCCTCCTTCCCACATCTCCTAGGTTGTAAGATTTCTGCTCCTGCCTCTTAACAATTCTCCGTTTCACACAGCCAATATACTTACTGCTGTCACATGAAAGGCTCCAGCCTGGGACAGTTTTGCAAGTAACAGTTCTGCAAGTTACAGGGCTTGGATACCTGCACTAAAAAAAATCCTTCAGCACTCAGACTCTGCTTCTATATGGGCCCTGGAACAGCAGCTACCGATCCTGACTTTGCCTTTTTAATATCACCGTACTATGAATATTGCATGGCAGTCGTTCAGCTCTCCTACACAGGAATCAGGCAAACAAGCAAGTGGACCTCAAATATGAGGAGCACAGCCAAACCTGATACATATGACATGTCAAACGGATTTACACACATGGGGCTAACTGCTGTGGTCCCTGCTCGATTAAAACCCCTACTGAGCTCCATGGCAACTTTACATCCCGACGTAAAGCAGGCAGCTACTAACCACCACGTCTACTGCTGGCTAGCAGACCTCGCAGGAATTCACTGCTAGGAGTAAGACAAGAATGCCATTGTCTCTAAGGATCTGAGCCTCTTTAGCACTCAGGTACCAGTGAGGCAAGCAGGGTAATCAGGGCACAGACTAGATTTTTTTTCATCCCACACCCATCCTCTGAAGCAGGCTATGATCATCCATCTCTTGCCAAGATCCAAAGTATTCTTCTGAGTGGTATCAGCCTCTTAGTTAGGCTGGTGGAGAGCCATACAAGCACGAGAGGAGACGTACGCCATCAGCATCAGGCTCTCATCCTCACAGAGCCTCTGGAAGGTGATGTCCTTGTAGTTGTTTGAGACTATTAAACCCTCAAGAAACCACAGCTGGCAGCAACTCACTGCAGTTCGCAAAACAGACTTGAAAGGAAGATTACTCATATTACTGCAATGCAAAAGGACCTCAGATATCAAGGTTGGTGCCGACTCTTTTAGCTTCTACACAAAGACAGGCTGTATCTCAGTGTTTCTCACAAGTGTTTGTTCGTATCTTAAAAAAGCCATTTACCCATTCACTAACGGCAAAGAAAGTGCATTTATGCTTTTTAAACTAAGATTAGGTACGGCCCTGCTGATGCTTTCAACTTTTCTAGATGAAGGACTTGGCACATTTTGCTTGTAAAAGTCCTCCTTCTATGTCTCTTAACAGTTTGGCACAGCTAAAGAATATAAATAGAAGAGTACGTTCATTTTTTAAATAAATGACAGAGGTCTAGTTGGGTGTACATATGTAGTCTTTAGAGAATTAATGGTATATGAATCAGCCAGATGCTTGAATACATTCCTTAAGATTGAGTACAGCACAAACCACAAGACTTAGTTATTTGTTTATTTGTTTTAAAATAAATCAGCATTTGTCCTGTAGCCAGTTTTCTTTGACAGACTGCAGCAATGTGAACTGCAAGCCGTCCTTTTCTGCGGCCTCTGAATTCATCCAGATTTCCTTTAACAAAGGAAATGTGCTTCCTGCCACGGAGTGAAATTGCAAATGTTACTGCTGCTAGTAAGAACAATGAGAAAGTTACTTAAATATTAACCAAAGACTGGGTTTGATCACACCATAAAATACAGAACACGAGTACATATGTATGCACATGGTGTGGGGGAAGACAGACCAGGCAGCCTGCTCACTGAATGCCGGATGGTGCTCTACAGATCATTAGTTATGCTTTGCAGGATTTGCAGAAATACTATGTCTAGCAGCAATATCCTCCACACTGCACATCGTTATCTTTCAGGCCACAGGACAACAAAAAGAAAACAGATCTGATCAATTAATTACTCTTTGCGAGCAAGGGAGTGGTGGATTCACAGTCAGTACTTTTACTGGAGGTTTGGAGATTAATAATAAAAAAGTAAAAAACAATTACAGCCCCATCTGCGGGTAGAAAATACTTTTCAGTAGGAGTACAGCCTGCTTTTGCTATGGGCAGCAATGGAAAAAGCAGCCTGCTGTGGACGGATGTGTTTGTGGAGGGCAGGGGGAGGGCAATTGCTATCTGTATGCTGAAGGGACATGCCGAGCGAATTTGTGACATCTGCTCAAAGCCAGATTCTGTAAGAGGCACAGGTCTGCTATCGATCACAAAGTCAATGAAACCCAGTAAGTTATCAGCAACCAAGGGTAAGGTTCTTTCTTTTTAACCAGACAAAAAGCTAGATGCTACACACAATTTTCATTATGTATGACAGTTATAAGGATCCAAACAGGTAGATTCAAAAGGAAGAAAACCAGGTATTTAACAGATGCGATAGAAATAGCTCCTAGGATTCTGGGATGATCCACTTAGTGGCTGTTACCTCCCATTCATACTATTCTATACAATAGTAGGATGCAAGTTGATCCCAATGCCATTCTTGTGACTACAGCTTTGGAGGTTCTGCTAGGATCCATCCACAAATGAACAGAAAAAGAAAAAGAAGAGTTAAAAGTATCTAAGACATGGAACAAGACATTATCATTTCTGTACATCACACAATCCTGTTCCAACACACACCTAGAACTCTTCCACACATCTAGATCAAACTAGTTATCGAGGAAACGGCAAAGACAACACCTTTCTGGCCATACGGCTCCACACCACTTGAGAAACAACTGGCTATGCCTGCTGCATCTGTTACAGAAGGCCTCTTGTAAAAAATCACCTACACAGATCTTTTCCAGTTTTATTGGTCACTGCACCTGGAAAGTATTGGATGAAGCCCAGACAAAAGGATGGGACAGTCTACAGTGCAACTCCAGACTAAATAAACAGTTCCAGAAGGGACATACGTTATTGGCTAGGAATCACGCTGTTTTATGGGATCTGACCTTTAAAATTGTATTGGTTTTCAGAACACTATTCATTTCAGTGCCTAGACAAGAGCTGAAAGCATTATGAGATACATGCTGCTCATTAGATATACGGTACACTGAAATCAGAAGAACTTCGGCATGCTGAAAGTTTGAAAGATTGGATTTGCAGAGACAAGAAGACGAGCATACTGTTCTTCCACAGCCAAGAAAAGGGCAAAATATCACCCGTTACGGTAGGAGACAATATATACTGAAACTGAAAAGTGCAGCCTAAGGGTGAAAACAGTTTACTAGAGAATACATTTTGTCTTAGCATTGCCTGAATCCCATCAAAATTCATCCTTGTTACTTCCCTGGTGATGCTAACAGATCACGGTAAATTTGGCCCATCTCCAAACTACTCTGAGAACATCAGCTCATAAGCAATGTTACCAGTGATTTCAATAAATACTCCTGTCACAAAAGACAAAGCAACTCTTACTAAAAAACCAAGATTATGTTAAGGCATTTTTATTTACTAAGTTAATGAAGAAACAGCAGGAAATGCTTTTATAAAAAGATGCTGATCCTTTACACCAAGCTTTCCCTCCCATGTAACAGTAAACAGAAAAAATACTATTCCAGATATACAGTTGTTTCAACAAGACCAAGATTACAAAGTCATATATTTCAATATAAAGAATGATTTTCATATATTTCAGAAGGAGTTGTTTCTGGTCAGTCTTTTTGGCTGTTCTCTAAGAAAGAAGGGAATATTTCCCATATAGGATTCTTAAGAGATGCAAATTTTCCACCTTGAATTAATCAGCCTGTGTTCTGCAACAGTAAAAAATTTCAGCACAAGCAGTTAAATCTTATAAGTTCTTCTGTTGCTCAGAGAATATGCATTAATCACCATATTTTTATTAGAATTAACGTGGGTTTTGCATGAGATCACAAAGCATTACTTTACATGTAGATCTGTTAACCTTTCCCACAAAAGAAATACAAATATCCATTGCATGCAATTTCATTACAGGAGTCATTTTTTTTTTTTTTTTAAATTGCCATTATGCAGCAAATTGCAAATGCACTTCAGTCCTAGAATGATCTATTTTCAATTGAATATAATCCTTACATCAGTATCCTGGGGAAGAGGGAAAGGAAAGAAAAAACCAAAAGGAAAGGCAGAACCCCCAGTTTTCCAGAGCCCGGGGCGGGCGAGAGGCACCCTCAGCACCGCGGACAGCGCCCGCCCGCAACGCCCTAACGAGCAAAATTAATAACAATTAATTATCACAGAATCTTACTTGGGAGGGACCCATAAGGATCACTGAGTTCAAGTCCCTGTTCCTCACACGACCACCTAACCCCAAACCATAGGACTAAGGGCATCGTCCAGACACTCCTTGAACTCTGACAGGCCTGATCAACTTTACCGAGGAGGCTGTTCCAGTGATCGACCACCCTTCCAGTGCAGAGCCTTTTCCCAATGCTTAGTCTGATTTTGCCCTGATGCAACTTCAATCCATTTCCTCATGTTCTATCGCTGTTGACTGGAGAGAGGAGATCAGCACCTCCCTCTCCACTGCCCTCCTTGAGGAAGCTTTAGACTGCAATGACATCACCCCTCAGTCTTCTCCAAGCTCAGCAAACCATGTGACTTCAGCTGCTCCTTGAAAGTCTTGCCCTCAAGACCTATCACCACCTTGGTCATCCTCCTCTGGACACACTCTAATGGTTTGACGTCCTTCTTCTACTGAGGCACCCAAAACTGAACACAGCACCCAAGTTAAGGCCATAGCAGTGTGGCATAGGGTGGGACAGTCACCTCCCTTGACCAGCTAACTATGCTGTGCTTGATGCACCCTAGGACACAGTTGGCCCTTTTGGCTGCCAGGGCACACTGATGACTCATATCAATTTGCCACCAACCCAAACAGACCCTGACTGCCTTGGATGGAACAACTGTACTGAATCTTCCTCAAACTGTTTGGAAAACCATAGTTATGATAGTTATTTATAGTTCCATGAAGCATTCAGCTTGGATCTACATCAGAATTTCACACTAGATGCTTATGAAAGTGCCAAAAGATCCTCAGTACCAGAGAAGGTTAGGACTTGCTTTACTTTCTTATTTCTACACCCATGAACTCAGCAACACTCACACAAGCATAAAAGCTGGAGGTTCTTACACCTTTCTGGTGGAACTGACCTTACACTGGAAGTTCTAGTATCAGATCTGCAAGAAAGCATGAGGCACGCCATGTACTGAAAGCATTTTCATCCAAGAAAAACAAAACAAAAAAAGATTCAACATTCCACTGGAGTCTCCACAACTTCAAGGGGGCAGTGGTAGTCATTTTTGTTCCAACTGGAAGGAAACAGATGTAACATTTTCCCAACTCCGCCTGAAGCAACTGATCTACTCCAAATGGTACTGGGCAGATTCCACAGCTCCAAAATTGAATTTAGCTTCTGCAATTATTTTGTTTCCTTTTATATGTGCATAAGAAATAAAACCAAGGTTATTATTTGCATTCCTTAACTATAGAACAAGTCATAAGTCACCTTATAAAACAACCCATAAAGTAACAGGGAGGAGGGGAAAGGGATGATTTATCAGGAATTGAAAGGAAGACCATGCCAAGAGTGAGGATGCTCACTACATTCACCCTCAGTCTCTTTAAAAATGAGATAAAACAAATACTAGGTTTTACACATCAAAGTATTTGGTGATACAATGATTTTACTTTTAAGCTTTTAGTGAATGTAGGTGACATTTTCAGTGTCACCATCAAGACATAGATATCAAACTTGCTTTCTTTTGACTGAGAACTGGAAGCTTGGTTCGTCTTCAGCCCTAACCCTAGGAAGGCAAGAATGAAAACAACCTTTAAACTACCTATTACTTAAATCCTCAGGGGCTGTCTTTGATCTCCAGTAATAACAAATCTAGAGCAAAGAAAGACTGAGCAAAGAAAGATGGATTCAGAACTTAATATTCTCAGTCACTTGCAGTGCAGACAAGATCGAGGCAGTAAGTGCACTGTGCTACAGATGCCGATCAGTTAAGCTATGACAGCCCATCAAAGGCTGGAGGAAAACAAATTTCTTTGATGGTCACCAGGACTCAGGGCAGTTGCTTTGGGAGTTCCTGGGCTTTGTTTTGTTGATGTTATGGATCCCCCATGCGCTCATTTGTTCCATAGAGAGCAAGCATGAGCTGACAGGACAGAGCATGGCTGCATAATCACAGGAACTCTTGCTCTCCTCCGTTCTACATTTATTTTTCATCCTTGACATCTAATCCAGTGATGCACACCTTCCTCAGATTCTTGTTATGAGGAGTCACTGGGAAACAAAATATTTTTATTCAACTAAGGCTTTTCCCTTTTCAGTTTTCCAAGATATTTATTCCAAAACTGTAAACACTGAATCAAAATTCTTTGTGCTTTGAGGTCCTGAAAACATCTGTAACACTGAAAGCAGCAACTCCTCAGTCTCAAGAAACAAAATTCAGAGTTCACGAGCAATCACACACCCAGTGCAGGGAACAAAAGAAATCAGTAATAATGAAATATCACCTAAGTGCTGTTCCCCTGGAAGGTATGCAAGGCCAAGGCAAGTTCTCACCTTCAAGAGCTTATTCTAAAAACCCATCGTGTTTAGTGTTAGATCGTTGTTAGGACCATCGGTTCATTTTAAATCAGACTATGCACAACGTGTATTAAGTAAGTGAGCATTTGAATATCATGGAGATTAAAGAGGTTACCTTGGAAACATTCTGATACTTGAAAATCAGTTTCTAAAATACCCTGACAAGTCAGAATATCCAGGTACCTCTGAGCAAAAGTTCAACACTCTGCTGGGGGAAGCTTTATTCTTGGTCAACTCTCACCTGCTTAACTGTGAATTGTCAGATGCTTACTTACAGATACTCCCATTAACAGCCATCATTACTGTGTTCACATCCTCACGAGGCATCTCAGTCTCTAACAGGAAAAGTGCAGATGTATAATTTATAATTTATTATCTGGTTTAATGACCAAACTGGGACTGGAGAAACTTCAGTTCATTTGTCCAGCTACATTAGACTAACTAGCCTGAAGTAAATGCTGAAAGTCCCATATTAACACAGCAAAGGTGAAGATGGTCTGGTCTGCAAGGGTAGCTCATTGAACAGGGCTGCCTTACAGTGAATATTAGAATGCTGAAATAGGATGATCTCCATGTTGCAGGCCAGAAAACTGTTTGCCTTGGGACTGAGTTCCTGGTACACTGGGAGGAGGTTATGGGTTTTGGTTCATCCAGGCTAATAATCAGGTTCTTCTATTCTTGCACACAGTTTATTAAACTTCCTACCGAGTGGCAGCAACCATATCTCTTCCTCAGGCCAAAACTCTCCTCAAAGAAAGAAACACCAGAAGAGTTTGCCTAAGTAAAATGTGTATTTGTTTAACAAGTCAGTTCAAGCCTTCAGGGAGATGCTCTCTTGCAGCTTTTGGGCAGACATTCACCAGGCGGGCTGAAACATCAATGCCTTTTAAATTACGCTAAGAACCTAAACTGACTCCTACTCAGACAGTCCAATGCACCATAGTGATAGCACACGATTATTAAATTCCAGTGAGACAATCCAACAGCTAAGAGTTGACAACTCTCTTCATTTGAACCAAAAAGCACACCAGCATTTGGCATTTTTCTAGTAGGATTGTTTCATTGGTTTGAGTGATCACATAAGTTTTTCCACATTCAAAATAGCTTCCTGGAAGGAAGGGGAAAGAAAAAAAGAAAACAACACAAAAACTACTGAAGGTTTCAAAGATAACTGTCTAGATAGAGATAGCGGATACACAAAACCAGATAAAATTAAATAATCTCTTGGTATAAAAGTCATGTCTTTGGTCATACTGCTTTTTTCCCCTCAAACAACCTGCCTGACAACCTGATGAAGGACATGCTGGATTTGGGTAGCTTTTTGCACACATCCTCTCTTGTTCAATTAGTGCATGCTCCTTGCTCAAACATCCATCCATATATACATATTTTCTTGGGACTCCATCAAGGTTTCAGCTCCCTCTAATAGCAGTTACAATGCAAGTTTCCTAGTTAGCACATCTGCACTTCTAGTTACCAATATTGTCATCTGTGGTTCATCTGATGTTACATTCTTCTTTATTCCTACTTGCAGATGATAGATCATACTCAGGTGCATGGAAGTTACTTGACAAGACACAAAAAAGTGGAGATGCTGCAATGAACTCCGCTCTTCCCTTTGACACAAATTACATAGGCATCAAAAATCTCTTTACTAAGGTTATTTCCTCAGAAGGAGTATCTGAGGTTACCTCAGGGACGTTCTGCAACTGAGAACTGCAAAAGTGAGATGAGGTATAAACGAAACATTCGCTCTTCATTAACACGTGGTCTACACTCAAAAAAGCTCAAGATCCCTGCCTGGAGGTATTGCTATGGATGGATAATAGCACGAGATGTGGCTATAAATGTTTAATTTCTAAACCTAGCAGCTACAAATTTATTCAACTATACTGAAAGTGCTGAGGATTTTAATAGTACCTGCCCACATTAACAGATGGAAACAGCACCAATAGCTCAGAAACGAGCACAGACACACTCACATATTTGGTCAGCGCTGACAATGTTGCATAAATTAAACTTTCAGGGAAAATTCAATCCATGTGCAAGCAGCGGGCAACTCTAGAGGTATCAAGGGCACTGGTCCTTCTCCCACAGGCCACGGCCTGGGCTTGCTGCCCCTCTCTTTACTGCAAGGAGTTCTTCTAAGTGTTACAGGATTCATTCCAGGGCACTTCTGTGCAGGCAAAGGACCATTTAGACTGTAACTACAAATGTAAACTCATGATGGGACAAAGAAATGGAACAGAAGCAGCAAGACAAGAGAAGCAAGCAAGAGAATGACATGTCCAAGACAACCAGCAAGATAGGATGTGAAATAAAATCTAGGGCTAACTTTTCTTTTAACCAGTGTGCATGGTAGCTGGAGTTGGCAGGTAAGAAGTGGAGAATCAAACCAGAACCATGCCAAGTCATCTCCTACAATCCCACAGGTGTAGTTTGCAGGATGTGGATTATCCAGAGAGGAGGTCACCTCCCCTCCTCTGGTCTACTCCTCAATAAAACCATCATTTAGCAGAAGAGCCTAACTGGAATAAACAGCACCAACTCTGAGCCACAGTCAAGGCTTCTTCCCAGCACTTTTCCAAAGTGGCTTCAGAGGTCAGCAACTAACAGTGTGGCAGCCAAAGAAATCACAGAAGCTCTGAATGACGACCACCGCATAGGAATGACAGCAACACTGGTGAGGGACAACTCCACTGGCTTTGTCATTTTTATACTGCAGACAGATGGCTGGTGAACCTCTCCTCCACCCAAGGCAGCAGCTCCCATTTTTCACCTACAAGTGAGTTTCAAACCAGATACAAAAGCATGACACCAGGAATTAGCTATATCTTCTCACGCCAGCCCCGGGCAGAAATCTTGTTACCATCTTCCCACAGTGAAAGGCAAAAAAAGAAAACCAACAACCTTTCTTTTGTAGTGTGGTTAGTCTCTAATTTAAGAAAGGAAAAGCCCGGCACCTCACCATCAAGGGGTTGCTCACTCTTGGCTCACGCTCTCCATGATGTTGTTCTCTGTTTAATGACAAAAAAAAAATTTTCAAGAGTTCAAATGCAGCAGTGCCAACTCGTGTCAATAAAACTATGTTTCTCTAAAGCAGCAGAAATCTCTACCGCAGTTTACAGACTCCCAAATCAGATTATCAGGTATCAAATAAAGCCTCAGTCCTTCAAATATGTGAGTATGTGACTCCATATACAAAGAGGACCCCGTGTTACTGTTCACAGTAGTGAAGTTAAGCATGTGCACAAGTGTTTTGCGGAAGAGGTTTGACTTTGGTCTTAAAGTTTTAGGTTACTGAGGAAGAACAGCAAACCACCTCTCTTACTCATTTCCACTCAAATCCAGAAATATATCAATATATTTTCAATGTTTTTACAGGAATGGGGATGAATTCCCACACTGGTATGTTTTTTTCTGAAACTATGTCTACCCTAAAGCATAGATGTTTTGCCGTGACTTGGGTCAAATAGAAAGGCAAAAGAATTAGACCACTTCTCTCTTCAGTGTGCTGGTTTTCGCTGGCATAGAGCCAATTCTCTTCATAGTAGCTCATATGGGACTGTTGGATTTGTGCGGAAAATGTTGATAATATAGGAATGTTTTCATTATTGCTGGGCAGTGCTTACACAGCGTGAAGGCCTTTTCTGTGAGGAGGCTGGGGGTGAACAAGAAGTTGGGAGGGGACACAGCTGGGACAACTGATCCCAACTGACCAGGGGGCTATTCCACACTGTATGACGTCATGCTCAGCATATAAAGCTGGGGTAAGAAGGAACGGGAGGGACGTTCAGTGTGATGGTGTTTGTCTTCCCAAGTCACCGTTACGTGTGATGGAGCCCTGCTTTCCTGGGGATGGCTGAACACCTGCCTGCCCATGGGAAGTGAAAAATTAATTCCTTGTTTTGCTTTGCTTGTGCTCACAGGTTCCACTTTACCTATTAAACTGTCTTTATCCCAACTCACAAGTTTTCTCACTTTTACTCTTCTGGATTCTCTCCCCCATCCCACCAGCAGGGAGTGAGCGAGTGGCTGTGTAGGACTGAGTTGCCAGCTGGGGTTAAACCGTGACATTCAGTTAAATGAAAAAATCCCAAAATGTTCTTGCAAATTTCAAATAAACAAACAATGCTCTTGTGTCTGGTTCTCAGTGTTGCTAAACAGCAAGGAGCATATTCTTGTATTTTCAGAAAGGGTAATGCTTCAGTAGGGGCCTCCTCTCATTCACTCCTGCATTCACCAAGTGAAGGCAGCCACAGATTAAGCTAAAACCTCTTTTCCCTCCCCCCTCAGTGACCCTTCCAGCTGCAGTTTCTTGCTACATTTCAAACTTCAAGATAACATCCTAACTTCTAGTGTGGGATATTAATCCCAGGTGTTCAAAGAGCACCAACAAATGCTGCGATACCCATTCTGGCTGGTGCTGTATGGCAAGGAGCCTGAACCTCTTTGGTAGCAGGCCAAGATGGCAATTCGTGGATCCACACTGACCTTTCGTTTTAAAGCGTGGGCTCTGCCTTGGCATTCCTGACACATGATCATACAACTTCTGGGAAGAAATCCAAGTCACTGGATGATTTAAGTATACCTAAGAAAACTAGTTTTCCAGTCATGCTCTTAACTTTCTTAGCTTGATTTCAGGGCCTCATCCAAAGACCACTGAATGGAGTGGCTGCCATGGCTTTAGGCTTATGTCTCTGGCTAGGAGCATAAAATACACATAAAACAGAAAATTGCTTTTCTGCCATGAACCTTTACAAGAAACTAAGACAGATGTTACTAGCAGTAGGACTTTTAAAGGAGAGGGCTGACCATGGAAGGTGCTGGTTACCTCTTAAGGTGCCGAGGTGCCTCTAAAACTTCAGAAAATCATACCAAAAAACAGATCAAAGTGTCCACGTAACACTGGATAAGATGCTACTCTGCCCTCAGTACTATTTGTTTTATGGATGCATTTTGCTTGGCAGGGCCTTTTTTTAATTAAAAACAAAAAGTCAGCCTCTTGGGGGATCTATTTTCCTTCCCTATTCTGACTTCAGCACAAACACACTAGAAAAATTATAGCCACAGTACAAATAAAAATAGCTGAAGAACTTGCAGCTGTTGTTAATTTCCCAAGTATTCAACATTGCCCATTTAATGATGGAACAATATGCTCCAGTTTCAGTCCTGGCACAAGGCTATCTGAGCAGGAGGCAGATATTCCAGCTCATGTGAATGCCAAAGGCAAGAAGAGAAAGGGCAGGAGGACAACATGATGTAGACCAGTGGACATCCACGCTGAACATTTTCTCCTGCTTTTTCTCACTCATTTAAAATGATTAGTCGACTCGCCAGCTGAGTGGATCAGGCTCACAGACTTCCTAACATGCAGAGCAGGAAGAAAATGTGCTTAATAAAAATTCATGAAGTGGAAAACATTTTTACAGCAGAAGAGCTGACTTTTCTTTCTATTTTAAGTATTGAGTGTTTCTGGTGTGAAATGCATTACACAGGGAGGTTTCACTCGCATATCTCCCTGAATAAACTCTTTAACCAACTTGTCTATAGTCTGGATGAGTGGATTTCCCTAGTGTAGTACAGAACAAAGTAATAAAGTACTTGGTATTTGTAGGGAACAGAAATTAAATGAAACACGCCTCTTAAGCTTGGCAAGGAGAATCTAAAAACTAAAACCACATCTAAACACTAACGAACACTTTCAAAGCACCTAAGTCAGATGCAGCAGCTCCATCTTCAGTTGCTAAGTATCTTCTCATGCTTACCTGTTTACAGACTAGACTGAGCACAATTAGTAGAAAGACAACGTCCATGAGTAGTGATGAAGTCCAAAAGGAAAATTAAGACTTGGGTACAGGAGTAAAGTTCAAAGGCTCAGAAATGACAGGAATATTGTGAAACTGTTGGTTATAATTTGAAATACAGAGTTCCTAGCTCTGCTGGGCTTCATTTGCCTCATTCACATGCTTAAAGGCACAGTTAGAAGTCATAAAGCCCAGGCATGCAGCAGGCAATATGTAGTTAAAAAAACCTCTGTTCTCTCGTTACAGGCCCACTGGCAGAGCAAAATTTAAAACATGGGAAGTAACAGTTTTAAAGAGGGAGGAGGGGAAGAAATTTTTTTAAAAGTCAAAGCAAAGCTCCAACAACCCAGACTTTGGCAAGACTTTCCCACCACGGGTGGAGGCAAGCAGAGCTGTCCTTTCTCGCAAAAACAAAGGCTCAAATCCAACACTCAACAGATGAGAGGTCCTGGTTTAGATCTCTCTCTAACATCATGTAAACAACCTGGTGAACATGATTGAGATGAGGAAGAAGACAGGCTCGTTGGGTTGAAAACCAGAGTTAAAGAACTGTTTCACACATGGCCCTGTGCCTCCCTGCAGGTAAAGAAAGGGATGAGTTTAAACCTAAGGTGACCGACAGCGCAGATGCAGAGAAGCACACCGCTGCTGAGCACCTCAGGCAACACTAACAGCACTGTGCTCCTGGCCTCAGTCCTGGGGTGGAGAAGAGCAGCCAGGGGGATCTGGGGGAATCTTCTGCAAGGTGACAAAGCAATGGTGAGAGCCTGCTGCAGCACAGTCTCACGCTTTTTAGGCTCTCCCTAACCAAATCCTGCTTGTAGAGGATATCTCGAGTTCCTCCTGCTCCCCTCCTCCTGCTGTTTAATAGAGCAAAGTCATATCCAAATACAGTGGTAATACATCTGAACTCGTTATTCATGTTAGATTAATTGTTCTGGCTGTCTGCAGCTTGTTCCCTGCATGTCTGTTCCTGTGACAGAGGATGCTTCTACATATTGGGTCACATCATGGGACAATAAATACATCAAGGCATACAGGCACCTAACCAGGTAAAGACCTCCAGGCTATGGCCTCCCATGCTAAATGTCAGGGCCTTCATGGTTTGAAGCTGATGAGGTTGCTACTCAGCCCTCTCAGGCAAGAATGACTCTCAGACAAAGGTCCATTCAGTACATGTTTCTCTCAGAAGATAACAGATTGCTAAAACATTTCATTTTCTCTCCAAAGAAAGAAATTAGACCACAGAAGTTATTTTAAGCAGCTTTAAAATTTAGTATTTGAGCTACTAATAATGCAATCAACTACCTGTGCCTGAGAGCAATTGCAGAACAAGGTGAAACAAGACAACCAAGGAAAACAGCAATCATAGAATGTTAGGAGTTGGAAGGGACCTCTACAGATCATCTAGTCCAACCCCAACATATCCACAAACAGATATCTCACACCTGGCATCACAGCAACGCTCGTGCACACACTGCAACGCAAAGGTGATGCACTGAAGGGGTTATACAAGACCCTGGTCGTTGCTGAGCTTCAACAACCCACTTAAGACAGAAGTTTTGGAAGGAGAACTTGGCTGGTATTAGACCAGTATGAATCACTACCTACACATGCACAACCAGGCAGTATCTGCATCCGTCTGGACTAGCTCATGTGCCATCAGTGGTACTTGTATGACAGTTTGGAAACCTTTACACTTGAGGATGGGTCTTCACTCTTCAAGCTTATTCCAGTCAGAAGTTTTTTTTCAACTTGAAAGAAGGAAAATGAAGGAAGAGACAGGGAAGAAGGGATCTAATCTCTCAGAACCATATATTGCCTTTGCAGAAGGTATAGGGAACTACAAGCCATCAAAAAAAAAAAAAAAAAGAAAAAGGGGGAGAAAAAAGTGTGTCAGCAGATCAGAGGTCTTCTGACCTGCCCAGCTGTGAGCTTTATCATTCATAAGAAAGTACCAGAGTGCAACCACCCTGAGAGGTATTCATGCCTGAAACCAGAAAGCTTGCCCTCCACGCAGATACCAAAACTTGAGCAATGATTTTTTTTCTTAAACACAGTAAAACACTAGAGGATTGTATATCAGCAGAATCAGCAGACAGTGCTAGCTTCTATTCAGTGAGGGTTAGTAGTTGGTGTTACAGTTTCTGTATACTTTGAAATACACAATATAACGATTGTACAGTCACCCTTCAAGGCACACCTAAGAATCCTTAGGGAAATAGAGGGCTCCCAGGACTTTTTTATTGTTGCTCAGTATAGAAGGCTCCATGTGCTGGATCCCATGAGATGGACATGGTTCCTCTCCCACCTCTCCACCATCAGCAAGGTAACCAGGGGCCTTGTAGCAGGGACATCTTGGGGTTCCTTTGGGCTTTGTGGGGAGAGACCCCTGCTCTTCAAAGCCAACACGCTGCATCTGGCACATGGGGAATAATATTGCAAATACATTAGCTGCTATTATTGCAGGGGAAGAGCATAAGACGTGGGCAGATGAGCCAGCCTCATGCATAAAATGCAAAACCTGTCAGGTCTCCATGCATGAAAGTTAACTGGAAAAGCTCCTCAGGCAACTGGGCAGTTGTCAGCATTGCTGGAAACACAGAAAAAGATATTTACAGAAGACAAAGACAGAACGTAAAACAAATTATGAGTAAGTGCCAACTTTTCAACCTCAAACAAAGAGCTCACAGCAGCCAGCATGCATAGGAGTGGGTCTCTGGATTCACTGGCACTTGGATGACTTCTTTTTGGAGCAAATTCTTGGATTTGTCACTGTTGTTTTTCTTTGTCAAGAGCCAGTAATGTTGTTTTGTTAATGGCTTATGCAGAAGCACTGGAGCCAGCAGTTTGCACGCTGGTTGCTTTTATTGGTCTATTAAAATGAAATGAAGCTGGCGCTAAAGCTTTTATAATCATTTAGGATATTTCATTATGAGTTCAGGGCAGAAAAGCAAGCAACAGTGTGTTGTACAACTGTGCAGGCATAGTGCATCTGCCCTTAGGTCTGAGGAGAAATTCATATGGCCTGAAGGGAAAATGAACAGTGGGAAAGTCAGTTCTCCTGAGATTCTGCTGGTAGAAGCAGATGTTTGCTGTGTTTAGCACCACAGAAAGAAAGAAAGGGGAAATAAATTCATCAGAAGTAGAATTTGACAGAAAGTATGTCAGGATGACTATTGTTTCATATTTATCACTGGCTGCATCTAGAAGCCCTAATCAGGACCCAGGATATCGCAGCACAATCACTATCAAAAAGGGAACAGGGAGTATCAAAGTATAAAAGAAAAGAAGCAACAGAAAACAAGATGCAAACAGAGGGTAAAAGCAATCAACAAAGCAATATTCCTTGTCACGACAGCAGTCTCGATACAGCTGCTGCACGGCTGTCACACTTTGCATTCATGGCACAGAGCCCGTGGTAGGACCTAGAGAAAAGCAAGGGAGGAAACTGCAGGTGTTTATTGAAAGCCTTTCCCTATGGTGAGGGGAAAAGGCAACATGAAGGAAGCTTATCAGATTTATTTGCAGATTAGAGTGGATTTAGGAAGAAAGCACTAGGACCAGGGCAATAGGACACAGGTGCAGACAGTCTTACCCATCTTTCTTACTTACATTTTCATCCAAGCAGCAGCAAATACATCTTGCAGCATCAAGAGCATCAAAGAATCTCAGACCAGTTTCTTTTCTGACACCACAACCCAGCTACATACTACTGTTCACATGCATGTGTTTCTGCATGTCTTCCTTGGAGTGCAGAAACAACAAATACAAAGTTGCTACACTGAGTGCATTAGCCTTTTAAGTCAAAAAAATATTTGTATTAGGGATCTAGTTCTCAAGATATCAGTACTACTGGTGTTCTTACAGAAATAATTTTTTTTATTATTCTTTTTTTTTTTTTCCCCAATCTCATCTGCATTGACAAGTTTGCTACCTGATTTTCTGGACTGATGTAAATAGACAGGACTATTTTGTCATTAGGCTATCAATTAATCATTTCCTCTCACACTTTTAAAAAAAATTTTAGTTTTTTAAACCCTACCAAGTGACATTCTTGAATTTGTACACCGATTTTGAAAAGACCTCAGAACTAAGTAGAGGATTAGTGGAGTAGTACAATTTCCAATGCATCACAAAGGAAAAAGAGTTAAGTCCATCCATGGTCCAGAGTCTCAGGAGAATTTAGACCTGGGATCAAATCAAAACTTCTGTGCTTGAATCTCACATGTTATTCATTCAACTAGCTCAGGTCTAAAGCATAAAAAAAAAACCCCATACCCCCAACCAAACCAGGTGCTCCACAGCAAAGCCTCAAGGTGCAAAGACCACAGGACAGATGTCAGCCATGCTGCTTGTACCCCACTGGAAGACACCACAGCAGTTTAGCCATAAATGTAGGACAGCTATATAGAACAAAATCTACTTCTAAACAATAATATGAACCACCAGAAAACACATGATAAAACTTCCATTTATGCAGTACAACTCCGAAGAGTCAGTCATGATGATAAGCAGCCTTCTTCCCGACTCTCACACCACAGAAGGGAGTTGAGCATTCGCTGCAGAAGCAATACATGTATAGGTGCTGACAGCTGCACCTATCCACAGTCCTTCAGGCTAAAATCTGTCCATCTCTTCCCACAGGCAAGCTCAAGCAAGCCTCTGAGCAATGAGTTTTGAAAACTATGCTAGACTAGTTTCTCTCTCAGTGTCGGCACAGGAGGTGAAGACACACTAGTCCTCTGGCAATACACATTGCTCTGGTCAACAACGAAGCTTCCCAAGGCAAGAGTCAATACATACCTCTCACGATAGGTTTCATGGTCCTTGTTTCCCTGTGTTGAAAAGTCCTCTACTCCACTAATAACCCCATGCAGAGTAAGTTGCAACTAAAAGTCAGTAACACTACTGCAATCCAACTCAAACCAGTGAGTTTATTACAGTTTCCTAAAAGTTCAGAAATTAAAACAGGCTTTTTTTAAAGACCAGTTTGAGCTCTTTTTCCATATAGGAGGGCAATACAAATTTTCAGCAGATATTAGTGACCAATTTCTTCCTTAGGAATTTAAAGTGCACCTCCAAGTCCTTATTTCTCCTTTCCAATAAGTGCTTGTAGCTAGGAGTCGTAAGTACAGAGATGGTCAACCAGAATGCCTGATGAGATGGAGCAGCTGTCTTTCAAAAAGATTCTAAAAGGTTTGGGAGCCTTCAACTTGGAAAACAGATGTCAGGGTGATGGCAAGAGCTAGGGATTGCAGAAGCAGACAGATTCAAAAGGGGCGAGACAAATCCATGGAGGACAGATCTGAAACAGTAATTAATGGAAATAAAAAGGGAGCTACACCCTAATATCTCTGATCCAAGTGGTCTGTATGTTGCAGAAACATTAGGGGAACAGGTCTCAGACATTGGGCAGCAATGGCACAGCACCCGCTACTGTCTGAAACTGAGCATGGGTACAGATGGACACTCACCGACCTTACTTATTTCACTCTTAAGAGTAATGTATATTTCTCAACAAAAGGTGTGAACAGAAGCCAGAAGCACCCTTATAAAGCAAGACAACTAAATTCCTTTTTAAAAGTTCTTAAGGAAATATTTGCCTTCTTTCAGCAAAATAAGTTTAGGACACTGAACAGATTTTGAATGTCCTAATCTTGACAAAGTCTCTTGAAATAAAACCAGCATGGCAGCAATATATTTTATTTCCTATTTCAAACTACATAAATGAAATATTAATCATTCTGTATAATTAGCACTTAACTGAATTTTAACCACTACCACATATCTCAGGGGCAAGCACGAAGTATTAATTACCTAAAACCCACACAACATACATAAAATACTCCAGACACATGATCTCTGACCCTACAGAGTTTGAGAAACAAACCAATCAATCCATCAAAACACCTTCTGCAAGTTCATACATGGAAAAGTTACACAGTATTCAACACTCCATTAAATATTCAGATTCTCCCCATATAGCTGCAGTCAAAGAATGCAAAATCCATTATTATGCAGATTTAAAAACCCAAAAACAACCACAAAGATGATCTTTTGCCTGCGAGAGACAGACCACCCAACTTAATGCAAAAGCTCTCCAAAAAGGAGGTGCATCTCCTCTCATCCATGCAAAAGTCCCACTGAACATCATGGGCTAAGCACTGGCCAGATGAGGATTTAGAAAGGCGGCCGATTCTGACCAACACCTCCCAAATAGCAACATAACAAACTGACAAGTCTGTGTGGTACTTTATTGAGGGTGCTTCCCATGAGTACATCATGCTGAAGCCACAAAAAGTATTTTTAGGTTTCAAGACAAATCATAATCTCTAGAAGACCTCTCATTTAAAACATTTTTTGACAAACTTGGGCAAGCATCTGGAAAAACATAGGGAATTCATAATTTTGAGGTAGCTTTATGACTGAACTTTACTTGGAGGTAGAATTCATTTGAAGACAAATCCCAAATCAAAGCTGACTAAATTTAAAGAGGAAGAGTTTACTTCTTCCTTGCAAAATGGAGTGAGAACCAACAACAGGGTAAGCAGTAACTCTGTGGTCCTTGGTCCTCCTCCACCGCACTCAGTAAAAGCTATCAGAAATTCCTCTTTCTCAGCTCTGTTAACAGTAGAATCTGCTCAATTTCACTTACCAGACTTTCAATTAAACCAGGTCAGTCAAACTTGGAATCAATGAATTGTTGAGGTCGGAAAACCATTAAGATCATCAAGTCCAACCATTAACCTAGCACTACCAGGCCCACCGCCAAACCACATCCCTAAGCACCACATCCACACATCTTTTAAGTACTTCCAGGGATAGTGATTCCACCACTCCTCCGGGCAGCCCGTTCCAATGTTTGACAATCCTTTTGGTGAAGCAACTTATCTCTGTCTTTCCTAGGGCTTTTAATGCATAGCTTCCAAGACTACCTATGAAACAGAAGTTGATAATTTCTTAAGTGCTAAAAGAAGAATGTGGAAGAAAGATCACAAAGAAACATGTCCAGGTCTGGTGGTAGAGCCAACAGCAGAACCTGACTTCCTAAGTGACACTGTCCCTCATTATGTGGCCATACTTTTATATTGCTCCCTATAAAGTACGGTAGGTCACACATAAAAACATTGGTTGGAAAATCATCTTCAAATATATGCAGAAATAAATGAGGTAACGGATTATTTCTGACAAAAGCCAAGCTCTAAACATAATTTTTATTTTTTTTTTAAAAACTTTCATATCACCATACATGTTATTGGGTCTTTCACACCCAACAACAACAAAAAAATTCATCCCCATGATCAGGATTCAATATCGACTTCACCAAGTGTCTCAGCTGAGGTATCAAGCATGAAGGAGATGGAAAGCTCAGGCTGTGTATCCACCCACAAATATATTGCTTCCAGGTCAGGTTTGAGGCGTATTTGTGAGGCATACGTGTAGGCAGCTTGCCTCAACTCTGCCTGCACCGCATCTGCCTGACAGTAGAACTGAGAAGTCTTTGGGGACGTTGTACAATCTAGCACTATTTATGCGCATAAAATTGTGATCGCAGGTTGAAGAGGCAGGGTTTCCTCAAGCCTAAATCCACAGTGCGCAACAAGAATCCTCAAGCATCAATTCTCTACACGTTGGTACAAAGAACTTCAGGATTGATGTTGCTGACGCACATACTTGTATCTGAAAACTGTTTATCTCTGGTTTTAATTTGCTGCACAGAGCTCTAGAGCAGTTCCTCTTAGCAATAGAGCTGCCAGTGCTAAATCAGTCCTGATTTACCAGCCTTGTCACCAGCCACAGAAATGTATGATCAGAAAAGTGGACTAGTCCAGAGAAAGTGTAAATCATTGGATTATTTCAAAATATTAGGGGAAAAGAAACAAACCAACAACGGAAAACAATTAGAGCAGCAGACAGAGAAGAGACTTATACAGGAATGTCTGAACTCATCACTTTATGTATAAAACATAGTTCCAGGGACTTTGCACCAGTTCACCTCAAAAAAATTTTTAAAAGTATCTAAGACTGTGTTAAGATTTTCATTAAAGGAAGAAGACAGCCCCAAAACCAGCCTCAGCATGAATTCCCTACCCCAGTCTCCATCAGACAGGCAGGCACATCAAGGTAAGCAACACCATAGCCCCCCAAAAATTTGGTGCTTAGACACTACCAATGTCCTATGTTACACAGATTGTTTCACAAGAGTCTTTTGAGGTTAGGAAAGGCATACTACTGCAGCCTTCACTGTACCACCTTTCCCATCTCCCTAGTTATTACAGGGGAACAGTGATTATTTGAAATAAATCTCTCCAGTACTGCCACACTCCTTGTCAGGATGCACAACAACATCCATTACGCTGCTACAAGATGCTGTCAATGTAAAAAGAGGAGTGAAAACAGACTTTTTATGAGCTATTTATTAAATATAAATGTTGCATATCTGCTTATGAATTAATTATGTAGCAGCAGGTAAACTCCAGATGGTGCCAGCTCAATCTGAAACTTCAACAGAAAACTTCTGAGAAACCCACTCATATTAGGGAGTTGCGCTCATAACTGTGGTTTTTTTTGGCTTCTGAAACTAATTGCTTCCTGCATTCCTAAAACAAAAATATATCTTTGTTTTCTTGGCATCTGTTAAGTGTCCCAAAGGACAGAACTGCAGAAATGACAGGTAAGGGAAAGAAAGTGGTAGCGACTGTCACTTTGCAGTCAAGATCCACACAAACCCATTAGCGGGATCTGCCAGGATATGGCCGATCTGTGTTCAAGTCTCTCTCCCACTCAGAAGGACTCAAACTTCTCTCGTTCTCCTGGAAGTGAACAAACATCAAGCTGTAGGCAATTGGAGGACACAGTATCTCAGATTTTTGTGTTGGCAGTGTTTCTACTTGCATGAAATGCATAAATACAGGAGCAAATGCCCATCTACACCAGCATCCTATCTCTACCAGGAGACAGGGGCAAAATTTTGGGGACTTCATGTGAAAAAAAACCCCAACAATTACCTCCTTCTCCAACAGACCCAAGCAGATCTCCAAATCTTGCACTTAAGCACCTACCAAGTCAAGGCCGTGCTGTTAAACAGCAACTAAAAGACATGATGTCTCATACTTTCTTGTCTTCAATTTCTACGTTCTTCTGCCATGAAGGGGTATTACTGGAACAAGTACAGCAAACACAGGTCTCTCTCTTCAAAAAGCACCTAAACCACTCAATTATGGTGTAGCTTTGCAACTAGCTTAATGCATATTTTCTTTGTATTTTACACAGCATGTAAGAGGGATAATGTCAACAATTGACATAAATTAATTCCAGTACACCTTATCTCCTGCATGCTAGGAACTCTTCCAGGAGAAGAGTGATACACACACACAAATCATCCTGAGGACATAAAGGAGGTAAAACCAGCCTCCCACATCCTGGGTGAATGCCAAGCTTTTCAGAAAAAAAGCACCGTTCTCCTCCGACCACGTGTTGTAAAACTATACTTTCAATTCCTCAGCTTTTCAAAGTATTTAAACAAAACCAGCCTTTGAAAGTGCTGAAACTGTTTCAATGTGCTGTTATTTCTCTTTTGACCAAAAGTACTCAGGGGCATTGACCCAATTCCACAAAACTTCAGACTATCCTAGGACTACATATTTCAAAGGATGATTAATTAAAAGCAAAAAAATGAAAACAAAAAATATCAAACACAAGCATCAGTTCCTTCAGTGTGAACGCAGCACTAAAAAGACAACAGTAAGTTCAACAGATTTAGTCAGCTATCCAAAGAGGTGGGATGCAGGTGAAGACTTCTGTTAGTTCATATTCTACACAAATAAACATTGCCAACACTAACAGTCTGGGGTTAATTACATCAACAGAAAGTCATTAAGTATAGAATCCCGATACAAGTATATCTCAGTGGTAAATGTCTAAACGCATAAATCAAAAGACTAGAATAAAGATGCCTTTAGGGAAAAAGTGTGGATGTATCTATTGATCTCAGATTCACCACTACCAGGATGCGCCAAACAAACAGTAGAGTAACAATTTGATAATTCTACAAGGAGAGGAGTCCCAATCCAAGAAGTTTTCCTCACACCACTCACAGAATCATAGAATGTTAGGGGTTGGAAGGGACCTCTAGAGATCATCTAGTCCAACTCCCCCGCCAAAGCAGGATTACCTAGAGGAGGTCACACAGGAACGCATCCAGGTGGGTTTTGAAAGTCACCAGAGAAGGAGACTCCACAACCTCTCTGTGCAGCCTGTTCCAATGCTCTGTCACCCTCAGACATTTCTCCTCATGTTGAGATGGAACTCCCCGTGTCCAGTTTACTCCCTGAAATGCTTATACACCAATGCACGCAGCATGGGGAATAAGCAGGAGGAGCTAGAAACCTGGGTTCGGGCAGGAGATTATGATCTGGTGGCAATTACAGAGACATGGTGGGACAACTCACATGACTGGAATGTGGTCATGGGTGGCTATGTCCTTTTCAGGAAAGACAGCCCAGTCAGGCGAGGTGGTGGAGTCGCTCTTTACGTGAAAGAGCAACTACAATGTCTTGAATACCATCCAGGCATGGATGAGGAGCAAGTTGAGAGTGTATGGGTTAGAATGAAGGGGCAGGCTGGCAGGAGAGATACTGTTGTGGGTGTCTATTACAGGCCACCAGATCAGGGTGAGGAAGTTGATGAGGACTTCTACAGGCAGCTGAGAGCGGTCTCACAATCACAGGCCCTGGTTGTCGTGGGGGATTTTAACTTCCCTGATGTTTGCTGGAAGGACAACTCAGCCAGCCAGCCACAGTCCAGGAGGTTCCTCCAGTGCACGGATGATAATTTTCTGATGCAAATGGTGGAGGAGCCGACTAGGAGAGGAGCACTGCTGGACCTCATCCTCGCTAACAAGGAAGATCTGGTTGAAGCAGTAAAGGTTGAGGGCTGCCTTGGCTGCAGTGACCATGAAATGGTGGAGTTCAGGATCTCATGTAGCAGAAACAAAATAGCAAGCAGAATTGCAACCCTGGACTTTGCCAAGGCAAACTTTGGATTTTTCAAGCAATTACTAGAGAAAATCCCATGGGCAAGGCTGTTTGAAGGTAAAGGGGCCCAAGATAGTTGGTTAGTGTTCAGGGACTGCTTCTTCAAAGCTCAAGATCAGAGCATCCTGACACGTAGGAAGTCAAGGAAGGGAGCCAGGAGACCTGCGTGGCTAAACAGGGATCTGCTGGGTAAGCTCAAGGGCAAGAGGAGAATTTACAGCTCTTGGAAGGCGGGGCTGGCCACTTGGGAAGAATATAAGGCTGTTGTCCGAGGATGTAGGGAGGCAACTAGGAAAGCAAAGGCCTCCCTAGACTTAAACCTGGTGAGAGGGGTCAAGGACAACAGGAAGAGCTTTTTCAAATATGTGGCAGATAAAACTAACACCAGAGGCAATGTAGGCCCACTGATGAATGAGGTGGGTGCCTTGGTGACACATGATACAGAGAAGGCAGAGTTACTGAATGCCTTCTTTGTCTCTGTCTACTCTGCCGGAGGCTGTCCTGAGGAGCTCCGTTCCCCTGAGACCCCAGAGGAAGTCAGGGCAGTGGAGGAGTTTGCTTTAGTTGATGAGGACTGGGTTAGGGACCAATTAAGCAATCTGGACATCCATAAATCCATGGGTCCAGATGGGATGCGTCCACGGGTGCTGAGGGAGCTGGCTGATGTCATTGCTAGACCACTCTCCATCATCTTTGCCAAGTCTTGGGAGACGGGAGAGGTGCCTGAGGACTGGAGGGAAGCAAATGTCACTCCAGTCTTCAAAAAGGGCAAGAAGAGGGACCTGGATAACTATAGACCGGCCAGCCTCACCTCCATCCCTGGGAAAGTGATGGAACGACTTATCTTTGGTGCCATCTCAAGGCATATCAAGGATAAGGGGGTCATTAGAGACAGTCAACATGGCTTCACCAAGGGGAAGTCGTGCTTGACTAACCTCATAGCCTTTTACGAGGATATAACAAGGTGGATAGATGATGGCAGAGCGGTGGATGTGGTCTACCTTGACTTCAGTAAAGCATTTGACACAGTCTCCCACAGCATCCTTGCTGCTAAACTGAGGAAGTGTGGTCTAGACTATTGGGTAGTGAGGTGGACTGTGAACTGGCTAAGGGGAAGAAGCCAAAGAGTCATGGTCAATGGGGCGGAGTCTGGTTGGAGGCCTGTATCCAGTGGAGTCCCTCAAGGGTCGGTATTGGGACCAGTATTATTCAATATATTCATCGATGACTTGGATGAGGGACTAGAGAGTACTATCAGCAAGTTTGCTGATGACACCAAGCTGGGAGGAGTGGCTGACACACCAGAAGGCTGTGCTGCCATCCAGCAAGATCTGGACAGGCTGGAGAGTTGGGCGGGGAAAAATTTAATGAAACATAACAAGGGTAAGTGTAGAGTCTTGCATCTGGGTAGGAACAGCCCCAGGTTCCAGTATAAGTTGGGGAATGACTTATTAGAGAGCAGCATAGGGGAAAGGGACCTGGGAGTCTTGGTGGACAGCAGGATGACCATGAGCCAGCACTGTGCCCTTGTGGCCAGGAAGGCCAATGGCATCCTGGGGTGTATTAGAAGGGGGGTGGTTAGTAGGTCAAGAGAGGTTCTCCTTCCCCTCTACTCTGCCCTGGTGAGACCCCATCTGGAATATTGTGTCCAGTTCTGGGCCCCTCAGTTCAAAAAAGACAGGGAACTGCTGGAGAGAGTCCAGCACAGGGCAACTAGGATGATAAAGGGAGTGGAGCATCTCCCTTATGAGGAAAGACTGAGGGAGCTGGGGCTCTTTAGTTTGGAGAAGAGGAGACTGAGGAGAGACCTCATTAATGTTTACAAATATATCAAGGGTGAGTGTCACAAGGATGGAGCCAGGCTCTTCTCAGTGACAACCAATGATAGGACAAGGGGTAATGGGCTGAAACTGGAACATAAGAGGTTCCGCTTAAACTCAAGAAGAAACTTCTTCTCAGTGAGGGTGACGGAACACTGGAACGGGCTGCCCAGGGAGGTTGTGGAGTCTCCTCCTCTGGAGACATTCAAGACCTGCCTGGACACGTTCCTATGTAGCATTATCTAGGAGTTCCTGCTCTGGCAGGGGGATTGGACTTGATGATCTTTCGAGGTCCCTTCCAATCCCTGACATTCTGTGATGCTGTGATTCTAGCTCACATCCCTTATTCCTTGTCCTATTACTGGGCACCACCATGAGAGAACACCACCTTCCTCTTGACCCCCACTCCTCAGGTATTTATATACATTAATAAGGTCCCCTCTCAGCCTTCTCTTTTCAAGACTAAACAGCCCTTGTGCCTGGATGGATTTATCCCATCTACAAGATGTGAAACACTGTCTGGATGGCCGGGCCCAAAGAGTTGTCGTCAATGGAGTTAAATCCAGTTGGCGGCAAGTCACGAGTGGTTTCCCTCAGGGCTCAGTGCTGGGGCCACTCCTGTTTAACATCTTCATCAATGATCTTGATGAGGGGATTGAGTGCATCCTCAGCAAGTTTGCAGATGACACCAAGCTGGGAGGGAGTGTTGATCTGCTGGAGGGTAGAAAGGCTCTACAGAGGGACCTGGACAGACTGGATCGATGGGCCCATTACAACTGCAGGCATTTCAACAGAGCCAAGTGTAGGGTCCTGCATTTTGGTCGCGGCAACCCCATGCAACGCTACAGGCTTGGGGAAGGGTGGCTGGAAGGCTGTCTGGCGGAAAAGGACCTGGGCGTTCTAATCGACAGCCGGCTGAATACGAGCCAGCAGTGTGCCCAGCTGGCCAAGAAGGCCAACGGCATCCTGGCTTGTATTAGAAATTGTGTGACCAGCAGAAGTAGGGAGGTGATTGTCCCTCTGGACTCAGCACTGGTGAGGCCGCACCTTGAGTATTGTGTTCAGTTTTGGGCACCTCAGTATAAGAGGGATGTCGAGGTGTTGGAGCGAGTGCAGAAGAGGGCGACAAAGCTGATGAAGGGCCTGGAGAACCGACCTTATGAGGAGCGATTGAGGGAGCTGGGACTGTTCAGTTTAAGGAAGGGGAGGCTGAGGGGGGACCTCATCATGCTCTACCATTACTTGAAAGGACATTGTAGAGAGGTTGGTGCTAGTCTCTTCTCACAGGTCATTAGGGACAGAACCAGGGGGAATGGTTTCAAGTTGCAACAGGGCAAGTTCAGACTGGACGTTAGGAAGAAATAATTCTTCATGGAAAGAATGGTCAGACACTGGAACAGACTGCCTAGGGAGGTGGTTGAGTCACCATCCCTGGATGTGTTTAAGTGTCACTTAGATGTGGTGTTAGGCGAGACGGTTTAGGGGTGAACCTGTAGTGTAGGGTTAACAGTTGGACTTGATGATCTCAAGGGTCTTTTCCAACCTGAACTGTTCTACGATTCTATGTCTAACATTGGACGTCCAAAAACACCCATGTTTAGAAGTCTATGAAAGGGAAAAGCAAGTGTTTACTGTGAAGCCAAAGCAGTTTCCTTATGATGCACTGGAGTGGGAAACTACAAGTCAGAAACATTAGGCTTCTAATTCTGCCACGAACACTGTGTGTGACACTTTCACTACCTTCTGCCCACTTACCCATTTGTATAATGGCTACGCATCTGGCCTGGATGTGACTGAAACTTGCTACAGCATATTTAATGTTTCTTAAGTACTATGAAATCCTTCTGTGAGAGGTGCCAGAGAGTCACACTTTTTGTCATTACAAATAATTGCTAAATTCTGGTTTCCCATAAAAGTCTAAGCATTAGCTGTCAGAGACTTCTGAAGCAGAACAACCTGATTTGTTCTTTATTTGATTACTTGTGTTTGAATAAAGCATGAAGAAGTACCTTAAACATACAAATAAGTTTAATCCAATTTGGAAGATGGATATTCGGAGAAGCCATCACCATGAATACAGCATATATCAAAGTCTATGGCATAATTAAGGAAGAGTTGCTCCTCCAGAACAGTGTACAGCACTGAAAGAGAAAGGAACAGTGATTATTCTATTTTTTTGCCGTTGAAGAATCAAGTATTAAAGTCAGGTATGTAGTTTAGTTTTGCTGCCTTCAGTACATATTCTAGGAGCAAGCATCTGGGCATGAGCACCACCTCTGTCTCTGCAGGTCCAGGTAGATTTTGCATGCAGAAGCTAAACATGCCAGCCCCAACAGCTGTAACCATCATGCCAGCTCTGCAGGCACTTCTGGGCCAAGCTGACGCACATACAGCTCCCAGGCACAAATGTGGCATGTTCCTGCCACCAACTGGGACCCACCAGGCTGAGGGTGGGTCAAATTCTGACAAATCTAGCAAGTCTGTAGAGAAAGGGAGATCAAACATCTTGGAAGAGTCATTTGCTCATGCAGATGGCTTCACAGTCAGGTTTCAGTTCTTCCTCAAGAGCCACGTGTTTACAATCCTTATGAGGCAGCCACCTTCGAGGGGATGTCCAGGGAGCCATTAGCAGTGCTAGAGTAACACCTGCAAATGCTGACAACGAAGTTACAAGTGCTGTCCCTACCGCTGTGAATACAGGTGCCAAAAAATTCTCTAGGTAATACCAGGAAACCCAGTATTAACTGTCCCTTCATAACCTTGTTTCACAGGATGTTTCAATGTTCTCACTTGAAGACAAGACTTTTTACAAAGGGTTCGTGTTTTCAAGACTCTCTAGATCTTTTTTTAAAGCTTGCTGCAGGAACATTTCAAAAGGAAATTTATAATTTCATTCCATGAGGCACTTCCAGACAGTGGGATATTTGCAGACACTGCTCATTTTTTTTTACTCCATCAGACTTTTGGAAATCTATTTAACCAAATCCGAACCTTCATAAGAAATTCATTATCTTTATAGCCTATTTTCCTGGGAGAGAGCAGATCACCGATTAGGATTCAGAGCTGAAACTCTGAAACATGCAACCCACTATCCTCCTCCCCACCAGTGAGACTGATGCCACCAAATCCAATATGACTGTTACATTC
This sequence comes from Trogon surrucura, assembly GCA_020746105.1. Classification (NCBI taxonomy): domain Eukaryota; kingdom Metazoa; phylum Chordata; class Aves; order Trogoniformes; family Trogonidae; genus Trogon; species Trogon surrucura. The sequence goes on along the minus strand of CM036622.1, from coordinate 22,290,951 downwards.
CAGGGCTTCTGCCACAGATTAGCAACCCACATTGTCAAAGCCTGCATCTGGATGTCCCAGAATATGAAAGAACACACACCCCTACTAAAATTAATCAGATCATACATGCTGTATGTCACAAAGGCAAGATAGAAAAAAGTAAAGAAAAATCTTGTACAGTGTCTTTGCTCCAGATCTGAAAATTGCTCTCATACCTGTTTATACTGCATTTATATACCTTGAGCCCTCTTACACATCTGAAACTAAGAAATTATCTTTTTCTTTGATCCTAGGCAGGAGTTTACAGACATACCTCTCATCAATGTAAATGAGATACCATTTTGCTTCCACTGGTTTTAACAAGTTAATATAGTACAGGAATTTAGCATTTCTCCTCTCTTCACTATTTCACACTTGCCTATCAGTCCTGTTAAGATTAATGTATCCGCACAGTTGCAAATTAAATAGTTTTCATTTTATAGAAGCTCCCACAATAGCTCCCACACATCCTTACCTGCTCTTTCAGAAAAACTCTCAACTGACACCTTTTTCCAGATGTGTAGCTTGAGACTAAAAAAATTAAGTCCATTAAACATCTAAGAAATTACATGGTATCATAATAAGAAATTATTACTCATAGCCTGTGCCTGCCTATGTTCTCTACAGTTCACAGAAAGCTTACCAGCTGTAGGCACAGTCTCCTCTGCTTACTTTCCGTCCGCATTATGCAACAACCATATGTTTGTTAAAAACATTTTGCTAACACTCCTTTGCCCTGACAACAGCCTCAGCTTATTCCAGGGTTGATATTCTACTAAAAAGAGGACGCGTAAATAGGAAGGAGAAAGGGTCTACACATTGGGCAGCCCACAGCAACAAGGGGTCACCCATGCTGCAAAGGGAATTCTAGGGAGAAGTAACAACTCCCAAAGCTCTAGCCTCATGTGCAAAAGAAGGAAAAAAAGCACACAAGAAAACAGATATTCAGGCAAAAGGGACAAGACGGAAATCTAAATTTTTTGTTCAGGTATAAAGGAGTTTTAATCATATATTTTTAATCTTGATCTAACACCTAAATGCAACACATGAGAAACAGATTTACAGGACACTTAAGTGCAGATAGTACAGCCCTTCCCTCTGCAAACAAGAGAAAGAAAAGAAATTAGGGGAGAGGCAAAGTCCATATGAAAAGTGGACATGCCATCTGAATCATATAGATAGGACAGAAGAAAGCCTAGAAAAGAAAGAGAAAATGAAAGTACGGAATAAGTTAAAGCATTTTAAAGAAAGACTGGGGACTCAGATCATGAAATCAATCATCCGCAAAAGAGAAGAAAGCCTTCCTAAGCCAAGAAGGCTGGTACAACAGTCCAGAGCAAGGCCAGGAGAAGGAGGAAGCCAGGTCAGGGCTGTAGGTGGAGAGAGGATTATGGGGCAGCTTGAAGATAAGGTTAAACAGCTTGAGCTTCGGGGAAGCAAGAGACAAGCAAATAAAGCAATACAAGGTAGAGAAGATGATGTGGTTGCAGCAACAAGAAAAGGTGGCAGCTCTACCTTCAGGACAGTGTACGAGAGGGGAAATTAAAAACTCACGAAAGCAAGAACAGGGGAAGAAAAAAAGAGAAAAAAGAAAACACAAAACCAAAACAAAACAAAATCACCTCACTCAGCAGCCACACAGACTCCAGTTGTTGAGATGAGAAGTGCAGGAACATTTTCCAAGTCAGCACTGATGTTCCCAGACGAATCACCAGTGCTCAGAGAGCAACTTCTGCTCACCTCCTCTTTCCATCGCAGCCTCTTGCCCCTTTCCCACCTTCTCCTGAGTCATCCTTAGCTCACCCCTGCACAACCTTCTCCAGGCTAAGAGACTGCAAGGGATGGCATCCATCTGCTCCCCAATTTCTCCCTGAAGACCTCAATTAGCACTACAGGAGCTCTTGCTGGCTTTGGTTGTACCTTATTTCTTCACAAGTCATCTTCCCCTCTGCAAGTGGGGGACAAACCCACAAGCAGAGGTGCAAGTAGGAGCCAGGCTGAAGTACATGTGGTCTTCTAAGTTGTCTCAAAGCAGCCCAGGAGGCTCCTTGCTCCTCACTAGGATCCCAGAAATTGTACAGCCCTGGAAATAGTCCAGCACACCCCGGTCACTTCATGGTGGGTACTGGCAACTCCAGTATGAAGAAAAAAAGATACTCCAGGAAACAAGAGAAAGGAAAACCAGTCCCAATTCAGGGAGAAGCCCTGCATAATCCCTCCTCCATGACCTGCTCTGCCTACGCATTGCGCACTGTCATAAGGATAACAACAGCTTGCGCAGGTTCATCAAAAGCCAAGACAAGTTACAGTCAGAGCAGTTTTACACCTTCACCGTACCTGCATAGCAGGTCACACCACGCTAAGGGGCAAGGAGAACAGGAGCTGACGTGTCTCACCAGAGCAGCACAGGGGTGACAGAGCTGGGGAGTCTCAGTGCAAACACGCACACACACACACAGAGCACGTGCCAGGCATTTCACCCCACACCACAGCCCGGCACCTGTAGTTTCCAGTGCTTAATCGCTGTGGATGGCTATCGCAGAAATAAATGCATATTCACAAGCTATTCTTAGCATTCACCGGAGAGGCGATTACCAAATTACCCAGTTACATAATCTCTTTTATATAATCACTACGATGCTCTTCTCCTTATGCAACACGGAGGGCGGCAGTGGACGGCTGAAGTAGCTCCTTCCCCACGAGGAGCTGCGCTGGCAGCAGCATGGGCAGACGTGTTGGCTGCTGCAGGCACACCGATGAGCAACAGCAAGACCCGACTTGACGCAACCAAGCTTTCAGAAGCAGCAATGTATAAAAATGTGCCTTTGGCCCAGGAAAGACACAAGCATCTCTGCCCGTGCTCCTCCAGAAGACGCAGGGAGTGGAGAGTACCTGCACCTGAAGCTGGCTGGGTTGAGGCACCAAAGTCAAAGGTACCCAGTCCCCATCAGGCAGCCTGACCCAGCACACATTAGAAGCAAGTGGGATGCCTGTGTTGACTTTTAATGGGCTTTGGATGGGGCCCAGGATTAGGGCTTTAATAGAAATAGGAGGTCAAGATTACTACAGAATTAAAACAAGCTTAATTCAAATACCTCTGGCTTTGTGCCACCGCCATGCCCGTGATTCCCATGCATAGCAGAAGCCAGGTGAAGCTTCAACCAAAACGAGTTCCCACAGGTGCCTTGTGACAGGCACACACACAGGGAGATGGCAGTGTTGGTGAGCACAGCCACCCTGGGAAGTTTCACCTGTCAGAAGGTCTTGGCCATATTCCAACACATCTCCTACAGTGTTTTCACAATCTTGTCTCCCGCTTTCCAGGAACACTGCAGACATCTACACAGACAACTGCCACGTACAGAGTGTAGCAAGACCAGATTCACTAATGTTAATCCAGGACTTGAAGAAGCCAGCATCAAAAGTGTTTCCTGCTGTAAGTGAGAAGCACAATTAAGTCCTGGATTTTGGAAAATCCAAGATCCACACACCACCTGTAGATCCTGAGACACTTTTCCCTTCCTATGGTGCAGGTTTAGCATTAAGCTCAGCTAGCTGCATGCTGCTGGCAATATAGGAAAACCCCAGGCCGTGAAGCCCCTCAACAACAAGGCATTAACAGTGCCAAAACCCAAAGACCCAGTTCTGTAAATACCAAAGGAACAGAAGACAGTAAACTAATAACTTCAATCATAATGCACCTCTCAACTGATGCCAAAGGTATCTGCCTTAGCTTTTTCTCAAGGTTCCACAACTAGTTGTATTTGGCCACTATTTGGCACTTACTGCCTTCTCTGCTCCCTAGTTGCCCTAGAAACACAGATGACCCCAAGCAATATGCAGGCAAAGCCCCATCCTTAGAGTGGCGCAATTGGCTTTACGCAGGGACACACATGCATGAGTTTGGTAACATAGACACCGTTAACATTTCAGCTACAGGAAAAAAAAAAATTATAATGAAGCGGCTTATCATTATCTTACACTATCTCAAACTATGGGATGACCCAGTTCTGAAGAGGTTTAGCCCAACCTCATGTGCTATTATTACTTTTGTATGACAGCCAAGAGCTACAACTTGTCTGAGTCAAAAGGCAGAGCATAACTGGGGTCTGTCATGCACATGTTAGTGTGTCGTGACAGCACTGCCAATAGCTTGAGACTCACAGGCATCCTCAGCACTACTGCAGTTCAAAATCATGGTATAGACAAGACAGCATTCAAGACAGCAGCAGCTCATATCAGCCTTAAAAAGAAAAGCAAACCATGTAAAAGCAGATTTAAAACTTCCCATACCCCTCCTCCTCCCTATTTATTTTAGGCTAGACAACTGGCTGACCACGTGAAAGCAGTATATTCAGATAGGAAGGTTTTCTCCTCTGTTTTGGACTGAAATCCTGCTAATCTCAATGGTATTTGAACAAATGAAGGTGGACTTTTACACTCCTTAGCCTTCCTACAGCAGGTTGAACACACAGCTCCAACCGTGGCAGGGAAGTAGGGCCCTGAGCTGGGAATTCACACTGTAGGAGAGCTAGCAGTGAATTCCTGGATCTCACACCAGTATTGAGATAATTATCTGTAGCGATGAGCAATACATCTTTCCCCCCTGAGGAGCAGAAATGAAAGAAAACACTTGCTTGACTCATCCTTGCCTGATTCTTGCATCAAGAGCTGAAGCACGCTCACAATCACCCGCCACATCAAGAAGCGACTTCCCACATTTAAAGAGATATTGTGGGGGAAGCAGAAAGGAATTTGCTACGTTAACAGGTTTTCTATCCACTCCAGTGAAGAGATTTAATAAAATTGGGAGAAATGAAACACTGAGTTACACCTGGGCAATTCCCCAGGCAGAGACCCTTACACTGTTACTACACTGTCATGCCTAAATAGGAGTCACTGTGCAGTGCAAACACTTTGGTATCAATCTGTTGTGTCGACACTAAAGGGATTGTATTAAAACCATCACGGTATAAACAACTAAACTTCTCCAGTTAGGCAAGGAGCATCTCCTGTCCAGAAAGTGATAAATACAGACTCAGGCCAGACAGACAAGAGAATTTTGTTGAGCCACCTACATCCATAAGACATGTAGAAAGACAAAACTCTGCTAGCTAAAAAACCCAAGATTGCAGTAACTTTAAAACAAGCCTGTCTTTGCTACTAAAGCCATTGGCTTTTTTTTTTCTTTCTAGTATACATTCCCTGACGTAGCTCCTAATTTCTTGAAGACTAAACCTTCTAGATCACACTACCAGCTCTTAATCCCATGGTAGCACAATCCTGTAATTGAAACTACACTGCTGGCAAGACTGAGCTAAGCAGAGTAGGTCTACAAAAGCATTGGACTCCCTTAGGTGGCAGTACCATTAAGCCCCAAGAAGAAGATGAACATGTAATGGTTGGACTTGATGATCTCAAGGGTCTTTTTCAACCTGAACTGTTTTATGATTCTATGTGCAACAAAACACTCCTCTCGCATCAAGTGGAAGGATCTTGAAACATGCTACTGTGGTCTTCAGTCTGCCATCAGTGAGACCCCTGCCATCCTCCCACATGCTCATGTTCCTCTCACTAATTTCATTTCACGGTTCTCCCAGTTCTTCCTCCTCTGAGGGAGGAGCACACGTAACTAGAAAGACATAAAAATAAATTAAATATACCTGTCTTAAGTGTATTAGAAAGAAAAATTTGTACAGGTATGGGTTGCATACTTGAGGTTTATGATCCTCACCTTTAATTTCAACAGCACAAGACCTGAGAAGGAAGAATCCACTCTCAAAACTGTTGCCAGCTGTTCAGTTGCAGGATGTCCATCAACATCAGAGACAGGAGACCAAGCCAACTGGCACACCATCATTCCTACACCAGCTGGAAAGGACAAGTCACAGAGGGCTTGCGTGCAGCCAGGGCTGAAGCCAAGGCATGCTCCCACTGTCCTGCTTCAGCACCCTCCAAAAATGGCAACTTTGCACTGTCATTGAACTTTGAACCTAAGGTCTAGATCACTTCACATTAATTTCCAGTGAAAGGCCTCCAAACGAGAGAGAGAGAGAGAGAGTGAAGGGTGCACTGGAGGACTTCTATGTTTGCACTTACCCATTGGCTGATAGTGGACTTTCCCTAAAGGTATGGTCTCCAGCCACAACTCCCTCCCACCCCACAGGCAGGAAAGGCTGGGGAGGTCATTAGCTCCAGGTTGAGGACTTCTGCTCTGACACTTGGCAAGTGACGTGGGAAAATTATAGGACATCGTCTGGAAAAGTTAGTCTTCTCCAGTAGCATCTTTCAAGGGAAAACAAAAAACAGACTGCTAGTTTTCCCTTCTAGCAGCGCATGGAAAAGGTCTGCATGGTTGTCTTCTGCTCCAGTACAAATACACTATTGTCTAAGGACAGTTTATTGGTGGACTTGGCAGCGTTATGTTTATGGTCGGACTCGATCTTAAAAGTCTTCCCCAACCTAAATGATTTTATGATTCCCATTAGGTGACACCTAATGTACTGAAACAATAAGTGTGCTACCACTTATTGTGCAGGCTACTTAAACAACCCAGGAGTTTAAACACCCAGGAATCTGCAATTCCTGTGCACCGAGTAAGGTCAATCAAAGAGCGAGGTGAGACATCTAGGCATGACCCAGCAGTCTGTGAAGTCAGTCGCTTGTAGAGATCCAGCCATGGTCACAACCCAGCCAAAGGCTGTAAGAAAAACTGTGGGCACCCAGGCAGAGGCCCCACACTCTTTGGCTGCAGAGAGTGCCAGAGCCTGGCACTTGCAATGGAGGGTATCGGAGACAACATCTGTGTTAGATGTGAATTCCCCGTGTTCAAAAAAAATAAAGTTCTTTCGGTGGTTGGAAAGCTGTCTGGCAGAAAGGGACCCGAGGTTTCTAATCAACAAGTGGCTGAATATGAGCCAGCAGTGTGGCCCAGGTGGCCAAGAAGGCCAACAGCATCCTGGCATGTATTAGAAATAGCATCGCCAAGCAGGAGTAGGCAGGTGATTGTCCCCCTGGACTCAGGCCTGATGAGGCCGCATCTTGAGTTTTGTGTCCAGCTTTGGGCACCTCAGTATAAGAGAGATATCGAGGTGCTGGAGCAAGTGCAGAGGAGGGCAACGAAGCTGGTGAAGGGCCTGGAGAATAAACCTTATGAAGAGCGATTGAAGGAGCTGGGCCTGTTTAGTTAGAAGAAGAGGAGACCTCACATCACTCTCTACAACTACCTGAAAGGATATTGGAGAGAGGTTGGTGCTGGTCTCTTCTCACAGGTGCTTAGCAATAGAACAAGAAGGAACGGCTTCAAAATGCAACAGGGTAGGTTTAGGCTGGGCATTAGGAAAAATGCTTTCATAGAAAGAGTAGTCAGACATTGGAACAGGCTGCCCAGGGAGGTAGTTGAGTCACCATCCCTGGATGCATTTAAAAGTTGTTTAGATGTGGTGTTGGGGGCTATGGTTTAGGGGTGAACTTTGTAGACTAGGGTTAAAGGTTGGACTCGATGATTCCAGGGGTCTTTTCCATCTGGAATGATTCTATGAAAACAGGCAGCCCTGCTCCGAGCCATTCATTTCCCCCTCCTCTCTCGCAGGAGGTCTTATGATGCTACCACTGCACAAGCCTCTGCTGAACCAATGGAAAACTATTCGCTCTCACTTTTTTCCCCCCTCAACCTCTTTTTGGTGGCTTAGTCATCCACGGCATCAGCAGGTTGTTCCAATCCTTCCACAGCCACATCATCACTAGACCTGCAGGAGGTGGCAGAACAAGAGGTAGGGACCACCCTTGCCAGCAACAAACCACCTCTGCATTGGATGAGACACAGATTAGAAACTGCTGCTTGCTAATCTCTTTCCTTCTAAAAATCTACCAGACTGAAAGTTGAGTCATTGAGAAAGAGGAAGAGATTTTTAGTTGAGTTATTTAAAACATGGGTTTAGCTAACACCTATTTAGCATGAAGCTGAAGACAACTTGAGGAGAAAGACATTTTTAACTTGGCAGTGAAAACTTTTCCATTTAATATGCAAGAAACCTGTTAAGATACATCGTTGTCAAAGAGGAGAAAAAAATATATTAAAAAAAAGAAAGAAGAAAGCATTCAACAAACTCAGCCTCCCCTCTCACGTCTCACCTCCCCAAAACAGCAGTCATGGTATTTCACCTTGTGTATTACCTTATTGACATTACGAAAGTGATAATATCCACTATTTAAGACTTTACCTTCCCTTGTCTTCAAAATGTTATTTAATGCATAAGATACTAGGATGTGTTCTTCACCTTCAGACAGTCCTAAGATTCGTTGCCCAAAAGGCACTATTCAAGCAAAGAAAAAAATAGATTGTTTTAGAAAGGCTTTGCCTCTTGCTATTCAGAAGCAAATTTGTATTTGCCATAATAAACCCTACTATGATTTCAATAAAGCCTTCAGCAAAACACAAAAACTGTGGAAACAGCTGCACTGCTGAGGATACAAAGCAATGAAGCATCTTCAAAAATTATGTTCAAAAACTAAAAAAATTATAGCTTTCTGTAATTTTGTTATTTATGTATACGGATTTTACTTTATATTCCAACAAATTTGAAGTACATCAGCACCCAACTTGTCTCAATTAGAAATAAGAAATTTTTATTTTCAATTCTGCAGCGTGAGCTCAAACATTAATCTGTTCCTGCCTGTAAACTCAGCCTACACAAACGAGCAGAGCAAACCTGCACGTGGGCACACTCATTCCAGTTTTCCTAAGCCTCTTCCTGGTGGAGTAAACCAAAATAAATTTGCATTAAGTCAAAGTGAGTTTCCATTGAGCCTCTTTTTCACCAATTTCAGCTAAGTCCATTTTCAAAGAGCAGCTCAAATCTAAAGGCTTGCTTCAGTCAAGTTTAACACATATTTCCACTGCACTAGCTGAGTGGAAAGTACCAAGATATAAGAGAATCAGAGAACTTCCCATTTATAGAGAAAGCACAACAGAATGTGCTAAACATTTCTTTTTGCTCTAAAAAAACCACAATATATAAACAAGTTTTAGAGATGCTTTTTCTGATGAAAAAAAGAACCCCAAGCCCAAACATCTCCACCGCATAGCTATTCACACCTCCCCTTAAAGGATGCAAACGGCACTTGGCCACCATTCCCTTCCCGCATAGAACACGAATCCGTCTCCTCCTCGGCAGGAGCAAAGTGAGAAAAGTGTGCAAGCTCAGTCCTCCTGCCTGGAAATCACAGCCCATCTCGCTGCTGTCAAAAGGCAGGGAAGATCTGCCAGCACCAGTTGGATCCCCAAACTGTAAATCATAAGCTCTTTCCTGCCTTTGCTCAGCTGCTTTCCAACCAGCTCCAAGAGGGTAAGAAAAAAAAAATTGTTTAAGCTGCTAAGCCCCTACATAACAAGCAGGGGAGGGTTAGTGGACACCTCTATGCTAACAACTCTCTCACAGTATTTTTGGGACAGACTTTACCCCATCAGTTTGGATAGGAGTATCCCTCCCCACCACCCACTGACACAACACCCACAAGAATTAAAACATTAATAGTTTTAGTATTTAGGTTTTTTAATCATTACTAGTTTTTGACAGTATCAGCAGGCTTCCACAGAGAGGGTCATCACTGACACAACCACCCTGTTGTGTGTGCACATTCATACATTCAAGGGTATGTACATTCCTATAATCCATATGTGAAGGAAAAGCTGACAGCTGATGGACAGAAAAAAATACCAGGCACTGGGGCGGGTGGGGTTCCCCATGATCCTCACGACTTCTTGAGTATTACCTGTGCCTGCTATGATGAAAATGTGGGGATTTTTCTTTAAAACTGGTGGTCTTGCCCATTTGAATGTGTATGTTCCTGCAATGATTTAAAAATAAACAAACCAATGTAAACCTCTTTAGGAAGGAGGTAAAATCTGGCCTGATGAAGTCCCCTACAAAAATAATACAAAAAAGCTCCACACAGCAGTTACCCAATTGAGAAGCACTAGCCAACCTTGCTTTTATTTAGACAAATCTTGCATGACAGACTGTCGGGAGTGTTTGAATTTTATTTCAAGATAACACATTATGCTGTTCATCTGACATGTCCATTCTCTCATTCCTTTTTTTTTTTTTTAAAAAGGCACTTGACTTTTTTGTAATATCTTTCATCTGACAAATTAACAAGAGGATTACAGTGATTGCTTTTTTCCCAGCCACCCAATTATCAGTATTTCTATCAGCATTCATATTATAATTCTTATTAATGAGAAACTGAGTGAGTAGAAATAGCAACGCTAGTATTTGAAAAAGTGATAATCTAAACTTTGTATAGCCATGTGGAAACCTTCATGGTGGGATTCTCACCCACATCTCACACCACCTACAGCAACTACCACAGGCCTCAGCTTGTCTTAACACAGAGCGCTAAAAAGCTTGACTTGAATATTCAGACAGTTGCATTAGCTTCTGGCTTCCTCTAGATACACCATACGGGCCAACCATAAGCTTAGGTACCTAAAATTATTTGAGAGTTTTGAAATTTGAGGCCACCCAGCAAGCTACTCGGCAGCAATAAAACACCTTCTTCATTACCACCACAGCACAGGCAGGTCCTCCACTGGGCTTAAACAGCTGAACTGAGCCTCACTATCCTTGAGTTGAGCCTCCTTATTCTTGAGTTGAGCCTCAGCCACTCAGCACTCCTCCACCCAGCACTTCTGCAGCTTGTGGGAGAGAAAACAAGCACTCAGTCTGAGAAGTAAGCCACATGGAGATATTCTGGTGCCCTCATTCAGGCTGAAAATGTTTGCTTCATCATCAAGGAGACAGGGGAGCTGTTTGCTTAAGTTTTTCTTTTTCTCCCTTCCCAAAGGCAATGTTACTCATTAAAGTCACACTTAAACTCAAATGGTCAAAGCCCTTGGGATGTCTGACGAAGTAAAAGCAAAAATTCTTGATGTATATACAGAAAACAGACATCACTTTATGGACATCCTCCAAGCCTTCCATAAAATGAAGAGCCATCTACCCAAACAAAAATGATACCAAATGCAGTCATGTCAGCAGAACCAGGAGCGTGATAGCAAAGAAGACCACCGGCTATTCACTAGCATTGAAAAACTATGTCCCAGTACTATGGGTCTACCAGACACCCAGGGTGATGGTGAAAAAGGGCATTTCAGGCAACTACAGTTAAAACACACCACTACTTCCAAGTAGCCAAATTACTTTGAAAACGACAGACGGATGAAGATTCAACAGCCTTCATTTCTTCCTGCAAGAACCAAAATTACCTGTCAAGTTATCCACCTTAAAAGCTCTTCATTTTAGCTTACATGTTAAACTGCTCAACTGTGACTAAGCTGTGCACAAAATTCATGGTATCTCTGGCTTTTCTCCACTAACAACAAGGTCTTCTCGGAGTACAGTTTCCAGGAGATTTTTCTTCCATCACGGGAAGTCTTTGTGGTTACAGTGGAAAACCCTCGTCAAGCAAGAAAACTCAGAATTAATCCCCTTCTCCTACAGCGACAGTGCTCTCTGGGTGTTTCTGTAACAAGTGTATCTCAAGCTCTTCTAGAGAAAGGACTGACATTCTGGCATCGAGAACTAGCAGGTTCTTTTACGTGTTTTACACCTACCATGAATTTGATGTGTGCCTACTTCTGAATGAGTTCACTCCTTTCATCAATACAACCAGAAATAGCATTTTTGAACACACATGGGCAGAAAATACATGAACATCTTGCAACAAGTATTTCCAGTAATTAACCAAAGAGAACATTAAACATCAGTAAACCACTGCAAATTGCTACGAAGGACTAAATTGCTCACTAAGCCCCTCTTATTTGGATAACAGTCAAAGCTTTTTTGCAAAATGCTGAATGAAAAGTACATTCTTCAGCTCACGCTCTGTTAAATATTAACTAAGATCATGTCAAAGCTTGCAAATAGATTTAAAATAATTGTAACAATGCTATTTCAGAAAATAGTCAGTGTAGAAGTTAGTGCAGAAGACAACAGAAGTTTCAAATATCAAAAGCCTTCAAAACAACCAGACATCTCCAATTCAGTTGTTTCGACCCCCCAGGGTTCTGTTTCTGAGCCTTTTTTTTCTTGTAGAGTACAACTTAAAACAATTTGTAAAACTTCTCATTTATACAGCACCTAATTTGAAAAGGTATCCTAAGCACTTGCAAAAAAAACCCAAAACAATCCACAAAACCAGATGGCAAAACAAACATTCTAGATTAAAAGAAAATGGAAAAAAAATAAAAAAAAAACCTCATCACAATTAAAACCAGTATGAAAGCTTAAATAACAGCAGCACTGGCGACATCCAAAGAGGATTTATGCAAATTACTTTTTTTAGGCATGAAGAATCTTTTTCAGTAGAATACACATTAAGAGAGCAGAGACATCTAATCAAACAGATCCTGGAGTGGCAAAACCTTTCACACTCTCAGACTAACAAATTCGCTCTGGGAAATGCCGGTGCCTGTTTCATTTAATCGACATTTTGCCATTTGTGCTTTCTGAAGAGCTTCTGCAGAGTCAAGGAGCAATCGCGGGCCAGGCTCTGGGCCAGGTTTACAGCTGGGGTACAGAGGCACAGCCCAATTAACTTGAGAAGAGTTACATTCATTTACATTAAATGGTGATTTTGAGCATTTTAACGGGATGATGCTGGATGACATAGTGGGCAACATACCAGAAATCAATTCATCTACATAGGTGGCATAAACATGTAGTAAACATAGTTTTCATGAATTACATCCTTTACCGAAAACAATAATTACACAGCCAGCACTCTGGTTTCCACGTGCGGGTTTGATGCTGTTTTCTGTCCAAACTGCTCCACCACAGAGGCACCACAGCTCTCCACTCCTCCGACACTTTCAGCTAGACTGCCTCTGGCCTTATCAACCTGAGCTGTACCCAAGACAAGCCCACGGGCGTCTCCGAAGTGACCCCAGCACGCTGCCACCGCACGTGCCCCAGCCACCACTCGGGCGCACCGGCACACCCGCACACGGGAGCTGCTCTCCCCGGATGAACGTGTCCCAGGGTGGCCACCCGTGCCCCCCAGCTTGCCCCCAACTCCAAGGGTGAACCGACGACCAGGAGACAGCTCGCCACCAGAGAACACCGTGCAGATATGCCTGAGGAAAAACGAGCTGGTTTCCCAGCTCTGTGACATAACCACACGGTACAAATCCCCCCTCCAATTAATGTAAGCTGCTCATATTTTTCTGTTTGTTTGCTGTAGCTGCTAAAGCTGCGCTATCCAGGCTTTCCGAGAAGTTTAACCACGCTGCTCGCTGCCACCACGGCTCCTCCTGAGCCGATGCCTCCACACTTCTACCTTGCAGTGGACGTTTTGTCCAAGCAAGGTTGTTAAAAGTAAAACCAAAAGATGCGCTTCCCATTTAACCCTCATGTTTCGTGTCCCTCGGAGAGTCAGCTATTGGGAAGGGACGGCTTCCAACAACTTGTGCCCCTGCCTACAGGTCCCGTGTCTCTCCACTCCAGCACACCGCAGACAACCTTTTTCTACCCCCGCAATACAAGCATACAAAGCCGAAAGCCAGGCAAGGTCGCCGCTCGCAGCCGTAACCACCGCACCCCGGCAGCCCCCGAGCTGCCCGCACCCACCGGGAGCTTGCGGAGCCCAGCCCGCTGCGGCGAGGGCATTAACCCCAAAATAAATACTGGAACACCTCGCGCGCGCGCACACACACACATACACACACGGGCTGAGTACGGGCTGCTGGCTTCCCCTCCGCCGGCCGCGACTGACGGCGGATCCCCTTCCCTCCCCGCCGTCCCCCCGGGGCGAAGCAGCCGCTGCGGGCAGACGCCGTTCCCCGACGCTTCCAGATCCCCCCCGCCCGCCTCACCTCCCACAGCAGCGAGAGCAGCAGCGCGACCCCGGGCTGGAAGCGGTTCATCTCTCCTCCTCCCGCGGCGGCGGTGGGCTCGCCCCTGTGGGCTCAGGGCGCTGTCAGCGGCGCCATCCCCAGTGGCGGCGGGGGAGCTCCGGGGGCAGCCGAGGGGATGCGGAGCCCGGCGCGGAGGGGCGGCGAGCGGGGCGGGCTGAGGGGCAGCCCGGGGGAACGGGCGACGAGCAGCCCGCGCCAGGGGCAGAGGGACGAGGCAGGGTAACGCCGCGACGGAGGCGGGGAAACCCCGCGGCGGGGCAGGCCGACCCGCCGATCCCCTCGGCGGCGGCTGCAGCCGAACTCGGATGGGCAGAGGGGCGAGGCGAGCAGAAGCGGAGGGCAGGGCTGGCGGCACAAAGAGGCCGGGCGCCGCCGCGGCTGAGGGCGGGGAGAGGAGTCGGCCCGCCCCGGCCCCGCCCCCGCCCGGCCGGGACTGAGGGGGAGCCGCCCGGCGCTCTTGCGCCGAGGGGCAGGTAATGGACGCCGTGCGGGGCCTGGCCGCGGCTTGAGGTGACCCCGCTCGGCGGGAGAGCGGCCTGACCTCTGCGGCCCCGGCCCGAGAGGGGCCGCGCGGGATCCCCGCGGGGGAGGTGACCGGCCCATGTGAGCCCCGCCGAGTTCGACAAGGCCGAGTGCAGGTGGAGGGACGTGTCCTCCTCTTCGGCTCCGCTCGTGTGACCCCGCCTGAGCGCTGCATCCAGCTTTGGGGTCCCCAGCACAAATCAGACACCGACCGGCTGGAACGGGTCCAGAAGAGAGCCACAGAGGTGACAGAGGGCTGGAGCAGCTCTCCTGTGAGGACAGGCTGAGAGAGTTGAGGTTTGTTCAGCCTGCAGAAGAGGAGGCTCCCAGGAGACCGCAGAGCGGCCTTTCAATACCTAAGAGCATATTTCAGTACTTAGAGACAGGGACTTTTTTAGCTGTAGTGACAGGACAAGGGACAATGGTTTTAAGCTGAAAGAAGGTGGATTTCGATTGGACATAAGGAAGATGTTTTTTACAGTGAGGCACGGGAACAGGTTGCCCAGAGAAGTTCTGGATGTCCCATTCCTGGAGGTGTTCAAGGCCAGGCTTTGAGCAACCTGGTCTAGTGAAAGGTGTCCCTGCCCATGGCAGGAAGGTTGATCTTTGAAGTCTTTTCCAACCTAAACCGTTCTGTGGTTGTATGATTCTATGATGGTGCTGCCTCTCTTAGCCTCCTGGGTGGGAACAGGAGCACCGTGGTTTGAGCTTAGTCTCCCCTGACCTACCGGGTGCCTTTGGCATTTAAGAGGAGAGCCTGTGCTCCTGCCCTGGTCCTTCATTTCCTCGGTGTGCTTAGTAACAGCCCTGGGTCATCTTATAAAGGTCTCAGGACTAGTCCTAGACTAGAGTGGAGGTACTCACCACCAACAGCAGTAAGGCCCAGCAGTAAGCCCTGGGTACTTCCTTCACCACAGCCTTCTCCTGGTGCTTTGACTCTCCTTTTCCAAGCCCTTTCCACTCTTACCATGGCTGGACACAGCACTGTGTTCAGGGTAAGAGAGCTACAGCTGTTCTTCAAGTTTAGGAGGAACCAGAGTTCACTGAGGTCTCTTGCTTTATGGGAGAACTAGCTCCTCAGTTCTCAGGAGAATATCAAAATAGATAAGGGGGGGGGGGAACTTTCTTACCTTCTGTTTCCCTCTGAATGACAGACGTTTCCCAGCAGTGTTTCTGAAGGAGGTGTGGGCTGCTTATTTTAAAAGGGTTAACACGCCCTTGCAACACACAGCTCCTTCGTTCAGCACTTCCCTCTTGTCAGTAGTCTTCAAGGGGGAAACCTGCCATCTCTTGATGTCACATTGCCCAGTGAAATATCATCAGGTGGTTATCATTTCCATACAGTGATTTTTGGGGGAGTTTAGGAGCGGCTTCCAGCTGGTGCCATTAATCATACATCCCTCTCAGGCCTGGGTCATAGGTTCCATAAAAGAAGAGACTGTAAACTGTAACAAGTTTCTGTACAAGTCCTTCATGAATGACCACTGATCTTGATATCTATTTTGTTTCTTTTCTGATGCCAACCAGTCTGAAGCTATGAGGTGTGTTTTTCAGTTGAATGTTCACATCTCTAACTGAATTTGCTAGAAGGTGCCTAAGGAAATGTCATGTCCATCACTTTGTCCAGCAGCAAAGACTGAATGACACAACTGTATGCACAAGACTATATATATAGACTGAGTTGAAAAATCACACTTTCTTACACCCATGGTATAGAGAAAGATACACTGTACACTGGATATCATCTAAGAGGGATCAGCTCATGTTGTCTCAACATACAAAGGCAGGCATCACTTCTAAAAGGCTCCAATTCACAGAAGTTTGAAAAGGATAGTTTTCAGAGCACTGTCTTGATGTATGGCTTTAATACTCAACTCCCTTCCCACTCCGAATTTCTGTGTTGCATGACCTAGGAGATGGCACTTTGGAGACACACTGAGATGTCATGACTCTCCATGGAGAATCATAGAATTGCCAGGGTTGGAAGGGACCTTAAAGATCATCTAGTTCCAACCCCCCTGCCATGGGCAGGGACATCCTCCACTAGATCAGGTTGCCCAGAGCCCCAGCCAGCCTGGCCTTAAAAACTTCCAGGGATGGGGCTTCCACCACCTCCCTGGGCAACCTGTTCCAGTGTCTCACCACCCTCATGGTGAAGAACTTCTTCCTAACGTCCAATCTAAACCAATCCATCTCCAGCTTCAATCCATTCCCTCTAGTCCTATCACTACCCGACATCCTAAAAAGCCCCTCACCAGCTTTCTTGTAGGCCCTCTTGAGATACTGGAAGGCCACAATAAGGTCTCCTCGGAGCCTTCTTTTCTGCAGTCTGAACAGCCCCAACTCTCTCAGTCTGTCTTCATAGGAGAGGTGCTCCAGCCCTCTAATCATCCTCCTGGCCCTTCTCTGGACACGCTTCAGCACGTCCATATCTTTCTTGTACTGTGGCTCCAGAACTGGACACAATACTCCAGGTGGGGTCTCACAAGCGTGAGAGGGGGAGAATCACCTCCCTCGACCTGCTGGCCATGCACCTCTTGATGCAGCCAAACAGCCTGACCGATTTAGGGAGACCAAATGAATCTGAATGCCAGCGCTGGCCACAAGTGCTCTGTGACGCTGCTGTATTTCCTGACAGGTGCTCTGGCAGCCTGGGGATAGCACAAATTTTGGGAGGACTGAGAAAGTGCTAAGGCATAATGAAAAGATAGGAGAGTAATCTGGAGTCTTGCAACCCTACGACACTGGCACCTTGAAGACCAGCACTGCCTGCACTTTCAGCTGATGGCCCGCTAGCAAATATGCTGTAGCAAGAGCCAGCTATCAGCAAAAGTTCAGTTAATTATTAATACATACATCACTACTGAGTTTAGGTTGAGAAGCAAGAAAACATTAGAATTTATTTTTGTTTCTCAAAAAGAAAAAAAAAAAGAAAGCTTCAGCTGAAGCAAGAAAGGAAAAAAAATAATAAGGCTGTTTTTAACCAATAGACACATTAGCAAGAATGAGATGGAAGCGGTGGGCTGGAGGAAGCCACACAGTCTGGAAGCAAATGCTTCCCAGTGCATGGTTTATTATCCAGCCTAGATAAGTATACAGCTATCCTATGCTATAAAATTCTTTCCAGGCCAAGAGACAAGCTCAAAAAGGAAAACCAGCTCCTGACCCAGGAATAAATGGTTTTGTATTTCATTTCAGTCATATCTCAGCTCCCTTAAGTGATGTCTTCTTTCATTTCCTCCTAGCTTCAAGGAACCATCTTCATCCCCAGGGAAAGCCCATTAGCTTTAATGGAGTTCGAGTACAAATGAACTTAGCCCAGCATGTGGCATTTTCTCAGCAGAAGTGTGAGTTGCCCCTCAGAGCGTGTCTAGGCGATAAATGAACACTTTCTATCTGCAGCTCATCGGTGAGGTCGGCAGGCCGCACACACCGTGCCAGTTTGACATAACAGTGAAATGAAATAAGGCTTTAGCTGGAGGCGAGGTCCCTAGGTAAAAAACCCAGCCCCTTCCTTCACATCCTGATTCTAGTCTTTCTTCAGATACAGTGTTCAAAGAGCTTAATACTCCAGAGTGCCCAGAATCTGCGCATAGAAAAAAAATGGATATATTAAAAAAAAAAAAAAATAGTTCCAGGAGAAGTAGCAGTAATGAAGCTGTATTTTATCCGATTGAGGCTTACCCTGTGGCTGAAATATTCACAATATTCCTCCCCTTTGTGGATTCTTAGGTGTTCCACAATAATATTGCTATAATTCTCTCTGCGGAGGTGCCAATATTAACATACTTCTTTTACTCAACCATCTCTCTTTCCTGAAACATGAAAGCATACACAATTTTTGAGACTGTCATTCCTCCAACGCTTGTGTTTTTTTCAAATCAAGTAACAGGGGGGGACTTACAGTACATATGCAAGCATGTATTCTGTAGACCTTATTTATTTGATGAATATTTTTTAAGAATATAGTGCTGTCGCGGGTTAGGGCTGGGCCAGCCACTAACACGGACAGACGCTCTCTAACCCCCTCTTCCCCCCCCCCACAAACGGGAAGAGAAAAGGGAATGAGGCAGAGAGAGACTTACGGATGAGAGAAGGAAAAAAAAACGAACTAGAACAGCTTTAATGAAAGTAATAGGAATAATGGTAAAAAGATAAAAGTAAAGAACTATATACAACTATAGATAATAGCCCGATATCAAACCCGACTCCCTCCCCCGATAGAAATCACCACTGGTGCTGCAGAGCAGGAGGCACTGGGGAAACCCCAGGCTCAGCGGCGGCGGGAGCTGGATACAGGGATCTGGATTCGGGAACTCAGGGTCCGGATCAAAATCAGGAGGTCAGATGGAGTCCTCTCTGGACACCGGCTGTTGCAGAAAAAGGGCGAACAAAAGGGCAAAAAGGCCGAAAAAAGGGCAAAAGGGGCAAAAGGGCCGAAAAGGGCCGAAACTCTCGTGATCACTCAATTTATACTAAATATGACGTATATGGGATGGAATACTCTCGTTGGTCACCTGTCCTGTCTGTTACCCCCCGGAGGTGCCACCTTTTACTTCCTTGTGCCCCCCTCTTACTACCCAGCACCCCCAGCGTGGCACACAAGAACCAGCAGTGGCCTTGGTCACTATAGGAATAAGTATAAGCAAGAGCCTTTCTACATACCAGTCCCAGGCAATATCTGTAAACATCAGGTGTTATCACTGCCAGCAGCACACACTGTCTGCAAAAACATGCTGCTGACTTCAGAACGTGCAGCCTTTTAGAAGACACTAAACTGAAAAGTAAAAATCACTAAACAGGACTGGGTTTTTAGCTAAACCCAGGACAAGTGCTTATAAACTGTTTTTTATTGAACGTGTGCTTGTTTATGTTGAAACAGGTGTTTCTAATACTATAGAGAAATACTCAATTCCTCAAGGGCTATGTGTGAAGCAGGTAACAACTTTATTATGAACAAACAAATACAATATTTTCATCTGCCTTTCTGCACCAACAGTAAAAAATTATGTACATCTACAATTTTGTATTTCTTAAAGTATGCCACTACCTCCCTCACAAGTGCTATTAAAAATTAGTCAAATTCCTATTTGTTTTCAAAACTCCGCGTTTTAAGTGTAGGATCACCTCAAATGCATTTTGAGATTGTGTTATATATTTATATATATAAAATTATGTAAATGGAAATAGCCTTTGTCAGTAAGTAAAAGAAAGTCCTTTTAAATTACATAAAATATTCAGTAAATGTCTCAGCCTTCTAAAATCATCACTGATATCTGTTGAGAAACTACATTAGCATTATTCATTTAAAAACTGGTAGAAAAAATATTCATGAATGCAGCAATAACCAGCCAAGACAAACATAATGTCACATTTCTGCAGCTTCCATATCTTGTTCAAAGCACCTTGTTTATCTATGGTGTGGGGTTTTTTTTAAAGATTCTATGCCTCTTTTAAGACATGTGGGACATTTTCTGAAAAACCACAATATTTTCTTCTGTCTAACAGTTTACACAAAGGTGCAGTCTCTTACCAGACAATTTTATAATCTAAATTCCCAGACGACTAATTTTTTCATCACTTCCACCAATAACGCTCATCATGATCAGCTTTAAATGAAACCTTAAAGGAAATCTACCGACTTCCTTAAGTTTTAACAACCTTCCCCAAATTCAGTAGCATATTACCACCAGTTCCTCCATCTTCAATGATTATATCTTCAGTGAGAGTCTGTGGAGGTTTAGAGAGGTGATCCAGACAGTGTAGTCCTTGTTCCAATGGTAACATAAATAATTATACCTCCTACAACTTAATATTTGTATGGAAGGGTATTATTGAGCTGAGCGATAGCAATCAAAAAAAAAAAAGTACCCGATTTGTATTTTAGTATTCCAATACATGCAGATATTAATTTTTTTAATCTTCATTAATCGCTGCAAAGTGCACGAAGAGGTCAGTTTTCCGTAACTACTGACATTTATTTAATGTCACCAAACTGAAGCAGAATGACTGCTTACTGGATTTTACTCTGAGACCTCCAAATTAGAGTCCGTAGCAGTCCTGGTCACTGCATACTACCACCCTGGAAATCTGTGGCCACTTCAGCCACCATTTCCAAGAAAATATAACCTATTTAACAGAAGTACTAGGACAAGAAGGGTGGAGTGATTACCTGTAAGCCACCCTACCCAAGCTCCCAAAGAACAACCCCCTGTTCGTACTCTGTGACTTTCAGGCTTTCTTGGTCGAGTCAGATTATTTGTCCACCATATTAAATAAATCTATAGCAAATAGTATTTTGAGGAGCAGTAAGTTCAAGATAAGTATTAGTATTCCGAAGGACTAAGCTTATTGATTAAACATAGTACCCAATACAAGTGGAATAGCTGTGTCAATCAGATCATATGCTTTTTTGTTCAGCTTTCTCAATCAAGAATGAAGTTTTATCCTCTCAGCAAACGTACTAATGCTTTGTGTTTGAGAACTCAGGGGCTCACAGGGATTATTTTTTTTCCTGCAAGATGGATCATTTGTAAATGCGAACTCTTTGTTTGCAGTCCACAGTGAAAGGACAGACATCGGCTTGGTGGAAGGATTAAGGAAGGTTAAGTTCATTCAGGGTGTTTTTATAGGACCAAAGCTCAGCGCCAATGAAACATTTAGGCTTTGAATTCCTATTTGGGCTCCTATTTTTGATTTCAAAGGATAAGTAGAAGTCCAAACATATGCTGTTAGAGCTGGACATAGTCTGCACTGCCTCAAACCTGAGTATTGTCTGTATGAAACACTGTCAGATTAGAGCAATAACTTTCTGAGCTGCCTTCAAATTGTTCGTAAGGACACAGAATGAAAAGGTCTTATGGGCAGATGATCACATCTGCCAGGGGAGGAGGACAGGGCTGAATTACTTCTGTGGGAGATACAGAGATGAGATGAAACATCCTAATTTTGGCCAGACAGAATCAGGGTCAGAAAACGAGTAAGATTCTGTCAAGAGGGTTTGGAAGCCACATGAGGATGAGGAGACAGAGTGGGGTGGGACTCTGAAGAGAAAGGCACAGCGCAACAGAGAACATAAGCAGTATGATGCTCAAGGGTAGAAATGAACTGAGACTGAGACACAGCTGCTGCTTGCTATCACTGAAGTTGAGTAACCCAGCTACAATTTACACATAAATATATAATATACCAAACCACTTTTTGTTCCAGAGTCTTTAATAGGCAGTACATTAAACTGCAAATGGAAAAAAAGGATGCTCTGGCTGAATGTCTATGTGTCCCTGTCAGCGCTCGCTTGCTCTCTGCTTTGCTCACCATTAATTTCTTCTACAGAGCAGCCACTTGATTTAAAAACATGGTTATTCTCCCTACGTGTTAAAAGAAAAGGGAGGAGGAGAGGAAAGGGATGTTGCCAGAGACTAAGAACTAGAACTGATTGTTGTCAGAAGCGTGTCATGCAGCTGGATGCTGTCAGTGAACTGTCCTAGCACTCCAGAGAAGATGCCTGGGGAATGCAACTCCAAGCACATGGTGGCATAATGGAAATGCAAAGTTGTCCCATGTGGCCTGTGAGAATGAGCCTCTTGGAATGAAGCAGTCTGAAGCACTTTATTTTTGCTTTATCTCATCTTCCTGTCTGTGCTGTGAACAACCTCTCAAACCTTACAGCATCCTCCTAGAGAGAGAATTAAAAGTTCTACCAGGTCAGTGGTTACAGCCTGGAATAACGAGACCTCAGTGATCCAATTCTTCTCATACAAATGTAAATTAGGATTAATTCCACTGAAGTCAATGAGACAAATATAAAACCAGTGTAAGTGGAGCATCAGGTTTTAGATTCCAGTCAAGGCAAACAAAAAAAGATGAAGTTGCCTAATAGGGAGTTTCTGTCTTCATTTAAAGTAGTAAGCATTTCCTGTTGGGGTTTTGGGGTTTTTTTTTTCCTTCAGTGTGAACTTATCTGTAACACACTGAGAATTTCTCAATAGCTATAGTTTGGGTATTTCAATTTAAGAAATAAGATTCCATTAAATAAAGATTGAAAAATGCACCGATTGTCTGGGAACTACAGGCAATGTCTTTATGAACTAACGTCACCCCAGCAATCTCAATTTTCTCATTTTGTAATGAGATGGGAAGAGAATTAAGCTATTGCTGAACTGGAAAAAAAAAATCAACTCTAGATGTATTCTAGAAATCACAAGGGATAAAATGCAACTGATGTCAGAATGTCAGGAAATCTTAACGATACTAATGGGGCATCTGATCTGTAAAACAAACCATTTTCAATAATGGAAAATGTGTAGGGCTGTTAAAAGAACTGTGCAACAATGCTGATCACTCAGTCTGTTGTAGCAACTTTAGAGAGCTTCATGGCATCCATTATGAAGATTATTTAACCTTTAGTCAATTTTCTTTCAGATGTGCTGTCTCCATCTACAGTCACACACACTGTTAGTCAGGGGATATTTGCCTTAATGGTAACGCCAGTGGCATCTCCATCCACCTGTTCTCCCAACATTTTACTGCTACCATGTTTTACTACTACCACCACTGCTACCAGGATTGCATACAAAACCAAAAAGAGGGGTTCAAGCATATCTCCTGGCTTCCTGAAAATTCAGCAGGGACTAAAATAGAGAACAGAAGGTCAGTGGTGGTAGATGAGTAACCTTTCCTTCTCACTTGAGTGATGGTCTGGGAGTGTGCCCACTGGGTGGCCCTAAGCCCTTCAATAAAGCTAGTCTACCAACTACCCAAGGTTGTGAGGCAGTCTTGATGGTGTGGATACACAGTGTAGATAAAAATACAGGGCAGGCAGATCTGCAAAGCTGGCTAGCATGGGCAGCATGAGGTATAGCAGAGTCACAACTTGTGTTGTTTAAACCCTTGACAGGGTTGTCTACCACAGGTGAGATAGTGAACTATCTGGCAAGGAAATTTTCAGAAGAGGTGATGAATCAAGGAAGGCGAATGGAGAATACAGGAGGCTGAATGTAGGTTTCATCCCTTGGGCAGGTTTTCCAAGCACTTGTCTCAGACTTAAGTTTTGTAGCGCTAAACCATTCAAGCACAAAATTTAGCAGTGATACAAGTGCTGGCATCTGGGCAGCCTTTGCTATCTAAATGGATCCTGAGAGGCTACGGACAGAAAGCTTTAGGTTTGCTGGAATACGAACAGTGATTTTTATGTCACAAGTTGAGAAAGAAGCCCGACGGACTGGAGATTCAATAAGTGTAAGATCTCTTCAGTGAAGATACTAGAGAGTGGTTTTTCTTCATGCTTAAGAGGAATATCTCCAACCATCTGGTATACCTTTTTCAGGAAATCTGAGGATCAGAGCCAAGAATTTCTTTCTGGCAATAGTGCAAAAAGAGTGTGCATGCAGGCACTGAGGCATGTAAGGCCCTGCATGAGGAAACTTCCTTGATTTTCTCCAAGTGTACATACTGCTTATCACATAAATCAAGCTACCTCCTTCAGCAAAGGAGTATCAGTTCACTAACTCAAGATGCATTCTGGCAATCCGGTTCACTGTGTACATCTAAATGTAAGGACTTAGTAAACAGTAAAGTCTGTTGAAGTCTGTGATTTATTATTCACTTGGCCTTCACAAGCCACTAATGCTATTCAGTGCAGACAAACATCTCACACCTGTCTAAACTCCACCACAGCTTTTATTATCCAAGATGCTCCTTCCCACCTGTTCTGAACCACTGCAGTGTGCCATGCATTGTTAAATAACTTTCAAGCAGCTCTATTTTCAACTATGCTAGATTTTTTACTAGCACAACTTGCCTTATGTTAGCACATATTTGCCTGGCCCTCAGTCAGTTTCAAGTCTGATCGTTAAAATATGTATTTGTGCTCCCATGCCCGCTTCTTGTAATGCTTTCTCTTCCAGCTAGCCCAGTCTTGAGAAACCACACTATGAGCACACTCCAGGGTGTCTTTATGTTTTAGGAGAGAAGACTTGGATTTACTAGGCTTTCGAATATGGAAGAAAAGGCAACATGTACCCAACTGTAGAAATAAAGCTGCTTTTTTGAACACAAGGGCCAGGATATGGTGAGGATAAATAATGCTGCTGGGTTATGGAGATGGAAACAAAACAGTCCTACCAAAAGCCAAGGGAAGCTCATAATCTTACGTGGCATTTGATAGCAACCACTGCTACACAGTGTTGGATGCTATGAGGCACTTCTCTCTGATTGTAAGGACTACATGGCTTTCAGATAGAGATATCCCAGGAGCGTAAACTGGTGAAAAATACAAACCTAAAGTACAAACCTAAGATGATGCAGACCCGACAGAGAAGCAGAAACTTTCTGCTGCAGCTACTCAGAAATGATACAAACACAAGATGGGTTTCTCAAAACAAAAAAAAAAAAGAAAAAGAAAAAAGATCCTTGTTCATTACCTCAAGTCTTTCCATCCTCAGCCAGACCATTCGTTTCTCCGTCCTCTCTTTTCAAAATAGCGACTGACTATGCACAAAGAAGGAAGAAAACAGCAAGTTTGAAATGTTGCAATACCTTTAAGATGACAGCCATAATGTAGCCAGAGCCCAAAAAATAACAAAACCATTCTACAATCAATGCAAAAACCATTCCCAGATGTGTTTTTGACAGATAGATTGAATTCGTAGTAACAAACAGCAAAACACAGAAAGGAGCAGAAAATAGGTTTAGAAAAATAACAGTTTCCACACTGAAAAATGGTTCCAAAATAGAGTCCCTTTGGTCTGAAGCCATGTTAAAAATTGACTTGAGAAGAGTGAGTTATAGTCTGATACAGAGCTGTGGGGAATTGCTCCCACATATAGGAGAAGTGTTTGTATCCCACAGCTAAGTATAAGAATCTTTACATACCATGCATTAGATAACGGAGTGACGGACAGCTGGATATCAGCAAGCCAAAAAGCAATACAACTTTTGCCCATGGAGCCAACCACTCAGTTTACCATGCATACAGCTGAGCTACACACAGCAGCAAATGGCAATGTCAACATCTATTATTTGCTAATTATTATCTATGTATTATTATTAATAGACCTCGCTTCCACATATGCAGGGATTCTGGCTGCAAAGAGTGATGCAGTTCCCAAGGTGAAGTGCTTCTGGGCTCCACTCAAGATGAATAACCATTATCCTCTTGTTCTTTTTCAGTGGTGGTGAGAGGCATTTCCAGGAGCAATAGAACTGACAGGAGGAAAACATCCTTCTTAAGGAGCCCACTTTTCACTGTACAAAAAATAAACAACGTAGGTTTAAGGGCAAGCTTAAGA
Source organism: Trogon surrucura (assembly GCA_020746105.1). Classification (NCBI taxonomy): domain Eukaryota; kingdom Metazoa; phylum Chordata; class Aves; order Trogoniformes; family Trogonidae; genus Trogon; species Trogon surrucura. The sequence continues at coordinate 22,265,205 of CM036622.1, read as the reverse complement.
AGAATGAGCCAGCTGTTATTCCAACAATAGCTCAGCCTCAAATTACACTGTGCCTTAGACAGAGTCACACTCAAGATGTTTTGTGGTACATGAGACTGGTAAGCCACATCACCCTTTCTATGTCTGCTGTGTTCCTACCCAGAGAACGAGAGACCTTGGGCCTGTACTAAGATGGAGAGCAAGATATCCATTTCTTGCAATCCCCAAAGCTCAGGATAAGATACTCTTTTTACCTCAGGCTTGAGAGTTTACAGTATAGATGATCTTAAGAAGGTAGAAATATCCTCATTGTCAGTAAATGATATTACTTTATTACTAACTAGACTCATATGCATTTCAAATGGAATGTGAAATCTCATAGATCAAAATAAAGTAATGGATTTTTTATATTTCTAGTTGAAATAACTGATCACTTGGTCTTGTTGCACCCTAATAGGATACCATTGACCTGTAATTATAAAAGTGTAAACCAAGTAGCTCTAATAGCTGTCGTTTCACCCAGCCATTCTTACTGACAGAAATTAAGACAAACGCAGCATATTACAGCACTTTTTAAGATCACTAGACCAACCTAGTCTAATTTATGCTGGCAACCTTTAATTTTAACAAGGTCAATTCACTCTGAAACCATGGAGAAAACTATCCTGATAATACGAAGTTATAAAGTATTGGAAACAATATGAGTCTGAAACAGCAGTGTACGAATAAAGGTAGCCACAATGAAAAATTTTGTGCAAAACTGCCACAGGGAAAAACCAAAACAAATCCATTTTAGAAAAAAAAAAAAGGCACTTACTCAGATTGGGTGAGATCCAGCAAGCTATTGAAGTCAGTGGGGGATCTTTGTCTTGGTTTCAGTGGGCTTTGGCTCAGAGCCATTGTTTCTTGCAGTTCAGAGCATCAATTTAGTTCTTCAACTCTCAAGACTGAACTGAACGAGTAATACTTATTTTGATAATGTGGAAACCCTGCTTGACTAATTCAAGAATGTTTTGAGTGACTGTGTGCAGGCCACCTTTATTGCTGGCATTGCTGAGCTTCTACTGAGTTGAGACCCCAAGAATCCCTCATGCCCATCTGCTACCCTCAGCTCTCTGAGGAGCATCGCGCATAGAGGGGTAAGGTACCAGGTGATGGTGCATTCAGAGACCTTCTAGAGCTAACACTTTAATATTCTTAACTTACAGATTTTAATTAGATCAAATGTCAGTGGAATCATATTATTTTCAATGAAGTTTGAACGTGATCCTTCACTTTAATAATTATATCATTCAAGGACATGTGCTACTATTCATCTGAATTAATAACGCAATTGCTTTGTATGCTGTCATTTTCTGCCGAGGAGGAAGAGTATCAAGCAGCTTTCTTCAGTCTGCAGATAAATGAAGCAGAATTCTCCCTTTTTGTGTTTACTGATACAAAATACGTGCTCTCCCTTATAGATCATGTCTTAGTGACTATTCTTCTTCACCCTCCCTTATTCCCAAAACTGATTGAGCCGATTTTGTTTCCAGTTAAAGAAGCCAAGTTAGCAACGTTGGGGCAGATTACCGTTGCCTGGCTGCTTGAAGCAATGCAAGCAGAGTCCAGAAAGCTTACTCAGCTATAAGGAATGAAGGCTTTAGCCTTCTGTTGCAGGTAGTTAACAAATATAAACAAGTTCAAGCAGCTTTGTGAATTAGGAGAGTAGGTTAGGATAAAAAGCTATTTAAAGTAAGTGGGCACTTAATACTGAGATGAAAGGGCAGGTCAATAGGAAAGGAGGAGGAGATGGCAGCAGTGTTTGACCTGGTAGCATTTTTCAAGGTCCTCTGTACTTCATTTGGGCTTTCATCCTTCTTTTTCTATAATTATTCTGTATGCAGTGAAGTAATTAGAAAGATGTTTGATGCTCAGGTGAGCCTTCGTAAGCCATTAATTTTCTGAAATACTACTGTCATTGGAAGAGAGGAACAATGTAGGAGCCCCATGAATACAATACAGGGAAAATTCCTCCCTATCCCAGCATCTGCACACAGTATGCGTTGCAGTTTTTAAATGTTTATCTCTAGCAAGGAAACAAAGTCAACAAAAAAAAAGATAGTTTTACCATCTAGGTGCTCATGGAAAACACTGTTGCCTCGTTTCACCTGAATAGGCTTAGTCACTCAGTGTGTAGAGTCTCACAGCAATGTTCCTGAAGAATAAGATTTCTACATGACACCAAGTAGATGAATTCTCCGTCTAGTCTTGTCTTATTACAGTGCTGTACACAAAGATTGCTTTCCTGAGCAAAGCAAACGAGAGTGCCTCCTGTAGCATGCCAAGAGTCACAAATGATTATCACTCCTGTAACGCTAAGTCCACAAAACTCTCTCCGCTCCTTCTTGAAGTCATGCCTTCCTCACGCTTCGTGCACCAACACACTCACCTGCAGCCAGTCATCCTCAGGCTCAAGCATCTTTGGTTTAGTCTGCTTTTAGCCTAACGCCTGCATTCTCCCAGCCCCTGCTGTTTTTACTGCATAAAGGGTCTCGTTTAGCCTGAAGGAGGAAGAGATTGGCCTTTGGATCTGAAGTCTCTGATTGCCACCTCTCCATATAACAACCCATGTTAACCCCGCAAGAGGCTAATGAAGCTGCAGCTCCCACATTTTACAGCAGACCCAGTTCTTTCAGGTTTTCACAGAACATCATACACCCAAATGAAGGAGCATTCAAGACAGCTCACTGTCAGGTTTGCCATGGCTTCATACATCAGCCAGAAGCATTTATCTATTTATATGCTGTGGCTTATCAACATGTATGGGCTATATCCATTAACCCTTTTAGGATTTTGTGAGTCATCAAGCCTAGTTTCTTGCTATCTCAAGAATCTCACTCAATTCAACCATAAACTTACCAGAAGACATCTTCCCACTAATGAACTTCTGTTGAAAACCAAAGAAAAACCTATAATTTTAAAAACTCATTACTCTATATTTGTCTGTTAGGAAATTCATCTCAAATCTAAATTAGCTAAACATCCTGCAACTCTTTTGCCATTTTGCTAGCCTGCATTTCAGCCAAGGTGAGGACTAATGGGCTATAGTCCACGGTCCTCCTTGTGCCTACGTTAGCACTGCCCAGTATATGCTACAGTAATGCAGCAGTTGCGTGTAACCTTGCTCAGACAACTTAGAGAAGATGCCATTCTAGGTTTCCTCAAACAGTATTTTTGTGGGTTTTTGTGGGGGGGAGCTCAGTGAAAGAATTTATTATTCTAATGACTCCTTTCAACTCGAGCTGCCTTCACTCCATTACCAGTTTTCAGCTGCAGGAGGGTGAAATGTTTTCCTTTCACACAGAATCACAGAATGTCAGGGATTGGAAGGGACCTTGAAAGATTATCAAGTCCAATCCCCCTGCCAGAGCAGGAACGCCTAGACAATGCTACATAGGAACGTGTCCAGGCAGGTCTTGAATGTCTCCAGAGAAGGAGACTCCACAACCTCTCTGGGCAGCCTGTTCCAGTGTTCCGTCACCCTCACTGAGAAGAAGTTTCTTCTCGAGTTTAAGCGGAACCTCTTATGTTCCAGTTTCAGCCCATTACCCCTTGTCCTATCATTGGTTGTCACCGAGAAGAGCCTGGCTCCATCCTCGTGACACTCACCCTTGATATATTTGTAAACATTACTAAGGTCACCCCTCAGTCTCCTCTTCTCCAAACTAAAGAGCCCCAGCTCCCTCAGTCTTTCCTCATAAGGGAGATGCTCCACTCCCTTAATCATCCTAGTTGCCCTGTGCTGGACTCTCTCCAGCAGTTCCCTGTCTTTTTTGAACTGAGGGGCCCAGAACTGGACACAATATTCCAGATGGGGTCTCACCAGGGCAGAGTAGAGGGGAAGGAGAACCTCTCTTGACCTACTAACCACCCCCCTTCTAATACACCCCAGGATGCCATTGGCCTTCCTGGCCACAAGGGCACAGTGCTGGCTCATGGTCATCCTGCTGTCCACCAAGACTCCCAGGTCCCTTTCCCCTATGCTGCTCTCTAATAAGTCATTCCCCAACTTATATTGGAACCTGGGGTTGTTCCTACCCAGATGCAAGACTACACTTACCCTTGTTATATTTCATTGAATTTTTCCCCGCCCAACGCTCCAGCCCATCCAGGTCTCGCTGGATGGCAGCACAGCCTTCTGGCGTGTCAGCCACTCCTCCCAGCTTGGTGTCATCAGCAAACTTGCTGACAGTACTCTCTAGTCCCTCATCCAAGTCATTGATGAATTTCCTAGGTAGTATTTGTGCTCTGGTATCAAGATTTCCTGCAGTGTGTTAAGTACATTTGTTTCTAAAATCTTCCCTCAGAGGTTGGAAATGTGGATAGGCTCAAGAGGGATGTGGATGGTCTCAAGAGGGTATTTTTACTCTGTTAAATTCTGGGTTCCTCTTTTTCATAAACCATCACAAGGGTTTTGCAATATTAGTAAAAGCTCCTATGGTAACACAGGCCCTGTATCTGTTGTGAGTAGCTGGGGAGTTGGCCCAGTTGGCCCAGTTTGGGTCAACAGGAGATGGCAGAGAGGAGTAGAGAAGCTTGCAAAAGTGTCCTTAGGGGATGGAGAAAAGTGGATGAGCAATCAAGAAGGAGGAGGCTGTGTTCCAGAAAACCAAGAATAGTCCTTGTAAGTGCATTTTGAATGTTCATATTGTAGGATCCTAGATGCACATAATCATTTAACCATTGTATTAGGGAATAATAAGTGCCAAGGATTCTCTTTGCCTTTGACTTCTTATTTGACAGTTATTTACTGTCTGCTTCTCAGTTGTCAGCCATTTATTCTCTCTTCCACATTTGTCCAGCAATGCTATGAAAGGAAGGGCACAACTAGCCTAAGATATTTTTTTTAAAATTACTTTTTCAGTCAATTTCTTCTGGCTAACCAACAAGAAATAGGCATATGCAGGCAACACTGTTAAGAAACTGAACTGCACGACACCTGTGTGAAAAGTATAGAGGCTCAATAAAATACTTTGCAGTTACGTATATTTCAAGAATCGTAAGCATTGGAAAACACCTCTATGATCATCAAGTAAAACTGTCAACCCAACACTACCATGACCACTAAACCATGTCCTGAAGTGCCATGCCTACATGTTTTTTTGAGCATCTCCAGAGATGGTGACTCTACCACTTTCCTGGGCAGCCTATTTCAACATTTCACCACTCTTTCAGTAAGAAATTTTTGCAAATATACAAACTAAACCTCCTGTGGTGCAACTTGACCCCATTTCCTTTCATCCCATTGCTGGTCCTTTCAGGTACTTCTAGAGTGCGATAAGGTCTTCCCTCAACCTCTTCTTCTCCAAACTAAACAATGCCAGTTCCCTCAGCTGCTATTCATAAGACATTCTCTAGAGCCTTTACCAGCTTCATTGCCCTTTCCTGGACCCACTCCAGCATCTCACTGTCTTTCTTGTATGGTGGCACCCAAAACTGAACGCAGTGCTTAAACTGTGGCCTCACCAGTGCCAAGTACAGGGGTATGATCACTTCTCTGCTCCTGCTGGCCACACTATTCCTCATGCTGGCCAGGATGCCATTTGCCTTCTTGGCCACCTGGGCACACTGCTGGCTCATGCTCAGCCGGCTGCCTACCAGCACCCCCAGGCCCTTTTCTGCTGGGCAGCCTTCAAGTCACTCTTCTCCAAGCCTGTAGTGTTGCCTGAAGTTGTTGTGACCAAAGTGCAGGACCCAGCACTTGGCCTTGTTGAATCTCATACAATTGGCCTCGGTCCATTGACGCAGCCTGTCCAAACCTCTCTGCAGAGCCTCCCTACCCTCAAGGAGATCAACGCTCCTGCCCAATTTGGTGTCATCTGCAAACTTACTGAGGGAGCACTCAATTCCCTCATCCAGATCATTGATAAAACTGTTAAACAAGACTGGCTGCAAAACTGAGCCCTGGGGAACAGCACCTGTGACCAGCCACCAGCTGGATTTAAGTCTGTTCATCACAACTCTCTGGGCTCACACCCATCCAGCCAGTATTTAACCCAGTAGAGAGTACCCTTCAGTCAAATAAGTCTCTAAAATTAAATCAGATTCTTTCTCTTTCAATTCCTGATGACCAGAAGAAGCGGTGAGTAGCTACACAGATCATCCAGGCATCTGTCTGCCACACTTCTAACTTGATCAGTATTTTTGTCGGTTCAGCGAGTTTGTGCCCTCAGCTTTAGGGAGAGGAGAAAGAGAACTTCAAAGGTTCAGTAGCTCCAGAGTCCTAGATATTTGACTGCAATGGTATATACTGGTATTCTCGGTGTTTGAGGCACATAAAAAGAGCTGCTGTAGCCATTTCTAAACTTTTCAGTTTACAGCTCAGCATCTTTCTGTTGATGCCTTAGTGACAGAGCTGGTATGACATATTTCTGTCCTTAACTGGAGCATGGTAAAGTTTCATTCACTTCAATTCATATCCTGGCTTTTCCCCTTTTAAAGGCTGCAATAATATTCTTCTTCCTAGTGCCCTACATTTATTTGCGTGAAAAGAGCTATTTGTTATGTGGACAACTGGATGCCATTTCCCACGTGGTATAAAAATTAGTGGTTTCAAAGTGTCAGATGGCTTGACCCCTTCTTGATTAGTTTTTTGAGTCATGTCACAAGTTAGTCCTTAAGCACTTGGTGTCATTGTCCATCATCCCTGGGTGATAATCCATAGCCAAGCAGGGCAGAGGAGCAAAGGAGAAAGACCGAGGGTCATCTATTCATGTAGAAATCGTATCTTAACTTTCGTAGGCATTTGTGTTTAAATTCATGGCAAATTTAAACTATAATTCATCTGAGACACCTCCAAGATGTTTTTATCTCCTATTGTTGTTGGAGCAGATGATTAACGAACCTCTGTCTGTTACGTAAAAGTGAATAAGGCATTTGTTTCCTGATTTGTGTAGGGAGGAAGGGAGCTATAGTAACTTGTCACAAACTGCGTTGTTCGGAAGCATCTTCCTGTATAGTACATTTTTCACTTTTAATGAAGTCCAGATCAACTGCTTGTCTATCAGACATTTTTGTTCACTTGACACAGGTCTACAGTTCTAGTGCAATTTCCTCCTTTTTAAGCAGATGCAAAATCCCCAGACACTCTTTCCCCTTGCAGTGGAATAGGTAGTTCATTTCTAGGCCTCTCAGTATTATCATATTACTCTATGCATATAAGTAAGAGTCCAAAACTCCCGCACATTTCACAGTTTCAAGGGCTAGCCAGGTTTTTCTCAAGCTTGTTAGCTGCCTCAGCTTAAGCCAAACCCTACTTCTGTCCCTCTGCCCCATTTTCCACATTACTTCAAGGACTTTTGCCTAAGTGCTTGTGATACATATCCCAGGATTATTTTATATTTCAAACAATCCTCCTGACTGTGACTAATTTTCTCTCGGCAGTAGTATTTACCTCAATTGCTTCCCTCTGCTTTTTCCGACTGCCAGCTTCCTGGTTTAACCCAAATTTAACACTACTTTCCAACCGCCGCAAGCATCATGAAACAGACGAGAATTCCTCTTTTCCACCCAGCTTGGCACAGGCCCGTGCTTACAGCATTGACTGTGACGGGGTCCCACGCTCCACGCTTTCACAGGAGTTTCCTCTTCTCTTGCCAGCACAAGCACTGCAATGAATATCACAGGCTCCTGCAACCAGACTTGTCAGGACTCCCACGCTGAGCTCTACAGCCTGCCTCCAGCTACGTTTGCCTGTTAAACTGTGCCGCAACCCCGCTGTCACTCCCTGGTCCAAGACACCAAGGATGGCCTGATTCTGACCATCCCCGTGCAAGGAGAGCCATCCACGTGACACTGTAACACATAATCATAAAGTCACGGTCAGACACCTGAATGGGTGCCACCAGAGGACGAGCTCCCAGCCTGTCTCTCCCTGACCATGTAACTCAGCACAGTCAGACATATATGCTGCTGCTCCATCAAGCCTCTCAAGAAGTGTGCTCTGAACCTGAGCTGGCTTCTTCACAGATGAGAAAAATACGCTGCTGATGCTCAGATCCAGCTGTGCGTTTATTAACTGGTCCAATATGAGATACCCCATATAGTCTATATACAGGGATATACGAAGAGGGCAAGGCTGCTTGCATCATCTGTTGCTCTGGGTGGGTCACTTCTTTATCTTCTAGCAAAATGCTGAAGCCTCAGCATCGGGATGACGTAACCAATTCATCCTACCTTCAGCATTCAGCCTGAAAAGATGTGAACAAACAAACATTTTCAAAGAATGAAAAGGAAGTGGCTTTGATTTTCTAATAAAGCATCGATTGCCTAGTGTCACTAGCATTGAACTTGAGGGTAGTTTTTCAACATTAAAGCGTTATTTCCTTTTCAAGCAGGCAGCTCTAGTCAACAGACAAAAAAAACAAGGAATGACAAGTTTATACCACAAACAAAATAAAAGACCGTATCATGCACAGTCTGCTAAAACCTCCTTTTTTTTTTTCCCCCCTCTAAGTGAGAATTCTACTTGAAAAAGTATTTCAGATTTTTTCCTTCTATGAATTGACTGTCTTACCTACAGAGCCCTTTCTGCACAGAGTTAAATAACTAACAACATAATTTGTCTTGTCTTTGATCAAAGTTTAATCAAACAGTAACCATGGGTACATGATGATACAGAAAAATCAAACACCATATATAATACCTCTTAATAGAGGTTCAGCAACCATAAAAATAAATAGACTGTCACTGTTTCTAGGTTTCTTGATCCAAACAGATGAAAATACGAGATTTTATCTGCAGTGCTAATGTCACGAGTTTGCAACTAGAAGAATACCTGGGCACGTGATGTTCTACTGAAATGATTATTTTTGACTAATCGTTGTGTTTTCCTGGAGGAGGGAAAGGCACTTTTCATTTTTTATTTCATGCCCCAGGTCTGTCAAAAATAAACACAAACCTGTATTGAGGACAGAGGTTTGAGTTACACACCGAGGGCCAGATCGTGCTAAACTTATTCAAAGGAAAACACACCCTTACTGCTTTAGGAATTGATACTAATAAGCTGGCCCTACTTTCACCACACAAACACACGTAGAAACACAGAAATCTGCAAGCTTTGTATTGAAAACAGAACCGCAGACTCAGCAAACAAACAGCACATAATTATTTGCTCAATTACTCTCAGAGCACAACATCCCATTACCCTTGAGCTGGCAAGCGAAGGACAGTGCTCAGTTCTGAATTTTTAATTTTTTTTTCATAGGCTTATAATATTGCCCGATATTGGCAGATCACTATGGGTACAGCAAATACCACCTTCCCACTTCAAAGAATTTAAAAAAAAAAAAAGAAGATAAATTTTAGCAGGTACAAAATAATGTATACTCCTTGGGTAACACCTCAAAAAACCCCAACTCAAACCACAATGGCTTGGAAATTTTCCAAAACTACTCGGTCTGAGCCAGGTATCTGGTGTGGAAAATTACAGTCCAAATGGTTAAGAATTGCTAGAAGCAATTGAAAACAGCTTTTCCTAAAGGAAAGCGTTGGGCAACCTTACTAATAAGCAGTGCAACAAGTTCTGCATGAAATAATAAAAAAAATAATACCAAGTAAATAACACCTTTGTTTATATTGCTCCTATCTCCTGCTGAGATAAATGGTCACTGCTTAACGACTTACTATTGCCACTCAAGTAATAAATCAGAATTGACAGCTTTCTCTTAGAATAGGCTATGAGATTTTGCTGTCCCCACTGATGCAGCCCCCCACAGCAGAGGGTGCACTAGACGTGCCACTGCATAGCTCAATCTCATTAGCCTGACAGCAAGTTAGACCTTTGCTTTTTGAGGTTGGCAGGGGGAAGGTTACAGAGTCAGGCAATTTAGTTTAATTGCGTGAGGCATGCGGCCGAGCTGCACCTTTCTGCCCCGGCTGTCATCATCCCCTGCTCCCACCCCGCACAGAAAGGGGCTGCTGCACTGTGTTGATCTGACATGTGTCACCCTCCAGCAGCTTCTTTGCCTTTTATTCTGCTGTTTATTAACTGATGCCCGCAGATAATTCCAATGTACTCCAGCTTCATTACAAGAAGCCAGGCTCTCAGTTCAGTAATCTCCCAAGATAAAAGAAAACAAGAAAAGAAGAGGAGAAAGTCATTTATGTACTTCAAGCACTGTGCCGAGGCTTGAGAAATGTGGGTGGCTTTTGCAGCTACTACAGAAGGCTTTCATGGGCCAGAGGACGGCTAGCTCTTGCCAAGATGTGCCTCAGTCTGCCTCCGTTAATGCCTTGGTAGTTGCACAGCCAATCAAGCATAAATAAATCTTCCCTTCTGAGCTGGGCACTGTCTCTTAGTTTGCCACCCCATTGCTACAAGGGGATGGATTTAGTACAACTGTGATGCCAACAATTATAAAGAGATAGGATTACTATTGATTTAAAATCCTTTTTGTCTCTCTTTCTCCACCCTACAAGCCTCGAACCCAGCCTCCTGTGGGGAGGCTGGCCAGAAGGCTGGAGCACAGGCGGCCAGAATCGACCATCACCTTCCTCTAACCTGGCCCCCTCCACTGCTCGCACAGCAGGGCTCTATCTCTTTAATTTCTAAGCCGAGCTCAGAGAAACTGTGAGTTAAAACACAGCCTTGAGGTGGGGAGAAGGAAAAAGAAGAATATTTTTAACTTTTGCCAACACAGGAGTCTTAAAAGTAAAAAATAAAAGTAGGGATACTCTTCCTAGAAAAGCAGTAGCCTTTAACAGTTACCTTTTTCAGTTCAAATCCAGAATGACAACTTGTAAAAATAAAAACCCTGGAGCAGAGTGAGATCTGCCATGTTTCCAAAAGCTGAGCTCGCGGCAGAGTCTAAAACCCAGGCCCTGCAGCCCTGCTTGAGGCAGCCGAGACCGTACCCTGCCCTGCTGCAGTGTGCTTCCCTCCCACTTGCGCCTCCCTGACTTTGTACGGCTCTCCTGTTAAGCATGAAAAATGAATTGATCTGGGTTAAAAATAACTTACTTTTCCCCCCTCAGCTATTTTTTTCTTTTTTTAACCAGATCATCCTCACAAATCCAGTCCACAAAGTAGCTCTGCAAATCATTCATCTGGCAGAAAGGCCGCTACCCAAGTGCAGGTGCAGAGCAAGCAGTCCGGAGCTTAACACAGCATTTACGCATGATCTTCTCTCAAGAAAGAAGCCTTACGGAAGAATGGTGAGGCACCTGGTCAGAGGAAAAACTGCTCTCCGCTGCTTTCCACTGTTTTATTATTGAGGCCGTTACCCTCAAGTATCCTTGTCTTCATTCAATTCTACATCTAAACTGGAAGCCAGACTCTATGCATGTGTTCAACCCTCCTTGCGTCCACATTGCGTGAACACAGCTACAGCTTTTGGGCAAAGCCAGGTCCCACAGCCACCCTTACGAAGGGCCCAAGCCCATACCTTCCTGCACAATGGTACCCAACAGACAGGCTGGCTGTATTTCCCTATCCAAGCTACTCATCCATATCCCACCTGCACCTGCATGTGCTGTAAGGCCTTGCCCAGGAAGGCAGAGGGGATTTATTGGCAACCAGAGCCCAGCCTGCCCACTGTGGAGCTGTGCTGGGTGATGTGATAAGCACAAGCCTGGTTTCTGGCTCCTGCGATCGTTACAAGCGTGGCTCCTCAGCTCTCCACGCTCATTATGTCCCAGTACCACCTCCTGGTTCCCTCTCACAGATTATGAAAGCTTGCAACCATTTTTCATTAATGTCAGGGCACATATTCTATAACTATTGTCTAGTTTTACCTGCAGGCAATTATTAATCCACCACTTCCTTATCTCTTCTTTCCTCCACTGCTAAATATGTCACCCTACCAATATCTGCTCTACCATTCTGGCTTACTACCTCTCTCCTTCCTTTCACGCTATCTGCTCTATGCAGCAAAACTAGGGGAGATCCAGCCTATGAGGTGGTTTTGGGCTGGGGTTTTTTTTAGCTTTTTTTTCCCCCCTGCTATTTGCCATTTTCACCTTGAGTCCTTTGGGAAATCTACTTGTAAATCAAACCCTTTCCCAGCATATAAGCACCTCTTTGCTGGCATAGTCCCTGGGATTGATGGATTCCCTATTGCTTTTGCACAATGCCCGTCTCAGAGCCTGTACAAAGTACTTTATTAACCGTGAGGACAATTTAAACATCTCGTGCTGTACAAATACCTGTCACACTTCAAAGCTCCAAAAGCAGCTGTGCTGGCAACCCATAACTGATACCGCCTCAGATAATTTTACAGGGGTGCTTGCTTTGTAGTATGTACCATTTCTGGCCAAAAAGAATATCCAACAACCACCACCTGGTACCATTGCTTATTCTTCCCCACAACAGCACTGCTTCTTCAAAAATCCTATTTTCCTTTTCTCTCCACACCCACTTCATATTTTCCTGAGGTGAGGCTGAATGCAGGAGTTCCATCTCAGTTTTATAAATGCCCTACTATATTTTTCCTGCTTTTTACTCCTATGCCATAAAAGACCAGACAGCAACATTTATTCTAGAAGTCATTAATCCTTTATTCTTAGGTACATAGCAAATGCACTGACTATGCTGTAGGGTAATTGCTCACACCGAAACAGTCTTTCATGTACATTCATTGTTAGAAATGTATTCATCTTCAGATCCAATACTCACTCCTAAGACACACAAAACAAGCACAGTTTAGTAGACTTTATCCAGCCTCCAAGTTTTGCAAATGAATAAATTTAGGAACAAGATATTGATAAATTTCAGCTAGGATTTATGGTGGCTTTATTGCACTCACAACTCCTTAAGCTGCCATCGCTCTTTGGAGTACCCGCAACTGGTGTAGACATCTTTTTATGAATTCCACAGATAAAATTACACTCTGCTTTTACAATTGACTCAAGTGCTCTTTGTCAGGATTTTGCAGCACATATATCACTGTCATGGTTTAACCCCAGCCTCACATAGCCACTCACTCTCCCCGTGTGGGATGGCAGAGAGAACTGGAAGCGTAAGAGTGAAAAAAACTCTTGGGTTGAGATAAAGACAGTTTAAGAGCTAAAGCAAAAGCCACGCACACAAGCAAAACAAACCAAAGAATTCATTCACCACTTCCCATCAGCCAGCAGGTGTTCAGCCCAAAGTCCAAATGTTACCTTCCTTCTAAAAAGATAAAATAAAAAAGTCAGCAGGCTACTAGCAGGCAGTTCAGTAAGCTTATCAGAACTAATTCCTGTTTCATGTTGTTTGTGATGCTGTTAAAATCTGTAGCAGACACACAAAAAAGAATACATCTTTATATGTCACTCCCCTTCAAACTCGCTGTTCTTGAGGAAGGCATGTCTTTAGCTTGAGAAACCTGATTTTTCCACCCCATGGCCAGCTAGCAGCTCTTTCTCTGGCTACATCTTTCAGGGCAAGGGTTTCTTCCACCAGCATGCCAGGTCCACTCTCACAGCATTTAATCAATCAGCCACAATCATACCACATTCAAGCAATAGATAGCTGCACGTCTCTAACCCCAGATATTGAATGCTCCCACTTCACCTCCTACCCTACCAGCTTCTCCTACTTCTCCTATGAGCTCTACCTACATTATATGTGCATTTTATTATCCTCATCACACTCCTTGTCTTCTTACACCTAAGTGTTCATATAAGATGCTACAAAGAATTTGACAGGCGTTTTGCTTGCATTGAAAGAGAAAGTCTTTCTAGTAAGCAATATTGTTATTGCATTATGCCCAGTGGGGTAATCATATACGCATTTCAAACTTTTAAGCAATGCTTTTTATTTTTATAAATGATCTCTTTTACTCAATAAAAGCAGGTGTAGTAAAGCCCTCAGAAGAGACTGAAGTAACCCCTTCCTGGGTTCCCAGAGCAAGGTATTTGCTCTTTCTTGCCATCTTTTCCATGCAAATACACATTTGAATTTAAGAAGCTTGCTGTAGGCCTAGTTGCGCCTACCCATCAATGTTTGTTGTCAAACAGGAAAAAGCAGAATTTTGAAATCATTATCACCATGATGGCAAAACAAAGTCCTGTGCTGAACAGGAGGCTCTACTGACCCCAGTGACACGTACGATGCTCTTGTTCCAGCAGAAACAGGTTCAATCTGATTGCAAATAAACAACACAGCACAGATCATGCCTGAAGAATTCAAAACGATGCCCACCAAAGTAAATTATTATTGTTTTTTGCAATTGCAGATAGAATATACTTGCTTTTCTAGGTGCTCAGCAGTGTGCTCTCTCTGTGTTGTTTCAGGCCATATAAAATGTTAGCAGAATTCAGGTGTGAAATTCAGGTTCCTTTGGCCACAGAAGCCCCACAGCTGCCCATGATAGAGCAGGCTCTGCTTTTATAAACTTCTGCTTCGTTATAAAGCAAAAAAAAACACAGAGGATCCAAGTTCAAGCATCACCTGATACAAATAGGTCTTTAATGGGAATTGACTGTGTTGTTGAAGACAACATGTGATGTAGGATGACCTTTTCAAAACACCTTAGAGCAGCCTAATTCCCTTCCCCAGCTGGCCAGATTTAACTTCCAAAGGATCAATGCCAAGCAATTCAAATACTTGGAAGATCTCTTCTACAGGGTTTCTAGCCAAACTGTTTCATATAAAATGTTGGAATGTCTTTTAGGAACCATAAGGAACAAATGTCTTTTTTTTCATAAATAATTGCATAAATGGTGACACAAAAATCTGTATTTATTATGTTAGCAGTTTCACAGTTAAACGTCTCCATCTACACCTAAATGCGTTCCTTTGGCTGCCAGCATAACAAATGCAGTCTGTGATGCAAGAGCAAACCTGGCTCTTGGTGATTCTCATGTCAACAAAATGAAAATGTAGATCAGACTCTGCCTCCAGATGAAATTGTGCACGAGGGAGCTTACTTTCATCCTGCAATTGACTGTTAATTAGGTATGCTATACTAAGTAACCATAAGGCAAAAAAGAAAATCTTACAGAATTTTTGTAATTACCGGAAAAATATATTGAATTCCACAGCTTATATTAAAACATACACAGGAGAAGGAAAACCTTTCTTTGATGAATTCCAGTATTTTTAATGAGCCAAACTAAAGCATTTAATTGGGTAAGGTGTGGATTTACATTTGGGGGCACATATCCACCATTATTTATAATCTTTGGTAGTATCTAAATGATTGAAACATATATTTGCTGCTGTTATATAGTGCTCATATCAGCAAGGAAGAGCCTGAAATTATTTCAGAAGAGCACACTGCAGCCAGGTAAAAATGTTATACAAAATAAAGTATCTTCAGAGAACATGGCATGCAGCTCCAGCACAGTAACACAGGATGGTCATGGGTTCTGAATGGTGCCTTCCCTGTGGCTTCAGTAGCTTGTCATTTTTACTTTCTACTGCAAGTTTCAAATAGGAACACTAAGTGAAAAACTATAAATTTTTTATCATCTAAAATAGAGAAAGGGAAGAAGGACACTGATGAAATCTTTTCTGGAGGCTGTGGTAGACAACACGCTAGAAAGTATCTGCAAAGTATGGAGAGGCAAAAATAGAGCAAGAGTCAAAGAAAATGGTTAAGACACAGAAGGAAGCAGCATGGTGGGTCAAACCCCTTTAGTAAAAAACCCAAAGCATTCATATCTTTTTATGTTCAGCTCATGATTGTGATTCAGTTGTAGTTCCATTGTAACACAGGAGCATTACACTTTCTGTTATGGTCTTAATACTGTAAGCAAGAAGCTCTCTTTGTTTGTGTCAGCTTAGCAGATGTGAGCCAAATATCTTGCATCATTTCCTACATCTTGTTCCCCATGAGCGAGGTTCTTCCTGCGATCACTGAAAAGCACTCTCACCAGCAGGAGTGTGATTGCACGAAGGCATGTGATCAAACAGGCTGCCAATGCCAAAGCAGCGCTAGATCCCACCTCTCCAGCACAAGCCTTAAGTCTTAGAATAAAATTTTTAAAGAGGGTTATTCTGGAGGAGAAAATTCTGGTTAATGTAATAGCTAGGTAACATATGTGTGAGACCAAAAAATAAGGTCCCACTACAATGTCATATACACTGAAGTTGATGTAAGCAATATACAGCAACAGGCCCATGGGATGAGAACATGCTACTGCAAGTCATTGTGGCTTCTCTTGCTGTGGTGGTTTATAAGAACTGAGTAAATAAACACCAAAAGAAAATAACTAAAGGTCCTTGATTTGGAGATGTCCATACTTTACCAAAGACTCAGAAGGTGCCAAAGAGTTTTTACAGTACCTTTCAACTAAATAAGTATCTTTTTCCTAGGATTATTTTTCCTGTGTGAGAAGGAAACTCAAATTCAAAACAATTGCTTCAGACTTCCAGGAGGAGAGTGCTCAGGCTTTCTTGTTCATAAGTGCATTAGAAATGTCACATTTTGAGAAAAGAAGAAAAGGCAACTTGAAGTCTGAAATTTCCCCAGCTATTTTCAAGGACATCAGCAGGCCAAGTTAATTTCAGGATATGTATTTTGAAATCCTGAATTGCCACTTGCCCTTGTGACCTGGATTCTCAGAGATTTAAAACTTACCTTTCTGGATTTTAGGGAACTGTCTAGTATGTGAAGAGATAATAGAGGAGATATTTAACGTATTTGCTGAGTGTCCTGTTATTCAAGCTAATACTGGAAAGTAATTTCAACAGCACAAAAGTTTCCATGTTTTTGTAACCATGATAGCACCTCACTAACACAATACACCAAAAATACCACATTGGTTTCTGCAAATCTTTCATATGGGCTTAGACCTTCAGGATACCGATTCTTGCACATACCACTCCCTTCTTCACTCCTGTCTTCAGAGCGCTGTGTTCCTGGGTGGCATTAAAGCTTTAGCTGACACGCTTACATGACACATAATACCGCGGTCTATCTGTTACGTGTGTGACTCGGAGTTAAGTTGCCCAAAGGAGATGTTTAACGAAGACCTTTCCCGCCACAGGGCTTTGATGCCTGACAGAAGTCAGGCCTTAACCCGGTGTTTTCCCATTTTATGTTGCCCACCCCTCCCAGCACTAGCAAAGCTCAATGTCCGCGCTTTCATCTCTGCCTCCACAGCCTCCTCACCCCTGGCAGTTGCGTGGCTGGTTCCTGGCTGCTGGGAAGACCTGGGATTTATTCCCAGACAGGAAAACCCATGTAGTGACCAGCGAATTATTTCCTTTTATTCTAACTTCAAGAGAAATTTATGGATTTCTGAATCCTGTAAATGGATCATTTCTACCTGCATCATATCTCAGCCTGCCTTGTATTTACCACCTAGTCAATGCACCCCAAATTCCTTCTCAGGTGGCCTCTAACAGAAGATTGCAGAGATTGATCCTCAAAGTCTCTGGGGACTTATAAGTCCTCTTGCTTATAAAAAGCACTGTCATTTTAAAAATTGTTTTCTGCTGCAGTCAAATCATATGAAGGCCACAATCTTCTGTCTCAGCCCCTTAAGCCAAATTACTCATTTGGCTTTAAATGAGTTCGCTTGATATCAGTGGCATGTAGCTCACCAAAGCTTTTGACACTGTGAGCAGAAAATGCCTTTGGCAGATCTTGGAACGATTAGGATGTCCTCCCAAGTTCCTCAGAATGATTACCCTATTACTCGAGGATCAGTGTGGCCAAGTCAGATATGGTGATGCACTCTCTGAGCCCTTCTCCATAAACAATGGTGTGAAACAAGGTTGAGTTCTCGCACCAACTCTATTCACAATCTTCTTCAGCATGATGCTCCAAAGGGCCACGGCAGACCTCAATGAAGATAACAGCATTTACATCCGTTATCGTATCGATGGTAACCTATTCAACCTAAGGCGACTGAAGGCCCACACTAAGGCCCTAAATGACCTTGTCCGCGAGCTGCTTTTTGCTGACAATGCCGCCCTCGTTGCTCACACAGAAGCAGCTCTGTGGCGCTTAACATCCTGCTCTGCAGAGACTGCTGAGCTTTTTGGGCTGGAAGTCAGCTTGAAGAAGACAGAAGTTCTTTACCAACCTGCACCTCAGGAAGTCTCCCATCACCCCCACATCACCATAGGCAAATCAGAGCTTAAGTCAGTCCAGCAGTTCAGCTGTCTAGGAATTATCATTTCCTCGGATGGTAGGATTGACAAAGAGAGAGACAACAGGTTAGCAAAGGCAGACAGAGCTTTTGGAAAACTCCATAAAAAGTCTGGTGCAATAAACACCTGAAGACAAGTACAAAGATGAGTGTCTACAGAGCCATTGTACTGTCTACTCTTTTATATGGGTCTGAATCATGGGTCATCTACCACCACCACCTGCGATTCTTTGAACGCTTCCGTCAGCGCTGCCTCTGTACAATCCTAAACATCCACTGGACTGACTACGTGAGTAATGTTACTGTCCTTGAGCAGGCAGGGGTCACCAGTATTGAGGCCACGCTGCTGAGGACGCAGCTGTGCTGGGCAGGGCACGTCTCCAGAATGGAGGATCACCGCCTCCCTAAGGTTGTGCTCTATGGTGAACTCACCACCGGCTGCCGCAACAGAGGAGCCCCAAAGAGGACTTAGAAGGACTCTCTGAAACAATACCTCAGTTTTGGCCATATTGACTACCATCAGTGGTCCACTCTGGCCTCCAATCGGGAGACATGGAGACACGCCGTCCATAACACTGCTGCCTTCTTTGAGAACGCGCGCAGAATTAGTCTCGAGGAGAAAAGACAACGCAGAAAGAACTGTGCCTTGCCAATACTGCCTAAGGAGACCTTCCACTGTGCCTTTTGCAAGCGGGATTGCCTATCGCGCATCGGCCTTTTTAGCCATCAGTGTGCTTGTAGCAAGCGTGGGTAGAGCCCTTCCCATATATTCGTTCGCGAAGCCTAGCCACGATGATGATGATGATGATGATAGCTGATGTGGCCAGATTTGTTTCCCCTTTGCTGTAGTGAGGTGCCAGCCTGTGAGGGAAGCCAGGACTGCACCAGGCTGCTACTTTAAACTTCAAACACCTACTTACAGCTAGATCCTAAAACCCAACCTGGAGAAGCCGACTATCACTGCATTAACCCCATGTGAGACAAGGACCACCCCATTCCCATGAGAGTACCCCCATGTTAGCCCCATGCCCTGCCCCAATAGTAATTCCTTTCTCTTGTCCTATATTGTTTTGTGTTTTTTTTGTATTAAATAACCCACATACATTCATTTCCTCACAGATTGGTGAAATTCTATGACAGCTTCTTTGTCTTCCTGTCTTCTGTATCCTTCATTTCCTCACTGAAGCTTACATTAGAAGTAAAATATTATACTACCGATGTACTCCCACTGTCCACTTTCCTCTGCTCCAAAATCTGCAGGTGTTACTCCTGCCTGAGGCCACAGAAAGGACCCAGAAGCCTTGTCGCTGGCTGTGGTGTTGACAGCTGCACCAGACTTCCAAGTAACCTTTTTAATATTTATAAAAAAAAGATATGAGAGGGCAGCTGCTTACACTTCCCCACAACAAGAGCTTCTGTCGCATCTTCCCAAAAACATTACAGCCCAGAAAAATAAGTTCAAAACATGTAAATTTTCTCTGGTTTAACCCCCCCACAAAACCCTAAATTAACAAGTAGATTTATTTTACCTCTTATTTTTGTTATTTCCAGACAGTTGGTATTTTTTCCCAAATTAACATATTGCTCAAGTTTTTAGATTAATTTATAACTCTGATCTTCTTAATGCTGAAATTTCAAATCTGCTAAAAATCATGAGAGCAGCTTTAACTTTGCACTTAGTTTTAATTCTGTATTAAAAAAAAAAAGTAAATCTGAGCTAACGAATATGTCATCCTTGCTGTTATAAATGAAAACCCACACAGACATTTGGAACATAAATAAGCTATTGCTATTTTCGACACAGCAGGAAAGTGACAACAATCTAAGGACAACTCCAGGGACCACGATACTGGTGCTTTTGCATCCCAGGACCTTCTTCACCTCTGGTGGCTGCTGTAACTGGCTTCCAAGCTTTGGATCCAACAGACCATCTAAGCACAGGGGTAACTGTTCTTGTGAAGTGGCACATGCAGTGCTGTGCCAGTAGCTATGGTGAGACACAGCGACGGTGTGTTACTTCTTCTGCTCAGTCTACTGTGCAGGAGGCCACAGACTCTGGGTTGAATACCTGCTCCAGTGTTATGGTTTAACCCCAGGTGGCAACTCAGCCCCAAACAGCTGCTTGCTCACTCCCCCCACCGTGGGATGGGGGAGAGAATTGAAAGAGTAAAAGTGAGAAAATGTGTGGGTTGAGATAAAGACAATTCAATAGGCAAGGTAAAAGCTGCGCACCCAAACAAAGCAGAACAAGGAATTCATTCACCACTTCCCACGGGCAGGCAGGTGTTCAGCCATTCCTAGGAAAGTAGGGCTCTGTCACATGTAACAGTGGCTTGGGAAGATAAACACCATCACTCCGAACATTTCCCCCGCTTCCTTCTTCTTCCCCCAGCAGGACATTATATGGTGCGGAATATCCCTCTGGTCAATTGGGGTCATCTGTCCTAGCTGTGTTCCCTCCTGACTTCTTGTGCACCCCCAGCCTCCTCGCTGGTGGGGTAGGGTGAGGAGCAGAAAAGGCCTTGACCGTGTAAGCACCCCTCAGCAAACATCCCTGTGTATCTTCACTGTTTCCAGCACAAATCCAGCACAGCTCCATAGGAGCTACTATGAAGAAAATTAACTCTATCCCAGCCAAAGCCAGCACATCCAATCATAATGAATGCAGTGCATTGAAGTCTTCCAGCTAGGTTCCCAACCCAACTCTTTACGTGTTCTTCTCACACAAGCACAAATGTTTATCCCGCTCTGTTGTTGTTCTTCTCTAGCTGGCAACTTCCTTCCAGAGGTCCACCTCTTCTAGATTTCCATCATAACATGGAGCGCTGAGGAAGCTGCTTCTCTTCCTGCTCATTGGTGGATATGTCAGGAGGTACCCAGCTCCCTGCCTAACCATCTTTCATCTCAGATGATGCCACGCTAGCACTTTTCACCAATAACAGCACTAATTTGATGAGGAACATGCTCCTCTGGGGATAAGCTGCTGCTTAGTTGTTCCTGGTAACTAATACTTTTGGAGGCCATTGACAAACAACATGGCACGGCTTCATTAGCTTTGCTGCTCTCAGAACAACTTGTATGTGACTCTGGGCAATTATCTGGCCAATAATGACATCTTCAACTCAGCATGAAGTCTTGGATGAAGACAGGGGAGGTTTAGATGCTATTCAGTTACATGCTGTCCTACATGTGTAATCATGCTGTAGAACAATTTAGTGTATTAGGATATTTTTATAGGATATTTGTATTATAAAAGCATCCAAAAGATAGCTTAGGTAAGGCAATTGGCTGTGAAAGTGAGGAAGATAATTGCCTTCCAAAGTGACTGAAAGAGAAAGCCTAAACATCCTGTACTGGCCAGATGAGTTAATACTTTTTTTTTTTCTTTTTTGTTCCCTGTCAAGAATACTCACAGAATATACCATAAAGTAAGTTCTAATTCTCACAGCTTTCCTGGCTTTAGTCCTCAACACTAATTTGATTGTTTGCTTTTTTTAAAAAAATGATGGAAATAATTAAGGAGGCCCTTAAAAGATTTCTATTGCTTTTGGCTAGTCTCAGCCTTAGGCTTGTGTTGACTGAAAGCAAAACTGATACTTGTTAAAAACCTAATAAAGGCATCAGTTATTTCCAAAAATATGATGAAAAAACCCTAGGGAACATTACGAGTTTCTTTTGTGGTCACTCTTAGAGGTGACTGGAAGTTTGCAAGAGTGCTACTGCATGAAGTGCCAGGCTGCTCTGCAGCGTGGTCCTCAGCTTGCTATGGGGCTCACACTACTAGCCTGTCAACTCTCCTAACATGAAACAGAGGAAAGCCAGGTGCAATCAAGAGCAACAACCATGCATGAGCTTTGGCAGGCATATTGTTTACAATGAATTTGCACGTTGAATCTATGTGGAGCCAGTCCAAATGTCCTGAAGCAAGAAACGTCATTTATATTCACATCCCAGAAAGGAGAAGAAAATTATTCCAAAAGAATTACAGGCTGCTGAGCATGGAAGAACGCCAAACTTTCAGACGAAATCTGAGTTGCTGAGCATAGGCACAAGACAGGTATTGTTCCTCTTTGCAAAGCCACTGCTACACGGATGCTGTTTGTCATCCATGCCCTTAGGTTCCAGGATGCTGCACACCCATAGTGTAACAACATTTTCCCATAGGATAAGCAATTACGATGAGACATTGTAGGGCATGAGAGGAGGAAGAAAAACGGTACGATACTGTTTTTTCCTCACTGCAACCATTAGCAGTGGCCTTTGTCCTTACGGTCAGTTTTGGACCATCAGGATGTTTTTCAGCCTGGTGCACTGAGCAGTTCTCCCCGACTGCTTGCACCTGTTGCACAGTGTCCCTGAGAGACCTGATGCAGAGCTAGGTCAGGCCTCAGGAAACCCACTGTTCTCTCAACCTTCCCCTAGTCTCAACAGAGATCTCCTTATGTGTTCTTCAAAGCTTAACACACCAGATCTCTTCTTTTGGTCTAAATCATTTATGATTTGCGTTATGCATGTCTCTCCCTCCTTTGAGTTATGCTGCTTGCATGCAGAGCCCTGAATGACTGAGAGTAAGTGCTATCCTGCTGATACGGTCAAATGTATTTCATTTAAAACCTGCAAAAATACACACCTCACCACTGTAAAGAATCAGGGATCACCTTAATTTATACCAGGAAAGGGCACAGGCTGAGGCAGACAGAAGCAAATCTCCAGGTGCACAGAACAGAGAAGGCTTCATGTGCTGATATTGTCCAAGTAACACCTTACTCAGCTGAAAGCTGAAGTCTTGGGCTCTGGCTGTCTCACAGAGGAGCACAGAGAGAAGGCCACCAAGATCAGGCCCACCTTACCTTCGGAGGCGTACCAAGAGCTATGGACAATGTATATGACCCCTGGCATTCAGGCTGGTGTTTTAAATTAGCAGGACACAGAGGTACAGGCCCACACCTGTGTGCAAGATTAGGATAAAAAGGGACTTGATTTGTTTAAGTGTTAAATTCATTTTTCAGACCCTACAAAACTGTCTCCACTGTTCTGCCACTTCTAGTCCACCTTTGACTGCTTTGGAGGAGCACCCACGGAAATCTGTACACTAGAAGCAAGCCACATTACTGTGGGTATCTCTGGAGGGTACGAGTTGTCCT
This sequence comes from Trogon surrucura, assembly GCA_020746105.1. Classification (NCBI taxonomy): domain Eukaryota; kingdom Metazoa; phylum Chordata; class Aves; order Trogoniformes; family Trogonidae; genus Trogon; species Trogon surrucura. The sequence goes on along the minus strand of CM036622.1, from coordinate 22,242,016 downwards.
CAGAGCCAAGAAGCTGTAATTGATGGAGTTTAGGAGACATACTCATTTCAGTCATTTAATGCAAATGCACAGCAAACCCTATTAAGCTATCCACAAACCCAAACCCTAGAAAACAAATAAGCAGTAATTTGAAAACACAATTCTGCAATCGAGAGTTTGCTATAGACTATATATACAAAGCAAGTTGAAAGACTTGGTTTTCTCAGTCATTTCCCACATTGCCACATGCTGATGAGATTAAAGACTGATTCTGTTCTTTGCTGAATTGTCTCAGTAATATTATACTTCGTCTTTTCTTTCCTTCCAGAGAGTAGGCACTGACCTGCAAGCGTGACAAGCCTAGGAAAGCAAAGACACCTTCTCTTCTTCCAAAACATGCTGCTTCTCTCTAGCCTGATTGCACCACTAAGTGGCAATACGCAGCAGAGAGAAAAGGGGATGAGAGAAGCAATGGGAGAGACATGGGGAGTGGGAGCAGAAGGGGAAATGGAGATACCAGAAGACAAGAAAAGGGGATCCTAGTTCAGCAGTCATCCTCCCCTGAATTAAATGTGGAGATTCCTGGTGGGGAGAAAAAAAAAAGGGGGAGGGGGAGCAAGTGGATGTTCAAGAAGCAACGATGATCATAGCTCAGGCTTGGTCTGGCAGAACCAGCCATGACTGCCTCAGTCACGCAGTGGGAAGCACACGTGGCTTCGTGTCACCCTGGCTACAGGGGCTCAAGGAAGGATAAATCTGAGGATGGAACATAATTCAGTGGCTGAGCCTTGCACAGAGATGATTTTCTTATCAGCCCAGTATTAGCCTCCAAAATTTCCTAGACCACTGCTAATTTCAAAGCACTTCCTCCAATTCCCTCTCTGCTCCCTTCCCCCAGGAAAAAATGGAAAAGAATAATCAAACTGGGACAAGAGGGTCATATAAGTAGTGTCTGAAGTCAGCACCAATCCAAGGTACAGTCTGCTCTGTGTGTACACGAAATGTCCAGCTGAAACAACTAACTGAGCAGAACTGGTTCCTAGAGTTTTTAAGTATTAATGAAAAGACTTCGATTCATCTCAGCTCTAAGTTGCAGAGAGATGGAGGCAGCTGGGCTCCCACACTGCACCATCTTTGTTTTACTACATGCCAACTCAGTAAGTGTCATCTACTGACCATAAAATTGCTTTGTTATTGGGTTTTATGCATCAGGATCTGTAGTCCTGGAGGCTTAAGAGCAGATTTGGGGCCATGCTGGCCCACAGTCTCAACAGAGGACGCCCAGCACAAGGCATTGGAGAAAAATCGTGGCTAAAGGGCATTTCTGTGTTCCCTGAGCCCTGCCAGATCTCTTGGCATTGAATGCCAAAAGGACATCATTCCACAGAGCAGAAATTTTGGGGGTTGGTAAACTAGTTGTTGCTTCTTTTTGCAAAGTCAAGCCACTGGCACTGTCATTAGTCCAGGATTTGTACTCTGTGGGAACTGCTAGATACTCTGCTCCCAATTAATAATTTTCTTTCTACAGGGGTACCAAACTGGTAAATTAGGCCCCAAGGGGAGCAAAATATCAAAATTTTCCAGGTTTGCCTTTCATCTGATCTTTCCCATAAGTGCAGCCTCTCTGTTGAGTCCTTCATTCCCTATTCCTTACTCTTCCAGTCTCCCCTGCCTCCAGGCCTTTGCCCCTCTGGTTTATTTTAAACTTCACTGATGCAGAATACCAGTCAGAAGGAGGGATGTTTGCTTGGGGAAAAGCGCTAAAGAGGACATTTCCATTTTTTTCACAGGGACTGATGAGTGGAAGGGAGAGTTCACAGCAGCTCCTCCAGCAATGCTCCTTTTTTCTGCCTCTCAGTAAAACAGGCATTAAGAAATAAACATCATAATTTGGATCCATTGCCTATCTAAATCTTCTTCCTAATATTTCTAAACCCTGTCTTACAGAAAACAGAGTCAACAACAGTCTACTATTGCACCCATTGAATAAGATCTGCCCCTGGTAAGTTTATACTCTTCTGTGTTTTTCTGGTTTTATTTTTTGGGGCAGATAAATAAGAGCAGGAGTTTCATGAGATCAAGAAAGAAACAGGGCACTGACATACAACAGAACTGCTGTTCTACTCAAACTGCTTTCTGTGGGAAAAAGAAACTGGCTACCAGAGCTACTTCTAAGCTACCAGATCATCATGAGATTCAGAAATGCACATCTGGGGAAAATATGCATCCCAGGCGCAGTTGAATAGGAGATGTCCAGATGTCATTCCTTTTCCATTCCAGGGAAGGGGGAAAGTTTTCCTACAAAAACATATTTTTTTCGTCTCTCTCAGGAAAAGCTGCCTTAGTAAATAAGCACCACAATATGACTCTCTGCCCTGTTAAGCCACTACAAGACTCCAAAGAGAGTCTTCGCACAAATAACACTAAATATAAATTTCAGGCTGCTCTTCATTTCTTTCTCAGAACTATGAAATCAGGAAGAGCAGCTAAGTCCATGTTGCCAGGGTGAGAGATGTACTCCAAACATCTTAGGTTCTTTCATTGGTAGCTGCTAGTGTACAAACAGACCTTACTAAGCCCTAGTCAGATTTTTTACAGATCAGGTCATGTTTTCTCCACTAATGGATGAACCACCATGGAAACACCAGGCAGTCCCTCTGCTTGTACCAGACAAGCAAAGAGGCTATTTTGAAGCAGTCTTGCCACGGAGTATAGTTAACAACTTGCAAGACAGACAGCATGGGCAAGACTCAAGGCTAATAAAGCTTGTCTACAGAAACAATTCACAAAATATTCTCCCAGCTATGTTGTCAGTAGCACTGCCTTGGTGCACTAAGGTTTCATATAGTTCTGTGTAGATATTGCAATTACAGATCAGGAGGGTGATGAAGGACAACAAGCAGATGCCAGCACACTGGGCTTCTTTGGAGGTGAAACAGCCAACTGGAACTGGATAATAAACTTGGGTGAACTTGGCCTTAGAAGGCACACTATGTCTTAGCAAGGCTGTAGGTTGCTGTTTCAAGCACAGGAAGGGACAGTTTTTGGAGTAAAGTTCACACGTAAATGAGTTGTGGGTAATATTTTAACTGATTACGTAAAGAAATCCACAAGTACAAGCTGACAGTAGGAGCACAGTCCTCTGGGATCCATCCTAGGCACTCCCTCTGGGGTCAATACCTCCTTGAGATCCCAGCCCTGCTTTTTCTAAATCCTTAATTTCCCTGATTTCCCCACTTCTTTTTTTTTTTGGTTAATTCAAAATCCTTGCTAGTTTACATCAGTTTCAGCTAACTTTCCAAGTGTTCCTTTTCCTCCTGAGTTTTCTAATTCTCCTGCATTCTCACCTGTATGGTCTAACTTCTCTCTATACATCAGTCTTCTGAAACTTTGCCAACACTCATTCATGTTTCTTCATAACTTTCTCACAAGCTCTCATAATAATTCTCAGTATTTTGGAACTTCCAAATGCTTTCCAGTGATTCAAGATCTGTGCTTTCCATACACTTTTTCAAATTGCTTTCTAAGCCTTTAGCTTTATGCATGAGAATGACCAGTGATATTGCAATGTTATTTTATTAGAAAAAGCTCACTGAATTGCTGTGCACAGTAGATAATCTGGTCATGTATGGGGTAGCTCTAACCAAGAAGAATTTCCTAGCACATCTATGTCTCTGTAGAGATGTAGACTGTTAACTATCTGCTTGTTGACTTGTCATGAGATGAAGGAGGACTCAGTTCTGCTGACCCGCAGCTTTCAGAGTAGCAATAGCAAAAGGTCAACAGCTGATCACTGTAGGACTTGTGACCAAGGACTCTATCTCCTGCTTGTGTTACTTGCTCGATTGTTAAATAAAACCCCTGCTGGTGTCAGTGCACTTGTGCCACACACTGGACACGTTCTACACCATAGGTTACCTCTTTCTTGCCTTCTACAGTCCAGGCATTACCCTGCCTCCACCCTGGCTGCAATGTGTAGTCCAGGGGCTCTTCATCCAAGGCAAATCACTTGCCAGCACCTTAAAGCACTCTCCAGCACCTTAAAGCATCCTCCTCTCTGTGAACACAAGGTATCCACAGCTTCCCAAACTCCATCACACGGTCCTGCCCATATCTTTGGAGGACATAGACCCATTACAACACAACCTGGAAACTCCTCATCAGTTCACATTTTTACTTTTGCCTTGTTCCAGCATCTTGTGGTTTATGAATCCAAATACTTTCCTCCCTCCCCATCCCCATATTGGGCTTCTCTACATCCTGCTGGTAAGCTTGGTATTAAGTAAGGTGCTGTATAATATGCAGGAACTTGTTTTTCCTGTAGTGGCCAGGCACACAATGCTCTTAACAGCTATTTTTATGCTTCTTAACTGGATGCTTTGCCACTCTCATTTTGAACAGCCTTTCTCCATGTCCTCCTGCTGAGACCTATGAATGTCCACCAATAACCTCTGCTCCTGGGGCCTTGCTTGCTACTTCTCCTCCACCAGTCCTTCCAACCCACAAAGGCCCCAGGCAGACATCCCCCCGAGCATCCCAAACCTCTGTTTCCCTCCATTTTGTAACATTTTCCCCTTTGGGATGCCAAATTCTCTCCCTGCCTCCAATACCATCTCATCTACTGATTACTTAAAACTCATGCATTCCTTCTGTCACCATTTCCATATGAAAGCGTACTCAGCTTTTGTGACAAAGCTGTCATGGCAACTTGAGGTTTGTCAGGTTTTCACATTATGCATAATCTGCAAAACTGCACATTATTAAACATGTTCTGATGCTCCCAATTACTTACAAATTATTCCATTCCCAGCTCCCACTGCTATATTCAGTCAAAATTTGTCATCTGGAAGAAAACTTCCAGATTAAGTTGCTGTCGCTTCAGGGCATTGAGGAGCAGACTTAGAGGAGATCAAAAGCTCTAATACTTTTCTGGCTCAGCTGGTGGATGGACTTAAGAGCTGTGGTAGGACGGGCTGCTAGGGAACACGATTACTTCTTCATCCATCTATTGAGCCTTCAAAATGTGGTGCAACAGCCATTGCCATCCGTTTTCGAGCAAGCTCCATGTTAACACTCACATTTTGGTCAACTAGCGTCAAATAAATGTTTGCTGATATATCTAGACACAAGTTAGATAATCTATAATGTGAAACTCTAGTAGGTATTAGCAATCTTGCACTCCCCTGCCTGGAGCCCACAGAAGTGTGATGTGAGCCTGCTCAAGCCAGACATTTCGTACACATCTGTGCTCCTGTAAAGACATTTTGTTCACTAATTTCATTTCCCATTTCATTTGACTTATGAACACCTATTCTCAGTCTGGCTTAGGCTCTGGCAGGTGACAGATGGATTCTCCTCATCTTTCATTAGCCAGTGAAACTTAGGTGTGGGGAGACCATTTTATTTCCTTTCTAATCTTAACTTTAAGTGTAAGAACACACAAGTATTTTTCCATCTGTTACCTAATTTTCATCTTTAGAGGCTTCAGACATTACTGGAATTACTTCATTTTGCAAAAAAAATCTTGCTCTAAGGCAGAATACAGAGGCTGCTAAGGCTTTTCCCTGTGGAAAATGTTTAATCAGGTATAATGCATTGACTATTTCTAATTTTTAAATTCCCAAATTTTTAACTCCCAAGAAACTTTTTTATACTCTACAAAACCTATATTAACAAATTAATAATTAATGAAACACTTGTCAGAATTAAAGTAAAAATTGCTTAATAAATAATTTAATAAAATAATATATCAACTTGCTTTTTACCCTCTATATAAAGAGTGACTTCTGGTTTATTCTTATCTTTGATGAAAAATTACATTTGCTCTGCATTCTCTGAACAGCTTTAACCATTATATTTTATATTTGATCCCACTGGGACAATCTGGAATAAAAAGCTCATGAGAAGGTTTAAAACCTGTGTCTGTGTCTCTCTTTCTGGTGTGAGGCCAGGCAGAATGACACACGTTGCCTTCCCACAGACATTCATTCTCCACGAAGCTCAGCAGCATCCTGAGGAACTTGGGCATTACTGAGGGGGACACCATTACAGTTTTCTCCATCATTTCTCAGGAGCTGCCCCTACTTGGAGTATCTGCAAGATGTCCACTGTGATGTGTTAACAAATCTGTTCCTATGTTAGTGGATTCTGAATGCAAGAGTGGCTATGAATAAATTATTTTCAAGTCAGGATTATCTGACTTGAAGCCTACCCCTCTAATGGGAAATTCAGTTTGTTCTCTGCACTAAAGTGTTCCAGGACACACTTCATGGCCTCGTCCCAGTGATAGTATTCATCCCTCCTTTATATAGTCCCTTTTCTCCCTCTCTGATTTTACCAAAAGAATGGGAAAATAATGATGGGAGTTCTAGCTCACTACCTAAAGAGGTATCACTTGACAAACATCCATTTCCCAGGTGAATGTCTTTAGCACTTCTATCTTGTAACAGCTTCTATGAACTTTCCATCTGCCACATCCTCTCCAGTAACTACCAAATTACCCATTTCTTTGACATGTCACAGCATTTCTCAACTTTTTCTGCCAGGGCATCAGAGGCTGTAGTATGTGTTGGATTTCAGTTCTTTGATCTTCTGCTCAAGTTTGATTTTCACTTTCATCTCTTTCTTTACCTGTATGTTGAACTTTTCACATAATTTTTAGATGCCTCATTTGGCTCTGCTATAGCTGTAGTTGGTATCTGTCAAACCCTGAATAACTGCAGCTGTGCTCTATTCTTGTCAATATTCTGTTGTTAAAAAAAAAAAACCAAACAAACAAAAAATCACACGAAAAACACACACACAAAAGATTCAGCGATTTCCAGCACGTTTCAAATACATTCTCATTCATTTGTATAACAACCTTTTTGGGAGTTTAGTGGCAGATGCTGCCAAATACTTATCTACGCATCTTCCCAGAACACCTAGCATCCTGTATCCCTTGCCTTCTGCTCCCAGTAACTCTGATTCACATTTTCAAAATCAGTAAGAGCCCAATCTGCAAACTAGCTGCAAATAGCACTGTATTTGTCCCTCTGGGATCATCAGATGTTTGCTCCCCTTGAGTCTTGCTAACTTTATAAAATCCCTCAGAATTCCTTCCTACATCTACAATACTAATTTCTAACTTTCTTTTTAACTCTTTCAGGTCTCATTAAATTTGGCCAGTTGTGATTACTTTGCATTGCGCAGGCTTTTCTAGCAAATGATAGAATTTTCCAGTGTAAGCAGCATTCTCACTCAGCCGTCCACTTTAGCCTTTTCCTCTTCTTACTTGCTACAATTGCATTCAGATTTATTGATCCTTGTACACAAATGGTCTCTTTTTATTGCATTTCCTTCAACACAGAAGGATTTCCAGCTGTTTGCAAATGTTGTAAAGAGCCACTAACAAAAAGAATTCAAGAATCCAGCATTGTTTGGAAGAGAAACACCTGTCTTAACTGAAGAGACAAAGAGAGACATTTCTCAAGAAGTAAACCATAGAGTATGGTCAATAGGAAAGCTGCATCTATAATTTACCAGAAGGCAATCCTGCAACTAACCACCCACCTAAAGTATCTGCTGAATTCAACCAGAGGCCATGACACAGGGAAGGTGCCTGCTGAACTTCCTGATGACTGAGGATGGATGGATAGATGAATGGATGGAGAAAATGGCAGAAGTAGAAATAGATATGGAAAGTAACAGGAAAAGCAGCTATCAATAGGATGGTGGAAGAGAATAAACTGCTAGTGAGAAGGCATGTATCCTGTCCTCTCCCCTAAAAACTCATCTTCCTCTGAACTCTGTTACTTTGCTCTTCCTTTTATGCCTGGTTTATTACCCACCTCAGGCTTTGCTCCTGCCTTTCTGCTTCCTGGATGACCTTATCTCTCCAGCAACATTCATATTCTGTCCAGCTATTCTGAAAGCCCATCTTGTACCTGAGCTGTAAGCCCCTTTCTCTGTCTTATTTTAATTCCTTAAAATTCCCTGTTTCTCATTAGCCCTTCCAAGCCCACTATCTTTCTCATTCTTTCCACAAGTCTCTCTCTTTCTCTCTCTATAAAAAGCTCTTCTTTTGAGGACCTCAAATACTCTTCTTCCCAATCTCCTCTCCTTGACTGAGACATGTAGTGTTTCCCATTTTTATCTGACTGCTACTTTTAAGCAAACCACTCCAGGGTAAGTTATTCCATCTGAAAATGACTTGCTCTCTTCTTCCATTTCCTGAATACTTCAATCTCCTACCCAACGATTTTGCTCGTACTTCCCCTCCCTTGGGCTCACTCTCCTCTTCCAAACCCAGCCCGAGATTCTGCTTTCTACAGCTCCCTTTTCTCCTCTATTCTTTGAGATCCAAGGCTTGCTCTCACCTCCTTCTCTCACAGCTGCTTTTCTTGCTGCCAAAACCCTAATTCCACCTGCAAATCTCATCTTGCTTTAGCTCGCTGAGCCCTTTCCTATTCACACTTTGCTCTCTTCAAGCCTTTTCCTGGTGTAAGGCCAACCAGGACATTTAGTAGCTCATATTGAGAAGCATCCACTTCATCAGTCTCAAAAGGATGTTGACAAAGGCTTCTCAAAGGAGTGAGTCACTGTTCCTCTGCAACTATTTTATCCCTACCTACCGTGGAACAGCTCATTTAACAAGCAAGCAGCCATACCAAGGGATTTGCTTTGTTGACACCTCAGTGAGCAGTAAGGGACAACAAACAGACAAAGAAGGTATTATGATGGTAATATCAGCTCAATACAGCATTTTGCAGCCCCTTTTCTTCTGGTTTTGAAACCCCATATGTCCTAATAGTGTTGAATGCTTCATGTGTTTGGTTTCTCTAAGCCACTCCAGGCAAATTGTAAACTTTGTGCTTCAACACCACACTAAGTGCCACACTAAAAGCCAATTCTGCTTAAACTTACATATTGCTACAGCAGTTACAACAGACCTTGCACAAATTGAGTCAACAGACTCAATTTTATGGCAGGATTTTATGGTAGGACATTTATGGTAGAATTTTATGGTAAGACAAAGACAACAAACAAAACACACCAGCAAGAGATGGTAGTATGCTAATATAAGCTAGAAAGGATATTTGGATGACTTGATGTCAAAAGAAAATGGTTTTACAGCTAAAAAACCCCAACCAAATCTGGTAAAAATAACCCTGATTTAGTGGATTAAAACAGACTACTTCTTTAAACTGATCTAACAGCATTCATACATTGTGTCTGTCCAACTAAGCAGTTTAATTGAGTTGTGTGCTCTGTGTGTGTACAAATACAGGTAGTACCTGCTTGAAGTGACAGAGCAGCACTTAGCACTAGCAATTACTGGTCAAACCCCAGGCTGACTACTGGACTTGCACAAAAGTTGAAATAGAATCAATAATTTCAGACTTATATACTGCAAGGGAAGCTTGCTGGACTGCAAGAAAAATTTTCTTTTCATGTGACAAGTGCGACAAATTGAGTTTGCCAATCTGTGATGTCCTCGTTTTGCATGGAACTCTGAGATGCCATTTTTACATCCAGCCAGCATCAAGACGAACACCATGATGGTGTCTCTGAGGATGGGAGATGAGTCTGTGGGCTGCATTTCCAAGAAGGTCAATATAGTATACTCAAATTAACACAGCAGACAGGAAACAGTGCTACCAGACCTCAATTCTGAGTTTGCCTAAGGCCACAATAATACAGCTGAGGAGGCGAGGAGGATTTACTGACACTGGATATATCTCTTTTCCGAAGAAAAGTAACTTAGCACAATCTAGGTTTACCTAGGTTTGGACAGTGCTCCTGTTGCTGATGTTTTCTGGTCACATGCCAGCGATATCAGTCACAAGGACGTTGTTTCGAAGGGAAATTAATTCTCTTCTGGTCTCTGTCGCTGGAGGCTGCATCTTCCCTGAGTCCCCATCATGTTGCTCCTTGCCCTTCTAATCTCTCCCCAGCCACAAGCTCTTCAGTTTCTCTGAACCTCTGCTGATTTGGAGCAAAAACGCAGATGAAGGAACATCTCCCTGAGGAGAAGAGCCAGCTCCCAGTTTGGAAACAGAGTTAGTTTTCAGATGTCCTTCTTTTTCCCACACGAGGAAGGGGCATCCATTCTGGCCCTTCCTCCGAGAATAACCATTTATTTTTTGCTGTGCCAGAAAATAAACACTAATAAAGACAGTCAAATTAATCTTATCCTAGCTGAACCTTCTTGTAAAACACAGTAAACTGCTGCCTCTTAGGGAATTAAATCAATGTTAGACTTGTACTTCAAGTAAATGTTAATTCTCCTTCGGTTTTTTTGTGTGTTGAGGAAAAAATGTAACAGTTTTTTGTACTTCTATTTTCAAAACTAGCTTTTCCACAGAAACCCACGTGAGTGCCAGAGCTAACAATTAGAACCATGTTTGAAATTAGCAATATGTCTTTGGAGAAAAATTGTATCCAAGTTGCTGTTGCACAGGGAGTTAGTAACTGTTTCTCTTTTCTTTTCTTTTCCTTTTCTCTTTTTTATTTTCTTTTTTCTTTTCTTTTCTTTTCTTTTCTTTTCTTTTCTTTTCTTTTCTTTTCTTTTCTTTTCTTTTCTTTTCTTTTCTTTTCTTTTCTTTTCCTTTCTTTTCTTTTTTGTTTTCTCATTTAACTTTCCCTATTCTTCCAAGTGCCTTCTCGGGAAAACTGTTCATAAATCAACAACCTGAACATCCTAATGGGAGCCTCTGCACTGAGTTTTGCTTTGAAACTAGGGACTGCTCCCACGAAAAAAAAATAATTACGGGCTTCTTTTTTTTTTTTAACCCAACTCAAACCCACAAGTATGAGGAACTACAGGTAAGCCAGCACCACTCCTCCATCTAACACATCTCCTTACAAAACATCTGGAAGGTATTGCACAGCTTCAGCCAGCCCTTGTCTACAGAGGAAATTTTTTTCTCACAGGTCCCGAAGGACTTGCTTTCTGTGCTAAGTCTGAAAAATTTGAACGTTTGAAAATACTGGGGAGTGTATTTATTTAAAATGTGAGGAAAAAAAAAAAGGCTGAGTGAAGTGCAAGTATTAAAAATAGAAGTCAGACTTTTAAAATATTTGACAAAACTATGTCAAGCAAACAGTGACCCAGAAGCCACAAATATTGAAGGAAAAGCTCTTGACAGTCCTGGCAAGATGAATTTGAGGACATTTAGGGGGATGGAGGAACACACACACAAACACAAAAATAACCCACAGAAAAAAACGACAGAGCACAGCAGAAATCAGCATATAATTTCTATTAAAAAATAATTTAAAAAATTCTAGTATTAAAGGTTCAGACAGAGTCTTTGTTGCACACAATGGGGCAAACTGCAAGTTTATTTAACTTCAGGAGAAATCATGTACTAGTGTTTCATACTATAGCCACTTTCTTTCCACTGAAGTGTGGAACATACCCTCCTGACAGTACTCCTCTGCAATATTTTACATCTCTTGCCCACAACCCCTGCTAGTAAGAGGATCATATCAATAATCTTCATTTTTAAAATATTCATGAGGTCTTCATTACAGTTATGAAAGCGTGCCACGCCTCAGGTCAGACATCACAACTAGTAAATCTGGACTTGAGCTACACATGTGGTGGAGCCTGGCTTTTGTGATGGGCTTGCCCAAACTCAAATTCTTCTCCAGAGTCTGCATCATTCACTGCCCGTCTTGTCAGGTCACACTCCCAAGTCTCTCAGTGCTTTTATGTGTTGGCTGCTCTTCAGTACAAGTAAATAGAGAGGCAGAACATTGCCTAAATAAGCCCCAATAGTCCCTCTGTAAGATCTGAGGAGTTGGTTGCAGGGCTTGGTTTCTGCTACAGCCTGAGAGATGAACAGCACTGAGTTTGTCCTTGGGAGCTGAGCGGCAGAGGACACATCAGGGACACCCAGCAGCAGTGCCCAGTGAACTGCCGCCAAGGGCAGGGACAGCCCCTGGGCCTCCTGGGCACAAGGACTGCCCCAGGGCCAGCACCCCAAAGCCCTTCCTCCAAAGGGCACTGGGCAGAGGGGCGCTGGGTGGGGCTGTGGTGGGCAGAGCAGGGCAGAGGGGTGCATCACGCCCATGTCACAGTGCCACCACCCTGCAATGCAGATGTCACAATGCCCTGGGCCAGTACAAAAGGCAGCGTCCTCCCATGTCCCTGCCAGAGCTGGCCCCAGAGGTGGCCTGAACACATCCGAGAGGGAGTCCTCGAGGAGCCTGTGGATTTACTTGGGAGGTCTGAGAGGAGAAGACCAAAGAGGCTGGACAAGGCTGCTGGGAATGAGAAGAGCCACCAACATCAGGATATGCTCAAGGCTTTTAGGTTTTTCCAGCGGGACAGCCATGGCCAGAGCAAGGGAATGCCTTCTGGGGGAGCACTGCAGAGCTCAGCCTCCTCATCCCCTGCAGAGCCAGGGGCAGCAGCCCTAGGAAATGGGAAGCAAAGGTGCAGGTACCTGGGTCCCAGTGCTTTGGAGCACCTACTGGTGTCTTGCCAGGCATGGGAAGGATTTTTGCCACTAAGGTTGATCAGGCCTGGAGCGTTTGTAAGCCCCTGAGATGGCTCCAGGCTGGGGGAGAACAGGGCTTGTGCATCTCTGGGGAGGCGTGACCAGGCTGTGGGACGAGGAGGTGGGTCTTGCTCACATGCTCAGGGAGTAGCCGATTGCCAGCACTGGGGTCAGGAAGGAATTTTCCCCCGGGGCAGATTGGCACTGGTCCCCGGGGGTTTTTTGCCTTCCTCTGCAGCACTGAGCATGACCACTTGTCAGGGCTCCTCTGCTCCCTTTGGGCTCGGTTACTGCCTGCTGCTCTTTGTGCACCACGGAGACGGCCTCTCGTGCCCTGCAGCTGGGGGGAGGAAGGCTTTTTTTCCCCCCACGGTTTGTTAACAAGTGTCCACGGGGGTTTTTTGCCTTCCTCTGCAGCACTGAGCACGGCCCCTGGCCAGGGCTCCTTTGGGCCATGTTGGCCCAGTGGCCGCTGCTCGGGCTCCACGAAGGTGGTCCTCCTGCCCCGTATCCGGGGGGAGGAGCTTCTTAGAGTCCCAGGGAGGGCCTGTTAGATGCACAAAACAGTGAGAAATTGGAAAGATCGATATCGCTGACAAACACCCAGTGCCCAGGTGCACCTGGCAATCCTAAAGAAGCTCTGTCTGTCGCACGTGAACAAACCACATCATTCGTGCGTCTGACTAGTTCTTCATCCAGTGTGGGACCGACAGCGCATCCACCTGCTCACATGAAGCCACCAGCACCCCCAAGTCCTTCTCTGCGGGGCTGTTCTCGATCCACTTGCCACCCAGCCTGTATTGGTGCTTGGGACAACCACAGGACACCAGGTCATAAGAGGGGCTCATCAGCTCTCCCTGCCCTGCGCAGGCATGAGAGCGCTTTTCCTGCCTCACTGGCTCAGAAGCACAGCAGCGGAGCAAGTTTCGGAAGGCAAAACGTGTGCTTGTCATCCATACTTGTCACACGTGAGCAAATACCCCCCAGCACCACACACTCCTCTTCAGCTGCTTCTCCTGGGTCTGGTCAGCACCGACGCTCCCTCTGCAGGACCCGGCACTGCTTGTCCTGTGCTCCTGCTGCTCCTTGCCCTGACTCTGGGGCTTTCCTTGGCCACATTGCAAGGGAGGGTTTGTCAGCTCAACTGAGCCAGCACCAGCCTGTTCCTGGCTGCACGTGCACAGGGGGCTGACAGCGGTGAGCTTCGTCTCTAATGCACGTTAATAAAATATGAAATAAAATAAAATAAAATAAAATAAAATAAAATAAAAGTAAAGGTAAAGTAAAAGTAAAGTAAAATAAATAAAATAAAATAAAAGTAAAATAGAGTAAAATAAAATAAAGATAAAATAAAAAAGTAAAATAAAATAAAAGTAAAATAAAATAAAATAAACAAAATAGAATAAAATAAAGTAAAATAAAATAAATTTAAATAAAATAAAGTGAAGTGAAATGAAATGAAATGAAATGAAATGAAATGAAACGAAATCCTGTTGCCACTTGCGACTTTCTTGTTGTGTGTCCTTGAAGGTGTTTTTGGAGCTCAAACCCTGCTGTCCTGTCAGGCAAATAACCGTCTCATCACTCTCTGACTCGGGAGCACCGAGCACAGAACAGACCAGTGACACCCGGTGACGCCCAGAGCTGTGCGTGACAAGCCCAGCCCAGGGCTGAGGGGTCCCTCCAGGAGAGAAGTCTCTGCAGTGCAGGGCCCAGGCCCAGCCAGCAGACAGGGGCGGGGACGGGCACACCTCCAGCCCGGCTCAGGCAGGGACTGGGGGCCCCAGGCTGAGCTGAGACACGTCCTCTTGGCCTTTGGCAGGAGATGGGCAGGGGAGGGTCCCAGAGGAGTCCAGCCCCAGCCACGGGGGCCTGTGAGCACCCCCAGGACCCTGGCAGAAGGAGACTTGCACGCTCACGTGCTCTCCTTTAGACGTCAATGGTTGGCCTCTTGGGAAGACAGAGTATTGGGCCAGATGGACCTTTGCTCTGAGAGAGTACTGTTGTTCTCAGGCTGTTGTGTTTTACTATGTTTTGCCAAGGGAGACAGCTCAGGCATCTCTAAAATTGAATAGACGGAGAAAAAGAAATCTATGGGGAAATGAAGAGGTATTGCTCACCTCCAAAATACCTGCAACCACTTAGCTGACGAGCACAATCTGCTTCACGCTGAGGGCTTGATCTCTGAGCCTCGCTAGTGTCAGAGATGTGGCATTTTGCCACCCTGTGGAATCTCAGCTAAACAGGATGAACACAGAAAACTTTCAAAAATGGCACTTCACATGTTTTGTGCAAATTTGTTCAGATTCTCAAATTATCTTGAGATAACCCACAGTTCTCACTCCTACCAGAGCATACGTGCCCTCTCCCCACAACATGAAAGAGCCAGTGCCTAGGCTGGGACATGATTGTCCATTCAATGCCTTCTGCTAGTGCGAGGCTGGAAAGAAATGTCTTCAGAGATTTCCTCAGCATCTAGTCCTAGGGAAAGCGGGAAGTAGGAAGAGGAATACACTAGACTAGTTCAGCTGGATGATCTACAGTGACCATCTAGTCCAACTACCTGACCACTTCAGGGCTGACCAAAAGTTAAAGCATGGGAATAAGGGCATCGTCCAAATGCCTCTGCAACACTGATGGGCAGGGGGCATTGACCAGCGCTCCAGGAAGCCTGTTCCAGGCTTTGACCACTCTTTCCATAAAGAAATGTTTCCTCATGACGAGCCCAAGCATCTCCTGATGGATGCAGCTTAGAGCCATCCCCACATGTCCTGGCCCTGGGTACCAGGGAGAAGAGATCAGCACCTCCCTGTCCACTTTGCCTCCTCAGGAAGCTGTAGAGAGCAGTGAGGTCACCCCTCAGGCTCTTTCTCTCCAAACTAGACAAACCTCAAGTCCACAGCCATTCGTCAGAGGACATGCCTGCCAGCCCCTTCCCCAGCTTTGGTGTCCTTCGAATACATTCAAGGACCTTAACCCTCTTTAAATGGTGGGGCCCAGAATTGCACGTACTACTCAAGGGGAAGCCACACCAATGGTAAATACAGCAGGACAATCAGCTCTTTTGGGGTCTGCCCTCTTAGCTACTGACTCCTGTGAAGCCTCCTGCCCACCAGCACCTCCAGGTCCCTTTCTGTGTCTGCTGTTACCAGGTGCAGATTCCAGCATTTATTCTTGTTCAGTTTCTTGCCACTGATGATTGCCCAATACTCTGACCTATCCATGTGCCTCTGAAAGGCCTCTTGTCCGACAAGAGTCAACAGCACCTCCCAGTTTAGTATTATCAGCAAACTTACTAACCGTGCATTCGACTTCTGCATTCAAATCATTGATAAGAGGATTGAACAGAACTGGCCCTGGTTGCCAGCCAGATGTAGCCCCATTCACTGCAACCCTGTGCGCCCTGACGCTCAGCTAGTTCTTCACCCAGCGTGCTTTTAGCCTATGTAATAAAGCAGGCAACTCACAACAGAGCTATATGGATTACATCCCTTCACATTAAATTTATTAATTCCTTCTAATCCAACAGGACAGTATATATGGCACTCCGAGCACGTCCTGTTTCACATACAATATATGGAGGGCATGTTCTCACAGTATAGGTGTCTGGGAGAAATTAAAGTTACTGAAGAAAAATATGTCAAAGAAACCTGAGTGGAAGTGAGGACAATAAGCTCTAATAGATAAGACTAGAAAAAAAAATATGGAAAAAGCATAAATTTAAACTTATGTGTGTGTCTACACATACAAAATAAACTTCAGCATCATGTAAGAACATCACCAGAACATATATGGATTAAATCCATCTTTAAGGACTATAAAGGAGAAGTACAGAGGAAAGAAGAATTAGATGGGTATATTTTCTCATTTTTGTCAAATAGATGCAATAGCATTAGAAAATACAATTTATGTCATATCCTGTATGGTGAGTGGTCACATAACAGTATTAAAGTACTCTGGTGAATATACATTGTCTTAATAAATTTGCCTTTTGTCCTATTACATAACTCCCTTACAGCTACATAGATGCGAATCTGTTCAATCACCATGATTTATATTATAGACTGAATGTTACCAGAGGGAGAATACCACTGGTAAGTGAACTTTATATCCATTACATCTTAAAATTCAGGACAAAATTGTTTTCTCCCCCAGCATGCCTCAGTCATTACATTTCACAGTTGCAGGATTTAGGAAAGGCTGGAAATACGAGACCTGTGGAAGAAGGCAATATGTAACGAAAAGTCATAAGTCTTTCAAAGCCTAAGTTGTACACTAATTACATCTGCACCCAAAAATAAGTCCTGAATTAAGTATAACTGCCTTTCTGCCTGGATCGGTGTCTTTGGCCCCTAGATATTGCTAGCTAAATAGCTAAGAACAGCAATAAACGGAAATCAGGTATTATCCCAGTATGATGAGCAAACCAATATCCAGTCCTTCCTCCCCAAAGTGGTGGATCACAGAATGTTAGGGATTGGAAGGGACCTCGAAAGATCATCAAGTCCAATCCCCCTGCCAGAGCAGGAACACCTAGATAATGCTACATAGGAACGTGTCCAGGCAGGTCTTGAATGTCTCCAGAGAAGGAGACTCCACAACCTCTCTGGGCAGCCTGTTCCAGTGTTCCGTCACCCTCACTGAGAAGAAGTTTCTTCTCGAGTTTAAGCGGAACCTCTTATGTTCCAGTTTCAGCCCATTACCCCTTGTCCTATCATTGGTTGTCACTGAGAAGAGCCTGGCTCCATCCTTGTGACACTCACCCTTTATATATTTGTAAACATTAATGAGGTCACCCCTCAGTCTCCTCTTCTCCAAACTAAAGAGCCCCAGCTCCCTCAGTCTTTTCTCATAAGGGAGATGCTCCACTCCCTTTATCATCCTAGTTGCCCTGTGCTGGACTCTCTCCAGCAGTTCCCTGTCTTTCTTGAACTGAGGGGCCCAGAACTGGACACAATATTCCAGATGAGGTCTCACCAGGGCAGAGTAGAGGGGAAGGAGAACCTCTCTCGACCTACTAACCACCCCCCTTCTAATACACCCCAGGATGCCATTGGCCTTCTTGGCCACAAGGGCACAGTGCTGGCTCATGGTCATCCTGCTGTCCACCAAGACTCCCAGGTCCATTTCCCCTATGCTGCTCTCTAATAAGTCATTCCCCAACTTATACTGGAACCTGGGGTTGTTCCTACCCAGATGCAAGACTACACTTACCCTTGTTATATTTCATTGAATTTTTCCCCGCCCAACGCTCCAGCCTGTCCAGGTCTCGCTGAATGGCAGCACAGCCTTCTGGCGTGTCAGCCACTCCTCCCAGCTTGGTGTCATCAGCAAACTTGCTGATAGTACTCTCTAGTCCCTCATCCAAGTCATCGATAAATATATTGAATAATACTGATCCCAGCACCGACCCTTGAGGGATTCCAGTGGATATAGGCCTCCAACCAGACTCCGCCCCATTGACCACGACTCTTTGGCTTCTTTCCCTTAGCCAGTTTGTGAGGGAACATGACAGCAATAGCAGCAATGGGCTATTTTCCCGGTTTGGAAGAGTCATCATTTGCCAGGCTGGGCAGAGATCCAAGTGCTCTTGGTCTGAAAATGATGAGTCCTTCCACCACACTGCTCCACTCACTGCATTTTCAAATCCTATCTTACTTCCATGGCAGTCTGTTGGCACCACTCACCCCAACCTACAGCTCTGGTTACACTTTGGATTTCCTTCAGGCTGTGGCTGCTAAAGTCACCCCATTACTCCCAGGAAAAGGGTTTGTATCCAGCCATATCAAGCCCCGAGTCCTTCTCGCTGTAGGACCTCAGGGGAACTAGCTCTGGCACAGAAAGGGGATGGCCAGTAGGGGTGGTTTCTGGGCTGCAGGGTGGGTTTCTGCCATGGCCTGAGAGAAGAGGAACAGAACACGGTTTGTCCTTGGGAGTCACGTGGCAGAGATGCCCAGCAGTGGTGCCCAGTGCACGGCCACCAAGGGCATGGACAGCCCCCCGGGCCTCCTGGGCACAGGGAGTGCCCCGGGGTCAGCACCCTGTCACGTCCCAAGCTTTCGGGACGATGACTCAGATTCCCAGGCTAGGATTAAGGTAAATCAACATCAAGGATCCTAACACCATTTTATTTACTGATCAACAATGAACTAACATCGATGTGCTTCACTTGCCCACTTAATGCGCCTCACAGGAAAGAACCATTAGCGGAAAAAAAAGAACTGGCCTTGCCGTAGATAACCTTTTTGCTGGAACTAGAAAGAAAGAGATAGGAAAGCGATAGGAAAAGAAAGATCACCTCCCTCAGATCCCGGGATGACCACGGCACACGCAGTCGTCTTCTTGTGGTGGGCAAAAAGCGCCCTGACTGCCTGCGGTGGTCACCTTTTACACAGGCAAGTTCGCGCCACAGCCGGTTGTTTACCTCCTTGTGGAAAATTACCGGGACCGGTCTGGGGGATGGTGGGGGATTCCGAAGGGGGTCACCCCTCGTCTCCCCACTTGCTGCAGCCACAGCTCCAAGACCTACCCACCCCCACAGCTCCACGGGCTCACAGACTGGGCAGTGGGCTTGGGAAAGGGCTGAGTCACCCCCGCAGCAACACGGACCTGCGCCAGGCAGGCAGGTCCGGCTTGCTTAGGTTCAGAAAAGGCGCAGACTGTTTGAGACATTTGTTTAGCAGTCCCTTACACACCCCAAAGCCCTTTCTCCAAAGGCATAAGGGCGCTGAGCGGAGCTGTGGTGGGCAGGGCTGGGCAGGGGGGTGCATCACGCCCATGTCACAGTGCCACCACCCTGCAATGCAGATGTCACAATGCCCTGGGACGGGATAAAAGGCAGCGCCCTCCTGTGTCCCTGCCAGAGCTGGCCCCAGGGGTGGCCCAAACACATCTGAGAGGGAGTCCTCGAGGAGCCTGTGGATTTACTTGGGGGGTCTGAGAGGAGAAGACCAAAGAGTCCTTGAAGAGCCTCTGGATTTACTTGAGGGGTATGAGAGGAGAAGACCGAAGAGTCTTGGAAGAGCCTGTGGATTTACTTGGAGGGTCTGAGAGAAGACCGAAGAGGCTGGACAAGGCTGCTGCAAGGAGGTTCTCAGCTGCCAGGCCAGTTCCTAGCAGGGCCACCCTTCAAAGCTCATCTGAGGAATGGGAATTCTTTCCAGCGGAACAGCCATGGCCAGAGCAAGGGAATGCCTTCTGGGGGAGCACTGCAGAGCTCGGCCTCCTCATCCCCTGCAGAGCCAGGGGCAGCAGCCCAAGGAAATGGGAAGCAGAGATGTTGGTGCCCGAGTCCCAGTGCTTTGGAGCACCTACTGGTGTCTTGCCAGGCACGGGAAGGATTTTTGCCACCAAGGTTGATCAGGCCTGGAGTGTTTGTAAGCCCCTGAGATGGCTCCAGGCTGGGGGAGAACAGGGCTTGTGCATCTCTGGGGAGGCGTGACCAGGCTGTGGGACGAGGAGGTGGGTCTTGCTCACATGCTCAGGGAGTAGCCGATTGCCAGCACTGGGGTCAGGAAGGAATTTTCCCCCGGGGCAGATTGGCACTGGTCCCCGGGGGTTTTTTGCCTTCCTCTGCAGCACTGAGCATGACCACTTGTCAGGGCTCCTCTGCTCCCTTTGGGCTCGGTTACTGCCTGCTGCTCTTTGTGCACCACGGAGACGGCCTCTCGTGCCCTGCAGCTGGGGGGAGGAAGGCTTTTTTTCCCCCCACGGTTTGTTAACAAGTGTCCACGGGGGTTTTTTGCCTTCCTCTGCAGCACTGAGCACGGCCCCTGGCCAGGGCTCCTTTGGGCCATGTTGGCCCAGTGGCCGCTGCTCGGGCTCCACGAAGGTGGTCCTCCTGCCCCGTATCCGGGGGGAGGAGCTTCTTAGAGTCCCAGGGAGGGCCTGTTAGATGCACAAAACAGTGAGAAATTGGAAAGATCGATATCGCTGACAAACACCCAGTGCCCAGGTGCACCTGGCAATCCTAAAGAAGCTCTGTCTGTCGCACATGAACAAACCACACCATTCACGCGTCTGACTAGTTTTCCATCCAGTGTGGGACCGACAGCGCATCCACCTGCTCACATGAAGCCACCAGCACCCCCAAGTCCTTCTCTGCGGGGCTGTTCTCGATCCACTTGCCACCCAGCCTGTATTGGTGCTTGGGACAACCACAGGACACCAGGTCATAAGAGGGGCTCATCAGCTCTCCCTGCCCTGCGCAGGCATGAGAGCGCTTTTCCTGCCTCACTGGCTCAGAAGCACAGCAGCGGAGCAAGTTTCGGAAGGCAAAACGTGTGCTTGTCATCCATACTTGTCACACGTGAGCAAATACCCCCCAGCACCACACACTCCTCTTCAGCTGCTTCTCCTGGGTTTGGTCAGCACCGACGCTCCCTCTGCAGGACCCGGCACTGCTTGTCCTGTGCTCCTGCTGCTCCTTGCCCTGACTCTGGGGCTTTCCTTGGCCACATTGCAAGGGAGGGTTTGTCAGCTCAACTGAGCCAGCATCAGCCTGCTCCTGGCCACATGTGCACATGGGGCTGACAGTGGTGAGCTTCGTCTCTAATGCACGTTAATAAAATATAAAATAAAATAAAATAAAATAAAATAAAATAAAATAAAATAAAAGTAAAATAAATAAAATAAAGTAAAATAAAGTTTAAAAAAAGTAAAATAAAATAAAATAAAATAAAGTAAACAAAACAAAACAAAATAAAATAAAATAAAATAAAATAAAATAAAAAAGGTAAAGTAAAAGTAAAAGTAAAGTAAAATAAATAAAATAAAATAAAAGTAAAATAAAGTAAAATAAAATAAAGATAAAATAAAAAAGTAAAGTAAAATAAACAAAATAAAATAAAATAAAATAAAACTAAAGATAAAATAAAAGTAAAGTAAAATAAATAAAACGAGGTGGAGACCATGTGCTCCCTTTCTTCAGCAATTAGTAGAAGTTAAGAAATGTTTTGCACAGTACTAGGGAGATTTTATCACTGGCAATCCTAATGATGCTCTCTCTGTTTCATATGAATTAGCTGTATTATTTGTGCATTTGTGCACCCGACAGCTTTTTGTATAAAGCCAACCAGACCTTTTCCAGTGTTAGACCAACAGCACATTCAACCACTTGCATTAAGCCAACGGGATCCCATTCAGTGTCAACTCCATAGTGCGCCTGACGGGTTTTTTTGTAAAGCTGGCCAGACCCACGGCAGAGGGGCCGTTTGGGCATCTGGTGTCAGAACTAACAGTCACAGCAATAACTGACCTCTGTCACTAAATGCAACAGGGCCCCCGGGGGTTGCTTCTTGTCCTCTGCAGCACTGAGCACGACCCCTTGCCAAGGCTCCTCTGGGCCCCTTCGGCTCGGTTCTCGCTGCTGCTCCTGCACCTCTGAGGCAGTGCTCGTGCCCTGGCTCTCTCGAGCG
The DNA here is from genome assembly GCA_020746105.1 of Trogon surrucura. Lineage (NCBI taxonomy): Eukaryota > Metazoa > Chordata > Aves > Trogoniformes > Trogonidae > Trogon > Trogon surrucura. Next base: position 22,220,133 of record CM036622.1, on the reverse strand, counting down.
CTCTTGCTCAGGGCAAGCTTGGAGCGGGAGCGAGCCCTGCTCTGCCCTCGGCTCCATTGCCCCAGGGGTTCTTGCTTGGGCAAAGCAGCCTGTGCTTGGAAGGGCTCCAGGCTTGCTGCCCCATCAGGAGCTGCCACTTGTCAGCTCTCCCTGCCCTGGGCAGGCACAAGAGCACTTTCATGCATCGTTGGCCAAGAAGCACAGCAGTGGAGCAAGTTTTGGTATGCAGAAAGCGTGCTTGTTATCCAGATATGTAATAATTTCAAAATAGCCCACAGTACCGCACACTTTTTCTTAGCCTTCTTCTTTTGTGTCTGGTTGATACCAATGCTCACTCTTCAAGTTCTCATTCTTGGAGGACACAGGCACTACTTGCCCTGTGTTCCTGTGGCTACTTCCCGTGGTTCTGTGGCTTTTCTTTGCCAGACTGCAAGGGACATTTTTTCAAGCTAAATCGAAGAATGCATCGGCCTGCTCCTGGCTGCACATGTGCCTTGTGTAGTGCTTGTGAGCATTGGCTCTGAAACAGAGTCAAAAGAATAAAATAAAATCCTGCTTCCAGTTGTAACCTTTGTGATTTGTGTTCTTGAAAGTGGTTTTGGAGCTGAAAAGACCCTGCATTTCAGGCAAATAACAGTCTCATTATTTGTCTACTGCGAAGTGCAGGGAATAGACTAGACTAGACTAGTGCAGCTGGAAGGGCACTACTATGACCATCTAGTCCAGCTCCCTGACCACTTCATGGTCAACCAAAGATAAAGCACGGGATTAAGGGCATTGTCCAAATGCCTCTTAAACACTGACGGGCACGGGGGATTGATCGCCCCTCCAAGAAGCCTGTTCCGGGGTCTGACCACTCTCTCAGTAAAGAAATGTTTCCCCATGGTAAGTCCAAACCTCCCCTGAGGAAGGTTAGAGCCATCTCCACGTGTCCTGGCCCTGGGGTACCAGGGAGAAGAGATCAGCACCTTCTTCTCCACTTCCCCTCCTCAGGAAGCTGTAGAGAGCAGTGAGGTGGCCCCTCAGCCTCCTTCTCTCCAAACTAGACAAATCCAAAGTCCTCAGCTGCTCCTCAGAGGACATGTCGGCCAGCCCTCCACCACCTTTGTTGTCTTCCTTAGAAAATGCTCAAAACTCAAAATCATTTTATTTTTATATATATATTGGTCAAGCACAACAGTAATCATATATTGATAAAGTAATTTAAAAGTCTGAAAATTTGGAATTAAGTCCACAAGGCAAATCAGCTCAATTTTGAATAGCAGGCTTTAATCCTGTTGAATATATACTTCATACTTTTGAAACCATGATTGAACTGCATGAGTAACTACAGAAAACAAAAATAACTTTTGTGCAAAACTTACATTTCACTTTTACTTATCTACTTATTATCCTATAAAAAATGGCATTTCTTATTTATTGAGCTATCAATCCTTCACTTGAGATTTGCTTCGGATCGCAGATGGACTACTTTGTTTTATCAGGGCAGTAATCTAAAACTGTGTTGAATGTACTGAATAGAGGAGAAAAGTAGTAAATTTACCCTTAAAACATGTTGTATTTAAAACTGGTTTATTACAAATGAAGTATAATTTAGGGCTTGAGCCTGAAGATTTTAAAACTGTTAAATAGCCCCTCATACCTAGTTTGTAAATCACAGGCCAAAAGAACCAAGCAAGTATTTCTGCTTTTTAAACTCCCAGTCATTTTGTTTGTTACTGTTTAGTTATTCTTCAAAGGGAACTAGACTGAAATAAATACACTAAAATGAAAAAAAACCCATACTATGAGAAGTTAGGACTATAGAAAGCTATTTTATCAATTCAGAAAACATTGGCCTTACGCATTCTGATAAGAGCTTCCCACAGTTTCAGCAAATGTGTGTTAAACTTAGGTGGAAAACATGCATTGCTCTTTTTTTTGTTGGTTTTGTCACATTATTTTATTTTACTTACATTACAGGCATTGCATTTTAATTTCAAATGCAATTTCAACTAGATTTAGGTTTTAAGGCTTTATCTCATTTTTGGTTGTTTGGTTGTTTTCTATAAAAACCTGATTTAACTATTTTTACTAATTTTTGTCTACCATCCCTGAAATACAAACATTGAGAAAAATGAAACAAAATGAAATCTCCATGGTGTTGCTCTGGAAAAGTACGCTTCAACTTCCAAATGGAGCTGAAATAGGAAAATTTTCTGTTTCATTAAATGTTTTCTCACAGAGCTGTAGAGTCTACACTGATAGGCAAAAACACTGTGAAATATTCACTCTGCCAGACTTAGACTGATCTGTGAAAAAAAAAAAGAAGAAAAAAACCAGCTCTGTTCTGAATGAGGTAAAGCATTACTTTGGGCTTTACAGATCTCAGTCACTACTCAAACTCTGTGTCCACAAAAATTGGTCAGAAATTCTGCTTTCTCCAGTCTGGATAAAAATCAATTCTGGTGCCACAAAATGGAATTACCCTCCTGCAGCTCTGCCCCAGATATGCTCAGGTTGGCCTTTATTTGCTGGGCATTCATTCTGTGACAGCCAGATGAACAACATGGTTCTATTTCTGCATTCACATGCTTCCACTGAACACCTCCCTAGAATGGCTCCCACTCCCTGGTGCTCCTGGGAGCAATTTCGTTGCATCTTCAATCAGGAGGTGCCCCTCCAGCTTTGCTTCTCCCTTTCACTGTGGTGGGTTAGCAGCACAGCTTCTCTGGGAGGGTCTTAAATGGAATCTAAATAGACAAGTACCAACTCAAGGGGCTCTCCATTGTTTTGCACTTCGAAGAAGGTGGGTGAGATGCGGTATATTTTGATGTGGTTGCTCTTTTGCATGGATAGAATTCACTACATGAGGCTTAAGGTATGAAGACGGTTTGCTTTAGTCTTAGGGAACTGAACAGTTGAAAAGAAAGCAGCTGCAAGACATGTAAAAAAAATCTACTTCCTGACACGAATGACTAAAAGCAGACAGGCAGATTAAACTGTGATTATTTAATGCATTAAGAATCAGTGGGATATCTTCATGGGATAGTCTGAGTTGTTGATACAGCTTAGTTTGTGTACTGGATTTCCAAAAGATCAAAGCTGCATTGGTAGCAAGACATTACACTGCCAGTAATACCTGCATGACTACAATTTACTGCAGTTTTCTGCCTAATGAACAAGCCTTAACATATTCAGTGACCAGAACATTGTGAGTGACATCTTATAATAAGCCACTGCAAGATGAATATTAATGCACAAAAAAAAAATCCTTTCAGCTACATATGCAGAAGATAGATCAACCTTGTATTTTACTGATGTGACTAAAAGTAGAGGTAAAAATTCTCCTACCCTTTCTTTATTGGAATTATTTAGTTTTTCCTCTTCTATTCTTTTCCCAAATACCTGTGTTGTTAGAACTCCTCGCTCTCCAGAACCACTGGTCACAACTCTATACTGGGGCTGGCAGCTTGAATTTGTGCAAAAAAGCACATGAAGAGAGGAGGGAGGTCTAAGCACAGTAGAGTAAGGAAATAGGCTCACATTCAGGACTTTGCATTATTTATGGTACTACAGATCAAACTCTAACTTAAATTTTACTTGCAAAAACCAAAGGCTTACCAAAAGGTGTTGTTAGAGTGTAGGACTTACCTGACAAAGCAGCATGGCCAAACTTGTGTAGCTAGTCAAGGCACTGCTTCTTCCTTCAAAGGATGACTTTGGCAGAGCTGTCAGAAAGAGAAGGTACAAATCCTGCTCTTCAAAAGGTGATACGCAGAAGACAATAACTGTCACCAGTCCAATCCTATACTGAGTCCAGAGCTTCACTGGTGTGGAAATTTCCAAGTTCTCCTCTCCAGGCTTCCCAAAGCCAGCAGACAAGCTTTTACAACTGCAGATCACCTGATAGGAATGCAGCAGGCACAAAAAGAGGACACAGGGTCAGGGTGAAACCCTCCTCGAGTGGGTTTCCACCACTCCCCTTGCCTTCACAGTGAGGTGTAACTCCCACTCACAGCACTGGAAAGTGGAAGTGGTGCTGGACCTCACTTGCACCCTTCCTCTATCTCACCTCCTTCCCCTGAGCCAGATAGTGGGCTGGCAAGTGGGAGCACCTTGAGGTGGCTGCTAAAAGGAACATGGCTCTTCGCTAAAATTCAAAAGAAAGCAAGGCACATCTGAGGAAGGTCTATATGAGGTAAGAGACGAAGAGAGCCTTCCTCTATCAGGTTTCTCGATGACTGACATCAACCACCTTCATGGACACTTGCCCCCTTCAAAAGCACCTGCAGTGGGACATCTAGGAGGAGATCTAGAGCTTGGCATACGTCACAATGTCAACTCACCATGTAGCAGATAAATGTCTAGTACAGAGGGATCCCTTGTGTAAGCCCTAGCCCACTTCCAAGCGCACAAAGAGCTTCCCAATAAACAACCATAAAACCAGATGTGGTAACAACCCCTGAGAGAAGATGAGCTAGCAGTCAAGGAAAGAGGGCTTGCCTTTAAGAGTAACTTGAGCTCCTGAGCCTTTTTATCATTTGTTTTCTCTCATTTTGAGGGCCGGTTTAGCTCAGTGGTTTGAGCGTGGTGCTTGAAACACCAAAGGTCACAGGTTCGATTCCCGTTCGGTTCTCCCATGTTGCCTGACCTAGTCGAGAGGTGGCGTCCCTGCCCACAACAGGGAAGTTGGACTAAAATGATCTCTAAGGTCCCTTCCAGCCCAGGCCATTCTATGATTCTATGATGATTTTAAAAATCCTCCTGCCACTGACTCTTTCTTAGCACAAGAAAAGGTGCCTCTGCATGGAGAAAACCCATCAGTGCAGAGCAGCCAAATTACAGGGGGACTTTTTACCCATACGACACATGAGAAATCCAGACATCATCTACAGAGATGCATTTGGTGAGGTTTGGGTTCTTGCCACTCTTTTCAATGAGAATTGGAGCAATTCTGGCCTTTCATACAGAAACATCAAGAAGAAAGTTTATCTGTGTTTTCTGGGTTATTTTACACATACACACACAAAAATTAAGCCCCTTACTGGATTTACTCTTTTTCTTTCTTCCTTGATGTGGGAAAGCTGGTGAAGTGCTGACTGAAACCGATAGCTAAGCCTCCTCTCTCCTCTCTCCATGCTAGACTCCATCCCTCCAGCCACTGCCTGGATTCTGGGCAGAGAATTGGTGCTGCCTGTTCCTCCCCTCACAGCCCTCCCCAGGACCATGGAGATTCCCCCACTAATCACTGCAGGGATATACCTTGCGATATTGGAAAAGGGGCGGCAGCAATGGCAGCAGCAGGGCAGCACATCTGAAAGAACCTCAACAGGTAGGGCAGGAGAGGGAGAAGGTGGAAGTGCCACAGTTATATGGAGGCAGCTAGTAAGGGTTCTGCCTGAAGAAATGCATCTCAAACTCTACCCTAAAACACCACAGCTAAGCTCTGCCATGTGCAGGGCTGAATTTCTCAGCATGCAGTACCTGTGAGGAAATTTGCAAACAACAAAATTAAGGAAAGCTTTTTGCTTTAGCTTGCCTTTCCCTTAAAAATCCATGATGTTAGAAACCATCAAAAGAGGGCTTTTCATGTCAAGCATTGGAAGAAACATGGTGCCTGCCATGGTTTTTCAAACTGGGAGGACTGCAGAGAAGCAGACCGCATACAAGCACCTAACCGACCTAATCATCTCAGGGCTGTTGGCAGATGTAGCGCCCATAATGCCATGCACAAGGGAAAAAGGTAGGGAGATCTGCAGAGCCCTCCACCTCCAGTGGCAAGTTCATGGAAGCAGAATAGAAAACAAACAAACCTTGGTGCTCATTATTCTCCACTTGTGTGCAAAGAGTTTCTCTGATGAGTGAAATCAAGGACATTCCAAAATGATTCATGAGTGTGTAACCTGGTTACAGCTGACAATAAGATGACTGTGCCTTGACAGGCTGGCATGACAGGCTGAAAGATGAGCTCCTAATGAAATCAAGCTCAAAAGCAAAAATAGAGAAAGCTCTAAAGGCTGATAAGATAGAAAAACTGAAAGAGATAACAGCACACAGGAGTGCTCTGGTGTGCAGTCATGACCTGCAGGTATCTGTAATAAAGCAGATATGAGCAACAGTCTCATGAGTACACTGAGGTGAAGGTACAACAGCAGGACACGGTATTACAAGAGACGCAAATGTGAGAACACAGCAGGTTTGCAGCCGAGGTGGATTGCACTGTGCAAAGCAAAAAAGCATCCTCAGCGAGAAGCAAGACGTACACAAAAAAAACCCAACGTATAAACCCATTCTGCCTGAGTTCACAGCAGCAAGACTAGCAGACAAGATCAGGGCATACAGGGTAGAAACAGTGACATAGATGGTTTGAGTCTGGCTGGTTTTTACCATAAGACAAAAGAAGATAAAGATGGTGCAAAGGTATTTTTAACTCATCTTAACAGGTCCTAAAAGAAATTTCCATTACATTCAAAAATTAGACCCAGATTTCAGCGTATTTAAAAAAAAAAATCTAAACATGAACACTGTCTATGTTACTGAGACTAGAAATTTAAACAGTCCCTGCATGCAAAAATGCTCTATTAAAATGCAGGCACAGTCAGTGGTAGCAAAATGTCAGCATCCAGGCCTTTTCTATAATAAATGTGTATTTTGTGTCAGTACTAGAAAGAAGAGTTTTAAAACTGTTGAACTCAATAACAAATCCACTGGCAGTGGAATTCACAAAACGAAATTTCACATCAGAGAAAACTGAGAAAAGGTGTCCTGACTCATTTCAGATCTTACCAAGACTTTGCAAAGCCACGTCATCTACAAGTACTGCTAATAATAAGGACTAGAATAAAGGAGAGATGTCAACTTACATGGGAATTGCATATTTTCAAAAAGCCAGAGGAGCCATTGGTGTAGGCAAGAGAGAGAGATAAACAGCTCCTTAAGAACATGCAGATCAAGGATACTGCTGCCTACCCAGCCTAGAACATCAGCTATAAATACTTGCATCAATTATGTCAAATACAGAAAACAGATATTGCCAGAGTGCTGCTTCCCAAATTATGAGAATATTTGAATTAGAAGTACATTTGAATTACAGACTGTATTTGAAATACATAATAGAAAAAGAAGAGCTAATAGTTCACCTACTGCTTCCTACTAATACAGAGCTATCCCCATCCTATCTATTTGCTTCTGGACTGTTTTAGAAATCCCGAGTGACAGATTATTCAAAGGGACATTATTCCTGGCATTATTTATTAATATTATTATTATCCTTCCTCTGTTGAGCTTCTTTCTTTGGTTTCTACTAATATTTAACCTAACATTTTAAAATTATTGTTACTTGTCTGTTGCTTGAATAACATCCCAGCACAAACTATCACAAAGTTCTAATTCAGTGAATAAGTTATTTGCCACATTGAGGTAATTTGGCTGTTTTTGGAGACATGTTACTGAGTGCTTTGCAAGTTAACCTTTTTTACAAGAAAGGGATGACTCACTGGAGATGAGGTAGGATGCCACAATACGCTAGGTGTGGTAGACAGGAATGTTAGTGGGCAGGCTCTGACATTGACAGCAGCGGCAAAATCAAAGTCAGCTCACACTAAAAGTAATTTAGGATGCCCCGAGTACCAAGTTTTAGAGAAGTTTTTCTGAAGCAGTAGCTTTGACCCAGTAAGTGATTTGTATTAGGCCAGGATGCATTTCTTGTTGTGAGAGCTAGCATGCGTATCTGCACGCAGCTGGGCTGCAGTAAGGTGTGTTTATTGCCAAGATGTGGAAAACAAGTCCTAAGCCTTGAGCTCTGCTATCTGCAACATGGAGATGATTCCCACAACTTTGTGGGCATCATCACACAGCAGCCCCATACCTCCTGAACCTTATCTTTTGAACAAGGGTGAGAGAAAAGCTGTCAGTTCTAACTAGGCTGGATCAGCAAAAAAGCGGAAGCTACAGGTTGGAAGCTGTGTTTGATGCCCAATAACTGTAAACAGAAGAAGACACTATTGATGCTGGCAGGTCAGGAGCCTCACAGGCACTTTGGGCTGAGCTGCAGGTATGTCTACATGGCCTGGAGTTAGTCCAGTTCTCCACGCAGGCCATCTAGCTCTGCTGAGAAGCAGGGCACATCTGGCCAGATAAAATTATGCCACAAGCTGGCCCTCCTGGTACTGGCATAGCTCAGCCAGAGCTGGCTCCAGTGTTTCGTACAGCACCATGTTGTGCTGCACAGACATCTCCTGTCTTCCTATTGCAAAACTTGGTTCTTCTGGCTTAGGGCTGAAGCTTGCACTGTTCATACTTGTGCTACATCCCTTCTTTACACAAAAACTGTAACAGGTGTCTCAACAGAGTCCTGTAACCTCATTTAACTCAGCCCCTACAGATATCAGCTTGTAGCACTGAAAGCTCAGCAAGTATTTTACCATCTTTGTTAAAAGTCTGGAGTTATTATTTTATTGGAGATCCTTGACTTTTTGGTATTATGCTTTATTACCACCACACAGAGCATACCACATACCTTGGGAAGCACTAAATGCTACTGCATGAAGCACATCAGTGCACAGTCGTGTGAATCTCGCTGAAGACACCATTGCAGAGCTAGATGTCCAGCTAGGATCACTCACTACCAAACTGTGAGGGTGCCTAACGCCCCAGATCATACTGCCAACCTGAAGGAATCAAACACCTTGAGTGACAGCTGAAAGTATGTGTACAGTTCAGCTTTTACAGTCTTGACCCCTCTACAGACTGCTGGAAGAACTGCAAATGCTGCAGTGCTTTCTGTAACTGTCCTGTAGTTTTACTCACATGCCACACATACCATTTATCTTAAAACACCTATTTTGGACATATTAGGACAATTTAATAAACAACTCTGGTCTATAGAGCTGCCACCCCCTGCCTTCCCCCTTCTTCCTTGTGTACTTGAGCTGCTCTTGGGGCTCCAATGCACAAATAATGCCAGCTCAGCAGCTCCTGCAGTGTTCCCGACCCATCCTCTTTGCCTTTCCCCTCATCCCACCTTCCATGTTCCCATACTGTTCCTGACAGTCTGCAATAATCACACTGTTACATTGACCCTGTTCCCAGCCCCGATAGAACAGACTCTCAGATAAAAACTTGATCTCAAAACCACATTCACCTTCTTTCCCTCTTGCTCAGAGCTTCCCACACAGATTTGCAAGTCCTCATACCAATAGCTTGTTTCTCTGCTCTTTGGAAATTTTGCATTCCCCTGATCTCCAGCTCTCTGAAAAGGCCTTTGGATCAAACTACCTCTCCCAGGTTTTGGCTGCTGTGTTGCTGTTCGTAACTCCATGCCCTTCATCTGCCAGAGACAGGCTTCAGCCTGTGTCATCAAACCAAGTATCCCTCCTTCATATAAGAGCATTTTGTGTCACAGCACTTCCTGTGACAACTCCATTGCACCAGCCAGAGTTAATAAAGTGTTCTGCTATGGACTTTCAACAGCCACCCACCAGACAAGGGTGATTTCCAGTAGAAAGAGTAGAAAAAACAGCTACCTCCAAAGAACATGATACACTAATCTGCCTGTGTCACACCTTATACTTACCTTTTCACACATTTGCATCTCTCAAATTGGCTGGGTTCAGGATATGCCAAAAATCCTATTTGAAAAACTCTTCTGATAGTATTTCTGCTATAATAAAGCAGTTTACTAAAACTACAAGAAACCCCATTTCAATACTTGTTTCAGATCCTACTTAGCAGATTCAAAAAGGATGCTCAAATATGCCAGCTGTTGAATGGGAGGAATGTGGAAATGTACAGCTGAGATTTAGACTTGCTGGTACTCCTGGGCAGGAGTCAGACGAGACCAGGAACTTAGTGTGAGGGTTCACCAGTTGAGATAAGGTCACAAATAACACCACGCTTCTAATCAAAATGTTGAAACAGGAGAGGGAGACTGCAGAGGGCTTTGTCACAGGATCACACTCTGCAGTTGCTTGCAGGATTTCACGGAGCTTGACGAACGAAAGGGGGGAAAGAACTGGTCAGGACAGAGGTACTTTCACCACAGGCAATGGGAACTGCTAATGAAGGACAATGAGAACTAAAAGGAACAATTAAGAGCTCCAATATTTTATTGGTGAATTCAACATCCAGTTAAAGAATACATACATTTGAAGCTTGATATCCAGTAGCTCTCACATTACAAACCACCGCGGTACCTCAGCAAACTCACAGGGTTGAAGGAAAAGCCATTTGAATGCTGCAGGTTCCCAGGAGCAGGGCAGACAGCAGCAGGCAAGTAGGTTAGCTGGGAGAAATGGGAGGGGGATGGAGGAGAGCACAGGATATCCAGCTCTAGGCATTTGCCTTCCCTAGCTCAAATTAACCAGCTAATTTCCCCAGGCGCTCTCTACAGGAACAAGCTTCTCCAGAGGGTGATTCACTGCACAATCTTACACTGCTGCTCTTACAGAGTTCCTGTGAATTTATTTGCCATTTCTTAGAGTAATACTGCTCTCACCAGCAACTGCAGAGTGTGCCCGGGGAGACACGGTGGCTAATTTCAATGCCTAGAGACAGGGATCGTGAATATCTCTTTTCTTTGCCCTCCCTCCCCAGCTCCGTTATGAACTGGCATGTAAACAAGTGGTAGTCACCCCATATTCACAGCTGAGGAGTTTTGTCAAGAAACAAGACCTCTCACGTGCATCATACGCAGCAGATACATGCAGTGGATTCTAATTTTATTCTGATCCCAGGTGGACTTCTTGTGTTTTGCCCCAAGCCCACTTTTTTCATCTTGTGCAGCATCAGAATGTGCCCAAGCAACGTTCATCACATTGGCAAAGAAGTCCCTGCCGATGCTCACTGAGGTGTGTGTTTGGGTAGACAAGTGCAAGATCTGCAGGCACCGGTATGCTGCCAGGGCTAATGGATTTCAATCCACTGAAGTCAACAGGACGGTTTTCACTGATTTTAACAGATAAAGTAGGTTTACACAAATTTCACACAAACAATTCATTCACATATCAAGCTCCAGTTGCTCCTAAGATCTGTCTGGTTTGGGAGAAAATACAGTCTTGATTTCCCTGTTTTCAACTAACTGAACTGTATCCAACTTCTGAATAAACATGATGTACCCAAAGGAAGACTCCACCAATATTGACTGGCTGTAATTATATACAGTTACAACATATATGCCCCCCTATTAAAAAATTGACCAAGTGATAATGTGGAAAAGAAATGATGGGTCTGAAAGAACGACTGCACAGACTGAAGTTTGCTGCTATATTAATACAGCACTGACAGATACTGTAATTAGAAAGTAAAAGGCCAACAGAAGAACTGTTAGTGTTAATAGTTCTGTGCACTGTTTATGCTTCTCCTAAAACTAAAATGTTTCTGTAGGAAGTGATAGCATCTTCATATGTGAACCTGGGACTACCGTAAAATGCTAAAGACTCATCCCCACAGGTGTCAGACACCATAACTGCATGGCTGTATTTCCAAGTTGCTCTATTTTCTACAGTTCCATTCTCCATTTATCACTATTTCTAATGAATTTCACTATTTCCAGGAGTATGTTAGATATTTTTTCTTAAAGGCAGGATGTATATTATTTTTAGCAGTGATCCGTTCACCTGCTGAATTAGATACAGAACCTAAATAAAGGGCAGCAACAGGCTGCTTCCAAGTACAAAAAAAAAAAAGGATTTAGACTCAAAAGAAAGCAGGCAGGTGATGTGTTACTTGAATGTACTGTTCTAATCTCTGCTGGAAAAATATTTCTATGTTGGTACAGGGTGCCAGAGAAATTAAATTACTGAACTCAACAAGCCATGTATCAAAAGAACATGCCATGTATCAAAAGACAAGATATTTCTTCTATTCTGGTTTGATGCCAGTATAGATTCTATTTGAAGGTAGATGATTTCCAATGTAGAAAAAAAACCCTAACCCAAAAAAAAAACGAAACAAAAAAACCCCAAACAGGCACAAAAACTATTTAGAGAAAACACACGGAACAGTTCACGGCAACTGGAAGAATAGTCAGGGCTGTCGTGCCACAAGCCCTGCAGATCAAGGAAAGAGGTGGAAAATTCACCTAGAATTTCATTCTAGCTAATATTTCTTTCAAGGTAATATTACCTGACTCCCACTAAATGAGACACATCTCTTTTTCAGATATATCTAGAAGGGGAGGAAAAAAAACTCAGGAGGGAAAATCATATCCAGTATTTGCAGTACTCCAGGATCTGCTCTCAGGGACATTTCCAACTGAACCACAGGAAAGCTCGTGGCTGCTAGGTCCCTGTCTGCCTGGAAGGACGGCAATGCATCGGAGCAGGCTAACGTTGCTTTGTTCTGGAGCAAACCAGCCAGCACAGACCCTATGAATTTCTCCACCCAGAGACCCTAGGAATCATTGCCAGTGAAAAAGAAGGTAATTAAATAGAAATAGCAAGTGCTTGATGGTAACACCGTGCTCTAGCCCTACAGCCTTCCCGTCTGCCACGTTCCTCCTTCCCCCAAGAGCAGTCTCAGGAACAGATTTTCTCTGGCGGTTCACAGTGCTGTTGGATCACCTCGGCAAGGTCAAGACACCGCAAAATTCGCCATTTTTCAGCAGCCAGCTCCTCCTTGGATACCTGGCCCAGCAGTTTTTTGGCAAAGAGGTTCTGATCCTGCATGAAAAGTCCCACAGCAGACCTAGGGGCTTGAGGGAAGTTCTCTAGGCAACCACTTGTGAAACAGAAGTTGATTTTCTTTTCACGTCTCATCCCTGGTCCTCTTTCTTCAATCCAAGTCAGAGGTCTAGCATGGAGGAGAAAAGAAAACAAAAGAGTATTTATGAAGAAATGGAATCAAGAGTTACAGTTTATGCTTTTTTTTTCTCAGCATTTACAGAAAATGCCCTAATAAATGCACCATTTTTTAAATGTCAGTCATTGCATATTCGGGTAACGTGTTTTGACCAACATGCATTGAGGTTACAGAGTTGAACACCAGGCAACAGTCTTAACACTGTCGCTGCTTCATGCCATGACTTTCAGCTCACCACCTAAGCTCTCTCCAGCTTTGCCTTCCCTACCTGCAAAGTGAGGCCAGCAGTGTCTAGCCATCTCACAGGCAAGAGGGAAGCTTCATCTGTTTGTGAACTTGCATGACAAGTACAGTTAAACATCCAAGTATTTTGTGCATGACTAAATCACACCTAAACTCACAAGGCCCTCAATGTCTCATCATTCTCCCAGCAAGAATGTCACTCAGGTGCATAATGATGACCTGGGTGCTACTGTGCAAACTGACCACCACCCCTTTAGGATGAACTGGACCAACATCAAGTTCACTCACAAAGACATTAGTGTCTGCACTTTCAGAACTTCTCAAATACATTTCTTTATCTTCAGTGGGAGCACTGATTATACCAGAAGATGTCTGTTTTGCTTGTTTCAGCTACAGAGACTCTCAGGCGGGTCTGTCTTAATCAGAGCAAAGTCCTGTCAACTTGACAGCCACGGTCTCCAGGCCAAGCATTGCTACTGGTGGCTACTGACTGTCGTAGCTCACAGGTCCTCACACTTTCCCTCCCGACTTCTCAGTTTAGCTGAGGAGCTGTGGAACATGCTGCATCGCTTCAGGGATCTTAACAGACTCCCTGGCCCAACACTGCACAGCCTTTGAGGAATGGCCCTCAACACCAGCCACAGCCACGATCCTCCTGCTCTTTTGTCAACTGCCTAAATCATGCCATTACCCTTCCGCAGCTCATTCATCAGCACTCACTACTGCTTGTGTTTAGAGAATGCACACTATTTTCCTTACTTGGTTATTGATGGCCCTTCCCCAGTCCGTTACGGCCCATTTTAGTCTGCCACTCACAAATTACGAGGGTATCAATAGCATGAAAGAATAAATTTTGCCTCCAAGTACTGCCCATTAAATCTTCAATATCATTAGATCTGGAAAAAAGTCCTTGTCAGTCTACCCTGAACACATTCTGCAGAGCACTCAACTTAATGATTCCGCACCTTTCATCTTTTATGCTTTAGGATTTAGCTTCTGTATTCACACCATTGTATAAATTACTCTTTGCTCACCTGTACTACAACACACCCCCCCCCGCCAAATTAAGCATGGCCAGATGAACTTGACTGAACAGAATAAAACAACTGGAGAAAAATAAAAAAGGACCCAAATCATAGCCTACAAAACACACCCAAAAATCCTCAGAGGACTAATAAATGCAAAGACACTGTGCATTTTAGCAAGTCCCAAGGCTACATGTTGTTGCAGGTCAGAAGGGTGCTTGAAGGCCGTATCACTTTGTGCTTTCTAAGTTCTCACTCTCCTTCCCTGAGGTGCTGGCTGTTGATCTGGATCAGAGGCAGTCTGCTGAGCAAGCTGGGTTTTGCTCTGACTCAACAGAGATGGTTTTACATTTTTCAGGTCACTGTTACTCAAAGCTGCTTTTTCTCAAGTTGTCAAGTATGAAGAAACCACTGGGCAGGCATAGGCAAAGACCTCCATCATGAAACAGAGTGGATCATTGTATGGTCCACAACAGGGTCATCTCCCTGGGGTGATCTAGAGCACACCAATGCACATTAATGACCAGGCTCAAGCATATGTCATCTTCTCCTCCAGCTTGGGGAAGCCACTGAAGCAGAAGCACAATCATGCACAGCAGGTAGAATTTAATCAAAGTGATTAAAATGACTGATTTAGATCAGTGAGCAGGAAAACACTGATTTAACTAATAGATTTATATTTTTCTGTGGTGAGATTTTTAGGTATTTTCCCAAAGAGAGGTTGATGCTACTTGACTGGTAACCAAAACATGTTATTTTTTAATTAACAACAACTTCTACACTGAAATTAGTCCCTTTCTGCTATAACGATATGTATGCCGCAAGCCTGCACATTATTTAAACGATTTTGTAGCTTAAAAAAAGGATTTGTATTTTGCCAGAAAATTGTGAAGAATGGTAATTTTTTTAATAGATAATTTATCCATTTTCCTTAAAGATTTATATCAAAGTATTATCTGGCTATGGATATAGTTAGTTACTTAGAAGTGTCAGCAGTGTTACTTAGAAGCAACAAATGCAGTATTTTTGGTAGCTGAATAAAGCCACATTAAATATGTTGGACAGTTAAAGAAGAAAAAGAAAGTTTAACCAAACACTAGCAAACCAGTTTTACACCGACTTTTTTACAAAGCAAACACTATCCGGAGTGAAGAAACCAAAAAAAGTCCTTTTGCCTTTTCAGATTTTAGACTGGTAGAGTTCTCCTAGCAACATTTCATTCAGAGATTGCAAGATACTTCCTGTTTTTCTCACTCCCTGTTTCTTCAAAAAATGAATGGCCCTACTCAGACTGTCCTTGTTAGTTAAACAAACCAAAACAAAGTGAACACTCTTTGTACTTGCAGAAGAACAAAGCTGGTTTCATGCTGAGTCTGCTCAGCTTAATATTTTATGCAGCAATTTCTGCAGAAAGTATGAATTACATGATTTTTTTATGGATGTTCAATTTGAAGCTTTTTTATTACACTTTGTAAGCTTAGATCTCAATACAAACATTATTTCAAACATTTATTGCCGCAGCATGTGTTCAGAAAATGTCTTCAGTTTCTCTTAAACCCTTGTCTTTTCATGCTTTGAAAATGCCGATATTTTTTTATTTGCCATGAAATCAAAGAGGGCTACCTTAACCTTGAGCGGGAATGAGACAATTAGACCCTATCCCTAGTTAACATCAAAAGAGACATTGCCCAAATCATTATCTCTCCAGCTCACAATAAAAATTCATTTTTGACATTTACGGAATCCAAGCTCTGTAATCCCGGGACAGGAACTGCAGTCCCAAACCAGCCGTGCTGTCAGTAGAGGTTTGGCTTTTCTGGGATTGCTCAGCGTTTTATCAGAAAGAGGCTGTCAGCTCAACTGTCTTGGAAACACAACAGAGGCAGAGGTCATCCCTCCGATGGCTGGGTGTCAGGCATTAACACACACCTCCAAAATCCACCCAGGGACAGATGAGCAGCCAGCACAGCGGAGACAGACTATAGCCTTTGCACAAATCCCCGCTTAACAAGCAGAACACAGGCTGCTGCATTCCGCACCTGCTGCATTTTCCAAGGCAGAAAATAGCTTGAATTAACCTGATTTCTCAAGGTTAGCGTAGTCACGCCTTTCAAAAAAGGATGCAATTGCTCTCAGGAACGGTGCAGATCTTTCTCATCCTTCAGCAAAATAAAGGTTGGGCAAATTCAGGCTGTAACACCATCACCACAACTGCCGGGCCATAACTTCGCCCGATGGAGAGTGGGCCAAATTCTCTACTGCTGTAACTCCACTGACGTCAATGGGGGAAGGTCAGCAGGAAACACGGCCCCGCCACCGAACAGAATACAGGAACGCTATGTAACTTTCCGGTCGGCATAAATTATCCCAGAGACATAAAGCCGACTGTCCCCGAGGTCACTAAACAGCTCACGGTGACAAAACGCTTAGTGACCCATACAAATAGTAGTGGGCTAAGTAAAGCAGGTACCTGTCAGTGGTGTAGTGCGGGGGGGGGGGGAATAGTAATGCAGATAGGGCTCTGTATCTAGCAAATATCTTACATAGCACCTAAGAACTACCTAGGAGACAGGACAGCCAGGGAAACGTTTAAGCCACCCACTAGTTCCACCTGCTGGAATTAGTTCAAAATCTCACTCTACATAGAACTTCACAGCTACGCCTGTTACTGGCAAATTGCTAAGAGAGTAAATAAACAGAGCTGGTATACAGACTTCTGTCCTCGCACAACTGCATTTTAAAAGGAATTGGAAATGAAGTTTTATTTAAAAAGGAAGGAAGATTGCTGAGAGAAGACATAAATCCCACGATAAACTGCAGTGGGCTTTTTAGGACTGGCTGATAAAATGCTTAACTAGACCCATGGTGAAACAAACAGTTCAAATGAGACCTGATGATCCACTCCCCAATTAACTAGTCCTTCAGGTTATTACTTTTTTAAACTAAACACTTATCTAAAATTCTTAAAGAGGTAAGCATTCATGTTCGGTGGAGCTTTTTCCTTTTATATTATTGAGATTTTTTTGGTTTAAGTGTTCTTAAGTGCAACAAAGAAGGGTAATTTATTACAAATGAAGATAGGCCAGAATATTTCCCCATGAGATCTTATATTCCCCTGCTCTCCCTACTCTTCTCATACACCTCTTGTCATATGTCTCTGAAGGGGTCACCTGTCTCAAAGGCAAAGTGTGCTATATGGAAAAACAGGAAAACAGGAGTGAAGAGAAAGGAACAAACTGCTCGATCACCATTCCTACCTCCTAGGAAACACACAACTTGGGTAACCTCTCTGTGCCTTTTCATGTCAGACAATTCTCAAGTTGTACCTATAGCATGCAGTAAACCATCATCGTAAGTTAACTTCAGCCTATCTGAAAGGACATGACCTCCCTGCGGATGGCCCAGGATGACCAAACTGGAGAGTTTCCAGAAAAATACACTACCAGCCTTTGGACTAAGTTGAGGACTCAATTCACAGTATGAAACACTGATAACTTACTTCATGGTCATATAATATTTAAAAATATACTATTTTATAGCAATGCCATTATAAACGCATTATTTGATAGCAAGGCTATCATATAATAAAAGGGAGATCAATCTCATTTTTTTAAAATGCATCATGAGGAGAGTTTTCTACAACAAAGTCATAGTGCAATGATTAGCAAAAATAACAAGTAATTGTGACTGCAGGACACTCGCTCTGACACATTCATGCAACAAAAGCAAAAAGACAAGAAATGGGAAACAGACTGTCATCCTACTCAGGAAAAAACAGGGAAACTTCAGGACTGCAGATTAGGCATTACTCAAGAGCAAACTTTGCATGTTGGCCTTTCAGTAGTTTATCACACTTCTACTCAAAATGTGTAATTTTCTCTCAACCTCCAGCTAGTACTACATACCAGCACAAACATTAGAGTGTTGTAAGCTAAGTATTGTTACTAAGGCGTTACCTTTTCAAACAGCCACATATTTTCAACCTTTAAAGAAAGGTTAGTTTTCAATGTACAGCTGGAAGGTCTGATGCTAAACAAAAAATAGGCTGCCTCTGGACAATCTTTCAGAGTGCAAGAGGTCTTTGCATCTTGAGAATAGTAGAATGTATTATGGGCCCATTCCTGCATTCAGACATCAGAAAGCTTCTAAATCATCTTGTGCTTTTTAGCAGTCACTGTTTGGTGGTGGCTCTTTTCACTGTGATTACTATAAGGAAGCACTTTCAGGTCTGTTTCCCTCATACACTTCCACGTCAGCATCCACTCATTCCGTTTCCACAGGAGGAAGAGAGGATGCAGAACTCCTGCAGATGATACCTGAGGAGCCCAGCTCACCTGCTGCCACAGCCATTACTCACTTCTTGTTTGTTGTCTGAAAGTGAACAGTCATTCTGGAATAATTCTTATCCTTCTGCTTTTCTCTGGTGGCAGAGGTAACAGTGAGGTCTCCAAAGAGGTCAATCAGCCAAGTCAGGCGGGCAATTCCACTGAACGCTGGGAATCCTGCTTTATTTTCATCGAGGACACTACCTGGTGTAACAACAACAGAAAATCTTGAGAAATGGAAAAGAGAATAATGCCCCCTGCATAGGAATGGTTGAAGAAACTGCAGTGTTGCAGGCTCAGTGACCAGGGTGAAGAGAGGCCATGAGTGGATGGACTGTGTATGCAAGCCAGCAAACATGGTCAACCTTCAAATGGATCTGTTGATCTATGACAGAGAAGGCTGCACAAAGTACACATACAACAAACCCTTTAGGACATGTTGAGGACAGAAGGGTGTATATGGATTCAACAAGGGAATAAAAAGAAAACAATGGCTCGAAAAATCTCTACCAGTTCTTCCAGGGCCAAATACCAGTGTGGAGGAAAAAGGTCCCCATTAGAAATTGGGATACTTCCTCAGAGCTCATCCTCCTCTCTGAGACCAATATGAATGAGAAATTGGTCACTACCACCCACAGTACAGAAGGAATGAAGAAGTGCTCTCTCCTCCACACAAGGCTTGCGTTCCTCATGAGGCAGCAGAAAGAGATTAGCAAGGCAATAACTCGTAGAAGACAACTATTAAGGTAAAGGTGGTTTTCAGACAGTTCTGTAACTTCATGGGAACACCCAGAACTGACATAGAATCATAGAATCATCATCTGTGTCTCTAGCCAGTTTATGGACAGATTCTCGTCTAAAAGGAGTGAATGAAGGCTGGAAGGACTGCTGTCCCTGTGGAGCAGGCAGACAAATCCAGATGGACTTCTATTTCTGCACAGCTACTGACCTGTGAAATGCAATGTTCCCTTCACCAGGTCTTTCCCCACCACCTCTTTTTTCAGCTGCCTGTACTCTTCAGTCAAAAGCTCAATGTGTTCCACATGGAGTACTTTATCTGCCATTAAAAAACAAAAAAAGAACAAAAACGTCACACCAAAAATCAGGACAGATTAAGAAAGAACTTTCTGTGTGAATCAAAGGCACATCTAAGCAGTTAAAGGCTTCACCAGTCATCAGTGGGAACTCACTTAGAAATGTTCTCACGCATGGCTGGCAAAACGATGTCAGGAAGAAAATCAAACACGGGCTCTGTGCTGAAGCATCAACCTGGGTTAAGGATTTTCAGGAGACTAAAAAATACAGAGACCACAGGAACAGTAGCCACTATGTTTAACTGAAACTCTGTAATGAAACCCAATACCCAACTAAGCCTGAAACATGAGTCTTCAAAGTAAAAGACAGATTGATTCTTGGCCTCTTTCCCCTCATATTTCCTTATTCTGCATTTTTCTTCCCAGGGTAGTAGGAAAGAAAAAGGAGGAAAAATAGCATAATAATCAGACCCAGACTGTAACAATACGCTGAAGAGTACTCCCTTCCATTGCAGTTAATTGGGCTACTTTGGAGCAGAGGTTATCCAATACATTTTGAATGTGGCTCTCATTCAATATGTGTCTTTATGGAAGGTTTCCAGGAGTCAACTTAGGCTGCTGACAGTAACTGCTGCTGCTTCAGGAGAAGAGACATAAATTCTGCTCAGTGGGAAGCCATTTGGTGAGCAACAAGGCATTAAGTGGTGTTCATACTGGGAAACAGCAAAGCAGAAATCCTATACCTCCGGTGTTTCAGGACAAAAGTCACAAAAAAAATCTTTAAATAGTGCACCTTGTCCAAACAGTTTGCACCCTGCTCCCACCCAGCACTGTTGGTTTCCTTGTAGCCCCACACATCCCCACCGGCCTCAACTGAACTGCCAGCTTCTGACCCTGGGCGCTGCAGAGATGGAACCACACGCTTTCCAGAAATAAAGAGATTTTGCTTAGAGACAAGCTATCTTTCAGACAAGGATGCCTTGCTGGTCTGCAACACGATGAGCAGCTGTGTGTGACCAGCACAAACACTACAAGTCACAGTAGCTGTTTCCAGTTTCATTTTCAGGGAGAGAGAGGACAGGGAAGTGCACAAGTCCAATGGTTACACTTACCACACAGTTCTGTGACAGAATTTTCCTTCTCTAACTGCATTCTTAGTGTCACAAGCAGAGACCAGTGCTTTTGTGAGGGCAGATGTGCCTTACTCTTAGCACTGACATTTGTGTTTTTAATTCCCTATCGGCAGATATCATAAATCCTAGATTGACACATCTCTGAGACAGGTATACTCCCTCAAATGTCATGGTAAATAATAGACTGGAGCCTTGACTTTTGAGTTTGATGCATGTAGTACTATCCAAGAGGTAATACTGTTTACATCCTTGAGAACCAATGTGTTACCTTTTTGCTCAGCCATCTCCCAGAGCTCATGGGCCGCCTTGGCAGACAAAGCCATGGGGTACTCAACCAGGACATGTTTCCCAGCTTCTAAAAACATTCTGAAAGGGATACGAGATCAGTCTTTAAGAAGCATATCATGATAATCATCTCTTCCCACTGTGCAAGCGGCATCTCGTTCCCACAGTCATCCCAGTATGGAGAAATGCACAATGCAGAGTAACAGAAATAAATGGCAAGTTTTCTAGCCAGAATGGTGCGGTGGCTACATCATACATTTAAATAACACAAGAGCTAGGTTTAATCCTCCTTTTCCACAGAATACCCTCACGCACCTACACCAAGTCACTCAAATGCCACAGTGTTGAGCACTGCAATTTCTAGCTTCCAGACAACTTCAGTGGCCAGAATGGGACACCAGAGTGCCCCTCCTTTATACAATCTGTATGAAAATGCTTTGAATCCTGGTTTAAGCCGTGTGTCCATTGAACACAGGTGTAGAGGTACACAACTGGAATCAATTGGGAAATGAATACATCTCAAATTCTACTCTTTTCCAGGGTTTATTTGGTGTTACAGGGAACTCACTATCATTCACCTTAGGCTTCTAGTCTGGCAGTCTCTTCTCCAGTGTCCACATCCTTTCCCACAACAGCTTCACACAGCTCTTCTATGCTTCTAAATTATGGGGAGGGGAACCCCAACCAAAAAAAACCACCTCAAAATACCTGATGGTTTCTTCATGGCTTCTGTTCTCTGTGCTGATGAAGGCTGCATGGATCTCTTTGCTTCTTAGAGCATCTTCCAGGCTTATCTGCTTTGCCTCATTAATATTGCCAAAACTTCTCCTGTGTATTTACAATAAATATAACTGTCACAGTCCATTCTTCCCATTCTTAAGTTGTGCAACAGCATTTAGAACTTCTTCCCGTGGACAACTGTCTCACTGAGCTCACCCAGAGTAGAACAAAGGCAGCTTGTTATCCAGGAAGGCACTGAGTACTTACAGACAGAAGTGGAGCACACAAAAGAACAGAACAGATGGGCCAGGGTGTAGGTGGTGGTATCAGTACAGTAACTGTTCTGCTATTGAAGTGTAAAGTGCTTTCGGTTTTGTTTTGGTGTTTTGTTTTTTTTTTTTTAAATAAGCATCATTACAAAAGAGCCATTTTCAGAGTCATTTGAAGAAGGACAATGTTCCTGTGGGAGAACTCCCCACCACATTGGACAACATGGACAGAAACCACTTGAGCTGGCAGGGCCATGTGCAGCTACAAGTATGGACAAGCAGGAGAGGGACAAGCAGCCGCTTGGTTACAATGGCTCACACCCGTGTCAGTGTTAAGGGGAAGGCTCTCTTGGCCACCACCCCGAGCCCATCTCCACTCGAAAACGCAACACATGGCGCTCCCCCACAAAAGTCCTTTGCATTGGTAAAGCCTGGAGCAGACACCTTGACAGTGTTAGGACAGGTGACAGAGGGCACGAGGGTCGCCCACAAGCAGGACCTGGAAGCAAAGACAGACAATGTCTGTGTGTGATTGGCACGGAGAGAGCAAGGCAATGAAACCAAGCAAGTTGTCTGCATTTCGACACCACTGTTTCTCGACAAAAGTAGCGGAAAACCCACCTTCAATGTTGTTCAAGGCTAGCTGTAGCACTAGCAAAGGCATCAGGGAACCAGGAGTGTGTTTGGCAAGGAGACAAAGTGAATGACCTAATGGGTCCTTTCAGTCTCAAACAACCCTGACTGCACAATTTAAATATAGCTGGAAAAATACATTCGCAGTCTGAGTTCCACACATACGTGTACTGCCTATTTAGAACCTCTATGCTGTTATGGGGCAGACAGTCTAAGCAGGAATGCTCAGAGGGAAGTATATTCTAAATTTCCACAGCTCCAAGCAAGTGAGAAAAACTCTTGCTTTCTAAGAAGCAACCTTACTGTACATACTAAATTATGAGATTTTCTTTAAAGAGATCTACAAGTTCCATACCTGGCTAAAAGAAAAATAAAATTATAATCTTATTATGAAGGTGCAGTATTAGGAGCGTTACAACACAGTTTTTTGTAAAAAATAAAGAAAAGATCTTTAAAATTCTGCTAAACTTCTTGTGTTTTTTAAACACATTTCTATAAATGTCATGCAGACATTAGCTTATTAGTGTAATTATTGTCTGTACCATCCTAAACCTACAGGAAATTCCAGCCAGACAGAACTGCATTTCATTTTTACCACACAGATCCTACAGTGAGAACATCTCTCAGCTTTTATTTTAGTAATTTCTGCAAGGTATCTCACTAAGGTAACCTATTTGTTCCCTCTTACAAAGCTTTCTGTACTCATTTCCTATCTGCCATTCAGAATGACAGTCATATTTGGATAAACTCTCCCTTTTCAAACAGCCTTAATTTTAAAATATAAAACTTCGGATATTCATCCCCTGTACCCTTCAAATACTAGTCCTCCACATGGAAAGAAAGGTATGTGCAGCAGAAGAAACAAACATTACAATATATATATTAAACACGCTAAGACAAAATTTCTAACCTGGATACAAATCCCAAGAGTTTCAGGTGCTCAGAAGGGCTGGAAGGCATCGGATTCATCAAGTCTCGGATTCGTGCTAAGCCAGCAATTCCAACTCCAACCACCACAGTCCCAAACATTTTGTTAATCTGACGAAAGAGAAAAAAAAGCATCATTTTTGTTTCTTTTAGTGGGAAAAGGAACAGGTAGGAGGGGAAACAGATGGGTTACTTCAGAACTCTGCTTTCATACAGCCAAACCTTATCCAGATGTCAGCAACCAGCGACCTGAGATGTGATGCTATATGCTACTGAGCTCACTTGCATCCCACTGAAACGTAGTCAAGCCATTCAGTTTGTCACAGAACTGGTCTTGAGACTTTTATTTAACAGCTATTTTATCACAGCTCCGGCACAAAGTTCTTCCTTTCCATGAATAGAAGGCAGACTTCAAAAGCGAGACACTTCTATTTATATCACCACTTCCAGGTTGGAAAGGAACCAACAGGTTCTGCAAACCCAGCAGAGCTTTATATAAACCCTGCTGACTTCCTGAGCATCTGCAGCACAGCCTGCCCTGGGCTGCCCCGTGGACGTTCACAGTGCAAGGCAGCACAGTGCAAATATTTTGGGACAGGAAGCAAAGAGCCTCTCTTCTTCCCCCATGTAACCACCGGCACATCCTACAATGTCAAGATGCAACAAACCATCTGATAATTTGGTCAAGACGTTTGCTTGACATTTCCACGCACAAGGCACGCTCTGCCATCTCTTTAAGGACAAGCAACCTTTCAGATTTACATTTCCCAAAAGTAAATTCCTGCCACAATTGCATCACATGGAGGACGAGCTGGGTATCGCACTCTCTGGCTGCACTGGTAATAAATTTTTCTGCTGGCTATATGATTTACTGTTGATTTCCAGAAGCACTGGCCAAGTGGTGTAACCTTTCAAACTCAGTGTTCCACCACCTTGAGGACTAGCAACACTTTGCAAAGTATTTTTAAGATTTATGAGAAAAATGGCCTAAAACAAAGTCAAGTCAATCCCCCTGCACTTTTTGTTCCATCCTATGACAGCCTCCCTTCAAAGTCTGCTTCTTCTGTTTCACAGAATCATACAATGGGTTGGATAGGAAGAGACCTTGAAGACCTAGTTCCCACTCCCCTGCCATGGGCAGGGACACCTCCCATTAGACCCAGTTGTTTGAAGTCCCGTCCAACGTGGCCTTGACTACTTCCAGGTAGAATCACAGAATTGTAGGGGTTGGAAGGGACCTCTGGAGATCATCTAGTCCAATACCCCTGCTAGGGCAGGTTCACCTAGAGCAGGTGCCCAGGATGGCATCCAGGTGGGTTTTGAATGTCTCCAGAGAAGGGGACTCTACCACATCTCCGGGTAGCCTGTTCCACTGCTCTGTCATCCTCCTCATGTTTAGATGGAACTTCCTACGTTCACGTTTGTGCCTGTTACTTCCTGTTCCATCACTGGGCACCACTGAAAAAAAAGACTGGCCTCATCCTCCTGACATCAACCCCTTAAGTATTTATAAGCATTGATAAAATCCCCCCTTGGTCTTCTCCAGACTAAAAGCCCCAAGTGCTTCGGCCTTTCTTCACAACAGATGTTCTAGCCCCCTAATCTTGCAGCCCTTTTCTGTACCCTTTCCAGCAGTTCCCTGTCCTTCTTGAACTGAGAAGCCCAGAACTGGACATGGTACTCCAGATGCAACCTCACCAGAGCAGAGGGCAAGGGTGACTTCCCTCAACCTGCTGGCCACACTCTTCTTTATGCACCCCAGGATGCCATTGGTCTTCTTGGGCCACAAAGCAGGGGGAATGCACAACTTCTCTGGACAACCTGTTTCGGTGTTCTCCTTTCTGCCACTGCTGATCCCTTCACCCAAGTGAACTCTTTTCTGCCGCTTCCACAACCTGGCTGAACCCCATCAAATCCTTCTGAGACACAAATGGGTAAGAAGACAACCCCAGTGGACAACTTCTTGTGCCTCTTGCCTGAGGCGATCACAGTGCAGCAGTACAGACATAAGTGACTTCTAAGTGCTAGAGGTTGACAGCTACTAAGAAATTACATCATCTGGCACAAAGAAAGGAAAAAATTAAAAGCAGGCCTCTCTCCAACCACATCATGTCTGGATTTTGTTTCTCTGTAAGCTCCTTCCTATGTATATACTTCTACCTGTGCTGAATTCTGCTTACTTTATACATGCCCAACAAGTACAAGGGTACAACACACAGCGGCATGTTTAATAAAAAGGAAGAAATGAGTGATATTGGAAGAGTTCTCTAAGGGGATTACAGCAACATATCATTACCAAATATTTGAGCTATAACATGATGACACTGCTAACCAGGGAAGAGAGATGTATAGGGCTGAGAGAGTGCGAGATGGGGAAAGGAGGGTAGCTTAACCACACAGCCCATTTTCAGTCCCACCCACAGGAAGAGTCCTGGTCTAGGCTTTCAGTTACACTTGCTTTTCTCTATGGCCAAAGGGAAAAGACACTGAGACTTGAAGAATGATCTCACCTGAAAGGAGCCCCTTGGAAGTCACCCGATCCAAGTCCCTCTCAGTCACACCAGGGCCATGCCAAGCTCTGACTGTCCCCACAGATGGGAATCCAGCAACCTCCCAGGGCGCCCGCTGCAGTGCTTGTCCACACTCACAGCCAGAACCTCATCTTAGCATCTACTCAGAGCTTCCTGTGGTGCCTTTTGCCACTTCGTTGTACATCTCCCAAAAGAGCGTGGCTCCATCCTCCTCCACATCCTTGCATCAGAAAGCTGTAGGCACCAATAATAACCCCCTCTACCCTTCTTTTCTGGAGGCTGGGCAAACCCAGTTCCCTAAGTCTCTCCTTGTTCATCATCTGCTCCAGCCTCCTAACCATCTTGGCAGCTCTCTACGAGACTCCCTCCTGTACTTCCTGTACCAGGGTGCACACACCACAGGTGTTGCCAGGTCCTGTTGGCTACACACAGTTCGTGCCAGAAGAGCACGCTGTTGTGTCCTGGGGTTCAACTTGGCCACCTGTCCATCTGCAGGGTACCTTCTGACTAACCAGACAAGGAGTCCCCAACCTGTACTGGTGCACACAGTTATTCCTCTCTGGACAAGGGACTCTAAGTTTGCTTTTGCTGAACTTCATGACGTCCCTGCCTTCCATTTCTCCAGCATGCCCAGGCCCCTCTGGTGTGCTGACCACTCTCCACAGTTAGATTTCATCCATGGACTTGCTAAAGCTGCAATCCATCATATCATCCACATAGTTAATAAAGGCATTTAACAGCATTAAAGATTAGAGCAAAACATGCCCTTTTCCCATCATGAGGAACCTCCCCTGGTGGCCACTGGGTTTGCAGTTCCTCAGGACCTTTCGATGTACTTGCCTGGTATGAGGCGCTGCTGTATATCCATTGGCTCAAGAGCTCTATCACTGTCTTCCTCTACTGTAGGTAATGCTACATTCCCACAGACTCTGTTAGCAGACTCTGAAATACAGGTCTGAGGACAGACCTTACTACTGAAAGCCATGGCAAAAAAAACAGAAGTACCTTTAATTTCCTCCACCTTGGCCCCATCAAGCAGCAAGCTCGTATTTTCTCAGCCTTCTTTTTGCTACCAATGTACCCAGAGAAATCTTTCTCATAGCTAGTCTGAGCTCCAGCTGAGCTTTGCCTTTCCCAGCTCTGTCCCTACAAGCTTGGTCACTGTCTCTATGTCCCTCCTGGATAGTCCCTCCCAGCCTGTGCACTTTCTTTTCGTGTTTGAGCTCAGTCAGGAGGTCTCTGTCATTCCACACCAGTTCTCTGCCACACTTGGCTCTGCTTGCAGCACACTGGAAGTGGGCCATCTGTTCTTCTGAGGAGGTCCTCTCTGTAGATCAACCTCAGCCCTTCTTGCCCCTCAGGGCAGTGTCCTATAGGACCTTGCCATGCAGAGCCATCAGAAAGACAAAACAAAGGTTTTCTGAAGTATATGGTTGCAATTATTTAAAATTTATTTTGATAGAGGGTTCCAGTGTGAGTCAGGAAGAGGTCAGCAGAGGTTTAGAAGCAGTCCAGCTGGAGAGCAGCTGATCGAGGGCTTACTTTAAGTTCAGAAATGTTCAAGGTTACTGGAGTATTAAGCTGTTAATATTCGCTTACTGCCTTTACTGGTATTGGGAGTGGGAGTCACACAGCAAATTTCCCTAAACCTCCTACAATCATCTTCTTTCCAGGAACTGTTTGGTTTTTTTTCTGGTGAGCTGCTGACCTCTGCTTCACTTGAAGCAGAGAAGGTGGGGGAGCCACGCACCTGCTCCCGCTGTCATGAACAAAGAACATCGCTCAGCAGATGCTCAAGTTGCTCAACATCAACATTTTTGCCTCTTCTTTGAAAAAACTTTCCCCGTTTTATTTGGCGAACCCCTTCTGACCTCCCCAAAAGTCACATTTAAGGCAAGCAAGACGATTTCAAGCCACGAACTAAACCTGTTACTATGCAACCCGCTGCCGTAGCAACCAGCCATCCGGTCCAGGTCAAGGGTTTGCAGGCTAATACAGTATCCGCACGGAAAGAGAGCTACTAAATGTACATTACAGAACCTTTGCTTATGTGTGTAGCTAAGAGAAAAATCGCTATGTCTGCATCCCTGCTGCTGCTTTTTATTACTCTCATTTTGCTCACACAACAAATCCTGGAGCTGCTCAGGAAGAAAAGTAAATTAAATGTTTTTTTGGAACTTTCATGAACCAGGTAAGACAATATTCATCTGAGAGTCCAGATGAATATACAAAAATTTACTCATTTCAGACTTTTACATGAGGATAACAGCTATCTTTCAAGTACAAAAAACAATGAATGAGGAACACCAAACTGCAAACAGCTGTGCCTGCTTTCCCTGCCTTTTTCTTATAATTGGTGACTTCAGTTAAGGCTTTGACAAAAAAAAATTTCAGAGGCATTTTGCAGGCCGCTGAACTTTGCATCCTCTCATACGGAAAAAAATGTAGAGTAACTGATAGAATAGTACATCAGCCAGCGTCCAAAAGCATTTTCTCTGCTATTTCCTAACTGGCTGTAAGAAAGCAAAGGGGCTGGTGAGAAGATTAGACAGGGATGTTCTTGGCGCTCACAGATTGTCACTGAGGAGCGTTTCCCATACTCAGCAGCAGCCCTGCCAGCCCCACCAAGGGTTCCCTCAGAACCGGTGTGGGGGCACAGCAGCTGCTGACTGGTACGGGAGCTCTTCCCCACTGACAGCCAGCACAAGTGGCTCCTCTTGCCGAGGGAGATGAGCCCTGCACAACACAGAAGTGGGGCTGAGAAAGGCGTCTAGCTGAAGAAGGTCATTTATCCTACACTGATGGATCATTGTCCTGTCACCCCTCTGCTCTCTGTTGAGTTTTCTGTGCTTCTGCTGCTTATTTCTGCTGATCTAGCCTACTCTGCAGCAAAAAATAATCCCAACTGCTCTATACCAGAGTATTTTTGCAAAATTGATCAGTAAAACAGGAATATTCAGCAGTAAAACAAGCAATGGAGTAAACCCAGAGGTATCTGCCACCCAGTAAATGTGTTCCTCCCCAGCAGGACTTCAGCCCCTACATCCCAAAACAACTGACACTCACTGAGGTAAGCTTAAGGGAAAGAAGGTTCATGCCTGTTTTGTGCAACATTGCTAAGGCCATGCAAAGCCAGTGCTGCAGCATGCTAAAAGGCAGAGATTAAGAATTATTTCCCCTTCAAGAACATTTTTCATGGCATATCTAGACATTACAGGATGAGAACGTGTACCTTCTCTCATGATATACAGAGAATTTCAGCAAGCCTCATGCATTCTCCCTGACATTTTCAAAGTCTCATTTCCACAGGTATGAATGCGTGACTCACTTCAGAAATCAAAATATTTTGCAATTAATGTCACCTGCAATAGCATAACACCGATGTAAGGCTTTCCTGAAGCACTCCTAGCCTGGTGTTAAGTGTGCTACTTCAAGTGACTACCATTTTGCTGCCACACATATCCTAAGAGCAGCAGAAGTCTTGCAAGTCTGAATCTGAAAATCACCTGTCAAGGCGAGTTCACTTTTGCATACTCAACAGTTGAACCATTTCATTACCACTGTAATTTTTCAGCAATTTTCAGTCTCTCCAGCACACCTGTCAAGACTTTGCTTACATTGAATCTATAACTATCAAATCTGGGTGCTGACACATGTAATTTCCTTCCTGCTGCTTAAAATACACAATGCAATCCCCACTGATCCTAATATAAGCCAGGCTGGACTGAGGAAGTTTTCCAGTGCTCACTTTGAGCAGACTCCTGGATTAGACATCATAGAAAAAGTTTTCACCAGCAAAGCCCCGAGATGAGGGTTGCAGCATCTTCCTCAAGCGAAGTTTTCAGGGAAGCACTGGACAGCCAGCAGCATTCACTTTAAAATCGACAAGTTGAAAACTTAAAGTTCCTTCCAGCCCTACATCTCTGATTTCAAATACCTAGAGAGCTGGCAGATGCTGTACTTGGGGCACTGGTCCACGCTACAGCCTGTGCCACCACATCTTACTCCCATTGTCTACTCTTCGCAAAATGCATCTGCCTGCAGCAGAGAAAGCAGCAGCTGAACAGCGTGGCTTTTGTTAGTGTAGTTTTCTAAAAGGGAAGAACTGCACAATCGCTCCAATTTAGCAGCCTATTCAGAGGCATAGATATTCTTTGTTCTGCAGGAAACCACTCAGGCACTTTGTATGTTCTAAAGTTCCTTCTGGAAGTAGACCTAATACAGGTCTCACTAATCCTAACCAAATGCAGAACTTGAAGAAAAATGTAAAACACACATGAAGGCAAAGAAAGTAATTGTTTAAATTCTAACATGCTGGATCAGGAGTTTGTGTTTTGGCTCTGCTGCAACCTGGAGAAAAAAGTAAAGTCCTTCGACAAGAAAGAGACAGAAAGGCAATCTTCAACACTCTCTTTGTTACCTCTCTTTAAAATATTAATTGTACATAAAATGAGAGTAAGAAATTTTCTCAAAAACCTGCCAAGGCCATTTACAGTCTCCACATTTCAGAGGAAAACAACAGTATCTAGAAGTTGTAGAGCAACCACATGCATATTCCTTGAGAGTTTTTTATAAGGTCTTAAGAATCAACTCTCCCCAGCGTTTCCCCATCTCTCACACCCTTCTCTCCGGCTATCACAAGCCAGGCCACAGTTTCCTGGCAGGCACAGAGGCTCTGGTAGGTGAGTTATACCTTTGAGGCACCAACTTTCACAGAGGTTAGCCAGCAGAAACCAATCTCATTTTGGCCAGCACCATCCTACTTTGGAAACATCCAGAGTGGGCTTTTCTACTTGGCTTTTAAGTGCCATTGAACAATACACCTGCATCGGTTTATATTTATATGCAGGCTTATTTGCCTGGGCTTTCTGATTAAATTCTGGGTTTTGAGCTAGCTGACAAAGCTGAAGCTTGCATAGTCATGTTGAGATAAGGCCAGATGTGTGTTATAACTGCCAATCATTTTTACTATATACAGTGATGGTTAATAATAAATGGTTGCATTTGTAGCAGCTATGCTGTCACCAGCATTAATACCTAAATAGAAAGTAAAACTTCTATTAAAACATATTTCTGGAATTTAACTCTATTAACTCAAGAGTCCACAGTGGTCCTGACTCCTGTCACAGTGAGGTTCTTCTCCACAGCCTGCAACTTGGCATCTGCAGCAAAAACCCCTCACAAAACTAATATAAAACTGTGAGAGGTATTGGAAGAATCTGAAAATCTGTCTGTGAATCAGAAGTGTTGTGATATACATGCATGGGTATGAATGACCATTTTGTCTTGTTCTCTCTCTATAGTCATCCTCTGTGATTCAGATTTGGTCACTACTCTGAAGAGGAAAAGCCACTTCTGAGGTGGAGTCTCAGAGATGTGTAGAGAAGCTAAATCCTCCGTCTGGCTCATTTTGTTTGAAACTCTGCCCTGAGATAACCTGTCTTGTTTCAATTCCGGGGGAGGGCGAAATACAGTGACTTGCGCAGCCAGTTTAAATGGTGGACCTCTCCTATTATAAGTGCTTTGCATGAGACAACTGATTTCTATATGTGACAGCTGATACATAAATTATATTAAAATGTAATCTGGACATTACGGTACTAATGCTGAAACTGTCCAGGAAAGAACTGAGCCTATTTATGGGAACCTGAAAACAATTAAGAGAAAGGGCTCCATGAATGGATCCACTTTATGTTTTATACAAATAATCATTTTAAAAAAGCAAAGACAAACAAACCAAAATAAAAAACACCCTTACTTCTAACATTAACTTTCCAGGAATTAATCTGGAGTGAGTTACAGAGAGCCTTGTGAAACTTCTGGTGGGTAAATAAGCAATTCCACACAAGTGCACCACAGCTACTCTTTAACGAAAAGGCTGCTTGTATATGGCTATTTAGTAGGTGACTACAGCAAAGAGAGCCACAAACAGTCCCAAAAATGCCTTTTGGGCTTTAATGTGCCATAAAAATTTTTGAAAGTCAATTTGTCTGTGATGGCAGAAAAGTATTTTAACAAGTGACTGTCAATTACTTTGGAGCAAAGTACAATTTTAGATGAGCACTCAGGAGAATGAGCGATGGTATGGAGCTATCAGCAACCCACAGATCCAAATTTTCCATGGGATTATTGCTACAGAATCAGTCTGTGCCTGAACACAGGCTGGAGAAAATAACCCTGAGTAAAGCTAAAAATGGTACTATCTCAAAGGGGGCGGGGGAAGGCATGGAACACCTTCTCCACTACTTTTTTTGACTTAATGTCCACATAACACTAAAGCTATCACAGAGTTGAACTCTGCCAGGTCCCTGTGGACCATGAACCATGTCCCCTGGCTTCCCTGCAGAACATAAAATCACCAGAGTAAAGTCTCCGCACGGCCAAGTGGCTAATGCTAACTACCAGGACTCTGGTTAAACACCTATTTCATACAAAGACATTGCTGCTTTGTGCTGACTCTTCCACTTTTTAAAATCGACAGCTTTTCATGTTCCACTTCTAAAAGCAGGAAGACTACTCATCCATACCTACATTTTGGGGAAAACTTTACTCAGAGCTAATCACAAGGGGTGTAGCTGATGGGGCAGGGAGCTGAGACACACCAAGTAACCTCAGCACATCCCCTTCCCTCCCTTATGCTGCTCATTTTGTTGTCACTGCGTCACCTACTGAAAGAAGAGGCTTGTCTACCTCACTTGTTAGATTTACAAGTGCTTTGCAGGTAAACTCTAATGCCAGGAAAGGCTTCCAGGCCTTTGCTGTAAAACAAATGGTAGTGATGATGGACAGTTACAGAAAAACGCTCTAAAATATTCTCTGAATTATTACAACTGCCCTTGAATTTGCCTGCCAGTTGCTGCAGCCCTTTCTACAAGCACTTTCTTCTTCAGAGGGCCTAACGAATGCAGAGCTGGGCTGGGCAGATGGAGGAAAATTGTATTTCCAGGCTGTGTTCTTGTTTTCTCCCAGAAGGTTACTGGGTGACTCAAAGCAAGCAAATCACATCCGCTTTCCCTGTCAGTCCTCCCAGTTCCAGAACAGGGGAAATCTCTCACTTCTGTAAAGCGCTCTCAGATCTACCAATGATAAGTGCAATTTAAGAAGCAGGTATCATTACAACCTCTCTTCTTTGCTGTAAGAAATCCCACACAGATCAGACACCTAGAAAACAAGGCTGTAACTAAGGTTTGTATTGAAATATCTCTGTAAAACAATGCCATATAATGCATGACACAGGAATACATTTTTTCTTTTCTTTCTCTTGCTGTTAAATTCTGAAACCCAAACCCTACAAGGATTATATGCATGTTTAGCTTTAATCACAAGTAATCCCACTGATATCAATGAAAATACTCCTACATTAAGAAATAAGAGCTTTTGCTGTTTACTGTAATATTAGTAGGCACAAGAACAAAACACACATCCAGCCACAAGTATGTTCTTTTAATATCTTTATGGCCCTAGCTCAACAGATATCTATCTTCCGGTCTGCTAAAGGCCACTGTGCCCCAGATCTGTAACAGGATGACCTATTTTGAGAATTCCTCAAACAAAAAAAGCGCTCCTGATACACAGTGCAGTCACTCTAAAGGTACTGCTTACCATGGCTGATGAAACCCTCTGCCTCCATCATTAGCTTGACACTAACTCAGAGCACCACCGGCTTGCCCCATACTCTCTTCAGAGCAAACAATACACATGTTAACTTGTAGCTCGTCAGGCAAGTGTATGTTTTAGCTGACTTCTTCTTCCCCTACCCCAGCAAAAATGTTTTCACCCTTCTGAAATAAGTTGAGAGTGACAGATTTTTTTAATAATTACATTGAAATAACTTGGGAAGTAGATAAACTTTTGCATAATGATGTAATCTTAAAAAATATGCAATGGCTAACACCTTTGTCATGTTATCAGCCTACCACTGCTCAGGAGGGCCTGAAAAATGCAATGCATGCTCTCCACTCCCATTAATTTTCAGAAAACTACCAATGTCAGCAATAGCTTAAGAGTAGGAGAAAAGTAGTTCCTGAATAAAGAAAGACTCACGGTTGCAGTTACTCAAATCCCTCTTAACTTTAAAGCTCAGTATTTTTCATGTTATTGGGCATGGCAACACTCAAGAATTGTACAGGCCAGCTGCTAGCCTGCTCTCTGGTGAATAGTTAGTCTGCAATTCAATGTGATTTACCAGTCAAGTAATCCTGAAGACGCTACTCATCCGTTAAAACGGTCCCATGAAACCAAAACCACCTCCACCAAAATACCATCCACTAGAGGGGGCATTTAGTATCCTGCTTAAATCACACTGATAAGAATGTTAAAAAAAATTAAAAAGGTTTTAGGAATGCTGTAAAAGCCTATCTCCCATGGTACGTCAACTGCACATAGGTCCCACACAAAGTTTTAGGATGAACAAAGCTTTCTTCGTGTATAACCAGACACAATGCAAAACCAAACTCCAGGTCTCCCAGTTCCTAGGTCTACCCACATCAAACCCTGCACTTTCTACAAGCAGAGATGTAGTTTTATATGCCAAGAAGACGGCTAAATCAGCCACTTATTTTCATCTGACTGTACAGTCAGTCAGCTCCAAGCGTGCCTAAACCTGAACCTTCAAGTGTGCCAATCCAGAGCCTGACATGCTCGGGCGTAGCTCAGGCTTGACAAACAAGCAAAAGAACGACCTATAAAATGGTTCCTATTTACAGCTGTCTGCCTCTACAAACCTGTCATCACCAAATTTATTGTTTCAAAAACTCTCCAAAAGGACCTAAAAAACTGTCATCAAGTTGGGTCCCACTTCAAGCAAAGCAGAAGGTGCTACTTGTCTCAGGCCACTCCAACAACTACTTACACTTAAAATACATCTTAAGACACACCGGGAGAAGAATACAGGATAGATTGCACCACTATATTAGGGACATGGCAGGTTCTACCTACTTTGTTAAATCTTCTTGGTTTGGGACCGATGAAGCTGCTGATAGTGCCTACAAAACTCATGACCCTCTCCAACATCTATGTAAAGGTACCCATAATTGAAGAACAGGCTTAAAAAAATACCCTTTACTCCTCACAATCTGCCTGCAAAGATGTGGAGCTGGAAGGTTTTAGTGAAGCTGGCTGTCTGCTCAAATGAGTATTTTAAATGAATGACCTATTCAGAACCAGCATGGCCATGTAATTGGGATAGAAGAACCCAGTATCACTCTTATAATTTCCTCTTCCAATGCTTAATGTGAAGCAGTACTTTGTTGATAAAAACTGTGGCTGAACAAATGGATAATATCCCATTAAAGGCAGGACCACCACAAGCACCTAACTTTGCAATAACTAAACCATCTACTGCCAAAGTTCAGAAGCAGACAATACTCAGGCCACTGGAAGAGGGAAATATAACTTGTAAAAGAGGTAGAAAAAACCCTGGATCATGGAAGCAGGAGAATTCCAAGGGTAAATATTCCCATTAGAAATATAATACCTGCACTTCTATCCATTGCTCAGATTTTACTAGAATATACCCACTCCATGATTTCGGCGATATGCTGGTGAAGTGATTTGACAGTTACTCTTGTAAGAGCTTCATTCCCAACTCAAGTTCATGTCCTTAACTGAAACATTCCTTTAAATGGTCAAGGAGGTTCTGAGGAGAGTGGCTGTACTGAACCACCACCACCCTATGCTACCAACAGTAACATCAAAGTAATTTTAAAATACTTAACAGCAATCCTGCTCACACACCAGAAGGCTGTGCTGCCATCCAGCGAGACCTGGACAGGCTGGAGCGTTGGGCGGGGAAATATTTAATGAAATATAACAAGGGTAAATGTAGAGTCTTGCATCTGGGTAGGAACAACCTCGGGTTCCAGTATAAGTTGGGGAATGACTTATTAGAGAGCAGTGTAGGGGAAAGGGACCTGGGAGTCTTGGTGAACAGCAGGATGACCATGAGCCAGCACCGTGCCCTTGTGGCCAGGAAGGCCAATGGCATCCTGGGGTGTATTAGAAGGGGGGTGGTTAGTAGGTCGAGAGAGGTTCTCCTTCCCCTCTACTCTGCCCTGGTGAGACCTCATCTGGAATATTGTGTCCAGTTCTGGGCCCCTCAGTTTAAGAAAGACAGGGAACTGCTGGAGAGAGTCCAGCACGGGGCAACTAGGATGATTAAGGGAGTGGAGCATCTCCCTTATGAGAAAAGACTGAGGGAGCTGGGGCTCTTTAGTTTGGAGAAGAGGAGACTGAGGGGAGACCTCATTAATGTTTACAAATATATCAAGGGTGAGTGTCACAAGGATGGAGCCAGGCTCTTCTCGGTGACAACCACTGATAGGACAAGGGGTAATGGGCTGAAACTGGAACATAAGAGGTTCCGCTTAAACTCAAGAAGAAACTTCTTCTCAGTGAGGGTGACGGAACACTGGAACAGGCTGCCCAGAGAGGTTGTGGAGTCTCCTTCTCTGGAGACATTCAAGACCTGCCTGGACACGTTCCTGTGCAGCATAATCTAGGCATTCCTGCTCTGGCAGGGGGATTGGACTTGATGATCTTTCAAGGTCCCTTCCAATCCCTAACATTCTATGATTCTATGATTCTATTCAGCCTTTTAAAAGGCTGCTCACTATTCAGCTTTTTAAAATATCAGTCTAAATCCTTTCTTTTCTCCTTACCCCTGCTACCATAACACAACAAAGCATTTTGAGATTCTGTGAAAGCAGTTCACTGTACAAAATTAATTTCCATTATTTAAGCCATCCATATCTCAGGCATCACTGTGGCCTCTCCACAAAATGGTTTTCAAACAAATCATCTCTTTATTTATCACTAGAAATGGAAGGCATGAGGCATCCTACGTTAACATCATGAACACAAACACCACACATTGGCATCTGAAAGTTGTAACTTCCCTCAGACATTGGACAATAAATCTCTGCTATTCCCTCCCGTGGTCAGACTTCTGTACATAAAGGTAGCAACAGAGCCTCAGCAGCTCAGAATATGTACACAATTGTCTGCAGTGATCTGTCCTCCAAGTCCACTTGGATCCATTGCCTTCATTTAGGATTACATTGAGTCGGAGAAAAGAAGGTAACAGCATGGCCAAACAATGCCTTGTGAGCCAGATCTACAGGTCATGAGCCATTTGACTACACTTGCTTTCAGGCTGGATGGTTTTTCCTCCTGATCACACAGATTTTAGTTCTGCAGTCCAGCATGGGAAAGTTTATTCCAAATACGCATGTAAGCAAAAATAAGGTCATGCAGGAGCTGAAAGTTAAAAATAACAATAATGAGCACACTGTAAGGGAAGTACTTGGAAGTCTTTTTGTTAGAATGACAGAACAGATTGGGTTGGAAGGAACCTTTAAAGATCATCTAGTCCAACTCCCCTACCAGGGGTGTGAAGTTTCACTTTTTCCAGTCACTGAAGACTTCACCTAATTGCCATGACTTTTCAAATATGATGGAGAGTGACTTGGCAACTGCAACAGATATCCCTGCTTGTGATGACTCCCTTGATGAAAAAGGCCATCTCTGTCAGCATGGCAGTATGAGATCCTGAAGGCAAAAGATGAAGACTTGAAGCCTCATTTAGTAGTCACTTAATCAAAAGAAACTTCATCTCCAGGGTTATCAGCACCTTCATGCTTTCTTAGGAGTTGATAATTTAGCAGCATCTAGGACAGGACTTCCTCTCCCGTGTTTTAAAAACAGAAACATTTTGTTTCTGATATTACAGGCTATTCAATGCTGGGAAGGTATCGGCCAACTGACAGGGATGACAGTATGCTGCAAGCGAACCAGCAGCTCTTTCTGGAAGTTTTTCTCAACATCAGTACACAAAAGCAAGAAAACTACTGATTCTCCCTTTTGGGGATTAAAAAAAAAAGAAGAAGAAAAAAAGAGCGCCTCAGTCCCTCAGGCCCTGCTGCAAAATTAGGCCTTCTTCAGAGCCAGCAGTGAAAAAAGACTGTGTTCTTCACCTCTGCCTTTTTGAGAAAGCAGCATCCTTTCTGGTGGACTCTCAACAGAAAAACTGGGCTTGGAGCAGCCAGAGGATTACATTGCCATGTTCCCTGCTTGAAGGACAAGAGGAGAAAGGATGTGAAGCTCTTCTGTCCCCTAAAACAGAGGACCAGCTGTCATCCAGCCAATGTTTATATTATCATATAATATGGATTTTTCTGTGGTTCTTTTACCATGTTTTCACGGTGTCTATGTTGCAAATATTACTAGATCAGGCTGGCTGTCATCCAGGATGGGCTGGGCTGGAAACACCTGTCAGAATACTGTTATTTTTAAACAGTAAGCAGAGTCAGGCAAATGACCCGTTTATTTTGAAAAGATTTATTCAACAGCCCTTAGTCTCAAGGTCTCATTACAGATGCCTGGCATGTGAGAACAGACAGTATGTCTAACCTTTGTAAAATACTTGGCTAAACGCAAGGATAGCTATCCCACTTCACTATGCAAGTGTGGAAATGCAAAATAGATTTCAATAATCAAAGTTTTGCTCAGCTGTTGCCATTTGAGAAGATTACAAAGTCCAGATGAAAAATACATTTCCTAGAGCAAATGTTTCCAGCAGCCACTGGTACCAGTTATCATAACTTCTTGATGAGGAACCTAAGGCATCTCAGGCCTGTTTCCAACAGATATTGCACTCCAGGTTACTCAGAATGCAAATTCACGTATTCCACATTCAAGAAAAAAAAAACAAAACAGGCCTACTCTGTCTTATCTTGGACACCAAGAACAAAAGCAGACAAAGCCCACGGTCACTACCAATGCCAAAACCACTCCAGTTTAGAGCCCTCTCACATAACAGTAAATTGTCACCAGTAAAGAATCCATTTTTATCCTTTGCTGTTAGTTCCTCAGATTTTTGCCACTAAAAAAAAAATCATAGCTTTAGAAGAAGGCAGAACACAGGACTTCATTTGCCTTCTCCATTCCCATTTTATGAATCTGATTTAATGGGGACAAAATACCAAGATCTCAGTCCTTCATATATTTGCATCTCTCACCAAGACTTGGTGCAGAGAGATCTATGCAAATACGCAGATCCCACTTCCAGCTGCACATGGTTGTACTCTGCCTGAGTAAAAAATTAGGCAAATTACTCTGAAGACAAGTACAAGCAAGCCACCACGATCTCTAAATTCATCACCAAGTAACAGACTAACCAGTCTCCTGTTGCTAATCTGTGTCAGAGACTGCAAAAATCAGTAAATATTAATTAAGGGCTGTTCTCCCCAGCAACAGAAAGGTTCACAAAGCTTTATAGCTTCTAGCATAGCTAAAAAACATCCGTGATGCTTCAGCCAGAACGACTGTGGTTTCAGCTTTTCCTCTCAAATTCTGTACCACTTTTTTTCTCTTATTTAGGGATTATTTAACAACTCCATGTTCTTTTCTGCAGCTTTCCTCTCCTCTCATTCACGAACGAAGGTAATGACAAGACAACAAAGATCCCTTTCTGCCTACACATTTTGCTAAGACAGAAAACTAATAAACATTACTTGAGCCATGAGAACGGCTTGCTTTATTAGCCCGTGTAGTGCAGCCTTTAATTTATCATTTAGGATAGTTGCTATAACAAGAACACTAGTTGCCCCAAACAGAGTCTAACTGGCTTATAATGCTATACTGAGAAGAAAGAAGGGTAAAAAAAGGAGAAACTTCTTTTATGGTAACTGTTGAGCTCATGTTGTTGAAGTGGTGGACTGCACTCATCTGGAGTAACAGGATTAGCAAATGCATTTCATTATCTTCCCCAGTCAGGTGTGTTTGCTTATAATGCTTTCTATTTGGTGCAGCTCAGTCTGGGTTACAAAAATTAGTCTAGGGAATGCTTAATTCAGTTTAACAAAAAGCCAAAGCTCTTTTTGCTTAGTAGAGAAGAAACGGGTCAAATATATATTTATGTTTTTATTTTAAG
This sequence comes from Trogon surrucura, assembly GCA_020746105.1. NCBI lineage: Eukaryota > Metazoa > Chordata > Aves > Trogoniformes > Trogonidae > Trogon > Trogon surrucura. The sequence goes on along the minus strand of CM036622.1, from coordinate 22,180,298 downwards.
ATGTAAGCCCAACAGTCTGCCCTTACATGCACGAGAACACTTTCCACGGTTTGAGGCTACCTCCAGGAGAAAGACAGGCCCTCAGCAATCTTTATTCTACTAAATTACAACAGGGCAAGTATACGTTCCGGGTTGTGTATCCTACTGCAGGATTAAGCTGCTAACCTGGCTTTCAGACTGTTTTTCTTTCTTAAGTCCCATTCCCTCCCCGCTCAGGGAAATAACAGCAATACAAGTATAAGTTATTTTACTACACTGAGCACAACCAGCAAGCTTCAGAAACATCTACAGTCACCAGAAAGTTAGAGGAGATAAGAGTTATCTGTGGTCGCATGCATGTTGATGTTGCTCTATCACTGGCATTCCTCTCCTGGGGAGTTACTGTCCCACTACAAACATCGCTTTATCCCAGCTCTTTGTGTTATTTTTTTTCCCTTTCTTTCCACCTTCAGTTTGTTTCCAGTCCTCTCCTGACTGCTGCTTACCTAGCCAAGGATGGCAGCACAGAGTTTCAATGGCCCACACCAGCAGTAAGGGAGAATGTCCACTGAAGCCAACAAATCTGCATGATGTACGGTGCGATATCCTCTCTACAAGCCATATAAAAGCGAGGTGACCTCAGAACCATCATGGAAAAGTAAAAATGCTGATGTGCATTCCACTCCTGCAGCTTACTGAGGTCCTGACGCCAAGTGTAAAATGGGACGTGATTCACATTTTAATTCAAAAACTGGCTGGTGAATTTAACCATTTATCTTCACTTGTTCTGACAAGGATATTTAATTTTAGTGCAGAAATCAAAGTGTCCTTTTTCTCATCCTTTTCTTATGTGCTGAGCTTACTTTCTTAAGTCGGTAGATCAAGCCAACATTCTTCATTTAGGAAAAAAAAAAAAAGAGTCTGGCCCTATGACATTTAAAATGAAGTCTCTCAGAACTGAACTGGTGGTCTTTCGGGGTTGTTGGGTGTGGGGTTTTTTTAGGTGGGGAGGAGTGGGTGTTGAAACATCCAGGTAGCACAACAATCTGGAAAATAACGAGGACTAAAAATAAGAAGTTGAAAACTGCAAGGATTAAGACTCCTTCATAGCTACACAGAATAAGTATTGTCATTCCTTTCAGGATAACACAAATCATACTACACTGACTTAAACTCCAGTTGCTCACAACCAGTCACTCAATTTGCTGTCTAAAGAAACTGTGAGGCTGGTATGAGAACACAAGTTTGTTGACCATGTGCACTTTAACTCAGGAGGACAAGTTCAGAATCACCAGCCCTCCAGTGCAAGGGAAGTTCCCTGATCCAATAGTAAGAATCATATCAATCATTAATATTTTATTATCAATTACTAAGTTATGTGCACTGCTTGTAACAACAGTTTTTGGTAAGACTAATGAAGGCTTTGTCATACTTGCTGAAAATAACTTTAAATATTTACCTATGCTATTTATTTTGTGAAAATTAAACTTCAAGTTGGATTATTACTGAAACAGGTTTGTCTCTATTTTCCAATGGACACAAATAGAAAGATGCTCAAACACTGTTTTATTGATTTTTGGCACAGTGTCATTCTATGTTCACATCTGTAATCAGAGAACCAACAGCTGAACGACAGTCCTCATTCCTAGAATATTAATTGGGCAAACGAATGCAAGGAGTTTGATGAAAACGATTTCAATAAACTGTTGCCCTAATTAACACTAGCTTGTTGGGCGTTTTTAACAAGCTCCAACACAGAAGTTCAGCACAATGCCAGGAGAGTTATATAAAGGCTGAGCCTGTATTTTCTCTGTGTGTAGACTTAAGCGTGGATGCATGTTTGGGTTTTTTAAGATACTCAGAGATTGGTAGTAGCTGTGACTAGAGCAAAGAGTAATTAATAATAAGACATCACTGTGTTTTACAGAAGGATTCTGCACCATATCCGAGAACATTAAGAATCACTTTTCTCCTACCAAAGGCTCTCTGGAATACGGCCCCATCATGTTCCTTTTGTAAAGGAAAACATTCTCATCTCCACTTTACACGTGGGCAAACTGAAGTACAGCAAGGATAATAGTCTGCTTTTTTCAGAAGGGGGTGTCAAACGCCTGCAGTAAACATGGGATTTTAACAGGACTTGGAGGAAGCTCAGCAATTCTAAGAACAAGCCCAGAAGACACCTTGTAAGAAAGGTTTCAAATGACTCCTCACACACTCACTGTGCCGTGTTCCGGCCACTCAACGATGCTACTTGGCTACTTCCACACCATTCACAAGCTAATACTCTGCTTCATTACACCCAGCATATTCTTCCAAACACGGGGCTTTCCTCTTTTTTCTTTCTCTTTGCTCTGCCTGCACTCCCCCTTCCTCGGGTGCTGGTCTGTCCCCTCTAGAGTAGTCGGTGTCTCTGCACCAGCTGGGACAAGGTGACTTGCAGGAGTCCCCCACTGCTTCACAACCGAGGGGGAAACGCTGGTGGCAAGCAACCTTGGGCGGGGGGGTGGGGGGGAAGCAGAACACGAAAGCGGTGCTTCCAAATCCTAATTTCAGTTCGCGGGGATTAATTAATAGTCACTAACCTCTTCAGCTCACAGAGGAGAAACGAGATCGGGCCTAATTCTCCACTGCTCCCTGCAGCTCCCTCTTATACAACGCTCTGCAGCTCCAGCATATCAATGTGCTATCGCTGCAGCAACACCCCCTTGGCCAGGAATCCAATAAGGACGCTATAGGGGCGGGCTATAGCCAGACGCGCTGCCGCAGCAGAAAGGCACCAGAAAACACCAGGAAAGCTGCACGTAGGTGGCAAGGGGCTGACGCCTGCCTGGAGAGCTGTGCAGGACCCCGGTTAAGCCCACGCAGGTGTCACCCTAGCCAGGCGCAACCCAGAGCTCCATGGTGCAATGCCCTGCAGACCCCGATGTGCCAGCAGTGCTCACGTCTGCCCAGCTGTGTCCATAGGGTTGGCGTTGCTGGTTGGGTCTGTGATCCAGAAACTGGGCGTTTCCCAAGCAGAAAAGAAATCCTTCCGTGCCTGGCTTTGCTCTAAGCGGGCGGCATACAGAAAATTGGGACGGCCCAGGCCAGGTGTTAGGCAAGCTCTGCTCAAGGCTGTTCATCTCCCTTCCCACAGGGATTGCTCCTTGGACCGCAACGTACTGTGCTTAAGCACTAGCTTTGCCTTCGAGAGCCACTGTTTACCCAGATCTTACTCCCAGTCTCTTTGCTCACCCTTTCTTATCTATATGCAGCAAGACTTTCAGCTGCTTCAGTCAGGGCTTGAAAGATAAAAGCAGGGGAGGGTGCAACTATTTTCCCCCAGGCCAGTAGTTACTGCAATAAACAGTGTATGAAACTAGGATGGTCTGGATTCCACAGCTCATTCTGTACCATGCTGATGCCAGACATTTACAGACTATGACAGAACCTAAAACTGTGTCACATTAGGACTACAGGTCTGAAGGATCAAATTCTGTACTCATTCACCTCAGGCATAAAGTAGAAATAACTCTGAAGAAATCAGTAACTATTTTATCTTTTTTTATTTGCACACAAGTGTGTTCAACCTGTTTCTGGCAAATCTTGGGGCATGCTGTATGTAAGTAGCAGCACTATACATAATCTGTCTTCTTCCTACAAAACTTAAAAATTCAATGCAGCTCTGGACTCCTTAAAGTTTTATTCTGAAATTCTGAAGGTTGGGATTGTAAGAGTGAGAAACGCTTCCTTCCATCTTTTCCTACTCATTTCTTCTGACTGGTTAACTTCTGACCAGCAAGATTTCAGGAACCCATTCAGCCTCCTCCCAGCTGCTTTTGTTTTTAGCCGCATTTTCTGAGACATGTATGGAGCTTTAACTCTTGCAGAACTTCTGTAGTCTAACAGAACTTCATCTGAACGTGAGACTTATACTGACATTACTATGCTGGATGTTTCAAATGTCATAGGATATTTCAAAATTCTTTCCTTCCCCTCTCAAACACATTGTATTACCACAGCCTAAAGCACAGATCTACGTATCAGCAGGTCTAATTACAGTCGTTATACAACTGCAACAAGGAGGAGCTCCAGAGAGTAACTGAGGAATTATGTACAAGACTAATGAGCAGGAAGTTTAAAGTCCATCAAAGCATGAATGAAGTTCTACAACTTACGTGTTGTATTGTATAAAGGAGGACTGGCAGAGCAGAAGATACAGCATTTAAAGATGCACATCATGAGTTCAACATATGGGACGGCTAATGACTAGCACGTGACTGTATGCTTAACATAAAGTAATGAATCAATTAGCACATGATAGGAAACCATAACGAATAGCAGAACATATGAAAGAATGCATATGGGAGTGATTAGAGGTAGATGTAACTCAGAGCCATCGGATTCAGTAACCATGCTCCCATTTGTACAGCCTCGTGCTACAGGATGCGGGACCTGTACGATCTCACAATTAACCTCATAAAAAATAGAAATAAAAATGCTTTCCAGATGGATCAGCTCCCAAAACCAGGTGGGAGTGGCAACACGCAGCCAAACAGGCAGGCACAACTGCCTTTTTCCACCACACTGGAGTTAGGTTAGCTTAACTGGTCGGGTAACTACTTGCTATTTGAGCCCAGTATGCAGCCTCGAGCTCCCTCTGCCACAGATTTGACTTTTTATTCAGTTGGCTAGATAAGAAACCCAACATTTAGCTGAACTCCAGACCTGATCCAGTTTGGGGGGGTGGGAGGAACGATTCCTTCAGAGGTGCAATGAGACATGGGCTCTGGAGGAACCGTCTGTGACTGCAAGATGAGCAGCTGGTACAGCAAGAGAAGCTTGGGTCCCCAGGGTGGTGAGGGTGGGCAGGGGGAAACACCAACCTTGGAAGAAGCAGCAGCAAATAGCCCTGAGCATGCACACAGCACTAGTGGTTTAATGTCTTACACAGTCCGTTTTACTTTCCACATGGAGAAAAAAAGCAGAGAGAGAGTATCTATAAATAACAAATGCCTTTCAATACAAATTAAACATCAGACAGGTACTGTATAGCTTTCATCACTGAAAAATTACAAGGAGAAGGCCTGCAGGGATAGTAAGGCCAACACAAGCACAGCTGGGAACCGTAGACAAGATTTTGGCACAAAATCCATCTTCACGTCTGAAATGTATGAAATAGATCTTTTCAGAGAGTGATTAGATATGTAGGAGTCAGAGCACCCCTGAAAGTAAAGGCAACCGATTCCCACAAAGAGGGGATGTTAGTGGAAAGACAGGAAGATCTGCCGATCGTCTTTCCATGCCATGTTTCTCCCTGCTCTCACTTTCCCCAGTCCCCACGAGTGTTATAAGTCCTAGCAAGCAGATGTATTAATTAACTTCAGCTACAACCTAGCAACCTCTCACTTCTCAAATATTTTGTCAGGAAGAACTAAGCAATGCAAAATAACATAATCATTCTGATGACAGAATTTGACTGGCAAGGGCACTAGAAGTCCTTCATGGGAAGAAACAGTTTAATTTGGGAGAATTCAATAGCAGATAACACTGCAACAAAATCACAGTGGTAAGCCAAAAGGTGCAAATAAGAAGCTGGAAACTACTTGGCTAAAAGAACTACCTGGCTTGGCAACGGCCCTGAGAAAAATCCCTGAACCAACTCCTCAGCCAGGAAGCACGTACAATAAATAGCAAAGCAGGTACAATGCGCTAAGAAATGGCAGTAGAACACATGCTGAAATTATCAGTACACTCATGGTTTAATTCCAGATGAATTGGAGCCACGAGCCAAGGCTCAGGATTCTGTAATCCAGCAGCAGTCCCACCCGCTTCACAAATGCCTTGGCCCAAGCACTGAGCTCAGCGACGGCTCTGGGGCATCTTGCTTAAACAAACTCGGACAGGGACATCAGCTCAGACAGGGACATCAGTTATCCGACCCACAGGGAAGTCTGCTGCCTCCCTGGGGCCCGAGTTAAGGATGTTATCAAGAAGCTTCCTGGTCTGGTCAAACCCACGGACTATTACCCGCTTTTGGTTATGCAGATCGGTAATGATGAGATAGTAGAGAGACGGCCAGAAGCAATCAAAAGGGACTTTAGGGCACTGGGGCGGATGCTAGAAGGATCAGGCGCACAGGTTGTGTTTGCCTCTATTCCTTCAATTATGAGGAAAAATAGTGGAAGGTTTGACAAAGTGCAGCAGATTAATACTTGGCTAAAGGGGTGGTGCCAGCGGTCTAGCTTTGGATTTTTTAACCATGGGGAGATCTACAGGGCACCTGGTCTACTGAAACAAGCTGGGGTTCAAATGACACAAAGGGAAAAAAGGATCCTTGGTCATGAGCTGGCGGGACTCATAGAGCGTTCTTTAAACTAGATGTGAAGGGGGATGGGGTTATAGCTGGGATTGCAGCGGGGCAGTGCTCTAGAAATTATGAGGACCGGGTGGCCTCCCATCCCCCTAGGGTGAGATCAGTGTGCTCAGCTTGCTCCCTGAAATGCTTATACACCAATGCACGCAGCATGGGGAATAAGCAGGAGGAGCTAGAAACCTGGGGTCGGGCAGGAGATTATGATCTGGTGGCAATTACAGAGACATGGTGGGACAGCTCACATGACTGGAATGTGGTCATGGGTGGCTATGTCCTTTTCAGGAAAGACAGGCCAGCCAGGCGAGGTGGTGGAGTCGCTCTTTACGTGAAAGAGCAACTACAATGTCTTGAATACCATCCAGGCATGGATGAGGAGCAAGTTGAGAGTATATGGGTTAGAATTAAGGGGCAGGCTGGCAGGAAAGATACTGTTGTGGGTGTCTATTACAGGCCACCAGATCAGGGTGAGGAAGTTGATGAGGCCTTCTACAGGCAGCTGAGAGCGGTCTCACAATCACAGGCCCTGGTTGTCGTGGGGGATTTTAACTTCCCTGATGTTTGCTGGAAGGACAACTCAGCCAGCCAGCCACAGTCCAGGAGGTTCCTCCAGTGCATCGATGATAATTTTCTGATGCAAATGGTGGAGGAGCCGACTAGGAGAGGAGCACTGCTGGACCTCCTCCTCGCTAACAAGGAGGATCTGGTTGAAGCAGTAAAGGTTGAGGGCTGCCTTGGCTGCAGTGACCATGAAATGGTGGAGTTCAGGATCTCATGTAGCAGAAACAAAATAGCAAGCAGAATTGCAACCCTGGACTTTGCCAAGGCAAACTTTGGATTTTTCAAGCAATTACTAGAGAAAATCCCATGGGCAAGGCTGTTTGAAGGTAAAGGGGCCCAAGATAGTTGGTTAGCGTTCAGGGATTGCTTCTACCGTGCTCAAGATCAGAGCATCCCGACACGTAGGAAGTCAAGGAAGGGAGCCAGGAGACCTGCGTGGCTAAACAGGGATCTGCTGGGTAAGCTCAAGGGCAAGAGGAGAATTTACAGCTCTTGGAAGGCGGGGCTGGCCACTTGGGAAGAATATAAGGCTGTTGTCCGAGGATGTAGGGAGGCAACTAGGAAAGCAAAGGCCTCCCTAGACTTAAACCTGGCGAGAGGGGTCAAGGACAACAGGAAGAGCTTTTTCAAATACGTGGCAGATAAAACTAACACCAGAGGCAATGTAGGCCCACTGATGAATGAGGTGGGTGCCTTGGTGACAGAAGATACAGAGAAGGCAGAGTTACTGAATGCCTTCTTTGCCTCTGTCTACTCTGCCGGAGGCTGTCCTGAGGAGCCCCGTTCCCCTGAGGCCCCACAGGAAGTCAGGTCAGTGGAGGAGTTTGCTTTAGTCGATGAGGACTGCGTTAGGGACCAATTAAGCAATCTGGACATCCATAAATCCATGGGTCCAGATGGGATGCGTCCACGGGTGCTGAGGGAGCTGGCTGATGTCATTGCTAGACCACTCTCCATCATCTTTGCCAAGTCTTGGGAGACGGGAGAGGTGCCTGAGGACTGGAGGGAAGCAAATGTCACTCCAGTCTTCAAAAAGGGCAAGAAGGAGGACCCGGGTAACTATAGACCGGTCAGCCTCACCTCCATCCCTGGGAAAGTGATGGAACGACTTATCCTTGGTGCCATCTCAAGGCATATCAGGGATAAGAGGGTCATTAGAGACAGTCAACATGGCTTCCCCAAAGGGAAGTCGTGCTTGACTAACCTCATAGCCTTTTATGAGGATATAACAAGGTGGATAGATGATGGCAGAGCGGTGGATGTGGTCTACCTTGACTTCAGTAAAGCATTTGACACAGTCTCCCACGGCATCCTTGCTGCTAAACTGAGGAAGTGTGGTCTAGACTCTCGGGTAGTGAGGTGGACTGCGAACTGGCTAAGGGGAAGAAGCCAAAGAGTTGTGGTCAATGGGGCGGAGTCTGGTTGGAGGCCTGTATCCAGTGGAGTCCCTCAAGGGTCGGTACTGGGACCAGTATTATTCAATATATTCATTGATGACTTGGATGAGGGACTAGAGAGTACTATCAGCAAGTTTGCTGATGACACCAAGCTGGGAGGAGTGGCTGACACGCCAGAAGGCTGTGCTGCCATCCAGCGAGACCTGGACAGGCTGGAGCGTTGGGCGGGGAAAAATTTAATGAAATATAACAAGGGTAAATGTAGGGTCTTGCATCTGGGTAGGAACAACCCCAGGTTCCAGTATAAGTTGGGGAATGACTTATTAGAGAGTAGTGTAGGGGAAAGGGACCTGGGAGTCTTGGTGGACAGCAGGATGACCATGAGCCAGCACTGTGCCCTTGTGGCCAGGAAGGCCAATGGCATCCTGGGGTGTATTAGAAGGGGGGTGGTTAGCAGGTCAAGAGAGGTTCTCCTTCCCCTCTACTCTGCCCTGGTGAGACCCCATCTGGAATATTGTGTCCAGTTCTGGGCCCCTCAGTTCAAGAAAGACAGGGAACTGCTGGAGAGAGTCCAGCACAGGGCAACTAGGATGATTAAGGGAGTGGAGCATCTCCCTTATGAGGAAAGACTGAAGGAGCTGGGGCTCTTTAGTTTGGAGAAGAGGAGGCTGAGGGGTGACCTCATTAATGTTTACAAATATATCAAGGGTGAGTGTCACGAGAATGGAGCCAGGCTCTTCTCGGTGACAACCACTGATAGGACAAGGGGTAATGGGCTGAAACTGGAACATAAGAGGTTCCGCTTAAACTCGAGAAGAAACTTCTTCTCAGTGAGGGTGACGGAGCCCTGGAACAGGCTGCCCAGAGAGGCTGTGGAGTCTCCTTCTCTGGAGACATTCAAGACCTGCCTGGACACGTTCCTGTGTGGCATAGTCTAGGCATTCCTGCTCTGGCAGGGGGATTGGACTTGATGATCTTTCGAGGTCCCTTCCAATCCCTGACATTCTATGATTCTATGATTCTATGATCTGGTACAATGAAGAGGGATAAATTTGGAATGAAAAAGAGGAGCTAAAGACAGCAGTAATAAAGCTAAACATGTGTGTCAGTGCATGGGACCAGATCATCAGGTTAGATTCCGTTTTCTTTGAGGGTTGCTGGAAAGATGCTGACAGAAATTCTGTTGGGTTTTTCAGTTTTAATGCATAAGGGTGTTTTTATGGCCTGCCTTGGTCTGGGGCTTAACAAAACACCCCAAAAGAGAGCAGATCTCAAGAAGGCAGGCGGTTCAGGCATGGTTTGGGTTATCAGCACAGGGCTGAGGGGCTCTGGTCTGCGCTTCCCCACGGCAGGGGGCTGGCAACCTCAGCCTTCTTCCCAGGTTTTCCCAATATTATTTAATGTTTATAAATATATCAAGGGTGAGTGTCAGGAGGACGGAGCCAGGCTCTTCTCAGTGATGTCCAATGACAGGACAAGGGGCAATGCATACAAGCCAGAACACAGGAGGTTCCACAAAAATATTAGAAAAAACTTTTTCACTGTGAAGGTGACAGAGCAATGGAACAGGCTGCCCAGAGGAGTTGTGGAGTCTCCTTCTCTGGAGACTTTCAAAATGCACCTGGATGTGTTCCTGTGTGACCTGCCCCAGGGGATCCTGCTCTGGCAGGGGGGTTGGACTAGATGATCTCTAGAGGTCCCTTCCAACCCCTGACGTTCTGTGATTCTGTGAACTCATCCCCGCTGCCGAGGCCGTGGTTACGGGACACCGGCCACCTCCGCCGAAAACGGCGAAGAAACCCCCCAACTCTGGCCCCGATGGGAGGGACCCTCAGAAAACACCGCCAGGTTTAAACCAGGCGGGCGCGGCGCCGCCCGGCAGCGCCCCCTGCAGCGCCGCCATCGCAGGCCGCGGCAATGGCGGCGCCCACGGCCCACGCGTGAGCCCTCCAGCGACCGCCGCTGCCGTGAGTGGGAACGGGCCGCCGAGCCCCGGGCGCTGCTAGAGCCGTAAGGGCGGCGCCCCGCCGACCCCTCCCCGCGGGTAGTGCCGCACCCGAGCCGGTCGCGTCCTGTCCCCCTGCCCCGCCAGGCGGCGGGCTCGGCACTGAGCAAAATGGCGGCCATGGGGGGAGGGGCGGGCCGTGGGACAGCCGAGGGGGCGGGAAGGGTGCGCGGGGGTGGGTTGGCACCGGGTGGAGGTATCCTAAAGGGCGGCGGCGGCTCTGTGAGGGTAGCAGTGGCAGCGGAGAACAGGAGGCACTTAGAAAGGCGATAGGGCTGGAAACCTGAGGCACTAACTGGGTGGCACTGCGGTGAGGTGGTCGTAGGCCTGCTCCGTGAGGAGCCTCAGACTCGTCAGAGGACGAACGAATGCGCCAATTATACACACATCATCTCACAGCGCAATTATGGGGACTGTGTTAATGGTAATTGCACTTTAAATGCACCTCACCCGCTGTTGGAAGCGGGGTGCAAGGCACACGTACCCAGCGAGCTGCAAACAAAGCTCGACGCACAGAAAAAGATCAAGCTGCTAGAAAGACCCGCTGCTCCAGCGCTGGTTTCACCCACTTAAATATAGTTTCAAGAGACCGGAGGGATCACTGCCGGCTCCCCCACTGGTGGGTTTGAGGTGAAGGAGGCCGAGGGGCACAGAGGGCCATGGCAGGTCACATCCTGTGGGTTGAGGTGCAATTTAAAATGGGCTGTGGAAAACCCGGTGGCAGAAGCACAGCTAGCAGAAAGACAGAGAAGTCAGTCACAACTGCAGTGGTTCATCCATATAGTAAGAAAACTACAGCCAGATTTGCTTCTCAAGTCGTACCTGAATGAAGAAGCAATCAGGTTGTCTGAAGTGTCTAATATTTTCATACCACGAAGAGAAGGAATTGCTACATTTCTTTCTCTAAAAACAGGAACTCTCCAGTTAAGACTACTCTCATTACTAAACCACAGAAGACTTCCTAGTACCCTTTATTCCTGAGCCTAGTTCCTTCAGCTTCCCAGCTTTTGACTCAAATCAGTTACTTCCTGCTGATCCACATGAGCTCTGAAGTGCAAGAAGGTTGCTGAGGTGTGAGAGTGGGCTGAATTGCTTCTTTTGGAGCCAGTTTTTCATAAACTGGAGTGTTAAAACAAAAAAATCCTTTCCGCCTTAGTCCAGCTTCACAGGCTGGAGTAATAGCAGGTTGTGACAGCAAGATGGCCCTATTTCACCTCCTGCTGTACCTTTTGTATCAGGTTTAGAGATCATCTGAACTTTTAAAAGTTGGTTTTCCAGAGCAACACAGCTTTCTGGACATGGCATACCCTGCAGTCGTACAGTCCAGCTGATGGGCGCAAGAGGGACATGAGGACCCCTCCAAGCAACTTACAGCTGTAATTAAATGCAGTGTTAAACTGAACCTACTTTGTTTAAAGTCTGAACTCTGACTCAAGTTTGAGCCGTAAACAGATGTTTCATATCATGCAGTAGCCCATGTTAAAGGGTTCTCAAACGTGGCTGGGGGTGTGGTAGAGAAAGATGCATGCATGTTGACAGATAACAAAATACTGCTCTTCTGGCAGCTTAACATCATTTTAGTTACCAAGACTTGACAAGAATTGCTGCCCTCACTATCTCAACACAGTAATTTAAGGTGCTGAAATATGCAAAGTCAGACAAATTCTATTAAAGTGCAAAGAAAAGCTATCTTAAACAAAGCAATGTAGCAATTTCAAAGTTGTTGCGTTTATTCCTATGAGGAAGAGATGATTCTCATCGAGAGTGGGTTGAAGAGGCTAGTCAAACTTCATGTGTCACTTTTTTTGTGAGATGAGCTTTAATTTAGGCTGCTGTAAATTGAATGAAAAAACACGGAGAGTGGAGATAAGCAGCTTTGGGGGTTAAAAGAAAAAAAAAAACAAAAAACCCCAACCCTTCATTACTATCTTACAGCTTTTTCTAAGTAGCACTTTACTCTTGCAGTTCTGAAATTAATGAAGTGCACATGGATTACTGCTGCATGTATTTTACTTCAAAGCCGTTTTTTCCCCAGAAGTCAGAGGCTTTGCATGTCTGTTAACATAGTACTTTCCAGGCCACTTTTTCTCATACAGACTTAGGGGGTTTGACTCAGCGCCAGAGGAACAAAAGAGGAGCAAAACAACATCCTTACCTTTGCAGCTGTGACCACAAGGTGAAATCAGGCAGGGGGAAGAACTGATGCTGGGGAGTTGATTTCCTCACACTTAAAGCACTGCAAGTGTCGGAGCTCACACAGAGAGACAGGCCCAACGTGACTGTTAGAGCACTTGACCTTTCTTTTATACCTGCCACAGTGTAGCCAGCCCAGGTGCGTGCAACTTCTTTGTCAGACAACACAGCTCTGTGTGAGCATTGTTATTGCACAGCAGTCTCTCTTACTTGCCTGTACTGCCTTACCTATCTTCAGCAGAGCTCTTCACGCAGCCCCAGGGGATGATTTGGTAGCAGCCAAGCTTGTGGTGGTTCTGAGAATTAGCAGGAAGCTCTAGATACAGAGCTGAAGGCCACATCAGCTCCAGCCTGCTGTTGTGCAGACACCTCAGAGCTTGTCCAACTCACAGCTGTACAAGTACCAAAGAAACAGAAAGCAACAACCCATGTTTGTGAACGCTGTGTCTTGAAATGCTTACCGGTTCAAGGCGGGGGAGGAGGGCTAGAATTTAGCTGAGTTTTTCTGTTTTGTCTATAAAGCTGTTAGTGACTCACTCTACAGTTTTGAGTTGTGATTTTGTGTAACTGAAGAGATTGAAGAAAAAGGCTGTAGTGTTTCTCAGTTTCTGGAAATAAGCAGCAGTTGTGACCATAAAGCTAGTGTGGGAGCTAACTTCATGAAGATGCAGTCTTACTATTCCTTATGAAATGCTAAATAGGAAAGAAGTAACTATTTGGGAGTGTACTTCTGAAGCATTACCTGATACACAAGAAAATTTGAAAATTTATTAACACAGTTCTAGTTCTCAGTTCAGCATTGCTTCTTAGTCTTTTCCCTGTTGTGAGCAACTTGGAAAGCGTCACCAGCTGCTAATACTGACATTTGCTTTTAAGTACATTTGAGGGACACTTTCTGGTATTAGAGCGTCTTTAGTTAAGTGATAGAATACTTTCATTTGGTGGGGTAGCAGTGGTGGTTTTTTATTTAACAATTTCATCGCAGTAATAATAGTTGTATTTAAAAACGTATACACATGCTTCCCCCAGGGCAGAGTAGTTTGCTTTTCTTTGTATTTATGTATTTTCATTAAGTGATCACACAGCATACCACCAGCTAAAATATATAATCCCTGTTTCCAGAGCTGTTTCAGAGCACTCTGCATATCCACTGTGCACAGCAGATAATTTGGAAAGGTTTGCCCTGCCCTTCTAACCCATCCCTACACCAGATGAAAAGTCATTTCTGCTATTAATTTGATTACTACACTAAACATAGTAATCCCAATTATCCATTACCTAAAAATGGATTCTACCTCTCATAGATAAAACTGGAGGCACATGAACAGGGAATGTTTTCCTTTTTCATATCTGCAGCTATATCTGCTTTGAGGGCTTTGTGAGCTTCTCCCATTAACTAACAAAGAGATAGAAATCTTCCACATCCCTGTGTGCCTGCTCCAGATGTGGATTTAATTCATTAATGGCAGCAGTACTCTCTCAGCCTGTCTGGCAGGTGTTGATCTATGCTCCAGCACTGGTGTGTATTCACACTTTGATGATGTCAAATGAGTTAAAGCCAAGAGTGTGCTTTTGAAGCAGACTGTCTCCGTGTTCTGCAGTTTGACTTGAACTTTTCAGACAGACCACCAGAGGCTGCACCGCAGGACAATGCCTAACACCCTCCACAACTCATAGGTGGGAAAGTCCTTGAGAGCAGGCAAGAGCTCATCTAAACAAACGAGACACACAAAACCTACATAGTGGGAACACGGCCCTCAGCACTAGGTATTTTGATTTACAGACCCGTACTTATTCCTGATGTAGGTATAGCCAGCAGTAACTATAAGAGAGATCAGCCTGGCATTCAAATAATTAGAAACTGATGTATTGAACTCCCCCAGAAGGAAAACTCATAAGGAATGGGAATATCCTAGAGGAAAATTTGATCCGACAGAAATCTAACGCAGTCCCAAAGACCTCGGACCAGTGTTTTCCAGTCTCTTAACACTCTACAGGAGTCTCTACAGCTGGTATATACTGTTGATGAACACCACAAACTGAACATGTAAACACAGGATGGTATATCTAGATCTGGAGTACTTGAAAAAGGCACGCTCATCCGAACAACATTCATTTTAACCTAACATGAAAAACTGTTCGTCTGAGGTGAGGAAATGTATGTAGGATGCTTGGGAGGTAGGAGAAAAGAAGAAGATACTCAGAACGTTGAGACATTTGTAGATAGAGGGTCGCTAGACTGCCTAATGGGTTTACTTGGGCAGGTTATAGGTAGAAGGAACGCAAGTCATGCCAGATACACAAATTAACAGTAAAGCGAGTTGTGTCCAGTTCATGGCATAAAAGAACCATGAAACATTAAAATCAGGCACAGAAATGTGAGTTAAAGAATTAGAGAGCTGCAAGAACCTACTCTGGAAAGCGTTCTGAGTGATTACGATTCATTAGATGCACTTAGAGGCAAATAGGATGCTTTCCATATAGGCGTGGTTTTTTAGAGGTTGCTGCTGGGCTGCTCTTCAGCCTACTGGGAAAAAAAGTATAAGCCAGTAGGAGAAAGCCAGAGTTAGTAAGTAAAAAGTTGAGGAAAGTGTAGGAGGGCACACAGTGAGAAGACCAAGTCATACCTTACAGGAACAATACCATATTTAGCAGCATTATCGCAAGCCATAATAGGGTGGACTCTAAAGAAACATTTGCCATGTTTGATGGGATTGGTTAACCAGTATGTTATTAATGAGTATTCACAGGAAGGAGAAGCAGTTTCTCAGTCTCAGCAAGTGACATGGCACTGTTTTCACATGACTTCAAGTAGCAAAAATTGAATTTTGAGTCAATAAAAGCTTTAGGCTTGAATTTTTACCCTGGCCCCTTAGCATTACCTCTCCTTAGGATCCAGGGAGCTGCGACACTGAGGTAGGTCATACACCAACCCATTTTGACTACTGAATTTAGATAGAATAATGTTGGTTATTCTGCTAGGGCTGGAAAGCAACTGTCAGCACTTAGAACTACAGCATAAGTTGCTGCAAGAAGTTTATGAAAATCCTCTGTTAAATAGAAAGCAAAGAAATGGATGTGAGTTACTAGAGCTGCAGCTCTCTAAGCTTAATCCTGGCACCCAGGAACATTTCCTAGGGTTTTATTAGATATGTGACATTTGTGGACACAGCTGTACAAGCACTGAGAGAAAAATAAAAGCCTACGTGCTTCAGAGCCTGCAGTACAGTTGGAGAGATACAGCATAGCAGCACAAGTGAAGAGGGAATATTACTATATATAACTTTATCATTAAATTTGGTCTAGGCAACTGCATAGACACAAAGCTACTTTAGAAGTGCTTGTTGGCTCTAGTACAACATTTCTACCTGTAACACAGCTGGAAAGCCTACCCTTAGAGATGGTTTGCAATATAGTACCTTGATGATTCCCTGTGCTATATAGAAGTACATTAAGAGTTACTCAGTGGAAGCTATCACATGCCACTTGGAAAAAGGCAAGTAATAGTTTACCAAGAGCCCTTTATACATCGAACAACAAGTTTCAGTCCTTTAAAAAATAAAAATAAATCAAAACTTGCATCCTAGGACATTTTCATTGAGTTTCCTACCTAGAGTAGCTGTAGCCTCCTGCTGTAGAACATGACTCTTCATACTAGAAGCTCCCAGGTACCTTCTCTCAAGTTCTGATGCCTATCACCTGCTTCTATTTATAGCCTTTCTCCTCTAAGCCTCCCAGGTACAAAGCATCCAGTTGAAAAATATGCCTTTTAACTCTGCCTTCCCCAGAAGTGGTAGAGTATGTTTCTCCTCATCTTTATCCTCTTAGGTGTGGAGGACTAATTCTGACAAAAAAAAAATAATTGTGTCAAGTTTTTTTATTTTTTTTCCCAATCAGGAATTAATTGCGAATTCCACAGGCTTCTGAGTAAATGAATTGAAATCCAAGAGTTACAACTGCTCTTAAACACAGGATGTTTTCTTCTCATCTTTATTACAAAATCTATCACCGATCTCCCTACTGCTTCCATTTAATTGGAGTTCTGCCACCAACTTAAATAGGTAGCTCAGGTCCAAATTCATTAGCAGATGGAAAGGTTTACTCTAAATGTTGGATGTAGCAGAAGAATTATTAGAAGCTGAGCAGTTGCTTTTCCATAGTGAGCATGCCCTGGCTTGATGAGGTTACTTCCTGAACTTAAACTGTAAACAAGCAACCATGTAAAGCCTCAAACATTCGTATGGGATGCTGGATGCATCTGTTGGAAATTTTGAGAAAGGCTGGCAATCATCACCTCCCTGAAGTCGGTGAAGCATTTTCTGTTTGCTTGACTGGAGCCAGGATTTTGCTGTAGGCGCCTGCTCTCTGACTTTGCAGGGGTTAATGCACACTACGCAGTAAATTCCTCTGAAAACTGTTTTAGCTCCTATCCTCACCAGTCCTCACTTTTCCTTTAGGATAACTGAGTTTTATAATGCTTTTCTTAATCTCCATTCCACTTTTTAAACGAGAAGCTGAATAGATATCCTTTCGGCAGCCTGCTTGAGCAACACCATTGGCATCACTTTCTCACTCTATTAGTCATAATGCACACTCGTATGATGTCTTCCATCAGAGTTTCAAAGCACTTAACAAATATATTAATTAAGTATTGTGCCTCTGTGAGGTATGTGTGTAATTAATTTTATAAGCCAATGCCATATAAAGGAGAGAGAAGGGTGGATTCTCACATTGGTGCATAGCCTATTACTCGTTTACAGTTCGCTGGTGCCTAGACCTGAACTAAGTTCCTTGTGCAGCTTTTGTAATGGCCACAGTAACAGGAACATTTGTGAAGCTTAACTGCAAGACACCTCTATTTCCATGATGTGAAAGCGTGTCCTCTCACATTTGTTGTAAAATGGCATTATGGTAAATCAAGTCAGTAGAGAAGACAGGTGGAGAAGTTGAGTCTTGAGCTCCAGCCCTGCCTTCGGTTCATCAGAATAGGCATTCCTAAACTTCTGTTGTCCTCTGTTGGCTTTTCCACAGGTAGCGAAGGACCTTCTGGGTGTTGCAGGCTTCCTTTTTCCCAGACACATTTATTCTTTTCACCCGGAAATCACATGTAGGCAGATTTTGAGGACTTCCTAAATTTGCCTGGGCTCTCCAGGTGTCTGGTAGCTGTAGGGAGTAGACATTTCTGAACGAGTTGCTGTGTGTCTGAAACTCCAGATGCAAGACTGGGAGCATGCACTGCAGCTGCAGAACATGAAGCAGCCTAGCAGGAGCAGCTGTGTGTGTGCTGTGCTGTCCAGCCATGTGTAGGAAGTGCAAAACTCCTCAGAAATAGCAGTTTTGTAGACAGTGTACAGCTACTAAGATCCCGTGCAGCCAGACTTGTTCTTTCATGAGGGAACTACGCAGTTATCTGCATATAGATTATATATCCCCTGGCTCCTGAGTGTGCTGCAGCTGCTGCATATACATGTATTTTTTTCTATCCATTAAATCCTCTGTAGATGTAGGGGATTCCTACTCCTCTATATATCCTTATATCCACACTCCTCCAAAACACCAGTGATCAAGACCCACACTGGTTCCACTTCTCCCTTCAGCTCCCCCTTCCCTTCTAATGACAAGTCTTTGTACTAAGACACCATTTCCATGAGACACCCAGAGCCAATTTCACATTTCGCTCCCACCAGAAGAGAGAGGTGACAGTCCCCAGTCCTTTGCCTTCCCAGCTTACCCTGCACTGGTTCTGGTACGCATTGCATCCCTCCATTAGCCATTTTGACCTATTAGCCTGGAAGAAAAATTACAGAAAAGTGGACAGCCTTCTCTGGAAGGCGAGGTAAATCAGCTGGCTAAATGACAGATACAAGGTAAAGGATCATAGGAGTACCTGAGCTGCTGCAAGTGCAGCTGACAGGCTGGGAAAGGGATTGAGAGACTTGACCTCACACTTTTGCAACAGTGACTTGTTAGATCAGCTTAGTTGCCTGTGAATTTCTTTTCTTTTGCAGAACAGAGGCCCTACTTTGCCTCTTTTTCTCTCCCCCTTGTCATTTATAGCTATGTCATTCAATATGGGAAATTTGGTTGGATTCGCAGATTTTGTCATGCCGCCACGTAAGAAGGGTTATCAATGGATTTCTATGTCACGATCTTACAGGCAATTGCATATAAACTTTCTTTAATATGCTTCTGTGGCCAAAAAGCCAGATGGGGTATTTGGTTTTCCCTAGCTATTCCTATAATGGAGGCTAAAAGCATTGATATCATCACGTTCGAAAACTTATACGCTTTTTAAATGTGCTTATTCTGATTCTGAGGTGTAACATCCAACTAGATTTGAGCTGGAAGAGTGAGAAATGAAAACTCGATGAAATTCTGATTATACCTTCTGTATTGTTTGAGAAATGATGGAAGACTTCAGCACATTAATAAAGCAACTTCGACATCCTTCTGCCAGAGTGATGGAGCGCAGATCAGAAGTTTCTCATCAGCTTGACACAACCACACCCAGTATTCATTCATTAATGGCATACTTTTAGTGTAGGTTATAGCTGTACACATCATACAACAAAGCAGTGCCATGAAGTCCCCTCTCCAGAGGGAAAAGAAGGACCAGAAAAAAAAGTCTGGTTGATTAAAGCATTCTCAGTGGCTGAGAACATCGA
This sequence comes from Trogon surrucura, assembly GCA_020746105.1. Classification (NCBI taxonomy): domain Eukaryota; kingdom Metazoa; phylum Chordata; class Aves; order Trogoniformes; family Trogonidae; genus Trogon; species Trogon surrucura. Next base: position 22,161,143 of record CM036622.1, on the reverse strand, counting down.
TAACTCAGACACAGTTGGCTGTGAGCTTTGAAAGGGTGGGAAGAGTAACTGCGCACCACTGGCTTTGTTTGATTCTATTGTTCAGAATGAATCCTCAGTTGATTAAATAATTCCTGATAAAAGGCAGCTTTTAGAAGTCGTGCGCTCAAAGTGTACCCGGTGGATTGGTGTTGAAGCGTCAGTGCTCTGTAAAATATGCACAAATTAGTAGTTGGGGCTGCCCGTCTGTTTTGGTGGCAGAAAGTGAAGGTCCAAGTATATGTGCTTCAAAGCAGGTATGACCCAATTTAGGTTCGGAAAAAGAAAGAAGGTCCGTCCTTCCCTGATATAGGAAAGAAACAAAACCTGTTGTGTTTGTCTGGATACTCATTCCATAGGGTCTCAGACTTAAACTTCACCTGGAAGGAAGAGGCATTTGGTTATTGTTTTTGCATTTGTAGAAAATAAATTTCCACACCTCCAGTTTAGGAAAATCCCCGTTGTAATTATACTAACTGGGTAGAGTACAGATGAAATTCATTCCTGGCATGGTGGCGTTGACTTAGTGGCAGAGCACCAGGAGCGAATCCGGCCCGTTCTCTCTGTGAAAGCGAAAGTGTGTTAGCCAGTTGTTTCAGAAGCACGTGGGGTAATATGCCTTTGGATTGTACACAGCTAATCCTCTTTATACATTGCTGACTGTAACCTGCTTAGTCTTACATGAAATGTATTCGCTGTCTTTTCATGAGCCTGATCCAAAGCCTGTTGAAGTCAGTGGAAGGAGTCCAGATTTTTTCTCAGTAGTTTTGGAGCTGACTCTATATGAACAGCTGGTCTAGCACTGAGTCTTCTAGTTGAAAGACAAGGAAAATAAGCAGCACCAAACCGCATTGGCCTCAGTGCTGGAATAAAGATATAAATGAAAGTAATGTGCAACTTGTAAAACCAGACTGGATGAAACACTCTGCAACATGCTGCAGGAAGCAGTCTAGTGCTAGCAGGGGAATAAGTTAGCTATTTAATGAATTCTTTTCCATAGCTTTTAGTTTTCCACATATTCTGTAATGTAACAGTACTTGTTTTTCCTTAGGCAAATAGCTGCCAGACAGCAGCACTGGAATGAGAACACATGTAGTGTTTGCTTTTATCTTACATTACAAAAGAAGTATGAATACCTTGTGTTATTCCAAGTATAAAATTACAGGTGTCAAATCATTTGGTGCTTTAAGTTCTGTGCCAGAAAAGTAATCCAGTAAAAATAGCCATGTCCTGTCAAAAGTGAGCATATAGTACTATTATTATTACAATTCCTTATTTGGATGGCTCCAGCAGTGTAAGATGGCACAAAACAAAGTGCAAGACACCAGCATAGAAGACAGGAGGGTGAAAACTAGATAAACCTAAGGGCCCAAAGCAAGAACCTGCCTGGTCTGCTTTACAATTGGTTTGAACTTTAAAAATGCTGTTAAACAAAAGCTGTTTAACATCTTAAAGGGTGATTCTTATCCAGAAATCCCAAATAATTGAAACAAAGTGTGGTTTGTGCTTGTTTCTGGATAAGTATGTGGTCGACCCTCGGTCCTAAGGAACGTACCTTTTAAAAAATAGAAAAAATATTTAGCTGGAAAGGTGAATGGATTTTTTTCATCTCCACGTTATAGGTGAGAGTGTAAAGCAGATGTCCTGACTGGGTTGGACGGTCAGTGGCTGTGTTGGCTGTGGTAGAGAACCCCGAGCTGCTGTCAAGTGCTTCACAAGCAAGCCATCCTTACCGAGCCAAATAAGCCTTGAGGAAGAAGCTTGCCGTGGATCTGAGCTAAGGCAGGAGGTACGAGAGCAGGGCACAGCAGAGCACAGCACGGGGTTTGGTGTGTGGATTTCTCAGCAGAGCATGAAGAGCCACACACACTTTGTGCTGCTCCTGGAAATGAAGTTAATACTTTTATTGTCCATTTCCACAAAAGGGTTTGAGGAAAATCTGCTTAGTAGCTTATTTCCCTAAAGGGGGCAGAAGACCCACTGCATTTAATACTTTTTCCAGGCCGTCAGAGCTACTGTGAAACCTGGACAGAGACAGCCTGCTTTGCTAATCTGGAGACATGCTGCTTCTGTCAGTATAGATGTTAAGAAGCTTATTAAAGGACACAGCAGCTGACAAGTGAATCTTTAATCCCTGTCCAATCCCGTAAGTTTGCGACCAGTGTAAAGCAGTTACACATGTGAAAAGAAACTTTTACCCTTTTAATTCGTATGTGTTTCCAGATGAGATGTGTTTACTTGCATGGTGATAATCAGAACACACTTTACTTGTAATGTTCACGATTAATTTTGTCTGCCTTAAAAAACACTTCCAAAAAAACATCTCTCTTCCCCTACTTCTTGAAAACCATGGGAGTCATATTTATTGTCCACACTGGTATTTTTAAGTAAGTGGCATGTAGGGTGTGGCAGGCTACAGAGTATGCTGCTGAACAGCAGCCCAGATCCTGATGCTGGGAGACTGCAGTTGTGTTGAAAGGTCAGAAACGTCAAGGGCATGTGCACCAAAGCTTGCCTGTCCTGACAGAGATAGGAGTGAGGGGTTAACAGTCACACATGTCAATTTACAGAAAAAACTCTTAATTTTGTTGCCCTTTTCTTTGCAAACCACATGCTCATGCTGGATGTAAATACCTCATCTGCAGTAAGTCCGTTTTAGGTTCCTTTTCCACATAAGTTTCATTTCTATTAATCTGTGACTATACTCTGTACCAAAACCCAGAATCAGCTATGAAAGATAAATTGTGGGTTTTTTTCAATTTATATGAAAAAAGAACTTAAATTGTGGTTTCTTTCAATTTCTGAGAAAAAAGAACACTGCAGTAGGTCTGTTAGTCAGTAGATCAAAGGATGCATCTAGTGTGCCTCGGTATGCTGTAACGTGAGCTATTTGTTCAATAGTTAGCTCTAGTTAACTAACATGACTATTCATTCTAAAATAAGCACTCTGGCAGTGTTTGCTCCCAGGCAAATACTTGTTCTGCTACAGTTCTTTCTCGGCTCAGCTGCCTCTGATCCCCTTTGCAAGTGCTGAAGCTGTTAGCCTTTGTAGTCATGAGAGTTAATTACCACTCATTTTGTTCACTTTTCTGCATGGCCAAAAGCTTTTATGTCCTTTACATGGTTGGGGAGTGGAAAGACTACCCTGCGTTAAGGGACTGTTTCTTATGCAATGTGTGATTAATAGGTGCCAAGAAGTGGTCGCCACATGCGTATGGGCAGGTTGGTGGCTGTGCAGCTGCGCTGCTGATTACATGGCTGGGCTGGCTGAGCACAGTGCATGGTGGTGGAGATAGGCTCCAGGGCCCAGCAGGAGATCGAGGTTAAAGTAAACTGGGCCACCTGGGAAGTGGGAGCTAGATGTGGCATCTGGGGACAGATGGGATGGATCTGCTGGACATGTGGAGAGTACAGCTACTAGCTGTGAGATGGGACAGTGAGTAAGGAGCAGAGCAAGCAGTTAATAGCAGGCTAAAGCAACTCGAGTAGCAACCGGCTGTACTCAGCATGGCCCTTTGGTATTGGGCTGGACTCCCTTAGCTTTGGGAGTGGTTGTGGTGGTAGGAGAGGAGCATTTATTATAGTTGAGCTTTCATATCAGTCCAAGAAAACTAGGTTGATCTCGCTGCCTGAAAGCGTTGTCCCCACCAAAGCGGATATTCAAACACAGTGATTTTTAGAGGTTGTGGCCTGCAGTAGTAGGAAGCTCAGCAGAGACCACATACACGTACAGAGACCACAGCATCTCTAATCACTGAGGTTTTTTACTTGAATTATGTTTTTCCTTTTCAGCTAAATAATCTGTAGCAAAAAGCCTTTTGCTGTGTGCTAACATACTCTCAAATGCTCTTGTTTCCAAGGGTGATTCTAATGGGGGCAGCAATGCACTCTCAGAACCGAATTCTTACATGTCCCAGTTATACATTTACTTCCAGTGCTGCTCACTGTTTGATTTGTGAAAGAAAAAAGACAAAATAGCAAAACAAAACGTAACCCATGGCCATGCAAGAGAGAAAAACACAGACTTGTGGTGCTAAAGAGGAAGTCTCAAACACAAACATCCCAAAGGAGGAAAGCTTTTCATCTTCATGTATGTGCTAAAAATTCTTTTACAAGAATAAGTCACATAACTGTAACTATTTTTAAGCTTAAAGGTTTCCTGTTTAATACCTGTGAAATAAGTCTGTGCAGCTAGCTGGAGGCCAACTTTAACCTTGGACCATCGAAATCTGTTGACCTGTGGTTTGGTACAGAGCAAGCCATTGTTTTTTTCCCTGCTTTGAAATAAGGGATATCTGGGAAACCTCTAGCACCACTCATCAATAAAAGAGAAAAAAAATCAAAACTGACTCTGTGCTACCTGTTTTACTTAGCTGCCTAGTTTTGCAAAGTAGCCAGATACTGAAAATGTTGCTTAATTAAGCAGATGTCAGACTTAGAAGCTCACTGTGATTAATTTATACTGAATCTGGTAGATACTAAGAGGACATTAAGCATGTGTGCAATTCCAGAGCTGTAGAAGCTCACTGTGATTAATTTATACTGAATCTGGTAGATACTAAGAGGACATTAAGCATGTGTGCAATTCCAGAGCTGCAGAAGCTCACTGTGATTAATTTATACTGAATCTGGTAGATACTAAGAGGACATTAAGCATGTGTGCAATTCCAGAGCTGTTTCATTCTGGTTTGAGACTAAGCAGCAGCTGTGAAAAGAGAAGGCTGAACTGGGGTGTTCTGCTCTTGAACAAACACTTTTATTTCTAAAGCAAAGTCTCATGGCAATGCACTGCAGGGCTCATGATTCATAAAGCCAGTCCAGTGCTGAAGGGAGTTATGGCTTGATTTGTGGCTTATAAAAATAGGAGTTTGCTAATAAATGTGTTCTTCAGAATTACAGTCCAGCACATTCTTAAAAGTGGAGTTCATGGCTTTGTCTTGAACAGTAGCCTCCTGTGATTACTGCATACTGTGCTTTTATGATAGGTGAGACAGCTTCCTCCTGGCCACTTAGTTGTCACCATTAAATGGAGTAAAAGAATTGGGATGACCTGTTCTAAAAGGGATAGAGCAAACAGCAGAGCACTGCCATTGACGAACAAACTTGCTTTAAGCACATTCTCTAGTTGGCCTGAGTCACTGGTCCTCAAATATGTTTATTCTCTTCTTCCTCCTCCATATTTCCCTGAGCTGTATTACAAAGCAGTGCTTTGACTGGAAGCTGGGGTGCGTTACGGGGACACTTCTGAGAGCAGGCAGGGATGGAGACTTTGGGGAGGGACTGAACCAAGGTACTGAGAAAAGACGACTGGAGTTCAGATTGCAAGAGCTGCTTGAGTCAAGCATTGCTTCTTAAGACAGGCTGTGGAAGTACGTACCCAGCCATGGGTAAGCCATGCATGAGTTTGGCAACTCCCTCGGTGCCTCTTCCCTCTACTCCCTGTTCTGTCTCCCATCCCCGGAGTTGTTCCTGTTGCTTCCTTCTGATGCAGGCTTTGGTCTTAGAGAGTCCCAGGCTGGGTGTTCCTCTCCCTGTCATCTCCCCATCCTCAAAACTGGGAATTTCAGTTGTACATCCAGCATCTTGAGAGAGAAAAAAAAAGGCATTCCCTGGTGATGAAATGGAACGAGTCAAATGTACCTTCTGGCCAAGAGGGTCTGAGACTGCAGGTCAGAGCCAAGTATGTTGGACTGTGAGCATCCACAGAAACCAATCTGGATAATATGGCCACCCAGTTATATTGTAAAACTAGTACAGCTGAGCAGATGTATTTTGGTAAGGCTTAAGAGAAACACAAAGGAATTGATTTTCCAGAAATACTAAACTAGGAAGCATTGCTTAGTTGTTCATAGTGCACAATTTTTCCTGAAGTCAGCCAAATACACAGTTTGGGGGATATACTTCTAGTATGTGTTCAACTCATGAATCTGCCTTCACCAGTTTAATTCCCTTATCAGAACACATCAGAATTTTTTTCTTCTCTTAGCATGTCTGTATATGCACGTGTGTTTTTATATGTATCCATGTGTATCCCATTATTAACAGTTAGCATTAACTGTAGGCATAAGGGATGAAATGGACTGTAAAATTTCTGTGCCATCTGCCCAAACAGCAGACTGGCTTCAAAAAGAACACTCAGATGTTTTTGAAAGCTAGGCTGGATGATGAGGATGATGAAGTCGCTGTGCGAGCGAAAAAACTCATTTCTGAATTGGCAAGCTTTTTGACAATTTCTGCTATCTGATATGCTTTCAAACGTAGGATTCCAGTTTCCTGCTTCATAAGAACTGTGTTAGAACAACACATAGTTGAGCAAAACAAAGTAAATGGTGTGACAAAATGTTTGAGGATTTCTTACCTCTCCATGGAAGAGAGATGCTTGTCAGCACAGGAGGCTGCAGCGAGCCCAGTTTTGGTGGCAGCAGCTGTGTTGCTGGTTTTGCTCTTCCATGAGAACCAGGGAGCGACGGCAGCACCAGGGGCAGCGATAGGATGGCAAATTTGTACATGAAAGAATACAAATTTGATTACAGTATTGGTTATGTTGTTAGTCAAGTTCAACCAATTGCATTTATGTTGAGCAACACTCAGAGCCTGCTGGAGCCAGTGGGAGTTTTGCCATCAGCTTCCCTGGGGGTTGGGATTTTGCTCGTTGTTTAAATTAGCCGTATCTTCACAGAAACATATGGGAGCAAATGCAAAGGTTTTGAATTGAAGGAGCCAGTAAGCAGCTTTATGTGTTTACTTTGTCACACAGGTAAAAGCTGAGACAGCAAAACCCATCTGCTAGACTTTCAACACATCTCTCTAAAAACCATGTTAGGGTGAGAGCATTCTTTTCTATTTTATTTATGGTCCTGGCTGCCTGAATGAGTGCGTCTGGAGCTCAGATGCCTTATGCTTTTATTTTAAGTTAGTTAACCTGAAAACCTACACACACTGTCAGATCTTTGCTGTGGAAATACCAGGTTCTGTAGTTGAGGTGCTTTTGTGTATGTGTATGTTTTTTAAATGAAAAGGCTGTTAAACTTCATGCATAAACACCATTCTCTGTCTCTTTTTCCCCCTCCCTCTTTTGTTACAGGCTGTGGACTAGCATTGAATATTCAGGGAAAGCTCCCCAGAGGGATTAGGGACATGGACAGATTTTAAACAGGGCCTTAATGCATGGACATGAAAGGACAAACATTCTAGTGGGAATACTAATGCAAATGCCCTGCTTTTGGGTCAAAATGCATCAAACAGCTGTTTGCGTGCTGAAGATGCTTTTAAAATCAATACAGATCAGAAATTATAAAATTTATAAACAGAGATCTTGCTATTTCCTTAGTGCAGTAGCCAAACTGAGTGGAGTACTTCACTGACCCCCTTTGTTACAAAGCATATGTTGTCAGGTACCAGTGCTAGAGAGACTCGTATCCATGAATCCCTTTCTGCAGGGCTTAGAATTCCAGATCCTGCCGAAACTTTTTTCAGACAGGAGTCGTCTGTGTCTTTCTCAGAGAGCTATGGGAACCAGGATGTAACAGCTGTAGGAATTAAATGCTTTTATGTAAACTGCCATTATCATCAGTTACTCTGATTACACTGTTGTGGAAGATAGCCTATTGCAACTTCTAATAAACCTACATGAAAAGAAATACAGTGAAGCTGTTGCACAAACAAGCAGCAACAGAATCATAGAATCACAGAATGGTTTGAGTTGGAAGGGACCTTAAAGATCATCTAGTTCCAACCCCCCTGCCATGGGCAGGGACACCTCCCACTAGACCAGGTCTCTCAAAGCCCTGTCCAACCTGTCCTTGAATACTTCCAGAGAGAGGGCTTCCACAACTTCTCTGGGCAACCTGTTCCAGTGCCTCATCACACAGTACATACATTTTGGCCAGCTGCACAGTAATTGAACTGAAGTGGAGTCCAGTTGTAAAAACTGACAACCTAGATGGGTCAGCATCTGAAGCTGAGTTGCATAATACTAACACGGCAGTATCGAAGCCTCTGTGCAGCTTTAATCACCACATGGTTGGTATCTGTTGTTAAGCTATGTGCATGTTAAAGGAAGGCTTGACAGATTTAAAATAAATGTAATGAAAAAATATTTCAAGTACCTGATGTTTCTGCAGTAAATATATTGCCCTGCCATTGCTGTACATTTGTCACAGCTATGTTCCAGTCTCTGAAATGGAAACAATTGTAATTAGCATTACAGAAGTGCAGCAGTTGCTGTATAAAACTTACATAATTTAAGTTCCCATCATGGGCCATGTTTCATTACCTGTGCGCTTCATATGACCCATTGCTACTATCCCATGTTACTATAATCCCAAAACCCAGCAGCTGCAGTTCTGCCTATGTCTTACAGCTGCAAGCTTGCAAACGTGCAGCACCTAAAATAAAGCGCCTCAGGCACGTGTTTGCAGCTGCTGCAAGCATTTGTCGATTGCAAACTCCACGTTTCTTAGGCTGCATCTTAGTTTGGGGCAGAAGAATGAGTCTTCAGTGAGAGCGCTGTGCTGCCTGCCTTCTTCATCCTCCTGTTCGTGCTTCTCTGCACTTAAAAGCTGTTCCCGAGATTACCCTGTGAGCCAGTTTTGAGGCTGCGCTGGGGCTACACATCCTGTTTGCCCCTTGGAAGACAGTGGCCGGGTCCCACTCTGCAGCTATAAGACATAGGTAGAACTGCAGCTGCTGTCTGTGGGAGATGTAATTTTGGATTCTTTCAGGATGAGGTGGCCTTTCTAACCTTAGCCTTGCTCTCAGTAATGCCTGTGGTGTAACCATGCTCAACAGTTTGTGGTTTGGATATTGAAGTGCACAATAATTCCCTTTGGGAACACAACTGCCGCTGACATAAATGGCAAGACTTGGAGATGTCTGCATTCACACGGCCATCAAAGCTGATTGGACAGCACGACCAGTCAGACCCCTCTCCACAGGCTCGTCCTTGCTGAAATTAACACTCTGAGCCCCTGAGACGGTGCTACTAGCGTTAACCAGGCTTAATGCTCTTGCATGGCCCTGCTCTTCCTCTCTGGCCTAAAACCCACAGCTGTGACCTCAGACACGTGTCACTGTCTCGTCTCTACTTCTCCCATGCTTGGCTGTTTCTCAGAGATGCTTGGAGGAGAGGAAGCACCAAAAGGAGGGAGCATTGTTCCGACGTTGCAGTACGTACTTTTCCACCGCAGGCGGGATGCGCCGCGCAGCCCTCTCGCGTCTGTCGCGTCACGCCGCTGCTGCTGCTCCCCTGCTGGGGCTGCACCCCTGAGCTGCTGTAGGGATTACAAAGGGGAGGGGTGCACAAAAAGCGGGGCTGGGCAGTGAAACGAAGCCGCTTTCCTTAGAGCAGTGCTTGCCTCCCAAGAGGAAGGTGAATAACACTTGTGCGTGTGTCCAGAAGGTGGCAGCGGCAGCCCGAGCCTGGCGGCAGCGATCCCGGTCCGGCTGGAAGCAGCCTTGCTAAACCGGAGTGTCAGCCTCCAGAAATCTCTCTCAGCCACCTCTAAACGTGCAGCTCTCCTCACCTGGCTCCAGGCCTTTGAGCCCATGGGTGACCGATAGGCTGGGATCTTGCTACTTGAATAAGCAGCTGAGCCTTGGGAGGAGCAAAAGCTTCAAGTGGAGGGATCTCTACTTCCTTGTTCCAAAGTTAGTTTTGCTTTTGGAGTGGGGAAAAGCCTATGTGAAGACACTGCTTGGCGTTGGTTTCTTTTCCAGGATGCCTTGCAGCAGCTGCTAGTGCTGTGTGGGCACAGTTGCTCTGTTAGTAGATGTGCATGTGTCAGTGTGAGCAGCTGAGTTATCACACACGCCAGCAAGCGTTTCTCAAGTGACACAATTCTAAATACTAAAAGAGGAGACAGTGCTTTATATTCTCCATTTTGGAGGAGTCTGTCACTGCAAAAGGTAGACTTAGAGCAGGATTTTGGTGCTGTAATCCAAGGCTTTCAGCCAAAGTACAGGGCAGGGAGACAGCTTGGTGCAGGAGAGCCCTCATTCAGTGCTCCTGGGCAGTGAAACCCTTTCCCAGCAAAGGGCAGTGGATAAAATTTTCAAGTACAATTGAGGAGTCAGAAGAGTTAGCCTTTTCCGCAAGAGCGATTCTGGCTTTTATGTTTCTTTTCTGGAGATGGAAGATAGCTTTCTTAATTTAGGCAATGGTTTTCCAACCTCAGAAACCACAGAGATTCTTGCTAGGCTGTGGGGACATCCTGCTCTCCACGTTGGCCAGTCTATCCTCGTTTTCCTTTACTAACACTGTATAAAACAAATCGTTTTTCTTCCCTTTTTCTTCAGTCCATCTCACCTCAGCAGGAGCCGAAAACTGGCTCCTGTACCTTCCACAAAGAGCCAGCTGCTGTGGTGGGAAGGGGAAAGCAAGCAGGCACCAGGCCAGCTGCCAGTCCTTGTCCTCCAGCCGCTGCCCTCCGCTCGCTCCGTGGCGGCCATTCAGTTCTGAACACTAGCAGGCAGGACAAGATTCTTGAAGGAAGGAAAGCAGTGAGCTGTCTGCTGATTGAGTTGATAGCTTCTGCGAAAGAACAGCAACAAAGCAATGTTCAGAATAACCCCCCAAACTCCCGAAGCTCCCCTCTGTGCTGGTTCTTAGGCGCTGTTAGTTTGCTTCCAGTGGCATGAAATTGAAAAGCAGTCTGGAATAAACTCCTGATATCTGGGCACAGTGTGTTTACTGGGTGCCTTTAGTTTAACAGTGTCCTGAAAGGACCCTTGATCTTTGTAGCTATACACTGAGCAGCTAAAAGTAACTGGTTTTAAAATACAGATAATCAAGTCCATTTAAATTTTAAAAAGGTTTACCACTAAGGAGGAAATGTGTAGGTTGAAAATAAGCAATAGAGGAGAAATTATTCCACGTTGCACAGTTGATTTTGCACTGGAGCAGCCTGCTTTTTCCCAGGTGCTTGTCTGCTGTTGATGACTCTTGGCATTATGCATATGCAGGAAGGTAGAACATGCAGCCAGACAAGTGGGCAGCACATGGAGAGAAAATTTTTGACCTTGCAACACCCTCAGATACTGCTATTCCTTCTTATTTCTGCCCATGTCCTTTGTTTCTTATGTAGTCTTCCTGCTAGACCATGTTAGGGGCTGGGCCTCTTGGGGATTTTTTCTCTTTTTTGTTAATGTTGTTGGTTTACACCACTTCTGATAGATTCTTTATCACCTGCTCCCTGCAAGGCAAACTGCAGTGTAGCTTCCCTTTTGTAGCAGCTGTGCTGGAGAACTGCTGATGAGGAACAAAATGGGAGCTACTGAGCAATCATTTGGAGACTGGCTATTAAAAAAAAAAAAGCCAGCTAATTAGAGCTTAGAGGAAGAGGCAACACTTTGTTCAAAAACACCAGAAGGTAGGCCCTTCAAATCCCATACGCTCCCTGTAAATAGCTATAATTAACCCCACAGTATTCAATTTATTAATTAAAATTTAATTAATATTTTCTGTCCTTCACAATCACCTTAGAGGCAGTCACGAAAACATAGTGGCAGCTGGGTTTCCATAGAGCAGCAGTGTCATTCAAGAGGGCAGAGGCACAGGAGACTCATCTCAGTCTCTCAGTCATACCTGTGACAGAACTGGAACTCATCGGTGTATCGCTGGCAAAGGAGAGGAGGATGGGAGACAGTGCAAGCCCCACTCTTCTGCGCACTTCCAGGCATCACCCTGCAAATGCAGCACCCACCTGGGCTACTTGAAACTGTGAGAAGGAGGAATAGTGAGGAAATTAATGCTGTCATTAATTATTTGACCGCACCACTTGAGGGCTGATGTCCAGCACTGGGTTTCACTTGGTTTTGTGTTCTGTTTGGAGTAGAGTGAGCTCAGCAGAGGTGCCTCTCCTGACCTTCAAGGCCTCCATCAAAGTAGAACAGCTATTGCTTAAAAACGCTGTGTCTGTACAAGAAGCTTGGTGCACTCCTGTTTTGCTCCAGGGATGGGTTTCCTGGTCATCTATATTACCCGTGTTTCTTACTTATGTTAGACACCCATCAGTGTCTGAGCTCTCTTCCGGAGCAAATCTGTTGGTGACCCCAAGGGGTAATGTGTTATCATCTGTGTAGTTCACTCCAGGGTTTGCTTCAGATAGGCAGGATGGATGTGGAAGGCACCAAATGTATTTCCTTCAATAAGGACAGCATTTCAGTGATATTCCGGGTTAGGAAATAGCGTAATTTGTTCCCTCACCCGTCCTTTTTCTAGAGCACAAACCAATTTTTTCTGGCATAGTAATGTTTTTGATGCAGCACTGCTTTGCTGGCCCACAGCATACACCTGTTGGTACTCTCCATACTTAGAACTGAAAAACACCCCGTACAAAATAACAATTGTTAGCTACAGAGTCATGAGGGAAGATGTGAGCTGAGCACTGTGCAGCATGACTGCAGCCAGCCCACTCTTTACCATGCGGTCACGATGCATCCTGCAAAATCTGGCCTGTGGGCAAGGGTCTGCAGTACAGTCCTGGTGAGAGTGGCCACAAGGTAAAGAATGCTTTCATTCTCCTTTTAACAGAGGGTGCAGACTGACTTAGCAAGAGAACATACTCAGAGTGTGTTGAAACCAGATCTCCCAGGTCATGAGGAAAAAGCTTTCAGTACAGGACTGTTAGATAGAAGCAAGTGGGGAGAAGAGATGGGACACAAGCACTGTCATTACCACCATCATCTTGTCTTCTCTCTGCTCCTCCAGATGAAACATGATGGGTTAGCAGGTTTCTCACACACCTGGTGGATCAGGCCCTTCTGGTACTGAAGTGGCATGCCATTTCTCAATCCTAGGGAGGTAGGCACGAAGCTATTCAGCGCTATGAGGTCAGAAGTGCTTCTGAGCACACCCAGAAGCAAAACTAGAGGTTCCTGGTGAACACCAGCATTAGAAAAGATGGGCATCACGGCTTGGAGTCTCTTTGGCCTCTGGGCTTTGGTGCATAACTGCAGCTTTAGGAACATCATGGACCCTGCCCTTACGGTCTCTCCTGTGGTCACAGAAGAAACCAGCCACAGGCCCACCAGACCGTGAGTTACATCTCCCGTCAGATCTAAGCTTCCAGGCATGGCCAACACTGAGGGGCTATGGGCGGCTGAAATGAACAAGTTCTCTACCCTTGTGAGAGAAACAGTGCCTCTGACACCCTGCGTGGGTGCTCACGCAGGGCTGTTCCTAGTCTGCCAGCAGCAAGGCCAGAAGGGTGGAGGTGAAGATGCCATTGCTATTGCGACGGTTCTGTTTTCTTCAGGCTGGGGCAGCCAATGCCGCGGCGTTGAGTCACAGCAGCATTTAATCGTGTGTTGCCACATGTGAGAAAACAGCCCTGATCCATTGTCATGTTGTTGGTAATTCCAAGCAGATTTCAGTAGAACTAAGGAAGATGAGGTAGATGCTGAGAGGCACTGCAGCCTTCATCCCAAAATGAAATGTCAAATGAGCACAGTAACTATCTGACAGTTGTTGCAAGTATTGCCTGACTTCACATGCATCATTTAGACTTTTCTTACTCTTTCATCCACTCTAGGAAACTGAATTTTTAAAACCATACTTCCCACCCCTCTCCAAGATTCACCAGTTTCTCTGACTTACAAAAAGAGGGAAAAAAACGAACCCCAGGCAACCCACTGCTAAGTTTTGAATTCAACATTCGGAACAACAAGTACATCCAAGTGATTTTTGCTTTACTGTTAGTCATTTGTCTTAACCTGCAATTAAAAGGTTCAGCATTTGTTCTCATCTCTTTCTGAAATTACATTTTCCACTTCCTAGGCCCTGGCCTCAGGCGATGGATTTTTGAAGCAATCATCCCTTGGTAATTAATGTTTAAAGATGAATGTTGCAACTTTTAACACAATATGTCACTGAGCACACATTCAGCAATGTCTGGTACTGAAAAAGAACAGAAAAATTATAAGGCTTTTACTGGAAGCTGCAAGTTTTGCTAACATTATCCCTAGAGTTTCCAGTTACAGTGTATTTGACTACCCCTTCCTCTATGGCTGTGGATAGGAGAGACTGCCATGCTTAAAAAAAAGCCAGAGAAAAATACCCCATCTGATCTGTCAGTTGTTTGTGCCACTGACTCATCAGCTGAGAAAGCTTGCTGGGAACGATGAGCTCATGCAGCGAGGGAGGAGACAGACCTTTGACAAATGGTCTGTAGCTATAACATGACCAGTGCCATTTTGGATTTTGCAAAAGGGTAGGAGGGCAAGGAGTGGAATGGGAAGGGAAGAAGGGGTAAAAATGGAAGATGAGGGGGCAAAGTATAATCAGAAGTTCCTTTTCCCTTTCATGTCCCTTCATTTGTCCCAATTCCACCTTAGTCTCTGCAGAAGCCAGAGCTTCCGGTCTGTTCCTAACCTATACTAACCCCATTGGTTTCATGTGTGGCAGCAGCCCATCCTATGTGGGGCTTGTGTCTGTAACACCAAGTGCTCCTCAGTAGCATTGTCTGAATCTCTCATTGCAGCTTTTTTTGGTGCTTTAGAAACTAAGTTAATGCATCATCCCTTCCTAACAGAAATCTAAAGCAACCAAAGAGGGAGGTGGGAAAATCAGCAACTTCAGCATTTCAGGAAAGGGAAAGAGTAGTCTGGCTCAAGGCTGGCTCCTTACTTTAGACATCTGTCTCAAGCATTGCAGTCATGATTCAGACCTTTTGGAAGACACACCTCGTGCCTAACATTTCCCAATCGGTTGGCGCGAGGCAGCTGCCTCTTCACCTGAGACTCCTAAGACAGGAAAAGTGGGAAAGTACTCACGTGGTCTTGTGAGTGGTTTCTGTCAGAAAGGGCAGGGGGGTCACACTGTACTATGGGAGGGGTCCGGCCGTGGCAGGGACCCCATACTGCATCCACTGGTTTTGGCACGTCCCCTTCCAATCTGATCTCTTGGTGCTCTTTCTCTTACACTGAAGCCTCTCCTTGTCTGGCAGAGGCCAGTGACAAGATCTTAAACAGACCAGTTGGAACAAGAACAGAATGTTACTTTGGGCTAGTTGTCCTTTTTTTCTCTTCCCCCCCTGCCTCTTCTTTTCTACCTTCCAGAAAAAAAGAAGGAGATACCCAATCCAACACACAACTGTCAGGTTGGCAAATTGAGTTTGGAGCAGGTGCTTTGGCCTTTGTTACTCTTTGATGTTCTTGATGCTCAGAAGAGACCAAAACCAAGAGACCTCCTGAAAGAGCTTCATGTTTCTGATTCTTTAATTAACTGTGAAAACGGAACCTCCCAAATAATCTTGCCTTTGTGGAAGTGAAGATCAGGCTCTAAGAAAGATTAGTAAGAGAAACATTCAGCACTAGTCATACTCATTTGGGTAACAGGCAAGTTTCTGCCTGTGCTCACTTGTAGTGTTCATAATGAATGTGTATTAGTGACTTCCCAAGCAGTAATCGCAGCTGAATAGTAAATGAAGTACTGCCTTGTGCTTTAATAATTTCCTGTTCTTTTAGCATTGTTTATATATATCACCAGCAGCCTGCTGATATATTAACTGGGTACCCAGTGCCTGGCTATTTTATTATCCATTGCTTTAGTTATCTGCCCAGAATGCTGATCCTAAAAGGATCAAGCTAATTTTTAGACAATTTTGCTGTTGAAGCACAGTGGTTTTGAATATTTTTGTTTGGTTGGTTTTTGGCTCTTTAAAAAGTTTTCCAGTAAACATGAGGACCTATTTGCACTAAATTTAAGCCTGCTCAAAATAGCTTGCTTGTGTTTTTTTTCTGTTGATTTTTCACAGATCCCTTAAAAGACAGAAATTCAGAGAGCACTACTGCAGGGCACAGGATGCTTTAGTTACACTTTAGTTACTACATGTTAAATATGACGCAGATCTTTCAGCATTTTGCTAAATTAAAGCATTACCAAATCCCATAGAATGGAAAATGCTTCAGGATTAAAAGCAGTGTGTTTTTCAAGAAATGCTTAATCCTAAACAGGTCGTTCAGATGGACTGTAATAAAGACTTTACTACAGCTGGTGAAAAGATTTTTTTTTTTGCCCTAAGTAGGCTCTCAAACAGGCAGAGTTAATGTGCTTGCCTTTGCTAACAGTGTTCGTTTAGCTGTGTTTCCTTTCCTAGGCTGGGAGTTAGATTTCCTTCTCCACTGTTTCTATACAAAAACTCAGAACTACTCAAGAATATTATGTGGGAGCCACTGTGTTTAAAAGAAGGAGCTGCATTTGGGTAGGAGATACCTCCCAACTTCGTGTTCAGCCAGTTAGCTTTAGTCAAACTAAGCAACCTTTCCATGCTTTTGCGCTGATGCCCTACAAGGGACCGTAGCAGCGCACTGCACACGCTGCCTCGCTGCACCGAGGGACTGTAGCAGAGCCTGCGTAAACGACCGGGAAGGAGCCGTCTTATCTGCCAGCTCACATGCGTGTGTTCACACTGGTGGGTGTGTATATTGAGCCATCCAAGTTTATACACCTGAGGTTGGAAATGTTTCTTTTTTCCTAGACTCCACTCCCAGCTCATTCCAAATCTTGTGCCCAGTCTTAACATGCTTCATTCTTACATTGCCTACTTTGAAGTCCAGGAACCTGAACTGGGCAGGCTCCTAGGACCTTCAGTTGTCTCTGGACCAGATCTCAATTGGTACATTTTATCTAGAGGACATTTTGAAAGGCATGTGACTGCTGACTTTCAAGGCCATTTCATAAGGACCAGGACTCCTAAAGAAGCAAGCAGCGGCACAGAGCAATTTGACCATGGGCACAGTCACCTAAGGATCAGGGATGAGGGTAAAATTTAGGGATCTGGCTTTCTGCTTGCACCAGAGCATAATCTGCTGTCTTTGGTTTTTTTGTATTTTCTCCTCCTTACTTCTTCACTCTTAGAATTAAAATGGCCAAGGTAATGTATACCCCAGATTTTTTTTTCTTGCTCTGAAACCAGCAATGAGTGCTGTAGTTTTTTTCTGAAGGAGAACCTTTCTCTAAAGGTGGCACACACAACAGTTTTCTCTCTAGGTGCATGGAATAGGGAGAAAATATCTTCATTAGTGACCCTTTTGCGATGTAACCTTTCCTTAAAATGCCAGCAACTAGCTTCCACAGAGGGAGAACAACAAATATTGAAAGAGGAATGTGAAGGACATTATGAGAGAAGAAAGCAAGAAAAGGGATCTGCTCAGACAAGTTTCTCAGGAAAGGTGATGTAATATGTACTGTAGAAAATCCTAGCAGTTGACATAACTCTCTAAGTAGCTATGGCTGCCAGCAGGTTGGGAGAAACAAAACATTCAGCTGAGAGTACAGCTGAGCAGACTGTTTTGTTGAAAGAAATATAGTAGGTGTAAAACTTGTTTTCAAAAGATGTCATTGAAGTTTGATTGATGAGTGTCCTATTAATTAAGGCTAAGCAACCAATGGTTGAAAATCTGATTTCTGTCAGGGCTGTTCACGGTGATACTGTTAACTCCTGCATGCTGGGAGGACTCCTGCTACTGGTGGGATGCCATGGCTTGTGGTTCTCTTACAAGCATGCAGTCCCATTCCTAGGGTTTAGCAATTTTTTAACAAGCTTTGGAACAGCTGTCTTGAGAATTGACTGGCTTTGTATTGACTGACATGGACATATTTCAGCATAGTTTCCTGCAGAAAGCACTGTTCTCAGCATGTGTGCTGCACGTGTGACCACATCCGTGTATATACAGCTTGGGAACCTCCCTTCCTGTTAAAACAGACCTGAGAGAGAGGCATGGGATCTTTGAGATACTGAAGATACTAGAATGTTGTGGAAGCAGGTTGCTGGATACTGAAGAGGGTCTCAGTCTTCTCTGCAGGGAGCTGTGCTCTCAGTCAGCCTTGGAGACTCAAGAGGCCCAAATCTGAAGGATCCCAGATTTTCTTATACCACTTCTCACAGACTTTACTAATTTGAAGTTCTTGGCTGCAGCCTGAAATGTTTCATCTTTAAACACCTTAGCTCCCCTACTTTGTTTTTCCTGGTACGTGTATATGTTCAGAGACTGGTAAACACAAAGTACCATTAGGAGAACAAATATATCTGTTTTCAGATAAGCTAGTTCATAAAAATTGGATAAACTGGTAAACAAAAAGTCCTGACAAATGGACTATTGTGGATTTATTCATTAATACCAACAAGAGGATGAGCTGTACAGGAGCAATGTCTACTATGAAAATTATATTTAGTTGTAGGACTGAAATACATGGTCTGGTACCCCTTTTTACATATACTGCTAGCACTGTACAGACAGACAGCAGGCATTCTTTCGTGCAAAAGAATCTGTGGTTATTTTCATAAGTTTTTGTGTGCAAAAGGCCAGGCAAAGCTGCAGGAGATCCCTCCTGTGTTCGACGGGACTACTGTCATGTCAAAACACAATGTACTAATTTCTCGCATTATTGTAATTGGTTATAAGCAAAACACAGACAGTAGGACTGACAGTGCTACATGTTGTCTTGAAGTGGGAGGTCAAGGGACCCTGTGGTATCCTTAGGAACGTCTGAATATTCCTCTGCCTCTGCTACATACTTATTTCTTTGCATATTCTCCTTTGTTCCAGGGCGAGCCTGGATAAGAGCTGTCAGCTGAGCTTTTTAGCTGGTTGAGGCTACCAAGTGATAACATCTGGAACCACCATTTTGGAGGAATGGCACCAAAATCTGAGTGCTGAGTGCTTTACAGGACAAATAACATTCCCTTCTTCCTCAGCTGCCTAAGAAATCAAGCTGTAGATATTGAGCATCAATCTGCATATGGTAAATCACGCCTCAGAATCCTGCATTCATTGCTTGCTTGAATTTAAAATAGTTATCAGCCTATCATACAACTGTTTTAAACCAAGCTGGCAAAAAATCACTAGAGCACATACTGTGTAGCTGACACTCATATTGTCAGATCTCTCCCTGTTGGACTAAAACTACAGTAAATGCGGTTAGTACTGTCTAGCACTGTGCTGAGTTGGGTTGCATTCCAAGAACTCCCTCAGTTACAGCAATGCTGAGGCCAGAAAAACTATGGTGGGTCACTGGGAAAGCACTTGGCCATGACAAAAGCTCAAGGTTTCTTTGTGCAACCTAAACTGGAAAGCGCGGGAGACAGCTCCTAAGCTGGCCAGTTACTTAAGGGAATGAAATGGCAGCCTACTTTTTTTTTACTGTGGTAGAAAAACAAGGACCCGAAAGTGGCTATCAATCAAAGTGACAGCTCTCTATCCCTAAAGATCCAGTATCCCTAAAGGTTACTGTATGTCTAAAAGAGTTATGCATAACCTTTCAAAACGCGGTCTTATCCAGGATACAGAATCCCTAAAGTATCTATTAAGGTTACTGTATCCCTAAAGATACACCAACCTTTCAAAAAGCTCACCTTGGGTTTTCTTTGCAATTTGCTGGCTTCCATTTAAGAGAAAGTTCCCCCCAAATAAAACCTTGATGGTTAGAGAGATGAGGGAGGAGGGGCAGTGTAATTGGCTACTCTGCTTTTGCATAGAGATGAAAACCAGCTGGTTGCACCAGTTGGCCGTTAAGCCAGCATTTGATGAAACTTTCTTCCTTTGCTCATCCCACTAAATCCTTCCTGGTGTTGCACTCATATGCAGCCCTTTCCCATTCCCACATAACCCCCATGCATACTCTTGTTTCTTTATAAAAAAGCATTTGTGGCTTGAAAAGCTTATATTGGAGAAAAAGCTATGTAAATATCCCCTGACTTCTTATGTTTATTCTTTTGGCGCCTGAGCACAGTTGCTAAAAGTCTGAGAATGGTTGTTGGTCCTGTTCGAATTTTTTCCCTTCCCCACTCCTGAACCAGGTGATATTTTAAGCTTCAAATTTTATAGCAGGGAGCACATTAAACATCAGGTCTGAGAGAAAGGGGGAAACAACATGACGGGGCTGCAGCTTTAGGTGCTGCAAACAGCACAACTCTCCGTATTAAAAATAAACCGCATTTTTTAAGTGTGAATAGTCCATCAAAAAGCTACATGAAATCCATTTTCTCAGTGATGGAATGTACGCCTGCCTAGTTTGCTTCCTATTAGGTTATTAACACCTACTGCATTTGTAACTGCTGGTTATTGAAGGAAGGACTTAACTTTCTACCAGAACCCTGGGACTAATTAAAACATTGCCATTAATGTTTAATGAGAAAGTTGTTACTTTTACCAGTAAACTGGCTGAGGCTCTTAGTTCCATAAAGCACAAATGGCACATACTGAATTATAGTTAGCAAGCGGATTTGGGGAAAAACACAGTCAGAGGAGTGCAGGTTGTTGCATAACTTAAAAATGATCGGTCTCTTTCTTCTTACTTTCCCTACCAGTACTGGATATTATATATGCTAACTAGTATTAATCTCTCACCAAGGCACCCAGACCTTGTAGGTCCAGTTCTTTCTTCCAGTAAGACCTTTGCATCATAAAATGGCCCAGACAAAACATCTCCAGGGGAAAATCCCATGGTTATAGGAACTTCCATGCCAGGGTATAGCACCATTTGCTTGCCTAGCTGCTTGTCTTAGGTGGAGGAGAATGGCCTATTAGAGAGGAACGGCCAACAGAGACTGAGATGAACAAATAATACACTTGAGGGTGTGTCTAATGGATCTGAATATCGAGTGCAGGATAGAAGGAAGTTTTTGCTCCTCTTCTGTGCCAGTCTCAGAGAGAGGAACATCTAAAATGTATTAGCCTTGTATATCCGTCAGCCAATTCTGCTACTTATTGTTTGTATATACAGATAGTAAACTAGCAAATTCTATCTTCTCTGGTACCAAGTTATACCTAATTTAAAGTGATTTGATTTACAATGAAGAAGTGTGATATGAGGAGCGTAACTTTTGGAGACTATGGGTCCTCATTACTAATGTTAGAAAAGTTAAAAAAATAACCACAAGCTATTTCATAACGCATTTACAGAGAGAATGGTAAGAGCAGTGAATAGTACATTTTATCCCAAGAGTTTCACTTAACAAAGATTAAATACACATCTGAACACTGCCACTTTGAGGTACATTCCTAATCTGGCTTTGCTCTTGCTTTTAGCTGTATAAATCAAAAATTATTCTGCTGAAGTCAGTGAAGTCATTACTCTGTATTAAACTCAAGAGACTGAATTTTGCTCTTTACCTCTACAGCAAATCCCATTCAATTTGGTACAAATGCAGAAGCACATTTAAGTGCAGTGAAAGAGACAATTGCTAGATCTGAGCGTTTAAATTCAGTACAGAGTTCTTGAGCTGAATTTCCATCTGAGTACTCTTGAACGATTCAGCACTAAATCTCCTTTTCCTGTAGTGTAATCTAGTTTCTTTTCCCCACAAATAATTATATTTTCTTTTTTGTAAACAGAGGCCACGTGAAACAGATGGCTGTCTTCTGAGCAAAAACCTCAAAGACAGTAGCTTATACATGTATATATATATATATATTAAAGAAAACCACCCACAAACTTCTGTTTTGAAGCTAAATGCAGTTTTTGAGTCTTCTAGCGTTTTTTATTCCATACCATTTTTCTACAC
The DNA here is from genome assembly GCA_020746105.1 of Trogon surrucura. Taxonomy (NCBI): domain Eukaryota; kingdom Metazoa; phylum Chordata; class Aves; order Trogoniformes; family Trogonidae; genus Trogon; species Trogon surrucura. Next base: position 22,139,619 of record CM036622.1, on the reverse strand, counting down.
AGTCTAAAATATACACGCTTAGGAGGGTAACAACTATGATAAGTCGTTAAAAAACAAATTATCTAGGAAAGTAATTTTTTCCATTATGAAAGTGGCTTGTCCTATATTAGTGAAATGAATTAGTCACATAGCACACCTTTCACAACCTCAGAAGAATTAGATTGTGGCCCATACATTCCCATTTGTAACAGGAGCAGCTCTCCTCTTTGTACATACACCACTATCACTCCGCAGTTCCAGATTATGTTTTATTCATACATAATCATAAATCACTCACAAGTCAGTCCAAAGCCTAAAACTAACCAAACCAGTTCATATTTCTGGCATGAGCTATTCTATTTGTACATCTTTCCAGATTAAAATGTTTCTTGATGCGATATGGAAAGTTTCCAGGTACGTGGTGTTCAATGGGAAAAGGTGACAGCATGACATTTAGGAGATGTGTGGGAAAGGGAGCAAAACCAACAGGGAAAGAAAAGCACATTTGCTTTTGATCCACTCAGTAGAAGAAAGTCAATGGAGTAGTAGCTACCCAATTCATCATCTGATTTAGCACTCTGCCTTCTGGGACCATTCAGAGGGGAACGGCTCGAGAAGGATCTCATCAATGTATGTAAATATCTGAAGAAGAGCAAGAGTGTGAAGAAGAGGGAGCCACGCTCTTTCGAGCAGTGCCCAGTGATGCGATCAGAGACAATGGGAATGAACTGAGACACAGAAAGTTCTGTCTGAATATTAGGAAACACTTTTTTACTGTGAGAGTGATGAAGTGCTGGCACAGGTTGCCCAGGAAGGTTCTGGAGTCTTCCTCCATGAAGATACCCAAAAGCCACCTGGACATTGCCCTGGACAACTGGCTGTAGGTGACCTTGTTTGAGCAGAGGGATTGGACAAAGTGACCTCCAGAAGTCTCTTCTGACCTCAATCCTGTGACACTGTGGTACTGCTTTGGTCTCTTGTCAGTGAGAACCTCATTTTCTTGGTGGCTCCCTTCAATCGGGAACAGCAAATTTTAGAAACAGAAAGGGTGCTGCTGCAGCAGCCAGGAGCTCTGGAAGGGAACCCAACAAGCGTGTAGAGTTTGCAAGTGGGAGGGAATGAAATGCTTGTGGGGCCAGAATGGGCAAACTTACATCTGGCAAACTAATAGAAACAAAGCAGGAGTGCAAGAATTACATTACACTAAATTCTACTTCAGCCAGTGTAAGTAACATTCCTATCCTTTTTGTTTCGGGAAGGGAGAGCTGTGACATAACTAATAAATATACTTTGAGTATTACCTGGTGAATACACCTTTGTGCCAGGGGCATCATGGCACAGGAGGGACGCTGCGAACTGCTGTGGAAGGACTTACCTGATCTAGTGGGAGACATCCCTGCCATGGCAGGGGGGGTTGGGACTAGATGATCTTTGAGGTCCCTTCCAACCCAAATCATTCTATGATTCTATGACTTGTCATGTATGAAAGCAAAGCAGGGAAATCTGGATGCCTGAATTTTATGACATTTAATTTCAATACACACTACTGAGGCCTTGGTGGTTTCTGAGGTTAATCATGTACTTCAGACTGTTTTACTGTGTCATTCTGCTGCACAGGATGAAGACAAGCACATCAAGGGGTGCTTAGGTCCAAGAGCTTTGCAGTGCCAGTTGCTGGTGCTGCGAGCTGCAACACTTAGCTGTGGACATAGACAAGAATCCTAGAGTTTGGGGCTGCTCTGTGATCACACTGGGGTAAACACAGCAAAAGGGGTCACACCCCTCCTCCATCTCCTGTGACTGACTTGAATGCCAGCTCTCCTACATGCTAAGAAATAGCTGAGCTGGACATAATGCAGCAGTGGGCAGCAGAGAAAGGTAGAAGACAAGTTCAGTGCCAGGCTTGACGCTGCCTTTCTCAGAACATCACCTCCTTGGAACAGCTTCCCATCAGCGTGGCAAGACAACTCAGAAGTTTCTTTTTCTTTCTCAAGTGCATTTGGCAAAAGGGCAGGATAGAGGAGGCTAAAGTTTTCACAGACATGAACTGTAATGCTAAGCTGAGTTCAAGCAAAAGGGCAGCACTTCCAAACAATACCTGGCCCATTAGGGCAATCCTGACAGGCAAGATAAACAACGGCAATTGCAGCTTTAATGTAGAAATAGCAAGTTTCTGTCTGTCATACTGAAAATACAACATGTTGTCAAGTTACAAAGAAGGTGTTTTTTCATACTCTGCAGCAGATAACCCTGTCATCAAGTAATAACACCATCTTTTGATGGTGCTGTTACAAGTGACAAAGGAGCTCTTTTCAGATCTCGCTCTATTCTGCCACTGCTTCTAATAAATACAAGTGCCTGCAGCTGAAAACCTCTGTGCTGAAGTGCCTGGCTTTCTTTAACGGAGACCTCAGAGAAGCACTGCTGGGGTTAACTTACTGTTTTGCCCAGTGTATCGCAGAAGGCACTATGCAAATAGTGTTCACAGAGTTTATAATTTCCTGTTGGAACAGCAAAGAAAAGAAGGTCATTGATTTAAAACAGAGAATACAAATGATTTCCTGCCCGCAAAGCTGCCAAATGCTTGGAGTTATTGATTTTTTTTTTCCTCCCTACTGCTAGCCAAACACTTCTGGTCCTGTCATGGGCATCATCAGCTTATTGACTTAAGTAAACATAACCCATTAAGCTGGACATTTTAAAAATAATGAAAAATTACAGTGGCTATAGTAAAAAAAACCATCTGCATTCCAAAAAATAATAATAAAAAGGAGAGGAAAAACAGTTCCTTAAGTTAATTAACTTTTATGTAGATTCAAGTTTCTGGAATTTAGGTTTGCATCCAGGAGAGAAACGAATAAATTGAGAGAAGACTGGGGGGTGGAAAAGCTCTTTCCTAAAGAAGCCAGAGAGGGGAGAGTGCAGGAAAGTGGGAACTTCAAATTTTAAGACCCTGGGGAAGAGAAAAAAATACTGCAAAATTTAGATTGAAAGTCTAAAAAAAGGTGTGGCAGCAGCATGGTAAAGCCATGCTTTTATTTATTTACTTCCTTATTAGCAGCAGGAGGTCTGTGCTGTTGTCTGAATATTTTTTTTGAAGCCAGAGCTGAGCACAGCTGATGCCTGGCCTTGGAACATGTCAGTTTGAAGATAGCACGTACGGTATTAATAAATGTAGAACAATACTTGCTGTCAAGTTGGTTACAAGGCAGTAGTTCACTGAAGGGGGCCTGACAATGTCAAAAAGCATTAGACCAAAGCCAGTAAATGCTTTATACGCTACAGCTGAACCCAAAAGATGAATTGATGCCCTGGATCTGACTTTAAGGCATCTGTCTGCTCTGGCGAGCATGTGTTTGTCTGAAGAAGCTTGGAAACAAGTTGCTTTTCACTCCTCCTCCAACCATCTGCCTGCACGTGGAAGGAAAGGAGCAAGATGAGAGAGGACAAATCGTAGGGTGTTGTAAATGGACAGGGATGCCTTTCAGACAAAATAATCTTCAAAAGGAAGAGCACTCGCTCAGGAGAGGTGTTCAGAGGCAACTCTGAACAGCAGGGAGACAGCCACCAGGCTGGGACACGGCAGGGAGGGCTGGCTTTGCCCTGGGACTGACTGGTGCAGGTGTGGCTGCCGGCTTCCCTGGCCGAGAGCCTCACGGTCCTCCGGTGTAAGAGGTAGCAGCGAGAGAAGAGCCAGTTGGAAGAGACATCAGGAGGGAAGTAAACAAGCAGATTACCAAGTGATGAAAAATAAGGGTATCAGCCTTCTGCAGTGACTTAGAAGGTGTAACCGTTTCCTCCACCCCCTCACCCTCATGCCTCTCGACTGAAGAATACTATTAAGGCAGGTAGTCACAGATTATTAATGACCTGTTAACAGCTTCTTTACTGTTCTAATAAGTGCCAACTGTGGCTGCTGTAATTATGCTGCTGGCCCTACAACACACCCTGTGCCAAGCTGTAAAATACTTTTTTTTTTTTCTGGAAGACATTGTCATGCCTCTTAACATGCGTGTACTGCACACGGACAATTTCATACCTAAGTAAAATTACATCTTAGGCTGTCAGAGCATTTTGCAACCATTAAATGTCGCTATCTCTCAGTGAAGAGGAAACCAGTAAGCATTTAGTGACTTATTTTTACATGTGTGAATTAAGACATCCAAAGTTTATGTTTTTAGCCATGGTGATACAGTGAGTCAGTCTCTGAGCTGTTTGTGAAACCTGGGAGCACTCTCTTCTGCTTTGCCTGCACTGGTGTGGTATGAACTGCAAAAACCACAGATAAACTGGAAGTAACACCAAGTAGGGGCTACTTCTACCAAAGCAGAAGTCGCTGGGAGTAGCATTGGATAAAAGTGATGGTATCCCTTTATCACTTTTTTCTAATTCCCACAAAAGGCTGAGCAGCATACGATGAGAAAAGACAGCAAAAACAAATGGAAAAATGTGTTGTGGTCAAAGGCAAAGTCTTTCCTCTGCAGCGTTAAATTCGCGAAGTCTGTGGGCACGTATCCCTGCCAGCATCATTAGCAGCAGTGATTCCTCACTAACTGGTACTGTTTCATTTTCTAATGGATCACAGCACACTGTGTCTCATGTGTGCCACATTTTCCAGATTTCATTGTATTTAGCCCTAGGAAATCTAGCATTTGATCAACCAACCCCACAAACAAGTATGTGAAGATTAAGGTTTATGAGGAAGTAACATGCGTTTGAAACCTACTGGTAAGGATGTGTCTCGAAAATGCCGTAAAGCAGCCTAATTTTCAAAGATCCCAGCTCTTTTAGAAAATGCTGATTCTGTAAAGGTATTGCATGTTGAGCACACACAAAGCACCTGATGTTTTGAAAAATCTCACCGGTCAATGGTACGTAACAGTGTGGTTTGTGCTTTTGTCCTGCTCTTGGACTGTCACACACCTCCTTGCTGGGCAAAGCCCTGCATTGTGTAGCTGCACAGGCAGAGCTTGTCCCTGTGTCTCTAAAGGTGGGTTCACTGTGGGAGACAGCCCTGGAGTTCAACCTGTCTAGGCTGGTACGTTTTAGCCTAAGAGAGGACGGTGCTTGGGCAGAGACACAGCCCAGGTCTCTGGAGACCGAGTGCCCGACCTGGCACAGGCTTTCCTTGAAGTTACTCTGTGTTTTTCTGTCACACCTCTGCAAAAATGAAAAAAAGAATCCCTGCCTTCCCTGACGGGAGCTATAGAAGGACCTAATATTTAGTGAATACAATAGAGATATCATTTAAAGCATTAAACAGAGAGAGATCTTTTCCTACACATGTTCTAAGGAGGAAAATACAGATTTCAGTCAGCTGTTCTCTGAAAGCCCTCTTGCCCTTACTCATTTTTGGAAGAGAAGCTGGTTCACGCCCAACTGTCTTGTGAGCATCCAGCCTATCTTTTCCTTTTTCCGAGGGTGGATGGATAAATCAGTAGCTACTCCTCCAATCAAGTTAGAGGTCTGACTCCAGATAGTGCACATGCAAACAGTGTGGCAGGTTCCACTGCTTTCTTTGCCCTTTTGCCCTTTCCATCTCGCACAGCTCTGTGCACAAGTTAACAAGCTGGATCTGTCTGAACGGAAGCTTTCAAGCATTATGGGAATTCCTTTTTTTTTTTTTTTTTTTAACTGGTTCCCATCATAACTTCTTTCTTCTTTTTGTCTTAGATTAGAATGTTTCTAGGTCAGAATCCCTACCTTGTGCTGGTTTTGGTGTTCAATGCTTATTAAAAAGTCACGAGTCTTTGAGGGTATTTTTTCCCCAGATCTTAATTTGTGTTAACAGATTTAGCTGATACTGAACCAGTTCAGCTCATATGGGCAAGGACCAACTTCTGGAAACAATCCAGGTGTCCAAGATGTTAAAAAATAATTACTTTTCCTCAAAGCCTTAGGCTTTAAGTGTTGAAGTGTTTCAAAGGGATTTGACTTTCAGAAGAAAGGCAGAGTCAGCATTTTCTGAAGGAGGGGCCCTTCTGAGGAGGGTGTAAAGATGAGCACTTGAAATAAACTTACCACATCTGAGAATCTGGGGGGATTTAGGGCAGCATTTTATTTATTTTGGGTTTTCAGTAGGAAGTCTGAACAAGAGCAGGGTGTTTGTGAAGTGGCAAAAGTCTGTATTGCTATAATGCTATATGATAAAAGGCATTATATCAGCAAAACATTTGGCCTTAGGGCTGCAAACCTTCCAATCTCCACTGATATTTTTAAAGGCTTTGTAAATTGGGCTCCGTGCTGATCATAGCAGAGTAGGTCCCATCTTCTATGCCCTCATTTCCAAAAGCAGATGCATTGCAAGGGAACATGCATCATATGATTTGCACTGTCCTGCCTTAAACATTTTTTCCCTCTGACAACCTCCCCTGGCATTTGGTTCTATTAAGTCACTGTCTACTGAATGCGTATTCAATGTATGCACGTGGATTTTATTATTGGAGTTAGTAAGACTACAGGCAGGCATAAGCTTTATCAGGGTTGGAGTTAGACACAGTAAACTTCCAGGCAGGTACTAACTTTTATGTAGCCATGTGCAGCCCCTAGCCCAGTGACATCTGTGAACTTCTGTGACCATTTTCTTTTCTTTTTACAAGGTACAGTTTGACCTGTTTGCCAAGAAGGTTATTACAGACTCCTCGTGTTTGTCAATGTTTTTCACCATCTCAGGATTTAGTAAGTTGACTTAAAGCTTGATAGGTCATTTGGTTTGGTTTTGAGAACTTGTCGGTGTCTTTGCCATAATTAATATATTGAACACAGGTAAATGGCCACAGACTGGCATGAGAGCTAAGTAGTTACCACTGCATAGAAAGCATTGCAAGCTCGTTGATCTTTCCATGAGAAAGAGTATGTACGGTACAGTACTCTTCACTGGTCACTCACTTTGCAGGTTCAGTGAACCTATTCTAGAAAACACACATCATGCTATGAAAACATTCCTGGCTCAACAGTCCACTTCTGCGAAGTTCCTGCAAGGCATAGAGTGCTATTCCCTCTCATCCTGACAGCACTATCAAAGGACTATATTTGCTATTTATTTATGCGATTTTTTTGTGTTAACTTGCAGTTTGGAAGCTAGGCTGTGGCACAGGCTGTTGGGAGGCACAGGTGCAGCATGGAGCAATTCTTTTGAACCTTGAATTGCAGATCTCATGACCTCACTCCCAGCAGCAGGGAAGCCAAGAAGCTGTCCTGTAGCTTTCTCAGGTAAACCACTCACTATTAAAACCATAAACACCATCGATCTTTTCTTCTTTTACCTCAGCAACTTTTTCATTTAACCTACTTAGGAATTCTTACTTCTAAATCTTTTGCAGTTCACCTCTAAAACACAAAAGGTGAACATTCACACCTCCCCCCCCCCCCCCCAGTGTCCAATTACAGAAACATACAATTAGGGACGTTAATAACAGATTATTATCCATTAACCTATAACGCTGTGCTCCAATAACAGCAAAAATGGGTCATACTGTAGGTATAATTATCTAGCTTCTCCAATAACACTCCCTAGTCATGCCTCTGTTTTTTTTTCAATACCCCTTGTATTTCAGTACAAAGCGTGGACAGCCCTGGTTGTCTCAGACGACGATCCGGAGCAGGATCTTGAACTGTTTGACACTCAAGCCTAGCCTTCGAAAAGACTGAACAAACTAGGATGTCATGTCCGTACAACTTGGGAGAAGAGGGAAAAAGGATTTAGGCACCTGCCTTTGTTACCTGCAGTTAGGAAAACAGACTGCATCTCACAGAGAGAGAAACCAAGAGATGACAAGAGAAGGCTCCTTGGACCATCGGAACAGTAGTGCAGTAGTCTGCAGGAGAAGAGGGCACGCAGAAAGGGGAAGGTAGACAGGCAGGAGGAAAAGAAATGCAGTACGGGTGAGCCTACCCGGTGAGATTCTGTAGCTTAAGAGCACATGGGGAAGTGGACTGTCGCAGTGGAGTGCAGGAGATGTGTGAAGATATGTAAATGTATAGAAACACGCAAACGTGAGCAGCCAAAAGAAGAGAAAGGAAATGAAACTAAAATATCTGTAGACACCATGTCAAACTTTGCACTAACCGAGCGAGCTACCTGCATTGTAGCGTGTTTCCTAGGAGATGGGGGTAAGGTGGCTCTTTAGAGTCCTTAATCACTCTACTGGCTACTTTGACTTGCATTATTACCTAGCAGCAAAGGGACGAATCAACTTGTTGCATGACAACATAGAGTTGTCCCTTCAAAGCATTTTAACCAGAGTAGGTTAAACCTTCCTAGAAATCAATCCACAAGAAGACTTGAGGGGACCATTTCAAAGTGGCCTGAAAAGGTGTTTTGCCTCCCTAGATGCCAAAATATGCCTTTTCAGTGCTTGTAAAGAACCACTGAGAAAAAAAAAATAAAATCTCAAAACAAAAAATCAGCTTTACTTCTACTTCTTGTTTGACTGTGAATTAAGTGAACTTCTTTTCTGTAAGTTGCTAAGCTTTTGGTGAGAGCAGATCAGACATGCAAAGGCTCAATATTTCTGAACATAGTGGCAGGGGGCACAATTTATTCTGTTGCTTCTCAGAAATGAGGTAAATAGTATGGCGAGACTATTTCTGTGAAAAAGGGGAAAATGATGTGCTGAAATGATGAACCTGTCGAAACACTTCTGCTGTACTGTCATCTCCCTGGTGACAGTACCAGTGATGAAGGTATTTTGTAGACAGGGAAGCTGTCTCTAAAATGTTGTCCTAGCACATTATTAGTATATAAATTGGCTCACACCCAGATGTGTTATAGATCTTACAAGATCAATGGATGGGCAAGAGAGCAAGAATGTGAAATACAAGCATGTGCTTGTGTGTGATTTGCCTGACTTACCCTCATCTCCTGTGACTTCTGTAACTACTTGGATGGCTTACAGAAGAGCTGGATGTAGGACCAGCTCAGATCCCACCAACCCAAGAGAGAGTTTCATTGCAGAAGCATTAGGCAACAGTGCCAGCCTTGAAGCTAAAAACTCAGGTCCATGTTCAGGCCTATTGATAAGTTTTAATTTAATTTAATAGTAGTTATTTGCTATGCGTATTTAGCGTGGTCATGGCAACACCTCAGGACTACAGTGGTCAGAAGTGGTTTAAAGGCTCCCAGCTGTATTGGTGGCCTGACAGTATATTGTCCTGGCCAAGTGGGTAGGCATTAGCCAAAATTTGGGATAGCCAGCAGTGATCTTACCATGTTTGCATGAATCAAGTTGCTTCTTTCATTTCAGAGCAATATTATCATTTACTCTATCATCTGCAATAACACCCAAAAGAGGGAGCTTGGTAGCATGCCAGGAAGAAGAGAAGGAAGATGAGAAGGAGGAGGAAATACCTTCCCCAAACAAGGGGCAGCTTCAGCTACTTTACTCAGGTCTAAAGCAAATAAAGTGAATGTTCGTGGCTCGGTGAAAATGCTTTTGCTTCACCACTACCTGCCTTTGGTGGAGGTGCCCAAGACCTAGTTCTGCCACACAAATACCAGAGACCAAAACAGAAAAATCTGAATTTGCTGAAATAAGGGAGAATCTCTTAAGCCCAGCCTATTTTTAGAAGATTCTCTGTGGAGAAAACAGTCTAATTAAAAACAGACTTTATTGTTGCAGTAACCCACCATTTCACATGTGACCCTGGGAGTCTTCCACCTCTCTGGGTTTGTTAAATCCTGCTGTTAACTGCTTGAGTCCCACTTAGTTTCAAAGCCAAGCCTGAATTCTACAAGCACAAAATGAATATTGCCCTTATTAGGAAGCTTTGCTCTTTAATATTTATTTTTAGAGAACACTACTTATGATGATTTAATGTCTTTTCTTTTGGTAACTGTGGGCTTGGTGTTCTTGTGTGTGCTAATCTCCACTTAATCTTTCTTACCGCTGCAAATAGCACGATGGAAAAGATGTTTTCGCAGAACAACATGGCTTGGAAATTGCGTTTTTTTAATTACTGGCTGTGAAGAAATCTGTTTTTCCACCAGTTGACTTGCATACTTTTTAGTGGTATAACAGGTTCTGAGGGGAGATCTCTGTCACAGATAGGCAACTGCACTTTCTGTCTATAAGATTTTCCTAAACGCGTTGTCTTACGGTTACTCCCTTTATGGCAAATGAAGTCAAGGAGGTTTGATCCTTCCCTTCAATAGTCTCGATGCTTTGCAGGCTGTAATTTTCAGAAAGGCTCAGGACAGGAGGCATGCTTCTGGGCTCAGCTCGGCTTCCCTTGAGTAGTGAACTGCCTCCATGGCACTTCAGCAGAGCAGAAAACACAGTTGGCCAGAGGGCAGAAATCCCAGCAATGAGTCCTCGAAGGCAACAACTCTTTAAGTAGGTTTCTGTCTTCCACTAGCTGACACCATTAGTGTCTCCAGTGCCATCACTCAGAAGTCATGAGCAACTGCATGCCAAAGGATACGGTGAATGTGATTTATAGACATTCATGCTGCAAGAGACCACGATAGCAGGGAATGGGAGAAGCATTTTGCCTGTGAGGAACGCACTGAGCTCCAGTGACACCTCTGTCCTTGCTTTTGGAAGCAAACAGGGAATTGAGGGATCAAAGAGAATATTTGCAAGGTTTTGAGAGGCTTGTTAAAACGCATTGCTCAACCTCTTTCCTCAGCTTGCTGGAGGAGAGCATCAAGGGCTAGCCTGGGAATGGGGCGGTCCAGCCTGCAGGCTTGCCACTGCGATGAAAAGCAAGCGGCAGCGATGTTCTCCCTGTTACGGCAACAAGGACCTTTGCAGGTATTTGTTGCACTTATTCATAGTGCATGCACTGTCTTTCTGAAGGTGGACAGGGAGAATTTTCAGTAACTCTAAGTTAGCTGCAAAGGTTCTAGTAGTGCTTAGAAATGGAGGTCTGAACTTCTCATATTTACTGACCTGGAACCTCAGAGTGGGTATGGCCAGCACCAAGCTGTTAAGTTACATAGTTCTTTTTGTAATATAAAGGCTGAAGGAGCTGGGTCTCTAGCTTGGAGTAGACTGAGGTGTGACCTCATTAATGTTTACAAATATGTAAAGGGTGAGTGTCTGGAGGATCGAGCCAGGCTCTTCTCGGTGATGTCCAATGACAGGACAAGGGGCAATGGGTGCAAGCTGGAGCATAGGAGGCTCCACAAAAACATTAGGAAAAACTTTTTCACTGTGAGGGTGACAGAGCACTGGAACAGGCTGCCCAGGAGGTTGTGGAGTCTCATTCTCTGGAGACATTCAAAACCCACCTGGATATGTTCCTCCATGACCTACCTTAGGTGATCATCCTGCTTTGGCAAGGGGGTTGAACTAGATGATCTGTTGAGGACCCTTCCAACCCCAAACATTCTGTGTGATCTGTGTGTGTGTGATCCCTGCTTCACCAGGACCAGCAGCGGGCAATGTCTGCAGGCCGGGGCAGCACATCAGGGGCAGCAGCACTTACCGGGCTCCCCATTTCTCAGCTGCCAGGCTCCACTGGCGGGTGGCACCTTCTTGGCACCATCACGTCATGAGCAGCAGCTGACCCGCAAGCAGAAGTGGTGACAAGGGCGCACGCAAGCACATGACTTAGCAGCACAAAGATTTTCTTACTTTTCACCCCCGTTGTTTGGGTGCGAGCAGACCGTGAGACCTAACAAACCTCAAACCCACTGACAGCAAGTTGCCAAGCCTCTAATTTCCGCCCTTTGCTAGGCAGGTCCCCCAAGCCTCGGTCAAAACCTCCTCACTGGTGCAAGAGCTCTGTGTCTTCCCACTTTTATTCAGCAAAGTGCTGGCAGAACCACTAACCCCTAGACATTTGCATTCAATTACCCTGAATTTCATCAAAGATAGCAAATTTTGCCTGGCTACAACTTCGAAAGGGGTAAAAACAAATGCCGCAGGTCACAGCCTGTCTGTGAAGCCTGTACATCTGATCTGCTCTCCAGATTTGCCTCCTTCCCCCTTTGTTATGTGGTGTTGGTGTCAGATCCTGTTTCTGGATGGCTGGATCTTACAGGAAACTCAGTTATTAATCAGATCATGCAGTTTGAGGGGGGAACGACATTATAGATTACAATTTAAGGAAAGTTGCAAACACAAGCAGGCAAGCAGAAAGCTCTAGCTGTCATTATGAAACAACTGCTGCCGTTTCTCTGTGAAAACACACTCGTACTTCCTCTGCTGCAACTTCTCACGCCGCTCAGGTTCCCCAGAGGAAGTGAAGAAGAAAACTCATCAGAGAAGCAGATCAGGAGGAAGAGACATAATGACTCACTGTACCAATGACACAGTTCAGGGGGTTTAGGGGCATAAAATAGATAAAACATCCACATGCTTCTCTGGGTTGCTACCATTACTAGCCATCTGTAAATACAATGTTAACTAAACAGTAAACATAAGTATTAAGAGCTCTTGAAAATCAAGGGCACCAGTTAACAAGGAAAACCTTCCACTAAGGGTTAGCATGCGTTACAATTGAATGCTGGTGCTGATAGGGCAGTACATGGAAGTTGTACCTGGGTTGCATTCATGGTTTCCCTGGGGCTAGAGGGTGCAAGAGATGGAGTACGGGCATGGCAGCAGAGCGGTGAGCAGAGGGAGGCTGCCCGTGTCACCCTGACCCGGCCACGACAGGAAGGAGTCCTGACATTTGCCTGTCCACCCTCTCTAAACTCTGGTTGTCAGCTGACAATACCTGACTAACAAATACCTGAATGTGCTAGAGGTGGTTTTCACAACAGGACTCAAATGGCCTTGCCCGGGTCACGTTTCTGTAACTGGTTTGAGGTTGGTTTATTAACCAGCTCTTGCTTAGCGTAACATTTAAGGCACATCATCTTGACTCAAGGATTGAGCTGTGAAGTCTTTGGGATTAGAAATCCCATACATCTTCCCCAAATATTCAGATATCTGTGTGCCTATATCAAAAATGTCAGCCTATTGCTGCCTTTTTTTTTTTCTTTTTTCTTCAACTTCTGTCAAGACTATTCCTCCCCACCTTTCCAGCTGCAAGAGAAGCAAGAACATATATAAGCTGGCATTCGGATGTTCAGTCAAGTCCCATCCTGCCACAGCCGGGAGCAACGTGCTACCCTCCCACTGACAACTCAGCTCGATTCCCAGTAACCTGTTGTGGGCAGGAGCATTAGCTCAGGCTCTTCAGGCCACACAGTCCCCCTCTTACCCAAACCATGGAAGCATTTAGTAGATTGACTTTCTCAGAGGCGTTTCTCATTCTGCTGGGTCATTCATTCAAATGCCAAAATTGTGACTCATTAAAAGGGCAAGCTTGGGCTCTGGAGAGGGGGGGGGTGGTGCAGGAAGGAAGAAAAATAGCTTGCAAGAACCTTCCTGTTTATCCACGGCTTGGGAAAAAACCTAACACAACAGAATACACACACCCTGGCTTCATTATCTTTGCTGGCACAGCGCTGGCTTGGCTCTGTCCCTTTGCCACTCAAGGCCAAATCCAGCCCCTGCCGCGAGCGTGTGTACTTTAGGGGAGTTTACTCGAGAGAGAAATCCGTCCCACGGAGCCTGAATGCTCGCAGTGTGCGAGTGAGCGCCCTGGCACCCTGGAGCCCCTGCCACAATGCGCCGTGGCACTGGCCCCCGGCCACACCGGGGATGTCATTTTCTTCTCAGCAATTAGCGGAGTGGTGGCATCGCTAAAAGAAGTTGAATAAACACATTCAACCCAGCTGGGTCCCCAGTTTGCTCTGTTCTTACCACCCTTCTTCCTTCTGGGCGTGCAGTGGGGCCCCAGCGGGCGGGAGCCTGGTGCCTGTGCGCTGCACTTTCATTCAGGCCTGGTTGGAAAGGGCTTTTAGAAAACAGGAGGAGGGAAAATAACCCTTCAGCTTTATTCTTTTAGAACAAATGTCTTCCCTTTTCCTTTTGCAGAGAGGAAAAATGCCAGCGTCTCTAAGAAAACTGCAGCAAATGGCTATTTTCATGGGGCTGTTCAGTGGCGGGGGATGCATCGTGATGTATAATCTTATGCAAAGTAGGTCTTGGTGCTGTCAGCAACTTATTTCTCCTCCCCCCCTTTCGTTTGCTTTTGTGTAGCAGGGAAAATAGCAGTGTGTGAGATGAGAAAAGCAGATGAAGTTAAGGGAAGTGTAGCTGAGCCTCTGGGCTCTGTTTTGTTCAGGCCCAGGGCTGCTGCTTTCCCATGCACACCTTTCCTGAGGTGAGTGTTGCACAAGGAGCAGGCTGCCGTGGTCAGGAGAAAGTCTGGTTTCTGGGGGTTTCCCTGAGGGTGAGGACAAAGCGAAAGCTTAGGCAGCAGTAAGAGGTTTTGCATCTTACTAAGATTTTACCGTTGGGCAGGAGAAGACGACCATCTGTGAGAAGGTAGTAACGTCTAGTGGTTTTATCTATACATCTCCCTGTGGTGCTGGCTCTTAAACACAACGGGCCTGTGAAGTGCTAAGGCATCATTAGTTTCTCCTGAATGAAGGGCAGATGAGAGAGTGCTTAGCATTAAGGAGACCGGGACAAGGAAAGAAAAGCTACACAGGTGACGTTGCTGTTTATAGACAATCCTAGTTGCCAAGTATCTCTTTGGCCAAGAATCCAAATTATTACTTCTAATGACAGATGTTTATTTTTTCTAAAATCGTTTCCAGATATTTAGTATCAGACCAAAAAGAGGATTTGCTCCCTCTCTCAGGGGGTGCTATAGGCTTCTTGGCCCTATACCTCTCCCTTCCTGGTGCTATCAAATGATACTGCTTTTCACCTACCCTTATATCAAGGGATGTTGCCAGAAAAGTGTAGCCAAGCCTGTTCCTCAAGCCCTCAGACAAGCTCTGAAACCTCCCCTTCATTTTACACGTATTAATAACAAATGAGACAAGGCTCGAAAGCAGGCTTTAATTTTAGGCAGCTCATGCCCTCAAGCTCTGCATGACAGATATATGCTTTAAAATATTGAATCTGGCTTTAACAAGGACATTAGCATTTTTTAATTTTCAGCTTCAGCATTGTTATCTAGAAATCTCTAGGGATAAAAAAGAGTCATCCCCCTGTGCCATACAGAAAGTCAAAGCACTCATTGCCTGCATCACTTAGCTGTGCAATGCGATGACTACTTCTTGCTAGGCTGCAATATTGTTGGCCATGGAGCAGCTGTCTGATAACTAGGTGACAAGCCAATGGAGACACTGAAAGGACACTGTCTGCTGCAGAGTGTGTCCTTCTGTAGCCTCCAACAGACAGGGGAGCCACACTGGGACCCTCCCTCCCTTGGCCCACACCCAGGGCTATCCCAGTTCCTTCTGCCCAGTGCACAGAACTGGCCCATACTGGGACCTATGAGGAGCAAATGGCTTCTGTAGTGATGGAAGCAGAGGGAGAAGGATGCTTCCCTTCTCTTCCTCCAAGCTGAAGGGAAGTTGGCATGCATATGGTCTTTGTGAAAGCTTGTACGAACTCTCAGAAATCCTGTTTCTACTCACTGTCTTCACCTCCACACTCTCCTCACAGGAGCAATCTCACTAGCCAACCCTAACATCATTTCAGCTTTCCTACTGAAAACGTGCAGACAAATTAGTTGGGCATCGTATATCCAACACACCAGCTGCTATTCTGCTGAGAATAAGCACCAGGAAACTCAAACCTGTTTGCCCTTCAACGTGCACATGAGCACAACATACTTTTAACGTGGTCTGGGTGACTGCTGGTCGTGATCCATAGGCACTAAAGGGCTGGCGTACTGCAACTTGTTTTGCTGGAGCTCCTTAGGATGGCCCAGGGGACCAGGGAGGACCACCGCAGGCTGCAGCCTAGCAATGTTGTTTCTGTGCCAATTAAATGCAGTCTGCTCACATGGGATGCCTCTAATTAGGGAGAGTGGGCAGCATCCTTCTTCCTCACACTCCAAGAGTAATAGCAGCAGGCAAGAGACCAGCAACCAAACCTTACAACTTGTTTTAAACTCTGTGGAAGACAAGAGCAGAGTTGCCAGAGTATGATTTTCACATGTGCACACTTAGCTTAACTCTACCATTCTTGATGTCGAGAGAGTGAAGTTAGGCAGGTGTGAAGCACAGCAGGCAAACCTTACGACTGTTTGTAAGAAAGTCTTGGCCTCCATAAGGAGGGTCAGCGCATTCCCAGCCTCACAGCTCTGCGTTGTGCGGTGGGCTCCAAGGGACAGCGTTTCCCAGCTATACATAGTAACCAGACATTGATAAATAACAATTTACTACAATTGTCTTCCATATGCCAACACTGTGGCATCCAGTCTACTGTGCTATTGTTGCTGCTTGAGCATTAACTTGGCACTTCTTTGTGCCTTCCTTTTAATGCATCTGTTGCTAGAGTTGCAGCTTCGTGGCTGCCACTTAAAAAGCTGTATCAAGACCACAGCAAGAGTTTCACAGCAGCAGCTGTTCCTGTTTCACACCAACATCTGTGAAACACTCTCCATTCTTAAAGTATTTTCTGCACCTTTTTAAAAAAGAATTGAATTACATTCTGAATATTTTCAGATAGTCATCCTTATGCTTTTTTTTTTCCTCCTTGTTTTTTTTCTGCCTTTCAGATGATGTACAAACGTATGAGAAGTAGGGAGACACAGCCATAAGCTGAACTGTATATCGATACTGAACAAGCTACATTCAGAGCCCTCTTCACTTGAACTAACTGAATAATGTTACAATTCAGCAGTGCTTCTCTGATGTAAGGGCATGTTCCCTCCCTTAGCCAGCCTTCTCCTAATTAATAGTTTTGGACTGTTTTTCAGGGAGGGTATTGTAGTTTGTAGGATATGTCTTTTTTTGTTGGTTTTTTTTTTTTTTTTTTACTTTACATTTTGATTTTAAGTGAACAGTCTCCTCTCTACCCTGTTTCTCTCACCTAGAAAGTTTTGCCAGGACCCAGTATTACCAGCAGGTTTTGGAGCAACTGAACAGCAATCCCGATGCCCTGGAAGCCCTGGGTGCCCCTCCTCTTAAGGTTCACAACATCCGACTGACAGATGGGAGTAATCGTGTGGACACAGAAAGAGCACAGGTAACACTGGAGACGTGGTGTCACAGGGTGGCTTCCTAAGGCATTAGGTGACAAGAGATCAGCCAGGGGATTTTTATCAGGTCACGATTTTTTTCAGGCACTGGAAAACAGTAGGATGGGATGCTGGTTGACATGGAAGAGGAGTGGATTTCCAGAGCATAAATCCACGCTCTGAACAGCTCGGAATGGCAAGAGCAGCATCTTCACATGACGGGCCCATCACAGAATGCCTGGGGACCTCCCAAGCCAGTTGATCCCCCTCCTGCTACTGTAAGCCACAAAATCATTTTCTGAAACACATCAGATACCCAGCTTTAAGATAGCAGCTGCTTCATTTCTCCCCCCCCCCCTTCCACATACATCCTGAACTAGTTTTTAAACTTTGTTCGGATCAGAGTTTCATAGTGGCTTACAAGCTATGCTGTGTGCAGCACGCAGGATGTGGTTTTTCAGTGCATCTGTGAGCCTGTGCCGTGCAGGATGGTTGCTCAGCATGGGGCTGAGCCCTGAGGTTACACAGCAGTGGAGAATGCCGCACTGGGTGCTGAGGTATTGCACAAGGCTGCCTTACATCAGCCCAGGCTGAGCCGAGGCAAACCTTGCAAATGCAAGTCTACTTCCACTCAGGGTTGCTGCCTGGAAAGGACTTTCCATCAGTGTTTTCACCCCTTATTCCAGGACTGGCTGCCTTTCCCTGGTTTTGCTGGTAATGCAAAATATCCCTACTGACCTCTGGAGGTCCCTCACTGGGGAATCTCATCACATTTGAATTGTTTTTTTCTTCCCGGTGAGTAGTTTTGAGTCTTGGAAACCTAGCAAGGGCATCAAGGAGTGGGACAGATGGTCACTGAAGGAGAGGGCCTGTCAGGGCAAAAAGAATCAACCTCTAACCAAGTCACATAAATTCCACTTTCCATCTCGCTCCAGCCAGGCTTCACCTACATGGTAACCTGGGCCAAAACATTTCCCAGTTTCCCAGGTTTTAGAGATTCTATCAGAAAACACATCTAATACCAAAAATGTGCAAAAAACCCAGACAACCTCTTAAGCTGATTGAAAGGAAGAGAACCTGTCCCACTGATGTTTTCCTGTGCCACTGTCCAAGAATGCTGTTTGCTTGGGTGACTCAGGGTGAAGTCAAACCCTGCCGGCTGCCGACCTCACCCAAGACACAAACCACCAAATTTCTTCTCCTCTTTTTCGTGCTCTTGAGCATTCATGTTCTCACAAAATAAACTGTTTAATCATCATTAATAATTATATTATAGATCGATTTACTGACTCCACAACATTCCCAGTTCCTGAGCCCATTGGAGAACCCCTGGCATTTTCTCCTTGTGATTACAGTACCACCAGGAAACACCACACCCGAAACACATTTCTTTCATTCAGAGGTTAGACCAAGTGCAATTAGCTGTGGTCACTGCTGCAGCTCCTGGCTTTGTTTGTTAAGCAGCTGAGAGGTAGAATTTGCCACACTGAGAAAAATCATTGAACATCTCATTGCCTTGATTGCGTGTTAAGAGACTGATCTGTAGAGGATCTTGACCTACAGGTTTGTTATGAGAAGCTCTAACACAGTGCAGGTCACCTCTGGATCACCATGCACTCTGGTAAGGAAAGGTGTTTGGTCATAAATATTTCAGAGAGCCAGTGGTTTTCCCTGGGGGCTGCAGCTGTAACACAATACATTCTTTCAGCAGAGAGAGATTAACGTATGGCAGAACAGACATACTTGTATAGCCACGCACATGTGAGCCATTAGAAAAGCTTAGTGAAACTCTGAAATACCGGTTAAAAAAAATAATAATTAGGGTTTAAGTTAAAAATAAGGTGTTACGTCTTTGACTGTAGAAGGAGTAAATGTCCGTTCCATAGCATGCGTCACTGAATCTTTAACATACTTTTACGTTTGCAGATAAAGTTACCGGTATCTGGAACAAAATCAGTGGGGTATCTCTACATCAACTCGGAGATGGACCACGCCCATCAATGGTGTGTACGGGGGAGGTGCCAGAAGAAATGTATAGATGCAAGGAGGGAAGTGGTAGGGAAAAAGAGTGAAGCAGGGTATTTGCTTTAGTCATCCATGTTGCTGAGATCATGCATACCAAGGAAGTAGATATTCATGTCTGAAGTTATTGTGAAAGGTTATTACTATCATTATGATAAAAAATGTAAATTAGCTGAGAAATACATTGAATTCATCCCTATGAATACAAGGAGAATTGCAACATGAACCCGTCGTTTGTGTGAAACGTGTTCATCAAGCTATAGCTCAGTGCATATAAAAATACCATGAGCCGAGGTAGTGTATTGTCCCCTCCAACCCCTCCTCCCCAGGGAGGCACAGAGGCCGTTCAACAGCAGTCCTAACTCCAGTCTAGCGTTGTGTATTGCAGTTGGGGAATTACACATTACATCAGAGCTTAACAAGGTGAGCTAAAAGTCGTGCAGGATTTTTTTATTTCCAAGTTATCTGATAAGCATGGTCCTTACAGTTAAAAAAAGTGCTAGAACAGATATATTACAGTAGAGAGATGCTCTGATTCCACATCATACAGTGGCAACTCTACATTTTTGTAGTACTGAAGCCCGAAAACCTCCCTTGTGAAGGATAAACTGATTTCTATAACTGACCAGATAATTACTACATGAATTAAAAGTCCATCTTCCATTGCAAAAGAGGAAATTTTATGAGGTACAAACTTCATCACATGTTCTTGTTCTTGGAGTTTGTTAGGTACTTCTGTCAGTTCTATTTAGAGACCCAAAGCTACAACATTTTTACGCTGCTGCCACCAGCCATACAGTAATATTTTCTTTTCATAATTAGCTGAGCACAACTTACTGTATTTCTCTTCTGAATAAGTGGGAAGTAAGGTGTAAAAGGATGGGAGGGGGGCAACTAAGCTGGGACTTGAGAGACTCAGGGCCAGGCCTTGCCTCCCCCGTACCGACCAGAGAGAATCCCAGAGGTCCTTGCACACCTACGCTTCTCTCGAATCTGGGCTCTGATCTCCGCACTCTTCCTTATCCCTTCCTCGCAGATGGAAGGAAACAGTTCCCTCCTGTTTCACTGAGTTACTGTGAGGATAACTGAAGACTGCAAGATGTTAAACTATGGCAGTAGTTGAAGCGCATACACAGTTTTCTTTTAAAATGAGCTCTCCGTGCATTTCTGCAAACTTGAGAGAAAAGGAAAAAAAAAAAATTATCTTCTGTAAAAGGTTTTGTGGCAAACAAATCTGTCAGACTCAGTTACCATTTCCACCTGCGTGCAGGGTCCTGTGCACAGCTCCACTTGGGGCCTGGTAGGACTTGGTGTCCTTGCACCCAGCTGAGGAACTAAGAGCAAAACAGCTGGTTCCCATGTGCTCCATGAAGAGGAGCTCCTGAAATTCGCAACTGGCATAGCAAACTTGCAGAGAGGCTGTGCTGGCAGGGCTCTGCAGCGTGTGCATTTCCAGTAAAGACTAGGGAGGCAGCTAGACTGATACAGACACAGTTAAACAAAATGGGAAGGCAAGTGCTCTGTGCAAGAGTAGTTGAGGCTCCTAAACCACTGAAAGGCTTCTGACTCTACATGTGCAGTCTGTCCATCATGGCTCATTTATGTGGTTATTAAAAAAAAAAAAGCATGCAGTGGAAGAAAAAGGGAAATTTGGAGCGTGTGAGCTCATTTGGACCTAGAAGAGGAGGCATTCACTCTGGCGCAGGCAGTGCAGCGGTGAGGAAGGTGCCCAGAGGTGAGGGCAACCAAGGCACCAGTCCTGGAAAAAGACACTTGCCTGCCCTAAAGTGAGCAGCGGGAAGGGCTGAGACCCCCGGCCCCACTGAGGGGAGTGAGCAGTTGCTCCTTTGAACGCCTTTGCAAACAAGGCAGTCGCTCATCCTGGGTTGGATGGAGGTGGAGGGCTGGCGAGCAGAACCCTGCCACAGTCCCGCTGCAGAGTGGCGCAGCAGCCTGATCACCTGACTGTATGTATTTGGCACCGACTCCAGCAAAAGCAGAGCAGGGCGAGTGCCAGAGCTTTTGGAAAAAAGTCCTATCTTAGTACCCCAAAATAATAGCCCTCCTCATCTGGAAAAACAGCCTGAGCAGTCTCACAGAGGTGGGTTTGGAGTAGAAAGAAGGAAAAGGCTCCCCCTCTATCTCCAACAAATGCAGTTTTCCTTCTCCTTTGAGTAACCACTGTTGTACTCTGTCGGGGTTTCAGCAGTCACACCGAGCAATCACAGTGTTCCAACTCCTCCAGGCCAGGATAATTCCCTAGCAACATGGTCTGGCTCCAAGGCTGGAGAGGAGCAGAGCAAGGAATGCACCCGCAGGATGGAGAGGAAGAAAGGCACCAGGTTGGGGGAGGAATGTCCTATCTAAAAATAGCTGGCGCAATTTTGTTTGAGTTGCAACAAATAGGAACACGCATCCCAGACCTTCAAATCCAGGCTGTGATGGGCTATTAAGGAAAACAGCTTTCAGAAGCTAGCCCTTGCAAACCAAGTTTTAAAACACTTGAGAGGATTTTTAACAGCCATGCATGCATGAAATGATTTGTTTCTCTGAGCCAGCTGTTTCTACACTGACTTTACTACTGTATTGAAAGTGATTGAAACAAGTTAAAAATCTCTTTTGGTTTGTGTCAGCTGGTGCCTTCAGGATGTCACCTTGAAACTGCAGAATGGTCAGAATATTCCTGTTTGCCACTCCTCGGCGAAAAGCATTGGTGTGAGAGACGACTAAAAATCAAAGGCAGCTGCTTCTCTACCTCCCGTCGAGCTGAAGGAGCCATTAATCGATTGCATCCCGCTGTGTCCCTGAATGTGCACAGTTGTCACAAGCGACAATTTCACTTAAGTGGGTGTTCTCGAGACAGTTCTGTCTCTAAGATCGCCCTCATTATTGTCATAATTGTAATTTCTTTCTTCTGCTGGCTTATTCATGTGTTCAGCAGAGGCCTAAAATAAATATCTTGCAAAAGACTTGCTGTTCCAGAGTGGTCACGTGGTATGCCTTGTGTGTGCTGGTATTATGAATTTGAAATAAATAAACAAACTGCCAGGAAATTGAGCTTTTTTACAATTGCAGGCCTAAGCCAGGGCAGCTGGGCTGCTCTGTCCTGGCTAGAAGAGTAAGTTCAGCTTCTCAAAGGGATTCCCTTGCTGCCTCTGTCTTCCTCTGTTTCTGAACAGGGTCTTACCTAAAGCAGGAGTGACAAAGCTGTCAGGGTGAAACTCAGCAGCAGCCCCCTCCACAACTAAATAATAAGTCATGTATTAGTAAATTTACACCTTCACAATTATCGTTAAAAAGCTCATGACATAGCCAAGGCTACTTATTCTAACTTAGGAATTACTGGAAGAGACTCGTGACTCGAGCTGCTCACACCAAAGGTTACTCAAAAGAAGCTGCTGCTTCACACCAGTGCTGCCCGACATGAATTTGGGAGAGCGTGTTTACTTAGGGGAAAAAAAAAAAACCTCTCAGGAAATGCAGAACAAGTGAAACACTGCCACAGTTCACTCTGACTACAGCAAGAGATTTTGATGGTGCCTTGATTCCATCAATCAGGTAGAGAATTGCCCATCACCATAAGCAGTTTGAGGAATAAGCAAAAATAAAAGCAAAAAAAACCCCACCAACAAAATCCACCTCCCCACAGTTTTCATCCTTTGCCCCAGACTGCACATTCAAACAACTGCAAAGCCTAAGGCACAGCCTGAAACAGCAAAGAGACACAACTAATTGTCCTGACTTCATACCTTGAAGTAACATGTGAGCCATTAAATATGTCCAGAAGAAAGAGTATTTTGGATTAATTGTAACAGAGCAGCTTAGTTAAGCTGCAGCTAGGGAAAGACCAGAGCTTATACCACTCAATTCCCTTTCCCCCTCCGTCCCCTCAAAGGCATTTTGAACAAACCATTTTAGAAGGAAGCAACACACATGAGCTTTAGTTTGGGATTCACAAATAGCTGCCAGGATGAACAACACTTGTGACCTGATCCAGCCCAACACACCAGGGAAGGATTAGGATGAATCTAGGAGAGAGACAGAGCGTCCCAACTGTAAGATTGAAATTACCGCTATCCATTTTCACAAACCGAAACAAACCATGCGATTAAAAACATTAGCCTTGCATTACTGCAACTCGCATAGCAAGAAAACCACCTGGGAGATGTGGAGATCTCTCTTGGCCACCTGGTGTCTCAGGGTTTGGGCAACCCTGGCCCTGAACAAATTTGGTGGGGACAAGAAAAACCAAATCAACCACTTCACATCCATCAGTTAGCACTTCACTGGCTGCAGCTTTGATATTTACTACTTTCCAAAGACGCTGTGGCTGTGGAGAGCAACCCCAACCTATTCAGTTGCTCCCCATGTCTGCACTAGGAGCATCTGGCACCTGCCTGTAGTCACCATTGTCACCACTTAAGTAAGCCCAGGACCTGCAGTGTCTGCAAGGTGTAGAAGTGTCCAAGAACGCTGACCACAACTGCCACAGCCTACAGCACCACACTCGCTCACTACCTCCTGTCTCTCGAGCTAGCACACACAGCATCCCTGGTCTGGCTTCACAAATCGCTGCACCACAACACCACTGCTTGGCCTGGCTCCAGCCTTGGTTGTCCCAGGCCTTGAGGGAGATACCTCCACACAAACCTTACTAGGAACACTAGAGAGTCTATCACCTTGCATGGGGAAATTAGAGCTTGCAAAGAGCTTCTATCTTTCACTTCCCCCCCCGCCCCCTCCCAGGGATCTAGCAGAGCACCCCTTTGATTTTGAGCACTCCTGGTCATCCTGACCAACCCATGAGGTCA
Source organism: Trogon surrucura (assembly GCA_020746105.1). Taxonomy (NCBI): domain Eukaryota; kingdom Metazoa; phylum Chordata; class Aves; order Trogoniformes; family Trogonidae; genus Trogon; species Trogon surrucura. Next base: position 22,115,824 of record CM036622.1, on the reverse strand, counting down.
TCAAAACTGTGAAAACGAGCAGTGTCATCATAATATAGCAGCGTTTCTCTAAACCAAATCTTTAAACCTGGAGGAGAAAACAAGCAACAGGTGGAGCTGGAATGGAGTAGGACAAGAGTAAAATCACATTCAAATCCCTGCTTTTGTTTTTCTACCTACTAGCCAGCAAACACAGAATTTCTTACCTTTTAACCCTGAGGACCCTCAGAAGCCACTTCCTCTGGATGCTTGAGCTCTTTTAAGATGCACATATTCAAAAGGAGAAAAAGCAGCAAGCTGGCGAATTCAGTGCCAAGTGCTTTGGCCATGTGGCTCCCATTAAATCCACCACACCCCATGACGGCTGCTTTCAGTGAGGACACAGATGCAGCAGGAGCAGCCAAGAGAACTGGAAAACGAAGAGAATAAAGGTCTCAGAATCAGCAGCAGCTGCTGAAAGCCCAAGTAACTTCAAGAGGGCACCTGGGCATACCTCTTCGCCTTGCAGTCTTCTCTTCTAAGAAGCACTAGAGCAGATTAGGTTGCAGTTAACTTCATTACATCACCGAAGCACTAATTCATTATAATTATATTGTGTTGCATGTCACTCAACACCAGTCCAGACAATCATTTTATATTTGAGAAAATATTAATCTTTTGATAAAAGACCCTAACCCCTCAGCTAAACTCCTTTAGAATGCTATTCATTTCTAGTTGTAAAATGGCTAAGGTTAGGAGGAGCCTTTGGAGATTTTCTAGTCCAACTGCCTCACTCACAGCAGGGTCAACTAGAGCAGATTGCCTGGGACTGCATCTACTCAGGTTTTGAAGATCACCAGAGATGGAGAGTCCACAACCTCTGGACCAGCTGTACCAGTGTTCAGCCATTCTCGCAGCAAAAAAAGCCTTATGCATGCTCATTGCCACTTGTCCTGCCACTGGGCACCACTGAGAAGAACCCAGCTACATCCTCTTTACTCTTCCCTCACAGGTATTTAAACACCAGATAATATCCCTCCTGGAGCCTTCTCTTCTCCAGGCTGGCAATCTCAGGTCTTTCAGCCTCGTTAACAGGTGCTACAATCCTTTAATCATCTTAATCATTTTCATTATGTTGAATAATGTCTTTTAAAATGGCTTGAAAAGTTGCATAGTTCCTTTTCCAGTTAGTGGTGTGGTCAAAAAAAACCCCACCTTCATAACCTTTGCTGGATTGCATGTTTGTTTCTCAGTCTCTAGTTTGATTTTAATAGCTTCTGCCAGGCAGCCATCACCCTCAAGGAAACTATCACAGCTGCAGGCTGTTCAGGGCAAGAACGTCATTTACAACGGAGGAACAACAAATACTGCTTTGCAGACTCTTACAGTGCTTACACCTATTTGAGTTGGACCAGACCAGCACACATGGGCTGTGTAAATCCAGATGTTTCAAAGGCACTTGCTTCACAGAAGCTAAGCAGGCTGATGTGTTCACTTTTGAGTATGTTTTTCCTAGTAGTAATAGGGTTTTGTCCAACTTATGGGCATGTCAGTTCAGTTCCTAATTTGAGCATTGCACAGGGAACATGAGTCTTTTGGACTCGCCTCGCTCTTACAAATGAGGACGCATCCAGTTCTCTCCCTCCACTTGCCTGCATCTTGTCTGCTTGACAAAGCAAAATCATTTTCCTCTATGTTTTCTGCAACATTTGCTACAAAGTTCCCTGCAGCATGGCCCTGGCCGTCCCGTAACACCAGTAGTGATGGAGACCTGTCACGTTCTTGGCGATGCTTTGGAAGAGAAGTCACACCTGGCTAAACACTTCTGGTTCATAGCACCGACTATGTAAAAATACTAGAATCACGTAATTTCTCGACAAATCTAATGCAGTTTGCATTAACTGGCCTTCCTAGAAGATACAGGAGCAAGCACATTTATTCAATAACTTCTGAGAGGCAGCCTTTACCTCTCTTTGCTTGGCAAGGCCCACGACAAGAATTTCCGTTCAGCAACCTGACCAGCTGGACCTCACAGGCTTCTCCTGGAAGGCAGCAGTCAGTGATACCCCAACAGCACAGATGTTCCTGTGAGAATTAGTTAAAAAGCACCTGGGTGTACTCCAGTCTGTCCACTGGAATCACAAATTAATCAGTGAGATGGGGTACACTGATTTCAACGCATCACCAGTTTAGCTGTGATTCTGACTGCACAAGCAAGCAAGACACCACAATTAAGTTCTCTGTGCTTAGAGAAGAAAAAGACAATCCCCTCAAGCAGTTAAGTTCCCTTTCCCCTTAATTTTGTGGTAACTGCTGTGGCCCTAACACTCTGCTTCACTTTGACAAATCCTAACCTTTTCTTAATTAAGGGATATTTTTATCACACCCATATGGACTTCTTTTCCCCCCCATTTTATAAAGATTCCAGGTTGTGTTTTTGTGGAATGAAAATATTTTAGTTTTACAGAGATATACAGTTGTCAGCTGTCTTATAACAGGGACAATTAGTGAAATTAAGCAGCACTAGAAGAGAAAGTGCCTTTGCAGAGGAGAGGAGACAATTTTCTCTCCCAGCATCTAGTCAATGCTCTCACTTTCCCCACAGGAATCACATCAGGCAGATAACAGAGTTCAGGACACAGCACACCTTAGAGGGGACGCTGAAGTTTCACTGCTCCGGAGCACACGTTTCAGCATGATTTGTTAAACCCAGATTTATGCTCCACCCCGTCCTGGATATACAGCCATCTGACACCACTCCCTGGGCTTTAAATACCACCCTTCCAACCCCACTTCTTCAGGCAGGTTGTTTCCCACCTGTCTGACATCAGAAATAACAGTCCTGAGTTATGGCATGTTTCCAGGTTTAGTACAGACCAAGAAACCTGGAAATATTTACATGGACGATGCAACTATATTAATCCAAATTACAGTTTAAGATCTGTAAATGCTGTATTACGAAGACCTCTACAGTGCAAGCACATCGCTTTATAGTGGAAAAGTTTATTGGTGCATTTCACATTTGCTGTGCAAATGTGTGATTCAGAAAACTAAAATATCAGTAATCCTATATGGCTGTTGAGAATTTTACAGAGGCCCTCAGAGAAAAGCAAGGACATTTGACCAGGAGACTGCCTCTAACATACTGCAACCCAGTCCCAGCACTGTATTCCTAGCTAGCATTCAAAGCCAAGCATGAAGGCGCACAGTCTCCAACTACAGAAGCATGTAAGTTGCAGCAGTTCGCAATACAGCACTGTAGTTTGGCTTTACTAGTGATTGCAGTCCACTCTGCCTTCATCCTGCACCAAACTAGCATCACTTTTGGAATCCTGTTTCAAATCAGTGATGCTGTCTTGAAGAAAGATTATGGCTTCTCTCACACTTATTTTATTTTTTTACATGTTTTAAAGTGTTTCCCAGTATGTGAAGAACAAAAGACCCATCAGCTGTTCAGAAAACAAGATTTCTTTTATTGTAAAGTTCCTGAAACAGTAAACACCTTAGCAGAAGTACAATGAACTGGCATTATTTCTTTAAAATGTTGAACTATTTTCCAGGAACAGCACCTGGAATGCTCAGGAGAACTCTGAAGCCACAAAGTAACTTGGTGTGAGGCTTACTTTCCTCCTTGCCCCCTGCCAGCACCACCAGTGGAGAATCGGCCTTTAATTATTATTTGCATTTCTTATCTAACAGCTCTTCAGCTTTACCTGATAGACTGAAAGCTGGAATTCACCCTTTTGTACTCAGGGACCCTCAAATAAAAGGTGTACAAAATGAGACAAAAGATGCAAATTCAGCTTTGGACAAAAAAAACCAAATCCTAACAACCAACAAACCCACAAAAACCAAAACCACAAGGTTGTTTTATAGAACTTTTAGTTTAATGACTAAAATCTATGGCCTCTTGCTTAAAGAGGCAAACGTAGCAAGAAGACAGGAGGAGACAAGGCTTTGTTTTCAGCTTGATGTTTGCTGTTTATTCCAACAACTGCAATGTTGGACCTACCCTGCCTATTGATACAGATCATGTCTCTTGCACCAGAAGCATAGAAAAAAACCAATTCTCCAGCAATTTCTATCAAGAACTGCACCTCCATCCCTTTAGCTTCCTGCACTCAAGCAAATAGCAGCTGTGCTCCCAGTGCTACAAAGGCAGTCAGTGAGTGCCCAGTCTGGGAAGTGGGGACCTAAAAGGCCCAAGGACTCAACTCCCTCTCTGCAGCTGCCTCCTTCCCCACACACACTTTAAGGCATAAGCAGCTTTTGTCGTAGGAGCTGTGCATGTACACACAGCCTTCCATATTCGTGGAGCTGCAGAAAACCTGCTCTCTCACAAGCTAGTGATTTTTTCCCAGTCGCGGTGTGTTACTTTCCTAGTAACAACGGCCTCTCAAAAAATTAACCTCAACAGTCCCTTCCTACAGCATAGGGTAAAAATACCTCATACAGCTTTACCCACACTTACAGTGGAACAGAAATACCTTTAAGTGTGTGGGACTGGCTGATAGTCCTGCAGTTAAACAGATCTTTTTTCCTATTATAGGGCCAACCTAGAGATGCATTTTTCATAACTTAAACTTCCACGAATTCATACAAATTCTTAATGATGTTAAAAAACACTGTACAAAACCACCTTAAGGCACAAAAAGCTCAGCAGAAATGCAGCACACCGGAAATCTCAAAGCAGCCAATTCCAGAAAAGCTGGCCTTGTAGTAAGTACATAGTTCATTTATACATGTTAAACTTCATTGTAATATATTAAAAACAGTAAATATAGGACAAAATATATGCTGCTCAGCATCTATTTTTTCATTAGTACCAGTTGTCCACCTGAGACATCATCTGTGGTTACAAATAGGCATTGAAATAGCAAATCGTTTGAGGGCTGCACACCTATAACCTAATACAGCAACACTGTTTTGTAAGGGTGGGATGTGAGCAGCCTCTAGTGCTTTGCTCAACTTTGTAAAAGCAAGGCCATGCGGATGTGAAAAGAAAATGGCAGTGGCAGAAGCTGGGAGAAATTGTTATCTTGCACAAAAGAATTTCCTAAGTTAACACTCCCTCACCCAAGAAAATTGTCTTGGGCAGATGACTGACCAGTAGAAGCCAGACACCCACGCAAAGTGTTGGCTCACCTGAAAAAGTCTGAAAGAGACCAGCATTGTGGGTAGGTGGGGACAGCAAAGGTGCAGTAACACAGCTACCAGCCCCCTCCAGAAACACCCACACAACTGAGCTCTTGTCTCAAAGGTTCCTGTGCAACCCCAGCTAAGGGCCGGCCACGGCTACCCAAGAAAATCATGCTCGGTATCTTCTCCGCAGAAGTCGGTAGGCTACTGACTACAGAAGGAAAAAACCAGCAAATGACTCATTTCTCCAGAGTATGAGGCATCTCTGCATCACAACATAAACAACATCCAAACTCAGTTAGGAGTACTAGTGGGTGTTTTCTTACATGAAAGGTCTTCAAGGAGCAAGAAGTTGCACTACCTACACAATTATTAAATAATTCCATAGGGGAAGAAGCCCGATAGGAGTGTTTAATTTAGGTGTGATTTTTCTGATGTGGCTTCAAGTGAAGGCAACCAGCCCACTGGCAATGAAGCCTTATGGGAAAATGCTCATTGACGCACTCAGCATCACACAGCTTTTGGCTCAGTTTTCTTCTTTACTAGCGCTTTTTCTTCCATCCTCATTGCTACTCAGATCATTCGAGGACTGCTTGTGTTACTAATAAGCCATTTGCCTTTTGGGTGAAGGGGGAACTGTAATACTAGCACAGAGCACTGAACTCTTGCACACTAAAGAGAGTAAGAACATTCTTGGTACATTTGAAATTAGCAAAGTCTGTAGCAACATGGAAACCCAGAAAAAACAAGCTTAAGTGTTTCTATGCATAGTTTTATAGCAAGAAAACTTTTGTCAGGGTTTATTATAAAGGAGCAGCATAAGGAAACCAAATAAATAGTTGAATAGTTAACAGTATGCAATATAATAGTACTAAACTTCACTTACATAAAAATTAAACTTTGGAACAGCATCAATATGAAAGATTCCTTAGAAAACTAAGACTCAGACCGAGATCCTCAAAGCCGCACATTGCAAAAACCAGTCTATTTTGATGCCCAGTTGGTCCCAGCTTTATCCTCCAAGGGACCGTGTCCATTCGGAACTACAACCCATCCAGACACCTCCTAAACCCCACTCTGCCCCATCCCACACACAGTGTTTCTCCAAGGGCTGTGGGAGAGCGATCAGGAAGCACAAAGTATGAGCTATGCTTCATTGTTTCGAAGGAAGTGGGATCTTCTTCCCCATCTGATTAGAGCTATATTGAACAAGGTTATGCAATTTAGCCTAAGGATGCTTCTTTCTTCCTTAAAGCAGCAGTTAGAGGAAGAGAAAAAAGAAGGCAGAAATGACCTCATGTTCCCAGTAAAACCCCAGCCGGGCTCCGGGGAAGGCAGAATCAAAGGCTGATTTATCATTAGTTGGACAAACTGTCTGATCTAACATGAAGTCAGTGGAGAGAACTTCAGTAACTTCAGCAGAGCTACATCAGACCCTTTGTCATCCTTTTTTCCACTCATCAACACTCTGCAGTCACACTGAGCTGGATTCCATTAGCACATCATGCTCAACACAGAAGGGGAAGAGAACGATCTCTGCTGCTCTTAAGAGTGACTGACCTGTAAACAAATTCCTCACTGTCCAGAGCAGTATTTTACTGTGTTCCCAAAACAAAGGGTTATCATCACCACTGTGATCTGGAATCATTCCCTGCTACAGATTATTTTATCTATGGGACACGTGCATCTCTACCTAGAGAGGCCCAGGTCACTGTTGGGCTGCGCGCCAGAGGAGTCTGGGTCTTTGACTTGCCGTAGATAAAGAAATACATACACCGTCTAACTCTGAAATCCATATGTCAATCCAGCTGATCAAATTCTCCTCTTACACAATTTTTAGATCAGTAGATAGATAGTTCTACCGACGTCAGGAGTGCTAAAAGGCATTCAAGGAAAGCCCAGCATTATATATCCACATTAAGTGCCAAAACATATCCGAAGATACTTCTCTTGACATCTGTCACTGAAACGCTTCCAGTGTCAACTTCCCCAGAATACTGGAACAACTACCAAAACTCTGCTATCAAGCAACAAAAACACAGAAATAAAAATTACAAACAAAAATAAGTTTTTTTTATCTTTGCTAAATTCCTGTCAGTCACTTGAAATTTTGTTTAATCTGTTCCATGAAATTAAAAGCTTGGCACATTTTCCTTGGATGTCATTTAACAACATTTTATCTAGAACATTTATTCCATATCAGAAATTCACTTGGCTACAATATTTTTGTTTAGTAGAAACCACTGCCTTCCAGTTATAGCTATGAAGCTCCACACAGTTCAGTAAATGAATTCTCCGGGTATTTCTTGCAGTAATGGTTCCTCGAATTTAAATCGTTTGGAAATGGCTTTCTGCTCAGTTACTTTTTCTTTTTCTGACTGCCTACATTGTCCCAGTGTATACGAAGCCACTACAATTAATTCTTCTGTAACAATAGATTCTTCCTCTTCAGTCTTCTCAGTGTCTAATGATTTTTCAGAGGCAGAATCAGGATCTTTCTGGATGGTGACATCACTGGTCTCCCCTCCTGTGCTCTTATTCCAGGCCCTGCAAGCAGGATTATCGCTTTGTTCTAACCATGGATGTTGAAGACACTCTTCAGCAGTTGCCCGGTCCCTGTAGAGGAAGGAAAGGAATTTGAAATCCAGTACCTTGCAGATGAACTACATATAAATTATTCCAAGGGTAGGGCAGACTGGTAGAACTTAGGAAAAAAGAAGTGGTGACAGCTATTTTCAGCCAAGAGAGACCAATGGCAGCCCAAGGAGATGAACTGCTAACATTTAAAGGAGTTCATAGATCCTGAAATATCAGTTTATGTTCCCATGTTGTCAAGCAACTTTCAAATTTTATACAGGTTTTCTTTTTTCTTATACAGGAAAGTTATCTGATCCTTACACTCTTGAAGTATTCCCATAGACAAGCAGTAGGCAATTTCAACGGTTGACAGGTCCCATGAGAGGATGGTGAAGTTCCACAGAAAATACTACTTGTCTTTTGAGACCTGGAATTTCTGCTGCTCACTGAGAAAAGCATGCTAACAGACCAGAAAAAGAGTAAAGTCCTCTTTTCTGAGGTACCAGCTCAAATTGAAAGGCTCAAAAGCACAGTTCATTTAAAAGACATTAGCAAAGTACTTGCAAGCAAAGTCAGTGTATGGTACCACATGGTACAATTCATGCATGGTTTTCTCAAATTTGAGTTTTAATTACTAACACTTGGATACATTCACAATATGCAAGTTCAGAGGGAAATGGAGGAATTATCTTTTAATATACATGGAAAGGAACAGCATGATGAAATAAGAACAAAGTTCCCTTACACTTTAAAAATTAAAATGCCAGCACTTGCTACATTTAAAATTAATCCAGTCCGACACAACAGAACATACAATCACGTATTTTACTTACTCAGGTTTCTTAACCAGCAGAGTTTTGATGAAATCCACAGCAGACTCTGATATGAGGTCAAAGTCTTCTCCAGAGTAACTTATGTTCATCTGAGATATATTTAAGAATGTTTCTTGTTTATCATCCCCTAAGAAAGGCGATATCCCTGTGAGCATAACATATGCCAGTACTCCAATGCTCCTACATTAAAAGACAGAAAAGTAGAGGTTTAAGGATTTTGTTTGGTTTTTTTAAAAGAAACACTTTTCAATAAAGTAACTTAGGATGACCATTAATTTGTTCAACTCACCACATGTCAGTTGCTGTACTGATTGGGTCATAACTCAGAATTTCAGGAGCTATTCAGGAAAAAACAAACAATTGGTTTTTTTATCATATGCAGACATTATATTGTAGTTACAGAGTGCAATAACGAGCATGTGGTAAAATTTAAGATACCCATTTGAAGCATAACAGTCTTTTGAAATTCTATTCAAGTAAAGTGATTACTATCATCCATTGGTTTTAAGTAAAAAAATAAACAAATAGTTTTCCTTTTATTGTCCTCTTCAGAAGCCACGCCAGTCTCCTTCCCAATTAAGAAAGCTGAATACAGATTTCTCATGGAAAAAACCAATCATAAATATCCAATATTGCATATTCCAGCAGTGAAACCCATACTCATAATGATATATCATACAACTTAAAGATATTTGCAAGTACATTTTCAAGGCCTAGAATGATTTGGTGTAGGTTTTCTCTTCTTTCTTTTCTTAAAATTTTAGTAAAAAAAAAATTAAATGGATACAAACCTCCACAGGCTAAAATATATTCAGCAACGGAATAAGTAATTTGGAATTTTTAATTCAAGCAATACTCTTTATCACTGCTGGTAAGAATCATCTAAAGGACGTACTCATCTTTAACACAAGCACACAACCATCACTCATGAGACTGGCAAGGCTTTGCCAGTTCTGCCTTTTACAGCAGCACCACGCCCAAGTAAAGGCCCAATCTTTGAGCACAGTAAGGACACAGCCAGTCTGGCATTCCCCACACAAGCACAGCTTCTCTTTTGACTTCCCAAAAGCCTGGACTTACAGCAACAACTCACCTACGTATTCTGGAGTTCCCATAATTTCTCTTAGTTCCTCACTGCTCTTCATTATTCTGGAAAGGCCAAAATCTACTATCTTAATGTCCCCCAGAGGTGACTTACTGGTTAGTAGAATATTTTGGGGCTGAAAAAACAAGAGAAAGAGACTTTCAGGATCACCCAAATCTCATGTCTATGACAGCATATTGCATAGTTATTTTAGATCATGAGTGGCAATAATGCATTCCATACAAGTATGATACCCAGGATCATTTATTTATTTTTCCGAAGGTGAACTTCAAGAGACATGTAGAGTAAGAGGAGTGGCAGGATTTTCTGTTTGTAACTGAGAATCAAACTTCTACATTTTACTAGCTTAGAACACATACAAAACACATGTCAATAGCTATCACTGAACAATAGCATATAAATACCTCCACATTTCTACCTCAAAATCCTTCATACCACCGTTTCAACTCCCCTTTCCCCCTTCCCTCCTTGCTGCCTTCTAACAGATGGTGTAATACCTCCTATGGAAGGGTGTCCAAAAATACCCAATCATTTTAAAAAGCCTGAACACATAAAACTATTTTGACTACACCTGTTGAAAGAAAGTCTGTTGCAACCGACCTCAGTCTCATCCAAAGTACAAACAACTGTATTACACTACAATAACCAAAGAACAGTTTAAAAAAATACAGCAGCCTGAAAAACAGGTTTTTAAGAGCATCACTTTTGGATAAACTTGTTTGCTCTGACATCATTAGATCCTGGCTGTCATCCTTCAAAGCAACTTTGTGGTCATTAGTAAGTTTCTAACCATCTATTTGAAACGCTAGCTCTGTTAAAAAGACTAACTGAAGACTAACTTCAGGCAACAGGTCGTAAGAGCTTTTTGCAACTGATGCATATCCTCATGAAAAAAAAGAAAAAGAAGAAAGTGTGCCCTTCCCTGCCCCCAGGCCAATGATCACATTGGGTTCCATCATGAATTTTCTGAACAGTAACACTGACAGTTGACACCACGTCCAAGCCTCTGGTGAGCACAAGTTCCATGAAAGTGAAGAAGTCTTTACTGATGGGGAATCTGGATCACCTTGCATCAGGTGTGGTTGAAGAGGGAGGAAAACAAAAGAGTAAAAACACCAAAGCAACCCCTGACTGATAATCCAGCTGGATTAACATCAACATTTATACTATTCCACTGATCACCAAGCCGTTCTCTCCTCATCCCCATGTCAACTGTGAAGGCATGCTTTCACATGAATTGCTTTTGAACACAGAAATAAAACTGTGCAAGAACATTTCAAAAAACCTTGGGACACTCCTCCTTGCTGCAAGACCTAAATATAGTCAAGCATTTTTTTTTTCCTGCAAAAGATAAACCATGGTATTTCAAATTAACTCCATAATGTTGTCAATCTATTTTCTGTTTTTAAATCTATGTATTTTTCTGCTTACAAACTGGGATCTGGTGACCATAAAAAGGCTTTTGGAGCTGTGCATTACCATATGCTTTATGGTTCACATTTGTTATTCTGCATTTGTATTAGAAAAGCAAACATCCAAAAAAGCTGACCATGCCTCCCTAATTGGCCTCTCAGATGTTCTTCTCAATGAGAAATTTAGTTACTTTCTGAAAAGGCAAGCAAAAAGCATGAGAAAAGCATTTGTTCTCTACATTTAAATGACGACAAGTTTTTAATGTAAATGTTTTGTGAAACCCTTTAGCTCTGTATTCTAGTATTTTAGTAAATAAAAAGTTCTTGCAACTACACACTATCTTTTTTTTTAAAAAATCTTATTACACAAAACACACCTATGCAGAAAAATAGAAAATGTCTACAGTATGAATAGGAGATAACCTTAAATCAATTCATAGTGAAATACCTGTTGTTTTCTTCTTTTAAGGAATCATAGCACAAGGCCTTAAAGAAGCCAAACCTTTGAACTTACTACATTTTTCAGCTTGACACAATTACTCTAAAACTTTAAAGAAAGTAAGATCATTTTCCCACATCTACAACACTGTTTCTCTTTTTTTTCCTCTGTTATAATATATCTAGGTTTGCCTAATGTCCCAGGCTCTCCTGTCAGCTATTCTAAAAAGGGCCTTTCACTTCTACCATCAAGCAAGCAGTAACGAAATGACTGATAAAACTGTCAAATGGCAACACATAGGCCTTAGGGCAGGAGCCCCAAAGGTTAAGGGTTCCAATTTAGATCCTCTTCTGCTGTGCACTCAACAAAAACATACAAAGGAAAAAATCCTGGCTAAATGGACAACCTGAAGGGATGTACTTTGGTACAAGACTGGTACGTGAACAGAAACCACGTGATGAAGTCAAATGAGTCTTGCCCACTGCCAGACTTCTCACAGCCAGAAACAACTGCCTTTGGAAAGATTATAAAAACAAGGCAAAACATTGTATTTTCCAGGCATGCTGTCAACAAGAAGCTTGGGCTTTAGGAATTTGCTACGTTGGTTACACTTGTGTCATATTCATGGTATCATGTATCATAGTCATGAATCACCCAGCTAAAAGTTGGGCTCAAACTTAAGGGTTTCTATGTTAAGAGTGAAAAGCATAATTTATCATTGCAAATATTAAGCAGTCTTAAATTTTTCACTTAAATTGGACTGAACTGTCACATGAAGAACATGGCTTTCTTGACACTACAAAGATCAGCACGAAGGCCAAACTAAGGCAATGTATGCAAAGATCGCACCTCAGCTAGAAACGTATTCCACAAGTCATAAAAATTGTTTGCAATAAGTGTACTCAGTAAAATGGGGTACACTTCAACCCCACCTTGCCAGCAGGTTTTGGAATCTTTTCAACTGACTATATAATGGCAAAATCCATACATTGCAAATCTGCCATTACTCCAGAAGTTTCTGTGAGCCTCTGGCCCTAGTATTTCTTGTATCTTTAGTTGGTTTCAAGATGAGTATGACTAAGGACACAGAATAAAGGTCATATTTTTAGACCAATCAATCCCTTACCTTCACCTGCAACATTAATGCAATTAGGTACCTAGTTTTATAAAGCTGTAAAGAAAATCAGACTCTTAAAAAGACAAGATTTATCCATGGAATAACATGAAGAAACAGAAAAAAAATGCCGTCTGTGATATCCCAGCTAGGTTGTGTGTAAGATACTAAACTAGGCTGATCAGTCTGTCCTAAAAAGAGTTAAAGGACTGCCATATCTTGAGGCAATTGAAATGTAAGAGCAGCATTTGCCTGTGGGTTGGGCTCATTTTTTGTCAATATGTACAGATAGAAAAAATGCAAGTCACTAAACGAGTAGACATATTAGACTGGCACCACTCTTCATTCCCCCAAAAAAGCAATGCAAGTCCCATACATTAAGGAATAGGCTCTGTAGAACTTGGATACTTTATACCTGTGTATTTACAAACAGCTTTGCTCTAATTTCTATAGAGGTTTCAGCTTCAGATTAAACTGTTCTTTTCCCTTGAAGAACTGACATTTTAAGTTTTAACTTCTTTTTAGTTTTCTATGTGTTCCTTCAGCCAAGGAGTACTGAACTTCTATTAACACTAGTCTGTGTAATAAACATTCCACCTGGAAAACTTAGCTGAGAAAATCAATCTGTGATGTTCTTCTAACAGGCCACTTCTTTTGTAAATGCATGCATTTGCTTTCTGGATATTGGTGTAAAATGACAAACAAACCAATTTCAAATAATGATTTTGCTAGTTGTCCTCACTGAACATAATACCTTGAAAACAATACAGAAGAAAAAAGGGAAAAGTTGTCGGTTGGATAAACAGAGTACTACATATATTATTTCTGTGTTATTTATATATCTACACACTATAGGAGAGTGCTGCTTGGAGCAGTCATTCTCCCAGACTCTGCGGCTTTACCTATCTCCACTGCAGACAAGAGGCAGCTAGTCCTTCCTCAACCCCCATGCCTATTTAAAATCTCTTCCATTCTCCACTACTTTAAGCTTTTACCAAACAGCAATTCAAGATCAAGCCAAGTAGCAAATGAGAACGCGGAGAAAGGAGCCTTCCCTTACTCTGCAGCTTTTATGCACCATTAAGAGGAGATGAAAGACTCCTGACTACAATCTATGCACACCCTGCAAATTAAATAGCATCAACACAATATTGTCAAGCAATGCTTAATTTGCACTCCGTAGCATTATATTTGCTTTCTCTCCAAGCCAAAACTGGATTACACAATTGTATTTTGCTATTAAAACCAAGCCATGTTTCACCCGTATTTCAGAACCATGGTTTTAGAAAGAAACCATCAGGTGGCAACCTTGCTAAGCCACATGAAAATACTCTGTTTTTTTCCTGCAGTGTTTAGTCTCATAGGAAAAATATCACATCTGTTAAGGGGGCAGACAGAAGCCAAAGCTAGCTAGCTGTCTGTCATAGATCTGGTTGATTAGATTTATAATATAAAGCTACAACAACAAGCTGACAACTATTTTGACTTAAATTCTTCTGGGTGTAGAGCCTGACTCTTTTGAACATGCAACATATGCAAAATTGGATGGACCTTTTTTTGTACCAGACAAATCAAAGGGAAACCTTTAAAGACCCAAAGGCGAAACTGATAGCACAAGGAAAACATTTTAGCAAGAGCTCGTAAACTTTCTGATATGGGCAAACACCTTGCTTAACAGCAGTACACTTGGCACAAAAATCTCCCAAATGTCACCCCACAAAATCAAGTGTTTAGTAAATTGTGCTGTAAGCCAGTAAGTAAAACAGCATGAGCCATGCTACATGCCAGAAGATGGTTTGAAGCCAGTTAGTAAACTTGCAGCCCAAATCAGCACCCAACTTTGATTTTTGACTTCTTTGAAAAGTGGGGCTTTTTTAAAGTCTTGCAATGCACATGAGTCAATCAACCTTTGCACGTCATAGTTTTTAATCCTGCAGTTTCCATTGTCTTTATTCACCAATATTCTGCAGACTTCCATAAACCTTATTTTGTAAAAGACCTATAGGCTAACATATCAGGAAAGCAATCACATTGCAATTAGGACTCTGCTTTTCAAAAGCACATCACACTGCCATAATGTATAAACATATTAAACACCAGATAATTTGCTCTGCTAATTAACTTTTATGAGCCAGCAAAGCAACGCTAGATCTTGCAGTGAGAACTGAATATGCTCAATTTTATAACATAAGTTTTCTGATCAGTTGAAAAGTTTTTAAGTAAACTTTTTTTTTAACTTTGGAAAAGCTGCCTGTCCAGAAGCTGTAATAACACCCCAGTCTACTTCTGCCAGTAAGTACTATAGTTCAAATACATCACAGAGCTTTTCTGGTTACAGATACCCAGCTGATAGTGCTAAGGAACTCTACACCTTTAACGACAAACACATATGAATATATACTGTCCACAAAAGATGTATTTAATTTTGCACACTTTGCCTCGAGGGAATTTAATAGTCAACCACAGTAGAGACACTGAGTATCTTTTATAAGCATATCGAAACTTGAAGGAATTCTAAATGCTTACTTTTAGTCCATCTGAACACTTACATCTCTTACTAAAAATTTTCCATTATGTATTTTAGTATAACTATTAATATTCTATGTGGCTACAGAAAGTTTTAAATGATTCCACAGATAATTTGAATAAATGTTTGGAAAACCAGACAGGTGACATATTTGTGTGCAAATGTTACTCATCATCTGCTTTAGCTGATGATGTGCTGGGTTATATATTGTGTACAGCTTGATACTGGAATTTACTGGTAGCTTTATAATACTGTCAAAATACAATAAAATAAAAGGATCTCAACAAGATAACGACATGTAGTGTCCTACTACCTACTTAATAAACGTGAAAAGAATTTGAACATTTTAATGCCAGATACTTTTTATACTGCTTTGCTTAGCAATGAAGTAGTTCAAACTTGAAGTGAGATAATATTGCGTTTTCCATATGTGTGTATGGATGGAAGCTAAAGAAAATTATCTGCAGCTTGCTGCTAATGGAGGAGGATAGTTTTCCAGATCCCTGTTACAACTCCCTTAACCATAAGCTCTGGATTTTGTACGATGGCAACTGTACTTTTCTCTATTTGGATCAAAACTACTTTTCAGCAAGAAAAAACCCCAAACATTTACTGCAGTAAATCGTAATAATGGGCGTCAGCCAACTGTTAGGCTGTAAATTACAGCTACTGAAATAAAGTTTCACAGTAATTAAAAAAAATACTAATACTACTGCTAGTAATGAAAAGAAAGAAAACAAAGAGTGAAATAAAGCCCAGGAAAAGACAAGTGATGCACAATGCAATTACTCAACACTCCCCTTGACAAATGCTCAGCCAGTCCCCAGGGAGCAATCTGTCCCTCTCGGCCAACTCCCCCCAGTTTATATACTGGGCATGATGTCCCATCATACAGAACATCCCTTCCGCCAGTCTGGGTCAGCCCTTCCAGCCGTACTCTCGCCAGTCTTCTCGCTGGCAAGGCGTGAGAAGCTACAAATCCTTGACCTAGTATTAACACTACTTAGCAACAGCTAAACACATCAGTGTGTTATCAACATTATTCTCACACTAAATCCAACACACAACACTGTACCAGCTACTTTGAAGAAAATGAACTCCATCTCGGCCAAAACCAGGACAGTTAAATGAATGTTATCTAGCACATAAAAATATCATTTATCAGTCCTGTATAAGCATTTAATTCTGAAACACTACATCTCATACTACCAGTGTCTCTACGATCCTCCTGCTTCATGAAAACTCAAGTCAATACAAAACCCAAACAAACCTATATTTCAGTGGCCCTATAATACTCAATGTTTTTATTGCGCTTTAAAAATTAGTTTGGTCTTACCAAAAAGCACTCAATTGCAGTTTCAGGTGCAACACAAATCCACTTTTGAATTTATTACATTTCACTTAATCAAATAAAGTTTGTGTGTGACATAATCATAGAAATTCCTCAAGGGCTTGCAATCCCAGTGCCTTCTGCATCCCAAAAGGTGAATTTTATTGAGAATTAATTCAATAAAAATTGTGTTGCTTAGAAATTAGCATTAGTATGACATATGACCAACAAGAAAGTCAGCAGATAAGAAATTGAGAAAAATACAGCAATCTTACCTTTAAATCAAGATGCACCACATTGTTCCTGTGCAAGAATGAAACTCCTTCTAAGATCTGCTTCATAAGTCGTTTAACATCTTTTTCTTTGAAGGCTTCCTCTCTTTCAGCCACACACTGGTCAAAGATCTCACCTCCAGCAGCACTATGGAACAATATGAATTTTACTATTTCAAATACTAAGCTACTGCATCCATTTTTGTTCTACTTGCACATTTCATTTAGCAGAAGCAAGGTCAGCAAGCAGTAGCATCTAATAGCAATGCTTTCAGTTATTAAACCTTTAGCAAGCTTTTACAGCCTAGGAAGACTTCTCTGCAGTACAGCAGCTTGGGAGAGAAGCAAAAATCACAAAATCACAGAATGTTAGGGGTTGGAAGGGACCTCAGAAGATCATCTAGTCCAATCCCCCTGCCAGAGCAGGATCACCTAGAGTAGATCACACAGGAACGTGTCCAGGCAGGTCTTGAATGTCTCCAAAGAAGGAGACTCCACAACCTCCCTGGGCAGCCTGTGCCAGTGCTCTGTCACCCTCACTGTGAAAAAGCTTTTTCTAATGTTTTTGTGGAACCTCCTATGTTCTTACACATTTAGGTTAGAGACTCATTTAGGTTAGAGACTATGAATCCTACAGAAATTTGGAGGACTATTTTGGAAACACTGCTGACTATGCTTTAAGATGAAGTTCACATTTATTTGAGGGCAGTATTTGCATAAAAGACATGTTTTTTTGCCATTCCCATGAAACTACATGGAAATTTGGCCAAGGTAAGCCTTTGTAAACAAAAAGCAAAACAGCTCCACCTCCAATCCTCCTCAGAAAACTTCACACATACTCAACAGACTAAATTTAAAGTCTTTAATCGAAATGTTTGTGAAGTCTTTCATATGCAGGGATGTATTAAGTTTCTAAATGGCTTTCATCTAAAAATAGTTTTGAAAATTGTAGCTCTCAGTTTGCTTCCTTATCTTCTGTTTACATACATTTAAAAAAATATAAAAATAACTAGAGATGAATGAATGTTTTTAAAGTACTCTGAAGCCACTTGCAGTATCATCCCTGACTCTACAGAACTAAAATTGGTTTACAACATAACCATGAAGCATCAAAAGTAAAATAAGCAAAGCACAAGCTCCATCTTAAAACAAGAATGGGCATGAGAACACTCAAATGGGGCCATTTTGTGTATGGATTGTTGAATTACTACTATGAAATCAACACATACATACTTTGTTCTGCATGAAATTCTATAATCATCCCTCACTGAAAGATGGTGAAACCCCCGAGGACAGAAGCTTCTCCGGTTACCCCAAACTGTGACATGCCAAACGTGACTTTGCACCAGCATTAATCTTTATTGACGCAAAGCCATCTATTCTGCTTTCGCTAGCTCTTTTCTCATAAATTATATTACCCAGGCAATCAAAAGGACAGAGGCATATTCAACATGAATAGAACAGTGCACGAGAGTTCTACAAAACTAGTGCATTTGGATTATGTACCTTCAGAAAAAGAACAGATATACTCAAATTTTCATTTTGTCTATATTATCTTCGCTGCTACAGTCCTCATACTTTAAAACGTCTTGCAATTTAAAAAAAAAAAATTAGCCTTTCTAGATATTCTCATTACTGTTACTTAAAATTCTTTTTGCAGATTACCTGATAAGGAAAACAAATTTAAAGAGGGTTAAAAAAATAAGAGAGGGTTACATAATTTTCTAAAGAGTTTTATATAACTCTTCTATATGCTGGCTAACTGGTATATAAGTACAATTTGTTTTATTAAACTAAGATTTCCTTTTAAAAAGAAAACCCCACTAATTATTTTTCTTCATCCTGTATCAAAGATTGTAGAGCTTAATAATAAAATCATGTTTTCATCAAAGGAATATTAATATTTTAATTCTTCTAGAAAAATTACACATGCTAAGACACTATCACATCTTCAGCACATTCTTACTTAATTTAAGGAAAAGGTAATACTTGAGCTTTGACCAGGATTCAGATATTAGTGATGTTTTTAAAATGGATATGGACTAGTGTATTCTAGTATTTTAAAACTATTTTCTCTAAAAAAGCAACATCAACTGGATCTTCAAGACAGGGATATAAAAACATCTACTCTTAATCAATAAATTAAACTTTCTGCTCTAAGAATACCATAATATATTACTTGGAAGTATGATTTAATTCCTTGTAGCAATGAATTATAATACACATACAGTGAAAAGTTCTACTAGCAAAACGTCTAACATGATGTGTTTTAGAGCAACAACCCTAGGATTTTGCTGGTATATCTCTGCCACTTAAAATAAGCAACACAATACTTCTATTTAATTCTGTGAAATAAGATTTATACCCTAAACTTGCTGCTGTCAGTCAGGGATCACACTTCATTTTTAATAGACTCAGTTAACAAATTGGCAAAGGAGAGGCCTTATAAAGCCCTGTTTGCTGTATATCTACTTGGTAGACATCTGTCATAATTAAGTTACCCTAATAAACAAATTAACATAGAAGTAGGCACCAAGCTAAAACATAAGCCTCCTAGAATTTTAATACTATACTGCAAGAAATTTTAATTCAATGTGTTAAAAACCAAGGCTGTAAAAGTTGAAGCAGACAATATCCCATCACTGATAACAAGGGACAGAACTACTGTATGAGAGCAGAAAACCCTCAATCCCAAATGCTCTTTTAAAGTGTTTAAGTACCTCCCAGTCTGAAGATACATAGGTTCATCAGCATTTTTAAGAGACAAGCAAATACAGCCCTTACACATGCACACTCACGTCCTGACTTAAGAAATTCCCACCATACCACAGCCTTTCCCACCTACCACAGACAAATATACTTAGTTTTACGAAACAAGTTTCACATGGGAAGGTGGTTTCTCATTCAAGGTTTCACTTTTTTCATCAACTTTCCTATTTAGGTTGCAGATAGAACACCTTCTCCCAGACAATTCATTCTACCCCAAACCTACTACTTTCAAACAAGTAACCCAGGGAAAGTGGTTCCTGCGAGCCCATTCTGTGCATTGTTGGCAGGGAGCAAGCTTCACCGATGCCCTTAAGCAAAACAGTCAGCCAGCTGCGAGCCAACCCAGTCACAAGTGGTTGGAAGTACAGCATCAAAACGAGCTCCAGAAAGACTCTCCCGAACACCTATGCAAAATTTTGCCAAGCTCCTTGGCAATACTTTCAAGTCAGTTATTCTGTATTCCCTAGCTAGAGTTTAGGAATGAAAAAAAAAAAGTTAATCTAAACACAGAAGAGGTTTAAATATCTGCTAGGAAAGGATTACGAGCATGTGCCATTGCTATGATTTCTGTACACATGCAGACCAGGAGTCCTCTGGTGTTTGTAACATTTAACCATTTTTCCTCTAAGAACACATTTTCCATTAAGCAGCAGCTTTTTGAGTGGTCATTGTCAACTTTGCAAACCACTGGGCACTCCCACCCATCTCCACAGATATTGTTCCTAGGGGATGAAAGCAAGAAATTGTCCTTAAGACAAGAAAATCTTTAGGAAAACAAGTCACGTAAATCTGGGGAAAAGAAAAAAAAAAAAAAAGGATAAGGAACTACTGAAGAGCACAACATTTTGAAGTGCAGCATTACTCAGAATGGGGTATTTCTCTAGCACATGCTCCCTTAGCTACATAAGAATTCTTTCCCAACATAAAAGCTAGGGCAAACAGAATTCTTTAGCTATTTTGTTTATGAAATTACTGTTGTTATTAACTTCTCTGTAGTTTCAAGTGAAATCCAACTGCTCTTAATCAATGAAAAGCATGCTAACATTTTATTACTGCTTATTAGCAAGAATGAGCTAAAGTTCATTTGAAAGTCTTAGGTATTAACCATCGGTACAATTATGTTGACTTTAAAGTCAATGGAGGATGTGTATCTTCTTGAAACATACCTTAACAATGCACTTTATGGAATTCAGTACCCTACTTTTTTCAAGTGCACTTACAATACACTAACACAGCTATTTAGCCATCATTAGAAAAACTATTTTGGTGCATCTGAAAAAATTAAATATTCCTCCAGCTTTAATGGATTAGACGTTAAGATACTCTTCTGAAAGACTCAGAAGTCCAAATCCTCAGAATACAGACATGTAGGTAACAAGTTCATAGAATACACTTGATTTCAAATGCCGAGCGAGACCATATGCAGTCTGCAAGGGCCAAAAATTTATTTCCTCAATCTTACACTCTGTCAAAAGCCTTTTTTGAAAGCATCTTTGGAAGATAAATGGAAACTCACCTTTCTGGTGCATGGAGATCACGCTACAAGATCACCACACCAAGGTGGTTATAACACTATCAACAAAGGTTCACGTTCACTATGGCTGACAGTCACTCTCCTTTCCTTGGCTAAACATGCCATTAGACAGTGAATAAGTGAACTTACTGAGAAATTTTCCAGCGTAAGGCTACCAGAACATACCATACATAACATACAGAAAGCTGCAAATCCATATCTGATGAGAGGACATACAGGAAGAGAAGCATCCAAATGCCTTAAATTATAAATACTGTTATTTTAAGTTTTTGGTTCTCAGACATTTTTTTTTCCTTTACCTTTCCCATCAGGCAGCCCAAGAACTGAAATACAAACAAAAGGTAACTAACACTATTTGAAAAGTTTTCCCCTAAATCTTTTTGAGGAGCTCCAGTCTTGATTTGAGACTGCCATGTAGAACACCTTTACATCTTGTCTATCAAAGAAATGAGTAAATATTGGAGCAGCACACATATTTCTGATTACAGTGGTTTTGCTTCAAGCTCAATCTGTTGAATCCCACACCAAATGTATTGTTTCCTGCCAGCAGACTCTTATTTTAAGCAGTCACACCTCCAGTAAGTAGGACAGTAAGTAATATCCAAGACAATACAAGTAGTTAGATTATCCAGGTCCAAATAACTATAGGTAAAAAAAGCACTTCATCCATCATATGAAATAATCCTGACTAGGTCTTCAAGATGATAAAGACGACATTTTCTTTTCTTAATTTAAGCATAACAAAAATCTACTATATCTACCCAAGAGCCTGGTAGGTAATTACTCAGTTCAGCAGCTCTTCACAAAAACATGCTTAATGGCTTAGATTTTCAAGTTGCACATACAGGTTTCTGTAATATCTGATCCACTAATATCACCTATCCTTTCCATAGATACATAAACATATGGTGATGAACACTTACAAGGAGTGCCAGCTCTTTAATATCAGATGCTCTCCTGCTTTCTTTCAAAGGAAATTGGAAAAAGCCAGGTAGGTTGCATACAAATACTGAGCCAAAAAGTTACCAAATGTGCTTTCTTTTATATCTCATGTATCAAGTTTACCAGTCTGTATCTCTGCCTTTTTTCAGTAGAAGTTCCATTTTGTTTTTCGTTGATTCCATTTTCACTGAAATATATAAACATGACTGCCCCACAGATTAATTCCAGGCTTTACATACTACTCCCTTCAGCTCCTACTTAAATCCTCTGTTTGAGGTCTTAGGACAAGAAACAAAAGTCAGAGACTGTTGTCAGGGTGGATGCAGACAGCCACTAACTTGCTAGCCTATGGCTGAAGCCAGGACTGTAATGCCTCATTGCTCATTGCTTAATATTAACAGTTAGTGGCAAATTTTAAGTTTGTTTTCTGTCAAAAATCAATACTGCATGAAAGATAATCATTGTGTCACATTAATATTCCTTTTCATGAAGGCCAAGCACTAGGTGCCCCCCTCACATTTCACACACGATAAGCCAGATATTTCAACATCAAGCCAAACTTTAAAAACCATACTACATCAAGTCAGTGGCCAATAACTAAGTATTTGTTTTTCTTCTTCCCAAGATAAAGATCTGCCACAAAGATGATCACACTTAATAGCAGCTAAAATGCCCTAGAGAAGCTTGCAGTCTAGATATGTTCTTTAATCCTCTGCATACAGAATGTCAGAAATTTACTAACATTCATACCTGTTTTGTTGCAACACGTCTCTAGAACGTGCTGACATTAGAGAAGCATCCAGAGTTACTTGCTGAAGTCAGGGAAAGATTGTTTTTGTAATTTACAGCTCTAACACACAGCTATTTATCTGAAAACAAGGTATGACTCTTTGATGCATATAAAAACAATAATGTTACTAATTACTGAACAACCTGGTGGCTACCAAACCACCTAGTTAATACTTTGGGTTAAAAATGTTTTGCAATAAGAGAATTGAGTTCTAAAAGAAAACTAGCAATTTTGCACTAAAATTATCACAAAACCCATTGCTCGTAAAGCCCATTGCTCACATCAAGATTTGGATTCTACTGCTCATATTATACCCCTACAAGACCTGGAAACTTAAACTATATTCTAGTTAGATCTGCACTGCTAATGTTTAAAGCATGTATTTGTGAGTCTCCAGTAACAGCAGTTAAAACTCCAGAAAATCTGACACACTTTTGCATTGTAACAGATACTTGAATATTTCAGAAGTCGTGAATTCCATAAGGGCACAATGCAGTTAAAAAAAAAAAAAAACGTATCCCAGAGGGAAGTCTGCCTTAGCAGACACAGTCTCATTTCATTTCACTGAACTTTGAAGGTACAATTTCTTTTGGCTTCTAAAGATGATCACATTGAGACACAAGATTTCTCACCATTTCTCTTTGTTACCAAGCAAGAAGAGAGCTGTACAAACTAGAGTTATCTTAGCACATAGGTTAAGTCACTTCCGAACTACTGAGCCTCACAGTTCCTCTCCCAATTAGTTAAAATCTTGAAGAGGATCTTAACAGAGATCAACGGCATTTGGTTGCCTCTCAGAAATTGAGCTGTCAGGTATCTAAGCCACTGGCATATTAGATCAATAGTCACAACTCTAGAATCACTCATCTGGACAAGCTCAAGGCACAAAAAACCACACAGACAAATGTAGAGTCGTAAGTTAAACATCATTTGAAAGAAACTATTCTAGGTCTGAATCCCCTACTCTTTTTCTTCTCCCCAAAGATAATGACTTATAGAGCTTTTCATTGCAGATCACAGCGGGTTTTGATAGTTTCTTTTTAACAATGGCATTGCTTTCAAAATGCTATTCACACCTGGTAAAAAAAACCCCACAGATTTCACCTTGTCTTTGTCAATGTTAATGGAGTAAACTTCAGTTTCTGAACAGACACTCATTGCTTCTCTCCTCTTCCTCTTTCGAAAGGAGGGAAGGCACACAGTTCATAATTCACTAAAGATTTTAACTACAGAAGTTACAGTTCAGCTTTGAAAGATACTACATAACTGGAGAAATTTATTATAATGTGCAGTTGTTACAAGACTGCACGTAACTTCTTGTACTACTGATCTTAGCAACTGTTGTTGAATTCAAGCAAGTACAACAAGCAAGCAATAAAATCTTTTCACACTATTCATATTGATACACAGTATTTTTACATTCTTGTTTTTACTGCAAATACTGAAGAAGGTTATTCAGGAATAATTACTAGTACTTACTATTCCAGGACTAAAATAATTTCTGTTGCAGTTTCATAAACTTCATGCAAGTTAATGACCCAAAGGTTGCATTGTGCCAGCTCGAGGACCGCAATTTCATGGATTATTTCCATCCGACAGTCTTGGCCCTTTCTTCTTTTTCTCATAAATTTTGCTGCAAACTCTCTTTCAGTGTCTTTCTGGATACACTTCTTCACCACTGCAAATTTTCCCCTGAAATTAAAGAAGAATTTAAAGTTAATTTTAAGTCCCTTAGGGACAATTTCAGTATTGCCCTTATAAATTAATATTTCAGAAACAAAAAATTCCTCTTAATAGATACATTTAAAATATGTTCTAAATATAGAAAGATGCCTTGCTGAATGATAATCCCTGTTCTTAAAAGTCAGGAACACGACAACCTGGAATGTAAATTAACCTCCGTGAAAAATAAGGAATTAAAAAACCCTACCAATTCAAGGAACCTGGATTTTAAAAACACAGAATGAACAAGTTGTGCTAGTTTATAAGATTAAGTTATCCTGAAATCTTTCATTGGAAAAATCTTGCAAAACCCAAAATGTACAAATAGACAATTTATGCTTTCTACGACTACATCAAAATAACCCAGTTCATAGAATAATAGAACGGCCTAGGCCGGAAGGGACCTTAGAGATCATTTAATCCAACCTCCCTGTCATGGGCAGGGATGCCTCTCAACTAGATCAGGCAACAGTTAGTGCTTTCTAAAGCATCCCACCATACTCGAGGCAACAGCATCCAGGACTACTCAAAAACCTGCTCCATTTGCCATGCAGTATACAGACTCTGTGCTGCATTTTCAAAGATGGCACTTCATATTTTCACCATGATATCTCTCAAATTATAACAGCCAAAGGTTTTTTTTGATTGTTTTTAACAGTTCTCAAAATCCCTTATTCTTAATTCTCACTGTCTAAGTAAGTATACGGTTGGACTAGATGATCTTTCGAGGTCCCTTCCAAACCCTAACATTCTGTGATCACAGATGGCCAACATAAAGCTTTGTTAGAAGAACTGTGACAATGATAACGTGAATACAAACACACACTGAGCAGAACTGAACATAGTGCTTAACCCACATTAAGGAGCATCATTTCTGACACAACACACAACTGGTGAGTTACCCCAAGTCAGCAAGCTAGCTGAAACCACAGGGCAGCACTTACGTCAGAAGACTTCCCCCAAGTGTCTGCTCCAAACTTCCTTGCAATAGAGTCCCACACCACCGGCTCCACTCACTTCTGCACTGATCTTTAGACTGAAAAGGTCTATTGATAAATATCTGTCATCTAACGCATTGATGAATTCTCAGAAGCACAGCAATCTTTAGTTCTTATCATACAGGTATAACATTCATCAAAACTGTATTATTTACATGTAAAAATTTTCTTACAAAGCTACAGGAATAGCTTGGAGATCTTTATTTCAGTTCTTAACTTATTGTAGCATTGCTGAAACCAAGAGTCCTTATCTGCTTTGGAATACCATTACACAGGTTTTGCCTTTCCCGGTCTCCAGGCTGAAGTTCACAAAATTAACTAATTCAGCTCAAAGATTTCACTCTCACAGCTCCCAACCTACAGGCACTGCTATCCATGAAACATTACTAAAAGAACTTTAAAAAGCTTACTTTTCATAGGCATTTGTTTCAAAATTATCTAGTCTAAATGAATTAAGACAAATAAGCACCCATAAAGTGAGCATTTGGTAGTCAATCTCACTGAAATAACCTGACTGGTAACCGCTGATACAGCCAGTTATTCATCTAGGAATAACATTTTCCATAAGCACACAATAGCTACAGCGCAATACGTATTAAAGACTAGATGAGAGCACAGCCCAGATGTTTATGAAGGCAGAAAAAAAAAGTACATACTTTCAATGCTTTGAATCCACTTTTTGGGAGAAAGTTATTAATTACTAATACATACATTCAGACAATATTACAGCTTTGCAAATGCATGAAAATAATACTATAGGATTTTATAGCATTAGGAAGATGTGGTCAAAAGATCACTAGAAAATGCATTAATCAATACAAAGTTACCACAGAACACCACACACGGAATAGACATCCGAAGATTGACAACCTGCAGGGTGCCTGGCACACATCTATCAAAAATCACATTGGAAGAAATGACAAATGTGTGTAGTGGGGACAGCTCATCAGGAAACAGAAATGTGCTAACGATGCTCTCGATCCCAAAAATATTGCAAGGACAGTGTCTCTTTTTGATAGATTTCTAGGAAACTGCTGACATTAGTGCTGCAGCTACAAGAATTGCAACCCTAACTGCAACAGAGAACAGTCTTCCCTATGTAGCCAGTGAAAGGGATTCTAAGTTACTTCAAACTAATACATACACCTGTATGATTCCTGTACAGTATAAAGCTATATATTTATCAGAAGTATTCTGAAGAGGGGTCCCTTCGGAGAGCCGGCCAAGTTAACGATCATCACACCAATATGGCTACAGATCGTCCTCCCTTTATTGCTCCGGACAGCTCAATATATACAGTTCAGCAGTGTCCCCGCGCCTGCCCCTTAACAGAGTTGGTCAGTTACAGGTTTACACGCGCCAGCGTTTTATTGGGTAGTGCCATTCAACTATGCAAGCGGCTCTCGCCCCCCCTTCTCCCCCCGGGCCCAGCACCTCCAGCCAAGCATCTCGCAAAGCTCTCACAAAACAGATAAAACCTCCTCCTCCCCGTGTTCCAAGGCAGCTTCAAGGACAGAGCCTTTGTTTAGGCCTAAGCTGGGCTGTCCACACTTTTAAAGTTATACCGCACCTCTGCTCCACAAGAAATTCCTCTACAGTATTCAACTCTTGCTGAAATTTAGAGCATCAAATCCAAAAACAGCAGAGGAAAAAAAATTAGCAACAATGCCAGTAAGAAAAAACTCAACAGATAAAAATAAATTGAGAAACTACGAGATAAGCCCTTTAACAGCAAGCTGTTTTAATACCTTGTAGATACCAAGCCTTTATACCAAAAATCTAGACCTCTAGGTTCAGCCTTCTCTGTTTTCCTTAAAGAGTCTCTGAAAGCCCAGTTTCCTTCTGGTTGAACATTGCCTTGGCACCGAGTCAAAAGCTTTTATTTCCAGCACTGGTGAAGAACCTAGAGAAAGCAGCTTAGAGAAATCTCAAGTCCCTGTAACACAGCTTTCAAGCAGCACTGCGCTGGTTTGAATTATGTACAAAAATCTATCTGGGAGCAAGTTAATTAGCCTAATGAGTACCAACGCTGCCAATTCATTGCACATTACTCACTATGGAAATAAGACAGTACTCATGGGGCAGCATGAAACAGCAAGAGCCACCACTGTGTGTGGTCACACATGTCCTGTTCAGCTGAGCTGGCCAGAAGCTGGGTAGGTGACGTAATGAAAAGGACAGGTTACATGGGAGTCAGGCCGGCTGACAAACACTAATTCTTAGTTGTTTAAGACCAAGAATCCTGCCCAGATTCTTTATGGTTATACCTATAATTAGAGCTATTTCAACTGCTGCCTGTTGAACTCATCTTTTCTGAACACAATCCCCCCAAAAGATCAAACTTGACAAACCTGATACTTGTAGCTAATGGAACTAATTACTGTGCAGTAATCTAGAGTCACGACGGAGGCAAATTCAGAGCTAAGATCCAAAGATAACATCCACTGTATGGCTTAGCCAAATGATAAATTTGTAAATAACTTCTTTTTGATAGAGACGGAATAGGAGATAAGACAGCTATAAACAAGCTTTCCCATAAAGCATACATTGCATACACTTCATCTGAGAAGCAGGATTTTGAGAAAAGCAAAGAACTACTTATTAAAAAAAAATATCAAATAGTTAAAATAGTATTAGATCAGAGCATTGCTAGCTGAGCTGTACTGAGAAGAGCTGGGGGCAAGAACATTGCATTGAAGGAAGAAGAGTTGAGAAGAAACACTTAATGCACATTTCCAAAGCTGAAAACTGACCGCCAGTCATCTCAACACAAACAAAATGCTGGGAAGGGAGACATAAACAGGAAACTAGAAGTAGTTCTCGGTCTTTACAAGAGTCATTCAAGAATTATGATTGAAGATAAATCATATCTGATTACAAAGAAGCTCAATGTCATCTTTTCAGATTGCCAACAGAATTAGTATTGTTTCATCTGGCATATATTATGGCTTAAAGGCAAAGCCTCAAATCACAAATCAAATGTCAAATCAGATAAGCAGCAACATTTATGTCACACCAGTTAATTTCGGTTGTCATAGGCTCAGAAGAACAGAGAACTAACCTTACTTTCATGATCATTTTTAAAATGACCTATAAAACACTGTCACGGTAACAAATGCAGGAACAACAGCAATTCCTGTGAAGATACTTTTTGTAATGTTCAGAAAACCTTTCCAAGATCCACAAAACTATACGCAATTTATAATATGACTAAATATCACACATTTTTTCTAAAGTGGAGGTTTTTTCCCCTGCAATTTTTGCTTTCCAAACAGCAAGGTGTGGGGATTTAATTTCTGATGTTCATGAATGATTTATTCACATAAATGTATTCTCAAGTAGTAGAGCTAACTACTTGCAACTCTTCATTTTCACCGTTTAGACTTTCACTTAGTTCCACAACTGCTTCACCCTAGCTGTGTTACTGCAGAGACCAGCTGAGGCCAGAATCATGGCAGCACATACATTCTTCCCGATGCAGAAAACCTCCAAATGCCACGTACCACTAAGTTGCACTGAAAGCCACTTGAGGAAAAAAAGTTCATGCCAGAGTTTGTGGGAATTAAAAAAATAAAAAATTCAAGACATGCGTTATCTGCACATAAAACTACAGACAGGTCACCAACTGGAAACAAAGAACGTGTTTGGTCTCCTCAAATGATTAAAATACTTGTTATCCTGAGCTCTGGGTGGAGAACAAGCTTGTCTGACTTAACAAAAACAAAACCAAAAAACAGGAATGAAGATAATCAACTGAACTGCACTTGAGATAGACTTGCATGCACTGCATACATATTACTCACAGAAGACTGCTAATTTTAGAGCAATCATTTAAGGTGACTGTTACCTTCCAGTGACAAGAAAGCAAGGCCAGTCCTCCAACCCAGCTCTAGCACAGCAGTATTGTTTTCTGTACACAAATTCCAATTTCCAATATGTAACATAGCTCATTTTACATAAAGAGTGCAATACGCCATCAAGGAGCTCAAGAACTAACCAAGTCTATTAACATTTTCTGTGCAATTAGGAGTTTTTTGTTGACGAAAACAAGCAAAGCAACTAAATGCAATTTTACTAGATTCTCTAAAGCTCTAGGTAATACAAAATATATTGTTCCCAATTTTACAGTACAATTAAGGCTTAAGTACAGATGATGAGAGGAAAAAGAGTAAAGCAATTGGTGCCTTGTCCTCTGCAAAGGTTACATTACTACTAACTAACCTAACTCAAGCTAGCAGCATCTGAAAACGCTTAAGTGAGTTGATGGGAAGTGGCATTCTTAAAACATCCAGTAGAGGTAAGTTTGATTTTAAACACGAGACAGATAAATATTTATGTGAGAATACTCTGCTTTCGAGCCAGTAAAATTAATAAGGCAGTGAAGATTAGCCCAAAATTTCATTTATTAAACATTTCATTAAAAATAGCCTGTCATTTCCATATTAACTGAAGCAACTTTAAACAATTTCCTTTCAAGAGTAACTGTTGTAACCAAATTTTTGGTATTTTTCCTAAATTAACGTTGTTTTCCTAGGAGCTACATTTTGACAGACTTGCAAATGCCTGTTTAACTACTGAAGGAGGCAGTAGCCTTTTGAAGTACATATGCTTTCCATACTCAGAACAGTTCCCCTCCCCGCCCCCCCCCCATAAGAACTACCAACGAAGCCCGATTTCCTACAGGTTTGCACCCAAGTCTCTCTGGTAACACTGTGATCAGGTTCCTCCAAGGCTCATGTACAAGTTCCAGAAATAATTCCCCCAGGACTTTTGCCCCCTAAGATGTCACCAATTCAGCTTTTAAATTGTTTCCCTAATTCCGGGAAATAAGATGGATGAATACAAAGCATATAAGCTTTTTTGTTAGCAAATTCACCTACCAAATTAGAAGTAAAACAGACTATGCTGTGTGCACAAGGACTGCTTTTCATCCGAGACAAAAACCTGCCACACCTGGGTGCTAATTTGTCCAAGCCCTTTGTAAAGATAAACTCTACCCATAAGTAGAGACTTAGACACTTGACAAACAGATAAAAGTGAAATAATTTCTGCTAAGCATATATTATCAATAAAATGACAGAGATAGTTACATGTGGCAGAGGGACTTTCCATTTACCACCTATGCTTTGTCAAGAGTTAGCAAAATATTGTTTTTAATGGGAGTACTGACCTGAAGTATTCACTTACATGCACTTATACTGCACATACATTCAAATGTATAGATTTGTACAACTAAAGAGAGAAGACAGCGAAAACATTTGTGAAGAGGAGAGAAAAAAGGTAGTGTGAACCAAAATATGTGTGACTGTTTCACAAAACCAAAACAAACGCTGTAAGATAACTACAGGTGCAAAATCACAACCTTCATGGGAATCTTTAAATGTATTTCTCATCAAAAATGACTCCAGACAAAAAGCCACACTAAGATTTGCTTGGTCAAACTGTAGACCAAGATTTGTAGTAGTCCTTAATTCTTGTTCATAGTCTAAAGTTCGTTGTTTCAGTTGTACATTTGTGTGCCAGAAGGAAGCTTCACGTAGTCTATTTTATCAGGTCAATGAATATCACCCAGCTCTAAGATAAGCTCTTGCTCCATGGCAGAACTGCAAAATATTTTCTGAAAAGTCAGTTGATCTTCAAATAAAAAAACCAACGCAAGCAGCAGTGATATCAGAATATCCTGTGCTACACCACTCCTACACCCTCTCAACTGTTGCTTTGAACTTTGGCTGTTTTGTAGCCTGCATTTAGTTAGCTTCTTTTTAGCATGATGTGACCACAACATCCAGGGCCTGGAAACTGAAGCTTTCTCACTTTATGGGATGTTTCTCCCACCTGCTTCCCATTGGAATGCTTTAGGTGACTATGTTTAAACAGGTATTATTCTATTAGTACATCAGAGTTACTATGTGAGCACTAAACTGACACCTAGGCAACCTAAAAATCTTCTCGCTTATAGCAGCTACATTTGCTTTAAAACTCCTCTTTCCTCGTCAGCTCCAACAGGGCTGGATTTGCTGCTGTACAAACTGAGGTACTGGCAAAAGAATACACATTAAGGAGTGTATCTTATTGTATATGCCGTCATATTCCCCTTTTAATCTGAAAACTCTTTAGATAAACCACATGTGATCATAAGAATACCATCATTCTTAAGCAACAATTTCAGATTAAAAATTGGTTTAGTGGTACTGAAATTCCACATACATAGTTACTGAGATACAAAAGCCTTTTAAGGTGACTTTTGGCCTCAAACCTTGCTCACTATCATCAGGTACTGAAATTATACATCGATTAAACCTTACACGTGGAGTCACTCTCAAAACCAAGTTTGGAAAAGCTTTTAAAAGTTCCGCCACTAGATTATTCTGAAGCACATGCCACCACAAAGTACTCTCCTCTACACTTGATCTCCCCCCGTGTCACAGTGTGAAACGGTAAAGAGAAAACCAAGCCGGGCGGGTTTCCGCTTCCAATGGAAACCCAGAGGAACGCTCCTTCCTACGCCGCACCGGCTCCCGGGCAGAACGCGCCACATCCCGGCCGAGCTCCCGAGGCTGCGGGCGACTCCCTGCTCGGAGCAAGGACAGCGGCCGGGGACCAGCCGCGCTCAAAGCCGCCCCTCGCCGCACTGGCCCCCGCCAAGCCGAGCCCTGCCCGGACGCCTCTAGCTTCGCTCCAGGTGGAGGAAGGGGCGGCAGGTGAAAACGCCGGGTGATGGCCCAGCTGACGGCGGCGAGACAGAAAAGACGCGGAGGAGAGGGCGAAGGCGACGACCTGACATCCCCCTCCCGCCTCCTCCCTTTCCCGGCAGCCGAGCGGAGCCGACGGGGTGCCCGGGGGGAACCTTCTCCTTCCCGCCGCCCGCGCCGGAGCGCTCGCACCCTGCGCCTCACCTGCCGAGCTCTCTGCCGGGGCTGAGGCTGTACCGCTCCTGGAAGGGCTCGGTGCGGATGGGCGTACGGATCTCCGTCAGGAAACCGCCTCGCCGCCGCCCTCGGCCGGGAGCGGGCTGAGGCGGCGGTCGGTCACCGCGGGAGCGGCCGGGTGGCGGCTTCTCCTCAGGGCTCATGGCGCGGGGCTCTCTCCTTCCCCTCTCGCGCTGCCTCTCCGCCGGGCCGGGCTCCCCTCAGGCTCCGGGCTGAGGCGCCAACCGCCGCCACCGCTGCGGCAGGAGGAGGAAGGCGGCAGGCAGCACGCGCCGCGCCGAGGGGACGGAAGAGGGGCGGAGCGCGCCCGCCGGGCCCCGCCCCCTGACCGCCTCACCTGGGCGGTGAACGGGGCGCGAGGGGCGGGGCGGGGCGGGGCGCGCGGAGGGACGGTTGGGCGGCGCCACCTGCCGGTGGCCCTGGGAGCGGGGGGAGGGGCGCGGCCGAGGCGAGGCGGCGGGTACCCCAGCGGCGTGGCGAGATTTCGGGGTTAAGCCGTGACCCGAGTGACGCGGTGTCGGACGGGGAGGTGCCGTCGTGCGGACGTTTCTTCGCACCCGTCGCGGTGCAGGGGCTGTCCCGGCGGCGGCTCGGGCGCGCCACGCCGGAGGGGGAGCCGCGCGCGCCGTTCCTGTGCGGGGCCCAGGCTGTGCCAGGGGCCGGGACATCTCCCGCTAGACCGGGTTGCTCAGAGCCTGACCTGGCCTTGAACACCTGCAGGCATGAGATCCACAGCTTCTCGGGGCACTGTTGCAGTGTCTCACCACTTTCTGATACCTTTCTAATACCTAATCTGAACCTGCACTGCTCCAGTTTAAAACCAGTGCCCCTCATCCTCAGTCTCTGTACGCCCTTGTAAGCAGCCCCTCCCCAGCTCTCCCGTAGCCCCTTCAGGAACTGGAAGGTCGCTATAAGGTCTCCCCTGAGCCTTCTCTTCTCCAGGCTGAACGACCTCAACTCTCTCAGCCAGCGCTTGCAGGAGAGGTGCTGCAGCCCTCTGATCATCTTTGTGTCCCTCTGGACCTGCTCGAGTAAGTTCATGTCCTTTGTGTTGGGGGCCCCAGAGCTGGGTGCCGTACTCCAGGTGGAGTAGAGGGGCAGAAAGAATCGCTTCCCTTGACCTGCTGGCCACGCTTCTTTTGATGCAGCCCAGCATGTGAGGTGCTTTTTGGGCTGCCAGTGCACATATGGTTGTACTTTGCCCACTTCACAAGCCCTTCACCATCCACCTTACTTAAGACCTGTTCTGTGTAGCAGTCACTTGCCAAGGCAGTGCTGGGGAATTGGTCTCCATCAAGGGTACAGAATTCTCTGCCATTGCCTGCCAGTATCCAGAGCATGAGGGAGAAGAGACTAATGAGGAAACAGGCCAATATACAGGAAAGGATTCAGCCCAAACCCCAGCTATTGATCAGGAATGGGAGTACAATAGCTGTCAGAGCATTTTTCTGGAATTTCCTCATTCACTTAACGCCAAATCCAATTTGCAGAAATAAATAGTTTAGGAATAAATTCCGGAACCAGTATATAGAGTAATGGAGAGTTCAAGACTGACAGTATCAATGTGCTTTCCAACAGAACATTGTTTAAATTGTAGCAGGGCCAGACTGTTACTGCTGAACAATAAAATTTGGATTAAAATAGAGTTAAGAAATCATTACATCTGAAAACATATATCAAAGGCATTTACTACAGAGAAAAGGTTGTTACCTGAAAAATAGATCATAACTTAAATGTTGATCATAAATGAAGGTTTCAGATGCTTAATTCTTTTGATAATTTCTACTGTGCTTAGTTTCACAATCACATTTTCCTAGGCTGGGGGAAACATGCAAAAAAATTTATGGAAAGGAGTGGAAGTACTGATTCTGGAGTATGAACAGACCTTCCTCAAAATACTTTGGAATATTTGAGGTTCTCTGCCCAATTTTTAAAATAAATTAGAAGGTTTAGGTTCTTAAATGCCTTTAAACATCTAGCAGTTGGTTCTGTATAAAACAGAACATGGGCTTACATTTTTTTCCACATATAGTTATTTGATTCAGATAAATCTAAGATCAATTTGTAGCTAAATTCTGGAGACTTTGGAGTATATTGCTTACTGTCTGGAAGGACTTTTACTCCATATAGTGTCTAAGTTTAGCTATTTTTCTTCTATAGGGTAGAAAATGCCACCGAAGACATCAGAAGTTCAGTAACTTAAGAAAACAGGAAGATGGATTTGTTACATTCTTAGAAAGAATTATCCACAGAACAGGAAGGCAGTGACACAAAGAAAAATTGTGCTTTACTATCTTGAAAACTGACTGAAATAAAATCTTTTGGTGCTTTGCTATGCACTAGCCATGGCACGGAATATAATTTGCTTTGTTGCACCAGGATAATATTGGGCTGGTATGTGCTGTAATAATTTAAATTTTCCTTGCAGAGAGAATAAACATAAGCTTTATGACTCACCTGTGTCTTAAACCAGCACTGGTCCAAGTCTTAAATACTGCAGTATAAGCTTGTATGTGCTATTCACACAGGGAGAAAAATATGAACAATGCTTGATTTATTTAGAGATAAGCTAACAGACATATGTGGGCTGATTACTTTAATACATTACCTATGGATAAAACGTACACTTTTTCCCCTGTTGTTTGGATATTTGGCTTCAGTCACTGAAATATTATTGGCTGTTGTGTGCTCAGCTGCACTCAGCATAACAAACCGTGATTTCTCCTTTACAGATAACAGTCCCTGGTTTATAGTTCAATATAGTTTTTATTTTCTGCTAGTAGCATCCACGGAATTCACTCTCATGAGCTGCATTTGGCCTGCAAGCTGTGAAGCAGGAGGTGAGGTGGAAGACACCACCACAGGTACTCTTTAAAAGAATGTCCTTTTCAATTTATGCCTTTGTGCAGTGGAGTGCAAGAGTGATTTCTGTTCTGCCCTGAAGTGGATCACATGTTGCGTAGGGACAGAAGCTTTGCTCAGTTGTATCAATCTGACTCCAGCTTAATCTTTGCAGGACATTCCTCTTCCCAATAGTAATGCATTCAGGCAACTTCTAGATGATGAAAGAGTTACCCTAAATCATCATCATCATGGTCTGTTTATAACAGAAATATGAAATCTAACAATCCATAGCTCAGCACATTTAACTTAAAAATCAGGTGCTATATTCATCCTTCCAGTTTCCACAGTAATAGAAAGTCATGATCTTCTGTGGCTGGAATTTCTGCAGGCTGCTTAAGTTCCAGGTGAATGTATCTTTTTTTTTTTTTTTTTTTGGGGGGTATTGATGAGCTACTTATTTCTTGCTGTGATTGTTTTATGTATGAGGCAGCAGGAAAAGAACAGCACACACTCCTTACCTGTGGTGCTTCACTCCTGTATTCCTCAAATTCTTCTTGTCATCACATAAAGGCACTTAAATGAGAGCTTCAAGTATCCAGCACCACTGAAAAACAGTCCCGTGCAAAACTTTTCTAGAAACAGAGGTTTCTTATTAACTACAACCAAAAAATATCTTCACGGTTCAAATTTAAGGAAAGCACAGCTCCACTAAGTGGCAGCACTACGCATCATTAGTGCTGGCTTCATTGCATTCTTGTTATGCTTGTGATTTAATATAATCTGCTTCTCATGTGGCGCTACTACGTATGCCTCTTCTTTGCTCATAGGGTTTGACTTCATCATTCCCAGGACAGGTGAATAAACTTGTGCATGAAGACTCTAAGAGTAACCTTTCCAAATACTTCCACAGGTTCATATTTTGCAGAAATTTCCACTTCAATATGATTTTTACATATATTATAATAACATTAATTTTTGTGTTGGAAAATACATCCAATGGGTCCCTACGCATTCTTTTGGGTGCTCCTCAGATCACTTTCACGGCTTCTCTGCAGTGCCAAGGTGGTCCCAAAGACTGATTCATTTCTTACAGATTAGGTAGATTACATTTTACAAAATCCAGGGTGCAATGCTCCTTATTTTATGTCTGTGTCCTTAGCAGAAAAATAACCTGGTTTGGTTTGTACATTAGGAGATCAGAGATACAGTTGAAGAAGAGTTACAGTGTTCAAAAGCCGTGTTGTGTGCTTTACGTACTGTAGCAGAGGGGGGAAACTCTAAGGACCCAGGTCTATTAATCAGTGCACAAATCACTGAAGCTCTTAATTTATATGAGAAAAGCAGGGAAGTTTATATCTGACTGCCAAAAATGCCAAAGCTGCCAATAAACACATCCTCACACTTTGTAAGTATAATCTTATATAGTAATCTCTATTACAAATTCGGTCATTCTTAAAAAGTCACTGATTGGATTTAATACTAAGACATACCTAAGGGACACTGAAGTCAAATCGCAGCTTGTAACAAAGTTCCTAAGCAGATTCGAGTGCTGCCCCAGCTGCATTCCTGAAAAGCTGATACCTAAATACGATGACTCCATGTGGCAGGCTGGTTAGGTATCTGTACTCCTTTGTCTACAGACTGAAGCATATGAAATGCTGAAAACAGAAAAATAGAAGCATGTGCAATTTATTTTTGTATGCTGTTTTGATTCTGGAAAACCAGCATTAGGAAATTACACCCAACAATAGTCCTTCAGCTGCTCTCTGTGGTCTGTTTTAAAACTGACTGAACAGATTTTCAGTGTCACACCCCAGAGTATTTACAGCTTTTTTTTTTTTCCCTTACGACTGGTTAATTTTGTAACTGAGAAAGAAAATAACCCAAACGAGTCTTCTGTTTTCATACTGAAAATTTTAAAAGGTGAAGGTATGGCCCTAAAGTGTATTACTCCTCAAAGGAGGAAAGGCAAGTGACTTTAGTGTCACTGTTGGTTATTACTGACATAGAAAACTTTGCCACGTAGCTCCACTAACTTCTTATACTACAGGAGTTAATCATACAAAATTCTACATACTGGCAATTCAGAAGAAACATCATTAGTTGCAGTCTTTGTGTTCTCCAGTCACTTCTGTTCTATTCAACCTCAAAGAGCCGTAACACAGCACTGTGGGCATGAGCTTCATCTATACTAGAGTTAAAACAATATAAATGTGCTTTACACCAAAGCCTAATATAAATAAGGATCAGAGCTTGTGTTTCAGACAGAGTAATATTTTTTTTTCTTCAAAATTTAATTTCAAAAGGGTAGGAACTAAACAAACAAAGCCACACACTCTTTGTTTTGGTATACCCATGACAGGTATTTTCAGGCAAATTTGATTTCAAAGGTTACTAGAATGAAATTAAAAAATAATAAAAGGAGTGCAGCTTTGCAGCTCAAGGATGATTTAAGATTTGAAGAGACACAGCAGATCCTCTGTGGCTTTGTTCTCCATTGTTCTCCAGACATGAGAGATATTGTCCGGTCTGGCATCTTATACAAGCATGAACATCAGGCCACAAGTGGATTTGTTGTCCATTGTAGCAAAAATCTAAGACTTTGCTGCCACAAGGTTGGAAGGGATTATTATTGATTTGCAATATCTTAGAGGATTATGGAGTTCTGTTAGCATGCCAAAAAAAGAGATCTGATGTATGTTTGGAGGCTTCAGGCAGACTGCTACTATATTTTAACAGAAATTCAGTAACATATATCATAGAATAGGTTCTGGTAAAAGGTGTGGTTCCAGCCACATAAATGGATCACCACTGCAGAAACTGATACCTCTGATGTACCCTAATGATCAGCAGCTCCAGCAACTCATCTCACTGCTTTTTAGTAAATACTAATTTTTCCTTCCCTCACATGTGAAAAATTCAGACAAATGTAGTGTAGCATCGCAGATGCCCTCTCCCTTGCTTCCTCCTCACACACATGCACAATCAGACAAGCTTTGGATAAAGGCTGTGCTGTGTGACTTGGATTTCTTGAGCATGTTAGCAGGTGCCTGCTACTCTTGCCCCCACCAATGTCCCTGCTTCAGGAGAGCCAGCGCTGGCCTTGGGCTCATGTACCTGTGCTCCCCCACGCAAGATGAAATGCAGCGCCAATCGCAGAAGGTCTCTTAGTTGTCACAGTCACACAGTTTCACATTGGCTACTGATTTGCCTTGTGCAAGGTTTGCTAACCATTTCTGCTGGAGTGTCTTCCGTGAGTTTATATTCTTCCTTATAAAAACCTCTCCTTGTATTTCAAGCTTTCCATTCTTCATATTGTACTGTGATCCCTCATGAGGTGCCGTTTATATAAGTGAAAAGGTATGGTCAGCAAGGTGTCTGCTGACTGTGTATGTGAGGTGTGTTAATCTATCCTGGAATGTGCTAATGAAACATACCTGAGATATTACAGTGACGAGCAGTAGAGCAATGGGTGTGACATGCTGAGGACGCCAGAGCATCTTGCTATTTATTTGCTGTCAACACAATGCAGACCCAGCATATGCTATTAAGAAATCATCTTTGCGCTTGCATTTCATACCTATAATGCAGTAATTACACCTAGTAGCAAGGTGGGCGTAAGTAGTATATAAATCTCTTTTGTCCCTCTGTCCAGACATTTTCTATAGCAAGGAATAAGCCCACATGCTTTCAAGGCAGGGCTGGTCTTCGGGTAGTCCAGGAGAGCACAGGGGCTTTGGTTATGCACACTCACGTGGAGAACATCAAGTTTTAGACATGTACCTTGAGAAATTGAACAAATGCAGTGGAACAGCCTGAATGCAATGGTCAGAAAGGACAAGATTCTGGAAGAGCAATTGCTTAAATCAGTGGACTTTGACTAGTGCCAGTTTCCACCCACTCTAGTAAAATACATCCTCCATGGAAGAAGTTATTTGCAATAGACAGGCCACACAATGCCATAACAAAGTGATTTTATTGACATTCCTCTATAGTGATATGGTTGAATAGAAAGCACAGCCTGAGTATCATGTGACATTTCTCTGTCAATATAAGCAAAATCAGTCCAATAATGAGGACCTTTCCTGCCATTGACTTTTATGTAGTCTTTAACAAAAACCGTAACAGACATTTCTGTTATATAAATTGGAAGCTGCAGGGAATTTGGCTAATGGCACAATATTTACTATACCTAGTATCTACTATCTACAGGCATCTCTTTTTCTACTGGAACAAAGGAACTACATGACTCACTAGAGAGAAAGTAACAATCCAGTCTTTGGGACCTTGTGATAACTGGAAAACCTATCCCAGATTTAGTATATTGCAGTCATTTTTTTCTTTTAGTAACGAACACTGAGGTACAGCAATAATAATAATAATAAAAAAGCACCGCATTTGTTGTAGAAAGATCTGTTGGTCTGCATTTGACTGAAAGTGTTTAATCTTGACTGGGAAGCCCTATTAATATTAGTGTGGAGACAGGGCAAATAATTATTATTTCAACACAAATTAAACAAGTCTTCAGTCAAATCTGTCCTTCTGGAATTCCATAGACCATCACAGGATTAAGAGCAAAGGATGAATTTAGCTCATCATTGTGCGTGTATATTTTAGCTTGTTTCTTATTTGACTTCCACGTCCAAATACAGTATCCTACTGTTTTCAGCTAGATGTATGTCAACTATTTGTTACAGTTTAATGACAACAAAACACAAACGTAGCAAACACCACCCCTCCCTATGGGCTGTCTCTCAGACTAGACTACAAACTCAAACCTTAGCCACAGTTCACTGAAAAGTTCATGGGCGCTTGAGAAAACCAGGTGAAGAAAAGTCCTCTGTGTCAGACCTGTACAAAACTCATAGTTTCTCTATTAGATGTAGCTTGGATCCCTCACTCCTTGCCTTGTGATAGCCACGGGTCTCTCTAGAACATACAAGTCAAGTTCTGAATATGCACAGCCACATGACTGAAACTGAACGCTCACGCAACATACTGCAGCCTGGCGTCACAGCATTTGTAAGGTTTACATCTGACGCAATTACCAGTAAGGTACAGTTGTTTGTACTGGATCAAATCCTCCAGAGCTTACGTGGTTGAACAGTCGGTGAGACTACTTCAAGGCAGAAGACCTACTGATGGTCCAAAAGAACTATTTTCGTTCTCCTATGTTCAGCTTAATGCTACTATGGCAACAGGATTTCATAAACAGAAATATCCCTTTCTCTCCCTCTGCCACTAATACCATCACAACAATCACTTTGAGAAGGATATGGGCCCTCTGAAAACAAACATACGAATTACCAATATTCACTGCTCCTATCAAAAACTGCAATTCACACATGCCGATCCCATTTTTCACTTGCATTTTAAAATCTGTTGTTGCTGATGTCCTATCTTAAACCAAGCCACCACCATGTTTAAAGAGAACTGAGGTCAAGGAGCTGAACAGATCTGCCTTATGAAATATTTTCACATCTTTCCTGTGGGGAAACAATGAAACTAGAAAATCTGTAATCAACAGTCAGTGTTTTACAAACGAAAACGCAGACCTGGGGAGAGCACAGATGATGATATGAGTCGCAAGGTGAACAAGGAAGGGTATATGCCTTGCATATGCATAACAGCAACAAAGTCAATTAATTCCATAAAGGGCAGGTTAAATAACAGAGCAAGAGAAATGGGTTCCTCCCTCTCTCCTGTTAGCACCATTCACTGCCTCAGTGATTCGATGCTATGGTGCCACTTAAGATGCATGGCTTCTCCTTCGCTCCAGACTGGGACTGGACTCTGCTTATGGTATGATGCAATGAATGGAGAAATGCATTTCGAAGCGTCGATCAGATAGCCTAGAGATGATATTAGCGTTTGAAAACCTATTGGCATAGGGCATTTAGAAAGAGAGAGAGATAGGACTGGAATGGTAGAATGCAAGAAAAGCAGAGTATGGCATTTTCTTTCTCTTTGCTTTATGAAAATAGTCAACTGAGTTCCTCTATTCCTGGCTTTAGATCCAAAAAAAAACCCACAAGGAAATCTGCACATCTTTGTTACTTTGATGTCATCACAGTTACCTACAAAATCAACCTTTTAAAAGTACTAGGCTGTGCACTCGAAAGACACCTTGTGCCAAGGACTTTGATGGAAAGTAGCTGGCTGTGCTGTACATTTCCCAGAGTAGGAACACAGAAGGTGCTTGAGATGGCATATGCCAGACATGGAGACGCAGAACACCTGATCTAGCTTAGAGTGTGCCCAGTGCCAGAATATGTCATAAGAATTTCAGAAGGAAGCCTTCCTTGTTTCAATCAGTGGGGTTTGATGCTGCCTCTGAAATACAAACATCTTTTATTATGCTACAAAAAATAGTTTCATTTTTTTTTAACAAAATAGAGCTTTTAAATACTTAAAAAAAATAATTATACAGTATTGTAATGACTGGATTCTTATTTTTTTTTTTTACTTTTTTACTATGAGACAGCTCTTGATGCACTGTTTTCCTTGGCCAAACATGGACCAATCAGTTGGATACTTTTCTCTCTTTCTATTGTTGGAGGACATCCAATATTTGACATAGTGCAGGTAAATTTATAACATCACCAGGAATAAAACAAGAACTGTACAGGAATCACTGGATTTGGGGGCGCAGCAGCGAAGAGGCAGAAATTATATACCCTGCAAGTTTTTGTTGTTCGGTCTCTCCTGGTGTGACTTGCTCTGATGTAACTCATGTGCACGTGACACTCTCAGAAAAAATTAGGATGTCCAGCAGGGCTGGTCCTGTAGAACAGATGCCTGAGAGCTCATCTGTGGAAATAATAAGCATAATTTTCAGTGTCTGGTACAATGATGCTGGCTGTAGCTGCAGCCTCCATATGTGACTGTAATACGAGTACTCAATAGGAGTCATAACGTACTATAAAATAGATTCTCAGTAAAAGCCATACAGTAAATTGGTATAAAAGTGGCTGAAATGTCATAGAGCTTTAATTAATGGGGCAACTTAAATATCCCAAATATTTTATATATCATTAACTACTTCTGCTTAGAAACATGGGTTTGGATTCACCACCTTTCAGACACCTATTGCCCTAAGAATCAAAGCAGGAGAATGATCTAAACTCTCAGAATGCAGTTTTTCAAGCGTGATGAGTTTCTGTATAGCCACCATAAAGTATGTGGGAAAGCAGGGTCCAATTCTTTTCTCTGGAGAGAAAACTTATGGGAATTAGATATGTCAGACATTGAACTGATCTCCTGGTTTGACAGTTTTCTGAAGCACGGTTAACACAAAACTGCCAGTAACAAGCCCCCAAGGGGGTGTGGTATTTCATGTGAGCTGCTAGACACTATGTTACCTTCTCACTTACCTTCACTTACCCTTCACAAGTCTCTCACTTCATATTTCATGCATCCTTTAACATATTTAGTAACAGTAGATACTTTTTATTTCTTTTTCCCAGTTAAGACAAACACTTTCAATCTGAGATTAGTCTTGGAAAACAAGGGCAGCAAAGATGAATAAATCAAACACCATCAGAGCAGTGAGGTTGGTTGTAACAGCCTCAGCAAAATCCATCCGAAGACAAGCCTACTGCTTGTTTTCCTTTCATTCCCTGGCTTCAGAGCTGCAATGCAAAGGGCACCAAACTGAAGAGGGTTATGTCTGCAGTAACAAGAGCTGGATCTTTAGTCTAGTGCTACCTAACGTGACAGGAGGGCCTTTGGGCTTACTCCAAGAGGAAATGCAACAAAGTCTTAATCCAAAAAGAGTTACAGTCCCCTTCATCCCTAATAAGCACCCTCATTCACTGCAGCTTCTCATTTAATAGACCCTAGACTAAAACCGTCTGTCTACAACCACTCTTGAGGTTACGGTGATTTCTACTGGACAAGAAAAGAAAAATGACAGAACCAAAACCCACCCCCAGCAACCACAGATTAACCACACCTGGCTGAAAATAAATGGCTTCTGATACAGGGGATGGGATTGTCCAGACTTCTCATTTGGAAAGGAGGATTTTAAACATCAGAAAACAAAGATCTCGTAAACAGAACCCAAAGGTATTCGTAAGAATAGAACATTCTTCTTATTTCCCCTTTTACTTGTCATGTACAATACTAAGCTAAGGGAGCCTTGTCCTTTATGCTACATAATAAAACATCCTTCTTGAGTGTGCACAACCTTGTGCTTCTTGTGTGGTAAACATTACAACAGAGATGCCCCTCCCAGTATCTCTGAAGTGTGAGTTCTCTCCAGTACTAGCAATTCACAATCATAACCATCGCTGTTATGCTTTGCATTGCGTTACAGGTTGGATTTTTAGTTTTTGAAGATCTTAGCTGCATCATGTATCTGGGCCAGTTCCAGCTGATGCAACTGATGTGGATTGTGAGTTCATATATAAAAAATTTCAGTTTTGCTCATAGGTGTCTCTCAGATGGACAGGGAAAACAAGGACGGATGAAGATATATTTGACCAGCTCCTAGTATTGGATTCAACGGTTAAGAAGTAAGATTTAGAAGATGTGGGCATATAAAAGCTTGGAATGCTTGATGAGGGTTTTTTTTTATTTTTTAATCAACGTAGGTGGAAGTAAACATTTATTAACATTTGGTCAAGTGTAGTGTAACTTGCATTTGT
Organism: Trogon surrucura; assembly: GCA_020746105.1. Lineage (NCBI taxonomy): Eukaryota > Metazoa > Chordata > Aves > Trogoniformes > Trogonidae > Trogon > Trogon surrucura. The sequence continues at coordinate 22,071,942 of CM036622.1, read as the reverse complement.
ATTTTCATTGTTATTAATGGAGGTATGTAGAGATATACAGAAACCTTGAGACAGTTGTTTTTCTATTGCATACAGACTAGCAGTCCATTGGAAACAGAGGATGAAAGCATGAAGGTTAGATCTTAGAAGAGGGTGGCAGTTCTTCATGCACAGCTTTTGATAATCTTGATTTTTTTTGTTTTGTTTTGTTTTCAAAAATAAAAACACGGGAAACCAAGATCAAATGATGATGGACAGGAAAGGTGACATCATCAGCCAGAAAAACACCAGAAATGCCTGAACACCCTCATTCAAGTCCAAAGGTGCTCGTTTCTTCAACAGCTGTCAGCAGCTTTTCATACAGCATAGAATATGAGGGGTATGGTGGAAGATCCAAACGGTTGAAACATGTGTGTGCCCTGCAAAAGGAAAGTATGCTACATGTTAAGTTTAATCTAAGTAACTTGAGAAAATAACATTTGAGAAAATAAGTTCCTGCCAAGACTCAAGACATTCAAGTTCATTCGAGAGAGAAATTCTATTTAATTTTTAAATTCCACCAGAATCTGAGGTACTGAAATGTACCTGCACATACATGTGCATATTTCAAATAGAGGGCACACGCTAAGTATCAACATTATTCTCTGCTATCTCCGCATCAGGTGTTGTAGGGATCTTGCAGGGATATTCATGTCGAAGAATGCTGAAGGTCACTGAGGAGCTGGGGCCTAGGTCCTAATGGAGAGAAAACTCCACTACTAAGATTTCAGTTGCTTTGAATTTTTCCGAAAAAAATGCAACTCAGCCGTACACCCAACACAAGTAGCTACTAAGTTTTGCACCAGTGGACAAGAATAATGTGATGAACTACACTGACAGAATGGGCTCAGCATGTGTTTGTAGTGAGGTGGGTAAACTGGTAAACAACCATTCAGGGATCTGCTCGCTGAAGAAGGGAGGTTGCTGAAAATGTTCCTGTAAGTCAGCTGTTGGCCATCTGCTGCAAGTCAGGCCTTTAAATGTTATTTATTAGTAGTAGCCGGGACAAAAGCGAAATATTTTGTGCAAAGCAAGCTGCCAGATTGGTGACCTTTTCTTCCTCCAGTTCTATCATTCTGTTTACCCCCAGCTGCCAACACCTTCAAAAGAAGCTGTGGAACGGGTTCCACGCGTGCCTCCACCTTGTTGCAGCTTTTATGGTAGCAGCAACTAGACCCAGATGCAGACCACACCTTCACCGTGTGAGGTGCTGTACGAACGTGGAGCTAACAGTCCCTGCCCCAACAGCTGATCCACTTCAACTGACTGAAAATCTGTAGAGCTCATTCACTAAGCAGGGAGGGTGGGGAGTGGCACATTTTCATTAAAATAGTTTCTTTATTTTTTTTGTCAGTCAGCTTGGAATTTTACAAGATGCTAGAAATATTTGTTTCCTCTTGCTCCCTCTGACAAATGTAGCCTCAATGGCTAACAATTTCTATGCTTCTGGCCCCTAGTATTTTTAGAAGCTGTGAAGTTGTTCTAGTTTTTTTATCTCATACTTTAATTCAATGTTATTTCTTCAAAGTTGAAGCAGAAGAGCTATCTTGGAAAAACTATTTAAAACCATGATAGCCATCTCTTAGGCCACCCACAAAGTGAGAAAAACATGATATTGGTAGATGGGCTGGCCTGAGACTTGCAGATTCAAAGGGAGAGTTTTATCAAGCACCAATGGTGAATCATTAAAAGCAATCAGGCCACTGAAATAGCCAGAGGCACGTAACCTTCACTGCATCACAGAATTTCAATTAAAAGAGCTTTTACCATCCTTTCCCCCCTTCTGAAGGAAGATTTGTTAGCTGGTCACTCTCAGAGAGAGTGTACAGTAAACATGGAATTTGCGGAAATGAGCTGAGAACACGTGAGTTACTGAAAAGTGGACATTAATAAAGCCATTATTTAATACATCTCTTCAAATTAAACATGGCAGCTCATGTGCATTATCCATGAGTGGCCCTGAACTGTTTATTGTTTATCTCAGCAATCTCTGGCAGCGTAAGTTGTTTCTACAGTCTCCTGCCAATACATATCAACCACTGGGAGTTAATTAACTGAAGGATTCTTGTAGTCCATTCAGAGGGTGTTTATCATAGGCAGGACAGCAGCATTCAGAGACAGCCAGTGTTGAGGAGCTCAGCTGCCTGGCTCCGGAAGCATCACAGCCCCATGATAGCTTAGGTGTGGATTCTGCTAATATAACTTTTCTGAACCTGAAGCAGTATCTCAGCATGGTACTTAACCATGGCACACTTCACTGTATGAGACCACAGCATCTCAGACTTGGCGGTCTCACGTCCTATTGTCTGTGCAGACGTACCCACAGCCTCTGACTCTGCTGTTTACTTTTTTGCAGACATTCATCTGGACTGATCATTATCCATCTCACTTCATACTGGTTATGAAACAGCCTTGCAATGCTGTTGCCTTTTAGTCCTTCTTGACCTAGTCAAACTCTGAAAAAAGATCAATTCCTTTTCCTTTTATGAGGTTTACAGAAGTGGGGTCATTCTATAAAAGGACTCCAGGAATTTACTGTGAGGAGAAACTATTACAAAGAAAGGAAGAAAAAGTTAACAGATGCATTTTGCCAAGCAACACTCTCATGTTCTCCAGTTCAACAACTTTACAGAAAATATCCTTTCACTCCCAAAACTGTCATCAAGTCAAAAATTAAAACTAATTTTCAGGAGTACCATGCAGGTCAGGTTTACACTTCTATCTACTTAGAGTGCAAAACACAATATATTGCTAAGGGCAAAACCTGAGTTCTTTGTCTGGTCTGTGAAACTAGTGTGGATCCACTGCAACTCTAATGATGCCAGTGAAGTCCACTCAATCTTACAACAAGATAATTATGTGCAGAATTGTCTGCTATACATTCAGCAATGGGCCTAACTGGGTCTTCGTTGCAAAGGTCAGACATGCTGTCTACTTGTGTAACTGAACAACATATTCTGCCTCATCTGAAAAAAAGAGAGGGGGTTGTCTGGGTCTCCTCATTCAGTGTTCCGTCTCCCCTCAGTGTTGCTGTGCATAGCACCTTTGCCTCTTGCAACTGAAAGCTGAAACCTTTATTTTCTAAACTGGACTGAAATTGCTCACCTTCTAGTCTATTATATCATATGTTGTGTGGTACTGTAGTGCACAGGGCAATTAAGAGGCCCGGATATTTTCCATAACATCCACTGTTGGCTAACTCTGTGCCTTGTCCTCCTAAGTGGAAATAAATTCCTCCTGACCAGTGTTGACCTACTACCGACCCCAGTGAGAGTGACTACAGTAAGTATAATCCAGGGGACACTTGCTACACATATTGGGGTGAAAATGTTACATCAGCAGTGCAAGAAACAGCCATAGTAATGAGAAGAGCCTTTCTTCCTTTGATTATGCCTCTTACCACACAAGCCTGCTGACATTCGAGAGGGTGTTCAGGGAGTGAGAGCTCTGGAATAAGAATTAGTTTGGTAAGAGCTTTTATGGAAAGGATTCTGGCTTCTCTAGAAGAAAATGCAAGATAAAGTCACGTAAACCAACTCTGACCCTCATGTGCCCTCATCCTCCACTAAGTAAAGCTGTAAATGGACCACTTAACATTTCATTCTTCCTGCCTGTCTTTATTGCTCAAAGAAGTTTTGGTGGCTCTGAACCTTTAATCTTGCTCACTGTTCAGAGTGCTGTGCTATTTAAGAATTCTCTCTAAAAATTGCAAGGATAAACTTTTAAGATTTTTGCATTCTTTCCTTTGTCACTTCCTTTAATCCCCATGACAATGAGAGTCCAAAGGCAGTTAAGTGCGTACAGAACCACTTCTTATTTATAGCTTGAACCTATCAACTAAAATAAGATTTGCATTCTGACATAACCATGCCTGTCAGGTAGGAACTGGGCATTTCTCCTTTTCACCTTGCTTTCTTTAGATGAACCCACAAACCCTCTTTGATCAACCTCAGGACCCACAGTTACCAACTTTTGTTCCTTTTGTCTGCACGATGGAACACTTAGATGCTGTCTGGGAACCACTGCTTAAGAGACAAGTGCAGATTTGTAGATGGTATTTCTGTTGTATGTGAGAGGAGAGAGAAAAAGAGAGAAAAGAGAAGAGGGACGGGGGATAAGGAACGATAAAAGATGGCAAAGCACACACACTCAGTCCTCTGGGAAAGAAGGAAATGAGAACAAAGTTCTCTGTAGTCACACATAATCTCTTTTTAATTGCTACATGGGCTTCTGGGGTGATTAAATACTTTATCATCTAATCGAGAGGGACAGAATTCTCTTACAAAAGATCAGATATTTACTAACGCTGGTAATCTTTATCATACATATCGTGCAGACAATATGGCGATAATCACTAATATTACTCTGCTGAGTGAAAATGTCTTTTGATGAAGGCGTAGCTGCAGCTCAGCACTGCAGGAAAGTGACCTCATTGTGTCAAAAGTGATTATCTGAATCACTGGAATACAGGCTGAGGTCCTTACTTAATTGATACTCAGACAGAAATAACGTTGGAACTGACAGGAGTTTTGGCCAGGTAGGGAGGGCAACCAGAAGATACGGCAGTGGCATTTGTAGGCACTGAACAATTTGCCGGCTGAGGATTTAACAAAGAACTGTTCCTATAGCTATAATAGAAAGCACCGCTAGTTCATTGCAAAGGTTTGTTTTGGGCCAGGAGTTCTGCTTCCATGATATTAGATGAAGCTATGTTATTCCAGCTAGAAAACCAGTGTCTGTTTGTTAATGTTTGGTGGGGAACAAAGAATAAGTTCTTGTGGAACTACTGCTAAGACTGGTTCCATGTTAAATATCTGCATGACCCAAGAAAGGTGACGAGAGGCTTCCTGCTACAGATGAGGCTATACCTGGAAGAATTCTCCATCCATCCCTATACATGCAACTGGTTACAAGAAGTAAACTATGTAATTCCTTTATTTTGGGAGAAAGCTTTGTATATTAGATAGAGAGAGCAAAACTCAACCTTGATGAACAAGGCAGATCTGTGAATGCGGCAGTCTGTCTGGAACCTGCTTTAGGGCCATGGTCTAGAGATGTGGGATTAGGGCAGCACCTCTGGGTTGCACAGTACTTTGACTTTAACATGTGTGGTCTCGAAGTAAATATAAATAGGAATAATGTGTCTGGTACACATGCACACTTCAGAAATAGACCACTGGGGTAATCTAACTCTTATGTGTCTTAGATGAACTTATTACAGCACCATTACGCTGTTCATTTAAAGGGAACTGGTTCTGAAGCCCAAGGCTACCAATTTAGAACAAAGTTACTAGATTCTCAACCATCCTGAGAAGGCTGAGTCTTTCTTATCCTCAGTGCTTTCAAGGAGCACTCTAGGCATCATGTATTAGTGGTTATTCTTTGAAAAGTGCTGCGTTTTAGAAATTTACACCATGCTTCTTTTTCTGGGAGTGCCATGTTGCTGTCACAAGTTGCAAAAGCAGGGCTGGTTTAGGAATTAGCCCATCTTTGCTCACTATAAGCAAATGGCAATTGCATGCTCCATTGCCAGCATGTAAGGACAAGATGTAAAGCAGAATCACCTAACTACAGCTCTCTTGAGCAGGAGTGCAAGAATACAGAGCGAGTCCTGGACTCTCCCAATGAAGCTAAAAGTTATCTTGATACTTTGTAAAGCAGCTGAAAACCCAAAGGTCAGACTAACCTGTCCGCAGTGACCCTCGATCTACCTGGATGTCAGGAAAACCAAATGCATTAGCTCTATGCAACCTTCCATAACACCTCTCACGGCGTTGCATTTATTGGGTCAGGGCCTAAGAACAAAGCCCAGTAATTAAGAGCTGCAATCTGTACCTAAGCCCATAAATGATTAAATCTGATAATTGCTAACACACAAGAAAGCAGTTGTTTTTTTTTTCCCTAGGACTACGAAAATATGGAGCAAGCTTAACTCTCAGCATGAAATTGTAGGAATTGTGATAAGGAGAAAGGATTTTGTTGTGGTTTGTTTTAAACACCTAAAGTTAGTTACACTCATATCACAAGGGCCAAAAGGCCTACAGGATATGACATATGACTTTTTTTTTTAGCCTCAAAGTCTAAGTAAATACATAAGCAAATCTAAATAAACATGAGCAATCCATAATCAGGCATTTAAAAAAAGTTTAGAGAAGTTTAAAATAACATTTCTTTAGTTACTTAACTAAGGATCTAGGAAGCCTCCAGGTTTAGCCTGTGTGTTTTATGTATTTCTTAACAGTGTGTATACTTGGCAGCACCCCATAATTTTATAAAAATGCAGGTAATAATTCACAGTGATCAAGTTCTGTTTATTCCCTATGAGCAAGTGTTGTTTCTCTTTCCCCTGGCTAAAATTAACGTAGGGCTCTAAAAGGAATGTAGGGCTCTAAGACTTCTAAAAGGTGCTAACAACTTTCACCTGGAAAAGAGGCCGCTTTGAGGGAGAGCAACAAGTTTGGTATCAGCTGGCAAATATAAAGTCGTTAATATGAATATCTTGGGGCTAACTGAATCTAGGTCATAAGTAATGCCTAGGTTCACAAAGAAAGTTAAGCAGAGCAGAAAGAGGCCAATTACCTTTTCAGAACTCGATGGGTCAGTCCAGGGCATTTTCTGTGCATGGGCCAAGGTCCACCCTCTCCTCTCACCCCTTTCCATTCCAGAAGGAGTGCAGAGAGAGCTCTGTAGAAACGCTGCACAAGTCTGGGGCTTCCAGTAACTGCCTGTCAGCAGGCAGGAATGCCCTTGGTGAGCTCTGAAACCCTTATGCAGAACCACATATATATATATATACATATATACACTTGCCATATATATACGCTGCAAAAGGAGGATCTAGCCTACACATAGCAAACTGTAGCTCTCAGGCTTTCTTTCCACATTGCTGGCTGAAGCTCAAAGGGCATGAGTCATCTCACTAACCTTACACGTTTTCATCTGCTTTTAAATCTCAGTGCCTACAATCTAGCTTTAATGTAGGCTCTAGTTCTCCATATAGTCTCTGTAGTCTTTACAGATGATGGATGTAATAAGTCAGAATGTACCAGGTGTGATTCTGCTGAGCTATTTTAAAAGTCTGTGCTCAGGTGAGATGAATTGTGCCTTAAAAATCACTTACTTCCCTTTTCCTTACTTTAGAGGGAGTTCACATCAGATGTCTGCTGATACAGTGTCCTGGTTCAGTTCCTGCATCTCCACATTGCATGAACAAGGGCTTGAGTAGGCTTGGACTAGAAAAGTGATCATGTTTGGGCTTTCCCTCTCCAGATGACTCTGGAGGTCTGCTCAAGTTCATGTCTTAGAGCATGCCTCTGGGTAAACAACATGGATGGCAAGTAACTAGAAAACTGTTAATTGATTGTCTGAATATATCTGCAAGGTCTACAAGATGAGATTTTTGCTCTGTGCTATCAAAGTAGCCTCTTTTGGATTGCAGCTGAAAGAAAATGATAAGCACAGGAAGAAAGCATCCTTTGGAAGGCAAACGTCACAGAAAATAGTCATGTAGCAGAAGCGTCTCAGAGGTGCTGAAATGCTTCCTCACAAAAAACGCTCTGCAGGACACCAAGGACATTCAAGAAAAGGTGACTCCCCTCAGTGCAGAAGGGTGAGTGCTGGTCATGGCTCAAGTGCTGGAGTACAACTCAAAGCTGAATGTATCGTTGGCAGCACCATGGCTCTCTTGGGTGGCCTTAGGCAAGTCAGACCACCCCTCTGTGCCCCAGTCCTTTTGTTCTGCAAAGGAAGATGACCCCTCCTGTGGGAAGGACTGTGAAGTCTGTTGACTCTGCGTGACATTATGGCTCATTTACTTCTAGCTGGCTGACTGAAACAGACTGGGCATTACTAAAATGGGTGTTATCACCACATGGTCTGAAGTCCCTTCACTAAGCTTCTTCGTGATGAAAAAGTGGAACCATCAGAGCAAATGAAGGGATTGCACTCAGATCTCTGGCCAAAATTCAGATTCTGGCTTTCATGGCTCTGTAAACTAACAACTATTTTTACTAGTATTTTGGAAGTAAAGGGAATGGAATAGGCTGACAGACTCCTGCTGGTCTGGATCTGTTCCAGAATCAAAAGAGAGAACTAGGTTTGTACCTACAGAAATATGTATCTTAATCATTTCCCAGGATTCAAAGTAGTTTAAATTGAGCCTGCAAACCAGAAAGGCAGGAAAAGGACACATTTTTCTCTGAGTGTGATTACAGAACAAACTGATAATTGTTTCTTTGCTGGTTTAAGATGTCCCTGCTGTATTCATTATCTTTCACCAGCAGAGACGGGCAACAAAGTACCAGGCTCACCCATCTCACAGCACTTCTGTTTTTGTGCCCTAGTTGGGACATACCTTGGGAGGGAGGTTATTTTCCCCCATTTCTCTATACAAAAGCGTCGCAGCCCGTTGCTCCCTCGGAGAGCTGCAAAGCCCTCGTATGGCACGCTTGATGTTCCGGTGACAAACTGCAACAACCGGAGTCTCTGCTCATTGTTAAATCTCTCCACTGCTGCCCAGAACCACCGTATTACTATGTGTCCATCATGGTAACCTAAACCAAGAAGCAAGAGAGAGAAACTGAAATCACCCCTTCTAAGTGGGAAGTATAACATCGAAATATGTTCCCACTAGCATGGCGCAGTAGACCTACTGAATAAATCCTGATCTAACAATATATCTTGTTCTTGATGAGCCCTAGGTCCCAGCCCCCATCTTGTGCTGCCTGTGGATACTATAATATTACCAACTCATTTGAAATTCAAATATCTATTTGAGGTACACTAGCATCTCACAAATCCCTTGGCAAGAACCAGGGCTACCTGTGTGACATCTAAAAGACCAACTGTGATATGCCACACAGTGCGAGTCCTAACAACTTGGCAATTTCTGGTTCCCAAATAAATTCTCTTTTGGATTGCAATTGTGTTCAACATATGGAGAGGAGTTTGCTGCCACAAGCCCTTCCCTGGTAAACTTCCCACCTGAGGGGCTCTGTGCATTGGTTTGTGCTACTGCAAGCCCGCGTAAGCCCAGACTGAAACTGTTTCATTAGCTGAACAGAAAAAAGTAGGAGGAGAATAACTTTGGGGACTAGCCGTGCTTGTGGTAAACTGCATGTTTCAAGTTTAACACAAAGGCTGGGCAGCGAGCCGCAAAAGCTTAAACCTTACATTTCAGGGGAGGATACGTGAACTTCGAGGACTTTCCTTTTGTAGTGCAGAACTGGTGAATTTCACTTTATCCATCATACAAGACAGCCTGGATAAGTCATGCTCAACATTTAAATCAAAATGAGGCCAAACAGTAGAGAACGGAAAAAATCCAACTTGAAATACTTTAGGCTAAGGGGACGATTAGGCGAGATATGTATGTTGTTCAAGTGTAATTGGAAACCATGAAATTCATCTCTTGAATTCAGCTCTCTGCTGAAGCCAAGAGGACTTGTGATACTACTTTCAGTGAGGCCAGGAGTTCATCACAGCCATCTGTGTACGTAACTTTTAGATGTAACACTGCAAATCCTTTTCAGTCCTTAACAGTCAAAACTCCTGCTAAATCAGTAGGAATTGAGTAGGTAAAATCTGCATAAAAGTAGCAGGAACAATTTCAGTATTATTACATCTGCAGATCCAAACTTGAGATCTTACTTTTTTTGTAAGTTATTCTTCACAAAAACTTCCTGAACAATAATAGAGCATTTCCCTCAGGAAAGACAAAAGGAAAAGATTGACCAAATCTTTCATGGTTTAGACTGAAAACAGGCAAGATATTGGTAAGCATCAGCAGGCAGTTTACCTCCACGATACTCTGTGTTGTTACGCCAGTCATTGAGATCTATTTCTGCAGTGCCAGCTATAACCAGCTCCAGTTCTCTGGCATCAAAAACAGAGACAAGCCTGGAGTCTACAACCTGGAACAAAAAACACTTGTAAGCACAGTCTCAGACTTGAAGTAAAACAGATGCAGTAGCTTGTAAACCTATGGCTCTGATGGCCAGCTCTTTATTCTGACAAAGTGTGCATGCCGACAGCTGACTTCCACTCCTCTGCTGATCAATCTGTGCTCTTCTTCAGTGACTCTGATCATGTTTTGAGCTGCAAACAGTAACACATGAGATTTGACCAGAATGAAACAATACGAGTGACAGGACATCATCTATGCAGAAAATTCCTCATTGTTACATCCATTCTGACAAGTGATTTTGATAGTCAAACAAAAACTGGATTTGTAATATAAATAAACTGATTATATATTTGTTTCACATTGGAATTCGATTACAATTGTGTAGGAACACTCTCATACGCACACTCTCCGGTGTCATTTAGCCTTTCAACCATTGGCTTCCACCTGCATTGTCTGCACAACTTCCCAGAGCCATCAGTCATCAGTATTATTCTGCGTGCCCATTATCTGCTGTTTCATTTTCCAGGGTTGCCATTTTTTCAGTTTATTTCCCTTTCTATGAGACAGCCCTTAACTTCTAGTTACGTGATGCAGCTGCCAGACCAAGATACGTGTTTGACTATCATTAGTAAAGGGGCAAGAATAGACCACTACATGGATTGGTCAGCAACGCCACAGATTTTCATCCAGTCTTCAGCAGCCCTTGTAGCAGCTCCGCCAGAAGGATGTTCTCAGATCCACGTCTTCAGCAAAGATAGATTAGCAAAACACAGGGACAACAATGGAACAGCATCCATGAATACCAGCAAGGTAGTATCTGACTGTGTCCTAGGAATGAGTCCCTGAAGATACAGTGTGTCACACCAGCTCCTCACTGAAGTGTCGAATTCTTCACAGTCTTCTTTTGTATCACAGCAGCGTACAACAAAATGTGCAAATGTCGACTTCTCTTGCGATGTGAATGGAAAGCACTTTCTTTCTTAACTCTTGATCATGACATTTTATCCTATTCAGAATCCACATTTCTTTCTTTCCTTTCTCCCTTAAGGCTAAACATGCCGTATCCAGGGTCCCTGTCTACAGATCCAGGCACTCCAGTTCCTTGATATCTGTGTCTGTTTTAGTTATTTCCTAGGGAAGCAATGACCCATAGTTTAACCATGGGGCCATCTCATTCAGGTGAGGAATGGAAAACTGCGAGAGCATCATTTTGTTACTTACTTCGTAGAAGCCACGGACCAGGGCCTCTGTTTGCTGAACCACTCCTCGTTCCACACGCCACTTAACCATTCTCTCAATGTACTCTTTTTTGTTCTTTTCTGTGACTGCTGTATTTGCCCCTCCAGATTTCAACTCTCTCTCTGTCACCTAGAGAACAAAGATAAATAGCAGTGTAGCAATGTATGGATCACATTGTGTTTCAAATTGAAATTGCACTTGGAAAATGTAAGTGAAACATGTAGCAGCCTTATTTCAAGTTCTGGCTTCCCGGCCTGTTGTCCATTGGCAGTAGAAACAAAAAGGAAAACGAGAGACACTTCCTCAGCCCTAGCCTACCCCCAGCTGAGGCTGAACTGACCTTTAGGTTACTTGGAACTGTACTAGCAAAGGCTGATTCGGAGAGCACCATCTGCAAGCCATGTGCAATACGTCACTCCCACCCATCTTTTCACCCTTGTCCTCTCCTTTCTCCCCCTACGAGCAGCAGAGAGGGGGACACCCACAGCAGCTTGCTACTTGCCATAGATCATCCAAGCAATGACATGAGAAGCAACATGAAAGAGAGGCAATCGCAGTGTTGGAATAGGCAGACTGTTGCACCAACTGGAAGAGATACCGCCTTATCTCTTACACGACAAGTGTTACCCTTGCCCAAGTGCTAATAAAAGTATTTAATTAGAAATGCCAATAACAAAAAAAATCCTCACAAAATGAATACTCCCAATACTCTACTTAAGCAAGCACCCTGCACAGGTGACAAATGTAGTCACTGTGGGATTCAGAGTTTTGGATCAGCCAGCCAAATCTGAGAAATGTTTGTACTGTAAATAACTTTTCCTTTTATTAAACCAAGAGCTACAGCACTTAATTGCATTTTAATGGTTAATTTAGTTGGCATGGCTTACAAAGGCTTAAAATTGAGAAGGGATTTAAAGAATCAATCTAGATTGTACCCAGCAAGCACATACACCTTCTTACATGGGACAAAAACCAATATTTATTTTGAAATTGTTTTCACGTTCAGTCTAGTGGATTTAGAAGGAAGAATGTTTTGCTCTCCTCTTCAGTTTTCTACTGCTAAACCAATGATGTCTAGCACAGATAGCAAATGAGCTGCATGAATACATATTCATTATTTGTATTATTTACATATTATTTATATTCTTATCTATTTATTAGCCCAAGAGGCAGGACACAGCATATACAGTATTTAGGTCACTTTGCTTGAGGGACCTGTTGTAACAGTACGAATTACGGAAACACTGGATGAGTCATCTAACGTGTAGCTTTGTTGAGAAACAGCAAGAACAAGTAAGGCTGGGTGTAATGAGTTAGGAATTCTTAGCTGGTTCAGGATAAATTCCCAAGTGTAAATCACTGCACCACCATTATACAAGCAACACTGCAGCGACCAGAGGGTAAGACTCTGGAGCAGCTGTATTCTCCAAGACTGTGCAGTGTTAAGACACATCTGTCAAATTCAAAGACTAAACATTGCCTAGCTTTAAGCACAACCAGAAGTCCAGATGTTCTGAATCTTCTGCAAGACTTCTCACAAACATCAAGGCATGCTGGTGAATTCTTCAGCTTCCCATTATCCATGTAATTTAAAATACAATTAGTTATCTAGCAGTGGAGGCAGGCAATCAGTAACAATGTATCCCTATTTTTTCATTTTTGTTCATAGAAGCATTAACCACAACTCTGAGCTAGAATTCAGAATCAGGTTTCAGAGTAGCAAGGAGAGATTTCAATCAATGTAGCCCATTCCTTTTAACAGACTGGAACCATTGCCAGGGCTCAGAGACAGGTTGTATCCTATTGGAGACAGGCCTAGAAGAACATTTTCTACCAGGTAAAAGCATGAGAAAGTACTTGGGAACACAAGCAACTGACACCTTTCTTTGCCTTCTAAGTGAAATTCTCAAGCTGGTATCCAGTCCCCACCAGTAAAAACATGTAATGCTTGGTTTGACACCATATCTTTTCTGTTACAGTAGTGCTCTGAGTTCCAGTATGCAATGCTGGAACTCCTCAGTAATTCTGATAAAAAAGGTACCAAGAAAGAGGATTTGGCCCAAAAGGTGTAAAAGCTAAATACACATCAGAGATGAGACAAGAAAGAAAAAATGAAAGAAGTGGTGACTGGTCCATAATAAAGTCATGGCGGAAGCAGGACAAAGGGCTGTAGCCCATCTACCACACAGCTTCTCAAAGAGCCACAATTTCTTGTTTCCCTTGCCCAATCCTTGAAACGGTGTAGGGGAATTTCTTGTGGAGCAGAGGTGCGGTATCCCTTTAAAGGTTTTGGACAACCCAGCTTAGGCCTAAACAAAGGCTCCGTCCTTGAAGCTGCCTTGGGGCACGGGGAGGAGGAGGTTTTATCTGTTTTGTGAAGAGCCATGCCGGGGGCGGGGAGAAGGGGGCGAGAGCCGCCTGCATAGTTGAATGGCACTACCCAATAAAACGCTGGCGCGTGTAAACCTGTAACTGACCAACCCTGTTAAGGGGCAGGCGGGTGGACACTGCTGAACTGTATATATTGAGCTGTCCGGGGCAATAAAGGGAGGACGATCTGTAGCCATATTGGTGTGATGGTCGTTACTTGGCCAGCTCTCCGAAGGGACCCTTCTAGAAAACGGAGCTTACCAAATATTAGCAGAGCTCCTGCTGTGATCTACAGTTCCATGTATATCCAGCAAAGCAATGCTCAGATGGCATTTAAGTGGTCAGATACTCTTGGCATGCAAGAACTTCCAACTGGGATCCATCTGTGAGCACAAAATGTGACTGTGATTTCTTCATTAGTTTGTTATCAGCACTTAGCACATTTCAGAAGAGGGAAAACCTCACTTTCTCTTAGAACTCTTGGATTCTGATGGCTGTAATTCACAGGAAGAACCATTTTTTCCCCATCACTAGATCTAGCAAGGCTAGTGTCTAGTACATATGAAATAAAGTACTAGATAACATGTGAATCTGGCTTTTAGTGTTCTTTTGCTTTCCTATCACAGTATCTACAATGGAATGTGATTTTTTCTTATTCTCTTTGGAGTCATCTCTTATCTTCCACAACAGACTCCTATGTAATTGTGTAGCTGTTTTCTTTGGGGAGAGCATAACACATAATTACTGTGTCAAATGTGACCTTCAGATGCATCAGGGTGATTCAGGCTGATATTCTCATTCAACTTGATAGTCTTCCAATGTAAATACAAACTTGTCTCATCTGTCTTTGTGAATGTTTGTATGTTTCTGTCTGTCTTTGTGTATTAGTCTTATATAGCCCTACCTTCCAGGGAAACCACTGTGCTGTCAACTGAATGTCATGCAGGCTCTCAGCTCAAAGCCCAGGAGACCCTCCTGTATTTAAGTCTGTGGAAGAACAGTGTTATCGGTCCTACAGAGGCTTCTCACTTCAATTCCTCTGCCCCATCCTTTTCATTTCATCCACCCTTGACACTGCTCATCCTTCATGACTCTATACTATAAGCCAACAAAATTAAGGTTTTAAAATATCCCCTGAAGTCTTGCTTGCTTTCTTTACTTTCAAGTTTATATCTGAGCAGTCTTTTTACTCTCAGGGTCAGAATTCCTCCCCTCAGAAACTAGCCTAACTCTGCCCTAGCTGGCAGAGCTACCCTAGCTCTATGCAAAATCCTCCTGTCAACTTTATTGTCAAAGGCTATGAGCCACTCTCTGTATATTCTAGCTGATCGCTCGGCTCCTGTTCACATTGTGTGCCTGCTCCTTACACAGGTTAACTTCCATCCCTAGAGCTTCTGAAGGACTTGGTGAGCTCCGTTCTTCAGCCTCCCTAGTTTTCAACCTCTCCTTAATCTTGGTCTGAATATTGTTTTGGGTCCCTTCAAGGCTTTCCAGAGACAGTTATAATCTAGCATGTGTTACAACAGCAAAAAGCACCAGGGCTTCAGTGCAAGCCAACAAATCCCACAGGATACACTTGTTCTAGCTGCCAGTCTGCACTTACCCTGTTTAAGGCTATAATTATCCAGATCAGCTAAGTTAAAGAAAACTGTCTGCCTAAGGTACAGTTGAATGCTAGAAAGCGTAATAAATGGATGTACATACCAAGTTGTTAAGTAGGTGCAAGGTAACTAAGAGACACAGATTCTAACAGGGAGTTCTCAGACAAAATACTGGTCACAGCTGCCAGGTCTTATACCACCTGTCAAAAGTTATTTTTCTCTCCTAGCCCCCCATCCTTTCAGTCACATCAGCTTTAACTTACATTGTTTGCATTCACCGAAAGCCACATCTGTGTGAACTACACCCTGTAGAAAAGAGCTGCACTCCAGAGAATTCCTCATGCTCACCAGTGTGTGGCTCAATAGGCCTGTAGGGGGGCTGGTATTTTATGTTATACACCCTAAGAATAAACATCTGCATTGAAGCAGGTGGCTTGAAAGAAACAGAAGATAGGAGAAGAAAATGTTATTGAATGGCTAAAGGATGTGTTCTGACAGAAAGATGTTCATCATGCTCAACTCTGTCAGCTTCAAATTTGCTTTTCAGATGTTTTGCATAGCTGTGCTCACCTGCCCAAACACCTCCTCGTTCACTGTGAAGGTGAGATCCAGGATATCTGTGATGTTATTATCCTTCATCCACTGCAAGCTCTGATGGAACTCTTCATCCAGGTACTCTAAGTCACTTAAATCACACGGCCTGGTTGTGAGGCAAGAAAAAAGATGTAGCTGAATATAAGACCCCATGACTATTGGCAGTATGACTTACTACCAAAAATGTGAATGAGTTTATGCTGAAGTTCCAACATAAAACTAGTGTTTGTTTGGCTTTGTTAACATCAAAGCTTGTTACACACACCCTCTTAAAGCAGTTCTGCAACTGTCTGCTTTGCGTGGCTGGGATCAGGGCCAAATCTGTTGGCTGCCTGTACTATTTGCTGTCAGAAGACACCCCTGGGCTTTGATTTTATGTGAATCTTACGATGCCCCACACTCCAGAGCGCACACTTACCTCCCATCAGGATGGGGACCACCATATTGTGCCTGGCTGCTTCCACCTATCTATCATCCTCAAGGTGAGCACACAAGACTGACATAAGGCAGACCAAGCAGACTGAATTTCTGCTACTAAGAAGCCTGTCCTTGTTTGCTGAAAGGGCAGGTGGATGTTATGACCAGTCTGGTTTCAAATCCCCTAAAGGGGCAATAAGAATACAGGGAGCACTCTTGGCTATTCCCAGACTAGCTCAGATACAATATAGATACAAATGTTTGGAACCCAGCAATCCTAATTGTTTTTTTTTAAAAAAGCTAAATACATGTTAAAGAACTCAGAGGACTTTAATATCTTTGCTGATGTGGAATAATCTTACTGATAAACTATTTCAGCTAAGCTGTATTCTGCTCTTTGTCATTTAAGCACAGTTTTGACTTAATACTTATGGCTTTTTTATTGCTGCGAATTTTATGTACCTTGTCTTACTGCGTTCTATTACTTAAAGAGTGACAGATTGTCAATTAAAATTAACCTCATAAACTTGACATTGAAAGTAATATATTACTGGTAGCTTCTGCTTACTGATATAAAAGACAGCAGAAGACCAACAGGAAACATTCACTATTTATATCCACATTAGCATTCCTAATTAACCTGAGTTGTGTTTTAGAATGGAAACGTATTCTACCAAAGAGGCATGAGAAATTACTTATTTTTCTTAATATGACCTTCCTCCTTTTTTGTTGTTGTTTCGTTTTATCAAAAATGCTTTTCAGTCTCCTACATAGTTGAAGTTCGATAACTTTTCATCAGTAGTAAACTCTGAAATTATGAGTCAGTACTTTCAAAGGAGTATTCCTAAATGTCATACTTATGATGCATTTTTATTAACACAGTATTCATAAAAGGCAAGTTCTTGGAGAAAATAAAGAAAAATTAAAACATGTTTGTTTTCTATCACAGACCAACCAGCCAACAACGGAAAGAACTTGAAGGTCAGAGCGCTTGAAGCAGCTCCACAAGGATCTGTGTCTCTGAAGGACTCACTGCGGAATCAATGTTTCTACATGACTCCCGCATGTCTGTGTGCTGGTACTTACAGGCGTAGCAGTGCTTTGTAGAACGGCCTTGTGAAGAAAGCATCGAGAAGGTACTGATGAATGAGAGCAAGGCCAAGAATACGACCGCTGAACCTGAACCTGGGATTAAAAATGCAGAGGAGTCACAAAGTCACAGAGTGTTAGAGGTTGGAAGGGACCTCAAAGATCATCTAGTCCAACCCCCTGCAGGATCACCTACAGTAGATCGCACAGGAACGTGTCCATGCAGGTTTTGAATGTCTCCAGAGAAGGAGACTCCACAACTTCCCTGGGCAGCCTGTGCCAGGGCTCTGTCACCCTCACAGTGGAAAAGTTTTTTCTAATATTTTTATGGAACCTCCTATGTTCCAACTTGCACCCATAAAATGAAGTGTAACTCAAGGTATTCAGCATAGAAACTTATACAGGTAGCAACAGCTTTTTTTGTTTCTGACTTAGTTTCTTGCATTTATTCATTTGCTTATTTTTTTCTGAGCAGATATGTAACACCACCCCTTGCACCTCTGATCAATAATTGATCTCTTCTTGCTCCATTCCTACAGTATTCACATGTGCAGCTTGAATCTTATACACTCTCCTGTGCCAAACCAATACATGCTCTGAAGACTCATCTTCTGTGATCTTTAGTTGAACATTCTGATACAGACTGACTCTATCAAACACAATAGTTGGCCTGTGAAATACTGTAATACTCCATCTCAGCAGAAAACATTATCAAAACAGCCACAAGGGATATTTAGTGAACCAGTATGTGCAGCCTCTGACTGGTTACAACTCTTTCCAAGGTGAGGCTTCAAAGTACTTTAAAAGGGTTATGAGTTGACTTTATAAGAGAAAACTGAAGTTCATGTAAGTTAATTGTTGTGACCAAGGAAACATTAAAATCAATATCTAAAAGTTCAGGTGAGCTGTCCCTAGATCACTTCCTTAATGGTGATGCTCAGCTGTCTTCAGTATTTGTGTTGCCTTTGTTTCTGCTTTTTTTCTTCTATGACTTAGTAGATATTCTTCGGTTTTGAATCAGTAATCTCAGATAGAAAAATACAGAATTACTGTGAGTCCAGGTGAGTTTGTTTTTTGTATAAACAACTGCCATTATCCATCCAATACTTGCTTATTTGTTAAATAAGAAAAAATCCTACATCCCAAATATGAATACTCCAAGCCTGAGCTGACTGACATGATAGTCAAGTATTATTGCACAAAAGACAAGAAACAGATCAAAAAGCCCAGAAATTATGCCTCCTGCTACAGGAACCAGTGCAAAGACTCCTTGTGTAAATGAATGAAACATGAATATCACTGTAATAAAAGCGGCGCAGAAGTTTAGTGAATTTTATGCTCATGGGACAGAACAACAAGTGCTTAGTGTGTCAAATGGGGCACGAAATAGTGTGTTGCGGGCCCAATTAGCTTTTACATCACCACAGGAGCTGCCTCCAGGTCTCCTGCATCCAAGAAAGGTGCTTATGATACGCAGCTGACTGGCAACAGAAGAGTGATTATATTACCCCCTTGCAGCTGTTTCCACAGCAGCAACAAAAGGCAGCTGTTAGGTCTAGTTAGGACCTGCTTCACTTCACTTGTGCTCTGGTGCAATGTTCCCAGCAAAAAGGACTGACACAATGAAAGCACAGTGGAAGCCAGACAGCTCAAATCCCAGAAATGCTGCTCCTGTAATTCATCAATTTTATAGCACCTTCAGGATCAAGTCAGTTTGTCCTAAATAACGCATGTTGGCTTTTTTGGTTTTGCTCTTCACCACCCTCATCCATCTCTGTCTGTTTTGAAAGAGAACACTGAATGAAAACACTATGAGCGCTGGGCATTCCTCACCACAGTGCTCACCCCGTGGCTACTCGACTGTGCAGGGCTGGGCAGGCAGGAGCCCTTTGGAATAGCATAAACCTGAAAATAAATTCCCAATAAAAGTCTCATGGACTTGGAAATGCTGTTGCTGTGACGAAATTGTTTGAACATGTGAACAGAATTGGTTTTCTCCTTGCTGCTTGCATCACTTCTCTACTTCTACATGGCTTTGAGAAGCATTCATGCAAAGCTGACATGACAGGGTAGTGTACCTGGATCAAGGTGTTCACAATCATGAGCACATGTTTTGGTACCCATTAATGGTGAGTTTAATTTGAAGCAGTGCCTCATGGCAGAACTGTATCTCACTATGCAAAGGTCATGGGCAGTGTTCCTGTGTGAAAGGACTAAGTTCGGCGGGTCAGCCCAAGCAAATGTGGGTAGAGCAGCTCCAGACTGTGTGGTCCGTCAGTCTGGCCTTGCACTTGCAGCCCTCTGGGATGTACCAGGGCTTGCTCAAGGTGGGGGCCTGACTGTGGTTCCACAGCCCCAGCCAATGGCACTGTGTAGGAAAACAAGTCCAGTACTAACTGGTCTGGACAAAGGCGATGAAATAATTGACAAGATGGTGCCACTCCTGGTGCCTGTCAATACAATGGATAAAAAGGCTATGTTGCAGACTGTATTTCCTGGCAGCTCCAAATCACCCTAGCAGACACAGTGCTTTGTGGCCAAACCATGTGAGTTTTCCAGCCCATAAACCTTTTCTCCCCTGCACACAGCTTTGCAATCTCTGCAGAGACTGACTACGCCCAAGTTGCTGATCTGAAGAGTGGTGTCAGAGAAGGTCCCGTGGCCCCTTCTCCATTCTGGACAGGACCCAGGACCATAAGCGACACTTCTATGCTCCAGCAGTGCACTGGAGAAACACAGACCATAATAAGTCAATGGATACCTACCAAAATGCACGCATTTGCTACTGTCCTCAGAGGAGAACTATACAGTCTGTGTGTATGACCACACAGTCCATCAAACTGCCACCATGATAAGCCAAGTGTAACAGTCCCACTTAAAAAAAATAACAAGAAAATTGCCTTCCTTACAAAAGCCAGTTAAAACAAACCCAGACTTTTGTGTTTATTCCATCCTGAAGGATTTCAAGCATGAGTGAGATGCAGAGGTGGTTGAGAAAGTCCCTTCAAAAAATAAGAACAATTTTTCTTGACAGAATAAGCAGCACAAAGGTAAATCCTGGCTGGAGGGCACATACCTGCCTTAAACCTGACTTACATTTATCTTTCCAAGGACATGTAAAATGCTTGTTTGGTTTCTTTCTAGCAGGAAAGATAGTTTGGGAGAGTTGGGGAATGCAAGGTCTTGCTCTGGCCCTTTCTTTCAACACCCTTCCCTTTTGGAGACAATGATTGAGGCCGAGTAATGTGCTCCGGCAGAGAGGGGAAACGCGGGAAGGAGTTAATGAACAGGAAATGGTTCAAAGAGAGTCAGAATTAATGAGCAGCAGAGCTGTTCTGGTTTGCCTGCCTACTGACACCCATCATCCACTCAAAAAAGACATTGTGTGCACCTGCTTTCTGACTTTTAACACCACCGCTGTCTGACCCGTTTGCAGAAGTTTCCACACTACCCAGTAAATCCCTTTCCTCCTGGAGGCTGCAGGTGTCCCTGAAACAGCCTGTTTTCACAACAGCCTGTTGCAAAACAACAGACTTGTTCTCCTAGGTGGAACTCTGCACACTTACTGCACGTCTGTGCGCACAGGGAGAGACAAATTCATACGCTGCAGCAGCGACTAAGCAATAAATTTTCCTCCAATTGCAGGTGAGTCATAGAAAATTTAATTTACTCTGGTCCTTATCATAGAGCAGCAAAGGCAAGACCCATAATGACCCCTTGTTACAGGGCTCTTTCTTAACTGGTTGAACAAACATAGCTCTAATTTATATGACAGCCCTTCCTTGGATTCAGATGGAGAATGATGTACCTCACCCAACAAAACCGTCATCTATGCATGCAAGGAAAGAGTGTTTTTTATCATTCGATAGGGGATGCTTTCTTGTGGGCTAAATTGGCTATGTTATGAGAAACTTTAAATTCTAAAAAAAAAAGATTAAAAATTTTGAATATCTTGCAAAGCTTATCTCACTCAAACACATCTGATGGATTTAAGTGTGCCCTTCTTGATGTAGTAGTAGCTTGTGAAAAAATAATCAAAGAAGGGCTCAAGAGAGATGAATATAACACACTTTACGTTGAATTTGAAAATGTCATTTTCCTTTCACAAGACTACTGAAAACTTGCTTTCATCCGTAAGACAAATTTACACATTCTGTTCCACCAGTTTTAAAGCTTTTGACTGTTTAATCACTCATACGGACTTTTGAGCACATGAAGGACAAGCTGAAAAAATGAGGCTGCACTGCAGTACCGGATTTCTGCCCTTGGCAGCTCTTCTAAGGGGGAATGATATTTGGCAGGTGGATGCAGCTGGAAAGCCTATTAGTCCTTCCACATTGGAAGAGATTGGACCTAATTTCAACCATTATTAGATACAAGAGAATCCAAAAAAGAGGAAAGTACTTACAAGGGCCCAGTCATGGGAAAGGCTTGACTCTGAACATGCTTCTTATTAGACAACAAAGAATTCAGTCATGAAATTCAAATCTGTATGTAGGAAACCAGGGCAGTTAAAACATCCATTGTTATGATGACACTTGTGAGCATCCTGAAGGCCAGAAACTAGTGATTAAATGAACTAAAAAATCCACTCTTATAGCCTAAAATGTTGCTATTTGCAATCTTGTGATTTGGAGTGGATGGGATGACCTGCACAGGGAAATGTACTGATTCATGATTTCTGAATTTTGGTGGAATCACCAGCACTAGGATTTTTTTTTTTTTTTTTTTAATGCAAGAAAGTTCTAAGATTGCATATTTTGCAAAAAAAGCTGACCAGAAGGTTACAGCAACTCTGCCTGGCCCCACATACTATGAATTTTAAGCAAAATTGGCAGTGGGTCAGGCATATACACCAGTTGTGTGTCTATACACCAGTAGTCCACAGCTTTGGGTTGGCTCAGCACAAGACACAAGCGAAGTATCTTTTAACGATCTACATCTACGGAGCAATAACCTAGCAGCACATCGCATCTTCTTCACACAACCTTGGCAGTGGATCAAATCCACATCCCTATCAGCCTTCATTAACAAATGCCTTTCTTTAGTTTGCTGTGCATATTTAACCCCTACCCACGTAAATGACAGAACAGCTGACCAGAGGAACGCGACGACGTGAAGCGATCTACTGCCAGAAAGGTCAGCCATGCGGGCTGGGACAGCCAGCACCGTTCTGTTTATCGGCTTGCATCCGCAAGCTTGGCAGATCGCCTCTTTGCCACCGTGTCATCTGGTGGTGTGGCAAATGTGCTGTGCGTATCTGCAGGTTTGGAGGTGGATGCTGTGGCATTCCAGCACGATGCCTCTTCAGTCCAGGAATCTGATGAGCTCACATGTCATTAATATGAAAGGAGTGGCTCTTAGAAAGGCCAAGAGACAAAAGTGCATGAAGTCTCAGCTCAGTAAAGAGAAAAGGTAAAATAATTCCTGAATTAGTCCTGGAGGAGAATTAACACATGAAGCAATAAGAGGATTGTTGGCTTGCTTTCTTTTTTTATATCCATCTCTAATACGAAGAATTCTCAGAGACAAAGAGATATAATGTTGGGTCACCTACACATGGCATCTTCCAACATCACACTGAGGACTTATCGCACCTTTTCTGATTTCTAGCCATGCTGGCATCCCATCTGAAAACTCACTGCAGATCCCCACACACTTCTGAGGGAACAGTAATGACTCACATGACCAAGTTCTGTTGTTGTTTTCTTTAAAACTGCCTTCGAGTTACATTCCAAATACTGCAATGTACCTTATCTCCAACATGGTTAAATTCATTCTAGGTTTTCAGACCATTACTGAGTTTTTAAGGGGAATCTCCATACTTCTTTACAATGAAACCATAGAAAATTCTGTCAGGTAAGCTTCATTGCTAGGCCATTTTCCAAATTAAAACTGAAAGGACAACGTTTAAGAATGCAGACACGGAGCAACTGAGTGTGCAGATTTCCAGCCTGAAACCTGATAGATGTTAACTAGTTATCGTCTACTGGGATTTATCCTTGCAGCCCCTGAAAATGTTACTGGGACTTAAGAGAGGATATATTCTACTTAGAGCCAAGGCATTTCATTCACGCATTAAAAAATGAAGGGACATATTCCACAAGTCCCTCTTTGATAATACTCTGCCTGCCTACTATTCCCACAAAACTTATGAGATCTAATTATATTTTAAAGGAAATTTGGAACACTCATTTAAGAAAGCACTAGCCTTTCTCATGCAGCCCCAATTGTAAAGTGTATGGAAAGTGGAACAGTGCAGCAGGTCTGCTTGCAAATTGTCATAAAATACAAAGAGGGTGTTCAAGATTTGTTAAATATATGTGTGTCACTCAAGAACCGAAATTAAACAGGGAGGAAAAAAAAAAAAGGGTGAAAATTGATTTTCAGAGAGAAAAGCAACCTGGTACAAATAAACTTCCATTAGACTTCAAATCTTGAGCAGGTAATTCTATCCAGGTGAAGACCGACAGGCTTGAGCCTTCTCTCTCTTGTTGGCCTTTTTTTAGATATTTGTACTTTAGCTGGGCACTCGAGTTTCACATGATGACTGTGTTTACATGCATAACCTCTCAGTTTATTGCTAAATTGTGCATAAATTTTCTGCTGCAAATGGCCAGTGCAATACTGATGCTCCAGTGTGTGTTTGCCCTACTTTTATTTTCTGGATCTATCTGTAAATAGAACACAACATTTCTGTTTCTCAGTACTAAAGAGTAACCACATGAAAAAGAAATATTGCTTAAATGTGATGGAAATATGAATTATCCATGTCGTTCTAAATCTCTGGAGCTCATGTATCCTGAATTAGGAACTAAACCTCAAACCATTCCTGAAGCCTAATTTACCAGTAACTGAAAAACAATGAGAAAATGCAAACCTTATTGTTTCTTTTTTTAACCTAATCAAATCCTTCAAATCTTTTCCTCGTCTCCTAACTGGGTTCGAGCACAATTATTCCTCCTCTGGGAGAACCCCTGGCAAAATAAGGCAGCACAAAGATGACCAATTTTCATCAGAAACTGGGCTGCTCACAGCATTTAGCTTCTCTTGCTGGTACAATGGATAAAACGCACTGGCCTGTAAGACTGTTGGCAAACGCCTCCAGTTCTGCCCAGTAACTGCAGAGGAGATGCAGACCGAGGCATGAACTACTGGCTAGAAGACTACAAAACTCTACATTTTGTGATTCTCAGATCCTAGACTGTATTTTTGACTGGCAGATCTCAAAGCAGCTTACAGAGGAGATCAGTGCAACACTTCATTCGACAAGTGAGAAAACTTAAGTACAAAAGTAAAATGACTTCTCTAATGTTACCCAGAAAACAAGTGGTAGAGACAGCAACGGAATCACAATCCTCTGAGTCCCAGCTCCATTTTGGGTAGTTCAGTTCATTTGACATTCTTTATTTTCTTACCTTCTATAAAACGATACGTAATTTGGTGAATCAGCGGTAGTTTATGATCGGCTCCTGATGGATCAACTCAGTCTGATGCACACGGGCTGTGTTTTTAAGCCAGCAAAAGAATACTTTTATTAAGAGATTTTAATTTCTCAGTCAAACCTTCTGGAAAAGCTGGTGGTAGCGGGAGATTTTGTAAACCTACAAAGTGGTGCAGCTCTGTACATTGCAGAACTGAGTTTGCTTTCCATAGCTTTGCCACATGCTGAAACAAACCAGTCACGCTGTGGGGCAAAATCCACAGATTTAGTCACTTGCCAGACAAGGGGCCCATGAGAGCGGAGACCAAATAACTGTACATTTTCCTTCAACTGCGAACAACTGAAGCTACAATAACTGACTTAGTCACAGTCAAAGGAGGCAAATCCTTTCCAGCCTGTCTGGTGTATTCAAGTATGAGAGAGACTGCTCATCATGAACTCCCTGGTAAGCACCCAGGAATGTTTACATCCCGTGCTCAAGTGATGCAGATATCCTGGAGCGAACTGCAGACAGGTCATCTCCGGTGTGGAGCCACAGGGACTTGGTGCCCCTGGTCCCGAAGCCAGGGTTCACGCTGTGCTGCAGTTCAGCTAATGATCCTGCCTCTCGGGATGAGGTTCCTCAACTGAGTAAATTCAGAAATGTGTGCTAAAATTCAGACATGGTATTAATTTTTTGGGTCTCTATTAGGTCTTGTTTTGTAAACCACTGAACACCTCCAACTTTTATTAATACCACTGCAAACTGACAGCTCTGACTCTCTCCTGGGAATATGCAGAATGCAGCAGACCTGGACCCTTGTGTCCAGTTTGAGAAAAACTTTTGACTCCTATTTTATGAATCTTTTCGATGCAATTAAATATTTCTAGTTTTTAGTCTGTCTTTTCCAGAATGCAAATCATAAGTCACAATGTAAAAATGTTCCTTCAGCCAAACACAAGACAGTGAATTTATGGTTCTGTATTTGTGTTACTAAATACATTTTTTTTTCATAGAGGATGGACAGATCATGATTTTTCTCATCCTTCAAAAATTCATTGAGATTTTGAAAAATATTCCTGTCCCAAGTTGGGGCAAACTGACAAACTGGCCATTGCCCTTTAAATATATTCAGATCAGATCAATTTAAATCTCTCATATTCCGTTTTTCTGCACTTTAATATAACACTAAGGTAAACATAATGAAAGGAAGAATAATTTTCAATGGACAAATAAAACTTCCAGCTTTCAAAATATCTCAGGGAGACGTCTACACAAATAGAAATGCCTTTTCTACTCAAAAATACCCAAAATGAATTTGGGTGATTTACTGAAAACAGTTCTGCTCTGCAAGCAGTCTTTCTTTTGATGTATGAATTGTGTTTACTAACAAAAAAGGCAGGTCGGCTTGGGAATTTCTGCACCTGCTCTGACTGACTTTTCTTTACCTCACCAAAGGCTGTGTAAAACATAGCGAGAAATAAGGAGGGGCAAAGATGATTGAGCAATACTTCATAGTGACAGCTCGGCCTCGCCATTTCCATGCGGCCAGAACATGAGATAATACATCACTCCCTGGGAGTTTTTTGCCGCTATAAACAAACACACAATTGCTGCCCACCCTGATGCTTCCCTGCAGGCCCACAGGCTCGGAGACAGTGTGCATTTTACCCTCTTCTCTTCTACCAGAGGCAAGGCGGAGACACTACAGAGATTTTCATGTGACACCTCCCATCTCTGGACAAATTTCATCCGCAGTGTTGCAAAAGACTAAATGGCCTTAAGGAAGGGGAAAAAACATAAAGATGACTTTTGTCAAAACACAACAAAACAGAACACCCGCCTTTCCCTCAAACCAAACTCTAATTATGGAAGCAGTGCTAGACACTATGAGATTCAGAGAAGGGAAAAGAAGGAGAGACTGTAAGAGGCATCTCTTCTTTCAACATGCATGACATTGCCATTCAGATCCTCAAAAGAACTTGAAAAAAATCCTCCAGTAAGATACAAAAAGTCAAGAACAAGGTAAATACAAAGCAGAACCTTTTTCAAAAAAGTGGTTTCTGTAAAAGATTAGTTAGGGAGAATGTTTTTTTTCTCCTTCAGTTTGGTTTGCCTTTAATGTTCCAACTCCTCCTGACCCTTAATAAATAATTAACCAGCTGTTGAGGCAGGCTCTATGTGATACAGTCATACATCAAACTTAACAGGAAAATCAAAGTTTACTTAAGTACAGAAGGCATTGAGAGACATCACAGTACAGTAACATGCACTTTTCACGTAGTGAAAAGGCCTTATAAAATTATTTCAGCTGTACATTTATTTTAATATCATTCTTGTTCAGAAGATGTACAATAGTGCTTGAAAATTTCTCATGCAAACTTAATTTATTTAAAATAAGATATTGCTAATAATTAAAATTTATAGTGTAATATAACATTAAATCCTTTGGTTTTCTATGGTGCCTTTTCTTTGAGAGTTTCAAAGCAGTTCCAAGCATTAGTGTACATCAAATGGATTTTGAGTTTATTATATGCTAGGAAATTTCTTCAGATGGAAACTGAGGCAAAGATGTAATCATCTGATTTCAAAAACAACTGGATGTTGCTGGATGTCCCACCCTGAGGTGCTGTATCTGACCTGATCTGATTTTTAAGTGCTTAGCGTAAACAGGTTCCTTCAAGGTGGCTGCAAAACTGGTCTTCTAAATTCATTCCTCCTCCAAACACAGAACCACACAACTGGCCTGTTTGAGCCCAAAACAAAATGCGGTGTTTCTGACTCGCTTAATAAAACAGGTATTGGGCCATATGTAGGTTGTTTGCCACAACAGTTGAAAACTTAAAGAGATAAATGAGTAATTCAGGCCACATATTCCCTAGAGCTACTTTCAGTCAGTGGAGAGGAGTAATGACTGCAGACCTCCTGCTTAGGTGCTGTGACTACATTTCTCCACTGTTTCCATAAAGAGCCACAGAATGTGCCTAAATCCATCCTATGAGCTGGTCAGTGTCTGACTACAGTCCGTTAGGTCATGAGGCAATTTGTCACTTTCTTTAAAAACACTTCAATTGAAATAAATCATTCTCCATGTGGGAGGATTCATGGAGCTTTGTTTCCTATAGACCTGTCTTTGATGGCCCTACATTACCAGCCTGCAACAGCTCCAGCTGCTCCTGCACAGCTCTGCTAGCACTTCCCACACTTTGGAGTACCTCCAGCTTCTCCCTTCTGCCTCCCCTGAACTTTCACAGCTCTCCCTCACAACCTCACGCTACTGAGCAAGACGATACAGGAGGGCCGCAGCCTGTGCCTGTTACGGACCTGTCAGCTCGCTCCTGCTCGCTGGCCAGCCGCGAGGCCAAGGAGAAGAGAGAACCGCTGAGCTCACCAGCCTGTCCTCATTGAGGCACTCTTCTATCCTTTACCCAGCCACGAGTTGCACAAAGCTTTTAGAAAACTGGTATCTTGGAGATGTTTACCTTCCTGTCAGAAAGGTCTCAGACTGATTAGGAAAGTGTCTGTCGGACAGGCAGGGCAATTGCAGCAGGCACAACTCCTAAGGAAACTGGATTTAACAAAACCAACTAAGCTCTCTAAGGAGAAAGACAGCTGAGGTTGCAACATTCTTGGTTCTTCTGGGGTTTATTAAAACAAAAAATGAGAAAATTTGGCATGCTTGAGATGGATAGTGACGGCTATGCGGTTTCTCATTTACACAAAATAAATGAAAGGGAAGGTCAGAGTTTGGCTGGGGCTATACCCACACAGCACTGCGCAGGCACAGGGAGCTGGCTCTACCCATGTGCCAAGCTTGCCAAGGCACATAAAAGCAACCGCGGCAGTGCCAAGCCTGAAGTACTCAGTCCTGATGGGAGGCAGCGTGTATTTTCTCAGCTCAGTATTGCAGTAACCACGTCAGCTGGCTTGGAGCACAGGGAAAGCAAGTTCGTGTCTGCAACAGGCTTGCATCTGTCTGCAGAATACGACACACAAAAACATGCAAGTTTTCTGCCTGACCTTGCTCAGCAGCAAGAATTAGAATACAAGGGGTACTGGAGGGCAGAAAGAAAGGTTAACTATGGGAACTGAATGAAGAAACTCCTGTCCCAAAGCAGTTCTAAATGAGAATTAAGTTAATGGAGTTCATTAGGACATTGCAGCCAGGAATCAATCTATAGCTTGAGGGGACCTGGGCCACTGGATCTGACTGTATCATTATTTTCTTAGTCTTCAGTAGAGTTCTGCACAAAACCATTTTACTCACAAGTCTTTAACTTTCTAATAAGGTTCTGCTAAATAAGGAAAACCAAACAAAACACAACAGGAATTTTATGAGATGGATACAGAACGCCAAGTACAATTAGCAAGCTGTAAATACATCTAAGATAACTGTGACACTGGGGTACTGCTCTCTGGCTGCATAAATGTCACAGCAAGGTCCGCAAGTACCTAATTGTTACAAAGAACGTGCTGTCATTAACTCACTATAAAAAGACAGAAAAAGATGTTTCAAGTTAGCATCCATCAGATCTTCAAATGAATGTCTGTGAATGATTTTATCTGTCTAGGCCATCTGGTCTTCTTTGCAGAGACTGGGCTTCTTTTCACATTTCTGGCTGTGGTTCTACATTTACAAACATGTAATGAGCTAAAAATTCAAAAGCAGATGATGCAAAATGGATTGCTGGAACAAGTCAGATAAAAGACCAGACAAGTGACAAAAAGTCTGGCGCAGGTGACCATGCCATGAGTACAGTGCTGTCTCTCGAAGAAGAGTGGCATTACAATGACCTTATGGGATTACTCCTGGGGGCAGAACTGGTGTGAGGGAAAACTCTGGCCCACTCAGAAGATCCGAAAAAGAAACAGTGGATTTCCCCCTGACAGCAGATTGCGAACACAATGCTTTGTGAATTGAAAAGACAATGGTACTTCTGTTGTCACTGTCAGATTCAATACTCACAGCAGTTCACTAGAAAACAATGAGAATTGCTTTATTCTGAGAAGTAGAACTTCTCCTGTGATACTATTATGACAGTCAAATCCTAACCACTGAAATTGGTAGCCACATGAACAATGAAAGAGCGCAGAGCTGGAGGTTTGGTGAAAATGATACAGAAATCATCACAGAAACAAACCTTCAGTTCACCATTTTGCTTAGCTACAGTTGAGTAGGGAAATAGTATGGAAAATGAAAGACAAGGAGAGTAACCAGTGACCCACACAAAGATATGAGACTATGCAAACTCTGGAACTAGGTATTTTGTTCCCAGAACTTAGAAACACATTTCCTCCAACTATTACACATCAACTTTTTTTTTCTCTCTTGGGTTAGATTTACTCATCCAGCTTTTTATTACTTATTTATTTTAGGTGAAAAGAACTACAATATTCAATCAAACTTTAGTCATTCAAATCAGAGACAGAAACCTTTTTCACACCAGTGAAAAAGTATCTTGGTATCTGGGATCTCAGTACTGCACTGCTGCACGGAACTGAAAGTCAGTATAAAATATTTTAAAGGACTGTTAGTAGGTAGGAAAGTGAGATGCAAATGTGGCAAGCTACTGGGAGCCATTTATTGGTACATAAGAACTCAGCGTTATGGAGCTGTACTGAAAACTACACCTCTAACTTTGCACAAGGTTGTGACAGCAACATTTACTGTTCCTCACTACTCTGTCTCCCAGCATATGGAGCAAAATCCAAGAAGGATTCTTCAGTGACTCACCCTATTTCAGTTGCCCAAAACACTCGACCAAGAGAAAAGACAAGAAGAGTATTTCTGCGATAAACCATATTCCTTGCACTGAAATAATATATAGCAGCTGCCACCACATTTTACCCACTTATTTGGAGGAGGGCAAACTACTTTAAGTGGAGGTGTGAACAGTATCTGACATGCCTTCAAATATCCAGGAAAAGAGCTAGACACGTTACCTAGATCAGAGAGAACGGCTCATTTACTAGCATGGATTAAAAACAGATCTTCTGGCTGTGAGCTTCAGGTACATCCTGTATGGCAGATAAAAATGTGCATCATCAAACTTTTAAGGTCTAGAGAGATATAACTGTGTCCTTTCAGATACACAGGGATTTAAAATATTCTTTTCAAGTTTGAAAACGCGTGATATCTCACATTTTGTGTGTTCAGCAGGCACATATGTTAACTGAAGGAAAAAGTCTTATTCAATGGAAGCTTGCAAGAAAGGTGTTAAATCTCAGTTTCTCCATAAATGAGAAATATTTTCCAGTCATTATGTCTCTTTCTTAACTTGGCATACATACAACTACTCTGTGCTTTGATGTGCTCATTCTGGACTCAGAATGCTGTTTGTACAAAGACCAAGGCATGAAATAAGGCATTAACAGGGGCGGAACTGTAACTTTTAGGCCAGAGGAAAAAGAGCACCGTGTTTCTCAATTCTGCCAATATGAACAAAACTTCACCTCTTTGCACTCAGTTTTATTTATCTCAGACTTGCCACTGTTCGCCTATGGAAGAGAAAATGTAAAATAATTTTGAGGTTTTTTTTTTTGTTAGCCCTGTTTCTTAATATAGCTGTGGCTGGATAGGTCTTGCAGAATTACTATACAGAAACATGTCAAGCGCAGATTCCACAGAAATGCTGAGCCCCACCGCACCAGAAGGCATACAGTTCAAGAAATCTGCAAATTTAACCCAACTGTGCTTGTGTGGTTTTCATGACCGACATCAAACTTCAAGCTTTGACATGACTATGAATATTAATTATCTGTGACCCTGGGACTCTCAAAACTGATTTATCTATCTATGATTACTGATGTCTCGTAACAGATTTGGAAACGTGGAAGCAATCTTTATTTCTTGCATGTCAGAGGGAGGAGGCTCTGTTGGAACCATGTCAAGTAAATCTGAGAAGCAGAAGTTTCAGAACTGACTTTGATGAGAATGAAGTTGGAGAAAAGACTGAGAACTTTAGAAACCCCCACTCCTCATGAACAAATAATGACAAGCAAGTTAGTACAGTGCTCTCAGAAAAGTTAGCCTATAAAGCCTTTATGGGAGAGTCACATTCTTTGAGTTTTAAAATGCTTAGTCTAAATCCTACCTTAGCTGCTGCAGAGACTTCTGAATACAGTACTCTAGAGCTACACACAAGCAGCTGAGATCAGTCAACATATCATGAAAACATTTAGAATGTCTAGATATCTGACAAGCCAACCATGAAAATTATCTGGATAATTTTAACTGCTGGTCTCCGCCAGTTATTTCCGTAACAGGCCCAAGAAGTATTACCAAGCACGGAATTGCTTATCTTTCCCTTGGGTTCTGAAATCTTGCCCTTTTTAGCGTTCTTTATGTATAAACCTCTTTATTCATAGCATTTATGATGGCCTTGCTGACCAAGGGACTTCATTTCTGTTTCCTAAAAAAAGAAAACTAAAAATGACCAAAGCCCAAACAACATTCCACATACAAGAAGCCTGCACAGCTACATGTAGTTAGAGAAATATCCCAAGCATCTAGTTGCTACTGATTTCTGAGTTAAATGCTAACTGCCATAGAAAACCACATCAGGTATCATTCTGTATGTCCAGGATGCCTTTAAAAGTCTGCCTCACTCAGGATAAAATCTCTCAATGAACAGAAGAACAAAATGATGAGGTCAAACAATAGATTTTTTGCAGCAGAATTTATCACTTAGGAAAACTCTTTGCCACAACAATATTTATTACAGGTAAGAGTCAAGGCCTATTACAGGTAAGGCCTATTTCAAATACTGCTGAGGTGACATGGCAACACCATTTCTGGGGAAAGAGGCCCATGTCCAGTTTGCACACAGTGTGGGCAGAATGATCTCGGGTTTGCACCTGCCTAAGTAGTCCTGGGCCCTGAAATGAAAATCTATCTTCACAAATATGGTCTCCTAAATGAGAAGTTTATTCATGCTCTCTGTTAAGCTCAACAAAGGACAGACTGCATTTCTTCTTGAAAATTGAGACTGCAAGTGCGAGACCAGCTCTAAGAACTAAGCCATTCTCTTCCTGCTAATGCCCACAAAGAAACAGTCTAATGCCAGGATCACTGTCAGCATAATGCTTCTCTGCTGGAAGTGATAATGCAAAGAAAAAAATAATTAAAAAAATTCAGAGACCACGCTAGGTCCCAACAACTTTCCTTTTTTCCCACTGCAACCTTAACAGGGGTGACGGTACAACCACATAGCTGTTCGTGATCTCCTGCCCACTGTAAGCCAAAGCAAAGGAGGACCTCTTTACAAGAATAGAAGGGCATGTGCAATTTGCAATTTAAAAGGGGCCTGAATTGCTTCCATTTTAAAAAAGGATCTCTGAAAGGAGCCAGTGAGATTGTTTAGACAAACATCATAGGAACAAACCCATGTGGCAGTATTTTTTTGACACAATGAAATCCCACAAGGGATCAAACAACGCCCAGGGCTGGCAGCCCATGCTTCACTGAACCACATCTGAAACTATCAAAGGGAAAACAACTCTCAAAGATGGAGAGATCTGGAGGCAGATAGAAAAATGAGGAGATCATAATATGCATTCAGAATTGTCGATAAAGAAATAAGATCAGCAATTGCCTGTTTGCACGCATACTTGGTGAAGTACCTGCTTGCTCTGCTGGCTTTGCCACATACAGGTAGGGACACTGTTTGGGAAGAAAAGGAAATGGTGTTCGCGGGGCCTTTTTTAAGGCCTGAGGTAGGTACAGAGCAGCAACGTGGCTCTTAGAGGACTCTGTACAGCTCCCAAGCACAATGCTGCTGGATGTAGAGAAACACCACGCTTGCTATTATTGGAAAGGGACCAAGGAGAGGAGGCCTGGATTAAGCAGACCTCTTCTCCCTGTTCTTTTCACATCCCCACAGAAGTACACAAACATCAAGTCCCAAGTAATGTGAGCAGGACATTTTAATACTAGTACAGAATCACAACTCCCTTTTCAGAGCCTGGTGGTGTATTCACACTTACTCCCTCTCTTCCTTCTCCCAATCTACTTCCCACTTCTTCCCAGCCGAAGCAATGATACTTGTATGCCATCTAGTCTAAACTGGCGGCTTCTGTGTTTTGCATTTCCATTTCTGTATTGCTCTAAAAGCACTGCTCAGTTCTGCATAAAATGTTCTTACCATTCCAGGTGATTTTCAACAAAGGCAGACATGGGGCTGATCTGTACAGTGTAAGTGTCATTGGCTGAGTACTCAAACAGCCCATAATAGGGATTGAAGAGCTCCTGAGACAGAAGGAAGAAGAATTCTCGGGAGGGGCCACTGTAGTCCAACCTGGAAAGGAAAAAGTAAAAAAGATAAAATGAGACTCATTCCCATTTGAGTGAATTTCCTGGGTTTTGCCTATGTTCGCTGTAGTCTAACACCTACGCCCGTGTTTCTAACATGGTCTCAAAAGGTGATTCTTAGCCCTGAATGAGTCACGATGGTGACACTTCACCAGCATCCAGATTGGTCTGGAAGAATCATAACTTGGAGACATCCCTCAAGCAGTTTCTTCTCCTTTGTTCCAAACGCTTAGCAAATTGGAGCCTTAGCTGGATGGTAAGCAGAGGGCTGGCTTTTTAGTGAGTGGGTTTGAACTGCTGTGGACACTGGTGTTCTCAGACCTGGCAGCCTGCAGTGAGGTAGAAATTGTTCTTACTCTCCTATGCAAAGATACAACCAAAGATAGAATCTAGGCCCAGGGATGCTTTTTTAGCCCAGAGGCCAACGCTGAACAACATCGAGTCCCAACAGTACTGTGTCTCTTCAGATAGAAGGGTGATTCCTCAGTTATTCCATCCAAGCTCTATGACTTTTGTGATACTTTCAAACAGATGTGGTACACCTTAAGGTGTGCTTTGATGTTGCAGGATTTTGCTCTGTACAGAGCAATCTTTTTTCGTTGTTTTTTTTTTTCTTTAGGTCAACTTTTAAATCAAACTGTTTCAAATTATCTTGACAAAAAAGAACCCCAAACGAAAAAAAAAAGCTTCATGAATGCATTAAACCCAACTGTGACGGATTTATTAAAAACAGATTGTCCTCCAATAATGGTAGGTAGGTTTTTCAATCTAAACTTCATTTACATGTAGCAATATGAATCAATGATCTGTAGCCATATATCACATGTGCCAGAAGGTTTTCTGAGGTGGTTACTATTTCTGCTACTTAACAAATGTAGAGTAAGTGGAAAACTCCTCTGTATTATATTTAGAATTATGAAAGCATAACTACAAGGGGTTGCATGATCGATCTGTGTGACTCAAAAGATGATAAAGGGCAGGCTGGCCCATCCTCCTCTGTTTTACATCTGGAGGTGCAGTACTTTTCTCTTTGAGCGGCATTAACTCCAGCATCATGTGGTGAGATGAAAGCCACAACAGCAAAAGGGGATGGTAATAATCCCACATGAGCACTAGCGCTAACCACATAACACATCTGGTTCAATGGACATTAAAACACTGGGCTAAGCCTGACGATGCCTGGAGTAAAGAATGACACACACCACCTGTCTATATTCATAAACCTCCATTGAGAGACTAGGTATTGCATTTCTGGGCAATGCATTAACTCATCATAAAGCCTTCATAGTTAATTTTCAATGTAATTTTAGCTCTAAAACATGTGGGAAGCTGCACCCATACAGCACCGCATGGCCGTACATCAATTCTTCTTTTTGGGAGGGAACTGGTATCTTGGAGTCCCTCCAGCAGAACCTATATTAGCATTAAACAGTAGAAACCCTGGAGGAATGTATCTTCAGATGTAAATGAATCAGTGCAGAATGAATGAATTTGCAAATCAAATTGGTTTGTAATTGCTCCAGAGGATACCATGCCACACACAGTAGAACTTATTAGAGATGAGGGGAAAACAACATGACTTAGGCCAGTGTTAGTACACTGCAATGTTATTCCAAAAACACAAACGGAGGGATGCTGCATGTTTATGATTTACTTGCAAGCCAGAGGCAAAACCGGCTGTGAAAGATGACCTCTTTTAAATAATACTGAATCCATGGAACATAATAAGTAAGACTACAGAAAACCCTTGGTACTGAGGTCACTCTATTTGAGATTAGTGATTTCTGTTTTCCACTGGACCTAACATGTCCCCACACAAACTCAGCTTGGCAGAAACTCTTCACTTGACGTGCTGCCTCCGAGCTGATAGTGTAGCAGCTGCTGGATGTGCCAAGAGCTGCCCCTTACTCGTCTGGTACCTTTGGAACTGAAATCCTATCCTTTTTTTAAAAGAAGAAACTTCATATGTAGTGCTATTGAAATATGATTTTAAGGCTTTGTTATATGGAACGCTGGAAATATGCACAATGGTCTTTCCATGTGGATTAAGCTTCAGTTAAAATGTAGCTCTTGAGGTGAGCCAGGGTGGCTTTGTAAGGTTCTGTTTAAATTTGGAAACAAAAGGTTACGGGCTGGTTTTAATCATATAAGAACAGCTCAGTGGGTTGAGCGTGGTGCTTGAAAAACCAAGGTCGCGGATTCGATTCCCGTTCGGTTCTCACGTGTGTTGCCTGACCTCGTTGAGAGGTGGTGTCCCTGCTCACAACAGGGAGGTTGGATTAAAATGATCTCTGAGGTCCCTTCCAGCCCAGGCCATTCTATGATTCTATGATTCATAGATTTGTAAGGCTGGCAGAAAGTGTCCTGGGAAAAGGCCTTCTCAAGACACTTCTATCACTTTCAGTTTCCGACTCGGTGAATTAAGCTGTAAGGACTGAACAGCATTCATGTTTCTCACTTCAGCCAGAAACAAGAAGGCCACATATGGATAATGAATGATCATTAGATGTCATGCAGAGCAAAAAATTGTGAAGCAAAACCAGATTCATTCTGAAGAATTAGAATAACAAGAGGGATAAAGGTCTGCTCTCTAATTATAGCCCTGAGGCTGATTCATGTGTGTAAACACAGGCATGTAGTTCAGTTTTGCCTTCCAGACAGTCAAAATACCTATGGTAACAAGATGACATTATATTTAACCACTTAAAATTGTCACTTTGAGACATCTAGATAGAAGGTGCTGCAGGAAAAAGAAGCATTATTGCTATTGTTATTTTTAACAAATGTTTGTGCTGATTAAGATGAATCACTTGGAGGTAAAACAAAACCAATAAACATTACATAACAAGAGAGGCTCAGCCTTAGTCAACTGTTTTGCAGCAAAACAGCTACTTCAAAACTGATAGTATTTAGTGGTTCCCTACCCTTCCTCGCCAACAAATGTGACGTAGAGTTTGTTCCGCTGGAGCTCCTTGCGTGAATATGCCATTACCTGGTTGAAGGTGCCTTCCAGCAAGTGGTCACGTCGTATAATTAACCTGCAAAGGGAGGCAGAAATAGAGATCTAATGATTGAGTCTTGCGTGAGCCTGTGAGGCTGAATGTAAACAAGATCTGGTAAAGAGAGACATCATTTCGCAGATTGCTTAGTAAAGTTGTATCCACTGGTGCACACGTTACTTGAGCTTTATGGGTTTCCAGTGAGTTGTTTCATTAGGTTTTTTTTATATGCCTCAAAGGTGAATTTCTTCACAACACTCTGATTAGTTTCAAAGTGTTGCTCTACTGCTAAGGCTCTAACACCCTCTGTGTACAAATTGGTGTGGTGGAGGGGGCTATGAGTTTCCTGTGTGTATGAGGTCACAGCTTTCTGGGACTGGCCCCAAACTCTTCCTGGATTTAATCTAGTGAATGTCCATGGAACACCTGCTTCTGTAGCAGCATAAGCAAAGGGAGTATCAGCCTCTGTTTACACACCTCTCACTCCCCTGCCAACCTCTAAAACAATTTAATGAACAGTACACTTAAACACCATCCATGCAAGAAATCCGCCTTGTTCATATGTTCACAGACATTTTAAGACAGACCGGCTAAAACGTATTTCGTGTCTGCCTTAGACTCACTTAGCAGGACGCCAGAGGGATAACCAACAGCTAGGACTCCCTAGCTCCGTATGAATATTTTGGTGATGACATTTGCCAGGAATAATTTGCTTGGCTTCATACTTTTTTTTTCCCCCACAACAGATGTGATTTGGTTCTGATGCAAAAATTCAGATGCCCAGGAAATACCTTAGAAAAATACAGTCCTTTGGCCAAACTGGATTACTAGATTGAACACAAGTAGGCACAGACTCAAAAGTCAACTAACAATAAGTCTGGAAAGCAAACTCCACAACCAAGTGACAGAGATCCCCAAAATACATGAAGAGAGACCTCTCCACTTCAAATCCAGGAGGGCTACCAACACAAAGAACTACTGAAAGTTAAACCTGCATGTACAGGATAACTTCTATAAGGTCATACCCTGTTCCTGAGTTATACCGATATGTAGATTCAAAGGATTTGGAGTCACTTCACCATTACAATGACATTGCTGCTAATAATCTCTGGCTGACATTTGCCTGAATGGATGATTTTCCCACTAGCAATTTATAGGCAGGAATACCAACACTCCTATTAAATTCGTAGGGAATGGGAGCATAAGAGAATACGAATCTGTAAGAAGTAAAGTTTGCATTCTTTCACAGAGTATACTAAGATCCTGTCTTGCCCTGATGGTTCACGTACAAAATGCAATGTCTGGTGTGTTTCTCAATCTCTGTCAGTGCCTTCATTCATAATGACAAAAGACAAAGCTACACCACGTTAGACTATTTGAGTGACGTGTTGTAATACTCACTTAATTTTACCTGGACCTTGCCCATACCCTTTGGCTTCAAGTTTTCGATAGAAATTGCGCAGCTTGGCTTCAAAGTCCCTCCTGTATGGAGAAGGTGCTCTTGCACTTGCTCGCTGCAGTCCTGGTGGGAAAATGAACAATGTCCTGAAGTGTAAATTTTTCCAGATCATGCAGCTGATGTTTCCAGAACTGGTTAACAACTGCATTAGTAACTTTTTACATGTATATAGTGCACTCAGCATTTCTTTTTGCTCTACTTGGTATTAATGGAGTTGTAAGTTCCTATAACTCAGTGACTGTAATAACTTCCAGGGCCTACATCCTCTTCACTAAAAGGCACCTTGTGTGTGCCTTTGTGTTGCCTCAGCCTCTAACTGTGTTTGCTCTGAACGGCAATTCAAGGATCAGAAAGGCATGAGAAAGACTGACATGTATAACTCCCGCTTACGGTCACTGGTATTTTGGTTTTCTTTCCCTTTTGCACGTTTAAGAGATGTCTCTCCTCTGCACTGCATAGGAGATCTCCTTACTTGGCAGGATTAAACCTCTGGAGCTCAAAGCAACACTTCTCACTGGAGCCTGGCAGCCAGGCAAGCTGGGAATCGGGTTTCCTCGTGTTAATCTGACTGTATATTAAACACTTCCAGCTATCAACACAAAACCCCTTTGTAGCATCAAGGATTTCTGTCAGCAAGAAATGCTACATTTTCCTATTATGATTCAAACATAGAGCAGAATTTTAGCAATTGGGGACCTGCTTTGTTCTGAAGGCTGCATTCTCAAAGTAGTTGTTTAGTCCTTTCGTATAAACAAGTACCATACTATAGAAGATCCATGAAATCCTATTTCCCTATCTCACTATGGAAGACAGTAAAAACAAGCCCTTTTATGAGAAATCTGGCAGAAAGTCCTCCACAGGAAGGCAAAAAAATTTAAAAAATAAACCAATCCCATTTAGTGGGAGCACAAAGTATTGTGGTTGCCAGGAGGGAAGGGCATTATTATGTGTCTATGCCACAAAAAAAAAAAAGGTGTATTCATATGCAGTGCAAAGAAAATCTATTGCGACACTTCTTTTCTTCTACTTTTTTTTTTTCCACCAGGACACAAGAGAATGGGTATTCTCATGGGCTATGTCATCAGTGCCAAAAATAGACAAGCAGACAGTATGCTACTGGAAATGAATATTTGCCCTTCTTGTGTATTCCCAAGAACAGGTAAAGACTAATGCAATTCTTTTAACATTCTCCTGTGTCACATTCTTACCAAATACTTAATTTTTGTCTTGCAGAAGACTTGTTTATGACCTGTCCTGCTGCAGAGGAGGAGAAGTGTATCAACAATGGTGTTGAAACTCATTAATGGAAATATGGCATTCTGACAAAACACTGTCCTCCTATAGACAAGGGTTCAGCATTTAACTTACTCACAGCCAAAAACCTTCCGAATTTCCACAGCCACCTCCAAGATTTGAACATCTCTTGTGCATTAATTTTGCTTGAAACCAGTTAATTTAAATGAATGTTTAAAAAGCTCAGCCAAAAGTGGATTTTTTCAGATCACATTTCTGACGATTCTCTCAAAATGGCCACTGGACAGAGACGTGCAGGGAAACTGTGGTGGGGTTGTGTATCTTGGCAAAAGGGAGACATTAACTCCTCAGATTTCTATAGCATAAACAATAACTACAGAGACATACCACAGCTGGAAATAACCTTCTCAGACAACATGTCTTTCTGGAAAATATGTTTCCTGTCAAACCTAACTTAATGGGCTCAACACAGGAGGTCAGACTAGATGATCAAGAAGATCCCCTCAGGTCTTAAAATAGATGAGTCTTGGGAAGAAGAAAAGTCTTTGGAACACTGAGCAGAGGAGACGGAACTTTCAGGAGTACTAGAAAGTACTGCAACACACCTTTGATTTGGAAGCTGCTCTTTGCTCCTGTTACCTAACATGAATGTGCTTCCATGTCAGCGAGTTATGTTTGGAGGGCATCATTCTCTTATCCTAATACTTTCCAACTACATTAAAGGCAGGAAAACACCTTTTTTTTTTTTTTTCCATCTATATGGGCAATTTCTGATCTCTGTGTTTCAGTTACTGTTAACATTTCAACAGATACATAACAGCGATGGGAACTGATCCAGACAAAAAGCAGCTGAGGTCAGATTCGGCGTGGGCACTGGAATTAGCAGGCTGACAGTTGATGCTGGCTCTGAATCTGCCCCTTTGTATTTATTAGGGGAAATACCACAAAGGCAAGATTGTGGACTATTTTCCCCATCCCCTTACCTGGAGAATTTTGGGGTGATGAACAGGGTGAACAGCGAGGAGAGAAACTGTAACCAGGATGGAAGGTAGCCTGCAGTGGTATGTAGGACATAATATCCTCTTCAAAAAGGCTGCATGGAAAAAGTGATAGGGAGAGATTTGGTTCACATTCATCACATAAAGGAATGTAAATGTGGCAGCATGGTGCAAGTCTGATCTCTTAACTCATGGGTTCATAAAAACCACAGGTTTCCCCAATCAGGCATGGTCACCAGCAGCACAGAACAAAATGTTAAAGAGCAAAGATCTCAGGCTATGTCGTCAACAGGGACAACTTAGACACAATAGCAGTGAGAAGAAAATATACACACATCTGTCTCCCAGGTTGCTTTTCTTGGGTCATACATTTTCATACAACTCAGCTCTTTGACCAGGAGGATTACGTTGATGGGATTAAGTTGTAAACTTCTTGTATTAGACAGTGCTATACAGCACAGCAAAACCACCCAGGTAATACAACATAAGACCAAGACAATAAAATAAGTCATTATCTGTGCTGAACAAAAGCAGCTAGGACCTAAAGTTCAAGCTCCCTGGTGCTAACAAAAATTGAAGCTTTATCTACAGTACCTAAACAATGTTGACTGCACAGTACATTGAGGTTTCACTCAAGGTGTGACGTGGCCCTGCATGTGTGGGCAGCACTGCTTCAGTAAAACTAGCAATTTCATGAGCAGTTACATTACTTACTTGTACTAAGAAAGACAATTTTTTTCCTCTTTTTTTTAAAAAAAAATTAAAAAATAAAGGAAACAAGATTTTTTTTCCATTAAAAGGAAACACTTTGACCTGAGTGTTTTTTATCTGCTACTTGATATATATTGATATATACTTGATATATATATACTTGATATATAATATACTACAGCTATATTGATTGAGCTGGCTGGGGATGGAGTTTACTGCACTGATGGAGGCTGCCTTCCAGGAAGTAAGAGTTGACAGATATACTCCGGCTGAATTATTTTGGGTGACTACCAGTAACGATGAATCCTATTCTAATTACAAATGACCTGGAAAGTTTAACAAAATCTTTTCAATTATGCTGAGAAATAGCCAGCCAGTTTCGCTGGTACTGTAAGTAATGACATTATGCTTTTGATCAAATTGATTACCTTAGTAGAATTACTAAATCCGCATCACATGACAACTTTTCAAGCCCATGTGTACCCTCTGTCCGAATGTAATGAATCTTCTCCCTGAAACATAA
The DNA here is from genome assembly GCA_020746105.1 of Trogon surrucura. Taxonomy (NCBI): domain Eukaryota; kingdom Metazoa; phylum Chordata; class Aves; order Trogoniformes; family Trogonidae; genus Trogon; species Trogon surrucura. Next base: position 22,030,032 of record CM036622.1, on the reverse strand, counting down.
ATGATACTACTGAGAAGAAAGGAAAAAAAAAGAAAGAAGAAAACATGCCAATACCAAGGTATGAACTATGCATAGCGTTACTACTTCTTGGTATCTTGCCAATCTCTGTTTTTCTCCTTACAAAAATGGTAAAGACCTTCACTGCATGATTCATTTTCTAATCGCAATAACAAACTTGCAAAAAAGGATCTATTTATATCACTCAGTGTCCTGATCCAAGAGCAAGAGATTTTATACTATACTTTAGAAAACAGAATGATTCTTAGTCCTCAAAGCTCATGTGTAGCGCTATAGCTAAGGTCACTGACATTTTTTCTTTAAGGCTACAACTAATATACCCTTTTCATTATCAGAATTTCACATAATACCACTTCCTTTACCTCTGTCAGTTCTATCTGGTAAATAATACTCTAACATATATTTGATAATAATTGATCATGCAGAGATTATACAGTACATGTGTAAAATCATACATTTCATTGTTTAAATGAATGCTAATAAGCTGTGGGAAACGTAGGATAGGATCCTATCAGCAGATTAGGATGATGGAAGACACACATCCATACCCCAATCTGTCAGTGGGTTTCTAAAACACTGCAGTGTGCATCTATTCCAGGATCAAGTCTAAGGATTCCACCTCAAGTCAATGAAGTGCTTTAGTACCTTGCTGGGTGAGGCTGCAATGTATTGCTGAATAAAGCCCTTTAAAAGACGGACGTTTGTCTCCTAGGAGTTTGCTTAATAACTGCTGTATGAGCGTCAGACACTAGCTTGTCAGGATTGCTCCTGACCTAAGGTATAACCAAAGCAATGACCTGGAGGCTAAGGGCTCAATATCCTGTTACAAATCTTATTACGCGCTGCTTAAGCTGTCTAGTCCCTATCACTAGTCAATTTTGCTCTCTGCTCAAAAGGAGATAAAAGCATCATCTGTTCTCTGAGAAATGAGAATTCAAATTACATCTGAGAAAAAAAAAAGACAGCCTGGAATAATTTGATGGTGAAGATAAAAAATTCTCAGTTACATAAATGTACATCTTGAATACTGGGAGCATTCTTCATTCTGTCTCCCTTATTTATTTGAATGTATTAATTCCTCCAGGAAGGAAGTCTAATCCTTACACCCAAAGAACTCTTTGTCTGGCCCCTCACAGGTAAACAATGAGTTATTAAGGATATATCAGCAGAAGCTGCACAGCAGGAACTTGCAAGTTCTTACCCCCGATCTTCCTTCCCTCCTTCACCAGTCCTGCAGTCACTCTATTTACCTCACAGTCCAAACTAAACTCTTGGTCAAACTCTTAGCTGGTGCCCACTGGCACTGCTAAGACTGACTAATGCCAGACTAGGTTCTTGGCCAAAACAATTAATTTAACCTTTGGAATTAGAAAGAGTTTAAGTTGTAGTGGCTTTTGGTTCTGCTTTTTTTTCCTGTTTTTTTGAAACCTAATAGGAAAGGAACAGGCATAAGAAAAAGCAAGATACAATTTAACTACTTTGGAACGGACTACCATTAAGTCACAAGTGAGAAAGACTAAAGACAGGAGTAAAATCCACTTCATCATGTTCCCATTTTTTTATAAAATCTAGGATGACTATGTCCATGGCATGGGTGTAAATCCAATCATGAGGTAAAATCCTGGTTCTGCTGAAGTTATCGGAGTTTTGCTGCTGACTTCCATCCAAACACAATTTTAACCCTATCTTCTGAAAAGCAAAGTGATAATTGTAGGTGAAGACAGAGTTTCTGTTATTGAGTAATATTTAGAATGGAAATTAGATGCTCACAGTTATTTTGGTTCTTCTTACTTCTTGAGTGTCTGTGGAAAATAACTATTAGTAACTACATAGATTCTGGTGGTCCACACCTACTCTTTAATGGTGACAATTCCATACGGGGCCCATTTCATCTTCTGTACTATAATTATTAGAATTTGTTTCTCCCCACTACAAGAAGTCCTTCCTGCAATTTGGTTTCAGCAGTCTGGAAAAAAGCGGTACCTGAGTGCATGGTTTCTGGCCAAACTGGGCTGACGCTCCTGCAGCATCTCAAAAATGTTGGGTTGGCGTAGAAATGCAACAATCTTGTCATTGTAAGCTGTAAAAGGAAAAAAAAAAAAAGAAATACAGAGGCTTTATTTACCATTGAGGGGGTCTGTTCACGTCACCGTGGTTGCGCAGGGACACACTGACTGCACTGCTAGTGCGGCACAGGGCACCATGATGCGGTGCATGTGGTTGATGAGAAGTTCTGAAAAGCGCCTTTGTGAGCGCTGCTTGGAAAACAAAAGAGAAACTTGGCTTACCCAGAGGTAATGTCTCATGATGGTGCTGGTTTCGAATAGCTGTTACAAGGCTGTTGCCTGGTCTGGCCAACAGAGTAACTCCTCTGTTTCGAGAGACTTCAGAGGCCTACAACATCAGAGGAAAAGGAAAGAATGATCAAAACTGCCCATCAGGAGCCCATCAGTCAGTAAAAAGGTTTCTCATCTTTACTTCTGTGACCTTCAGAATGGTCTTTGATGCTGACAGACTGAAGGACAGAAAGCCTGTTTGAAAATTATAGTTTTATACTTCAGCCAACTTAAAGCAGGTAGTTCTGTGCTTCTGATTGGAGGCACACCATTATCCACAGCTATCACAACTCTTTGATGTGAAGGCACCAGAATCTAGAAGGAAATGCAAATTAATAAATGTATTGCAGTGGAGTTCTCTGGTTCAATGAAAATAAAATCTCAATAGTATCATACCGGCTCTTGCTCCACCATAACCGTATGTACTTCAAGGTTTTTACAGCACTTTTGATTTCAGAAAAAGAGAAAAACCCACAACACTGCAACACGTTCAGTCAGCATCGTTGAAGAGAAATTTAATACTGGAAATGACACAAGGAGGGTATATCTATGTACGTTACAGGACAGAAAAGGGCTACATCATTGCAGAAGGAGGCTGTCTAACTCGCATAACCAGAAATAGAAGTTGAATTGTATATCTTGAAAAAAGAACATAATCCAAAGAGCTGAAAAAAATAGTAAGAATTTATCACTACTACTTAAGTGAGGCACTTAAAGAATGTCACTATCCTAAACACAATATCTAGTGAAGGGATTCATGTTAGGAGGGCAAATACATTAAAACGCGGGAAAACACTTAGATATGAGGATATTAAAAGCCATATGAGATGTGGCAATCTGACTTCGGTAAGTCATTACTTGCTGGCTAGCTCCTTGAGGACTTGCGCAAGCTGAGGGGAACCTACCTCTCTCTCATATGTGTTCCCCAAAATATGGCCATGGTGATGCCAACAGAGTAGCACTGTTATGAAACCAGCGTGAGGACACTCTGTGTCAGGACGAGATGCGTAAAGAATTCCAACTGCCATTCTACTGTGCTAATAGCTGCTCCTTTCTCACTGCACAAATTGTAGTACTTGGCAATCACTTCAGGAAGAAATTGCCCCTACTCCAACACTTTAAATGCTTAGCTCTGCATGCAAGCAAATGGTGCCAATCCATTTTCTGTGGTACGGCCAAATGCCAGGTCTTCCAACTGGATATAAATGAAAACTGAGAAGCTAAATGTGACTGGCAAGTTGCCTTTGCAATTCACAAAGCATAAAATGTTTATATGTAACAAGATACCAGTCAGTGCACTTCATAAATTTCCACAGACAGGTTAAACAATGAAAAATCTTAATGATACTAATTAAACATACTGTAATTGAAAACACAAAAGTGCTGTGAAAATGCGTGATGAATGTTTCGTTCCATCATTCAGTTATGATTTCACTTGCTCCCACGTTATATTGGTATGCATCTGCTGACAGGAGAATTACCTCAGCGTCAGGAGAACAGTCAAGCCTACAGGATTTAACGGAGCGATGTGCTAACCTTGGCCCAACCCTTCTCACCTTTACAACCAAGAAGAACTTTCAAGCAGGTTCTAAAAATCTCATTAAGTCCCTCTGCATTGTGCTAAAACTTCTGCCTCTGTCTCCTCCTTACATCATCACAGGACAACTGACCCTGCAAGTTCAGTTCAGACTTAGGTAGCTTTTGCCCTGAGACCCTGGTGTCCGTCCTGTCTCTGGGCAGCCCAGGATCATGCGTGACGGGTTGTGTTAGCACAGACAGCAGAGCTCAGCTCCTCCACTTCCAGGGAGCTCTGGAGATCGGGTGAGGATGTCTCTTCCCCAGCTCCTTGTGGAACATGGGAGCACGGATGGTGGGTGAGCCTGTTTTTAAGGGTGGTCTCTGACCCATCCTTGACAAAGGTAAATCCTGTGCCCCTGTTGCCATGAAAAGATTAACTGACCAGAAGATAGGAAAGGGGAAAGTGCGGGGTAACAGAGGAGTTAATTGCCCAGTTTCCACAAAAATTAGCTCCAGTTGGCATTTGTTCATCACTTGGGAACTGCACAGTATTTCTGCCCTGTCTGGGGTTAGATCCTTCCCTTGCTTTTTTATGTATTTTTTTTTCTCAGTGCTGCTGAGTTGTGTGCCTGAACATATTTTTCCCAAAGCAAGAATTCTGAAAGGAAACGTGTCCAGAGCCTGTGAAGAGAAATCTTCAGTCTGCCCTTTCCTTTTTCCCAATTCTGCTTTAACAGCTGAAGCCATCTAGATTGTAAGAATCCAATCCTGTATGTCTCTTAACAAAATAAATCACACGCTCTGGTGCTGTATTGCCTTTCATCACCATCATCAGGCAGTGCTAACACTGTGTTTAGATCATGGTCTTCACACATTTATATCTTCAAACAATTTTTTTTCTGGCAACACAACAAGAAAATTCCCAGCCGTCTAATTAGCTTCCATTTTTCTAAACCTCCTCTTTACAATCTTTTAGCTAATACAGCACAATTGATTGCTCCAATTCAGTGTCTAATCACAATCACCTTGTCTACTTGGACTTTCTAATTCAATCATTTAATTTAGATTAGCACATTATTCTCTAATTAAAAAAAAAAGTGACCCCTCTAATGATTTAGTGACTTGCTTCATCTAGTACAGGGTAATCTGACAGATTTATGGTGAGGTTTAACAGCTTTGCAATTGATACTGTGATGTTGCAACCAGAGTGGAGAGTCCAAACTATCACAGGAGCCTTTTGATGATATAATACTCTTTCCTGGGTTTTATATCACTGCTGGATTTGAGAGAGTCCTGCCTGTGTGAACCCTGCTACTTGCCTGTTGTGGTTTGGGTCAGGAAGGAGATTTATATACTGCTATATCCCAGTACCTCCCCTGCTTTTCTTGCTCACCAAAATCTCTTGCCTCTTCATTACAGATGCCTGCTTCTTTCTTCTTTTTGTCTTAAAAAAATCTACCCTGTAATCATACATGTTGATTTCCACTGCAGATGGAAAGTCCCTTACATGGAATGGAAAGTTCTTTTATAGCAGTGGCAGAAGAAAGTGAAGCACTTGGTGACCTGTGTTCTTTTAGTTACTGAAGGCCAGTGCAGCTACATAATCTTTTCTTTCAGAAATCAGTTAACCAAAAGCAGCATCAGCCACCTTTTTTTTTTTCTGTAAAAGACTGATACCCTTCAAGAAGTGCTCACTAAAAAACCTGTAGCTTTTTTTGTCAAATTTATGTATAATACTATTTAATATTAAGAATCTACTCAGGTGGACATCAAAAATTTTTACAGAGGTCCTGAATTTAGGAGAATAACTCAACACGGAGAAAAGCATAAATATTACAGATTAATTTAGGAAATTGATGCTTTCTTTCTTTCTTGGAAGAAGGAAATGGAGTACTATTGTATGCACAGATAATTTTTTTTTAAAGACAGCCTACTATACAGAGATTAATGGAAAAAGGCCAGTTTTAATCTCAGTTTGGCCTTTTAATAGTTAGGCCTTGAATAAAAGTACTTGGAAACAACAGCCAGCCTTCTACAAAAACTGTGCGACTGCTATTTCTATTCTCTGATGGGAAAGAATTTTAAAAGTCATAAAAGAAAGAAAACTGTCATATTTGAGAAAGAATATTTTTATGTTCCAGTTCCAAGAGGGTCCTTTAAAAGTACATTAGTATCTTTGAAATACTAAAAATCAATTCTTCATTAGTATTGCAAGGTATTCTGTTCAACACCACAGACTATAAGGTAGGAATCAAGGCCACATTTTGATGAGCCAAAGGGATTTAAAAGGTTCACGGATGTCATAGAAGGGAGGGCAGGAGATCACCGCTTTTACTTCAACACCACAGCATATTCACTGCATCGCCTCTCACCAGAAACTCATTGGCACTTAAGACAAAACTGGCTTTTGCACTGTTTGGCCTGAAAGCATGAAGAAATGGAGACTCAATGTCCATGTCATCCTCAGTTCCTATGGTTAACTATTCTCACTCAATTTCAACCCTGCCCTATTTTGATAGGATTGGTTTGGGTTCTACTATCAAAATATAAGTTTTTGTAATGCTTGTCCTTTCCTAGATGAAACTTTTCTATTAATTCTCCAGGACTTCCGGACATTATATCTGCTTTTTTGTCCACTGTTGAGTACAGAGATCACAATGTCTTAGATCCATCTGGTGATTTAGCCAGGAGCCATTGTTGAGTGTGTGAAGCTGGGGTACTTCTTTTTAGACACTTTGGGCTCATCTGTCTCTGATTTTTGTCTGCTTTTTCCTCAACTGATCACTCAGTGTCACAAAGTCGCTGGGAAGTCCACATGACGTGCTGGCAACTCGTTCTGGCACTTGGGCAGGATGTCAGGTGTTGGTGCCAAGGCAGGGGAGAGAGTTTTTCCTCTCATTACCCTGGCACTTTTCTATACCCCCTCTGGCACCCACAAGCAATTATGACTGAAGCTGCGCTGTTCTGCTCTCTTTCAGGCTCGTCTGACATCTGTACGCAATGAGCAAAACCGGCGATTGTCTTTCTTGGTCCTTCACACTGTCCTGGTGACAGATTCCAGAGGCCACACCACCTGCTCAGCAAAGAAACCAGCTGGACTGCAGACAGCTGACACACGGCCAGGACAAAGCCCCAAATGTGTCCCTACAGACATGATTTATAGGACAAAAGCACATGCAAACATACTTGGAAGAAATGGCATGAAACATGCAGCTTTTAATAAATGGGCTGAGTTGCAAAAGGTTGAATCTTCTCCTTAGAAGGTGGGGTTATAGGTACCAATCCAAAGTCCTTGGAAATCAATGGGAGTCCTTCCAGTGGAGCAGTAGATACTTCTGGAGAGGAAGTCACTGACTACGGCAAGGGTGCAGAAGCACTGTGGAACCCGGGCCACCAAGACTGTGAGACGAAGGTGCCCGCACTGATGCTCCCAAGACAGAAGGCTCCATTTCATTGGCTGATCACACCAAATCAGTGGCCTCAGTGAACCAATTTTTTCAGACAATCATTACTCAAAAGCATCCAATGCTCTGTGAAAAGCATCCCTTCCCTGTACTTGATATTTTTGGGTTTCTTGCTAATTTTCTTTGCCAGCCTTGCCAGCACTTGCAAAACTAAGTGTATTTTTTTGAGGACTAGGTCACCTGAGTTGCTCAGTGGTGTTTGTGTCCCTGACACGGTGAATTTGTAAGCAAGCTCCAGGCAAGCATGGGCCCAAATGCAAATCATCATGCTGATGACTTTCATATTCACATCAATAATTCAGTCACAAGAGCAAGACTAAACTGCAGGCTGTTGGCAGAGAGAAGTTGCTAAGTTGGTGGGAAGATATGATCAAAAAGGGTCCATAGTTACACTTCTATCTTCAGAAAATGTGTTGCTGTATTCACCCAAGATGGGGAAAACCTACTCAGGCTACTCATGCCTGGTCTGCCTTGGTCCTGGTATTGACCTCACATCCAAGCCAGCTCCTGATTCCAACGCCATTTGACAGTGGGAGGTGTTCAGATTGGTCCTGCTGCAATAAATTTTAATATTGATTTCACAAGCATCTCTCCTGATGTTTTTCTGGAAGAGGAAGATGCTTTGGCCATAATTCATCTCTGCTCCTACTGAGCCTCAATCTTTACAAATCTTCAACTGTATGTACTGCTGTATGAAGACTGATTGCCAGTACTTCTTCCTCCTTAAATCTACAATACAAATCCAGGATTTACGCTTCTATCAATCCTGCCATGGCCTTCAGTGATAAAAATCAATCCCATGAAACACAGGAAAGATGCTTGATGTGGTTGCTAGGGAAGCAAACCTTAATATACACTACTACACTACTGCTAGAAAGTATATCTTTTCAGAGATCAGTGTCACAGTGGGGAATGAAGAAACATATGAGGCTGCTGAAGTATCAGGCTATACAAATAACGAATGACTTGACTTTACTAAAACAAGATTGTCAAATACAGATTCTTCCTTTAAAATCTATTTTGACATCATTCCACTTTCGTTATTTAGTTCTACTTCTTTATTATTTTATTCTGAAAATGGTCAAAATATAAACCTTCATTATCAGCAAGCTCTGAGAGAAACTCTTCAGAGAGAAAAAAAACCCTCTTACTTCCTCTACAAGATCAAAATCCACAAGACAGTCTGTTTAAATCCATTTCAATGACACAAAGAGCTTTTAACTCTAGAGAAGATTGGTGTCAAAAGTAACTCTATTGACACTAGAACAGTTACCTCTCCAGCGCTGTAGCTACGAAGCCGCTGAAGATGTTGCCTGTGAGTCAGGTGATTAGGGAGACGACCATTCTGCAGCGGGATCCTGGGATCTATGAAAGTGGTAGCACGGCTATTGTGGTCAACGAAGAAAGACTGAAACACAGAGGAATAAGTTTTTTTTTGTAATCAGACTGCCAGCAGTGTGATGGTGTTGTGGAGTTGTTAAGTGAAAATCACTGGCAATGGTGTTTCAGAAATACCCTGCTTAGGTACAGTCCATGGAAGATAACTGCAAATGAAAGGAATTTCTTATTCTAAGCTAAGTAGCTCTTGGAATGTACTTGAAGCTACGTAGGTCCAAATCATGTGTAACAGCCATGAAGTAAACAAAACAGAAGAGAATAAAACTACCAAGGAACACTGTTTTAGCCTGTTTGCTGGTTCCAGAAGTCACGCAGCAAAGCTTCACTGGAAACAGAGACACTAAGACGAACTTTGCAGTTATGACAGATCTAAACCCTCGCTTCAAATTTTTATTTAGTCCAGTGCTGCCTTGGCTATGGCGTGACATTCTGCAGAAAGCCAATGGGTCACCACTCTTCTTGGAAAGATCCTTGCAGAATTTTTCTGCTTCTAAAATAACTCAGCTTGCTCCTGGTGTTATTTAAACCTAACCTTCACCACTTCTGAGCTAAGAAGGAAGGAACCTTTAGTAATCATATAGCCTGACATGCTGTGCCAAACAAGTGATTAGTTTTATTGGCCCTCTTACCTTGCCCTGCTGGTCAGTTTTTATCTCCCAGCCACGAGGAAGCTCCAGTCGGGTATCAGCAAACATGTTGATAAAATTTACCAGGTCTCTGTTGTGCTGATAGCGCTCAAAATTACGAGCATCTCTACGGATCTTCAGAATCATATGCTTCAAGCAGGTACTGTTAGTGAAGACTCGATAGGCACTCTGTGAGATGGAAACCAGAAATGAGGGAAACCAGTTCCACTGTCCAAAGAATATATTTGGTTATTTTATGGGATGTGTGCTCAAATAACTGAAACAATCCTGAGTCTAGAATCATTTTCATCTCATTGTTCTGATTTGAATGACTATTTTACATCAACACCTAGAATCAAGAAAAAGAACCTGCAAAGTGAAACATCCCACACGTTATGCACAGTTAGCTTGTGCATGAACTGCCTTTCTAACGCACCCCAGAGACATGGCTGGCTGACACGTCAAACACTCTTGATGCAGGTAGTTGTGCCTATTTCGCTGCTTTCACTGGACAACAGAACCTCTCCCTGTGTGACTGGATGATGCCAGAGAGATGGAGAGAGAGTTGTGAACATGTCTGCAAGCTCTAATTCAAATGGATGCATGTGGTAGGATTCATGAACTTAAGAGGCCTGCTGTGCAGACATCTACATCTAACCTCGTTATCTTATTTATGGTCACTTTTCTAGCCACAGGACAGAGAGAGACAGTTTCAATTGTCTGTTTTTGGAAGATATGAATCGTTTCCTGGAACTGAACATTTGTTTCTGCAGTGACTACAAAGCATGTTGGCTGGAGATGCTTTCATGAGTCAGATGAATGCCACCCCTCAGGCAGCTGGCTGTATCATACAACAAGCATTAAACACATATCCTGGAGGAAGAGTCCTTGACTCAGTTCTGAGTGAGTTAGCGCCAATCTGGTTGTAGCATAAGGGTTAAAGTGAACTATGTCGTCACAGTGTATTAAATGACAGAGCACCACAAAATACACTGGTAGTGACAACATTTTTTGTCATCCATAGGCTACTCTTGGGATCTTTCACTTCAGGGAAAAAGCTCCTCAAGACAGGATAGGAAACTTGACAAAAATCTGCAATCCTTCTGAGCATTTCACTAGAGAGAAAATGAGTGCATTGGTTCTGCTGGTCAGCCCAAAGGTTTTAATTACTCAGTAGGTTAATAAAGGATCACCAGAGGACTAGCACCTCCAGTGAAGTGAGCCCCAGTGCACACACCTGCAATCTATCTAGAGAATCTGACTCAACAGCTTTGAATTCTCAGTTTCTTTGTGCTTTTAATCCACCTTAACCACTATAATGCAACAACACATTTACAAGTATTATCTTTATTACGTAAGGATTTATCGTGGTGGTAGCACAGAGATGAGAATAATCCCTGCAGCACAGGGTCCCTAATTATGGCAAGGGTTGGTAAATGTTATGAAGTCACAGAGATATGATCTCTGCCCTAAAGATATGACCTGGTTATAACCCAGGAAAGCTTCATGGTCACAAATTGCTAAGTTCCCAGCATATTACATGGCAAAAGTTGTATTTTGACCTCATGTGTGATTAATGATTGTCTGAGCATCTATTAGCTGCACCAGGGAAACAAAAAAATTAATGTACTTTTATCCCTCTGTGAAAAGAAAATAAGTGAAAAATGAGAGCTTTTCCTTTTAATTCTAACTGCTGGATAATATTTTCCAATCCTAACTTCACTGGCATAATTAATAGCTTGAAATTTTAATAGGGGCTTGTGGTTAAAAATATTAGAACCATGTTAAGCCAGAAGTTATGTGTGCCATTATTTCTGTACAAGTGGAATCTGTATGACCATTTGACAGATGTTTCAATAGATTATTCTCGCTCTCATATTAGAGGCAACTTTATAAGCTTGAACTGAAGGTCTCTCTTGGCTTTTTTTTTTTTATTTCAGTGAGAAATAAAATTGAGACTCAGTCTCATGCGGGCTGTTTCTTACACCACTATGGAATCAGTTGCTCATTTCACAAGCAACTACGCCAAATGAAAATGCTATTGCTCCCAGCTATAAATCACCATTTCTCACCCCGTCAGTGGAAGAAATTATCTGTGCTCCATAATCTAGCTCAGGTAATGTCTGATGAGTTAATATATCCCTTTCTCTGCAAGATTTCATGGGCAATAATCTCTGCAGATGCTTGGGGATGGACAGATGGTTTCAACCCACAAAGCACCACAGCCAAAACTTGTATCTGCAATGAGCTAATGACTTGTGCTGAGGCAACTACTGAAATATTTTATTTTCCTTTCAAAAAGAAAGGTCATCCTTACCCAGAAATGGATGACCTTCCAAATATTCAGAAGTCATGTGCAGATGCCTAGCTGAACTACAATCAAGATTCGGAAAACTAGGACTGCATCTCCCTGTGAGATTTTCCCATCTGCTTCCTCCTGGTTGACCTATCATTACGTTTTTCCCACTCCACAAGGGGTTTGCAAGAAAACGTAAATTTATTGCATTCATGGAAAAAATATTTATTTATATGTATTTTGAAAACTCATCTTCATTCTTGTTTTTTTCCAAAATAGCTGCACTGACTCAAGTCAGTACTTCTTTCACTACATTTATGCCCACTTGCTTCTTGGGAGTGCAAACTGCATGAGTTAATAATTTTCACCCTGTATTTCCCTGAGACTTGGTGGTATCTGAGTAAGATTTCTCAGGAACATGGTTTGAATGGCAACTACCTCACTCCCTGCAGCAACAGGCAACAGTATCAACCAAACTGAAAAAAACGGTTCCTGTTACTCTGGAAGGATAATACTAGTGAGCTTCTCTGTACCAGGGAAATCCTTGTGTGAGGCAGAATCCCAGCGGAGACTCTCCTTGAAGCACTCTGCCTGTACTGTCCCCAGCCTGGTCTGGTGCTTAGAAAGGACAACTGAACCCTGAGCCATGCAATTCAAATTTGCTATGCATTCTCCCCAAAACCTGCGGTGCAGCGTTCAGATTCAGAAATCAGCAGAGCGAAACAGCAAATCATAACTACTCACATAGTTTGCATGCAGCACAGTGAAGAACTCAGGATTGGTGATGAACTTCACAGCTGGAGACTGCAGCAACAAGGTGATTTTTTGAGAATTCACAGGAGAAAGGGAACCTTCTCTCCTAATCTCTGGACAAGGGGAAAAAAACAATAGCGAAATCTTATTAACATAGTGGCAAGCACAGTCTATTATTTAACCTTTAATGAATGGCTGCAGAAGTGAAGGTACTAAAAAGTCACCATCCTGCCCAATGCACCTACCTTGTTTGCATTTCCAAGACAAGGCTGCTGGGAAACTGGCAGATGTTCTCCTCATGGTTAGTGGTGCTGTGCTTACAGTAGCAGGGCAGGAGCTGGAAGCTTTTCTGTACTGTATGTTGTAAAACTCTGTGTCATATCTACTGTCTCTAAATATCAATGTGACCACAACAGTTTTTACCAGCTGATGTCTTGGTTCAATGCTGTCAGGTAGGTCCTGATGGGTTCCCCCCCCACTGCTGATTTTAGAGAGATCTGATTACCCAGTCCTGCCTGAAGGGTTGACCAGCAGAAAACATTTGGCAGCAAGACTGTGGCAAGGAAGTCCCTGCTCAGCCACTCACACCTATGTTGGTGCTGCAAAGCATTACCCTTATAATAGCATTATTTTTGACAAGTCCATGGTTTTGGGGACTTGTATGGCAAAGAAAACAAAAACAGACACAAAAGATTATTTTTAATCTGTATCAATTCATGAAGCACAGGAGCAGAACCGAGCATTTGAAAACGTAACTCTGTAGAGGTTGGAACCCCTTGACCTTCTTGCAGCCACCAGAAAAATGCTTCTTACCATGGAATTATGGCTTGAGTGTGCAGTTCTGTTGTTTTCAAATACAAGGCAAGTTTATTTGCAGTCCAAGGAAACTGCATGCAGAAGTCATCAACAGAATAAATATAGATTCCCATTTTTTTTTAACCGATTATCACTTTGTTTTTCTTCCTGCTAGAAACATAATAGTATTTTATCCACTTCAATGTGCAGACCGGATCCATTGCTGGAGCTAAATTGATTTATACTGTCTTAGAATCTGGAGTAATGTGCCTAAATTGTATTCTATCTGACATTTGTATTTTAAACTAAAAGGCAAATAGCAAATATATCACTCTGTGGCTTTTTCTTATTCTAGTGTGGTTTACATCACCCTTGATCTTTTAATTCTTGACATTTTATATAATGCTGACTTTTTGTCCTAAAACCAAAGCAATCACCTATAGTAAAAACCATTTCCTAATCACTTAAGATGACCTATATCATTCTCATGAGCTCTTCAGGGTTAAAACAAAGAAATGAATATTACACAATAAACTGACCTAAATACTTTCCAGCAGTAACTCCTATTAAATTATTATTTTATTATGTAGGCTATGATAGTAAATGACTATACATATTACACAGAATTTAAACACTAATAATACAATGTATACCTGATTTCCATCTCAGCTTCGAACAGAGAGTACTGGGTTCTCCCTATAAGATCCAGTGTAGGTAACAGGCTCTCATAAATTGCAATACAAAAGATTGCAAGGAAGCTTTGAATATCAACTGTGAAACATGCTTGCTCAAAATTGTCTTTCAAGCTACAAACATCTAATGGATCAGGAAAACACACAGACAAAATAGGGTATTCTTCTAAACTTGTTTCAGAAAAGGACATTCACTATTTCTCTCTGTAATTCTTCCCGTTCAACATGGAACGTGAAGAAAATTCAAGCAGACATGTTGGTTCTTTTCCCTTGCCACAGAGAGACAGCAAAAAGATTTACTTTCAGCAGAACATGAAGTTAGGCAGAGGTGAGAATCATCCAAAGGAAGAGAACTGGCTGTTCCTGCTGGTGCAGGTTCTCAAACAAAGCAGATGGTTATTTCTGCACATGCATAAGTTGCACAGTGGGGCAATAGTCTGATTCCTGGTGTTTCTTACCTGAACCAAACATTTAGGCTATGATTTCACAAACGTTTTAAGAAAATATGAGTATGACTATAACCAAAAAGGATGAGAGGAGTTCCTTGCCATCCCATCCTTCCTTGGGTACACATTCTCCTCCTCTCCTCTGTAGTGACACTCATTCTGCTCTGGACATCTAATGAACCACATGAAAGAACCAATTTGACTGTAAATAACATGAAGTACAAGAAACAAGGTTATTTTTCAGGAAGATCACTCCTCCACTCTCATATGGGGTCTTGTCACACCAGTTAGTGATAAACAAAAAGATAGCTGTGCCTCCTTTAGTGGCAGCCCACATTGAGACCGGTTCATAGCTATTGCAAAATTGCAGCTTTAAAACCACAAGTATTTTATACTCGATGCCAGGGCCATTGCAGGTGTGACGACATGGGCAAATGTGACAGTGCAGAAGCCATGCCCAGAGAGGATGAACTACAATGCCCCAAGATAAAAAATGAGACAGCACCCTTTTTGCAGCTACTAAGGTGAATAAAAAACAGATGCCTTTTCCATTTGAATTTCAAATAGCCCTTTACTAAAAATGCTTTGTCTGTCTTAGTAGTTGTTAAGAAAAGTACTGAGGCCCTTTGTATGTAGCTTTGTACCTGTAGCTTTAGGTCTAAACCCCATAGCTTCCAGTCTAAAATTCTTTTCTTTTAGTTAGTTCTTGCAATCTGGTAGAATAAAGTTCCAGTCTGCTGTGGAAATGCAGATTTCCCCAGACCTGAATGCCACTGAACTCACCACTCAGTAGTTTTGTTCCCCATACCTGAGCTTGGCTGGGAAGGCTCAGCCTCTGAGTCGCTGCCTCCTCCAGTTGGAACTCTTTCCACCCTGCTGTTCACTACAGCATCATCTTCAGTCCGCTCTGTAGCAATAGTTCGCTGGATATTTTGGTATCTACGTACATTCAGAGAAAAGAACAACATGCTTTAGTTAACAGAAGAGCATTCTGGTGCTTTCTACCTTAACAATCACCACTGTTTGTGAATTACTCTCATACTTCTGTCTTCGGCATAGGACAGAGTAAGAGCCCACCCGACTCTTCTCCTTCATCTGATGCAGCTGCTCACACTTGGGCCAAGTGCAAATATTACACTTTGCACTGACTTACAAATAGCTACAGAGTGTGCAAAGCAAGGAATACTCATAGATCAACTTTAGACAGGTATTTAGCCTGTAGGTTGCCACAAGGATTCCTTGTAAAACATCTGGACGTCTGGAACCAAAAACTACTGGTGGATCGTGGTTCCCCTTCTCATTTATGGCAGCATAACTGATGAAATACAGATCAAGCCTGCGATGCGCTGAGTACCTTCAGTCTTTCTTACTGCAACATCTGATGCCCATGCTCAACCCTAACACGGTAAAGACTATTAAGAGTGTTACAAAATGTTTACTATGATACGGCACAGCCAGCAGTTGGGAACACTTGATTTTGGTAGGCAATATGGAATGTAAACTAGTAGGCAGTGTGACTTCAGAGAGGCACAATCTAATTGATATGACAGCCACAGAAAAGTACAATAGGATGTAACACATGAGCTGAGTGCACAGGGTGAGGATGCAGGTGTTGTGTCCACTTTTGGAAATCAGTGGGATTGGGCATTTAGCTTGCGTGGTGACTAGTTGCAGAATAAGGAAGAGGAAAAAAATTAGAGGTAAGCAAGTAACTGAGGAGGATGAAGAAGAAAATTCTGAATAAAAACCTGCAAATGTCTTAAAAAAAGACAATGTCACTAATCATGGAACTAATTGCCACACTAGTTGATGTCAATGGGGCTGATCATAGAGTTGTGAATCACAGAGTGGGTTGGGTTGGAAGAGATCTTAAAGATGATCTAGTTCCAACCCCCCTGCCATGGGCAGGGACAACTCCCACTAGACCAGGTTGCTCAAAGCCCCATCCAGCCTGGTCTTATCATGGTATTAGGTATAAGCCCAATCCTAAATACCAGATCAAGTACAAAGTATATACCTCGCTATGGCAATAACCTGGAGCAACTACACAAAACAAGGTCTATTTAACTTGTTCACACACACAGACAGATGAATAAGATGAGAAATCAAGATTTCTTCGGTTCTACTTGCAAGCTATGAATATAAGTCTTATATATTGAATACAAGTCTCATAAGGAAATATATTTTATATACAAAGACAAAGAAAAGGAAAAGAAAGTGAGGGAGAAGCAGAAAGAAAAGGGAAGGGAGCGAGGAAAAGAAATTAGGGTCTCTTAATAATTTTAATTACCCTTTACTCCATCCCAATATTTCTAATCCTTACTTCTGGATTGCATGTCCATATGTATACAAAACAAGATTGCTTTACTGCCTGCATTTATTCTGATTCAGCAATGTTTGTCTCTCATTTTCCTGACTTTACACTCTTTTTTTTTTCCTCAGCTCAAGTTCCGACTTGCAAATTTAACTTACTTTCTCTCTCTTTATTTGTCAACGCATACTTCATTCCAAATTCGACATTAGTTGGGAGGGAGTTAGTTCCTCAGAATGACACAGCATTGTTAAAGACAAGCAGTTAGGATTTGCCTTTTACATCTCTCACCAGACATCATCTCCAGTAGCTCTCTGCAACCCAATCTCGGGCAGGACTGGAGTTAATTAAGAAAAATAATTGAAGTTTTAATAGAGTTATGGTAAACTTTCACAGTACTATGACTGTCTCCCAGCACTCAGAGTCATTTGAAGCTACATTTAGTGTATATTTTGACAGTTTAAGTAAACATCTATCTTTACAAGGAAATCTGGATAGCAGGTTTTGCAACAGCATGAATTTACTGCAGTTTTAAACCCTCTGGTTTAGACCTACATTTTACATTTTTATTCACTTGACTGCAGGCAAACAAATGAACTTTCCATTCCTGTACTGGAAGAGTTTTACAACACCCACATGCAATAGAAAGGAAAAAAAAAAAAAAAGTAGTTCATATAATCAAGGGATATAAGCACACCCATAAAAAAATCTTGTAGCTTCAATTTAATTAGATGGTAGAAAATCCCTGTTGGCAAATCTTAAAGAGTAACACTAGCTGTATGCCAACAAAAGGCTACGCTTTTCTTCTGGGTCTCAGTATTATAAAATCATCTTATATAAATACCAGAAAACACCAAAGTAATCGGAGAAAACATTGAAAGTGCAAAAGAGGAATGCCTCTGGAGATTTCAGTCTCCTCTCAAAGTGATTTGTCAAAGAAATGGAGATTTAGAAAGACAATCACACTGTGGTTGTCTTGACTATTATGGTTATAATTTCTTATATTACTTACTACTTTTTAAATTAGTGCAGAGACAAGTCTAGATAGACATCTGTTGCAGAGCACCTTTCCAACAGAGCTTAAACAAGGGCTGTTATCTGTTTTACTAACAAGCAAGCAAATCAGGTAGTGCTCTAGAAAATGAGCAAAAGTCTTTAAAGTAAGAAGTACGGATGTCTCTTTGGAGTTTGCTCGACACCCGGATTCCAGTTTTGCATTCCCTGTATCCTTACGTGGCTGATACAGCTAACGGGAAGCTTGGAGCTCGGAAGGAAAGCAGGGCTAGGCTCAATCACAGCTATGGGTTTTTTTTTCAAGTTGAATTTCCAAAGCTTTGTGGTTTTGGCTGGGCTGGAAATACCAAGCTTCCTTGTAATATTTTGGTCTTTCCATTCCCTTCCACAAATGAAATCAGGAAGCCGAAAAGTAAGTAGACCAGTTTAAAATTAAATTTTGCCAATTTTTTTTCAAAATGTCAAGTGATTTTGAGCCCAAATTTTGTTTGAGGTTAGAGCAAAAGTTCAGGCTGCTGCTAATTCTATCAGCAAAGTCTATGTTTGCTGTTGCCTCATCTAAAATGATTCTTAGGTGTGTCTACTGAAGAACATTTCAAACAATGAAGTTTGAAATACAACAAAACAGTATTTCTAAAATGAGTGTTTAAAACAAAGCCTGATCCTCTACTGTGCTGATAATAACCACTTATGAAAAGTGGTTTTCCTCACAATCCTGAAATCTGGAGACATGAAATATTTGAAATTAGCCTTAGGACAACAATAATTTTAAAAATTGTAATAGTCAGGCTGAAAATACAGAAATGACTTGCCACTGGACAAATGCTCAGAGATTCGGCATGACTGTCTTTTACTAGAACTTTAGGAAATGTTCCCAAACTTGGGAACAATAGAAGACCTTTCAACTTCTCAAACTTCCATTCAGCTTTCCAAATCAATAGAGCTCTTTTGCTGAGAGTAGAGAAACTTCAGCTCTTTACCTCTGTCCCTAGAAGCCACG
Source organism: Trogon surrucura (assembly GCA_020746105.1). Classification (NCBI taxonomy): domain Eukaryota; kingdom Metazoa; phylum Chordata; class Aves; order Trogoniformes; family Trogonidae; genus Trogon; species Trogon surrucura. The sequence continues at coordinate 22,011,365 of CM036622.1, read as the reverse complement.
ACAGCTCATGTCTAACGAGCTGCAGAGCGCTTAGTCTCCAACAGGACTTGAGTAAGGAGAGACATGACACTGTTGAAAACCCTCTGTGCTTCTCACTTTGTAATTGGATATGTGAGTACTAAAAATAGAGATATTCAAAGACTGCCAGTCCTATTAAGTGCCACTTCCCAACCAAGAAAACTGGGCAGCCTACATGAATGCATGGAATAATAAAGTTTGGATCAAGTTGGTAAGAAAGACAATGCCTACCCTTCAGTTTCTGCTAGACAGCTGGTTTAATAATTAACCTGCATTAACCAGGGAATGGCAAATTCCTAGGCAGGCTCTCACAAGCACTTCTTTCCTGTTTGTGCTGCACTTACCTTAGAGCTGTGACATGGCCCAAATCCCTCTTAAAAACAAATGATAAATGGCAGAGAAGTCATGTAAATCCCTTGTAAGAATATACAGTAAACATTCACTTTAAGTCTGGATTTTTTTTTAATATTAACACAGTAGCTTAACACATTCTGAGGAAAGCCACAATGAACAAAGAGTGAGCAGGTTCTTTCACTTCTGCAAGACATTAACACATGTCATGAAATGCTATCCAAAATAATGAACTTGTGTGAGAAAAAGGAGAAATTCTTCAAGAGTGAGTCGACAGCGTCAACCTAAGTTGCAAATCAACCACTTTCAGAAGGCTGGTTTGCTCTCCACAAGTTACATTAACTTCTAGTTGTTGTCATTCAGGGCCCAGTTCTCCTTACACATACAGCAACACCCAAACTATTCTGCACTAAGAGTACTTTGAAACTCTTCATCTTCATACTTCTCTCAGCTATAGACCTTTCACAGAATCACAGAATCACAGAATGTCAGACTGGCAGCGGGTGCCGACACATCAATACCACTCTTACAGTTAAACAGAAGCAGTGAATCCATCTTTTGGAAGAATACTCTCTTCTCTTCTACGAGTAATTTCTAAAAAGTTTTCCAAGAGCCTCTTCTTGCTGTTTGAGATGTTTTGCCACATCTTTCTCTCAATAGCACTTCTCATGTGGGGAAATTTGGATACCAGACACTCACAGCAGTCACACTAAAAGAGATCAGCAGTGGGGACAGGAACATGTACACTGGAAAGATCCTTAGGAAGCCAACGTGATACTCTGGGAAAGAAAGGAAGCTACTGGGGCAGTGTGGAAAAAAGGGAGTACCGATTCCAAGGGAATATAGGTGTAAATGCTCACCGCCGGTTCAGCTGCTCCATTTGCTGGATGGAGCCAGACCTGTGGATCCCATCTGGCGTCGCTGCGGCTGTGGGGCGCTGCCACGTGGTGGTTCGGTTGACATGATCCACGTAGAATACCCTCCCGTGGCTGTCTATCCGAGCTTCCCAATCTAGAGTTGGAAAAAAGGAAGGGGTCATGCTGTCAGTGTGATGCCTTCCAGAAAAACCTAAGTGTGGGAGATACGTACACACACACATACATATACACAGACAGGGTATATACACACGAGAGATACTACATACATAGTCGACACGCGTGCAATATATATTATGTGTATATATTCAGTATAAATTCACATGTGTATAAATACTATGTGCTTGTCTATGTATATGTATATGCAGTATATGCATATATATAAACATTTCACACACAGCACATAGGTAGCCTATGGAATTCACAACCATAGACTGTGAAAAACAAGTGATTTAGTGGCTACATTTCTTAAAGGGCTGGATAATTTTACAATTAGTAATACTAGTTGGCTGGATTCATTGTAGGTCAGGGTAGCCATGTGGAGCTGATCGAGTAGAAAACGATTAAATCCCCTTTTTTGTTATGTTTCAGAACAAACATGTTTCATTTCTGTCTTTTTAGATAAATGGTTTTGAAAGACACCATACAACAGTTGAAGGCTCCCCTGAAAACTGATCACAGTCTGGTTGGGCACGTCCCTAGAAATATCTCTACGCAGATGAATATTATAAATCTGTTGCTCTGATGAATGCCAACTAGACTGAAAGTTTGCACCATAGTATCGAGCCTTCCATCATTACTGTTCCCTGCTAATGTTTACATTGTCCCATGACTGAAAATCAGAAGTTATTTGGTATATGATGGCTTGTGGAAAATGGCAATGTTGAAAATAAAAAAAGTGTTTGGAGCAGGAGAAATTCAGAAGTGGGTTAGCTAGCAAAGCCACATACCAAATTGGTTGGAATGTGTGGAGCAGTGATATAAGTTAGACTTTCCAGCTTCATACTTCTACATGATCCATCAGCTGATGACATATCTATGTAAATATATGCACATACTTTCTACATGTGTTTATATACAAACCTCACTCACATTCACACACAAATGCACAAATGTGATTACCTTTAGGGGTAAACACTTCCTCTTATTCCCATATTTTTACTATGATACCCTCCTCCTTGATGAGTCCACTCCTTCTTCTATGGTCTTCTATAATCAAATTCAGGATCAGATGGATTTCATACTTTATGTATTTTATCTCCTATTCTCTAAGTGTGGGACTGAAGTTGTACCTCTTCCTGCTGTATCTGGAAACCCGTCCTTCACAAGCGGTTCCCATCCCCTGCATGCTGTCCCTGCCTAAATTCAGTTTCTCTGCCTGGGCTCGTTCCAGCCAAGTGTAGGCTGTCTGAAGTCTACAGCTGGCTGCCCCTGACATGTTAAACCCACAAACCTTAAAAGATGGGCACTGGGAGTCCTTGGAGGAAGACTCTGAAACAACAAGAGCCATATGTGCATGCATTTCTTCTTTCAAAGCTGACTCAGTATCTCAGTCCTTATCGATGCAAAACTAGTCACATTACAGGTCCACACACTCTCTTTCACTGTGAACATCACTATTTAATTTAAAGGAGAGGATGCTCTCTTCCTCCCATCAGGTAAAGTTTCCCAAGGACAGTGCAGCTGTTTCAAGAACAAGCTTTCACAGAACAAGCTTTCAAGAACAAGCTTTCACAGCCTAAACATACAACAATGAAGAACAGCACATCAAGCTCAACAGACTCATGTTGAAGGAAATCGGGCTGACACATAGGGCAGGCTGAAGGCCAGAGCCTTGCTGAGCACACTGTCACTGGTGGCAGGTATACCACCATGGGTGGGAATGGTTCTTCTGGAGCTATGCATTATCTGCAATATCCTCAAGGAAATAATCTTGGCCAGATCAAAGGTGGCATGATCTAGTTGAGAGGCATCCCTGCCCATGACAGGGAGGTTCGATTAGATGATCTCTAAGGTTCCTTCCAATCTAGGCCATTCTATGACTCTATGATGTACCTTAACATCATGAAGATCTTCATTTTCCTTACTGTTGTCTGGCAAAGGACAAATACTAGCCCTCATCCCACACTACTGTAGTAGACATGTATCCAGCTGACATTAATAAAGGTCGATGGATAATCATAAGTTTGTAGGCAATGTTGTAGATCCATGCTTTAGACAGCCTACAGAAGACAGCAACTGGTCATATTGGTCAGAAGCCGACTGAAGGACACTTAGTAAGAATAATATTACCCAATTACATAGTCAAACCACGGTTTCTTATAATCCAGCCCTGTACACTACCAGCTTTAGAGGCTATATTGCGTTGTCTCTCTAATTAAATGCAACTCAGAGTTCCCAAGCTCTTAAGCATAATACGTAGAAATCTAGGAGCAACAAAACTTGTCCAGATCTTGAAGGTCAGAGGGAAAACATCAGGATCATGCCGACTGGATTATGGCTTCAGGAGGGCTATCTCTTGTTGGATGTTATCAGACATCCAGCAGTGGTATGTGCAGACATGAACTACATCTATCTGTGAGCGCTGCTTTATTTATTGTTTTATGGGTATATACACCTGAAACCATGGGCTGACACTCGTGTTGACATGCTAAAATATTAGGAACTGTATGTCACATTGCTTTTGAGAAACCTGCAGCAGTACCACTCCTTGCAATGGCATTTCTCATCAGCTTCTTTGGTTACCTGGGAAGGCTGTCAGAAGGTTGCAGGTGCTGATATTTTCATTGTACGCAGGTGGAAGGTGCATTTTTTGCCTTCCCACAAGACAACCTGTAAGCCATGCAAGTCACTGAAGCTGCACATGACACCAGATTCGCAGACAGATGGATAGAAACCTGCATGGAGAGACCAACAGGCTGACAGGTGAACTGACAGACAGAACTCTGCTTCGGAGCTGTGCTCAAGTCTCTTCATGCTACTTCAGGGGCATAGGTGATCCAGGAAGCAGCCAGATCTCCTCAGGCTCTTTTGTTAGTTTTTCAGGCAAAATAAGACTGTGACCACAACAGAGACTGACCTCCATCTAACGTTCACAGTAAGAGTATGCTGGAGCGCAGGCTGGGGACACAGGACAGTACTGGTTCTGTTCTCCAGCAATCCCCCTCCATCAGCCGAGTCGTACTTCACAGCATCCTCTGAAACTGCTCTGGTTTATATCAGAAGACTCAACTTTTTCTGGCAGGACCATAATCCTGGCGGGGCAAAGTAAATATGCTGTCTTTCCCTTTCCAAGCTTAGCCACACCTTCGGCAAAGAGCAGCTCTGAACTGGGCACAAGTATTTTTCCTGGCTTCAGTTCCGCAGGGTTTCCAGCAGTACTAGCAAATACGTGCATAGGAAGGGCTGACAATTAACGCCATCACGAAGCCGCAAAAATTCTGCAGATCTTCTGTCAATCTCGCATAGGACTTAACATTCAGACTGTTCATTACGACACTCTTCATAAATAATGAATCTGTTCTACCTTATGATCCTAAATAATACTGTCTGAAATTAAGTTTCCTCCCTGAGACCAAGTGTTGTGCCATTATGATGAAAAAAAGTTATAGAGAAAACTATTCAAAAGAGAAGGATGACTGTCCAAAAGATTCTCCATGATCAAAGTAAAAGCAGGCAATACTGAACTTGTAGCACTGGGAAATTATCTTCAACTCTACTTATGGACTGAAGCTAATGCTGTATGTGAGAAGTAAGTCAGATTTGATCATATAATTGAGGTTTAAAATACGAAGTTTCTTCCTTTCACATGATTGAAGAACTATTTATCTAGGATTAAGAAGCATTAAAAGCATGGAGATAGTGATATTGAATGTCAGAAGAAAAAACATTTCTAAATTAAGGCTACAGTTTTAATTTTGAAATTACCTTAAAATTTCATAGAGGGTTTTTGCAAACAGGCTTCCTGGGTGATATTATCCAATTCAACTTTTTTTGCCCCCCAAAATAACTTAGTACAACACATTCCTATTAAGTTAAATGTATTTAAGCCCAAAGTGTCAGTCTTTGTTGTAAAAATGATGTTATATGCAAATGCTAAAAGAAGAAAATCCTACAAAGGGATATCACTTCTGTATTGTATCATCATACAATGTACTTCATGTTCCTAAACTCTGTTGTGAAAGCACTTATGAAAACCAATTGTAGAAATACCTGCCTTTTGAGGATAATTATAAGAAAGAGCAAAAATGTAATAAATTGGTGATGGCAGAATATGGAACAGATTTAGGATATGCTTTGTTTACCTGAGCTGGTGTCAGTGTCCTATCATTAAGTCATCTAATGGAGAACGTGCCCTGCTCACAAAGTGTTGAGGTAAGAGTGGAAGAGAAATATTTCCCTGTTACAGAGGTAACCCTTCCCATTTCATCACTTACTAGCCAGCCACAGTGGGACTTATTAATAAGATTTCATTGGGCTAAAGGCATTTGAACCATTCACGCTACTGTGCAGCTGATGCCAGCATCAGGGCTATTTTCGGCTTAGGGAATACTGACAGCACAGTTGGTAAATGATGAATTATTTGTCAAGGGCACCATCGGCCAAATAAGTGTGTTTCCTTCTTGGTCTTTGAGAAAACCAAAGTGCTTTGTTTACATGCCTGGTCGTTTTTCTGAGGCACCGCACACTGTAGGTCCTTGGATCACGGGCTGAAGTTGAAAGGTGATGAGCAGCACGTTGCAGGGCATAGAGTGCACTCTGCTGGGCACTGAACGCCAGTGCAAAAAGCGGGATAAACCTCCACAAATACACGAGGGAAAGCTACAGAGACAAGTGAAAACATTTCCAGCAGTTGACTCGGTGGAAAAATCCCATATCGTCAGCCCGATAATTCATCACGTTGCTTAAGATCCTCTCATTTTTATCCAACGCAAGTGCAGACACCATTACAGTCCATAATGAACATAAAATTCACCGATTATCAAATCCGAAGAAAGTACAACAAGACGAATCAACGTGAGCTGCCTTTTCCCAGCTTCTGCTGGTTTTGTTTAGATTTGGACCTGTTCAACCCAGGAGCATCCTGAGTGTGAGAGGGTTCCTGCTGAACCTGCAGGCCAAGCTGACAGACTACAGGGACTGCCATCCCAAACCATCTTTGAGGTGGGTTACGGAAATACCTCGAGACAACTGTTACTGAAAAATCAGAGTATTTTGCTGACACACCACAGAGAAAGCTTTATAGTAAGGCTCTGGATCACCTTACAGATACCCACTCATTCGAGTCTAAACACACTGACTGGAAACAGGGAAGTGTTATTGTTTTCATTTCATGGTGGCTAAGAAAGAAGACGGACCAAGGCGGAGGGAGGTTATGGAGCTTGTCCAAAATAACATGACAACACTCGAAGTCAGGATCAAATAAAGGAAACAACAGGGCATATTGCTTGGGTTCTAGAGAATGTATATGTAGAACAGAGGGCGTTATTTAAAAAGACATACTGACCTCTACACTGAGTTAACAGGAGAAGCTGAAAAATGCAATAAGTTAAAAAACTAAAGCTTACTTGGTGGAAGAGGCTCATCGATAGTTGGGTAGTGATGATGGTCAGGCCTCAGAGAAGGAAGCTGGCTGACTGGCTGAGAATTATGGAGTAAAGGACAATCACCTACGGACAAGATATTCAAGACATTGACAGTCATTCACTGTTTTCACAATGTGGTTCAAAAAATGTGCTACTGTAAAACAAGTGATTATTTTAAAATAGGTTAGCTTCATGTACTAGCAGTTCCGGTTATTCCTATTTTCAGGTGTTATTTTAATAACAACTCATATTAAAGAATTACTAAAATAATGCAGTCGAGGCTCTGCTTTCCGGTTTGAGGCAATGCTAAGCTATTACAGGCCAGATTCTGGACTCATAGACACACAAGTGTAAGCGAGAGAAGAATCAGGCTTGATCTCTGAGAAATACTGGGCATGTACAAGCACACTCAAGCTTCTGCAGAAATCAGCAGGAGCATGCAAAATCCTGGTTCCAACTTCACCCCATCAGTGGAATACAAGGCTAAAAGCCTTGGATCTTTCTCTGCTTTCCCAGAAGATCAATGGCTGTATGAGTGGACTGGAATGGCAGGATTTTGCAGTCCCTACAAAGCAGATCATCCCCTTCTATAGGTATTTTTCAAAATTAAGAGTCCATCTTGGGTGGAGAGAAGGAGAATGAGAGAAGGACCAGAAACAGGTAGGAGACAGGCGGTAGAAGAGGAGGACAAAAGATAGTGAGACATAGTTGAGATCTGAGATAAAGAAGGAAGACCTGAGATACAGAGGAGGGAAAGAAGAAGAAGAAAAAGAAGGAAGAGACACACACAGTAGACAGTGCAGAGGAAGTTTTTAAACACTAACATAGTATATATATCTGTTAGATCCAAATATGAAATAAATGAAACCTAAGCAGATGTCCAAACTAACGTTCTGTTGAAAGGAACAAGTAACTTAAGAGCCAGTCAATGTTAACAGAATCTTCTAAGAAACTAAGAAGTAACAGTAAGGATGAAAAAGCATTCCTTATTTCAGACTTAACTGTGAGAATACAAAACCTGCATGTTAAAACTTCCAGAACTAAGATTCTTTCTTGGTCTGTCCTTAAAATCTTATAAACCAGGACTATTTATCTTACTAGCGGACACGTTTTCATATTATGTGGCATCAGTTTTTCACTATAACCTCCAGCTCCAGGTGCGCCTGTTAATACAAGTACAATCTGATTGCATAAATATAACATTTACATGCATCAGAAAGATGCAGCTTAGGGAAAAAATACATTTGGTGTTTCCAACATCACCAGAAAATTACACAAAGATACTTCAAAATCAAAACCCCAACCATTCAGCTAAGCCAAACTCACTCTGTGCTGGCTCGTTTAGTTGTTTTTAGTGTCAGAATCTTAATAGCCTAAACATGACCATTTTGTAAAAACCACAAACATACAGCTACCAAATGTAAAAAAAACCCCACCACATCTACCAAAAAATATATTTTTTCTTTAAACAACCAACAGCTAGAAAGCAGAAGCCAATTTTGTATAAAACTGTAAAAAAATCTCACACCATCCATAAGTGAGAAAAATCGCTTAGACAAAAATACCCCCTCCTCTAGGTGCTCTGATGATACCATATGGCCTGTTAAACATCTTCATTACACCATGTGTGTATAGGCGTATCTCACAGTTGCATCTGCTGTGTGTTTTGAGCAGGCAGCAGAGTTACGTAAGTTATTACTCAGGGCTGGAAGTCCATCTCTCATAGCCTTAAAAACTGTGCTGTTACTACGCATGTTGTAGCACCGACTACCAGATCATCCATCTATGTTTCTTTACTTACCTCACCATAATTGACTCTCCCCTAGTCAAGACAGTTACGCCAAGCCAGTGGAAGCATGGTAGTGTCAGTCACCTGGAGCGGATGGAGGTGACCACACCTACTGTGTTTGTACCAGCTGCCAAGTCATGAAGCAATGTGCACGTTTACTGAAGCACCCCCAGTGATATCAGAAGAGTGCTAAGAGCCAGGTAGCCCTTCAGACATACTCCCTCGCAGCTAATCAAAGCCAAACCACCATCAACACTGCAGCGTCCTTTAGCCAGGCTCAAACGGCATGATATTGGAGCTGTGCTCAATCCGTATGCAGAAGATATCTGCTCCCGCCACATCCCCTCTTGAAAGTACATACAGTCCAAAATAACCATCACATCTGTCAGCATTCTTTCTTTCTCTCTCTCTCTCTCTCTCTCTCTCTCTCTCTCCCCCTCTCACATGCACGCACTCACACACTCTTGTGGCCCCTTAGGTATACTTTCACATAAATGCTGATCCTCGCCTGCAAGGAAGGAAAGTGGGTTTCTACACCTCTGTGTACTTCTGGGAATTTAATTCTTTGGGCTAGCTTCTGCTCTGCAGAGCGAGTAATTGCCTAGGCCCAGCTGTCTATAAAATCTTTACACAGTCCAGTGTGTTAAGGCTGCCCTTACACCTTTCTTTCTGCTGGGGTAGGGTCTGTGGCAATGGAAAGTGGGGTAAAAAAATTTGGAATGGAGAAGGGAAGGATAGAAGGATGCTTTAGGTGGGGCTTCCCAGTGATCCCCAAATAGGTTATCCTTTTAGTGCCATTTTAATTTGGTGCCACTTATAGTGAGAGTCAGATGACTGAGGAACTGGGAATGCAAAGACTACCTCCTGCATATTCCTTAGCTGCTGCTGCTGCCAAGGCCTTCAGTTCTTCAGCTGAAGAAAAACAATACATTAGCTGAAGAAAAGATGAGTGATCAAACTCACCCTTCATGTAACTCCATACAACATAAAATGAGTTACTAAAGGGAGGAATTTAATGTAATAGCCTGGAAAGATTGGGAAGAACAGTATTACAAAGATGAAAAATTACTTTCTTAAGTATGTTTTATCTCTAGAGATGGATAAGGAGATGAGAATTTTGCTCAATATAGTTCAATTTTCAAAGTACCTAGGAAAAAAAAAAATAATCTCTGCTGAGTTGCCTTGTGGTCTGTGAAATCCAAGGTAGATTTGTTTGATACTTGGGGAATTGGAACAAACAAGGTTAGAAAACTTGTAAGAGAAATATTTGCATTTCTCCATTGGTGTACGGCTACCAGTCATACACAGAAGCTGGCCCACATCTTTAGCTGGTGTAAATCAGTCTATTTGCCCTTCGACAAGCACAAGCCGGTCCTCTCACTGACTATCAGAGACATGGCAGCACATCAGATATGTGAAATGGAACAATCCCAGAAAATAAGAAATGAGTTGGTGAATGTGATAATGCTGATCTGCCACACAACCGCAGTAGCTAATCTTGATTTTACAACGATGCACGTATATCTACAGAAATCCATATATACACATCCCCATCTGATTTATTTGGTTTTGCTGGGATTTTTAAGGACAGGCTCAATTATCCAACCCTCCCTGATATCTGGCCCAGCTCACAAATTTGTAAAAAATAAACCATGAGCTCTCTGAAACCTCGATTATCTGATGCCTTCCATGACATCCAGATAATCAGGGTTACTCAGCGCATCGATTCTCAGGATCTAACCTTCTCTTCTGCTGCTTGGACCTGCTATTGGGGTGTCTAGACTGTCTGTGGCTCTTTGTGGATTCCCACCACGAGCTACTAGTTCATCTGGCCACTGGGAGGAGCCATCCACTTGCTCCCTGTCCAGCTCAGGGCTCTGCACTGAATCTGGCACTGACTCAAAAGCACTGTTCTCCTCCTCATCATCGTCCTGTGAGGAAAAGACCGTGCTCTCAGAAATCTTTGCACTGTCGACGGAGGAGAAGCGGGTGTGGCTGGAGAAGCGATTGTTACTGTCATAACAGGAGGTGCTGTAGCACGAAGTGCTGTAGCAGGAGGTACTGTAGCAGGAAGTGCTGTAGCATGAGGGGCTGTAGCAAGAGGTGTCGCACGCCTCGCATTCGTTGTCACCATTGGGCCTGGAGCTCGACTCGCTCTCGCTTCCTGTCCTGGCATGTTCCCCATCCAGTAGCCCATCATTTAAGTCAGAAAGTTGCTCATCCATGGTCCCAGGAGGCACCGTGCACTGGCTGAAGTTCTCTTCAGCCTCATTTTCCACAGGAGGTTCTGCTGCCATCGTCTCACTCTCACTGACCACCTCCTTCTCCAGCACCTCCTTGACTGTAGACTCCTCATCGTTCTCCCCACCGTTGCCACCATCTTGCTCTTCTTCCCCATCGCTGCTCATCTGTGCCGAGGGCAGGCTGTGGAGCAGGTTGTGGATCCGTATGTAGTGCGTGCGAGGAGTCTCTGGCTCACCGCAAGCAGAAGCTATGACTGTCTCAAGTTCAGACACAGGCAGGGAGCACGGCCTGTTTTTCCTCTTTGCTGTGGTTCTCAGTTGTAGCTTGTTGTCTTCCTCCTCCTGGGCTGAAGCCCCTTCTTCTTCCTGACTCTTCTCTAGGTCTTTGCCAGCATGCACATCTGCACTCACCTCATCAATATCTAACGTTTCTACGCTGGTCAAGACTCCACCATCTCCCTGAGTACCAGAATTGGCTTTGTTATTTTCCCTAACTTCAGTCTCAGGAGGAGACACACAAGCCAGCAGAGCCAGCTGCTCCGTGAGGTCCGTAGCACTCAAAGGTGGCAGCACTTCGCCTGGGATGGATTCCAAGAGCTCGGGAACTGGCACCGCATCAACCTCCCCATCTCCTGCTAGCTCTTCATTTAAGCTGTTCTGGTTGACTTTCCCAGGTGGTTTGACATCCCCTGGGCTATCGTTCACACCGTATCCATTTAGCTGTTCTGGAGCTGTACTTTCTGAGGTCACTGTGTTGATGCATGGAGGCTCACCGAGGCTTTCCTCTGTGGGGTTGTTCACAGGGCTTTCCTGGAGGTCAGCTGGCTCAGCATCTGCACTAATGGAGACCTCTTCATCATCTGCGTAAGACAGGAAAAGAAATTACTTACTGCTTTAACAACAGTGTTGACTGAACCAGGAGCTTGGCTGTGAGGGCACAGGCATCCACAGCAATCTGAGAAAAGTGAAGGCATACATTATAGTGTGAAATGAGTAGGCAACTGAGCAACTATCAAGAAATGGTGGGGGTTTTTTGTTGGTTTTTTTTCTAGGCAGTCTTTGTGCAATGGGGTTTAACGATCATGGTGCTTAGTCATGGTGGGTATATAACCTGAAGGATACACCTTCCTGAAACTTTTCTTTGAACCAAACTGCATTGGAATGGGAATATCATGGGAATGGCAAGGAAGTCTTCTCCAAGGTTTTAATGACATTTTTTTTGTCATGCTGAAGCTGACAGGACTCCACAACAGAGAACTTAAAAACTGTTTTTCACACCCTTGAAAGGCAGAAACTTTCCCCAAAATATCCTTTGGTGTGATCCTTGTCTGTACCACCTCCACCCAAATGCCATATAACCCGGGCTTTTTCATGCCATCCAAACTGTCAAAAGGCAAAAGTCAGGGTTTTCCAACAAGGGGCAGGCCAAGATTTCTAACCACTAATGCAGCTGCTGTTGGCTTCACAAAGTGTGTCTGGGAGGGCACTACCACGAAGAGGCAAAAAGCCACTGAATGATGCTACTGAGACTTTCACATGAAAACCAAGGTTCAAACTTATACCATCATATCACTGACTTCCTAATAACTACAAGAACCAAAACCAAGCCAAAAGGGAGGGAAGGAGTGGAACATTAGATTATTTTGCTTACTTTTTTCATTAAAAATAATCAAAATGAGAAAGTTTCTAATCATCTCTATACTACATTTTCCATTTTTACTTAAGAAGTACTCAAATGCAGATGACTCTACAAATAATAGCCCATCTAGCACTTCCCCAGGACAGGTGACAGAGAAGCAGGTTAAGTCTGTAGTTTTCCACCCTCTTCTCTCCCAGTGATGTGGCAGAATATTTGAAGCAGCCAAGAACAAGGGGATATAAGACACCAGCAGCTCTAAGCTAAGGGGAAACAGGGAAGAAGCTGTGACTCACGATGCATCCTATGATGGGGGACTTTATGTATTTCCCTTTGCTCATGACTGTACCTAAAGTCCCAGAGCAGCCAGGAATGAATTCAGATTTCTGAGGAGAAAGAATGCAAGGCAAAAAAAAAAAAAAAAAAGAAAAAAATATAGATAAATGGTGGGTTAAGGCTGAGAATTACCTGGATGGATGGAAGAAGTTATCTCAAATCGGAACTGCAGCTGGCCACTGACATGATCTGTAGGAAGCCTGCGACCCAGAGTGTAGCTTACAACCCTGTCCCTGAAAGAAAACAAATACTGTCACAATAGACTATAACCTACCTCATGTCTACTGTGCATAGGTAAGTTGCTGTGTCCTACAAAAATACGTAACGGTTTTCAAATGCTATTCAACCCAGCCATGAGGGCATGTTGACTTGCAGACAAGAGAATGAATGGCAGAGAAGGAGAGGACAATGTCTTCAATTACAATGGAACAGTTAAGTCAGTGAGTAAGACAGGCTTCTGGGATACACAAGCACATATGTAGAGAGAGAGAGAACGGCGGGAATGGAACTTCTGCAGTATGGGTATGAAAATACCAACATGGGAAGCAAACAACTCCCACTTCAGCTATTGTAACAAGACTTCGCTTCCCTGCTGATCTGACCGTATCTACTCTTCTGTAGAACCTCACATTTCTGTATTTCCTTCCCTGCACCATCTGCATAAAATTGAGCTTTCCTGTCCTTTATTTCGAAGTCCTGTACAGGTCAGTCCCCGCTTACCACCTTCTCTTTTCAAACTGGCTGAATGACTGCTCTTCATCTCTTTCCACCCCTCTTACCTCTATGAAGCTGAAATATCAGGAGAACACCTTCCTGACAAGGTTGATCAATGACTCCATTCTGTCCTTGTGCAGGTCCCTCCCTTTGCCACACTTCATCCACCCCTCAGAACAGAATGAAACTATAGAAGAGATTAACTTCCCAGCTGCCCAAAATGAGGCTGAATCAATGTTTGCAAAGCATTTTTTTGAGTGTAAAGGGTTCACTAAATAGTAATATTTATACATCTTTTGAAGAAACATAGTTCACTTCCAGTTGGACCCCATATATTTGCTAGGGTAGTTTCACATGCATCAGAAACTCATATAAACGAGATGATCTCAAGATTTGAGTATGATCTTTCTGAACTTGTGTGTATACTTTTCATTGAGCTTGCCTGAGATTTAAGCCACTACCAGACCTAGGTGCAGGCTGGAGGCACTGCTTTTGGCAAAGTATATCCTTAGATAGACAATGTTTACAATAAGGAAGTAAAATAAGAAGATAAAATCAGAAGATGATGAGAAATCTTCTCATACAGGGGGAAGCCAATGATACCAGTCATAGGGCTCTACCTTCCCCAAGCTGTTCTCTTCCATCTGGTTTCTAAAAAGCTACTCTATCTTCCCTACTTGAGAAACAGGGAGGTAGCTCAGTCCCTTCTGGTAGATTCAGCTGTCAGTATCACAGCCAGTTTCTGAACCAGCTGGTCAAAAACACTTCCAACAAGCTCAGCTTCCCACTGTTCTGCTGCACCGAGTTCCAGTTTTCAGAAAAGCCTTCTTGCAAACTGCATTCTGTATGCTCTTCTCAGAAGATGACTCTTCCTCTCCCTGCTCCTCAACGTATGAACCTTACAAGTTTAGAGGCAACTTATTGGCTTTGTCTGAATACACTCCCTCCTCCTCAAATTGGTTTGTGTTACTTTGGCAGCACACACCTTCCCAAGGACCTTCATGCAAGAGGGAAGCAGGGCAGGGCTTGTGAGCACAAGCAAACTGGTTATTCCTTGGCAGCAGGGTAGGTCAGAAAGAATTAGTTACAACATGCCACATATATATTTTTTATAATATTTCCACTGTCCAAAAACTAAAGGGAGAAGGAACATATCTGGCATGATTTCAGCCCATGGGTAATTCCCTGAAAACATGAAAACAGGCTCCTGATAACATTAAAAGTATATTCAAATTGAAAATATTGCACTCTCCAGATTTGCAGTCATGATACACAAACCCGTCTTCTTTCCTGAATGCCAGCTCTCACTTTTCAAAACACAATGGATAGGGTTATAGAAGGAATTCTTTGCCCATAGTCCTATAAATTCTAATGAAGACTAACATCATTCATCAGACAACTGTCAGTTTAAAAACTCCCCCTCAACATCATTATATCACTATAATGATATATCACCATAATGATATATCACCAGGGACTTCAAAACTTGTTAAACAAAGAAGAGTAGCATAAGCAGCAAATTTACCCTATGGCATGTCTTTCCAAGAGGCGTTGAACCGGCATAGACAGTTTTCCCAGGAAACGTTTGATGATCGGACGGCTCTTTGCAAATTTGTCTTTAACTTCTATTTCCAGCACATCCGTGGGCAGGGAGACAAAGCTGAATTGCTGCAATAAAGGAAGAACACACAACATGAGGCTGGTGGCTGGGCCACAGTTGCTAGTGGCTTATCAACCTGTGTAAGCCTCTGGCTTTTTCATGGGACAGAACCAGTGCTTGGACCCCAAGACACAGGCCTGAAAAATAAAAAGAGCTTGGCCTAAAAGCAGGAAGGTGAAAGCACCCTATGGGGACTGTGTAATGCTGCAGACTCAGGCTTGGGGAATGCATTAATTTAATTTGTTCATGTCATGGCAGCATCTAAATGCTCTAAGCAAGGTTTGCCAATGGTAAAGACAGCATACCTATGGAAATCTAATGAAGTTTGCCCTAGCAATGATTATTGATCTAAATGTAATTGTGCAATTATGGTTTTTTTTCCCTCTACACAGGTTCTAAAAAATTTAAATAGCTGCATGCAAGTACAAATGAACTGGCATCCTGAAAACATGTTCAGTCAGCGTTTCCCTCTGTGTGAAATTAGTCCATTTGATTGGCTATCTGTGATACTTCAGCTGTGAGGCACACCTCAGCAACTGAGAAGCGAGGACCTAGTGAGGTGAAGGACACATGATCACAGCTTTCAGCTACGTCTTGAAATTTCTCCCTCTTTTTCTCATCCCTGCCCCAACTCAAAAAGGAAAAACTCCGAAAAAAAACCCCATTTATTTGGATCAAGATCCTAATCTGCTTCACAGCACAGTCCCACAAAGAGCTAAACCAGAAGGCAAGCCACGGCACAGGCTACCTGAACAAACGATACTGGGGAAGATCTAAAACTGCTGTTGTCACCAACTGCTTTGAAATGTGTGACCACCACCTCAGCCTATCTGGTTTTAAGAACATCTATTTTCATTTTTAAGTAATGTTTCAGTAAGCTTTTAGAGACTGTATGCGTGCAAACTAGAGGTAGGAACAAGAAGGGTGATTATTTTGTGTTGTGGAAGCAAGGAAGTCCATGTGTACAGCTTACAAGCATGGAAGCCTTAGGCCACCTGGAGATGTCAACATCTCCCCACAGGGAAAGCAAAGGTGTGTTTAGGAATAAGAGTGAAAAGCAAATACAATAGATAACTTTGGCCTTGACTGGATAAATTCATTACAGACTTGGAGCTGGTGACACAGGTCACTGTATCATTTTTCCAAATAGATCTGTTACTACAAGAATATCATCAATAAAAACCCACACATCTCTGCTGTAGTGTGCAATAGTAGGAAAACTGTGATACTCCACCTAACTGAAAGGTCAGTATTACACTGGAAGACAACTTCTGCCATAAGTGAATATTGAGATGGATGAAAGGATTTTCTGGCTTTCCTGCTGCCAAAACCAATCTTCACAACAAAATCATGCTCTGGGTTATAGAGGCCCGGAGTTAAGCCCTAAATTGCTTGCTCTATTGAATCATGATCAAATTTTCAGAAGTGCTTAGTTCAAACAGCTTCAAGTGAAACTAGGATGAGTGGGCTATTCTGTTAATCAAGCCCTGCAAAAATGCAAATAATCAGAGAATTACAATTCAAATAACACCTAAAGTGCTATTTTCTGCTCATTTTCTTCTACATCCTTGCAACAGGTTGCCAAAGAAGATAAACCCCACAAAGGGGAGAACATTAATTCACCGTGTGTATTGAAAGTTGTCTTATAACAGTAAGTTTTATTACCATTACTGCTTCACCTGCTAAAAACCTTGGTAACTATCACATGACGACACTTAAAAGAAAAGCAGAAGAAGAGAATGAACTTTTAGTTGAATGAGGTTATTGTAACATCCAGCAATGTGCCATTTCATGAGTTCTCCATTATTATGCTGTTGACATCTGTATCACACAAGACTCTGTGGGGTAAAGCACGCACACAGGCAGGTAAAGGCTGAATTACAGAATCACAGAATCATTCATAAATGTAAATCAAAATGTAGGTTAATGATCCACACCTTCCTATGTTATTAATATTTTGTCTTGTGGTACAACTCTGAAGCAAATCAGAATCTGCACATGGAGCCAAGCCCGACAGTTCCTTCCTTGCATAAGAAACACATTGACATTCTCCAGAGTAATTATCAGCACCTGAGCAGAGAGCATGGATGCACAAAGCAAGGTGTTGGAAAAATCCTTTTTTCCTTCAACAGCTATGTCTCTCAGATGTACAAACACTGCGATGCTCCATGCAATTTGTAAAATCAAATTGTGTTCTGATTTCATCACCTGCCAAGCACGTTGCACTTGGGGATACACGAGATTGCACTGGGACCAGCCCCAGGTTATTCATCACAGTTCCCAAAATTCTAGGAGGATGCATAAAACCAGCAGCATCTTGGAAACACAATTAAGCCTTTAAGACCAGAAGCATGCTGTGGCAGAGCTCAAGGGTTTTGCCATTTGGAAACAACTCTAGTTTGAGATCAAAAGTGAACTCAGTGAAACGGGTTTGAAGACAGCTTGTAAAATAGTGATAATTTTACATAATTCAGTTTTCTGTTATCCAAGTACTTGCTCTTGATGTTGCTTTCATCTAGTTTAGTTGTTGATGGGCAAGACTTTACTAAGGCAGTCTCTGACTGCAGATGCCTCAGGCCATCCACACTAGAAAGACAAAAGGATCCCTTGTTTGCAGAACACACAGAGACCTCTGGCCTTTTGAAATACAGGGTCCCAGTGGAACACCTAGTTCTGAGAACTTAAAAACTTATAACCACATTTTCAAAAAACACAACTCACTTTTGAAAACATGCAGGTTCCTGTAATATTTAAAGATGGGATTGTCTTCTTTGGACGTGGAAACAAATCACTATCAAATCCTGGTTTCCCTCTCTTTCAACTTTTTTTCTGACAAGTACGAGCCCCTGTACCTCAGCCATAAACCATCAGCTGCGTTTACATTAGGCCTTTACTATCCTGAATCCGAAAGAGGAAGGACCTTGTGTTTCATGGTCTTCTCCAATGTAATATATTACCGCTGGAACAAATTACATCCTTTCCCTGCTTAATTTTTGCTAACTGTCACACAGTAATGGCCAGTTTGTGAAAATGGCAGCACAAGCTTCATATCCTAAGTTATTTTCTTTTTTTTTTTAAAAAAGGAGACCGATTAGAAATTCTGCAGTACCTTTGGGGTGACACTCAGTGACGTTACGATTAATAATTCATGCCAAGGAGGGGCAAGAAAAAGAGGCTATAAGATCACAACAGAGATAAAAATTAACTCTCCTCAGGATGAGGAAATCTAACATATGTGCCCACAAACTATATCACTCATAATCAAAAGTGTTGCATTTTGAAAGTAAGCCTGATGCTATTTTTTGATGTTACCATTACAATTTTTACTGTAAGTTTTCCATTATTTGGAACTTTTCTTATTATCACAACTCCTAGAGTTAGAGAATTAACTCAGAAATTAAACTTTCACAATAAAAACAAGTATAACGCCACAGTTGCAGAGAAAAACAAGAATTGAAAAACTTTAGTAAAACGAGCCCAAATATATTATTTTTAAAAGACTTCTGATTTTTCTGACAGTCACTCCTTGAAGCCAGATTCTTGTACATTCTGCAGTTGGCACTGACTACCATTCATTTTCTTTCACAATCTCTGACAGCTATCTTTAAGCTGTATATTTTCATTTGGGCCACAGCTCATTTTGTGGGCTTGTTATTGGTTGGGGTTTTTTTGTTTCGTGTTGTTTCTCATCACAAAAATTTAGGTTCATAGAATTGCAACTGTTAGCACAAACTCTGCAAGACCAGTCAAGAACTTCCTGGAACTTGCTGGAATACAGAGACAGTAAACTAAAGCTTACACTGAGACTAGCTGCAGCAGGGTGTACGGAAGTTTACATAAATGGGCTTTTTTCACAGTCAAAGAACAAGCTGAAAATACAATTTCTGTCTAAATTCTGATGTCCTGACTTAACCTTTTCAAAAGGTTTTAGTCTCTCCAGCTGTCCAGAAGTCCACCAAACTGGATAACGGCTGCATGGATGTGGTTTGTGACTTCATCTGAGGCTTTGTTTGTACTTGAAAACAAAAGCTTTCAAAGGAAGTGATGGATTTCAATACGGGTGCAAACTCATCTACCACAACAGCTACAGTTTCACGGCTGAAGCCTCACCCACAGAAAAGACTTTGACAGGTGACTGATTACATACCTACTTGGATAACAGCAGAAAATAGGGCACCTGGGAAGAACAATCCACAACAATTGAAGTGATGGCTAGAACTCAATATTCTTACTCGATCTCTAACCAAAATTCAAGTAAAATGCATTAAACAAAATGTGGTGGAAAAAAACTCTTCCAGGGTACCACTGGACCCAAAATTTATAGTTGATCTACAGCTCTTGGTGGATGAACGAATAGCAAATAAGATGTTAAATCTCTATTGTCTCATTAGCCCAAACCTGTAATTACCTACAATGTTGCATTAGTCACAGTGCATTACCCTGCACATCACAACTACTACTGCTTCGTACAAAATGACTCTTAGAACTTGAGATGACACATGACACAGCACACTCCACAGAGGGGATTGCAGACTGCCTCAACAAAACTGCCAAGAAATTATAATTAGGAACAACCTGTTTCTCACAGGGTGCCTGCCCCTAGAAACAGTCTCAGAATCCATCTTGTCCATGTAGCGTATCAGCTGTCCCCTTCGCTGATCCTTACCAGATAGGGATGAGAAGGCTCCTGAATCACACCTCTTGGTTTACTTTCCACTGAGAGTAATTCAGGCCATGCTTAGTCATGTTTTCAGTGAGGAGATCAGGAGGTTTGTTTTGAAACATCACTTCTGAATGGAATGAAAATACTACTGTGGATAGACCCATTGAATTGTTAAGAATCATGATCATAGAATCATAGAAAGTTAGGGATTGGAAGGGACCTCTAGAGATCATGTAGTCCAACCCCTGGCCATAGTACGATCCCCTAGGACAGGTAACACAGGAACACATCCAGGCGGGTTTTGAAAGTCTCCAGAGAAGGAGACTCCACAACCTCCCTGGGCAGCCCGTTCCAGTGCTCTGTCACCCTCACAGTGAAAAGGTTTCTCCTCATGTTGAGGTGGAACTTCCTGCATTCTAGCTTACACCCATTATTCCTTGTCCTATTACTGGGCACCACTGTGAAGAGATTGGCATCTTCCTCTTGACACCCACTCCTCAGGTATTTATATACATTAATAAGATCCCCTATCAGCCTTCTCTTTTCAAGACTGAACAGCCCCAGTTCTCTCAGTCTTTCTTCACAGTAGAGATGTTCAAGTCCCTTTATTATCCTTGTAACTCTCTGTTATACTCTTTACAGTAGGTCCCTGTCTCTCTTGAATTGGGAAACCCCAAACTGGACACAATATTCCAGGTATGGTCTCAGCAGTGCAGAGAAGAGGGGGAGGAGAACCTCCCTAGACCTGCTGGACACATTTTTCTTAATGCACCCCAGGATCCCATTGGCCCTCTTGGCCACAAGGGCACATTGCTGTCCCATGGACAACTCACTGTCCACTAGGACTCCAAGGTCTTTCTCCACAGGGATGCTTTCCTGCAGTGCAACCTCTAATCTGTACTGGTGCCTGGCCTTGCTCCTCCTCAGATGCAGGACTCTACACTTGTCTTCATTGAACTTTATGAGGTTCACCTTTGCCCAGCTCTCTAGCCTGTCTATGATCTATAGAACAAGGTAGTATCTGTACCATTTTGCCAGTGTCTTCTTCAACTTTCTCCTTTTTAGGGTGTTATTGCATCCCTCTGGAATTATGGTGGCTAGAAGGAAACAGATTTGCTCTAGAAGCAAAGCCATCACATCTCTCAATTTTACCCACTTCTTCACCCATTTGTCAATGCTTGTCTCACCAGTTAGAGTGGCAGGAGATCTGACGTTTTGTTCTTACACATTTCATGAAAAGGGCCAGCAGGATAGTCGTGAGAAGTAGTGAATTCCTCACTAAGAGAAAAGCTGCAGCTTTATAGCACATCTTATTAGACATTGGAGAATCTGTAACAGGCCACATCCCTGAAATGCCCCAGCTGAAGGAAAAGCTTTAGGTGGCATTTTCTCACCAAAAATCAACAAACCATAATTAATTATTTCTATAGAAATACAGAGAAGGGAGGGAGAAGAAAGAGCAAAAATGATGTGGTAGAGAGAACCACATAAACCCATTAAGTCATCTTGTGCTAAGCAGTGTATCATCAGTTTTGGCTCCGGTTTGTTGTAAGTCATCAGGATTCTCCTCTCATTTACACAGTTTTACACATCTACCTCCTGCAGATTCACTCTCACAGAAACATAAACCAGAACCAAAACTACCTAGAATCAGCTGATACATTCATACTCTTAGACCATCTCAATGACCTAAATGTAAATCTGATTTTGCATTATAGCTGCCATTTTCAAGCAAGATCTGAAAACATTGTAGTAAATGCCACTGAAAGAGTTTCAGACAGTAATCTGCTTTTCAGTGTCTCTTTGTTTCCAGACCCAACAATGATTTTAGAGACACAGATGATCAATTTTCTTGACAGGAACAGATCTTGCTGGGGTTTAATGCATGAATGATATATAGTAAAGAACAAAGGCACATGCTAACGTTGACCTGGCAGAATACATCTGTATCCATTTGTAAGGTTACAGAACCATTTTCAGAGCTTGAGAACAGTTTTCATAGAAACCCAACTAATGATGATGACAGTTAATCCCCATGTTTTACTTTTACCAATAGTATTTACAACTCTGACCATGCATAGATCACAGCAATCAGCTCCCAGTAACGCTATCAAGGATGTTATTCAAATGAACAGAGCTTGTCTATTATTACCAATTAGACAAGTTAAATGCAAGTCAAGTTCTTTAAAAACAGTCATGACAATAACAGGTGAAAGGTAGATAAACTAATACATTCGTGACAGGAAGAATTAGGCTCTTGATATGGAGTTGAATAAGCAATAGAATTGAAAAGAAAAATTATTTACAATATCCATCATGCCACAGGAATAATATAAGCAGTAAAGGCTGTAAATTCCATTTGATGGATGAAGATAGATTTAGTCTTTCAGATGAATATTTCATTAGTGGGTTTTTCATTTCCAATACTCCAGTGGAACAGTTACAATCTTAATGCACTCGCCACTTGCTATCTGTATTGTTCTGGTCCCCATTCAAAACTCTCCTCTATGTATCACTATTGTCCCATGCTCTTACGAACAAGTAGATAAGCTCATGAAGAATTCCAGTTTCTTAAACTTATCACAGTATTCCTCAATGACAATACAAAATATTGCAGAGTCAGTAGTGTCAAGCACAGAGTTCCACTGCTGCCAAAGGCTGGGACGTGCCCACACGTACTCCGAGAGTGTCTTGGAATTCAGCAGTGACCAGGGGGTGTCAGATCCAATGCGGTACCTTATTCTGGCATGGCACAATGTTTATTTTTAACTACAGTGAAAGGGGTGCATATAAATATGTGTGTGTTCATTCAATCCTTTCTCCTGAACTCCTTCAAAGTTGGATAAGGCCTTCAGCAAATTGACTTCCTAGATGTCTCTCTCAGATTTACTAACTTTGCATTGAAAACAAGAATAAAAAAAGTCCTTCCCATCTATTTTATACATCCCACAATATTCAAAGTTACTATTTAATAGGCTCATCATGAATTCTCTCTGATGGCTTAGCCAGTTTTGCAAGACGTCTTTTACTTTATTAATGGCAAATTTCAACCCTAAGACATTAGAAGTTTAAAAGAACTTCTGGATAAATCAAGTGCAAACAGTGCTTAAAGAGTCAGGGTTTCTCTTCATGTCTCACACATTGTCTATGAATTCATTAGCACAGTAGAGAATGAAAATATTTGAAGACTCTCATGAGCACTAATATACAAGATTACCCAGACTGGTAGTCTTCTAGATGCAGATGTTAGAATTAAAATGAATTTCTAGAAGAATAACATATTAAAAAAAAATCTAGACAACTTTTTTTCACAAAGTAACATATTTCTGAAGAAACGGAAGTTGTCTTGGGTTTTCACACTTCAATCATTCAAAAATCTGCATCTGTAAACCCACAGCTTTTTTGTGTAGTCAAACTGTTTCACACTTACCTGTCCACATGTGCAGAAACGTTACACAGTGAAGTTACCACTCACAAGACTTTACTCAGTCCCAATGACACTTCTGGCAAAACTCATACTGAATTCAGGACCTGCATTTCACTGCAAATACACTGGATTTATGTTTAATGCCTCCAAGTTTCTGCAGCAGATTCTTTTGTATTTGCCCAGGGGGGAAGGTTATATAAGATAAACAATTAATAAGTAGTTCAATCAGTGTGATGTTCCTGCTGTTTTTTTTTCATTTTAGACTTCTGGTGAAATCATGCAATGATTTTGTGAGACTGTGGTAGGAGTATCAGCATCTAGTGTTGTGCATATTAGATCAAAATCAGATAAAAAATAACCCCCTTTAGTTTAAATTCATACTGTCTATTCAAATTTATTAAAGCATCATTAATGGTTTAACTACATTCTGGAAAGATGCACCTTTGATCAAGTACCTTCCATCACTTCCATCACCAATATGCTTCCATCACTCTTAGTTTGTGCTACATCAGGTAGAGCCCATTGTATCAGCCAACGTAAAGCCTCAAGAGAAGCAGAGAGCTAACATAAACCGTGTACCGCGTGATCTGGCACCTTTTGGTCCCAGTCCTGCTGTGTGGTCCACCATGTACCAGTCCAGCTTTCATGACCACAGACTCAGCACCCAAGTTATACATTTGCGTTGTAAAAAAAAGTGGTTACAAACCAGCACTCAGCCAGCTGTGTTCATGTCATCTTGGCATTCGTGCACGCAGCATCCAAACCCCACATTTCAATCCCTGATGACGGCTGGCACTATAGAAGCCCTCTCTCCGCAAACCACCTCCCTCTGGCATTTGAGCCCGTTTCCTTCCTCTGATTTTGTGTTGGTAATCCGAAGAGACAGGTTCCATGAGAATTTATTCGAGTGCAATATTTTTGAAAGGTTGTGGGTTATCTAGGGTGCAAAGCGTACAAGTTGTGTGAAAATACTGTAATTCTGTTTATCAGATCTGACACATTAACTACTATTTAAGTGTTTTTGCAACAGAGTACTGAACACCTCTGCTTATACACATCAGTTAATTCGCGAGTGAAAAGCAGCTATCTTCAGAGTGATTAAAGCAGCCACCCAAAACACTGTTTTGTGCCAGTATTATAATTTAACAACATTTTTAAAGACTGAAGCGAAGAAACAAACAGCAAAGCTGCAGGGAGTTTGAGATTCAGTACTGGGCTCCCAATTTAAGGCAATCTGCTATTGCAGAGCTAGCATTATCAGAGTTGAAAGTCAAGGTGTCACTTAACAGATGACACTTCCTACTACTCTAAAAATGCTGGATGGTTCCAAGAGCAAATGTTATAGTCATCTCACTTACCCGAGTAACTACAGACCGGTCAGCCTCACCTCCATCCCTGGAAAGGTGATGGAACATCTTATCCTTGACACTGTCTCTAGGCATATCAAGGATAAGAAGGTTATTAGGATCAGTCAGCATGGCTTTGCCAAGGGGAAGTCATGTTTGACCAACCTGATAGCCTTTTATGAAGACATAACCAGGTGGATGGATGGTGGCCATGCAGTGGACGTGGTCTACCTGGACATCAGCAAGGCCTTTGACACCGTCTCCCACAGCATCCTCATAGGTAAACTGAGGAAGTGTGGTCTGGATGACCAAGTAGTGAGGTGGGTCGAGAACTGGTTGAAGGGAAGAAGCCAGAGGGTTGTGGTCAATGGGGCTGAGTCTGGCTGGATGCCTGTGTCTAGTGGGGTCCCTCAGGGGTCAGTGCTTGGGCCGGTGCTGTTTAATATATTCATCAATGATCTGGATGAGGGATTAGAGAATGTTGTCAGCAAGTTTGCTGATGATATGAAGTTGGGAGGAGTGGTTGACACACCAGAAGGCTGTGCAGCCATTCAGAGAGACCTAGACAGGCTGGAGGGCTGGGCGGGGAGAAATCTTATGAAGTTCAATAAGGGCAAGTGTAGAGTTTTGCACTTGGGAAGAAATAACCCCATGTGCCAATATAGGTTGGGGACTGCCCTGCTGGAGAGCAGTGCAGGGGAAAGGGACCTGGGGGTTCTAGTGGACAGCAGGATGACCATGAGCCAGCAATGTGCCCTCGTGGCCAAGAAGGCCAATGGCATCCTGGGGTGTATTAGAAGGGGGGTGGTTAGTAGGTCAAGAGAGGTCCTCCTGCCCCTCTACTGTGCCCTGGTGAGGCCACATCTGGAATATTGTGTCCAGTTCTGGGCCCCTCAGTTCAAGAAGGACAGGGAGCTGCTTGAGAGAGTCCAGCGCAGAGCCACAAAGATGGTGAAGGGAGTGGAACATCTCCCTTATGAGGAAAGGCTGAAGGAGCTCGGTCTCTTTAGCTTGGAGAAGAGGAGGCTGAGGGGTGACCTCATTAATGTTTATAAATATGTCAAGGGGGAATGTCAGGAGGATGGAGCCAGGCTCTTTTCAGCGGCGTCCACTGACAAGACAAGGGGCAATGGGTGGAAGCTGGAACACAGGAGGTTCCAGAAAAATATGAGGAAAAACTTTTTTACTGTGAGGGTGACCGAGCACTGGCACAGGCTGCCCAGGGAGGTTGTGGAATCTCCTTCTCTTGAGACATTCAAAACCTGCCTGGATGCGTTCCTGTGCGCTCTACTGTAGGTGATCCTGCTCTGGCAGGGGGGTTGGACTAGATGATCTTTAAGGTCCCTTCCAACCTTTAACATTCTGTGATTCTGTGATTCTGTGAAACTGGCATGACAGGACAACTCACCCACTACACTCTTGCAACTGTGTGGACTGCCAGCGCAATGTCTGCTTAACCTACGGCGTTAAGCGTCAAGCTGTCCAGTGGCATGCGGCTTCCAGGAACCCACTTGTTTCATTTAACAGTACAGATGTTGCTAAAGAATGCACCAGTTTGAAAGCAGAGCCAGCAGTAAGAAAACAAGCAGGACCATTAATTCTGATTCAGCAACAAGCTCCCTGTCTGAATACATTTATTATTTTTATTTTCTGTAGCTGTCTATGTCTCATCATGCACCTTGTGGAGGCCTTGGCATCATGAATAGCCAGTGTGGATCTCCCCCAAAGTACTTATCACTTGTCATCATTACACATGGCAATATTCAGCACTTTGGCTTAGCAGAATCTGATCTCATGCTTCTGTGAGCGTGTGAAAACAGAGAGAATCAAAAAAAAACGACGCTTCTCTACCAACAGAAGATACCACCTAGGCTTTAACCTCTCCCAGTGAACAATTCTAAGTGTGAGGGCTCTCTCACCTCATGCAGAGCCTTGCTGCTAACGTCAAAATGTCACATGCTACTCCTCAATTAGTCCTCTTATACAAAGTATAGCAAGAGAAAGCAATGGAAGAACAGCTTTAAGCCAGGGTAACTTGTGCTGAACAGTATTTGAATGGTCTGTGAAATGAAGATTATCATCAGTATTACATGAGACAGATGAAAAACTGCCTGAGATACCATGGTGCTCCCAGTGTGTTCCTACAATACAGGCGGTTACGGTGCAAATAGAACAACTTTGATAGTGTATGAGGGGGAATACCAGAATGAATTAATATAAGCAAATGAGTAGTCTCTGAGTCTCCTGGACTTTGTTTTGGTGTTGAGGCCCTACAAAACTGAGTCAACTCTTTCACTTCTGAATTTGCTCAAGGGTAATCAAGAACACATATAAAGATCCCAGTTTGCAATTACTTCTATAGTTTTATTTCACTATTTCAGATTTTTTCAAGCTTAGCAGCAAAAACAAATTAGGTATGTCACCCAACTGAAAAAAAAAAGAGAACATCTGTCTTCCGTTTACATGTACTGACAGAGAACCTTAGGAAAGAATCACCCTTCTGAATAATTATTGCTGAAAATAATTTTTTGGGGGAAAACAACTGACTGATCCACTTAATCAAATGGCTATGATTCCTCAACAGTCTCTCTTCCCCATCCAATATCCTTACTTCACATATTCACACCCATCAGTGAAAAGGGTGAAAAGAAGAATGGTTACCACCACAATTCAGCAAGAATTGGCAATCTTCCTTTCCCCCTTGTTCCATACAGGGACAAAGCTGAAGACAATCAGGCTTAGCGGTCTTCTGTGCAACAAGAACCCCACGTGGGTTTTCAGTAACAAAACCAAGACTTCAGACCAGCTGATGCGCACAGACTGCAACACAAAGGCATGCAGTTAAACACCTCCGTATCAGCTGAAGAGAACGCAGAAGGAGAACATGCTGAATGACAGCTCAGCTGTTTTAGATCCCTTAGCTAATAACAGGCTAACAACAGAAGCAGTGTGCTTGCACGCAATCAGGAAAACCAGGGGCAGAACTGAGAAGCTTGAAGCCAGCTGTGCTCTTTTGCTTTCTGACGTCCATAATTAGGCCATTACATTGTTTCTCCTTTTCTTGCTGCCAAACTGGAAAAGAAATGCCAGCCTGCAAACACATGGCCGGAGGAGAAGACATCCTTGACATTTTATCAGAGCCACATTCTTACTTGTTTGTTATTTTATCCTCCAACTGTGCAAAAGGACCTCAAAGTGAGAACAAATTACATTGGCGTGGGGTTGTCTTTGTCAAGAGGAGACTTCTGAGCAGTACTGAGTGCTTCTAAGACACCTGTTTCCAGCCTCCATCAGCACAGCTGCTACATCCCTCTTTGGATGAGGACAGCCTGTGTGCCACCTCAGCAGCCAACTCCAGCTGATACAGAATGGTGGAACCACATTCGTATCCTGTGTCCTCTTTTGAGAGTCAACTCCTGGCATCCAGACTCACTGCCAGCTCCCACAATCCCACGTACCTGAGTGTATCACACATACAGCAAATTTCCCCTTCATGCCTGTCCACCTCTAGGCCTGTATCTTATGCACTTTGGTGAAAGATCTCTGCCAACTCTGTGATCCTCCATGTCAGTTCCAGCTCCTCGGCTTGACCTGGGGCCCCTCAGTGAGATACATCTGATGCTTGGAGCCATGGAGACCTTATGGCTTGGTGGGTGCCTGATAACAGGGCCTTCCACTTAATTAAATCCTGTTAGAGGGCATTTTTCTCAGACTAGTTTCAAGATTGCCTCCATTTTGCCCCTGGCCTACAATCTTCCCCATGTATGCTCACCTGTCGCATAACCTGATGTGGTACGTAGTTCCTTGATCATCCTCCTCCAGGCAGGAATATTGCTTTTTTTCCCCACTCACACTTCGATGTCTATGCATTTTGACCTAATTATCCCTAAACTACTTTACAATTTGCATTTGAATTTGGATACATTTATTTAGTCTATTTACTTTATTCTTTCTTGCAGTGGAGGTACTGGTCTGACAGGGAATGCCAGAAAATCACACTCATTACATCAGGCTCCTTTAACTCCAAAGAGATTCCTTATCCTTTTATGCCTGCTGCCATTTCGCGTGTAATTTAAAAACAGCAGGCAGCAACTGAACTCTCAGATCTCATTAATACCTACTAAGCCCTTCCAACAGGAAGTGGCAGACTTTCTTCAAGGTGATGGGCAAATGTGCCAAAGTTGCCTTTAATTTATATTGCCGTTGACACTTTTCGATCACGTAGATTCTTTTTATTTGCATGCTGTGCTTGTTCTGCTTTATATAGTGTCTCTTCTCTATGTAGGAACACTGTGACAATCTAGATGCAGCCTTTCACGCTATCCAAGTTTATTTTTCAATTCTGTTTTATGCCCGCCTTCAATAATTAACAACTTCATAAATTACATCCACAAACTACAACCCATACTGAAATTTTTCATGTATCATTCATCTTTGTAGCTAATTAAGCCTTTCACATTAAGACAAGAAGTCATGAAATACATCAGGCGTAGTTAGGTCAACAACTATCTAGCCAAAAAAGGAATTTAAAAAAAAAAAAAAAGAGAAAAATAAGGGATACTGCCAGAGTAATTTCCATGTTTTAAGAGAAGTCTCAGCTCAACATTCACACTGCTTACCTCTCCTTGCCAGATTGGGTTAACAGTATTACACATGATCTTAGATCTCTTCTCCTGCCCATGGTGAGGAAGTGCTGGGAAGATGCTGTGTTTTCCAGGCTGGATGGAAATCTTCAGGTAAGGATCTGGATTGAAGAACATTCCTTTCTTCAGACCAAAAGCCTGGAAGTCTGAAAGAAGGTAAATAATCTGGTTATTTCTCACATTCCAGGTAGCTCTGAGATGTTGGGAAAAGTATATGGGAAACTGGTAAAGAATTCAAATAACATGGCAGGAATATGAAAGAACTCACTGTTTCTTGTGAGGTGATGTAAAGTCAAATCACAATGATCTTGTGATTTAGTATTTATAAATGATTATATAATGAAATTGCAAATTTTAAAACTTCATTGTTCAGAGTGACCTAGCTTCGAAATCAATATTTATGCAACTCAATTTAATCAATATGCTGATTACTTCAAGGAGCTAAGCACTTGCTCAGACTGACTCCAGTGGCAGAACTACTCTGAAAAAGCGATCCACTCATTTAATCACATAGACATGGCATTCAGTACCCAACGTATGTTACTTCTCCTAGGTATTAATTTTACCCTTCTACAAATCTTAGCTTTTAGACTACTTTTTTCCTACATGAGAAGTAATTTTACAATTTTTTCCACTTTAAAACATTTCCTCCCCTGCAAGGGTTAACTTTATCTATAGTAATTTAGGAAAACTCTTGTATTTAATTTAATCTGGGCTTTCTAGCTGCAGAACTGCAGGGAGCATAATATGAGTTGTGCAGACAAAAAATCTCCAGGCACTTATTTCCAAACTTACTCGTAAGGGTCTGAAGAAAGACACAAAGTCCAATATGATTTGTCCCTATGAAGCCGATGAAATGCAAATAAATCTACTGGTATATGCTTAATTTTGGCTCAACAGCTAAAAACTGAAGTCTCCAAACTTCTCATTTTCCAGATGCATTTCTAAGCTTTCTTTGGAAAGTATAAGCACTTACTCCTATTAACAAGTTCAGCAGCAAATGTATTTTCCACCACTCTGAATGGAGATTCTCCTCCTCTGTTTAAAGCTTTATTTCACATGGGGCTATAAGCACTGAACTGCATTCTGCCTACATTCTCTTCCTGTATTGAAGAGATATAAAATATTAGTGAAGATAGTTTCCAAAACTGCTTAGATGTATACTTAAGCATTTGATTTAAACACATATTTTTAATTTTAGGCAAATTTTGGAAACAGTAATTTTCAAAATCTTTTAATCCTTTTCTGATTAAAACCCCAATTATTCTAGCAGGTTGCAGAAGACCATGTAAAACTCTCCAGGCAGATATTTTGAATGAATCTGAAAATTATACACGTTCTACATCAAGATCAGATTTTTTTCAAGAAAACAGCCATATCATGAACAGGGATAATATTCACCCAGATTCACCCTTTTGTATTTTGCTTCCTTAATATATGCTAATAGCCAACACAACAAAATGTGCATGTTAAAAAGAATCATTTTTGATCTGGTTGGTTTTAATCACCTACTCCAGCACAAATTCATGTTGCAAATATTCAAAAGCTGTTGGACAGATGGTCTTGAAATTGACTGTATTTGAAGAATCTCGATCTTGTGACGTTCACTAACAATTAACAAAAAATAGAAGATATCACTACTAATAACGTATCTGAAAGTACTCTACTGCCAGTATGGACTACCATGGTCCTAGCAATACTATTACACAAAGAAAATTATCTGGTTCAAACTGATAATGCTGGATGTTTTTTTTCTGAATACATGTACCTACCTCCATGTAAGCAGCACATGTCACATCTATCAGTCTGCTGAAATCCTTTTTGGCAAACTGTTTTGCTTTGGAAATTGTACTGTCCGAAATACATTCCAGAAATAGGAGCCAAGATTGCCAAAGCACTATGAATGACAAGGCCCAGCAGTGTAATAGTGTCAGGCTGCTAACACATGAGAGGAGAGAAAGACCTCTGGGAACTTATTTTCTTTCTCTCTGATGTTTCCTCAAAAGATTCTGAAACTGAAATATTTATTGCTGTATACGCTTCTGACTTTTTTCCCTTCAAAGAAACACAATCTCTGGGTACCACTGTGCAAAGAAATGGTCTTTTGATAGGCAGAATATAAAATAACTAGCACTCAATTACGTATACTTACATATTATGTATTATAAGCAACATATATCTTATGATGACCTACCACCTTCCTTCCAGTTACGGGAATTAAGCATAGTCATGAAGGTGAAGGTATTTCGAACCTCAGTTAGTAGCTTAATTTTTGTATTGGATGAGAAAAAATAATTCAGCTAAGCACATAACAGGAAATTTTATTTGTGCCATTTTCTTGCTTCAAATGCATAATACAACAAATTTTGTAAAAATGTCAGTTAGAAACTTCAATTTTTAATGTCCAAAGCACGCATGGGGATAGCAGAAATAGCTATTCAAGGACAAATATCCTAGTTATACTTACATATCTCTCTACAAATTCTCAGTATCATGGAAAACAGAGTATCAAAAATGCAAAAGCTGTGAATATAACTACATGAGCATTTGCAGATATCCAGAAGTCCATTTCATTTGAAATGGAACCTATGGATGCTGTAACTTCTTGTAACTTGATTGTAACTTGTGGGTATCCTGGGGTATATTACAAGGGATGTGGCTAGCAGCTCAAGAGAGGTTCTCCTCCCGCTCTGCTCCGCCCCAGTGAGGCTGCATCTGGAATATTGTGTCCAGTTCTGGGCCCCTCAGTTCAAGAAGGACAGGGAACTGCTGGAGAGAGTCCAGCGCAGAGCCACAAAGATGATTAAGGGAGTGGAACATCTCCCTTAGGAGGAAAGGCTGAAGGAGCTGGGTCTCTTTAGCTTGGAGAAGAGGAGGCTGAGGGGTGATCTCATTAATGTTTACAAATATGTCAGGAAGATGGAGCCTGGCTCTTCCCAGTGATGCCCAATGATAGGACAAGGGACAATGGGTGCAAGCTGGAGCACAGGAGGTTCCACCTCAACATTAGGAAAAACTTTTTCACTGTGAGGGTGACAGAGCACTAGATGATTTTTCGAGATCCTTTCCAACCCTAGCATTCCATGATTCTGTGTAACCATCGGCTCAGGTACACTCTTACCACTGCTGTAACATGCCAACGGAAGTATCCGAGCTATTCTGCTTCCCCAAATGAAACTACTTCTCTCTTATGTGTGTTGTCTTCAGAAAAAGGTTTTGAAGATACTAAATATTTAAGTGATGGTTTGAGGTTCACTGAATTTAAATCTTTGGTGAAACCAATGAATTCCAGAAGACTTGGACGTGTCTTGCTGTACACTGTAGTTTTACAGTGTATTTCCTGGAGGCATATGAGGAAATGCTATCAAGATATTTCATCTTATGCTTGGCAAAAGTATATTTTCATCAAGTCTCTTAAAAAAGTTATTAATATACCATACGACAGTTTCCCACTTACTCATAAATCACATTTGAGTGTGAAAGAGGTTATATACATCTATCGGTTTAATGATGTCAGGCTATCTCTCATGAGAAATGACAGACGGAAGACACCCAGCTGGAGACACAGCAACCACAGACTCTTTCACTGCTGCAAATTTCCAGTAATTTCAAGTACACGCATTCTCATCCAGCCAGGCTCACTTCACTGGAGAAAAAAGGCTTCTTGCTGCTGCCCTCAGGTGAATTACGCGTTTATTCCAACTTCAGGGCCTTGCTTCCATACAAACTGACCTCTGGGTGTCTGGATGAGAACTAAGGAGATTTTGCTCTAGGTCACCTGCATGCATGTAGCCCCTGTTCCTGACATGCGCCATAGACTTTCCTGTCTGCCTTGTACAGGATCACTGCATGTCCATTTTCCATGCAGCATCACAATCTTTGAGGCACTGATGACTAGACAGCGATGGAGACTCTATTTTTGTGGCAATCCAGAAACTAGCATGTATTTATTGGCAAAACATGGAACCAGGAGGGGATCTCAATTCCAAAAGACATACCTCAAACATATTTGTGTTTTACCATGTTTGATTTTGCTACACTATAAGTGACTAAGCTTTCAAAAAGTCAAGTATGATTTGGATGTGCAAGTCACATTTTCTCATGCTCAGCAAGGAGATTCTCTGATGGTCATGATCAGCAAAATTATTGTAAAAGTGGTAGTTCCCTGCAGACATAGTGGGGTACTGGTCCAGACCCATGCTCCATGTAGGAGCATGACAGAAAAGGAGGGAGAATCAGGGCGAGAAACAAGAGTCTGGAGCAGTCTGTTTTCTAAATTACATTTAGTCTGGTTATCAGTCTGTCAGTATTAAGTTAAAGAAGGTAGAAGCTGTTCTCCCCAACGGATGAGAAGCTTCTGCCAACAGCTGTGGAAGAACTTTCCTAGAAGTATTACACAAGGCTATCCTGTGCAGTTTATTGACGTGTCTCAAGAAGACTGAGTCCACCTAGTCTCTTGATGGTGCACATTTTACTCCACTGAAGTAGACAGAGTCTACAAACCAGGAGAAGGGTCAAAGACTAATGGGTAGTGGAGCTCCTAGTTTTGAGAAACTGATATTGATATTCCACTAGAGTTGGCAAATTCCTTCCAATAAAGGCCAATAAATACTGAATGTCCTTCATGTTTCCAAGCACCAGGTAACTAATGACAATCGATGTTTTGCAGCTAGCTATACAGACACTTGTGGGAGAGCCCTGGAAATTCTATGGTCAACTCACTGAATTAAATTTTTTTTTTTCTTATTCTGCCCCTGTACTCAACTCAGTACTGAGCCCCTGTACTCAGCACTGGTGAGGCCTCACCTCGAGTCCTGTGTGTAGTTCTGGGCCTCTCACTTCAAGAAAGACACTGAGGTGCTGGAGTGGGTCCAGAGGAGAGCAACGAGGCTGGGGAAGGGACTGGAGGGAAACTCCCATGAGGAGAGGCTGAGGGAGCTGGGGTTGTTTAGCCTGGAGAAGAACAGACTTGGGGGGACCTTATCACTCTCTACAACTACCTGAAGGGAGGTTGTAGTCAGGTGGAGGTTGGGCTCTTCTCTCAGGCAACTAGTGACTGGACAAGAGGGCACGGCCTGAAACTGCATCAGAGAAGGTTTAGGTTGGATCTCAGGAAGCACTTCCTCACAGAGAGGGTGATCAGGCACTGGAATGCACTGCCCAGGGAAGTGATGGAGTCACTGTCCCTGGAGGTGTTTAAGGAGAACCTGGATGTGGCACTTGGTGCTGTGGTCTAGCCGTTGTGGTGGTGTTGGGTCATAGGCTGGACTTGATGATCTCAGAGGTCTTTTCCGACCTCAACAATTCTGTGATTCTCCGAACCAGGAAATGATACATACTCCTCATGTGCCACCTGATCCTCTGAGAAGACGAAGACATCCCGAGTTAGGCCAAACTTGCCCAGAACATATCTAAAAGCATAATTAATGAAGTACTGAAGTTACCAGGACACTGGAAAGACCAGTGGGTCACTGGAAAGACCACAGTCAATTTAGATTGTGATTTAGGTTGATGAATACCAAAAGAGAATGTTTTCTCTCTGTGATCTGCACAGTAATGGCAGAAAGTAAAAATACTGTCATCTTATGGAGATCCTGATAGTTCACATATCAAAGCACAATAAACCATCTTCACAATCCATCACCACAAGAGAGCTGCTAATCAGAATGTTAACAGCCAGCTCCAACACTTCCCTTCAGTCTTCCTTTGCAAATTCCCAAAGTGCTGTCAGCTCCGGTTCTGGCACTGAAAAAATGTCCCTGAACTGGACTGGTATCTGGGTTTACTGCCAATGAAGTAAGGTAATTGCCAGGGTGCTAATATGTCAGCATTTCTTTTGCAGGGTGTGCTTTGCAGAGCTTAACCAGAACCAGCAGGACCTGTCTTAGAGGGCAGCAGTTCATATACTGAGCTGAGCTACCTACGACGTAGCAGTAGCTTCAAATGAAGGAACAACAAAACCCTACTTGCTCAAGATCCAACAGGAGGCACGTAAGTACTGGCTTTCAGGCATGTGCTTTTAAAACAATAGAAATTATTTTGGCTACTAGTAGTGTAATAACATGTCAACAGTAAGAGCACAGTAATATTGTGTCAGTTTGGAAATGCCAATGACTCATGCAGCAGTATATGACACTAAAATTTATCATATGTTAAGTGAGCACGGATTCACTGAAGTATTGCATCTGGTATTAGATTTCAAGAAGCAAAAATTAGAAAGCAAACAGTAACATGCAGTGATAAGAAGTCTTAAAATCCAACATGGTAAAGTAATGCAGGGGAATTGAGAAAGATGCTACATAACGTACAATAGATCGCTGACTTGACCAGCTACTGAACAAGATTCTGCAACTGGTGATATGCAGGAGGTTAAATCAGATAATTCAAGTGGTTCTTTCTGCTCTCAGAAGTCTACAGATCTATGGACAGATTCCATCTTCCTTTTCAAAAGGTATTTAAGAAAACGAATTAGCTGGTGTAGTTGCACAGGGAGGTGTTTAAAGATCTGAGATTTAAAAAAAGATGACTAAGTGGAGCAGATAAGCAAAAAATTTCTGTCACATGAGGTCACAGCCAAAATATTAAACAGTGTGGAGAAAATTTTTTTTCTAGCTGGAAATGATACAAGGGAAAATGAAAGGAATTCTCGTTTGTGTAAGGAAGGGGCAGCAGAGGTATCAGGAAGAAAACAGGCCTATTAATAAATGGAGTAGAGAAATTTGTTATTCAAAAACACGTGAAAGATAGGCTACCTTTTCAATTGTCTTCATCAAGAAGTAAAACACAGAAAAAGCCTGAACAGCTAAGGTGAACAGCTTAACACAGCGACAGGGAGGTTTTTTTTTATCACTGCAAGCAATTAACCACTGGAACAAAGTACCAGCTCTTGGTATCCTGAGATGCAGGCTAATGCCCATCTGTAAGATATGTCTGAGCCAAACTGACACGAAGCTCTGCACTATGGAGCAGGGCAGCCTCTGTTACACAGGGTGATGGAGTAGTTGAATTCAAAGCCTTTGAGGCCCTTAAAACTGTTAGTCTAGAGCACTGCACTACTTAATAGACACAAGTGGACTAGAGGTGGTAGAAAGTCATCTCATCTTCATGCAAACTCTGATCAGTATGACAAACTTGAGTTTATAAAGAGCACAAGTGAGCTTGAGCTGGGGAGGTCAGAAGAAGAGGCAGGTTTATGGCAATATTAAACAACCAAAATTTAGTGGGTAGAACTTCTGTTTTAAAATCAGTCACTAGGATTTAAAAAAAATGGTTAGAAGATAAAGTGTATTACATATCTGCATTCTGATCAAGCATTTCATGGTAACTACCATTGTCAAAATAACCCTTAGCAGATCTAGTACTATTTTCAGTTGTGATTTGTACTGCGACTTCTCTGGCAGGGAGTTGGACCAGATGATCTTTAGAGGTCCCTTCCAACCCCTAACATTCTGTGATTCTGTGATTCTACAAACTTCTATAAAGTGACAACCAGTATTACCTGAATGTCTCGTCTGAAAGCCATACAAAACTAACAACATTTCTCAGAGAGATGTGACAAGAAAAAATGCCTGAATGCTTGTGAAATATTCAGATCTGCTGGTCATTTGTTCCACAAAAGCACTTCTAAATAAACTGTGCAAACACATGAGATATGTGAAATATTAAAGCCTGAAAAAAAGTTACTTGATGCAACATAGAGCGAGGAGGTGCCTCATGCAAAGCTCACTATAACACTTTCTAAATACACCAGCCAAGAGAACAGTTTAAAGGGCTTTTAGTGAATATGTTATACTGCTGCTAAACCATGAACCTTTGGGGAAGTGGCTGGTACAACTTGGGAAGCTTAGCACATTTCTTCTTTCTGCATTTCATGCGAGAGAGCTCTCACACTTTCAACCGCCTTATCAGAAGCGTGACATTCACCGGTAACAGCAGAAAAAGTCATGTCAGAAAGTAAATGCAAAATGACTGCACAGCTTTCCTTAAAGACTGTATTTCATCTAGGTAAATTAGGTTTACAATATTTCTCTTGGTATTTTAAATAATGAAAGCTATGATAATGCAGTCATCATATAAATGATTAAGAAGCTTAATCATGGGAAATTACCTTGTTTGAGATCATTGTTGCTAATGAACCTATTAATTGGAACTAACCTTTCACAGGACCAACCTCCAGTCTCCAGGGAAGCAAACTCGAAGAAAACAAACCTCCTACTGGCGTAACGCAAATTCTCAGTTATTTCTATCCTAAAGAAGCTAGCGATATCCTTTTACCTGGAAACATCAATTTACACTTTTTTTCTTAGGCATTTTTATTCAAACCAGGAATCAAAAAACCACCCACCAGGGTGGGTGCCCTGTGTTCAACCCAGTAAAAAGAAGTGATGTGCTAAAAGGGCCCTATCTCATCTCACTCTGACCTGCCATACAGTATATATAACCTCTCAAGAGCCACACTGGCCACCAAATTTGGAAAAGCACTGACTTGCACAGTTGATGTTAAAGAAATATGGAAGTCATAGCTGACTTCAACATAACTCAGAGGGAAGCTTGAAATAAATCACATGGCTAAACCAACCATGTAATGAGATGCTTGTCTGAGTGTAGGACTTTATGCAGGCAGGACTATGCTTGTAAAAAGTTTGAACTAGGGTAACTGTTTTTCCTCTGTACTGATTTCTCAAAGAATTTTCAAGTCAAGTTCAGCATCTTCCTCTTTGTCTTCCAGGAGCTAAAGCAGAAAACACAAAACTTCAAAATACGAACCTTGCTTACAACTACTCTCTTTTGACAAACTGATTTTTTTCTGCAGAAGTTATTTACAAATTCTTTTTACCAAATCCATATCAAATGGTTGGTAGCTGCTTCGTGGAACCATACTAAGCCTTTAAAACCTGCCAAGTGACATGCTAGGTAATGAGGCTAAACGTTCTTCAGAAGAGCTGGAGTGAGCGTTCTCTTCTGGCTCGAGAAGTCTGAGAGTTGCTGTTCAGCTTGTGCACCACGGAGCATGGATCTGCCTCAGGTCCCAATCACACCCGAGGAAGGTGCTCTTCAAGAAACAAGAGGACTACCAGAAACCACATTTTGCTCTGTAAGTAAAGCTCATGCCTCTGATCTTGCTTTCCCTGACCTACATATATAGCAACATGTTTAATGGTTAACAGGGAAACATAACGTGGCCCCAAAACTCTACTTGAACAGACTCTTGAGAATAAGGACAGTGTGGCAATAAGCATAGATAATAACTCTCTGTCTCAGTGTCAATTCTAGAGCAACAGGCAGAAAAAACAGGCGTTAACATCTACAGATGTATATACACATACACACATATGTATATGAAAGGTTTTAGTAACTTCAGTTTCCCAGTCTTTGGGTTTAAACCTTTCAGATCAGCAGTGACTTACCTGACAATGAAAAACTTATCAGTCTCCGACTTCCTTGTCCCTGCATTGAATCTTCATTGGTGATGCTTTTAAAAATCTGCTGGAAGAAAAATAATAATGAGATAAAGTAGTCTCCAGTAACTCCTGAACAGACAAATTGCTTAGTAACTGTCTTTTTTACAGATTCTTAGTTTGACAACTAAGAAGCAATTAGATGACTGTTAATCAAAATAATAGTTTTATTCAGGTAATAACTTAAGCACTAGTGGCCTAAGCCATGCATTCCTGGAGGGTCTTCATTAGGAAAACAGAATGAAACAAAAATGATACTGTAATTTTAATATAGCAGTTCCTCATCCAAAAAAGAACTGCTTACTAAACAGGAGACAAAAAAAGCATATAAGAATGCGGATGTGGCTCTCACCTCTAAAAAGTTCTGTCTTTATAGTATTTTATTACTAGTATAGTTCATTGCATACATTTGAGAAAGACTTTCAAGAGCTTTTTCCCTGTGCAAAAAACAACACGGAATCATGGTAACAATAAGCATTGAGGGTGATCTGGAATTTTTTTTTTTTTAAATATAGTAAATAAATAAAGTCCCTTTGTACTCCACAGTTTAGGTTGCAATGTCAGTCTTCAGTTCAGCAAGTTTACTGGTGGGCTGCTGCTGGGCAAATTGAGACCCAGGCTACCTTCTGGCATGTTCAGAACTGGGAAGCGAGAACTGTGCCATCAGCAGGAACTCACCATCAGCAGTTTTCACCGCTGTTTGCCTGAACAGTGCAGAGAAGATGCCATCAGGAGTGAGGCTCCAAGTTCAGCAGGGAGGTTGCACTACTATTACTCCCCCCACTGACTTCGGAGTCAAACCAAATGCTGCTCTGCTCCTGGGAAGCCACAGCTCCTCACCACTCTTGCTGTTTGGCTTTCAGGCAAACAAGAAAAAGAGCATTTATGTAGTGAAATTCCAGTTTCTGCCAGGAAACAGTAACTGAAGTCCCACTCAGTTGTGATTCATTGCTCAGTATATTAAATATTGTGTATTCAAGCTTAACTTTGAAAACAAGCTGCTCTTTGCCCCTGGAGAGTGCAAAACCTGGGCAAGAGGGCACTGCAGCCCAGGCAGCAGGGATGAAACACCAAACACAGTTGGCAGATCAAGACAAGGAGGCCAAGATCATAAATATACAGGTTGAATGTAGACACCATTAAAAAAAAAAAAGCCTCTGCTAAACTTGACTTCTTGTCATAATCATTTTGTTTCTTACAGACTATTTAAAGGAGAAAAAGACAACTGAGTAGAGCGGCACTACAAGGGAATGCCAGTAGAAACATGTCTATTGGATCACAGCTAATTAGTTGCAATCCCGCTTTCAGCCTTCTCAGCTAAGCAGGTTTCAATATATTTACTGAAGTCACCACTGATTTCTGGATAGAGACATGTTTAAATCAGAATATTATATGTGACTATGAGAATTTTATGAGCATTCAGCAACCTTTACCAGTCAAAGTTGTGATCCTGCCAAGAAACGACGACATTTCTGTATCAAGATTTTTCATACAATGTCACCATCTGACATTTATTAGACATTGTCCTTTAATGCTTACTGCATATGGTCTTTTCATGACTTTGTCCAGGACAGTAACTGAGCCAACCAACCTAGATATGTGGTGCACATTTGCAACATGTGCTTTTTCCAGTCCTTAAAAATTTCTCTGGGCTTTTTAGATTTGCCACAAATCAGTAAGAACAGTCCATCTTTGAACAGACTGGGGTAGATCTGATGGGGTCGTGCACATCCCAGCCAGTTCAAAACTTAAAAACATATTGCTATTAAAGAACCCTTTCAGGGCCATATCTACATTAGTGAAATTGCATTGAGACAGTTATACTAGAATATTGTCATGAATCCTGATAGAGGTGAAGCATCCCCACCACGGCATTATACAAGGACAGCAATAACACATCCAGCCCCATAAGT
Source organism: Trogon surrucura (assembly GCA_020746105.1). Taxonomy (NCBI): domain Eukaryota; kingdom Metazoa; phylum Chordata; class Aves; order Trogoniformes; family Trogonidae; genus Trogon; species Trogon surrucura. The sequence goes on along the minus strand of CM036622.1, from coordinate 21,970,708 downwards.
GAAACAATAAAAAACCTAACTTATTTGCTCCTAAAGGATGAGACTATTCTGTGAGGCCAGTGTACTCCACACCATCCTGACAAGTGCTCACCCTCCCATCACAGAATTGTCGGGCCTAAAAACCAGCCCTGCTGTGTAAATGAATTATATACTCCACAGTTTATGCCAGTGTAACTCTCTGAGATGCAACGCTACATCAAAATGCTAAGTATTTTAATAACGTCTAGCACTTAACCCTAGTAAGCTGAAACACATCACAACACTTCTTTCAAGCTTTTCTGATTTTCTTCCTGTCCAGGCAGCCGGGAGAATGCACAGCAGAAAGGCTGAGGAAGTGAGATGCTTATTGTTGGACAGAGACCCCAGATGCGCAATGAAACACTTCCTGTATGATTATGCATGGATGGGCCCAGAGAAGGATATTAGGAAGGCTGGGGAAGTGACTATACTTTGATACCGGTGTTTTGAGGAGTGAGAAGGAACAGTGGGGAAGGAAGGGAAAAAAGCCTCCCAACATTTAAGTCTAATTTTCTGCAGCTATTTATGGCTATTTTCTGCAGCTCAGAGACACTGGTTTCCAATACAAGACCAGACTGTCTCCAGTAGTGAGGACGAGGCTTGGAGCATTTGATGCAGGGCAGGGCAAAGGAGGGCGCGTGGTCGCCAGTGCTCTCCAGTCCCACACCAGCTGGGTTTCATAGTCTTGAGGCCTGGAATGGGGAAGTGCACAGGTCATACCCTTCCTACTTGCCATTTGTCATGAAAGAAATCCAGACTGATTTTAGTGGCTACAATATAATTACACTGGGAGTTCTGTCACTGTAAGTAAGCCTTGAATTTAGTCATTGGGAGGTAAAACCCCCTCTGTCTTCTCAACTGTCACTTAAAACATGGTTAGTTGACAGAAAGACAACATTCATCTCTTTGCTTGACATCTTATGGACTTGAAGTCCTTGATACGAAAAGGAACAAATGGGATTTTCTCTCAATAACTTTGGTGTTCTTTTATACCCTTGAAGTGAGAGTTCAGCCTGAATTAGTTTAATTTTTTTAGTTTATAATGTCATGTTTGCACAGTGTGCAGCACAGCCTAATTATTTTACAAGTCCTGGTGATATAAACCAGGATGAATCTGCTTTTATTATATGTCTCTGTCATATCTAGACAGGAGGAGACAGGACGTGAGCTGCAACTTCAAGCCTAGCTGAATCTGGTAGAAAATCAAAGGCTTCCTGAACCAGATTCAAACCTCCTTTCATCGTCCTCGCTTGTAACCAGACCCAGTGTCATTGCCACTGACAGGAGTGCATGCATTCAAGCAGGTAGAGAAGTATCGGTACTTCCTTTAAAATATTCTCCAGTAAACACACACTGTAAAATCATCTTCTGGTCTGTTATGGTTTCCCAACCTCTGATGCACAGCAAAAGGAACTGCCAGAACCTGTGCTCAGGAGGTCCCTGAGGCCAGATCCAAGCCTCCCAGGACTTGCTGAGCTCAGGAAAAGGTCACGTTTGGTAGAGCTTTTCATTTTTTTCCAGTAGAGAGAAAAAAGAAGACAGAAGGAGATCACTGAAAGCTAAAAATAATAACAGTCTTGTCCTAGTATCACTTTTCCTTATGAGTAGTTCCTGCAAACACCGGAGGGAACTTAAGTGACCCTGAACGAGAAAGGAGGCAGGCTTCACACTAGCAAATGGAGCCCTTGAGACTCCCTCCCTCTATGTTATGGAAAAAAAAAATCTTGAGAAATCCCCGAGTATTACAGTCCATCAGTTCTCACTGAGGCAAAATTTCAAGTGCAGTGCTAAAAATTTGTCTACACAGAAGTTAAGAAATAGACTCACAGCTAATTAAAGCTATCTCCTAAAATACCTTACCCTTCACCAAACTACCTAGATATGTGGAAGAGTAACAGGGACAACACTCTTGCTCCTGAAAGAGATGTGGCTTACAGGGCACAACATGCGTGCCCCTATTCAGCCCCCCTGTACCTCTAGGCTATGATGAGGCAAATACTTTTGGACACACATACAGCGTGAATGCAGGTCTGGAAGAAGCTGTGACTGTGTTTGCCTGGTGCGGTACTAGGAAAACTGCTTTTGGGCACCACAGTGACCAGTAATAGTGCAGCATGCTTTGCACCAGTAAGTCCCTCTTAGAATATTTATATATTGTGCACCTCAATTATTTTAAAAGTCCTGACGATATGAAACAGCATTATTATGACTTTATAATACGTTTCTACCACAGCTGACAAATACAAGCACTTCTTTCCCTACACACAGCACACAAAAATACTGTTACGCCTTAGTCTTAATATTGTGTACTACACTTTCCAGAAGGGCATTTCTGGTCCCTGTGAGCACACAGAGATTCAATAAAGCTAAGCAAATTTTCTTTTTTTTCCGTAAGTAAAAGAAACATCTGGTTTGAGAAATCTTACTTTTCATTGACAGCAAAAGCACTTCTATATCAGTAGCTTCTGCTGCAGAAAGAATGATAACACTTACTGACAGAAATTATCTCACATAGGCCAGTATTTCTTACTTTTAAAATAGAGAGCTGCCATAATATTAAAACCAGTGCCACGCTACATTTTTGTATTTGTTGACTTTTTATGGTGAACATCAGGGACATGACCTAATGCCCAATACAGTCAAGTTCCATTTTTAAAAGGTGCTAATTTAAAACTAGACTATTGTACACTGACGGGACAGATTGTAACTACAATAATATTCAATGAGGATTAAATGGTCAGGTACTGTGAAGTGGCAAAGCTCTAGCCTGGACCTTACTATCTATTCACAACAGCTTCTCTTTAAAAAAGTAGATTTAAGAGTATATCAAAGTATTCAGAGGGGCTCACACTTTCCAGCAGTACTATCCAAACCTGTATGGAATATGGAAGCCTACAGTGAAAAAACCAGAAACTTCAAAACTAAAGCAGCAAAACATTTTCTGTCTCTGAGGATGAAAAGCAGTAGATGAGAACACCACAAAAAGGGAAGGCTGCAACCTGTGCTTGATTCAAACCACAAGTGAAATACAGACTCAACTCAGTCCCAAATTATGCATCAGAAAACAGAAAAAGTATTTCTGGATGTGTCAGAGCTAAAGACATGCTGTTGCAGAGCTGGAGGAAAAGACAAGCTGTTCAGTAATTGCCTGCATTCAGTTCTCCGTTCTCTGCTTTTCATGAACACTAAACTCACACGCAGAATTAAAGCAAAATAAATAAGGTTAATAGCCTGAATTCAATGGTCAGGAGCAGCAGAAGAAGCTGATGCTTTGTTCTCTATCTCCTTCCATCTGTTTGCATCCCTTAGCTCATCTGAAATGTAAGATGGGTCCAAAACTGCCCAGCACACCACCAGGCAGAGCAACAGCTCCTGCTCCACACAACTTTGCTGATGTCAGCTTAAACCAGCTTGGAGCTCTCGTTTAACAGATCTGTGTGTACGGGGCATACGTAGTCACGAAGAGTTATTCTCCCCTAACCTAGTTCTGTTGGCTTTTACTGTTGTCCTCTTGATTTCGTTGAACTCTTAACAATAGGAAAACTCAGTAAGCAAGAGGAAAAACGTTAACATTTTCCACAGCTCAGCAGCGAAGCACCTTTCCACAGTGAAAGAATATAAGACATCATCCCAAGTTCACATCCCATATTCCATCATCCTCTTTAGAGAGGCAATTCTCCAGTAGATTTGCAAATGTCCAAATACTCCCATTTCCTCTCTGAATTTAAATTAAAGAAATAGTTTTGGAATAAAAAATAAGTAAATAAACACAGACTGAGTAAGTCCTTCCTTTCTCTCCTTTACCTGACTTCCTACACATCTTGGGAACACAGGATGTAAGCATTGAACTGTGAAAGGCGCAGACGGAGACCTGAGCTCCATGACTGTCACTGACAGCATTATGGCTATAATCCCAGGCACCACGTTGAAATCTAGCCCTAATTAGTGGCAGTGCTTCAGCTACAACCCTCACTCTGTTAACAGAATTATCCAGCTCTTGAATGCAATATATTCCATTTATCCTGTTAGCTCATTAAGCCACTGTGCTGGCACTGTAGTATTTTTCTGTCAGATGGTTCCAAACAGCAGCCGGTTTCTGCAGCTGCAGCTTTAATCCCTGCTGGGCTCTCTGCAGCCAGCTCTCATCCCTGAAGGACTGTGACCACACACATGCAGAGTCTTCTCTGTGTGTCACGGTCAGCACCATTCTAGCCCTGTAATACAGAACCTTCTCAAGGCCATTCTCTAATTAAGGGGAGAATTTGCCTTTTGCAGGCATATGGCAACTGCCCCCTACCTGCAGAAAGCTTCTTTTGCCTCATTTGCAGCAGTGTTTCATGATTACTCAATTTATTCCCAGGAGACAAAAGGTTTTCGTTCCAAAAACTTCTCTCACAGACACCCTTAAAATAAGTAGTAAGAAAGCGAGTAAACGTGTTTTTTTTTTTTTCCCCATTGAAAACGTTATGAGTTCTTTCAGCAGATTATAGATAGCAAACCCTGGCAGCCAAACAAAAGTACCAGAAAAACTGCTGCTTAATATAGTCACTAAAGTTCTCCAGAAGGCAACTATCCACAGGCTTAGGACATGAAGATACTCAACGACAGTATGTACCAAGTGCTTGAGGTCTCCATGTTGGCATGAAGATATCTCACATTCCACAACCTACACGGGTAGAATGTCACTTCAGCATAACCAGAAGCTAGAATAGGGATGTTAAGAGCAACCACTCTTCCAGTTAATACAGCATTGAGGACTGAGGCAACAAATCAGTATCTCCCACAGAGTCCAATATATTTTTCTTCAAAATTTTATTAGATTCAGCTTTTGAATTGTTTCAACAGTTCTGCCTAATAAACTTCAGCTATCCTTTGGCATCAAAGAAAAGCTTTGATTAGAGATTCTGATCTTCCTTCACTCTTTGAAACTTCATTTAAATAAACTCTTGGATTTTCAGACACTTAAACACAATCACACATGCAAGCAGACTGGCCCTGGGTTGTGCTTTCTGGGTCGATGTCTCAACTATATCTAAGCAGCAAACATTTTTTCTTTATATGTAGCAAACTCCCAAGAGGACTGCTTTCTGCAACATATCTCACCAACTGCTCAAACGCTGGCTCTGAGGCTGTACGTGATTTAGTGCAAGTGACCCTTGGAGCACTAACGAGTCTCTCAGCAAGTTTAAAGCAGTCCAGAGGATGACAACAGTTTACAGCTCCGATGTGCAAAACAAGCTCTGGTCAGTTTACAGAGGAAGAAGGCTCCTTGAAGTTGCTAAACAGCTTTCTGCTTGCCAGGGTTGCCATCATCCAGAAAAAAAACCTCTAAGAAAATCTGGGTTTATGATCAGATTTACATCAGGCAGCTGCCTAATGCAGGATAGGATTGGCCCTGTAAACCTGACAGGTCTGTACACAGAGTATTAATGTGCTTAAGCACTCTGACAGCGAGGACTCCTTGCAAACATCCTCCCAGCAAGGCTAAGCAAAACCCCGCAACTCACTGGAATAACTGGGACATTTGCCATTGACAGGTGAAACAGGCCCATTGGGCACTGTTTGGATCTTGTAATTCTGCATAAAATTTGCCCCTTTAGACTCCAAATTCAAACTTTTAAAGAAACAGTTTCGTTTGTACGGAAAATTAAAAAATTGCTGCTAACACCTTTTCACTTTGCACTATGAAGTGACAGAAGAGATCAAAATGTAGGATATGTACAGCAGAAATCCTCTAAACCATGACACATCCACGATGTCTTTGGAAGGCAGGAAACTGCACCAGACAGCGGTTGGTGCTGCCAGGCGGCGTTCATTGGAGCTTCAGAAATTCCTAACATAGCTTGATAGGGACAAGTACACAGAAGTACCGCTCACACGTGTGAGAGACAACAATCTCCTTCAGCTAAGCTGTATTTGAGGAACAGCTCAATGCATTAGTCTTGTTGTCAAAGCGTCTGGACAAAAGAATCAAGTCAATGACCCTTTATGACATAAAAGCAGCAGTAAGGCAGTGAACAATGTCCATTCTTCTAAATGAATGCCCCAAGTATCAATTCACTATTGTCATAGGTTTGTGTTTGGTGGATTTTTTTGTAAAAGTGGGGTTAGACTCGTTTGAAGCTTCGAGAGCCTCCTCCACCCCGAGGTAGGAGTTGGACCTGCCTCTGGCCAGGACCAGGCCAGTCAGTGCCTCTGCCATCAAGGTATTTAAGAAGCGACCTCATTGTTCTTTCTTTCTTTCTCTTTTGGTTTCATCTTGAAACACCACCCTGTGAATAAACACGAGGAGAAAAGTCCCAGAGGAGAAGGAGAAGGCTGCCAGAGCAGGACCCTTCCCTGAAGCATGTGGTGGCTGAGGTGGCAGGAAGGTGACTGCTTGCTGGCTGAGGGGATCAACAGCAGCGAGAACGTCCAGGATGCGTCGGTACGTGCAGAATCCCATGCAAGAGGGCAGACAGACCAAGCATCAGCGGGAGACATGTCCAAAGCAATCCGTGGCCCTGATGGACTCACGAGGAGGAAGAGGATTGCCTCCCGTGAGGTGGACACCACACAGCAGGAAGGAGAGACTGTGAGGAGCCCTCTTTCTCAAGAAGGAGCTGCCATGGGCAATGAGTAATGGCCAGTTGGACCAAACCTCTCATCCCCTGCCCCCCTTGCACTGACGGGGGGGAAGAAGTAGCCAGGAAGATGGGAGGGATGAGGGGGAGGCAAAGTGTATTTAAGATCCAGTCGCACTTATTAATGTATTCCTCTCACTATCCTACTTTGTAAATGGTGGTGGTGAATTAAATCTGTGTTTTTTTCCACAAGTCTCTCTGGCTCTTTAGCCGTCATCTTAAATGGTAAATTATTGCCTTCCCTATCCTTAATCTCAATCCTTGAGCCTTTTTAGTTGAGTTTTCTCTCTCCATGTTACTGTGGAGATGGGAGTGGAGGGAGGAGCAAACTGGAGACCAAATGGTTTTTTGTCCTAGTCGCTTTGAACCACGACAGCTATGCATACCATTATCTCCAAAAGTGAGTTACATACCCCTTATTTTCAACCTCGGATCTAGGCAGAAATGGGGTGACTGCAGAGATTTATAGTCTGATTTAGAAAGCAGTGAAATATCTCTGCTACTTCAAATGTCCCTTGATCTTGTTGAATTACTAATAAAACATTTCACTCCACAGAGCACTTTTCTAATGATGGTGACATAGTTTTATACACCATGAGGAGAAAAAGAAAATCACAAAAATCTTCTTTTACAGTATCTACAGTCACTTAGTTAATGCAGCCTCATTCACACTCAAGTGTCTCTTCTCTGTATCTTTTGGGAAGATCCTTTAGATCCAGCACGCTTATTGTATTTCACTAAACCCATGGGGATTTTTCATCTGTTTGTGTGGTGGATTTTTAATTTTTCTTTTTTAAAACTACCTTTGTTTTTCTATTTGGCTACTGCTGGCTACAGCATTCACTGTTCTGTTTCTCTTAGGTTGCTTTCTGCAGCAGCAGGCTTTAAAAAGTCAACAGCCTTCTCCAGTGAAGTGTGTTTGTGGGAATACGGATTTTAATCAAACTGTCACACAATGATCAATGTCGGAAGAGATCTCCTGAAGTCATCAGAACCTTCAGTCAAAGTAGGAACAACTAAGAGCAGGCTAGTCAGGGCCCTGTCCAGTTGAGCACTGAGTATCTCCAAGGACGGAGATCCCACAAGCTCTCTGGGCAACCCGTTCTAATGTTTGAGGACTGCCTTGAGAAATAAAATATTCCTAAGGTCTAATCACAATGTCCCTTGTTGGAATTTGTGTCTATGGCCTGCTGTTATTTCATCACAAACTGTGAGAACAGTTTGCCTCATTCGTCTCCACAACCTTAGGTAGTTAAGGTCACCTGTAACATCCCACTTAAAACTTCTCTTAAGACTGAACAAATCCAGCTCCATGTCTGCTACTCCTCATATGTAATGTCAGGGACCAGTCTGAAGGACGAAGAAAACAGGGGCCAGACTTATCCTGAAATGACTGTGGTGGGGTGTTACACAAAACCTGAAGTATGGTAAAAACTTCTGGGGAGAAGCAGCATTTACAAAATCTGGTCTCCAGTAACAGCTGAATTCACTACAGCAATTTGGTCATCACAGAAAGCCTCATGAAGGATTTGGCCTGCTGCATATTGGATGCAAAAGATTTCCAAACATAACATCATTAAATATGACAGGAGGGGAAAGGGATGTCAACTAAACGCGGGGCTACTGTCACTGCAGAGAAATCATTAAGTACTGTGTGTGTAATGATATAATTCTTGTAGATCTTAACAAATAAATCACATCATTGCAGCAACAGAGGTGTTTTCTGTTGCATGTGTTAGTTTTTAACAGAAATCAGTGCAGAATTCATCTCAAGCACTCCATTCAACCCTGAAAAACCATCATTTGGAACACAGCAAGGCAAAGCAGATGTTCATGCCCCACGCTACACACACCATCCGCATCGGCCTTATCTAGGACTCACACAGAAGAAAGGTGGCTCCCATCCCCACTCCTGCTGTCCCCTGCTCCCCAGACACCTCCTGCTGCCAAACACGTTTGCGTGAAAGCAGGTGTCTTCAGCAGAAAACTTCTCCCCCTCATCCCCACCAGGAACACTCCTGCCCTCTGCCAGGCAAACAGCTCATCCCTTCCACGCTTTCTTCCCCACGCAGGCAGCCTCCACACTCACTTGTCCGCAGCTGTATGGTGATGGGCAAGGACAGGAGAGCAGAGCTGGGCTGTTGCTGCTGCCATTGCCGGAGCTAGATGCAACCGGGAGCAGAGGCCAGTGCTCTGTCGCGAGGCTGCCCTTCCAGCAGCACCTCTCACTCTGCTCTTCCCTCTCCTGCAGCAGGAGGAACAGAACTTTCTTGGTCAGCATCCGAAACTTTGGGCTACACAGAAGCAGGTCTGATCCAAATCAACTCCTCGGACCCCGTGCTTTTAACCAGTGGGAGGGAGATGAACAAGAGATTCAACTTTTCCCCTCCCATCTTGGGACAGGGGAGGATGAGTGCTGAATCTGGAGACATGAAGGATGAGTGCTGAATCTGGAAGTCCATTTTGATCCCTCTGAAAAGTGTTGGTCACTGGCTTCATGGCATTAGTATTTTACCCTCTTCTGCTGCAGCAGCACTACATATCTCTGAGCTGTAGGACACTGAAGCAGCCTGTGCTGACCCCCTGTCTGTGATGCATCACACACAGTAGAAAGCAAGGAGGTCGTGAGACAGACTTAGCAGTTTCCTCCTCCATTCATCATCCTTAAAGGCACAACTGAAAAGTAAATGTGCAAACCCTGAGCACCCTTTCAATGGCAGCAGTCCCAAAGATCGTGAAGACTCACAGGGTGCCAGTGGATAGTGTAGGGAGGCAGCCACAAAACCAGTGGACCTGTAAACTGAGCCTCAGGCACAGCTCACCCTCACAGTAGAGCAGGAGACATCTCACACGTCTGGGTACATCTGGCAGCTCTGATCACTCCACTTTAAGGCTCCCACAGTGACTGCTATCAGCCAGCTTTTCTGAGGCAGCCAAGTGATCCCAAAGGCTGGTCTGGGGCCAGAGCCCAGCACGCTTTTAAGGCAGCCTGGACCTCCTAATCAAGAAGCTCTTCAAAACCGTTAGGGGAAGCAGTCAAACAAAAATGTGAAAGACATTAACTAGAAAAGGAAAGAAAAAGTGGAAGAAGAAAAGAGGAAAAGAGAAAAGGCAAGGCTCTGTAGAAGAAGAGTGGAAAACAAAGAAAAGAGCAGTGGAGGATGCTATAAGGAAAGCAAGCAACTAATTTCTAAAATTCCAGATCTTTCACATCATAAGGATTACCTCTTCTTGTCTTTCAGACACTTAAAAACCAAACACCAAAAATCCCAACAATCTCGACAATGATCAGTACAGCTTTATTAGAACTCAAACTTGGTGGCAGCAGCTTTCATACGTGCCTGCTGGCAAAGATAAGTTAGATCCTTTGGGGAAAAATGAGAGAAATAAATAGGTTGCTCTTAAAACCAGGGTTTCCTGACAACTAGTGGCACCTCCAGACTTTTGCAGTATTAGGCTTAAATACTCCCCTATAGCTGAATCAGCTCTATGGTACCAGGCACCTGTTGCTCTCAAACATTTCACCTCTGGAATCACAGTCCCAGTACAGTCATAGTCTGCTAGATAAAAGGTCATAAATGTGTTGGTATCTGAAATACAGTCCCTTATACATTTTGTGAACTAAACTTTAACCAGGGTTGCTTGGCAGTAGGAGTGATGCTGTGGTCCTTTGCTAAGAATATCAATTTATGATCTAATTAATGTGGTTTAATCTCACGTTCACCATAAAGTCCTACTGTATCACTGTAAGGACAAAAAGGGCCTCAGTGTAAATAAAAGTTGACCCCTTGAGTTAAAAAGGGAACTGTGTAAGAACAATTTAGTTGCTTTCCATCAGACTTTACAGATGTAAGAATTTAAGCCTGCTTTTAAAGTGGAGATATTAAGTGGGGAGTTGCTGCGTGCTTTCAGTATGGATGGAAATGTGCTTGTCTGAGAACTGGGCTTGCTAGCTGAGAAAAAAAACTGCAGATATTTAATGGAAATGGAAAATGTTTCTCAAGGGATTCAAGGATTAAAAATGAACAAAGGGCTTCAAAATTCTATTAAAGAAATATTCTTATGCACATCTGCTGATATATAACACACTGACCTACATCGATTTCCCCACTTGAATCTCTTTTGTTCTTCATCTTTCACACAAGTAATAATTATAGCAAAAACGATTTACAAAAGTATGCAATATTATATAACTGTATTCCACCACAAAACTACGTGAAGAGAACAGGATTATCCTGCTGAGCTCTTAGAAACCAGGAAATCTAAACCTAAAAGATGTCCATGAAGCATTAAGTCTGCCTCTTGATGAATATAAACTGTAATGCTTCTTTCTTTTCTTAGCTGTCTCTGATCATAACCGCTTCCCAGTATAATATTACAGATATATTTTTGGATGACCTGTGTTGTGTGCAATGTTAAATACAAGCAATCCAAGATATCTTCGAGATATATATTCATGTAAAAACATAAACACAAAAGATGAATCATCAGCAGAAAAAAAATAGGAAATACACAACTAAGAAGTAAGAGCAGAAAACATGAGAAGCAAGAAGAAAAATCAGACAGGTGGAAAAGCTGACATGATTATGCCAAGGCTTGCATGCATGTGCAAATGGGCACACATGATGAGAATGCTGGGGCACGCCACACTGCAAGGGCAGGTATCTGCGTGCACTGGTGTGTGCTGCGTTGTTGAAAGACCTTTTAGCTTTCAGTCACCACCCGCTCCTCGCATTCTCTTCTTTAGGGCAGTTCCACTGAAACAATCTGTGAGTTATGCCACAAACATTGAAAACGACCTAAAAAATCCACAAGTTACAAATGTGTGCTAGTTCACCTCATGGTCATCTCTGCAGTCATGTGTGCTGGTGTTATATAGGTTATCTGAGGGTAAAGGTTATTTCAGGATAGATTTTAAGTTTTGGTTACTTTTATAAAGGGTCATGCATTGTGAAATTACAATAATGGTTTTCTCTCTTCAAATCTTCCTTCCATCCCCCTTTCTCCTAAGGAAGGCAGACACGAAAACAAAAGGAAGACATCTCAAGAAAAGTAAGTTATTTTCCCCCTTTAGAATGGCTGCTGGAAAATCCTCGATTACTGAAAATCCAATTAGGCCTAAAGTTGATGGCAGCTATCAGCAAGAGCAGCGGAAACTTCACTACAGGGCTGCCCATAGAGAGGTTCAGTGCAGGCTCCAGATTTGGCTTTGGCAAGTTTCATGACCTCTTTCTTTCCCTCTGTTTGTCTGGCCGCTGCTCTCAGGTAAGGAAATCCTCCCAGTGCTTGCAAGAGTCACGTTAGGGAATACTAGTAGCTGAAAATGGCTGAAAGATGCTGAGTGAGAGCCTGGGCATGCAACTGCCCACCTCAGCTTAAATTTATACATTCGCTTGTATTCAGACACAAGCGATGCAGACATGTGAACACGAGCAGAGGACTTGTACCTATTTCACCCTTTCCCTCCCACTGTGTCAGTTTTCCAGCCGGCCACAGGGAACACAGCACCTTTTAGCTTAGGAATATGTGACTCCAATAAAACTTTCATTTGGGGGTGGTTCAGAGACTTCATAATCTGTACATCTACGCAAGAAATTCTCAGTGGTCTCAACTATCACAGAATCACAGAATCACAGAATGTTAAAGGTTGGAAGGGACCTTAAAGATCATCTAGTCCAACCCCCCTGCCAGAGCAGGATCACCTACAGTAGAGCGCACAGGAACGCGTCCAGGCGGGTTTTGAATGTCTCAAGAGAAGGAGATTCCACAACCTCCCTGGGCAGCCTGTGCCAGTGCTCGGTCACCCTCACAGTAAAAAAGTTTTTCCTCATATTTTTCTGGAATCTCCTGTGTTCCAGCTTCCACCCATTGCCCCTTGTCTTGTCAGTGGACGCCGCTGAAAAGAGCCTGGCTCCATCCTCCTGACATTCCCCCTTGACATATTTATAAACATTAATGAGGTCACCCCTCAGCCTCCTCTTCTCCAAGCTAAAGAGACCGAGCTCCTTCAGCCTTTCCTCATAAGGGAGATGCTCCACTCCCTTCACCATCTTTGTGGCTCTGCGCTGGACTCTCTCAAGCAGCTCCCTGTCCTTCTTGAACTGAGGGGCCCAGAACTGGACACAATATTCCAGATGGGGCCTCACCAGGGCAGAGTAGACTATGCCTCAAAGCTTTGTAAAACTATACTTTGCATTTGAACAGCAAATTCACCACTGATATATTCAGTTCATTTCTCATCTGTGTGTCCTAAACATTTCCTTCACATCTGTAAACCGGCAGGCTACAGCTCTGCCCCAGTAAGTCTCCACATTCTTTTATGCAAAAAACCACATTTTTTTCTCAATTCTTGTCAGTTATGTGTATTGTGCTCCAAAGCAGCTGTCCAAAGCATCAGGACTTACTTACAGCGAAGTAAGTATTTTAAAATGGCCAGGCAAACAAATACAATGTAAATGACAAACAAATTGTATCCAGACTGTATTTGTGCAACAGTTTACCTAGGCTTTGAGAGGAAGACCCACTGAATAGGCAGGAACATCTCTACTACTTCAATGGATCTGGCTTTCAGATTATCATGATCTATACCAGCAGACTTAAAAGCTACAGCCACTCTTCTTTAAGCATCTCTCCCTGCAGGTTAAGTTTCCTTTCCTGTTTTCACTTGGCAGCATATCTGAGACCCAGCAGCAGATTCTGTTAGACAAAACACCATCTTCAAGAAATCAGATGTGCCTCTGAAATTCTAACACTGCTTTAGAAATCACTGATCTCTTACAAACATCACAAATATTTAAAAAATAAACCTATAAGATGGTAATTCTGTTTCATTTACCATGTTTTCCTGATGTCCTATTTTCATATCCTCACGGAGCTACAAGAGTTTTACAAGACAAGTTCTTTCACTGCTCCAGCTGCATCTGCTTACTTTGCCCTGTTCATTTTAAGTTCTTAAAGACTTATTTGGGATTTTAATCACTGCTTTGAATAGCAGAGAGTTAATGTTTTTCCCTTTACACCTTTCAAAATTTATTCAACTTCTTTGGAAGGCATATCACAGAACTGTCGGAGTTGGAAGGGACCTCTAGAATAGTTGTCTCTCAGCTAATAATTGCATTCTTTCCTCAGTATGACTTGTTTCTTCTCTGTTCTAATTCAATGACCGTGGCTTAGTACACTGATTTTCCTGGAAAGACAGGTCAGCCAGAAACCTGGCCACTGTGCTCTTCAGCACAGATATTACTTGCTCATAAGCCCTCTGCTTTATCTCATCAGCTAAGAGGAATTAATAGCAGATTAAATACTATAACAACAATTTCTATTTGAAATTTCTATCCCTTTCAGAAAAGATTAATTCTTAGAATATACCTGTGAGGCAACACATCGCCACCCATATCTGAGATGTCCAATAGCACAAACTAGACAAGATGTGAAAAAAAAGCTCAATTAATTTGAAAATTATAGGTACTAAAGCTGGATCATAACTACATAAATTAGGATCTGTACAATTTGAACTCATGTATTACCTAAGCTAGTCTTGAAAAAGTGTCACTATGATTTTAATGACCACCAGAACACAGGCTTCTTATCTTGATGAAAATGCAAAGACCTCCCAGAAACTGAGAAGGGAAATTGCTTCCTGGGTCATGGAGTCCAACAGATACAGCAACTGATACATCTCATCCCATCTGATTCTGACTTCTTAGCTAATTAACACCATTCCTGCTTCAAAAGTCTTCTACCTCAGTTGCAATTCTACACAAAACGATGTGATTGTAATCCACACTCAAAATTTGCTCTCTGGTTCTATGTTGTTACATAAACGCACAAAGAACTTCAACTCATGAGGGCTGGAAGGTATCAGAGGTCCTGAAAATGCTTGCTTATTGCGCCTTCAAGAAGAATCTCATTTTGCATTAAAAATTGTCCATGAGAAAATGCACATCATAATCATGCATCACCCACTGTACATGCATTTAAGGCATACTTAGAGAAACTTGAGTAGCAGAGCGATGCTAACTGGTACACAGATGGGAGATCAAGAGCTTCTTAGCTCAATCTTTACTAATCCTGAAACATGGCAGGAGACAAAAAAAATGAACAATAGCCAATCCAAAATTGAGGAAAGTGAGGATTTGTCTTCTTGCAAGGCTTAATTAAAGGGAAAAAATTGTTACTGTGGGGACACAGAAAATGTACAATTGATAAGGCCAGAATTACTTCTCTGCAGCCATCAAGCACCCCACTCTCAACAGGGACACAAGTTTTTCCAAAAACCACACCCCCTATGTCCACCCAGTCCTCATCGAGAAAGGGCAGCTGGTGAAAACATTATGGCCAGTAAAGTCATGACATGGATAAGCAGCTCTGGAAACATAATCAAGCACAGAAAACAAAACCCCAGTCCTTTCCTCTTTATGCCTCATCAGGCAATACTGCAGACATGTCCAACTTGACCTAGAGGATTTCATGCCCTTGCATTGCAGGGTTTTTTAGCTTCCATGGTTCTGGGTGTTGGACTAGCTGGATATTGGAGAGGATTCACCCTAGCAGCATTCCTGTTTCTTTTTTTCTCCTGATTAAAAACTGTGTGTTTTTTTTAAAAAATCAAGATTGTGTCAAGTATAAGCAGTGCTTTCACTAAATAATAGTCAAACATGCATAAAACTGGCTAGAACACAACGTTCTCTTTTTAACCCATTTGCAGGGCTCTAGACTACCCAGTGAGGCTTAGGTAAATGAGTACAAAATCGGAAATAACAGATCAAACTGATAAATGAAGGCGAAAAGAGCAGAAATAATATTTTGTAAAGCAACCTCAGTGCAAATCTTTTTGCAACTTACGAACTGATATGTGCTGGGAAAGTGTGTCAAGTAGCCTAAACTTCCTCTAGCAATTTATCTGGTGTTCACTGACAATCAGATTCACGCCCTGTCACAGCAGGTAACTCCGAGAATGGAGGAAACTGGAGGTTCTTCATTCAGAAGTCTACCATCTCACCACTGGAGTGTCTAAATCCACAGGGCTAAATCCTTCCTTCCTCCTTCAGCAAAACTAAAATATCTGCCCTGACACCCACTGTATAATTTCAGGAACTGCACTGCTTTTCATTAATCTGACCAGACGCAGGAGGGACTGTGAAAGAATGTAAAAGGCCAAAGCAAAAATAATTGTACTAGTGTGCTGAACAGTCACTGATATTTCCATAGTTTAGCAAATTATGGAAAGATCAGTAACAGAGAGTAATATGATGTGCAGACTATTAGTATGCCAATTACATGACCATAACAAGAGACATTCAGAAAGCAAGTGGCTGGGAAATACCAGACACGTATTGAGCCCATTAACAAATAAATGGCTTGTGTAATGATCTTCTTGGTGTTGCTGGAATAAAATCACTCCACTTCCCATCTGTCATGTTGTTTATTTTTTCACTTCAACTCTGTGCTGCACTGCAAGTCTGCTAATTAAACCACTCTAAATCTACACTTGGAAGCTCATATAGGATCAGATACCCAATAAGGTTAAATTCAGTTAAATTGAAATAATGTGTGAAAAGAAATTAGGGCAACTGGGTGAAGCCAAAAATTGGTACAACCCATCTGCAAAGTCAAGAGTAAAGCTGTGGCCAGTGATACCTAGGGATGGCTCAGGAGCTCCACAATTAGTGCAGCTTAATTAGAGTCCATGACAGGGCAAGAAGCTGACAGTGTCATAATGGCTTATGTGCAAACGGTGGCCTTAACCCTGCTTTTTGTTCTGTCCCTACTCTGCTTTTCTGAGTGCACAATTACACATTCGTGCTAGTAAAGCAAGGAAAAGTCCAATGGATGAACACTTAAAGAACTATTTTGCTTAATAATTTAACAGATGCCAGCTATTTTTCTTTCTCTTCCCTCTTTAAATCCACACAGCTATGCCTAGAGCAGTGCATTATGTGTGCTACCAGGCACTTAGGCACAACTGCACTGGTGAAAAACAGGACTAAAGAAGACAGTATCAAGACTTCTGCAACTTCCACTTCAGAGTCCTCACATTCCCCTCTCCAGCACACTGACCAGGACACACACTCCAGTCTGTACAGGCACACTGTCTCTCTCTGCTTCAGGTGTCTTGATTTCATAGCTGGGTTTCTTTATCTTGGAGAAGAGGAGGCTGAGGGGTGACCTCATTAATGTTTATAAATATGTCAAGGGTGAGCGTCAGGCAGACGGAGCCAGGCTCTCCTCAGTAATGTCCAATGACAGGACAAGGGGCAATGGGTGCAAGCTGGAGCATTTTGTTGCACAAAAACATTAGGAAAAACTTTTTCACTGTGAGGACGACAGAGCACTGGAACACGCTGCCCAGAGAGGTTGTAGAGTCTCCTTCTCCGGAGACTTGCAAAATGTACCTGGATGTGTTCCTGTGTGTCTGCCCCAGGGGATCCTGCTCTGGCAGGGGGGTTGGACTAGATGATCTCTAGAGGTCCCTTCCAACGCTGAACATTCTGTGATTCTGTGATCCACAGGACTAGTTCTTTCATGCTCTCGTATAGCACCCGGACGCAAAAGGCCACTGGCTTTCAATGCATCAGCAATATGTGCTGAGTCGCTGCTTGACACAGTGCTCCGTGGCGATCCTTTGAGTGGCGATCCTTTGAATGTCCTCGCGGGTCCCAAGCACCACGTTGGAGAGAAGCACTGTGCTAAGCCACAGCCCATCACGGAGCTCACACCAGACAGGCTCTTTTCCCTTCTCCCCTAGATGTGTAGTCCTTGAAGCTGCATTTGAAACATGCAGGTGATTTAGTGCAGAAAAAGCACTGGAGAGTATTTTGGGCCCAATTCTTGCATTGAAAGGCTTTTCCAATCCGTTCTGATTTTTGGCACCAAGCCTAATCTTAGGTGCTTGCATTTAAATTTCATTATGATGATCAAATACACTACTCCTCCGTCTTTCATACTTATGGATCAGGAAATTACAAAGACTGCAAAATTAAGTAACATTTAAATATGCAAACAGCTGTGTGCTGAAAAGCAGAGGCATTCCTCCTGGCTTGGAACAATAAAAAAGAACATATCTGTATGTTGAGAGGAAATCAATGCCGATGTTCACAAAGAAAATTGTTTGTACCTCCCCTGTTCTATTTGTGCTTGTTAGATAATAAATTCTGAGCACTTACCTCTCATAAGTGGTGTAAATCTACGAAACGGTGGTGATAGGATTTTGAACCACACCGAGTTGAAGAAGTCAATAGTGAGATAGGGAACAGAAGCGGATCATTTGTCACATTAGCTACTGACATATCTGAAACCTGTCATAATGAAAATGCTGCTTAAAGTGATTCTACTTGCCAATTCTATACCATTTTGAAAGATTTTGCCAATTTGGAAGAAAATCCTTAAGCATTTCCAGTAAAGGCAGTGGGGTTTCAGCACATGCGCCACACCTTTATTGAATCAAGACTGTAAAATCCAGTGTTATTGAACTGCACTCAGAAGAACCCTTCAGTGCAAACAAGTTTTCTTAATATTTAAATAAAATGTCTTGCCAACCATTCCAACATAAAATGTGAGTGGAGGAAATAAAAGGAAGGAAAAGGTTATTATTTATAACACAGTGACTATAGTTACACTGCAGTTGGGGACCAATTACACCCTGGTTACACCTTCAGACTCCACTAATTCATATAAATGGAGTGCTTGCTACATGACAGGGTAATTGCAGTGTAAATACAATAGTCTTTATGGATCTGGGTACTGAAAAAAGTGTCCGTGCTACTGAGGTAGCAATAAGAAATAATTTGGACATGTCATTAACTTTCACATTCTTTGAATCAGTGCTAATTAGGATACAGAAAAGCATAACCAAAAATGTAATTACACTGAACTAAGGGCTCAGCTGTGCAACTATTAGGAGGCTGCTCATGTGAGTAAGTATGCTTGAACATAGCTGAGCATCGCCATATCAGGCTGTAAAACACTACCATGGTTTTACAATGAAGCAAAACGGAAGTGAAAAAAAGAATTCATAACATTTTTCAGCCGTAACAAATGTGTTGAGGGTTGTTCTCACATTAAAAATCACTGCCTTGTGTTTTGGCGGGGGGGCAGGGAGGCACATTCTGCCAGGAAATCCTTCCCTCTGTGTGTCAGCTGTAGCTCCTGTAATGGCTAGTGCAGCCATTCAGCACATATGGCCCTGCAGCCCATCTTAGATCAAGGCTTTAGGTAATACTACAATACAGAGTTCAAAACAACAGAGTATTAATGGAAACCTCTCTGTATGACTCCTAATCCTTTCCTTGTTCTCTTTTTTACCTTCATCTCTCTAGAATATTTCAAAACCAAGCATACAATGAGAGCACACAGGATTTTGTAACATGAGAGTGCTAATGTTTCCTACGTACATAGTAAAATCTTTGGCAATTCCCTAGTAAGAGGTACTACTATGCTTCCTTCTTCTGCCTCTGGTGAGATTACTGTGAACCATTACACCTTCTTAACTCCAGACACCATAATGTTCTTGGGTACAAAAGTGACCAAATTGCTCCTTGAATGCTTACAGAAAACCAGCAACATACAGAAGTGTTAAATTGCTGAAGCAACTCCCCAGTCAATGTAATTGGTTAAATCCAGAGACTTATATCCTCGTTAGCGTATACCACATAAGGCAGCACTGCTGCCAGACTGCAAGGACTACCCTATCACGTGAAAACCAAAAGGCAGATATTTCCAATAGATCAGAAGGCTACACAGATCATCTTCCTCTCACAGTTTATGGGTCAGCTACTTTTTTCAGAATTATTCACCTAGAATGGTTAATCAGTCAAATCCACTCCCTTTCAGCAATTGTTTCTTAGCACATGTATTTTCTGTTAGATGCCTTTTTACATTGGAAAAGGACTGTACCCTGACAGAAAGCACTTTGTATTTGACTGCTGGATCTACACTTCCTTCCAGCTGAGCAAATATTTCCAATCATTTCCCCTGCTCATTTTGCCTCGACTTTTGCATTCCTGAATGACTCCATTTCCTTTGCAGGTAATCAAAACAGGAGATGTATACAGGGATGGGTCAAGTGTAGGCAGTAACACAATGCTACTTTTTACCTTGCATTCGAAAGCAGATGCAAGCTGGGAGAGCTCTGGCTACTTCTCAAGATAAGGAAAGGGAATTCTCTTGCTCAGCCCAGACAAATACTCATTTACCTAAGCACACTCATAGCTTCCAGAGAAGAGATGCTTCTCTTCCTGGAAATGCTGAGCCTTTCAAAGTACATCACTTACACCTGTTAAAGACGTACCTGGCTTGCATTCTTTGCCATGATTAATTGCAGCAGCCTAATGTTCTGTTTTCCATAAACTCTCGGGTTTTTTTCAACCTCAATTGCTGAACAGTGCAGAGGACACCAGAAGCTTCTACTCCCTCTTTATTTGAAGTATAATTATTGTCACATGCTCAGGATCAGACTGTGATTTATTATATCATAATGCCCCAGAAACACAGACAGTTTTAAAACTCACCTATCACAGAATAAGACATGAAGTGAAAAAGAACACACAGCTGATATTTTTAAATCCAGCCTTTGGAAAGAACGAGAGATACAGCTGCTTGGACGTGCACATTCTCATAAAATCCTGGCTTACAGCTCATACATGGAAATGAGGCAGAATGCTTCATTATCAACCACTCCTCGGCAGCCCACGCTCTGACGTGTCAGCACGTAATGCAAATATTTACTGCAGGAAGTGCTCAGGAATGATCAGTCATCACCAAAGGGCAGCAGCTTATCAAGCAGTAATTCCTGCTGTGGGAAACCCAGCTGAGGCAGCGTTTCCACACAAACACAACACAGAGGAGCTCTCTTTCAATAATTACCTCCATTTTACATAGCTTTTCCCTACAATGCTAAGTTTATTTGACAAGTGCCATCATGATTTATGAGACAGGAACTGTGGCACAAAAGCTCCAGAGGTTCAATCAGCCGTGGTTCTTTGCATCTAAAATACACCAAGTAAGTGTTCCTAATTTAGTGAAAACATTTGTCCTGAGGCTACAACATT
This sequence comes from Trogon surrucura, assembly GCA_020746105.1. NCBI lineage: Eukaryota > Metazoa > Chordata > Aves > Trogoniformes > Trogonidae > Trogon > Trogon surrucura. Next base: position 21,950,019 of record CM036622.1, on the reverse strand, counting down.
GATTCTCTGCTTACTGTCTTTTAATTGTGATGTATCCAATTTATCTTTTTAGTCTATAAACTCTTAGGGGAAAAAGTTCTTCATGTACGTTGTTCTCATGCCAGCTTTATTTTACTGCAAAAGAGCCACATCCAGGTTAAATTATATTCACACTAACAAGATAACACTTCCCTATTGCTAGAATTAATTGCTGTAACTTATATTGCTTTTCTACAACGTCTGATATAAGATGAATTAGTGGTGACAACATTATTAATAAATGAAGAGTAACAAATAGCGGAATGTTCTAGATGTTGTAAAAATGTTCTTTTCTACTGAGGAAAAAAATGTTTACTCATCCATACCATGGTAATACTTATGCTTTAGTAGTATAAACTACCGCGCATAAGCAACTCTGCTTTCAGGATGGCACTAGCTCAGAAAAATTAAGGCAGCCAAGATGTTCCTTTTTTTTCCCAGAATTGCAGGTGCTCCGTTTTAATGCCATTACCCCCCAGGCCTATCCACTGCCCCAAATTCACAGTTACGCTCCTGCCATGTATGAATTGGACAAAGTGCACAGCCCTTCATTTCCAGACATTCAGGCTTGACGCTTCACAGGCAATAAAATGTGACAGGACTTTTCACCAAGAAATGAACTGCAGGGCATCCTCATCAGCCGGTGAGGCAGCTCTAATAACTGGGTTACAGCGTAGGGAGATAAACTCAAATGGAGCAGAACATTCATAACACAAGACATGCGAGATGCTACTCAGCCTAAAGCACCAAAGACATCCAATTAACACAGCAACTTTTTTTCCCCTTTGGAAGCAAGATTTCTTTTAACCACCAGTTAAAAACCGCCTCAGCAGCACCTGAATAAGAATGGCAACCGCTTCCAGCCTCCAGCATGACTACCTCCAGTTTCTGTTCCCTTTTCAGTCACAGTGAGATGCAGTCAGACAGACAATAAAGGTGGGGTTTTTTTTTATTGTTGTTGTTTTCAATTGCGGTGTTAGGATACTGGATGCTGCTGGTTATCGGTGTTTGCAGGTCTCATTGACAGGACGGGCCAGGCACCGAGCAGTCGATACACCAGTTGCTGCCTCGCTGCCGGAGGTGCCACACCCCAGGAGGCTCGGACAGAACCTGTGTGGGTGGCTCTGGCATTAGTTGCAGATGAATCTGTGCTATCAGTGAAAACACTGTCCCCAGAAGGTCATCTGTCCTCAAATGCTGCCTCTCAAAAGACACCTGCTCTGGATCATTTGCCCAAGCTGTGCCAAACAAAAATGTTTGCTTGTGTCAAATACACAAAACCCTTTCTCCCTCCGTTCCCCCTCACCACTTCAGGGTGACTTTATGACATTGTCACTGCAATGGCAAAAAGCCCCTTTGGTTAAAGGCAACCAGCTTTTCAAAACTTCAGCCCCTATATCCACAGCAGAATCCCGTCTGAGATTTTCTCCCTGCAAAGCTTCAAACACAGTAAGGTCCCACAGCCACTGCTAAAACTCCTGCTGATTGCAAAAGAGGGTAAATTTCCAAATAGAGACTACAGGATTCCCTCTTCCAGCAGAAAGGGTGTGCAAGAACCTTCCCCAGGATCTGAAGAAGGTTCCCCTGAGCAGAGCCCCTCTCAGCACCCAGGCCACAGCAGTTGGAGGACCACAGCTTTTGCTGGTACAGCAAGAAACACCATGCCAGGGACGCTGGGGCTGTGCTCTGAATTACTGGAGCAATCAAAACCACTGCGGAATTTGAAGTTTCTTCCAAGGGTAAGAAGTCTCAGGGACCTCAGATGAGCCACAGGCATGGTGCTAGATTGTCACGGCCCTTAAATGATCACACAGAGGAACAGGAGAAAATAAAACAAGCTAGTGCTTCCCTGCTAAGTTGTGCTCAGATTATCATTCAAGACATAGGAGGAAAAAGAGATGGGGCTGCCCAGACAGTACACTTCTCTGTGGAGCCATTGCAAAGGAACGAGGAAGGACCTGGCAACATGGAGAAGGAAAACTGCATCTCTAACAAAAACATCTGCACTTCACGTGGCATTATCCAGATCCCAGCAGCAGCCAGTGCAGAGGCACACAAGAACTAAGAAAAGGCTACAGCTGGGCAAATCCCTCGTTATCTCCTTCCTCATGTGTGCAGTGAGAGTAACACCACTTGCCAATGGTGCAGGATGTTGTGAAATATTCAAATACTTCAGTAATTGTCCTGGTTTGAGCTAAACTAAACCAATTCTGGTCAGTGATTTCTACTTTCCAGTTCAGCCTCTTCTAAAAAAGGCTGCACTATCTGAGGTTAGCAGCATGTTTTTGCAGACAGTGTGTGCTACTGGCAGTGATAACACCTGATGTTTGCAGTCACTGCCTGGGACTGGGATGCAGAAAGGCTCTTGCTGATACTTATTCCTACAGTGACCAAGGCCACTGCTGGCTCTTGTGTGCCACGCTGGGGGTGCCGGGTAGTAAGAGGGGTCACGTGGAAGTGAAAGGTTGCACCTCCGGGGGGTAATAGACAGGACAGGTGACCAACAGAAGTATTCCGTTCCATATACATCACAATCAGTATAAACTGAGTTATCATGAGGGTTTAGGTCTCTCTTCCCGCCCCCCTCCCCCCCCCCCCCCCAACAGCCAGTATCCAGGGAGGACTCTGTCCAATTTCCTGCTTTTGATCCCAATCCTGAGTTCCTGAATCCAGCTCCCGTATCCAGCTCCCCTCTGCCACGGAGCCTGCAGCCTCCCTGGTGCCACCTGCTCTGCAGTGTCAGTGGTGATTGCTATTCAGGGAGGGGGGAGTGGGGTTTGATATTGGGTTTGTGTGTGTGTGTGTGTATATATATTTTTTTTCACTATTTTTATTATTTCCTTATTCAATACAGCTGTTTTAATTTTCTTTTTCCAATCCGTAAGTCTCTCCGCCTCATTCCCTTTTCTTTCTCATTTGAAGGGCAGAAGAGGGGATTAGAGAGCGTCTGTCAGCATTTAGTGGCTGGCCCAGCCCTAACCTGTGACAGTGGTAGAAGTTGGACACGTACTGCAGAGAGCCAGATGGAGAAAGCCATCTGATGGTGTCAGCTGGGACTGAAGCTTGGAGGATCATACTTAGCTAAAAGCCTTCACACAAGTAAGAATTAGCCCAGTATTTTCTCTAAACTCTGACAGAGTTTTCAAACCTACAGCACTTTTTTTCTGCTTACTCTCGTACAGGAGAATCCATCCAGATTCACATTGCATAACCTTCGTTGCCATTCCTGTGCTTTTGTTGTCTTTACTTGTTAGTAAATGCACCCAATAGTTACATCATGCAGCAAAATAAGGAAGAGGAAAAAAAAACAACAGAGAAACTGATGCTGCACCTACAACACTGCTGGCCTCTCTGGTCTACAAAAGAAACTGGCAGAAACCACACAAGCTATTGGGCAACCCAGAAAGGCAGGAAAAATTAGAAGATTATGTGAATAGAATGTTATTTCCAAGGACACAGAAAATTGTTATCTGATACCGTTTTTAATCACACTTTATTTTTCAGTCATGTACAGTATACTCAGCTGAAGGTCATAATAGGTGGTTCTCACCTGATCTCTACAAAGACCTGCAGGAAGAGGACCTTCATTTATACAGAAGTCCTGCTCAGGTGAAAGTGAATGGTTGCTTTATTTTCCCATACACGTACAAAAGTCTCAACTGAAGAAATTGGAGAGATTACATATTTGCATATTATAAAGGCACAGGTCCTCAGAAATTCTTCTACTAAGTTAAAACATATTGCTGATACTTAATAATGAAAGAGTAACCCTTCCATACGAGACCTGAAAAATATGCTTAAGTGGCTGAAACTCAGGTCTAAGACATAGATGTGAATAGTGCAAAACAATTTCTTCTAATCACTCAGCCTACTGGTATTTTTTGCCTTGGTTGGCCGACTTATCTTTTAGAGAAGACTGGGACTAAATCAATGACATAAATTGTCCCCCCAAATTGATGATAAATGGAAAATGAACAGCAAGTCCTGAGTAAAAAGACACCACTCTCCACAGGCTAAAAAGAACTTTTCAACATCCCATACAATAAAGATATCCAAGATCACATCATAATCTTCCTCTGAAGAGAGCTGAAGGAAACTCTACAGGCTCTGAAACTGATGAATGGTTTCACTGTGAACACGTCAGAAAGGCGCATCAAGATACAAATGCTTTTTATTCCCAAAACACATGCCACCAGCCCCTACCCAGCACACGGTTTGCATTACATTCTTACAAAAGAAACCACCCAAAGTCTTTACATGGGTCAAGGGTAAGAAAATGAATCATTCCTGGCTCTGGTGCAATCAGACAGAGCCAACACACAGCATGGGAGACTCTTCTGCCTTTCTAGAAATACTAACTTGGCAACAGTCAAAAATAAAAACAAAACCAAAAACCCAACAGACAAACAAAAAAAACCAAACCACACTTAAAAATTTAAGCTTCAGTGATGTTCACTGAAACCTACATAGACCCACAGGCAAGAGTTCTTTCCTGAACTCATCTTCCAGATTCAACATCTGAGCTAGTCTTCTTCTAATGCTGGTTGGACTAAAACTCCTCAGCTGATGGAGATCTCTGCCAAGACAAGCCTGGCAGGCAGTGAAACACTGTCAGCAAGGCCATGCAAGCTTTGGAGGTCAGCACGTCTCTCTGTGGGCTGTTTCACTCTGAAGGTGATCAAATTTTCCAAACTAGGCAAGATATATAGCTTTTCAAAGCCATATGAGCCATAGAGCTTTGCTAAGCTCTAGTAAACCAAAACTGCTCTCAATGAAGCCTCAATCTGTCAAAACCAATGTTCGATCCTTTGATGGATCAGGTCTTGAACACCCACTTCTTACCATTGATGGGAGCTGTTCCTGGCACTCATAATCACTGCTGTGAAAATTTTTATGCCTTGATTTTGAAAGCAGCACCCTAAAATAGGAAAATCTTAACTTCTTTTCTGAATGCTTATTGTATTTACTACCCAAGATCCCAAATTCTCTAGAGGTATCATCCAAGCCTCACAGTACAGGGTAGAACAGGATACAGCTAGGATGAGGGACTTGTCCCAAATGAGAGAGGTTATCTGTGACAGTTTGAGAGCTGAATCTACATTCTCTTGACGAGCAAACCCACATCTTAACTGAAAGACTACCCATTCCTCTGCACCACAGTGCACTGAAGAGCAAATCTCATGTTTAGTTTCCATATAAAAGCACATAAAGCAGGCAGGGAAAGCAAGGCATAGCATAGTGACAGCAATGTACATGGAGAACAAGTAAAAGGTTGCAGTAACTTACAGGAGCTGCATTGTTTTTCACTGTCACACTCGGAGTTGTGGCTCGTAGGGCCCCACTCACGCCATGGTAGTATTTGAAGCAGATCTTTGTTTCGGCTAAAAAAAAAAAAAAAAAGATTTTTGATTAGAAGAATTGCCAGGGAGAAGCTGCACAAACGGTTGCTCACAGGCACAAAACTGGCAAGCCGCTAAATTGCGAGTGGCTTGCCCCAGGCTGGTTGGCACAACAGGGTATCTCTTGCCTTCAATCACCTTTGCTCGAGTGAAATTTAGAGCTTGGTTTCTTTAAACTAAAAAACTGTTAAAATTCCAACCTCTTCTGAGTAGCAGTTTTGGCAGACAGACCTTAGAGGACCTGGCCAGCATCCTTTAGCTACATGAGGAAGAAGAAAAGTGGGGACAGAGAAACCCTCCCTGTTCAGACATCCCAAATAGTAATGTGCAGACAAACTGAGAAACTACCTCAGGATGACAGGATTGCAGAGCAGCTCACTGACAGGTTTCACTGAGACAATTTGTTCTGGCCTTGGTCAGAGCAAGGACAAAGATCTACAGAGACTAACCGCTCTGACAGTTACTATATTAAAACATTTTTCAGAAAACAGCATCTTAGTGTAAACATCATCTTAGTGTATTTCCACTGACGGCCAAAGATTTGGATCAGGTGAGGAACACAAGCAAGACCACGGCTTTTTGCCATATGCACTGATTCTCAGCTAAATACATTAAGTGAGGGAAATCCATTTCATTAACTGTATCAAGGCAGAGAAGTGAAAATCAGTTTCTTGTTCAATCATCCACTTACAACCCATCTTCCTGTGGCTGCAAGAAGGAAAGATGGCTTCGGTCAGCTTCTCTGTTCGTCCATAACTACAAACAGATACTAATTGCTAGTATCTGCCATAATTCCACTCACTCACTTGCCCAGACCTGGTGCCTTGCTGAAGCGCATCTGCAGGCAGGAGTTTTCTTCCACAGCGAACTAGGATGTGATCTGGGCTGATGTGTGCCCACACACAGCCAGGACACCGTGAGTATGCACTGTATGCATGTCACAGCTATGTGTGGGGGATCTTAAAAATGCCTATTTAAATAAAAGCAGCATTCACATCTTGCTGTTTTAACTGGATAATGCCATGGAAATTTATAGCTGCTCCATAATATACTTGAAGGTGCTTCTCATAATCAAGTTTTTCTTTAACACCTTGCTTTACAGCTGCTGCTGAGGCCCATGGAAAACACTAGCCTTTGCCTGCAGAGCCACAATTCCACTCACCGTAACTACAGCGTCTATGTAAGAAAATAATAAAGGAATGCCAATGTTTTAACATGCAAATTGCATTGCTGTTTTAACACCAGCAACAAAATAAGTGAAATCAGTACAGCTGTGACAAAAAATTATGCAATGTTAAGAGCTGGGACCTTGGCCACAGACTATGGTGCTGTGATCTGCTCTTTGGTAGATCCGATGAACAACCATGCAGGGCCCCAGGTGGAAAGCAAAACACAGGGACATGAAAAGCAGTGGAGACCCTCTAAAACGCAGGCCTGAATTCCTTACCCTGACACCTACAGATATACAGGAGGAAAAAAATAAGTCCTGACATGTTTTTTTTTTAAAAAGAAAACAGTTTTAGGGATGTAAAGCCTTCTCAACTTTCAAGTGTGCCTTAGGAAATGAAAACCAAAGAGAGATTATGCTCCCAAGTAGTAGGAGCACTTCTCATCTCTAAGGTGGCCTCTCAGCACTCCTCCCTGAGGAGGCACCAGAGACGTGCAGCCCATTGAGGAGGAAGACAGCGCCAGCGCACTTAATCTGCCCCCAGATTTTCCATTCCCACTGCCCATTCTTCATCAAGCAACGGAGCGCACATTTCTGCTCACATGGTGAAAGTACCACCTCTCCCACTACACATGTAGGCGCACACGTGTGTCCCTTTTATTTCCCAGCACTCCACAAGAAGTGGAAGAGAGTACCAAATTCTTCAGCACCTCTTGGGGTTTAATTCACAGCCCCAAACAAATTTCTGCAAATTCAAGAGAATCACTTGAGGTGTCAGCGCAGCTGAGCAAGTGACCCTGTCATTGCACCTGGGAGCAGCAGTTGTTTCCTTCTGGCAGCAAAAATGCTCAATGAGCATGTGGGACTGAAAACTGCAAGTCCAGATTGAATTGTCACGTTGCAATTTTCTCTACAGGACTTTTAACAGCTCAGCAGCTAACTCATTTACTCACTGAGAAGACAGAAAAGCTGAGGATATCACAATAGCCAAAACATACAGTTCTCACCAATTATTCAAATCTTAATTTGCTTCTCCCCTGGAGATTTTTAGCTACAGTTTGGACGGAACATTGAGAACTAGAATAAAGAGAAGCTTTTTTTAAAATTTTTATTAACTCATGTAGTTAATAAAATATAACTTCGGGTACTTGCCTTTATGACAATGTTCAGACCTCACAGCAGGAAATCTTGCCATAGGTTGACAAGTACATGATAACCGATTTCCTACACAGGGAAACTAGAGTTTAAAAGAATATTCAATTAAAACTAAAAGAATAAGACAGAGTGAATGGAAGGAGGAAAGAATATATTCTCATGCAGGTGTTAGAATCATAGAATCATAGAACAGTTTTGGCTGGAAGACACCTTCAAGATCATCAAGTTCAACCTTTTCCTAGCCCTGTCAACACCACTAAACCACGTCCTTCAAGGCAACATCTACTCTTCTCTTAAACACCTCCAGGGATGGCAACTCTACCATCTCCCTGGGCAGCCTCTTCCAATGGCCGACAACCCTCTCAGTAAAGAAATTCTTTCTAATATCCAACCTGAACCTCTCCTGGTACAACTTAAGGCCATTTCCCCTTGTCCTGTCACTTGCCACGAGCGAGAACAGACCAACCCCTGCCTCTATATAACCTCCTTTCAAGTAGTTGTAGAGAGCGATAAGGTCTCCCTTTAATTTCCTCTTCTCCAGGCCCAGATCCCTCAGCCGTTTCTCATATGACATGTTCCAGATCCTTTACCAGCTTGGCAGCCCACCTCTGTACCCTCTCCAGCACCTCCATGTTCCTCTTGTAGTGAGGCGCACAGAACTGGACACAGCACTCATGGTGGGGACTCACCAAAGCCGAGTACAGGGGCATGATCACCTCCCTGCTCCTGCTGACACCACCATTCCTGATACAGGCCAGGATGCCGTTGGCCTTCTTGTCCCCCTGGGCACACTGCTGGCTCATGTACAGCCGGCTGTCCATCAACACCCTCAGGTCCTTCTCTGCCTGGCAGCTCTCCAGCCACTCCTCCCCAAGCCTGCAGTGCTGCCGGGGGTTGTTGTGGCTGAAGTGCAGGACGCGACATTGGCCTTACTGAAACTCCTATGACTGGCCTTGGCCCAGTGTCCTGGGTTTAGCTAAAAACCCAGTCCTGTTTAGTGATTTTTACTTTCCAGTTTAGTGTCTTCTAAAAGGCTGCACGTTCTGAAGTCAGCAGCATGTTTTTGCAGACAGTGTGTGCTACTGGCAGTGATAACACCTGATGTTTACAGTCACTGCCTGGGACTGGGATGTAGAAAGGCTCTTGCTTATACTTATTCCTATAGTGACCAAGGCCACTGCTGGCTCTTGTGTGCCACGCTGGGGGTGCTGGGTAGTAAGAGGGGGGCACAAGGAAGTAAAAGGTGGCACTTCCGGGGGGTAATAGACAGGACAGGTGACCAACGAGAGTATTCCATCCCATATATGTCATATCTAGTATAAATTGAGTGATCACAAGAGTTTCGGCCTTTTTGTCCCTTTTTTCTTCGTTTCACTTTTTCTGCAATGGCCGGTGTCCAGAGAGGACTCCATCTGACCTCCTGATTTTGATCCGGATCCTGAGTTCCCGAATCCAGCTCCCTGTATCCAGCTCCTGCCGCCGCTGAGCCTGGGGTTTCCCCAGCGCCTCCTGCTCTGCAGCATCAGTGGTGATTGTTATCGGGGGAGGGAGTCGGGTTTGGTATCGGGCTACTATCTATAGTTGTATACAATTCTTTACTTTTATCTTTTTACCATTATTTCTATTATTTTCATTAAAACTGTTCTAGTTTTTCTTCTCTCACCCGTAAGTCTCTCTGCCTCATTCCCTTTTCTCTTCCCATTTGGGGGGGGAAGAGGGGGTTAGAGAGCGTCTGTCCACGTTAGTGGCCGGCCCAGCCCTAACCCGCGACACCCAGCGATCCAGCCTGTCCAGATCCCACTGTAGATCCTCCCTGCCTTCAAGCAGATCGACACTTCCACTCAGCTTGGTGTCATCTGCAAACTTACTAATGGTACACTCTATTCCCTTGCCCAAATCTTTCATCAAAGTGTTAAACAGGAGTGGCCCCAGTACTGAGCCCTGGAGGACACCACTCGTGATCGGCCATCAACTGGATTTAACTCCGTTGACCAAGACTCTTTGGACTCAGCCATCTAAACAGTTTTTCACCCAGCAAAGCGTGTGCCCATCCAAGCCAAGAGCAGTCAGTTTCTCTAGGAGAATGCTGTGGGCAACAGTGTCGAACGCCTTACTAAGTCAAGGTAGACAACATCCACAGCCTCTCCTTCATCCAACCAGCACGTTACCCCGTCATAGAAGGAGATCAGGTTTGTTAAACAGGACCTGTTCTTCATAAACCCATGCTGACTGGGACTGATCACCTGGTTATTCTGCATGTGTTGCATAATGGAACGCATGATGATCTGCTCCATCAGCTTTCCTGGAAGTGAAGTCAAGCTAAAAGGCCTGTAGTTTCCTGGATCATCCTTCCATTCCTTCTTATAGATAGGTGTTATACTGGCTGACTTCCAATCGGCTGGGACCTCCCCAGTCTGCCAGGACTGCTCATAAATGGTGGACAGTGGTTTGGTGAAAACCTCTGCCAGCTCTCTCAGTACTCTAGGAGGTACCCCATCCAGCCCCATAGATCTGTGGACATCTGTGTGGAGCAGCAGGTCCCTGAACATCTCCTCCTGGATGGTGGGAGGGATGTTTTGCTCCTGGCCCTCATCTCTTGGCTTGGGGGGCTGGTTTCCCATAGTACAGATGTTTCTATTACTAAAGACTGAGGCAAAGAAGGCATTAAGCATCTCTGCCTTATCCTCATCCTTTGTCCTCCTGGGTCTAGCAGGGGATGGAGGCTCTCCTTGGTCTTTCTTTTGTTATTAATATAGCTATAGAATCTTTTCTTGCTGTCTTTTACTTTCAAAGCCAGATTAATTTCTAGCTGGGCTTTGGACCTTCTAATTATCTCCCTGCATAACCTAATATTATCCTTGTACTCATTGTGAGTGGCCTGCCCCTTCTTCCAGTGGCCATAAATTCCCCTTTTTTCCTTGATTTTCAGCCAAACGTCCCTATTTAGCCAGGCCAGTCTTCTATGGCACCAGCTCGTCTTAGAGCACATGGGGATGGCCTGCTCCTATGCCTTTACAATTTCCTCCTTAAAGAGTGTCCAGCCTTCCTGGACTCCTATACTCTTCAAAACTGACTCCCAAGGGATTCTATCAAGTAACCTTCCAAACAAATCAAAATCTGCCATTCTGAAGTCCCAAGTGACAGTTTTGCTGTCTCCTGTCCTTACATTTTTAAGAACTGAAAACTTAATAATTCCATGGTCACTGTTCTCCAGACATCCTCCAGCTGCCACATCCTCCACAAGACCTTCTCTCTTCACAAACAGGAGGTCCAGCCAGGCACCTTCCCTGGTTGGTTCACCAGCTGTGTGAGGAAGCTATCCTCCACACATTCCAGGAACCTCCTGGATTGTTCCCTCTCTGCTGTGTTGTATTCCCAGTAGATACCTGGGAGGTTAAATTCTCCTATAAGAACAACGACAAGTGACCGCAAGATTTCTCCCAATTGCTCATAGAAAGCTTCATCCACCTCACTGCTCTGACTGGGAGGTCTACAGCAGATTCCCACAGCAATATCAGCTGTATTGGCCTTTAACCTAATCCAAACACTCTCAATTCCATCGTCACTACACTTGTTTTCTGAGCTTTCATGGCATTCCCTAACATACATGGGCCACTCCACCTCTCCTTCCCTGTCTATCCCTCCTAAAAAGCTTGTAGCCATCAATTGTGGCGCTCCAGTCATATGAGGCATCCTACTATGTTTCTGTAATAGCCACTATATCATAGTTTTCCTGGTTCATCATGGCTTCAAGTTCCTCCTGTTTGTTGCTCATACTACACGCATTGGTATAGGTGCACTTCAGATGAGCTAATGATTCCACTCCTTTTTGTGAGTGTGGACCCTATTTTCTACCAGATCCTTCTCAGGTGCTTCCATGATGTCTAAATGTCTATGCCTTCCCTCAAATGAACTGGCAGAGAGAGAGTCCTCACTAATCCACCATCCTACAAGCCCTGGCATGCTTCCTTTGGGCTTATTCCTAACATGCCCAGTTATCTCCCCTTCCCCCTGCATATCTAGTTTAAAGCCCTATCAACGAGCTCTGCTAACTCCTGCCCCAAAATCCTTTTCCCCCTCTGAGACACACGTCTCTTACAGCAGCTTGTGATCAAAAAACCCAAAGCCCTGCCAATAACACCAGTCCCAGAGCCACGAGTTGACCTGTTGTCTCTTCTTGTCAGTTTCCTCATTCATGATTGCCACTGAAGGGATAGAGGAGAACACAACTTGCGCTCCTGATCCCTTAAGCAGCTGTCCCAAGGCTCTAATAGCTGATTTTGGGGGTCCTTCTACCCACATCATCACTACCCACCTGAAATACTAAAAGGGGTAATAATCAGAGGGGTTTACTAGGGTGGGAAATATCTCCAACACATTCCTAACCCGTGCCCCAAGGAGGCAGCAGACTTCCATGTGAAGTGGGTCCGGATGGCATATTGGCTGCTCTGCCCCCCTCAGTAGAGAGTCACCCACAACAGTGACCCGTCTGCTTTTCTTTTTGGAGCCAGTTGTGATGCTGGGTCTATGGTGATTCAGTCTTTCTGGCACTTCTGACCTGGGTGAACCATCCTCCTTTCCAACAGCCAGTTCCTCCTGCAGGACTCCATACCTGTTCTGCAAGGGTAACTGGGAAGGTTGGGGAGGCCAACAGGTGAATGACCTGCTCAACCTGGTGGCTGAGCAGATCATTCACCTGTTCACACCTTACACAGGTGTTGTCTCTGCTACCCTCCATTGCAAGTGCCAGACTCCAGCACTCTCTGTAGCCAGAGGCCTGGACACCTGTGCGATTGTGTGGGGCCTCTGCCTTGGTGCCCACAGTTCTAAAAACACCCTTCAGCCAGAAAGCAACCATGGCTGCCCTCTACAAGCAACCGAGACCTTGCAACCAGAGGGTCATTTGGGATGAGCACCCGTGGCCTCTGACCACTTAGAGGGATTGAATTTACCTTGTACACCAGCAGAGGCTCAGCACCCCGTCCAATAACCTGCAGCCAGCTATGGCACCAAGCACTGTTTGCTCCCTCTGTGGGCAGTATCACTCCCCTCCCAGAGGCTTCTTACAGCCTGGTGGCCTCATCAAGGGTGGGTGGTCCTGGCTCTGCCCAGGCCCTCTCAGCAACCCTGCCCACAAGATGATCGCCCTCAGCACAGGCAAGGGCTTTACCTGGCTTCAAAAAGCCCCTTAAAGGAGCTTTTTATTAGCCCTTTTTGCTGCAGAGCCCTTCCTCAGTGCAGTCCTACCTGACCTCAAGTACTTCCATGCAGGATATTAGTATTGTTCTGAAGGACAGCAGGTTACTAAGATGATTGAGTATGTATTTGGAAAGAACCATGTGGGTATTGAAGATTTCTCTCAGTTTCACACAACTACTGCTTCTAGTTTAATTTTCAATCAAACATATAGATGCAAACTGGGAAAAAGGCGACCCAGAGACATGAAGAGGTCACAACCAATTCAAAACAGTGGCAGAGGTGGAGACATCCATCAGGCAGTGTTTGAGCTGGTGAATAATGAATGTCAAAGGTTTTGTTCAGAGAGCAGATTTGATAGCAAGAAGTCTTATGGGGGCCTTCACAGCTTGCAAAATTACTTTAGAAACATCAGGTTGACAACATTTTCTTTTTTTCTTGATTTTCCCCCTTCCCCTTTTCCCCTCAGATTGAAAATATGAGGAAAAGGGCTATTGTTAATGGACAGATAAATCTTTAACAACCACAAAGCTTGCAAAATTATATACAGTATCTTTATGTGCAAAATGCCGCTTAGACACTAGTTGGGCTTTTTTTTGGATGAGAGCCATTCCTTCCAAATACATTGTTGGGTTTTCCCTTCAGTAGAGTCCTAACATTTTAATTTGTCTTAAGATTGTTCTTGTACCCCTGAATCACTTCTGAGACATTTCCGAAACAGATGCAGACATTTGCTGGCTCTGTACCACTGTCTCTGCAGATGAACAGAAAGCACTGTACATATAGGCAAGGCAGTGATGTAAATTAACCCAAATATTATCCAGCTGGCATTTGTACATAATAAGTAGCTATAAGGGCTGTTTGCATTGTAGTCTTGTAGATCAGCTTGTTGTGGAATGAAGCAGACCATTTAACTCTGTTCTGTTGTCCCACCTACGTGGCAGAGTGCACACAAACAGGTGTTGTCCAGTTAATCCCCAGTTATAAATACGTACCATTGTTATTTTCATCTTGGTAATTATGGGTAGCAGCTCACTGGATCAAGTAATGAAATTATGATGCTAAAGTCAAGAAGTAATGAGGTTAAATTCTCCTTTCAATTAGCATAAACGGCAGGCAGGCTGGCAAATCTTTTAAGAGATGAGATGTCAAAAGATACTCAGAAATACTTGTGCCCAGGACAATTACCAAACTACTCAGCAAGTTTCATGGATTAAGAACAAAGTAGCATTGTGTTCCCTTTACACCAGGTTTGGTACCTCCATTAAGCCACAGCTTTGTCACAGCCTTCCACCGAGTTGATATAAATAAGACAGATCGCAGTTGTATGCTCAGACCTAGTGCTGTAACCACCGCAGGTGCAGAAACCACAACTGCCCCAAACCAGACCCCCAAAGCAGGGAAAGGCAGGGCCATCAGAGCCAGGCAACAGGAGAGGGGATTCTGTTTTGCTTCTCACACCCTAGCCCACAAGAACCAATGCGGGCCACATTGGAGGGAAGTTCACAGGGAGGGGAAATGAGCCGCAATGTAGCCTGTCCCCAGATACCACACAGACTGCTCCTCCTTCAAAGGAAAACTCTTGAGAAGTTTGAGTATTGCCAGAGAACAACTCGGCTATGGAGCTTCATCCTTGTCGCAAGAAGAAAAATCTAGTCTGCAGAAGATGATTTGTCTATCAAAGCCTTGAGTTATATCAGTTTCCAAATCAGTTTTGCAAATTAACTGGAAAATTAGTTTACCATTTGAACATTACTCTTCTTGGCAATACTCTATAGTGCCTCTGCAATCACCCAGCCCTTGGAAACAGCCTACCTCCTCACAAAACTGAAGTGAGAGGAGACAAAATCTAGCAGGGTGTGCTGATAAATTGCAGCTGGAGGTACTGACGTTTGGAAGCCTTTAAGAGCTGTCCTAGTTTCCATCACAAACCCATTCTTCTTTCCTCCCGGTGTTATTGCTCCTGTTGGTTCATTTGACACCCTTTCCCTTTAAAATACTTCCATTTCTACTCATCTTCCTCATTTCTTCATGGCTGTCAAACTGCCCTAAATCTCTTCTCAAAAGTTCACTTGCTCTCATAATCCTCTGCTCCTTACTTACTAAGACTAGTCTGGTCTCAGAGGCTTAGCTTTCCCTAAAAGGTGGATTTATTCTCTCAAATATAAAAAGAAGCATTGCCAGGATTAAGCAGTTCCCCTTCTCAATCTGAAAAAAAACCCCAACCATCCTAATGAGTATTTCAAGAAAAGACTAAATTATATTCTTTGGGGGAGGCAGGAAGCATCAGCTGGTGTTTGATAGGAGTGTATGATAAACCTGAGGCACTTCCACAATCTGGTTACGATTTACTCACATGATACTTTTTGTTTCAGTTAAATAGTTGAGGTGACGAGGCATTAGCTAAGCATTTCTCAGCACTTAACAACCTCCTGGGGAAGCAATGCCAGTTTTAAAAACTGACTCATTTGCAATCAATTCAACCCATTACTAAAAGAGCTGTTGTTGCTCTTTTAGGCAAACACTGTGGTAAAAAATGAGAGGTGTCAAAAACCAGTAATGAAAAGGTAGCTGTCTTTGTTAAATGGGTGGAAACTAAATGAACCAAATCAGAGACCAAAGCAATTAAGTTATGAGTCATAAATTTTTCCCTAGAGAGGACCCAGAAGACAAATAAACAAACATATGATACTGTGCTATAATCAGATCACTACAGGACTATCTTGAATTAAAGTAGTCATGGGACAGGGGAGTGAATTGCAACGAGATTGTGGGAGTTCCCCAGGCTTATCACACACTCCCCGGAGTCAGCTGTCAAAGTGGAGGTAGCAAGTCAGTGGAGGGGAGAACAGATTGAATACAATAGAGAAACTGGGGGAGGCATATGAAAAAAAAAGGACAAGGAATTAAAATGGGAAGCCAAAACAGAGAGAGATTAAAGGTAGTTTATATGAGGTGTTCCACTACTGGAATTGAGTAAGCAACAGTACCAATATCAAAGCTGAGAGGACTGAGATTAGAAGAGAATCACTGCATAGAGAGTGGGACAGGGGAGAAAGGCTGAGACCGCCTAGATGTAACTACATGAGAAGAAAGCAGGGAAAAAGAAACAAGGTGAGGAAAGGCAGAGAGGGAGAGAGCAAGAAAGTCAAACCTGAAGCAGAAAGAGAAAAAAGTTCCCTCTTGCCAAGAGCTTCCTGAAGCATGGAACACAATATATGAGTCGTATCAGCAGCCACCTGTGCAACCTGGCGCACAAACACACGTCACATCCACCTCTCACGCCTGACCAGCCTTCTCCACCTGCTGCTGCCTCCAGCACCCACCTCTTGCTTTCGAACACCACTGCAAGTGCAGAGAGCAGGTAAACCACACAACGTGAAGAGCTGAAACCCTGTGCTCCTGCATGAGCACGAGCACAAAGCATCAAGATTCTTTAGATAAATAAGTCTTTTCTCCTGATACTCTACCTGTCCTGTCAGCAAAGAATTAAGATACATAATGAATATAAAAGGCAAGGTAATTACTAGCAGATCTCGTCTGTACTTGCAGCATTGCTACATGGCCCTGTTTTTTTCTATTTGCTGCCCTAGAGAAACAAGGGCTCTTGCTTCTTGTGCTGTATCAGAAAAACTGCCTGTTCCAGGAACTGCCTGTCCAATACACAACAGTGACATTACCGCCGTTAAACTGCTCTGCTACTCAGCCACCTATGGACTGTGTATTCCCTTAAGCTGTAAACCCTATCTGCTCCCAGTATGTGTTTGGTATCACAACCGCCTACAGTTTTCCATAACGCGCCTCAGTTTTTAAGACAACTAACAGTTTAAAACCAAGCGGGCCTCAACAGATGTGTTTCTTTAATCCCTGTTGCAGAATTTCTTCCAATTTTCTACGACTTACTCCTTGCCCTTCTCTAAAATGTGCACAAACACACTTGAACAGCCTGTTAATCATTCTTTTGAGAAATTGTGAGATATGAGATTTTAAAATCTCACCTTTTAGATTATTATAAGGCTTCCAGGCAAGAAAGCAAAAAGCAGCTGGAGACAGAACTAAGGCTGACCAATATATGTCAACTATTTCAGGCACAAACCTTTGCAGGGAAACTGTAACAGCTCAAAACCAAGCAGTAGAACACTCCCAAAATTTCTGATTAAATTTAAGCCAAAAATCCAAATTTGCCAAATAAACTTGTTCAAATAACCTTAACCCTGCAACAATAAATTCAGTATTTGTAGTTGTAATTGATATTTGAAGAATAGATTAGATTAATTTAATAATTTTGTTTCATCTTCAGTGGGTCTTGTCACAGACTGCTATTGCTTCAGACGCATTGCACATTCAAGGCAGGACACTCAGGGCTGGCTCCTTTATAACACGAGAGCTGATTATTATAGTTTGCATCACGGATTCTTTGTTCTGTTGTTATTTGTAATCTACAGACACTCTCTACTATTGACTTCCACTTCTATGTCCTCTGGATGATAATTTGATTTAGCAGCTACCTGCCCCCAACTACCACAAGAGCAGCATGGTAAACTAGTACTCTAATAAACTAACGGGTAGTAACAAACCCTTGTAGTCAGTGGGCCAGTCTCCTCTCTCCTGGCTTCAGTTGTTGAGCCTTCAGTGTTTCACACTCCATACTATACTGATTTTGGCAAGACTCATTACTCAAGAATGCTAGCAGTTGGAATGGATGCGTGTTTATACATTCATTTCCAGCACTTGTATGGTTTTTTCCATACAGGCAGGACATCTAGCACTACTGATTACTTGACATTTTTCATTATAAACCTTGTTTTCAGTTGCTTATACATTTTCAAAGATACACACATTTGGAATAAAGTGCTGGATGTCTGCCTCAGATCTACAGAGATGCACAGCAAGAAAATTTCATCCCAAAATTTGTAGCTGTGAGGGTAAGGGAAAACCAAGATTTTCTACCCACTAGAGATTTTGGAAGACCTTTCCCTCTATGCCCCTAGTTAATATGGAGCAGAAGTCACTATATTAAGCATATATCTTTTGCTGTTCCTGTGAAAGTATATTAAAATTCAGCTAACTTATCAGCCTCTTCAAAAAATTCACTTTGATATACTCATTTGAGACATCTTTGATTTTACCATCTAAATACCCAGGAAATCCTATCTGTGCTGAGCATGTTCCAGACTGGAGCTAGGACAGACTTTTTTCTGTGATCCAGAACTACGGCTGTGCCATATCCAGGTGCCTCTCCTGGGAGCCAGAAGGCAGTACCCCTGGGTCTCTTCCCGCTGTGCCAAGTAGCACAGAAGAGGAGAATATGAATCCATCGCCACTTTGTCCTGGTTGAAGGAAGAGATGAAGGTAACTGAGGGGATTAGAAGCCTGGGGTGGGGAAAGAGAGGTCCGGACAAAACCAGGTAAGATGGTGAAGAAAAAAACCCTCTGATTTGTGGTGGTCATACGCTTGAGTAGAGAAGGATTTGGGAGAGCAGGTAGCAGAGCACTGTTTCAGTCTTGCTAGGACAAATGATCACTGCCAGCTGCCTTCACGGTAGGAATGCAATGGACGTACCGGCGGACTTACATTAAAGCTCCCAGTTTGACAAACACAGATAGACGGCAATGGGGTTTATGGTCAGTCTGTTGGCTCAAATCTCATCCAGAGAGGCAGAGATTGGAACACATTAAAATCTACAGCCATCCAGCGGCCCTTGTGACAGTCCAGTTCATGAGGGACAAGGGTCTGTGCCATCAAACTGCCCAGTAAGTCTGGAGTTGAGGTTGACTAGAGTGGAGGCAGAGTAGAGCAAGGCAAACTCCTGCAGATATCCACCACGGGAAGGGTCAGTGGAAGGATGTCACTGCTCAGGCAGTAGCTGAAGATGCTAAATGTCTTTACTAAAAAGGTCTTTTATCACTTACATAGATAGAAATCGAACCTGCAGTTTGCACTGGGGCATATTAAACTCGAGAAGAAAGTTCTTCTCAGTGAGGGTGACGGAACACTGGAACGGGCTGCCCATGGAGGTTGTGGAGTCTCCTTCTCTGGAGACATTCAAGACCTGCCTGGACACGTTCCTGTGTAGCATAATCTAGGCATTCCTGCTCTGGCAGGGGGATTGGACTTGATGATCTTTCGAGGTCCCTTCCAATCACTAACATTCTATGATTCTATGATTCTATGATATTCTGCAATTATTACCCACTTCTTAAATTTTAGTAACATGAGTAATGGAATTGAAATTTGGTTTGCTCAGACAGCTTACATCCTTGAAAAGAGTAATTTTCTCCTAAAATGATCTTCAGCAATGTGAGATGGGGGAAAAAAAAAGGACTCAGCCTTACCATTCCTGGCCCTGAGTCATCTCTCATACCACTGAAACCAAAAGAACTATTTGCTCCGTATTCACAAAGACAGCAGGATCCAGCCAAAAAGAGGCAAGAATTTTATCTATTTACTTATAGGTAAACCCAAAAGTACTATATTTATTCCACTTTTATGGACTGTTGTGAAGAAAGGGCTGACAGGCACTTATGTGAGTGAATGAGAGTTGAGGATGGGGGCGTTGTAACACCTTACCTGTTTTTTTCGTCAGGAGAAGGCAAAACTGTTTGAGACATACATTTTAGTCATTGCAAACAGCAAATTATAAGGGCTGCACTAAGATGAGACTTTAATGAAATTCTGGAGCCTACAGGCATATAATGTTTTTATGTAAATCAGCTTAACGATGAGTTTTTCATCATAAGTATTAGCAAGCGAGCAATTTATCCAAGACAAACTTGGAATCATCAAAGCATTTTTAACTGTGTGATAGCTGAGTCCATAATAACTGGAAACCATGCCTAAAGTTTACTCTCTGATCCTAAGCACTCATGCACATTGCATGAAAAATACCATTGCAGCCAAAATCAAACACATGGTTCACACATTTAGGAGGGAGATGATCTAAACTAACTTCTGAAATGTAACAATTACGTCGGACCAAGTTTTAAAATAACGTTTCTGTTTTAGAACTGCTCATCTTGGTTACAATGGACTTGACGGTTCTTTATCAAAATTGAATAGCAGAGAAAAAAATTTCTCTACACTTCCAGTCCACTGGGAATGAGCCTTGCCTCACATGCCAAAAGCCAACTGCTTCATTGCGTTGTGGCCCCTTAGCTACACTGGAGTCACAATATTCAGGAAAAGAATTTCACCTGGAGGTACAGTGCCTAATCGTGTTCTCAATTACACCGAAGTATATTTAAACAAAACATAAACAGAAAATAGCAACCCTAACATCCCTGAGCTTCGTTAGGAGGATCACTGTGAAGGTAACTCTGAGATGACAGAGAAAGGTATAAACTCAAAACTACACAATAGCTCACAGCTCCCCAAAGAGGAGGGACGGGCAGAGCTGAGGACCCTCCTCCTCTCTTTACTGTGACCTACAGCCACCGGGTTGCCCCAGATGAAGCGAGCACTTCCCAACTGCCCCTGTTGCAATATATCCTTTAGCCTTCCAGGCATTATGTTTGCCTCCAGTTAATTGTCTACTAGAGCAGATGCCTGTGAACCATCAGCTCCTTGCTTTTATCAGGGCAACAGTAGTTTAAAGTCTTAATTAAATACGTATGACTGAATTATGCCTTCAGGCACAGCCCTGAGCAAGAGAAAACGCATGAACTTCAGAAGCCAAGTGCCTCAAACATAGCCCTCTACATCGCAACATGTTTTTATTCCCCTTGATCTCGAAACACGGGTGGACCAGACATGCTTTGGATTTATAGAAGCAGAAAATGACATGAGCCTTATGGTCAGGGATTAGTACTTAGGAAGGTGTAAGCCATTACTTTACATGGTGCCTGCTTTGTGAAGGGAGAGGACAGCATGGAAAGGGATGTCTCACAACTTCAACCCCAGCTAAGTACTGAAATTAGGAGGGATTCATATTTTCATTTACATTAGTTGCAGTTTAATTCAAGACACCTGCTACAGCACTTCTTGAACTGGTCTTTAATCACATGTCTGATAAGCATAACTGAATTTCACATTAGAAACAGAACATTCCCGTAAGTCAGCCTTTCATTTTTTTCCCCCAAGAAAGTTACCTTTGAAGACATTAGTGCCAAAAATGAGCCAGCATGGACCTCACCATTCCCCCAGCTCCTCTCACACATTATGTCATTTCTCTGCAAACTGTCCCAGTCAGAAGCCCTATCTATGCACGTTTTTAAGTGCTAAGCTCTCTTCAGTCACTACAAGAATGCTTTACAACAATAGCTTCTTTGTGTTTAGCAGCCAGACTATGCAGTATTAAAACTCACAGTGTTCACCCTGATTGGGAGCTATTACAGTCAGTCAAGCGTATGCCATGCAGGATACAAAGAGATTTTTGCAATTAAACCCTTGGGCAACAAGATGCGAGTATCACAAAGAAAAAAATATCCTTTGCACTTGGATGTAAAAGAGATTACTCACCGTATCAGAATGAGGGCTGCTTTTCTATTTTAATACATTTATCACACTTAAGAATTAGTATGCACATATTCCTTGTCTCCACCGCATATCTAAAGATATTTTCAGCCTAATATTTCCATGACAACAAAGCAAGAAATGGTCAATTTGAGAAGATGGCTGAAAGAAAATTCAAAACGTTTGTAGAAGCAGCTTCCTAGTGCTCAAATTGTTTCAGTTACCCACTACACTAAGCACGTTATTGTTTGTTGCTGCTACTTCTAATTATCAAATAAAAAAACCTAATTTTGAGTGATTAAGAGAATTACACACCATGTTATACAACAAAGACTGTTCATAGTACAAATATGCTGAAACAAGTGAGAGAAGACAGCAAAACGCTACTGGAAATTGAAGTAAGAGCTCACTACGAAGAGTAAGAAGAGACATTGTGGTACTCTCTTAGGCAACTGGCAATAGGTTACACGTACCAAGAGTGCAATGGCAAGCAGGGTAACACAAACTCTTTGCTTTCCCATCTCTATCACTGAGGAGAACTACTTGCAGACAATCTTGGAAGAGAATCACAAAATCTTGGCATTTGCAAAAAATTGGAATTTTTTAGGCAAGCAAAATGTACAAGGGAGCAACTCAAGGAAAGCCATGCAACTCTCCCTTCACCTCAGGGTTATTCGGTCTTGCTTGCAAGGCACCTAACAGGTCTACACAGCGTGAGGAGAAAACAAGGACATTTGCACCTGTATTTTGACATTGTAACCTTACTGAAGGCAAAAGATAGTCACAGCAAGATAACAGTGCAGCAGACACTGAGATGTTTGGCACGCTGGTTCCTAGATTCACATTCCCTTCTTGCAAATATTTTATTCCTTTCGCATTACATTTTTCCTTATTTTTAGAAAGGAACTGACAGCAGCAAACAATATGTAATCCTATCATTAAATACTTGTTACATTGTTAAATACACGTGTGAGAGCCTTGCACTGTTATTTCCCAATGACCAAAATTCCCAAAAGTTCAGTTGTTCTGAAAAACAGTATTCTCTGAGATCTTTTCTTAGTACTTCAACTACTTAACCTGGGAAAGTCTTGTAAGCACTAATTAAACAGAGGAAAAGGGACTTCTGTGTCTTCACAACAGGGAGTCGTTCTCTTGTTTACACATCCAAAGCATTTATGATTAATTGGGTTCGCCCACTCAGAATCATAAGCCTTGAATAAAAACTGCGTGCCAGCTATGCTGCTGAGGTATGGGTTGTTTTTTTTCCTCTCCTCTCCTTTTACTCTTACAAATGCTTTGCTTTGCCACCCCAGGGCCTATCTTCCCTCCATCTGCTGAGCATCCTTTGCAAACACAGTGCTCACTCTGGCTATAATGGATAAAAACTTGGCCTTAATCTTTTCAAACAATGCCACCTGAGTTCCTCTCCCATGCACAGCTGCTAAGCTCCACAGGGATGGGAGTGTGGCATGTGCAGGTTTAGCTAGATTCACTTTTTCCAGTGAGGACTTGCAAAAGACAAATAAACTCAAATCCCAGGGACATCCCAGAGTTGTCTGCTTGTTGCACAGCCCCTTTTGTACGTCTCTTCTTTCTCTGCAACAATGTAATCTCTGCACATCAGAGCATCTCAAATGCTGAGAGCCATCACAAGATGCATGGTGAAGAGAAAAGCCCTCGGCATTCCAGCTTCACACGCCCTGATCAGTCTTATTACCATGGTTTCTATTCCAATTCCAGCTCACATCCTGTTTCACTGTGGCCTCCACGCCATACGTTTCAAAATCACCGCTGATTTACATGATGTTGTGTATATTTGCAACCATCTCCTCCATAAAAAAAGGGCAGAGGAACCACAGCTCATTAGAAAAATTACATTTTAACAGGAACCACAAACTCGACTTCTGTTTTTGACTGTAGTTGGATTTACAACCATACGGGATGTTGGAGCACAGCACCGACACTCTCTGCTCTTTTTTGTAAAAATGAGGACAGGCCCATCAAACACTGCTGCTTGCCCAGAAAGGTATCTTCTAAAAGAAGCATACTACAGGGCTTCTGTGGTTCACTTTACAATTTGCCTGTAGAAGGAGAAAGCGGGTAACTTCACCGCACTTGGCTGAGCCACTCTGCAGTGAAGGATTTCTTACATTTGTGGCTGGAGATGGCCTGTATGTGGCTGCTCCCCCATCAGAAAACTCCCTACCCAAAAGGGCATTTTGACTTGGTGTCACTGCTATGGTGCCTATTGCTGATTTCCCATACAATTTGTAAGACAAACCACAAGCTATCAAGAAGGAAAAGATTAAAAGGCTGCTAAGAAAGAGGTATATACCAGCTATTATTTTTCACCTTAAAGCTCTCTCTGCAATCTCCTATTTCAACAACTTCTTTTTCTTCTTTTCTAAAATACTGACTTCTGTTCATCAGTTATTTGCAATCTAATTATTAGGGAAGAAAATTGCTGTAATCACAAAATGAAGCATGACTTTTTAAATCCCAGCAATTCCAAAAGTGTCTTACTCGATACTGGCAAGGAGTGGCTACAAAGGGATTACATTAAGTTGAAAGGCAAGATAAAATATCCTGATCGCAAAAAGACCAGGGAATCTAATACTGAGAGCACTGGATGTATTTGTTTTCAAGTGCAGTAAAAATATGGAACAAAAATTACTAGGAAACAGATGCTGCATTTGTGCAGGTAAAAAAATTACTGTCTCATAACATATTTGGAATAACAAGAAATGGAAATAGTGCATTTAAACAAGCAAGGGACAAAGAATCGCAGGCAGTTTAGACAAGATACCGCAGAGTGAGGAAGGTTTATTCTCTAGCAAAATACATCAAGAAGTGCATTGGAAGACTGTAAAAAATGGTCTTCAAATCACTGTTAGTGCCTGTTGCATCTAAAATCATATACAGATGGTGGTATATCTGTCTCCTGAAGGTGTCTGCCACGTGGCTGGTGTGTTCTCTCTGCATTTTGCTGCTGGGACCCACAGTGCACAGCCGCAGCTGTTTGCTTCAGTGGCCGGGGCTGACATTTGTGAGCCTTCGGAGCTGCCATCCTGACAGCAGGAACTCCTGGCTTGCTCAAGCCCATCCAAGCTGAAATTGCTACAGTCACACACCCAGGTGACAGACGGGAAATATTTTTTTTTTTTTTTTTAACAATAGAGGCCAAGGTCTCAAACCACAGCATACTGAACTCCCACAGGATTGCTGCACTGTGCAAAGGAAACCCTAATGCAAATCATCACTAGCCTGAGCAAGATCTAACAGCTACTGTGTGACAACACACAGTGGGATGACTATACAGTCCAGACTGTAGATAACCTGGACTATTTTTAAAACATTTTCCAGAAATGAGCTTCCAGAGGGCTTAGACAAAATCAAAAGCAAAGGCAAAGGGCATCTGCAAAAGGAAGTAGTAGTGATGAAAAGATGATTGTGGAGTAAATTCCCTTTGAATCACCTGCACGTTTATAACATATATAACATATATAATACACATTCAAGTATGAATTAGCAATAGTACATGGTTTTTTGTCCCCTTATTTGCCAGCTATATACATAAAAAATGACAATTCTAATCTTGGCACTCACATTCATGCCTCCCATAGCCCCAAGCAAGAGATTCTCAACCTTTCACTACCCTATATGAGGCAGCAGTGAAAAAGGAAAATGCTGTCTCTTCTTTGCCATCTGGAAGACAGATGACAGCTTCCTGCGCCTGGGGTAAGGCTGAAGACTTCAAGCGTCCTGCAGAACCATGGCCACTGCTTTGCTGTTTGGCAGAGATGTGCCGAGCATTCAGATGAAATGCTTCAATGCCGGGAAACCTGGGTTCTATTTGAAGCTCTGCCACTGACTTACTGCCGTATCAAAGTGCATTAGCACCTGGGAGCACAGCAGCTCAGTACCAGTTCAATTCCCAGCAGGTATACGATGCAGCTGGTCAGTCTGCCTCCGCAGATGCACGCTTCTCTTCTGAACTCAAGGGATTGGATTGGATTGAACAGGTCACAACAGGATTTACCTCTACTTAAGCTGCAATCAGTCAGGTCACGCTAAGATTGAGAAATACATTGCAAATTTCTTTTAAAGTGTTTGTTGTTTCAGATCTACCCTACACCTATTGTTCCTTAAATCACAGGCAGATTTGTACTTTAAAACACTCCCAGGATGTAACCCTGTCACTCTTGGTATTATAAATCCCACCCAGAGAGCAGGGCATTCACATAAGCACCATATTTGGCGCCCTGCCCAGCAATCGCAAAGGAAGAAGGAAGGAATGCAAAATGAGACTGAGAATTATTGGTCCCGCTGACTGGCTGTAGGTGCCTGTAGCCAACACAAGGAGAGAAAGGACGGTCTCCTACGGAAGGAGAGCTCCTCAGGGGTGCAAATGGCCATGTACAACTATGCAAAGACAACCACAGGCACACTGCTACACAAACTCTGCCTGTCCTTCCTGCATAACGCACTGCAGTTCCTTTGCGTCTTCTGGTGGTGTTTCACCAACATCAGGGGAGTGGTCTCTTTCTTACAGAAGCTGTAATAGCCCCTTGAAAGCCATCTCATTTGTTGAGAAACTCAAAAACACACACAGGCCACCCCACATTCACTCTTCACAATTTTGTAGCTTATATGTTTTAAAGCACAACTCACAATGCCAAGAAGGTCATAAAAAAGTATGTGCAGGTAACATGCTTTAGTTCATTCATCAGGTCAAAAATGAACCTATAAAAATAGGGTTTTTTTTTGCAAATATCCTTCTTACTATCATCAGTAAACATGTCTTTTCTGGCAGTATTGACAGTTGAAAAAGAGAGGTCATTGAACAGAACAATGAATGAAGTTTAGAGACCACAGGAGAGGAACAAGCCATCCTACTGGTTTGAGTTTTTCAGTTCTAAGAGGAGAGAGAATGATTCCAGGATGGGTTTGCAACAGATTGGTTTATAGGCGTTTTTTCCCTCTGCTACCTCTGAGAATCTCTAGTCTGAAAACCAAATACTTGAACTCTGACCTGCTCTGAGCTGACACCACCCCACATAAACTAATGGATCCATCCTAGTTCATGCACACAAAATACCCAGCCTCTTGTTTTTCCAACAGAGATCCTTTACCAGCACAAGTATATTCCAGATCTGAAGTCTCAAATAGTCTCTGAGGATACAGAAATTTACCTCCTAGCAAAAGGCCAGCATAAAATTTGCATTTCTCCTGTGTCAATCAGTCTGTCAAAGAAGGCGCATGTGCATGTACAGTGTCTGCCTGTATAGTGCTGTTGCGGGCATCCCACTGCTGAGTGCCACACTAAGATTTCAGAACAGGTAAACGTATTTCCACTACTGTGGTTTTATAGTTTTGACAGTTCATCTTTCCATCCCCTTGCTGGCTTGGAGACCACACCTACCACAATGTGACTGTCAGGACCTCAGAGAAGGCTGGCAGGTACTACTTTAAATCAGCTGTCAGCATGCAGGAATCTATTTCAGCCTGGATGAGCCATGGCTTCTAAAATAAAAGTGTTTTGAATGACTGAGTAACTTCTAGTCCATGGCACAATAAAAACTGCTTACAGACTTTGTGTTTAATTTATCCTTTTAAATACTTTCCAACATCTAGACTATATGCATCTTCCACACTAGCTGTCAAAAGTCTGATTTATCTCATTAAGGCCGACAGAAAAATTCCCACTGATTTCAGTGGCTGGAGACCACACCTACCGCTTCTCATTTTCCTCCCAAAAGAAATCATCAGCTGTAATCTGTTCCTTTCACATCCACGTGTCACTCAGTCACAGAATCACAGAATCACAGAATGTTAAAGGTTGGAAGGGACCTCAAAGATCATCTAGTCCAACCCCCCTGCCAGAGCAGGATCACCTACACTAGAGCGCACAGGAACGCGTCCAGGCGGGTTTTGAATGTCTCAAGAGATGGAGATTCCACAACCTCCCTAGGCAGCCTGTTCCAGTGCTCAGTCACCCTCACAGTGAAAAAGTTTTTCCTCATATTTTTCTGGAACCTCCTGTGTTCCAGCTTCCACCCATTGCCCCTTGTCCTGTCAGTGGACACCGCTGAAAAGAGCCTGGCTCCATCCTCCTGACATTCCCCCTTGACATATTTATAAACATTGATGAGGTCACCCCTCAGCCTCCTCTTCTCCAAGCTAAAGAGATCCAGCTCCTTCAGCCTTTCCTCATAAGGGAGATGCTCCACTCCCTTCACCATCTTTGTGGCTCTACGCTGGACTCTCTCAAGCAGCTCCCTGTCCTTCTTGAACTGAGGGGCCCAGAACTGGACACAATATTCCAGATGCGGCCTCACCAGGGCAGAGTAGAGGGGCAGGAGGACCTCTCTTGACCTACTTGCTACTCCCCTTCTAATACACCCCAGGATGCCATTGGCCTTCTTGGCCACGAGGGCACACTGCTGGCTCATGGTCATCCTGCTGTCCACTAGAACCCCCAGGTCCCTTTCCCCTGCACTGCTCTCCAGCAGGGCAGTCCCCAACCTATATTGGCACATGGGGTTATTTTTTCCCAAGTGCAAAACTCTACACTTGCCCTTATTAAACTTCATCAGATTTCTCCCCGCCCAGCCCTCCAGCCTGTCCAGGTCTCTCTGAATGGCTGCACAGCCTTCTGGTGTGTCAACCACTCCCCCCAACTTCGTATCATCAGCAAACTTGCTGACAACATTCTCTAATCCCTCATCCAGATCGTTGATGAATATATTAAACAGCACCGGCCCAAGCACTGACCCCTGAGGGACCCCACTAGACACAGGCATCCAGCCAGACTCGGCCCCATTGACCACAACCCTCTGGCTTCTTCCCTTCAACCAGTTCTCGACCCACCTCACTACTTGGTCATCCAGACCACACTTCCTCAGTTTACCTATGAGGATGCTGTGGGAGACGGTGTCAAAGGCCTTGCTGATGTCCAGGTAGACCACGTCCACTGCATGGCCACCATCCATCCACCTGGTTATGTCTTCGTAAAAGGCTATCAGGTTGGTCAAACATGACTTCCCCTTGGCAAAGCCATGCTGACTGCCCCTAATAACCTTCTTATCCTTGATATGCCTAGAGACAGTGTCAAGGATAAGATGTTCCATCACCTTTCCAGGGATGGAGGTGAGGCTGACCGGTCTGTAGTTACTCGGGTCATCCTTCCTGCCCTTCTTATAGACTGGAGTGACATTCGCTTTCCTCCAGTCTTCAGGCACCTCACCTGTTGCCCACGACTTACCAAAGATGATGGAGAGTGGCCTAGCAATGTCCTCTTGCCCTTCTCTAAAACATTCTAAAGCTCCTGCCAACTTTATGTCTGAAAATAGCCAGGTAAAGAAAAAGCTCTGCTAAATGCACTACCAACTGGATTTATATTCCACCACGTTACCTACATAGGTCAACTAAATCATTAATGCATGTCACGGAAATACTACTTAGCATTTCCCTGCATCTCAGATGCAACAAATTTATGGAATTGAGAAATAGATCTGCTAAAGCAAAACCAGATTTTCTAAACTGCAAAAAACCTAAAAGGGCTAGTTCAGACGCAGAGACTTTATCTTTGCACGTATTATATATATTTAAAAAGGTTTCCACTGAGTCATTTTCTAACAGAAGAAAGCACAATACGACATTATTAATCCATCGTAGAAGCTCAGCACACTTTGTAGAGAAGCAGTAATTACAGAGGTGCCTGCTAGCAGTGCTACTGTTAAGGCTGTGTCAGGGGGCTCATTATTAACCCAGTTCTTATGGTTTCACAGCTCAGTCACAAAACACTCATGTACTGGCCTTAAACCACTGCAGAAAATTTTATCCCAGAGGCAATTTATTTAGCTACTTTTTTCTTCCTGTAAAAGTGAAAAGAGAAAAAGGGAATTATATAAAATCTTCATGCTTTTGCATGCCAGGAAGAGAGTTAATAATTCTGAAACAGCAAATTCTGACACTCTTGGGTGAAATCCTTTTCCTGTTTAAATTAACAGCTAGTTCTCTCAACTGCAGCAGGGACAGAATTTCAATCTCTGAGTTCTGGAGAAGTTCAGATCCTGCTGTCCACAGAGCTGCTCTGCAAGAACAAGTGACTTCTCAAGCCTGTTCCAGCTGCAGCGCAACACAGATTGGCTCAAACACCACTGCTTTCAGTGGTGTTTTTCACATTCGTGGAGGTTATTACACTCGTGCACTGTCACATGGCTCCCCGTTTTGCACATTGCTAAGTGTTTCTGCTACAAGCAGAGATGGGATCTTTTGAACGGGATGTTCTAGAGAACAAGTGGAAGCTCCCTCAGGACAGCTGCTCACAGCTCGCAAAAGACACATTTCACATGAATCAAGACTGGATTAATCTCTGTGCCTTTCCCAGACACAACCACCAACAGCGCAGTACCACGTGCACAGCACAGGCCACTACAGTTGTAAGAGCCCTTCCCTACTACTGACTGAGTACAAGGGAGACTTTACAGACAGTACTGAGACTTCTGTCAATCTTTTTCAAAAAAGGCCATCTTTTGCAACAAGGTTGACAGCTGGCGTGAATTTCCAGCATAAGGCTTTAAAGTTAGCTTCTTCATTTTAATTAACTCTGCCTGTGAATCCTCTACCTTTGTAAGGTAGAAATAATGGGAACCTTGGTTGATCTGCTTGTCACCTACTCTTTGATCAGGGAAATCAACACAGCTGCAGCTGAGGTTTCTCTTGCCTAAGTTTCATTTTTCTTCCCTAAAATTCAGAGAGAAATTTGAACAGAAAAGCACCAGAACACGACACAAAAATCCCAAGTCAGAGGCTTTCTATTAAGGTCCCACAACCAAGCCCCATGCATCTGAAGTCTCTAGGTAACTGAAGTAACATCATCTTAAACACCACCAATGACTACTGTGGCCATCTCTGAACCGAGTCCTTACAATCCAAAATGTCACTAATGCCTTTTCTTTTACATTTTCAGCTTAATACAAAAATGATAAGTGGTGCGTTCTCCAAAATTTAAGCAGTCGGGGAAAAGAAAAGAAAGGATAAAACCAAAGTATACTGGTAGCAAAATTTAATTCTCATTTTTGTGACATGTCATGCATAGACTTCATGTAGTTCATAAAGAGAAAGGAAAATGGTGAATCTATTAGCTATGTAAATTTAATATTCCTCACACGCAGCTCATAAAGCTTACCATAACATCCTGTAAACAGGAAAACATTTGAAAGTCTGAACCCAGAAGCATGCTAATTACAGAACATCACTTATAAGTAAAGCAAGAAATTCTAGGCAAGTGGAGAGAAGGAAATAGTTCTGCCTCTCCCCTTGTCCATGAGATGCTACAGCAATAAACAAAAACAAGGGGAAGAAAAAGTAATCAGTGTTTTGTAAGTGAGAGGACTGGCTCATGCCACCTCAGGCAGCATCAAAAGGAATAGGAAAAATGCGCCTCTTGGAGATCTCTTGGGTAACATAAACTGTAGAGGTTCATAAGTCAGAAATAAACCTTAGCTACTATACCTGAGATTTCCTTCTTGTAAAGCAAAATCTTAATAATGCACTTGTATTCTGTTTTAAAGAAATATATCCTTTCATCCTTACATCTCATCTGGCAATTAAGCAGACAGACTAATCTAACACACAATATGCATTTTGCTTTTTCGTGTGGTAAATCCGCCATTCAAGTGTTGCCTGACAATCCAGGGAGGTTACTCACACATCAGTTAGTGTGGGTTCCCAGTCATCGGAGTAACCCAGAGGTGCCAAGTTATAAAACAATTTTAGCCTCATTAAGTGCTGCTCGGCAGTTTGGATAATCAGCAAGTTAGTAGAAAGACAAACCAAGACTCTGAAACCTCTACAAGCCCTTTATACATTCCCACTGTAGGCTTATCTTAATGAAGTAGAAAAGAAGCAGCTACATACCTGTAGCACCTGTGCTATCAACGACAGCGCTATGATACTTTTCTGTGTATAGACTGATTTTTGAAGCCACAGGCAGAAGGGAGAGGTGTCCATGAGATGTGAAGTGCCCCAAAAGCCACTTCCCTTCCCAGGATCTGCCTGCTCAGCTTAGAGTGATCCTCGGAAGCCAAGAGCCCTTACCCATAAATGCTGCCTGGGGAAGGTCCCTGGGGCTCCTCTGCTGCAAAAAGATCACACAGTTACTCTGGCTGCTTTTTTCCTCCTTGTGTTTGCACTCTCTGTTTTGCTGGTTTTGTACTCCTGCCACTCACAAGTCTCTGACTGGGGGACCACTGCTGCAAATTACAACCACCGCAGTTTAAATTCTGATACACACGCATTGCCCATCTTGTTTCTAACCCCACCTGCACCTCATGCTTGCAACACGGCAACAAGGCACTTCATAATCAAAATTGATTTCGTTTCTGATGTTGTGAATGTTTTTCTTTAATAAAATAAATCCATTCCTGATATCTTTGTGTGTTTTATTTACAAGATAATTATTTTTCCCCTGATACTTTAAAACCAGTTGGTTTTAACATTTCTTTTTCTGGATCTTCCAGTGAATGGAAATCACTATTGAAGGTTATCCCAGCCATGCAAAAGAAATGGGTCAGGAAAAAGGTAAAACTAAGAGGCACAGAGAAAGATCATATTTGAAAATGAAGTAAGACTTGTTCCACTTTCATGCCTGGGGCATGAGACACATTATTATTATTATTATTATCATCATCATCATCATCATCATCATCATCATCATCATCATCTGATTAGCTGTTAGGAAACCAAAATCATAATGAGGGTAATCATTGGAACAGGTTGCTCAGAAGGAAATTCCATCCCTGAAGATAGTCAAAACTTGACAGAGTCTAGAGCAACCTAGTCTAACTGCATCTGCCTTGAGCCAACAGCTGGACCAGACAACCCCACATTATTGAACGACCGTGTTCATATCTATCTTATAGCATGAAGGGACCGCTAAGAAGAAGCAAGTTGATCAGTGTATGCAGTCTCATCATGGAAAGCTGCCTTAAACTGCCCCGCAGTGAAAAGCAATCAGGCTCATAGCTCCTCCTCTCAGAAATGATCCTACAGCTACAAGTGAGCTGCAACAATGCACCCCAGGTAAGTGAAAACATCACCTTCCTGCCGCTTCCAAGGTGAACAGGTGCTGGCCAGGCACACAGGCTCTGCTGCCAAGGAAAAGGAAAGGTCTGGAATGAACCAATGCTGTCTGCTCTTACAGGTCTCACTGCAGCAGCTGCTTTTGATAAAGGAGACTTGGAAAAAAATCCACAGGCAAAACAACTTTTAAAGAGAGACTGCATAAGGAAATTAGCACAGATAATTTAATGAAAGGGGAAGGACAGAAAGAAGCATCATTATGGAAATTTAATTAATAAACAATTAGAGCAAAAGTATCTATTTCAAGTGGGTTTTTTTTGTTATTGTTGTTGCTTTTTTTAATTTATAAAAGCTATGAGCACTGAGATAATTATACCTGCCACTAATGGGGTAAAGTGAAATGTGAAGTATTGAAAGGGTTGGAGAATAGCTTGGAAGTATAAAACACTATTTTTCTGAGGCTCTCAAGTTCTGTTAGTAATATCAAAGACCTTGCAGGAGGATGGTTCTGCTGTGCAAAAGTGTTTGAACCCTGCAGGGAGACAGTAATTCATCCCTGCTGACCTCCCCCTCTCTGAGTAACTCTAGTTTGGATATAAATGGTGGTTTTGACATCTAGCAGTCCTCTTGCAGAAAACCCTGGATGAGTAAGTTGACAGCAGGGCTAGGCTTACTAGCTAGTTATCAAGAAAAGCCAATTATCAAAAGGCTTCCTGCAGCATATGTGCACTTTTTCAGAAGCAGGATGAGTGACTACAGCACTACACCACAGACAGAATACTGCCTTCCTCACGGGAAGTCAAATAAGTGTTTCGGTCTAACAGAATTGCCCAAACGTCGTTGTATGAGTAGGATAAAAGCTGCCATAACCACTAGAAGGCATGAGCAATGGAGTTGCTAGCCAAAGCTAGATAACAACACAGCAAGGTTACAAGCAAACTTCCATATTAAGTGAAGGGCTTTATCCCCCTTTATACTCAGATTTTTCTGTGCCATGTTGGAACATCTAGGAAGAGCCCTTCAGATGCTTCACTACTGCAGAGCAAGGTATAAAAGAGCCTTTCTTTTAGATGTGAGCAAACTCACTGCCTCTGTACACTAAGAAAAATGTTATCTTTAACACATATGCTCCAAGTTCTGTTCTGATTAATTACTTTCACAGTACGGTTCAACAGGATTACAAAAAAAAAAAAAATCTATAAAATTCTCCTAAATTAGAAATGGTTGATTATTGACTCCGACCTATAGGATCTTTAAACTAGTGATGGGCTTGGTCAATAAACTGCCTGTTGAGTTTGCTCTGCAATTTAGCCTTTGCTCAGAGGCCCAGGTCTTTGGGGACCCTATTCCTTCTATCATCAGAAATGTTCAAGTTCGATGGTGCTGAGATTTGACACTGATAAGACATCCTTCTTGTCTCCCAAATAATTTTTCACCCATGAACTGAACTTACATCCTTAACTACAAAAACCTGAATCTAGTACTTTTTTATTTATTTATTTAATAAGGAAATAACTGAAACAAGGCTCAGTACAGAGTAAATATGACCTTTAGATGCATGTGCTGATATCCTTCCAATCACAGCAACTTCCCATTTCAAACTGCTTTTGCCTTCTGGTTTTCTATAAAGATAAAAACCACTCAGGCCAAAGCCTGCACCTGGGCTCTACATACGTAGTTGTACACGAAAGGTGCTGCGCCTGGTGGCACACAGGGGCTGCACGCCAGAAGTTCTTACCGAATTCAGAGAGGACTAATTTGGCTTCCACCAGCTTCACAAACACACCCAATGGAAGCATCCAAGGGGAAAAGTGTAGAGGCTCCTGTGCAATGGAGCAAAGAGAGATCTGTTTTCCAGGGCAATTCAACCAAATCCCTAGGGAACAGCATCCAAAATAAACTTTCCAGATGCATATAACAGCGGCAAGGAATGATTTGTGAGTCAAAGATGCCACTGTAATCTCCTATCATCAATAGTAAAAAGATTATCAACTACAAAACTTTATCTAAGTTATATTAAAATAAATTATGTGACTTTAGCACCCATTGTGCAAAATACTAACATCCAAAATTCAAAGCAGAAAAAAAAGAAGTATCTGTTTATGCATTTACCAAATGCTAGGTTAGATGAGAAAAATACAGCTACTAGCCACACTACTGGATTTCAGGTATTTCTCTTCATTCCCTCAAGTGCTTCACTATGATATCCTGAGCGATACCAGAGCTAAAGCAGGAAAGACAGCATATGTGCAGGAATTCTGAATCTAAAGCAAGTACAAATGTCTGAGGATATTACTGACATGACTGTAAGAGCAAAGTGAACGTGTATGTTGAACCTCTGTTTTCAAACTTTGGCACCTACTGCTAGACTCCTAGACAGCCTAAGTGAAGATGTACCATTCCACCCGGCACGCTGCCAGGTACAGAGTGGTCTGATGTCTTCTAGTTAAGTTACTCGTGCTGGTGAACAACTACAGCCTGATACCTTCAGTGAGATCTGAGCAAGAGGGAGTGGTGTAGACCAGATTGGAAATTATAGCTGCCCACAAATTTTAATGTTGGAGCACAGAAAGCCATGCATTCCCAGCTCAGACAGATTCAAGTAGGAACCACAGACCTTCTTTTCAATCCCCAGGCAGTGGCTGCTCCCCAGTCCTTACCTGTTTCTTCCAAGGGTATTAAGCAACATACTCCTGCTTAGAAAGAGTGAATTCTTTGTCAACTTTCCCGTTACTTTAAGGTCAAATGAGCCTGAAAGAAGGCCACTGTCCCTCAAAAAAACAGTCAGAATTTTCTGTGTCTTTCCAAATCTCCCAAGTTAGGAGAGTAAGTCAAATTAAGGACTGAGCAGATGTGCACAAGAAAAAAATTACAATGGGGATGAAGGAAACTGTGATAAATGAAAGAGAAGCAAACAGGAAAGGACAGTGATTTTTTTTCCCCTTGCTGTCAAGCATCTTCTTTCCAAGATACAAAATCACGTGGCGCTGCATCTCACAACAGGAGGCACATTTGGTGCCTCAGGTACAACTTGGCACTAGCCTGCACCTGAGCTGGGGGCCAGGTGTCCCCACCAGGCTGCACTCCTCTGTCACACTGGGACACCAGACAAAGCTGGGAGTTGACTCTGTGGTCTGCATTTCCAAAACACAGGGTGACCCAGCAGCACTGGCACAGCAGTGCCCTTCTGACATAGAAGACACGAAATTTCCCAGATAGGAAAAGACCTTGAAGGTCATTGAGTCCAACCATTAGCGTACCACTGGCAAGTCCTCGACTAAATCATACCCCTCAGCACTGTGCCTACCCCACTCTTAAATACCCCCAGGGAAAGGGACTTCACCACTGTCCTGGGCAACCTGTTCCAACACCCGATAAACCTTTCAGTAAAAAAATGTTTCCTAATGGCGAATACAGACTTCCCTTGGTGCAACTTGAGGCCATTTCCTCTTCTCCTATCACTTGCTATTTGGTTGAACAGATCGATATTTGCCTCCATACATGTGACAAGCCTGGCTATAGGGGAATAATAAGGCTGCAACCAGTTGTGCCAGTCTTATATTCACAGCCAGTGAGACGATTCCACAAACCTTTGTCTTTCCTAGGTAAGAGGATCGGCCAGGCAAGAGTCAGGCTGTTGGACTACAAGGGAAGTTGCTGCTGTCCCTTGACCTGACAATGTCTGGGAAAGAAAACAACAAGGAGATCCAGCATGACCATGGCTGGCTTAAAAATAATAAAAAAAATGGAACAGAAAAGAGAGAAAAAAAACCCTGGTTCCTTCTATACCACTTTTTCCAAGGTGGTAAAGGTGCTAATTCCAACTTTGATAAAGCCATAAAAGCCTGACGCAAACGTCTTACCTCCTTCCAGCAGAAGAGCTTTCAGAAACTCTGTTCCTTAAAAGACAGAAGGAAGAGGAACGTACCATGCAGTGGGACACATTTATTTTAAGGGTATAACTTTTAAGTAATTCCCTATATTTCAAAGTGCAGACAGGCTAGAGGCAGTCTAAAATTACCAGGTGAGACACTAAGGAGGAGTACGGAAACCAAAGTCTTATTTGCAGTTGTATCCATGCACTGGCATCTCACTTCTTCACTTTGTGCCTCTGTTTCCACCTATTGCCTTTGAAGCTTTGAAGCTAACTCTCAAACATTTGCACTGTACGTGAACCTTCAAATATTTGGCCTTAGCTCTTTAGGACAGAAATTACCTTAGTACATAGAGAAGAGCTACTTTTCACAGGAGACAACAGACACTAATAAAAAAAAACAGCTAATAAAAAATTTAACCAATCGGTGCATCCAAATCAGGTCCCAAATGCCCCGAGGCTCAGTGTCATTAGTGCAAAAAGTTGAGTTAAATGTTACTGCAATATCTTGATCATTGCCTTGGAAATTAGGTGACATCCAGTCTCCAATGCACTGATATGTCTATGCTTGTTCAGGGTTAAGTAGCTGTCCTGGTTTGAGCTAAACAGAAGCAGTTCTGTTCAGTGATTTTGCTCTTCAACTCAGTCTCTTCTAAGAGACTGCACTGTCTGAAGTTAACAGCATTTTTTTCCAGACAGTGTCTGCTACTAGAAGCCTGATGTTTATAGTTACTACCAAGGACTGGTATGCAGAAAGGCTCTTGCTGATACTTGCTCCTATAGTAACCAAGATCACTGCCAAATCTGATGTAAAACATTGTGGGTGCCAGAGAGTAAAAGAGCCTCAAAGAAGTAAAAGGTTGCACACCTCCAGGGAGGAACAGACAGGACAGGTGACCAACAGAAGACTTCCTTTTCATAAACGTTATATTGAGTTTAAAGCTGAGGGAATGCGGGGTTTAAGCCCTCTTGCTCGTGTTTTAATGGTCAGTGTCCAAGGAGGACTCAGTCTGATTTTCTGATTTCCCGATCCTGGGTTCCCGAATCCAGCCCCCATATCCGGTTCTCCTCTGCTGCCTCAGGCTTGGCCAGTGCCGCCTGCCCTGCAGCATCAGTGGGGATTGCTATCGGGGGGGGGTAGTTGGGTTCAGTACCAGGTTTGTACATATTTCATTATTTTCATTATGTCCTTTTTCAGTACTATTATTGTTTTATTAAAGCTGGTTTAGTTTTCTTTTCCAATCCATAAGTTCCTTTGCCTTATTCCTTTTCCCTTCCCATTTGGGTAGGGAGAGTGTTTAGTGGCCAGCCCAGCCCTAACCCTTGACAGTAGCTGAGTCAAGAAACCACATAAGCTGTGGTCTCTGTGGCTGGGAACTACGGCTTAGTGAAGAAAGACTTGCTCTGACTTCAGCGTGCCTAAGATCAACCATTATTTCTCATTTAAAGCTTTCCAATTCACCTCGAGAGAGCTTTCTGAAACTCCTATTACCAACATAGCAGCTGTCACTTCAATCTCAGCTTTGCGCAAGCAGAGATTTTGTAATTTCTTTAATGCTGCCATGAAAAGCTCGGAGCAGGGAGTGTCGGGACTGGCCAGGTTGTCCCTGCATGGTGTCACCAAGGATGCATGCTCCAACATAAGCATCTTCTTCCCTGTGTGGGAATGAACAAACAAACAATCCTGGATCTCCACAGTACAAACAAAATATGTCAAAGTGTCAAAACAAGTTGTGGAAAGGGAGAAAAATAAGATTTGCAGACAAGTCTCTCAGTTAAGCTACCACAGCGCAACCATGCAGGAAGCTGAGAAATAGCTGTCTTATGTCTGGTGTGGATTGACCTATGTTTCTGCTTACGACAGGTTGCTGCCTACAAGGCCGGCACAGACAGACTTTGCAAGAGAAAAACTAACAGAAACTGGAACGGCAAAGATTAATAGGCCGATCAAAGGATCCAAAGCGACATATTCTTGAGGAACCTCAGCAGTCCTCAACTGGGAAATGCCTTCATCCAGGCTCTTCCCAAAGCTAAGCTTTGCTCAAATATCAGTATTAAACTAGCAAAAGGGTACTGGGCTGAGGAAAATCAGGAGGAATTTAAAAACTGTGTGTAGGGTGGAAGATAACCAAAAAGCATCAGTAAGACTACTACATATGCAAGGAGATGAAGAGAAAGAAACTCAAAACTATGGTATATCAGCAGTAGATGCACCTTCTGGGGTGCACGTCTGTCTTATTGCTTCATATCGTGTTTTTCTCTGACATCTTTAACCATTCTGCCAAATAGTCTTCATATTGTTGAAGACACTTCTGTGTTGCTCCAGTTTTTACCGTCTGTGGACTCCTGAAGGTTAAAGTCATGCAGCATATTCTAATTTGCTCAAAGATAAAGCAGGATGGACTTCAACAGCCTGATCTCTATTTTCTCCTCTCATGCACTCTTTCAAAAAGTGAAGTGCATGAGATCCAAGAGACACTGATGTAATGAAAATGGAGACAAAAAATTATTTTAGTGGGCTGGACTGGTCAACCTTCAGGAGTCCACAGATGGTCTCTTTCCAGAGAGAGGAAAACTTTGCAAACACTCCAGCTTCATTTAAAGCTTCTGTTGATATAACTGTGCTTCATTTGTCTGGAAACATTTGAGGCTACAATATCCTTCAATTACTTTTACTTGGAGAGTGGTCTTTGTATCAACTTCCTAAAGCAATGCAAAAGGTGTATTTTCTAGAGAGCCCCAGACAAAAGGGCTGATTGATTGTCAGGTTTGGGGACATTCCTGTACATATTGCATAAATACACACATATATGGCATATACTGACCATGGCCTAGAACATACACCATCTACTTGCATAGATGTTCCAGGACTCCTCAGACCAGCTGCATGGTTTTTTTACCATTATTCCCCTGGTATTCACTAGTAATAAATAACTATAATTTCTGCTGTCTGCAAAGCGTATCATCCATCTTTGCCATTACTAAAAATGCAGCAGCAACAACAGCAACAATTTTAAACCAATGCTTGCTGCATAAGCTTCCCTGTGGAAGTGCCACACAGGTGACTGGTTACACTTGGAAATGGTTTTCTGAGCTGCCAGGTAGTAAAACAATCTACAGCAAGGCCAGTAGATTACCAGTCCCAGGTATGTGGCTATCTTCAGGGTAATTCTGAATAGTGTCAAAACTTTTCTCATCATTTTAAGGCTGTGCCAGTTTGATATCGTGCTTACAGGACGTTGCCACATCTCACCTCAGTGAAATGGTCTCTTGCATATTCCAGCCAAAAAAAAGCGTGCCAGAAATTGCAGTGAAGGAGAGCATGTTTTCGTTCCTGGAAACCTGTTATAAGCTGGTTCTTTCACTGCAGTGCCCTCCAAGCCTTAACACAAAGTGTCCCATCCCTTGTGGCACGCAGCCTCTCTTCCCTCTCCTTCCTCTCCCTGAACCCCGAAAATTTCACAGTTACAACGGGCGGTGGCTCTTTATCACTGATTGCCATAAAAAGCCAAATTACTAGACTTTGGCAGAAATGCAAAACTGGCCATAGTGCAACACTGCAGCTGTTAAGGCTTTTTGTTTGCTGAGTATTAATAGGAGATGAGTTTTGTTCTGCTGGCATTCATGCTGTAATTTGGCAGCAATTCCCTCTCCGGCTCACACCAATTACATATCTGTCTGGCAACATCATGTTGCAAGTTTGTGATATGCAGAGTGGAAAGGTGGAGGCTTCTCTGGGCAAGATATTAGTCCTTTTCAAGGTGAAAAAGTATATCACTAAAATAAACACACTTTAAATGTTTGTGGTGCCTGAAAATGCTGTACGGGTAGTGTTAAGAAATCATCTTTGTTTTGAAAAGTGATAGAGCTTTCTAGATGGTCTTCAACAAGGCTATCAGCAAATTCAAAAGAAACACATATTTTGCCCAAATACCCCCAAAATATAGAACCAAGTTTCAAAAAGAGTAAAGTATTTTGCATTGTCATTGACGTACAATACAAAAGGCTTTTTCTAAACCTAGCGAGATTTTAAACATACCTAAAAAAGTAACCCTTAATGACTCAGACTGGACGATCCACTGAGAATGCTGTGAAAGCTTAAACAACAGCAAATCAATCACCTGAAATTGCAGAATTTCCATTTTATAAAAGTACAAGAAGTGCAGTTACTGCAAAAAAAAAGGTTTCAATTTCTTGCCATGCTTTCCTTGTTCTCCACCCCTGATGCACTTCTACACATCTCTCACAATATTGCTACTTTCTTCTCCTTGTAGCGGTAGCATGTGCACAACTTTTATCTAGTGTCAACCTCCAGGCTCATGTTTTTTTGTCAATAATTATCATTATAATTACATCTGATAAAAGATTTCTATTGTGATACTCTGACACCCCAATGAAAATAACTTGCAGTCACTTTTGTCTTTACTCACTCCTATTCCAGGCCCCAGAATATTGCATGGAAATCACTGTCTACAGTGATTAGATGCCAATATTCTGTTAAGTACCTAAAGAGTAGTTTATGTACAATGATTACAGGTTACACAGAGTGTTATAGTTCATTTACTTATTAATTTTCAAAACTGAAGGAAAGAAAGGAGAACTCTTAGGGGAACATTAAAGCTTTTGAACAACACATTATATATGCCTCCAGATTCAAAATCTAGAAAATCAGTAATAACACATTATATATGCCTCCAGATTCAAGATCTAGAAAATAAGTAATAACTGTCTATTTACTTGACCTCATTCCTAACGCTTCTTTTTGCATACTAATGGGGTTTTCACTGCTGCAAATCAGCCAATCTTTAATACCTTTTTTTTTCATCTTCCCTCATATAGCTCTTTAATGAAAAAAGTTCAGAAATGTCTTCTTAAGCTCTTTATGTCAAGTGGCTGTCTGGCCACAGCCACAGGGTAATTTCCTTAAATGTGGTACAAAAACACCCCAGGGGAGTCCCAAAGTCTAACTTTTCGCAAAAGAAAAACTGACTTCTGAGGTCTCACAGGATGATCCCCATGGTCCCCTGATAATAAGCCCATTTTTTCTCACACAATAGCACCACCAAAAATGTTAAACTTTTATACATTTCAAGAACAGGAACCAAACCAGTCTGCACGTGGTGCCTTAATTCCTTGGGAATTTTAAACTCTCTGCGCAAGTTTCATTCTTTATTTGGCCATACTGTGATTTCCCCTTTATCATATTTCCTGCCAGCTCTGATGGACCAAACACTGCAGTGTACGTGGTAACATTTTCTGAAGCACTGTGTGGTTGATAAATTGCCAATATCGATTGGTACAGATAGTTACAGGAAAAGTGAAAGCAGAACTGAAGCATTGCCTTTGGAAGTGAGATACTCTGTTTTATAAAGAATTAATGCTACAGTCAGCAAGACTCCAATCAATAGCAAGTTAAGGGAAGTATAACATAATGCATAGAAAAACAATATGGATACTTTGAAAACAAATTACCATGTCTTAGCTACCTACTACATACCCTGATAATCACTCAAAAAAGACTACTTATCTAAGAAAGTTCCTGAGTTACAGACCAAGAGAAACTAAGAACACTCCACCTAGAAGCATCACTAACACTTGCCTACCTTTATATGCTCCTCAAGTTTACACAACGGACGTTTTTGGAGACCGGACGCCACAACAGGTTAACTTTGGACCAACATGGCAATTCTTAGACCATGTTAGCACTGAACATACCCTTGCCCTGTCCTCCAGATTCTCTCGGTTCTATAACGAATGGCGAGAGAAAGAAAATAGATTTCTTAGGTGAGCTTGATTTTGGTGACAAGTATCCTTCCGATTCCTGCAAATGTCACCATATTGTGTGCGATGCAACATAAAAGGAAGATATGATCTCTATCCAAAACATAAAAGCCTGAAGGAAGGTGGTTTATATCATCCTCTTTGGAGAGAAAATACAGGAGGTTTTTAGACACTGCAGTTTTTAACATAACATTTTATCCACTGCAAAGCTGTGGATATATAAGTCTCAACAATGAGCAGGACTCCTCAAATATGCCTTTAGATACATAAAATTCATATACATCAACATTTTTCACTGCTTCAACTTCCCACTTCAGTAGTCAAGTGGCTCTAAGAGTACCCGCACATGCTGTTACTACTGTCTGCTTCACTTTCTCCTATTTTGCCTGGACAGGGCAATTTGTCCTTGATGAGTACAGTAGTACACAATCCCAGGGCTGAGATTCACAACCTGATGATAACAGCATAACAAATTACCTCGAGGCAGCAACTCGTCAAGCACGAGCTGCCCAACTATGGTGTAGTGCGACTTAGTTCTAAGAGAACAATGTACATGTAATCAATTAACAACAGCTACTATGTCTCAGCTAATGGGGGCAACTTATTAAGTCGACGTAAGTCATTGCGTATTTGAGTCCTTAATGAAATGTGGCCCACCTGAAGAGGCTTTCTCCTAAGCATTTCTCACGTGTCCTCTTTCTTTTCTCTTGTGGATTAGGCAGAAAAGCTACCTGCAGCGCTGTCCCACATCCACCCTTCTTCAATAAACCAAGGTACTAAGGCCTCTTCAAAACCCAGTTCTGGGATTATATATCTCCTCCCCACACTTCTTTAACATTTAAAAGCAAGCATGATTAGTCTTGCGAATTAGTAGCCATAGCTCAAAGAAGCAGCTGCAAATTAGAGTCTGCTTTAAAAGTTAGTCTCTGTAATGTATTTCTGCCCCCAAAACCAAGATAACCAAACCCAATGTTCTTATATGTTAAGGAATTTCCCAAAAATGCATTTTTGAAACACAGGATATAAGCATCCTGTATACCCTGGAAACATTTCAGTAGCTCCCTTAATTCTTCAGAACAACATTCTCAATCAAACTTCACACTAGTAATTAGACGAATCATTAGCAACACTTCTGCGAAGAGGTAAACTGTTTCTAGGACTCAGGGTCTTGTAAAACACCTGCATGTAGCATCCTTGCTGATACAAGATACTTAA
Source organism: Trogon surrucura (assembly GCA_020746105.1). Taxonomy (NCBI): domain Eukaryota; kingdom Metazoa; phylum Chordata; class Aves; order Trogoniformes; family Trogonidae; genus Trogon; species Trogon surrucura. Next base: position 21,906,673 of record CM036622.1, on the reverse strand, counting down.
GGTCAAAATCATAGATTAACCTAAGAAGTATAACTCTTATCCTTTCCAAACCCTTTAGAATTTAGGTTATATCAACGATTTCCATGATTGCTCTCAAATTAACAGTCTTAAACAGATATACCTGACTGCCATGCAATTTATATATGCTTTTAAAAAACTTCCGAATTTTATCCAGTAGCCTAAAGTAAATCATTGGAAACATTCAGTACAACTGAAAACTTGAAATTGTGGCATGCTAGGCTTCTTCACCATTAACTCCTCCTTGAGGATACTTTCACTACAGATGTTTTGCTATAGATCTCAGTCCAGTCTTTTGAAGACCGTATTTTCTGTTCTCCAAAGATGACCAGCAATTCCATTGACACTGGCACATGGAAATTCTTTGAAAAGACAAAGGACTAGAATGGTCAGGTTCACGTTGGTCAGAGATACAGGACAGCCAGGCCTGGAAATGTTTGCTTGCCATACAAGGTGCAGAGTACTTTGCAGAAGCAAATTCAGGGTTTCTGTATTTTGATTGCTAATGGGGTAGAAAAGAGTTACACTGCATTGCATCATAAGCCCTGGGTAATATATCAATACAAGAAGGAACAATTAATTTAAAATCAGTGTACCTTGCTGCAACTGCTTATTGTTATATTTTTATCAGTCTACACGATGTTCAGAACTCGATCCTTTTAACATCTGTATCCACCTGAACCTGATGGAACCCAGATGCACCATAAAGTTTTCCAACTAAAAGTCTGTGTGAATTTTCATAGAGTGAGGTTATGCCCCCAAGTTCCTCTTTTCCTTAATACCATATTAAGTTAATGCAGCTCACTACTAATATATATATAGTCCAAATAACAGCAAATGGATTAAACCACTTATTCATAACTGTAATAAAAAATATGTAAATAAGTCAATGGCTGCAAAATTTATCTGCTTGCAGAAACTATAGTTTTCTATTCCATAAAACGTTTCACACCCTCTCATTACGTTCAAAACTTCTGGCAATATTCTGGCCTTTCCTAAAGAATATATTGAGCATAAAACATTATAAGAACAACTTAGGCAGTTCAATTATCCTTCTTCAGTGACTGAACGATATCATAGCAGGACTGGAAAAATACTTACGCTCCACAAAGTAAGAACTGGCATCAATCTTCCAGATAATCTGACCACGGTGAGAGCCATTGACACCACGGTTCTTGTAGTCCAGAAAATTTTCAGACAAGACCTCATCTATAAACAAAGAAAACAGTCTCATAAAGCGCCTGTTGTGACAACATGTATAGCAGAGACTCAGGCTAAAAATACGCCTTTGGCTTGACAGAACATACTAGAGTCGCTAGACAGCTTGGCACCACATGTGGAGAAACTAGGGCTTTCACTCATTTTTGTTTTTTAAAAGTGCGGCTCTTCTTAAAAATCACAGCTTTTCCTGAGATGGAATTTTTAAAAATACATCCCTATAAAATCCTTGAAAGATCTAGCTTAGCACGAATGAATACCTACTTAATTAAACATCATTATCTAGCTGTAAGAGAGAATGGTAGCAAAAAATAATCCCTCTTTTTGCACCAACTCTTCCCTTAAAAAAAACGCACAGAAAATAGTTACATGTAGGCATCAGTACTACACTCACTCATATCACAACAGATGTGGTTATTCCACACTATAATATATACCAACTGATCTTCAGAGAAGTCACGGAGTAATCTATAAAAACAAATAATCTCTAAAAAGTTGCTGAAAACCAAGGCCTTGCACACACAGGGCTGTGTGCAAATAGAAGGCAGGTGGGCAGTGAGCATCAGCAGTGACCTTCTGGTCATCCACAGGAATCAGTTTTTAGCCTCCTTCCAAAATTCATTGCAGCCTGCTTCAACAAATTCTCTTCCAGAGCAATCTGCAAGCCCTACACGGTGTAGGTGTGAGCAAACACATCCCGGCCTCCAGGCAAAGGCCCGATGCTTGGACTCCTTTTTACTCAATAGCTTAAACACCAGCCAGCAACCGTGCTGCAGCCTCAGGACCACGCTCACTGACTTACAAGCTTATGCCGGGCTTTCAATCAAACAAAAATGCACATAGTGCCACCACAGGGGGCCAGCTGTTATGCTTTTGATCATCACTACATACAAACAGAGCGGCAAAAATAAAAGAGACATATGGAGACACTTGCAGTCTGTCAGAGTGGAGTGGGGCTCTGGGGCAGCCGTGTGTGGGAGCCCAAAATGGCTGCCGCCTCAAGAGGCTGAAGCAGCAACCCGGGATGGGCCCGGCCATGGCCTCATGGCTCTGGTTGCCCAGAGATCATCATACAATCATAGAATGTCCTAGGCTGGAAGGGACCTTAGAGATCATTTAATCCAACCTTCCTTGTCATGGGCAGGGACATCTCTCAACTAGATCAGGCAACACATGAGGACCCAACGGGGATTGAACCCGCTACCTTGGCGTTATCAGCACCACGCTCTAACCGAGTGAGCTAACGGTATCTGTGCCCTGCCAAAACAAAAGGCCGCAGTCTCTACCCGTGAAGATTAGCCAGCAGCCTCCTGGATTTTTGCCCTCAGCAATGAGGGTGGTCTTAGTTTTAACAGAGATTTGTACAACAGCACTTTAACCAACCCAACCTTGACACGGAAACAATCCTGAGTGGGCACTGAGTCTTGGTTCTGAAGACAATTATATTAATTACTAGTTGTTCTAAAAGCTGAAGAAAGATGTGAAGCACTCAATCCAAAATCAAAAGACATCAATTGTAAACCCTGCGAAGTATTCACTTCGCTGTCACGTAAATCAGTGAGAGAACAAATATAACATCACGCAAGAAGGGACTCCGTGCCTGAGGACGGATTGATGGTGTGACCAGCTGCGGAGCAGAAGAGGCAGCCCAATGGACAAAGTCAAGAGACTCAATGATGAACATATTAATAAAATACATATAACGTTAAACAAAGCAGATTTCAAAATCAAAGGAAACTACACTTTCATGGAAACAATAAAGCAGGAACCAATGTTGTCCCACGGGTTTTACATGGTTGTGCTCTCAAAGGAGGAAGGTAAATGGGCTACCTACACTGAACCCTTTGGTGCTGCTCTCTTGAGGGATTTACAACAGACATGCTTTTAAAGAGATCATTAATGACTGCAGTGGATAATTATTAACGGCAATGATACCTACAATACATTTTCCCTTTGCTGGCTTGCTTATTGTTAGTAATTATTTCACTAGCTGTGTTTCATGCTCAATATTGAAGTGGAAATCTTTCAACACATTCACATGGTACATCTCTGCGGTAACCCTTCAACAGTAGAATATTTTGTTCTTCCTCTCTACTTTGTAGCTGGCTGTGTCTTCTTCTAAATGCCAAATTATATATAAAAAAGGGCAGATAAGTATACACCATTGCTCGCAGAGCTTTGGCTTTGTAATGTCTACCTTCAGTAAAGACCATCCCGGATACAGATTATCCAGGATTACCCACATCCTTCTGTGGAAGTAGCAACACTTACACACACACAAGGAGATTTAAACCTACAAACTACGGCTTTTGCTTTGGCAGAGAAAACACTTTATACTTAAACGTGAGCATATACCAAAATGTTGCACAGAGCTGGAGCCTGGGAACCCTGTTCAGCCCCTTGTCCTGACAGGGTGCAGAGAGCACCCCTCAGCTCAGGCATGCTGCTCTCTGGCTTCATCAGTCATGACATTTATTTGTCATATTTAGTCTCTGTAAACTGTTTGAGATACTCCAATGCCTGCCATGTTACCAAGATGCATGGGTAATTACTGTTCTTCAAGATATATTGTTTGTTAAATGTCATACTTGCTTAAGGAGGCTTAGCCGAGCTAGACTGGGTGGCCTCGCTTAAGAAATTGCAGGCATTTTAGTCCAGACTTTAGTGGTGCAAGAGATCCCAGAATCACATTTAAAATGCTGTGTTCCTACGTAGTATCTGTGGGGGCCAGCTGGCACTTCCACTGTATCGGCTGTTGTCTGCTTCCTGCAGCTGGCACAAAAGCAGTGTGAATTCTGCGTCACACAATCTAACTTGACAGATACGTCAACATATGCCCATGCTCAACAAAAATCACGTCCCTACTGCAAGCTGAGCCAGCAGGGATGATTGCAGAAAGTTTTTTTCTCCTTTTTGTTGGAAACTTGCAGGAAGCCTGGAAAACCAGACTGAGAAAAAGGACCTTTCACATTCAGGGTGGAATATCCCCATAGGGAAGGAATAAGCAAGCCGATCTGTGCTTACAGCTGACAGGTGAGACCATGAGAAAGCTGGAACAAGCTGCTCCCACCAATCAGCCTCTGCTGCGGAGGTGAGAGGCAGGGTGGGGCGTGAAGGACAGCAGCCAGAGCAAGAGGTCAGGTCACAAAGCACAACAGGAAGGGATACACACATATGGAGCTGGTCATGCACACACAGCTCAGGGATGGTGGCTGCTGGTGATATAAAGGCTCAGGCAACAGAAAGTATATTTTAGTTAAAGAAGCTCTGCAATATGCAGGTGGCCGCAAGTAGAAACAGTGGAGCCTTCACGTATAAAAACATTTTTGAAAATAAAACATATTTACAAACATCATGATTTAGAAATCCAGTATTTAGATCCTTCTCGCAGCCAGATGTAGCTCTGTCCATCTCTTTTGAAAAGCTAGGTACTTCCCTCTTTCCAAAGAAACAAAACTTCTTTTTAGTCCAGTAGACATTTACGTTAGTTGGGATTTTTAAGCCAGACAAATTTTAGCTCTAGAAAAATACATTTGGGTCCAAAAGAGAATTCTTTCCGGTTTTGAAGGTATGTATTTTTGGAAAGTGAAATATAAGAAAGAAATATCCCCTGGCAAGTTAAAAATAGCAGTAGTTGTAACTGGTCAGGAGGTTGGAATGCATAAATATGCCTGATCGACCTGTTTTAGTTGGCAGGTGATACTAGGCATGCTATTCCCTGAACGTGGACATTTTATATGTAGTACATTGAGAAAGAAAATTGTGCCTGTAAAAACACAGCTGTTCAGTGCACTACATAGATGTGCGTGCGTGTACATATATTTATCAACATTCACGCCATACGTAAGAAAACAGACAACATGGTATTTCATATTTCTATTGAGAACACCCATAACAAAGGAACTGACCTTAAGACGTTGCATCTTAATTCCCGAAGGTAAATGGGGAAATGCTTCGTTTCACCTCCACACAAAACGAAGAGCAGGGTTAATGCCGCTCCCTTTCATATATTTCAGCCAGCGGCTAATGGCTTTTGACATTTTTCCAGTGAAGCTTTGTAATGCATCTCCCTCCCTCTATCTTTGAAATGAGATTAACCTCTACACTACCTCTCTGCTTAGCTGCCAAACCACTGCATAGTCTGGGTTTGGCCCCGCTTGGCCAAAAAGTAAACACTTTGCTATCATCCTCAGACCTATGGCTTCATTTTCCTGGATGGCCAACAGCTGACTAACTAAGGGAAGTGTCAAATGAGGGAGTATTTGGGATGTGCTGTCCTTTGAACATCATCAGCTGGTGCTGGAGCTGGGGACTGTGATGGCGTCTTGGACAGGGAGCCAGCAGACATTGCTCTCTGCCTCCCCTCTTCTGGGGCACATGGAGGTGCTGGTCACCTCTTGCCTGGTGAGTAGGGAGGTGGCTGCAGACCTGCAAAACTGTGCTGGGACAGGAGCAGCAGCAGCAGTCTGACCTTCCACATCTCACACGGTCCCTAGAAGAAACAGAGAATGTGACACACGACCAGGCGCCGGGCAGCTGGCCCGAGCAGCAGCTGGAGGGACCAAGGCGCACCAGAGGCAAACATTAGAAGTGCTTTGGGAACCAGCAGCAATTCTGATAGACTGCTTGTCCTCACCAAAGCACATACCTCCAAGCACAGCCTTTTACTGCTAAAAATATGCTGCGCTGTCACTTTCATGCTAAGCAATCCCAATATGCCTCAAAAGCACTAGAGAGAGAGAGAGAGATAAAGAATGATGGCCACCAAAGGAAGAACTCTCTCAGATGAAAGACAGTAACCAACTGACAAAACCCATACTCCACTTCAGAGGAATTAGGGAAAATGTTGATAAAGGCCATCTCTCAAAAAGATCTGCAAAAAATGTAATGGAGACTTCAAGTGCTGTCAGCTGACTACACTAACTAGATGAGATCTCAGTACTGAAAGCCTGCATGAAATTCCCACAGAGAAGCAAACACATCATCAATGCAACTTCCTCAGAAGGATTGATGGAGTTCAAATTACAAGTAGCTGAGTGACCCTTTTTGGTATATATATGTGGTTGGTCTATTTTTCCACATTCTCCATGAATAACAATTACAAAATTTAGAATAATTTGGTCTACTTTCAAAGACGCAAATAATTAACATGAGACAGGAACACAATGTCAGACAGGTGCCTGAACTTGGTACACTATTCCAGTCTCTTACCCATTACTAACTTGATTTAGCACTACATATTACAACACTTGCTGTCTATAAACTTAACACAGTTACGGCATAAAAATAGAAGATATACTTCATGTCTTGATCCCTTAAAAATAAGCAGTGTTCTATTCTTGAAGTTACAAAAGGACTTACAGACTTGAACAAGGACTTACAGCTGAACAAATTTGCTTTAGCTTGAAATTTAGAAGTGGTTTTGGCCAGTAGGTAGGTCTATACTGTACTGGCATATGAAGACAGTTAGCAAAACACTTCTAAATATCATTTTCTGTACAAAGAGGCTGAGCTCTGGTTGACCTGTTTTGCAATTTGCATGGAAAGTTGCAGGAAAGGGACACTGTAAAGCATAGAATATCAACAAAAAATTATTTTGCAAGATAATACAAGTGTAAGCCATGGATAAGCTTACTATTTCTGATGTTTCTTCTCTTGCCACCCTATTTATCACTTGAAGAAGAGAACTAAATGATGACAACAGCCTCTACAATTCACAAGTGCAGCTCATAGTGAACTGTATCAGGCCATGCCAGTGTTTCCTTTTGCCACCCCTCAAGTGCTGCTTGATGCAGCCCTTGGAAACCACTTTTCCAAAGAGTTGTACAAATAGTCATTGTTCTGCAGGAGAGGAGCTATTCATGAGAAACGTGCAGAAAATGCAGATACCATTTTCTTATTTACAAAGATATAACAGTAAAAAAATAAAAAAAAATAAAATCACAGATAATGATTATCACTACAAGAGTCAATAGGAAGGTTTCCACTGACTTTAGCAGTGGAAGGCCCAGATCTATTGTTGATCAGAACTTCACGGTTACTTCATTTGCCAGTTTCTGCTGCTGACAATGAATATACTGCAATTTACAGTTAGCATCCTTCCTTCTACAGCTTCTTAGGGAGAAGAGTTCTGGAAAACAAGAGCCCAATCCTTCAGCGGTGCTGCAGACTCAGTCCTTGACCTAAGAGCTAGCATGTGCTTTGTTTCAAGTGTACGAATGGCTCCATTTTTATCCCACAAAAAATAAACCCTCATCCACTTCAAGAAAAGTAAATTGGGAGGGAGAAAAGTGAACAAGTGAAGAACAGCAGTGAGAGGACGACATGGCAAGAGAAAGTAGGGTGATGAAAGAGCACAAACCAGGGATAGAGTCAGCAAGGTTGCAACAACTCATTCTCACTGAGGGCAGAAGACGCTGGTCCTAAGTAAAACTGCTCCAGGTACATGGAAAGGCAGGTATAATAGATCGAAAACTTGAACCACCTAATCTGAAGCAGTAAGAATTACACATAAAACTCAAAGGACACCTGTTATCCACTCCCAAAATGAGGGAGTTACAACTTTTAGGAAAACACATTTACCTTTGACCATCTAGCTTGCCTTCAAAGCAATATATAACGTTATCCTTTACCACTTCAGCAGCCTCCAAACTACTTCATGACACCAATATCAATAGAACAAAAGCAAACAAGACTGCCGATCACAGAGACACTATTAAATCTTGGGGTGGATGTGCCCATGGGTTTTCAGAAGGCTCTGGAGGAACTGTGGACCTTCCTTACCATTCTGCTCTCCTTGCACTTGAACTCACCACACTGAGAGTCTGAGTTCTGAGCTTTGTTTTTTGAGGGACTTCCTTCTCCTCCCCTGAAACAGCGGAGCTAAAAGCAGAGCCGATGGTAATGGGCTCTATTTGCCTATGGTATCCTCAAGACGCTTGGGATCTATGCTCCAGCACGACCCATCGCTCATCTGTTTCTCTCCAGTAACCACAAATCTTCTGCTGAAAAGGGAGACAGAATGAGGAAAGCAAAGAGCTGAGGCTCAACAATAACAGCTTGTGGGAGCTAAAAAACCCACAGCAGATGTTAGGTGGCAGCGGGGTGGGCATCTACCTAGTAATACTGGTGTCACTGGTGTTGCATACACTTAGAAAGTGTGATGGTAACCACACAGCTCTCATTGCTACTTCAGCTACACCTGTCCCAGACACAGAGCTCTGCTTTAAAGATCCTGCACTTCCAGATTTACTCTCACTACTGCAGCAAACAGACCACATCTGGATTTTAGTGACGCAACAGCTGTCCTTCAGCGATGCATCGCATAAACCACTCCACAAATATTGGCATCCAGCTTCCACAAAAATTTGAAGATAGGAGGGAGGAATCCAAACAAAGATTGCCCAGTGCATGCTGAAAAACTAGAGATATGCAACGTGTGATGAGGTACAATCAATACAATTTGCAAAATGAGGATTAGGAGAAAACAGTGCACCCAGGAAATTTGCTAGAAGATAAAAGAAGAGATACCGCAGTCCCAAGGCAGTACAGAGACATGATACAAAGGGACACAGGAAGATTTGAAATGTGAACAAGGATGACACTTGTCCAGGTTAACAATGTTCATTAAAAAAGGGGGAAATAATCTGTAGTATTTGAAAAATGGGCTTATCGCAATGTCAGAAGACCTAACAGCAGACAGTGAATTGGACAGGCATTTGTGATCTGATATAGCAGCAAAAAACCCCAAACCAAATACAACTCAGATGTGTGCAATGAAGCACTATGGTGCAAAGAATCTCTTTAGGTTCTGGAGTAGTTTTATCTGAAAAATAGTATTTAATTATAAGCTTATCACAAAGTGGAAGATCTTCAGTGAAGAAAAAATGTCTTTAGGGCTGGAGAGATCAATGGATGAGAAAAATCAGAAAAGCTAAATCCATATACAGTCATTATAGCGTTGTGAAGGACAGCATGGGAATATTCAAATGTTATGAACAGCGTGCTTAAGTGTTATAAACACTAAGGAGTGGGAATGATTTAGTTTGATTTAGAAAACTAAAAGAAGGAAAACATATGCTTCAAAATCCACATGGTTAGTTTGACGACCTCTACAGAACAAATCTTTCTGCTTTAAGCCTTATCCTACCAGGAATTTTATGTTTGTGCTGTCTACTGTTGGTGCTGTGATTGATTCTACCCAGTCCACGGTCTGAAAGTGCTCCATGAATCATGTTTCTTTTTCAGGATTGAGGCCAAAACGTGGCTTTTGGTGCACCAAAATTCCCCTGCTCACTGATTTCTTCAGAAATTCTTTATTGGGTAATCACTGTTGGCTTCATTATCAGTCTGGGCTATACATGGCAATACAGGCCCTCATTGCACAGTACAAAGACAGTTTTATCCAAGGCATAAGGACCCTAGAAATGCCTGAGAAAGTGCTGAGGTTGCTGTGCTCCCTTGTCTGCATTATTTCCCTCTCCTGATATTCAGGATGACAGTTGAAGTAGAAAACTCTTTTCTACCCATTCACCTAGAAAGACGTTTGTAATACCATAGCTGTTATTTTATGGAGAAATACTGGGATTCTTTTGGCACACAGGAAAAAATTCTACCACATATTAAAGATATTTAAGGAAAAAATTGGCAATATATAGGCTTCTTTACCATGACTTCCCTAAAAGACCGTAACGCACACCACCACTGCGCTAACGCCTCTAGAGAAGCTTTTTGGTGCGTTGCTACTAACAACATTAATACTCCACAAACAGCAGAGGTGAACTTGGGAAGCACCAAAAGGGAGAATGTGTCAGAAGCCATATACATGTGTTGGGAATAATCAGAGACCTCTGCATTTGAGTGTTGACTGGATCTACCTGTAAAGGGGTGAAACAGAGGCAAAAGCTGTGTTTGTGTCACACTTGGGGGATCTGGAAACGGCATGTTGTGGTTTTGTCTGGCTGAAGTGGTCCGCCCGGTACAGAACTGGGAAAGGCAAAAAGTGACTCAGCCTGATAAAGAGAAATCACTTTCCCTGGATTCCAGAGCAGTCAGGTGAAGGCAAGCCAGGTTAGAACAAAGAACTGATACTGCTGCACTAAAATATCTGCCAAGGCCTACAATACCTAATACTCTCCCTGTTCAGCATTTACGCAGGCTTTCTATTAGGTTTTTTTCATTACAAGTTTGCTCCTCTGACATTTTTTGTTCCTGAAATAAATAGTGCTGTGCTTAGTGAAAGCTGTCTCGCCGCTGGGCACCTCTGGTAATGTTTTACAGACAGAGCAGAATTGCAGGTATCAAACAAAATGTAATTTGCTGAGGTGATCACAGCCAGCCGCAGCCACCATCCCCAAGCCTGGAGAGAGATCCAAAATACAAGATGACCTACTGGGAGAAGCCCTAAGATCAGAGCAATGTTCTATTCCAAAGGTTATATAAGGACTGAGAAGATGAGTAATCCCCAGACACAACAAATCCAAACACCAACAAAATTCACTCTAAGCAGACACATTGTGGACAGCTTTCTTTTACAGAAGGCTGTATCTAAAGCAGAGAAGTGGAGCAACCATCCAAAAGCAGAGAGACACCTGAATCGGGGATAGGAGACGTAGCACAGGGACCCACAACTCCTAGCCTTATATGCACATTACTGCTTCTAACCTTTTCCATCTCTGCTGGCAACGGATGACACTTTCTCTTCATACTCATTGGATATTTGGTAAAATAGCTGTACAAACAAGTTCTGATCCACATCTGATGGCAAGAAAAATGCAGATGTCTCCACTCACCTCAGTGGACACTACAGCAATACAAGGTCCTCTAAGCCTAAAATCAACCTGGAAAGCGTTTAAACAAATGTTTAAAAATCTATTATCCAATAGCTTTAAAAATAAGGTTTGTCAGATCATGGTGAATTGCCTTTTTAGGAGAGAAATAACAGCAAAGGCTGAAACAGAGGAGGAAAACATGCTATTTTAAAGCTTAACAAGGGCAAGACATTTCTACTTATACAAATTTGAGAGAAACTACTCTGTCAAAAGCCAAATATGGACAGGAAATTGGCCCTGACAGGATTTGTGTATGAAGAAACTTTTAATAAATAACCTTTAATAATGTTTTGCTTTCCCATAAGAAAATTCTGAAAGAAAATAAGCCCACTGCCTATGGGTAAGAAGAATATAATGTTATTCCTGATAACCTCCCAACATCAGCGTGCACAGACACTGGAGCAAGTGATTTTTTTTCAAAAGCCTGGTTTAAACATTTCTCATTAGCTACTCTACATCAGATATGAAGATGATGACAGAAGTGAAATCTAGCAGCAGCTAAAATGTTACTGCAGTAATTATAAGACAGCTCTTTATCTACAGGCAGCTGCCAGCAGTACATATTAACTTATCTAAGAGGCTTCATACTGTAGCAAATAGTAATAGTAAATAAGATAACAGAGGCAGAAAACTTCAAGGTAAATAACTGCAAATATTCCATCTGTCTCACAACAGCCACTAAATGAAGTTCTTTTAAAAAAAATAAACAATCATTCTATCTTCATTATTCATAACTTTGTTTTGGTTTCACTTTTTGTTTTTCCAACGTGCATTTACTTTACACATAGCTTTTCTGCAAAGAAAACTCACACTCCAGAGATTTTAAAACAGCAACAGAGCTGTGTTATGTTCAAATTTCTCAGAGAACTATTTTTGAGTGTTTACGTGTATTTTTGATTGTGGGTACGTTTCTGAAAGACTGCTGATGCTTGTAACACTGTAGTTCTCTTGAGGGAAGGCAAATGCACATCTCAGGTGAGTTGTTACCAAATTCAGGCATTTCCTTACATAGCTCAGAGTTGATTTATAGTATATACAAGGGTAAATCAGAATATCTCTAGAGTTTCAGCTTAGCGGGAATGAAACATAATCCCTACTCCCAAAGGCACAATACATTTTAAATGCCCAGGAAGGCTTGTTCTTCCAATGCCCATATTTTTTGTCATCTTCCCATTGCTAGCCTTACAATGCACTGAAGTAATAACATCTGTATTTTAACAGAATCAGCATTTGCTACTATCCCTTCAACTAAGGAATTTTTCTATGGCCCATCATCAAAATCGGGTAGATGTGTACAGATGTTTTCATGCAGCTACAGGGTGGATAAACTGAATACAATTTTTTGCCCTGAGACACAACCACCATTTTTTTTAAACTGTGTTACAAGAGATGGGCTGGCTGCCTGGTCCATTTCCTGAGACAATGAACTCTAACACCCAATTGTAAATCCAGTTTTCACCTGGTTCTGCAAAGATTGTTTCCCAGTTGGCCCCTCTTAGGCATCTGTACATGGATTGAAGAGAAGAAAAACAGATACCTTGTGATAAAAGGAGTTGTGGCTCCTTGACATGATGAGTAAGTAGCCAGAATTCCTTTACAGGGAGGACTCCCTTCTTTCAGACGACTTTAACCTTTGAATAGCATCCCAAAACGCCCTATGGTATCAAACTATATGCCCTACATTACTGTTTGCTCTTTTTCTTTTGGAAGCTATTTATATCATCTATACCTCCCCAGTGTTCTGAAACCTGCATTTTATTGGGTATCATCAAAATTTTAGTGATGGCAGTGGTGGTGAGAACAGACTAAGTTTTATGCATTTCAAAACCAACACTCATAAAAAGTTATTTGGGGATATTTTCTAGAATAGTATAATGGCAATGATTAAACTCCTCTGAGGTGAGAACAGCCTTCTGTTCTGCTTTTGTATAGTCCCTTCCCGAGATACCCAGGAGCTCCCACAAGGCCAATAAAAAAATACCACCCCTAATGCTCCCACAGTTAGTTTTATAAAAAAATCCACAAAATGCTGCCTGATACCCCAAGGATGCAGAAAAATTTTCGTTGTTCTTGTAACTCGCCACAATATTAAACATCGCTACATTTAAACCTTTCAGGTCAAATTTCACCGACGTAAACAATCACCAAAAGGACTGCGCTGTATCCAGAAGCCAGCTCTGAGACAAAGGCTGCAATGATCAGCAGCAACGCAACAGTTAACAGTGTTGCCATGCAAGTGCTAACAATAGGCTTCAACACTAATCCTCCACTGAGCAGACCGGGTGTAGCTCATAGTTTTTTTGGTTCTCTTGTTCCAGTCCGGCTGCTAATTCAAAACACAGCCGTATATAGGTTTACATTGTGAAGGTCATACCCCCAAGGCGAGGAACATTCCCTCTCTCAACAGGAGCCCAGGCTCATAAAATCCATGCAAATGCCCACACAAATCTAAGCCATTGGGGATGTCCGGATCTCCCACCCCTATGGATTGGTCACAAGCTCGAATACAGGAAGTGCCAGTGCCTTATTTCAGGTCAGAAGCATGCTCTTTCAATGATCCTTCCAATTGTCCCCACTTTGTCACCACCAGACTGTGTGCTGATCTTTGTTGGGGCACACGAACTTGATCCTGTCCTGACGAAGCTAACCTGGAAGATGCACTGCAGCGATTCAAGGGCATCCAGTCTGCCAGATGGAGACTATTCCACAGCCGAGCCCCCGGAACGCATTCAGCAGATGTTTGCTTCTACAGACCCATTCCTACTGGCTTCCTCTACTGTATTACTGTGGATACAGCCATAGTGCCAGTTATTTTCCTAGATTCCGAGTGTCTTCCACATCAAACTAACATCAAAACCCAAGTCGTCTTCAGAGTTTCCCATGTTCTTTCTTTAAATGAACCAAAACACCGAAGGTCACATTACATTAAGATTTTGGGAGGGAAGGAGTGGGACAGGGGGAAGAGTAGAGAAAAAAGGAATTAAGGGAGCTGCTGCCTGTTATTTCCTCACTTATCTAGACTGGGAACCTGAGAGGCTGGAGACAAAACACCTTCAAAGACACCAAGGTTCAACTGTTTGTTTCTTAGGGACTGGACACACTATTCATTTTTCATTTAGCAGTGGTGTTCCTTGGAGTGAGCCACTGGCTATTGCCATTAACACCAGGCGGTCAGCCAGCAGGGGCAAGGATACACTTCACAGTTTGCACTTCTAATTTATTGAGGTGTCTGAAGCAACATCCTGTTTGACACGGTAAATTAAGCAGGAGTAGCAGGGTGGATTTTTCTTTTGCCCAGGTAAGCCTCTATGTATTCAAGTCACTTATTAAAAAAAAATAATTAGAACATGTCTTCACAGCCTTGGATACAATGTCTGAGCTATGAAGCTGAACAAGTTCATTCATTGTGTACACTTTCCCTCGTTTTACTGAAGCAAGACAGTCTTTTAGGGGTTGCCTGCCTAACTGCAGAATAGGCTTAGAGTATTTCCTTGTGCCTAGTACCGGGGGCTGCTGTGTCTTCTCATCTGTTCCTGTAAAATACTCAGCTGCAAGCTTAGCTGTAAACACAAGTAATTCTGTTAAGCCCAACAAGCCAGACTGCTTTCAGATCATCTGTTTTTTAAATCCAGTCTCCATTTCTTTCCTAAAAAGATTTTAAATTTCAGAAGCCTACTTTTATTTTCAAAGCAGGGCATTTTACGAGGTTACTCACTGGAGTAAGTGCTGCAGCCTGGCTTACTGCAATGCCCAGTCCTTTCCCTTTGTGTCCAAAACAGCCATCCTCATGCTGCCTTCTCCCAGTCTCTCCAACACCCTGAACTCATTTTTCCAGTGTCTGACACTGAGCCATCAGGGTTCCTCTACATACTCAGACCTCCCATCCACATACCTTCTTGCATTCCCTATGGTGCCAACATCCATCTTCCCAACATCCTCCGCAGGTGATGCCAAACCTTCTGGTTTTATCCACTAAAGCAATTAAGTAACACCATAGCTCCCTATAACACACCCTATGATTGCTTCAAAAGCTCAACTCAGGACATCATATCGGTTTGGGTTGGGCAAGGTGAAACAGTGATATTGGAACCAAAATACCTGCTTAGTACTAGGCACACTTATCCAAACTGGTAAAGGATGCATTTTACCAACATCTCCCTTTGTGGGGACACCAATTTAATTCTGTCCTCTTTACCAAGTCATGGGTTTTGAGGAAACATTTAAGCACTTCACATAGCATGACTATTTTCATAGAAACAAAACCAGGCTAAAAAAATGCTAATTTTGAAACAATCAGGTGAAATTGGATTGAAAACATTTCTTACTACTGTTATATGAGGCTGGGTTTACTAGATGGAGATGGCAAAAATATGCTAATGTACATACATGGCTGAGTACAGCTTCCAATACACAAATAGAAGAAAAAAAAAAACAAAACCAACTTTTCTGGAACTACTCCAGACTGCCTAAGTCTATAATTACTGTTCAGATCAAAATATCCTTCAGCTATACAAAAAAAGGCATTCTATTTCACGAGGTTTTTAAATGATTCATATCCTTGACTTGTAAAAACTCTCATCTGTCACAGATTACTCAAGGACTTGTAAGAGGAAACCCTGAAAATATTATGTTGTCTTTATATAGGAGGTGTCTTCCCCAAATCCAAATCATTTTACAATGAAAATACCTTGAAATTTCAAGAAACCATCAACAGAAAGCATTTTCATATCTCTGCTGAAGAAAAAGTGAACACCAGGATTACAAGCAGCAATTCAGGAGCAGACAAAAAAAATCTTGTGATGTATAAACCCACTTAAAGACTACACTCAACAGAGTTCTATCAGCCCCTATTAACCTAAAACTTATAACTAAAAAAAGCAGCAAGAAACCCAAAGAGGAAGGAAGACTCACCTATAAGATACATGCCAATCCAGTCCCCTGCATCCACTTCCTCCTTTATATCCCAGTATATCACTAGGTCCTGCGAGTGCCCGATGGAGTAGTAGGAGCTGCTGACCATCAGGGTAGACCGGCTGTCTGAAGTGACGAGGTCCGTGTCACTGGTGGACCTAGGGATGGTGACGGTCTCATGGGAATTGTTCCTGATGTCCATGTTATGGAACTGGTCAGGGTTGTAGCTGTATCTGAGAGGCTCTTTGCACCGGCGCCGATTTTGCGAGTTCCTAGATGGAGACGCCATGGCTGCCAGGCCCAGGAACCTGTTTTGGTACAGATTCTGTGAAGAAAAAAATAAAAAAAGTATTGTATTTACAGTATTATTCATTTTTCAGTGACGGAAACTTAGGAAAAGTAGTACACCAGAATGAGAAAGTAGCAGATCTTTTTCCATTCAGGACTGCAAAAAAAGAGACATGAAAAGGTGCAGCAGGAAACACAGGGTTAACTCAACTCCTACTCCGAGTTAAGGATGTTATCAAGAAGCTTCCTGGTCTGGTCAAACCCACGGACTATTACCCGCTTTTGGTTATGCAGATCGGTAATGATGAGATAGTAGAGAGACGGCCAGAAGCAATCAAAAGGGACTTTAGGGCACTGGGGCGGATGCTAGAAGGATCAGGCGCACAGGTTGTGTTTGCCTCTATTCCTTCAATTATGAGGGAAAATAGTAGAAGGTTTGACAAAGTGCAGCAGATTAATACTTGGCTAAAGGGGTGGTGCCAGCGGTCTAGCTTTGGATTTTTTAACCATGGGGAGATCTACAGGGCACCTGATCTACTGAAACAAGCTGGGGTTCAAATGACACAAAGGGAAAAAAGGAGCCTTGGTCATGAGCTGGCGGGACTCATAGAGCGTTCTTTAAACTAGATATGAAGGGGGATGGGGTTATAGCTGGGATTGCAGCGGGGCAGTGCTCTAGAAATTATGAGGACCGGGTGGCCTTCCATCCCCCTAGGGTGAGATCAGTGTGCTCAGCTTGCTCCCTGAAATGCTTATACACCAATGCACGCAGCATGGGGAATAAGCAGGAGGAGCTAGAAACCTGGGTTTGGGCAGGAGATTATGATCTGGTGGCAATTACAGAGACATGGTGGGACAGCTCACATGACTGGAATGTGGTCATGGGTGGCTATGTCCTTTTCAGGAAAGACAGGCCAGCCAGGCGAGGTGGTGGAGTCGCTCTTTACGTGAAAGAGCAACTACAATGTCTTGAATACCATCCAGGCATGGAGGAGGAGCAAGTTGAGAGTGTATGGGTTAGAATTAAGGGGCAGGCTGGCAGGAGAGATACTGTTGTGAGTGTCTATTACAGGCCACCAGATCAGGGTGAGGAAGTTGATGAGGCCTTCTACAGGCAGCTGAGAGCGGTCTCACAATCACAGGCCCTGGTTGTCGTGGGGGATTTTAACTTCCCTGATATTTGCTGGAAGGACAACTCAGCCAGCCAGCCACAGTCCAGGAGGTTCCTCCAGTGCATCGATGATAATTTTCTGATGCAAATGGTGGAGGAGCCGACTAGGAGAGGAGCACTGCTGGACCTCATCCTCGCTAACAAGGAGGATCTGGTTGAAGCAGTAAAGGTTGAGGGCTGCCTTGGCTGCAGTGACCATGAAATGGTGGAGTTCAGGATCTCATGTAGCAGAAACAAAATAGCAAGCAGAATTGCAACCCTGGACTTTGCCAAGGCAAACTTTGGATTTTCAAGCAATTACTAGAGAAAATCCCATGGGCAAGGCTGTTTGAAGGTAAAGGGGCCCAAGACAGTTGGTTAGCGTTCAGGGACTGCTTCTACCGTGCTCAAGATCAGAGCATCCCGACACGTAGGAAGTCAAGGAAGGGAGCCAGGAGACCTGCGTGGCTAAACAGGGATCTGCTGGGTAAGCTCAAGGGCAAGAGGAGAATTTACAGACCTTGGAAGGCAGGGCTGGCCACTTGGGAAGAGTATAAGGCTGTTGTCCAAGGATGTAGGGAGGCAACTAGGAAAGCAAAGGCCTCCCTAGAATTGAACCTGGCGAGAGGGGTCAAGGACAACAGGAAGAGCTTTTTCAAATACGTGGCAGATAAAACTAACACCAGAGGCAATGTAGGCCCACTGATGAATGAGGTGGGTGCCTTGGTGACACATGATACAGAGAAGGCAGAGTTACTGAATGCCTTCTTTGCCTCTGTCTACTCTGCCGGAGGCTGTCCTGAGGAGCCCCGTTCCCCTGAGGCCCCAGAGGAAGTCAGGGCAGTGGAAGAGTTTGCTTTAGTCGATGAGGACTGGGTTAGGGACCAATTAAGCAATCTGGACATCCATAAATCCATGGGTCCAGACGGGATGCATCCACGGGTGCTGAGGGAGCTGGCTGATGTCATTGCTAGACCACTCTCCATCATCTTTGCCAAGTCTTGGGAGACGGGAGAGGTGCCTGAGGACTGGAGGGAAGCAAATGTCACTCCAGTCTTCAAAAAGGGCAAGAAGGAGGACCCGGGTAACTATAGACCGGTCAGCCTCACCTCCATCCCTGGGAAAGTGATGGAACGACTTATCCTTGGTGCCATCTCAAAGCATATCAAGGAGAAGAAGGTCATTAGAGACAGCCAACATGGCTTCACCAAGGGGAAGTCGTGCTTGACTAACCTCATAGCCTTTTATGAGGATGTAACAAGGTGGATAGATGATGGCAGAGCGGTGGATGTGGTCTACCTTGACTTCAGTAAAGCATTTGACACAGTCTCCCACAGCATCCTTGCTGCTAAACTGAGGAAGTGTGGTCTAGACTCTCAGGTAGTGAGGTGGACTGTGAACTGGCTAAGGGGAAGAAGCCAAAGAGTCATGGTCAATGGGGTGGAGTCTGGTTGGAGGTCTGTATCCAGTGGAGTCCCCCAAGGGTCGGTACTGGGACCAGTATTATTCAATATATTCATCGATGGCTTGGATGAGGGACTAGAGAGTACTATCAGCAAATTTGCTGATGACACCAAGCTGGGAGGAGTGGCTGACACACCAGAAGGCTGTGCTGCCATCCAGCGAGACCTGGACAGGCTGGAGCGTTGGGCGGGGAAAAATTTAATGAAATATAACAAGGGTAAATGTAGGGTCTTGCATCTGGGTAGGAACAACCCCAGGTTCCAGTATAAGTTGGGGAATGACTTATTAGAGAGTAGTGTAGGGGAAAGGGACCTGGGAGTCTTGGTGGACAGCAGGATGACCATGAGCCAGCAGTGTGCCCTTGTGGCCAGGAAGGCCAATGGCATCCTGGGGTGTATTAGAAGGGGGGTGGTTAGTAGGTCGAGAGAGGTTCTCCTTCCCCTCTACTCTGCCCTGGTGAGACCCCATCTGGAATATTGTGTCCAGTTCTGGGCCCCTCAGTTCAAGAAAGACAGGGAACTGCTGGAGAGAGTCCAGCACAGGGCAACTAGGATGATTAAGGGAGTGGAGCATCTCCCTTATGAGAAAAGACTGAAGGAGTTGGGGCTCTTTAGTTTGGAGAAGAGGAGGCTGAGGGGTGACCTCATTAATGTTTACAAATATATCAAGGGTGAGTGTCACGAGGATGGAGCCAGGCTCTTCTCGGTGACAACCACTGATAGGACAAGGGGTAATGGGCTGAAACTGGAACATAAGAGGTTCCGCTTAAACTCGAGAAGAAACTTCTTCTCAGTGAGGGTGACGGAGCCCTGGAACAGGCTGCCCAGAGAGGTTGTGGAGTCTCTTCTCTGGAGACATTCAAGACCTGCCTGGACACGTTCCTGTGTGGCATAGTCTAGGCATTCCTGCTCTGGCAGGGGGATTGGACTTGATGATCTTTCGAGGTCCCTTCCAATCCCTAACATTCTATGATTCTATGATTCTATGATTCCATAATTCTTACCACAAAAACAAGTCTAGAGCAAGCCTTGCACCACCAAGCTCAGCCACAAGTGGCAATGCATGAGAAAATTAATATCAGTTGGCTTCCTCCACGTTAATGCATGCATCCAGGCACAAATATTGCTACTATTTCAACTTGTAAAAGGCCATTCATTTTTAACATCAGGAGATAGTCTTCCCACTTTCAACAGCTGGAGTTATGTCTTCTCCCCAGTAATTCTTGTTATGTTTTCAAAGGAATTTTTCTTAAAGCACAGTCGCCTCAGAGACCATATCCCATCTGGAGACACTGGTTAGCAATGAGTAAGAGCTCTTCCTCCCTGCTGGAGATCTGAAGAGTGAGAGACATAAAAATGGAGTTATCCCTGTTACCACAACAGAGATATCTTCACTAAAGTGTAAATATAAACCAAGTGTTGCAGTGTCGCTTGGTACAGTTGGTAGCTTCTGATGCTAACGCTCTGCTTGCAGTAGAATGTGAGGCTGTACACACAACTGCTCTGGGAGGAATTTGGGAATGCACTGGACAATTCATGGGAATCACAAAGGTTACTTCAGAGCAGTCATCATCCTAGCAGTTGAAAAAATATTTAAATTCCAACCTACTCTCCTTCCTCAAGGCAAACTGAGTGACTTGAACACAACGCATCATTGGTACGTGAGTTAAGAGCTCTTGTGAGTTGGCAGATGGAAAATTCTGAAGTTATGACTATGTTAAATTTTGACGTGAAGACATGCTCTGATACTGATCAAAATGCTAGTTATTCCTCACTTGCGTGCTGCTTGTTTTTCCCATTCTCCTTCCCAGCTTTCCCTCTTCTCTTTCTGCAGCTCTGCTATTTCAATCACTCCGCTTTTCATTATTCATTAGCCTTCCATTATCCGTCTGTTGCCAAGCGTGCTGTCAAGTCCACTAGATACAAAACCAGACAGCTTTCCAGTATGCTATGAAATGCTTTTCACATGATCAGAAGTCAAATCATCCTTTTGAACTCAAACAAATTAAGCAGAAGAAAAATCAGAACTCCTTTGTCCAGCCAAGCAGTTATTTAACTCTGGCTTTATTAAGACTACAGTAGCACAGAGGAACAGCAAGTCTTGGAAAAATAAAGTATTTTGTTTATTAATACCAACTTTCCTGGAATAATTAAGTTACCTATTATATTTTATCTTAGGATTCTGTTGCACATAAACTGTACAGAGAACAAAAAATTAAACTGGTATGTTAGTACCCCAAGACTATGCTGCCACTTTGCAGACACTGCTCTAAAATGCTTACAATCCATTGACCCAAATCCTCACTTACTGCATTAAACAGGGTTTATAAGCAAAAATAGCTCCAGTCAGAATGCCACACCTTACAGTAAGCGCTTGCAAGTTTTGAACTAATAAAGTAGAAGGCCACTCTAGAGATACAGGGATAGAAGGAGAAAGAGCACACGGGGGAGCAAAGTGCATCGTGTTTAATCTGCTATGCATCTGATCATGTCTTTGCTGCTGCTTTTCTAACAGGTACATTTATTCGCCATTTGAAAAGAGTTCACTTCATAATGTAAAGTCCAATACTGCCTGTAAACAGAAAATGCATCTGCTTTTTTATCCAAGAACAGGGTCTCACATGCTGCAAACATTTTCTAATTTGAGAAGTACTTGTGGACACGCACAACTACCACGCTCTAGTCAGTAATTTAAAATCGACAGGAGTTTCTGTCACTTAGCAAAGAAGGCATCTGCTATCACAAGAATACCCAGAACAACTGCTATTGGCTTTATAACAGTGAGACAGCAACACAAAGAACTTCAAGCCCACTCTTCTGGATTAGTCTGTATCACTAACAAAGGTTCCTTTGCTCATAGCTTGCTACCCAGAAGCTACTAGAGTTCAAAGGCAGACATTTTATTTCTGGTGACAAATAACTCCAGGGACTAGTGGTTCTGCACATACTTTCATTTTTGAATGTTAATGGATATAGAATACTAATTAACTGCATACTTTCAAATTAAATTAGACTTAGACATTTATTTTTTTCAGCTTCAGCATGGCTTTAAGCAGTTTAATGAAAATGGTAAATTCATCATTATGTTAGCATTCCATAAGTTCCCATTTTCCTATATGTTGATGCCAGTGGAACAAATGGCATTATCTGAAAGCAACTCAGAAGGCCACATTCTCCAGAAATCTAAGTCTCCCATATTTCCAGCACCGATTCTACACAAATACATTAATCTGCAAAAAAAAAAGAAAATCCCCAAACCGAAAAAACTCCCAAAGGCGATAACAGTCACACATAATCAACTGGATTAAATAATGGCATCATAATACAAGCATGGCTGTATGAACACAGAAAAAACAGGTTAGGAAAAATAGTTACTCCACATTTTGTTATCAGCTTTGCATGTTTTCTGTGCAACTGCCTAAAGCATGCACACAGCTCCCGAGCCCTGGTGACAGAATCCCAGACACAGTGCAACAGCTTTAAAAAGTTTCAAAGACACCTTCTTGATGTCTTGTGGAAGCAAACTGATCCACACACAAAAAAATAATAGTTTTAGGGGCTGATTTTTTTGCAGCTGAATTTCACCAAAGGGTTCAGAGCTGCCATGCAGCAACTTTTCCTGGAGAGCTTAATGTTAGGGATTTTTTTATTATTATTATTTGGGATTGTTCTAAATCATGCCAGAAAGGTACGTGATGCTTTAGCAACAATAGAGATAGATCTCAGTACACGGATCCAGCTCCATTCTCTGTTCGGACAATTAAGAGCTGTCTTTTAGATACTTGCACCAGTTACCCCCTACTGCTGGTCTGTCAGAGAAGATGTGTTTGTGCAGCTCAGGACGGTGGTGCAATAGACTGCTACTGTCCCTTCCAAAGATGTTATATGGCTGAAATACAACCCATCACTGGAGCTTTGGAAGACGAGAAAAATTAAAGGGAACAAGGTGACAATACTAGCCAGCATGACAGTGGGCTCAAAGTAAGACAGGTACTCATTCAGATATCTGCAAGCATTATCACAACCAGAATTTCAGGGGCAAGTACCAAGAAAGACAGTAAGACAGCTTTGTATGACAGGAAGCTTGGGACACAGCATATTTATCCATCTGAAAATTTAATAGTCCAGTAGTCAGGTCTGATATCATGGGCAAATCAGATGTGGAGTCAGTTTCTTGATTGCTCCACCAGAGATGAAGGGTCTCCTGACACACTTCTAGCCTCCATTTGCAAGGCTTATGTGTTTTGTAAAAGACCAGAAAGAGCCAAGGCAGATTAAAAACCACACATGTATTGGTTTGGCCTGGCCGCATTTTGGCGGCGGCGGGGGAGCTGCAGGGTGGCTTCTACAAGAAGCTGCTAGAAACTCCCCAAGTTTGACAGAGCCAATGCCAGCCGGCTCCAAAGAGGGACCCGCCGCTGGCCAAGGCTGAGCCTATCAGTAAAGTGATAGCAGAGGAACGCCTCTGTATGTAATATGTAAAAACATATTTAAGAACAGGGAAAAAGAACTGCATCACAACAGTTGGCACAGAGATGGAGGAGTGAGAATCTGTGCAGACACCAAGGTCACTGAAGAAGGAGAGGGGGGAGGATGAGCTCCAGGCGCCGAAACAGAGAGTCCCTCGGGTCCGTGGTGAAGACCATGGTGAAGCGGGTTGTCCCCCTGCAGCCCATGGGCGAGGTGCAGATGTCCACCGTGAGGATCACCACGTAGATGTCCACCGTGTAGAGGACTCCATGCCGTGTGGGTGGATGCCTGAAGGGGACTGTAGCCTGTGGGAAGCCCGCATCAGAGCAAGTCACTGCCGGAACCTGTAGCCCGTGGAAGAGAGGAATGCCCACGCTGGAGCAGGTTGGCTGGTGGGACTTTTGGGACGCTGCAGGTGGCTCACGCTGGAGCAGTTTCCCCTGAAGGACTGCGCCTCAGACACACGAGGGGTGGGCTGCCCCTCGTGAGGTGTTTCACGTTGGGCAGTTTGTGATGAATGGCCCTTCGTGGGACGACTCATGCTGGAGAAGAGAGCGTGAAGCTTGTCTCTCGTGAGAGGGACCCACAATGGCCCTGGGGACAAGTGAAGAGTCCCTCCCCTGCAGTGAAGAAGCAGTGGAACCAATGTCAGATGAACTGACCGCAACCTCCATTCCCTGTCCCCCTGTGCCGCTTGGGGGGAGGAGGTGGAGAAACCGGGATTGATGTTGAGCACGGGAAGAAGGGAGGGATGGGGGGAAGGTGTTCTGTTTGTTAAGATCTGTTTGCTTTTTTTTTTTCATTTCTTACTACTCCTCTCTGATTAGTTCTCTTAATAAATGTACTTAATTTCCCCAAAAATACAGTCTGTTTTGCCCGGGATGGTAAATGAGGGTGATCTCCCTGTCCTTATCTCAAACCCTGAACCCTTGGAAATATTTTCTCCCCCATGTCTAGCAGTGAAGGAGGAGTGAGAGAGCAGCTGTGTGGGTACCTGGCGGACGAGGGTCAAACCATGACAACACATTAGGGTAGCCTGGTGAAAGTGCTAAGTTATGACAGCAAAGGTCTTTTGAGCAGCTTTCAGGAAGGTAAGATCATGTGTATCAACAAGGATTTTGTACTAACAGAATATAAGGTAGAAATGGTCTGTATAAGAAGTTACATTGGCTAGATGAGAGACTACATAAAAAGATTTAAAAAACTTAGTCACAGCCCAGGTGTAAAGACTCAGAGCAGGAAAGCAACAGTGCCTACAGTCATGGAAAGGTGATATGACAGGACTCTGCAAGCCAGAGCTTTGAGGCAGACCTTTAACTTGAAGATGAACCTACCAAAAGGGCTTTCAGTATGTAAATTTTTTTCATTAGAGCACAATACAATTTATGCTCTAATGAAAAAAATTTACCTGATTCTACATATCTTACCTGATTCTCACCTGATTCTAATATCAGGTAAGTTCTGAAAGACAGGAAACTTGTCTGTTCAGTGGAAGAGTAAAAAAGCTGACTGAAATCAAAAAGACGAAATAATGATCTCGCTGCTGCTCCTTAAAGAGCAGAGTTTTCCCCTCCAGCTTTGCTCTCAGCCCAACAAGTCCACCCTTAGAGCAAACTCTCCTGCTTTTCATAGCCCTAAAGACATGTTGCAGGATCTGCTTTCCGTTCTCTCCAGCAACCTTCTCATCTCTATGCGCACTGCAAGCCCGCTGCTTTTGATGTTTGCCTCATCTGCTCCCCATCCTTAGCCTAGAGGGCCTCTTAGCTGCCACTGCTCAGCAGCTTTCAGGAGGGGTATACTGTCTTTCTGTCAAACTTTGAGTCAGGAAAAGGTAAGTAAAGCATACAGATCTCCTCCTTGTTGCCCAGGGACAGTCCTCTTAACACTGCACAGGCTGTCAAGCAAGACAACATTTGCATTTTCCATCACTGTGGGCACAGTACAATTGACTACACAAAATGCAAGGCAGTGCAGAGGTAAGAAGAAATACTGTTCAAAATTAAGCCATAATCAACGTTACAGTTTCAGCTATGATAACTGCTCCCATCAACCTAACCCCTCCTATAACAGCTATTATCATAGAATCACCGAATTGCCTAGATTGGAAAAGACCTTTAAGATCATCGAGTCAAATCATTAACCTAATAGTGACAAGTCCTCGACTAAACTATATCCCTCAGCACTATGTCTACCCAACTCTTAAATACCTCCAGGGATGGGGACTCCACCACTGCCCTGGGCAACCCCTTCCAACACTTGATAAACCTTTCAGTAAAGGAATTCCTCCTAACATCAAATATAAACTTCTCTTGGGGCAACTTGAGGCCATTTTCTCTTCTATCACTTGTTACTTGGTTGCACAGATCAATCCCCACCTCTCTACCAACCTCCTTTCAGGTAGTTGTAGAGAGCAGTAAGGTCTCCCCCTCAACCTCCTTTTCTCCAGGCTGAAAGACTCAAGTTCCCTCAGCTGTTCCTCATCAGACTTGTTCTCTAGATCCCTCACCAGCTTTGTTGCCCTTCTCTGGACATGCTCTAGCACCTATATGTCCTTCTTGCAGTGACAGGCCCAAAACTGAACACAATACTTGAGGTGTGGCCTCACCAGAGCTGAGTACAGGGGTAAAAATCACTGTCCTGGTCCTGCCGGCCAAATGATTTCTGATACAGGTCAGGATGCTGTTGGCCTTCTTGACCAGCCGGACACGCTGCTGGCTCATTGTTTTGGTTTGGTCTGGCCGCATTTTGGCGGCGGCGGGGGAGCTGCAGGGTGGCTTCTACAAGAAGCTGCTAGAAGCTCCCCAAGTTTAACAGAGCCAATGCCAGCCGGCTCCAAAGAGGGACCCGCCGCTGGCCAAGGCTGAGCCTATCAGTAAGGTGATAGCAGAGGAACGCCTCTGTGAAAAACATATTTAAGAATGGGGAAAAAGAACTGTGCCATAACAGCTGGCACAGAGATGGAGGAGTGAGAATCTGTGCAGACACCAAGGTCACTGAAGAAGGAGAGGGGGAGGATGAGCTCCAGGCGCCGAAACAGAGAGTCCCTCGGGTCCGTGGTGAAGACCATGGTGAAGCGGGTTGTCCCCCTGCAGCCCATGGGCGAGGTGCAGATGTCCACCGTGAGGATCACCACGTAGATGTCCACCAAGGACTCCACGCCATGTGGGTGGATGCCTGAAAGGGGACTGTAGCCCGTGGGAAGCCCGCATCAGAGCAAGTCACTGCCAGAACCTGTAGCCCGTGGAAGAGAGGAATGCCCACGCTGGAGCAGGTTGGCTGGTGGGACTTTTGGGACGCTGCGGGTGGCTCACGCTGGAGCAGTTTCCCCCGAAGGACTGCGCCTCAGACTCACGAGGGGTGGGCTGCCCCTCGTGAGGTGTTTCACGTTGGGCAGTTTGTGATGAATTGCCCTTTGTGGGATGACTCACGTCGGAGAGGAGAGCGTGAAGCTTGTCTCCCGTGAGAGGGACCCACAATGGCCCTGGGTGAAGAGTCCTCCCCCAGAGTGAAGAAGCAGTGGAACCAACGTCGGATGAACTGATCGCAACCCCCATTCCCTGTCCCCCTGCGCTGCTCGGGGGGAGGAGGTGGAGAAACCCAGATTGATGTTAAGCCCGGGAAGAAGGGAGGGATGGGGGGAAGGTGTTCTGTTTGTTAAGATCTGTTTGCTCTTTCTTACTTCTCACTACTCCTCTCTGATTAGTTCTTTTAATAAATGTACCTAATTTCCCTAAAATCGAGTCTGTTTTGCCTGGGACGGTAAATGAGAATGATCTCCCCGTCCTTATCTCAAACCCTGAACCCTTGGAAATATTTTCTCCCCCTGTTCAGCAGTGAAGGGGGAGTGAGAGAGCGGCTGTGTGGGTACCTGGCGGCTGGCCAGGGTCAAACCACGACACTCATATTCAGCTGGTTGTCAGTCACCACCCCCAGATCCCTCTCTGCTGAGCAGCTTTCCAGCCGCTCCTCCTCAAGCCTGTAGCGCTACTGGGGGTTGTGGCCAAAGTGCAGAATCTGGCATTTGGCTTTGCTGAACCTCATGCAACTGGTCTTGGCCCATTGATGAAGTCCGTCTAGATCGCTCTGCGGAGCCTCCCTACCACAAGAAAATCAACACTTCCACCCAGCTTGGTGAAATCTGCAAACTTACTGAGAGTGCACTCTATCTCCTTGTCCAGATCATTGATAAAGATATTAAATCGGAATGACCCCAACACCAAGCCCTATGGGACACCACTCATGACTGGCCACCAGATGGATTCAGCTCCATTCACGACGACTCTCTGGGCCCAGCCATCCAGCAGGTTTTTTACCCAGTGAAGAGTACACCTGTCCAGGCCATGAACAGCCAGTTTCTCCAGGAGAATGCTGTGGGAAACAGTGTCAAAGGCTTTACTAAAATCCAGACAGACAACATCCACAGCCTTTCCCTCATCCACTATGAGGGTAACCATGTTGTAGAAGGAGATCAGGTTTGTCAGGCCTTTCATGAACCCATGCTGACTGGGCCTGATCATCTTCTTGTCCTGCATGTACTGTGTGATGGTACTCAGGATGATCTGCTCCACCAACTTCCCCAGCACCAAAGTTGAACTGATATCATCTAGATTTTGTCATCTAGTGCAACCTCCCTGCAGTGAGCAGGGACATCTTTAACTACTCTTATCAGAAAAGAGATTTTTAAAGCATAGCTTATAGACCAGCCAAATCCAGTAAACAAGGCCTTACAGTGCAAGGAGCTGTGCAAAATCTCCAAACGGTTCAGCATCTGACTTCCTGGAAACATAACACTATGAAGCCAAAGCATTTGGAAAGCATGGTCAACTTTGTGGGATCAGGCCATTTATTCGAGAGGTATAGGAATGGTTTCTCAAAGCTCCAAAGGAATCATCTAACAGCACGACGGAGAGGCAGGCTTCCATGGTCTGCTGACATCTTTTTCTCTGTAAGATATTACAGAGCACGCAGATGAAACTGCTGCTCTTGGGAAGACTGAAAAAAAAAAAAAGCTGCAAATGTTTTGGAGGGATGCATGCTGTAATAACACTAAAGAATTGCATTTGTCTCAATATTGCACATCTGTGGTACAATATATATACTTATGCCTGTAATAAACACTAATTGAAAATCAAAGTCATTATACATCAGCAATGGGGCAAATGGATGTTATTAGGCAGTCCATTTTCCCATTTCCTGACCTTTGTGTAGTTCCAGTCTAGCTGTACTGCTATGTTAATGCAACCTCTTACACTTAACTTTGCTTCAGTGATGTGCAAATCATTGCACAAATTAGAATCAAAATAAAAGAGTTGGCCTCAAGGTCAACCTGGCAAGGTTTGGTGCCGGTGGGTGGGATTCATTTCTGATGCAGGCCTATTAGTCATAAGGCAGCAAAACCTGGCAGCGCAGTAACCCAGGCTACTCTTATCATCTACAAAGGAAAAGTACAATCAGGAGCAGTCCATGCTGTCTGAGAGCACTTAAACAATCTCCTGGGCACAAGCAGATCGAAGCTGGAGTATGGGAAGTGATTGAAGGGGAAATTCTTTGAGTTCAGAAAAAGAATAGGAAAACAATTTACAAAGCTTTTTTGCTTCTCGTTCTAGAAGAAGCTAAAACAAGCGCTGTCTAACGAACCCAAGAGGGCATGCTGAAAGATACACACATTTCCAATTAAATGACTCCAAGAATTACGATTTGTGTTCTGTAGGTATACAAACCAAAAAAAGTTTCTGAAAGAAAAAGACATTTTAGCAGTTTTCGATGAGATCATTCCAGGCTTCTACCCTGTAGACTACTTAGGTCTAATGAGCAATTAAAAATCTTACATGCCATACATTTCAATTGACACAATGATAATCCAGTCACAGTTCACTACATAAAGCACTAGGAAGTTTCTGCAATAGAATGCAGCTAAGGACAAAATTAATTTCTTAATTTCTCTTAAATTGGTAGCAGAAAAATAGTCTTGTCTCAGCAGTTTGGAACAGCAAGGCATGAGAAACAGCCAGAATTGCCCACTACGTAAAAAAGATCTGAAAGCATTGACAATATTTTTAAGGGTCACATTTAGGTACACAAGAACAGGTAAACATGAAATATGGTCTGAATATAAAATATGAAAAATATCATTGTATGGAAATAAGATAACACTGCACAGCTTCACAAGATTAATGAAATAACCGTAGGGTCTGCTCACACACTACTACCTTTGCTTGCCTTTGCTGTTGCTTTATGATGCACAAAACAGGAAATCTGTATCCTTGATTTGGTGGTTTTAAACACCAGAAGCAGGTGGAGGAGTTGTGCTGCAGTACGAGACAGGCAGGACAGCGACCACCCCTCAAGTATTCATTGTTAGGACAACACATCCTCTCTTAACAACCATCTTCATGTCCCTAAAGGTCAGTGCGGATCGCACCAGCTCCACAGATACACAGTCCTAGTGACTGTGGTGTTGAAGACTAAAAATCTCCATTCCTCACCTTTTCAAACCCAAGGACAATATTTACGAGCAACAATCATTGCAAGAAGAAAAGCAACCAGTCTGGTACTGCTTTAACCCACTAGTTCAAGTAGAGAAGCATGACACTCAGCAGAGAGCTGCCCCAAAAAGCCTGTGTGGCCCACATTGGTCTATTTAATATCATCACTGCATTCATCAGGTCCACTGCACAGCTGGACTCTGCCAGGCTCCCAGGAAAGCTACTTACTCCAAAGTGATTTTAGGAGGAAGGGGGTAAGAACACGGATGTTCTCCTCTGCAGCTAAAAATATTGCTGTTCTTCCATGAAGGGATCAACTTATACTCCTACTGAGAAACTCCAACCACGTTGGATGCCCTGTTTCAGGTTCTGCACAGTGCGTAACAGACATCTCTCACCTGACGGATTTTCATAAGCAGTGGATTCAGTTCTTCAAATCCTTTGACCATGCAAAACATCAAATGTCTTTAACAGCACTAACAGGGCCTCAGATTCCTCCAGCTGAAGCTTTGAGTACTTCAATCACCTGAAGCATGAATGCAGGCTTCCAAGACTCTCTGTACACTCAGAGGGAAGAGACATGCTCCTTCTAGAAAAGACTAAGACCCAGGTAAGGCTTTCCCAGAGAGGATTCAGCTCTACTTCTCTTCATCACCTTTTTAAGGTGTCAATGACTGTTAGGATTCTAGGCATGTTAGGTTAGACAGGAAGGAACAGGTCTATGTATGAATCTCTCAAGCTATAAAATTTTATTCTGTATAAAGATAAGTGAGTAAAGCACTCCTGAAGTTGCAGAAAATGTGTATTGTAAGCATATTCAGGCATGCTATATATAGAAACAAAAAACATATTAAAAACCTCTACTAAACTACTACCTTATTATTTAAGAATAGTTTGATTTTCTAGGCAACTATAAAATTGCAACATAGATAGCACATCCAGAGAAAGTCAAAGCAGAGAAAATAAAATACTCAGTACACCGTATATGTACAAATCTTTTTAAAAGTGTAGTATCAGTAAACCTAGAGGTTTAGAGGAAAAGCTGTGAAGATATCTTGCAAAATTTAAGAGACCACTAATAAAATGATGTAAACATGACTTGCAGAAAGATATCCAGTAATGTACAATGTTTCCCAGAACTGTCAGGTACAGTCATTTCCCATATCTCCTCCCCAGAGGCCAAAGACTCTGCTAAAAACTCTTTCAGAGCCACAAAGATGGTTAAGGGAGTGGAGTATCTCCCTTATGAGGAAAGGCTGAAGGAGCTGGGTCTCTTTAGCTTGGAGAAGAGGAGGCTGAGGGGTGACCTCAGTAATGTTTATAAATATGTCAAGGGGGAGTGTCAGGATGATGGAGCCAGGCTCTTTTCAGTGACGTCCACTGACAGGACAAGGGGCAATGGGTGGTAGCTGAAACATAGGAGGTTCCATAAAAATATGAGGAAAAACTTTTTTACTGTGAGGGTGACAGCACTGGAACAGGCTGCCCAGGGAGGTTGTGGAATGTCCTTCTTTGGAGACATTCAAAACCCGCCTGGACATGTTCCTGTGTGCTCTACTGTAGGTGATCCTGCTCTGGCAGGGGGGTTGGACTAGATGATCTTTGAGGTCCCTTCCAACCTCTAACATTCTGTGATTCTGTGATTCTATGATACCACTACACTCCCTGATAGAGAGTCCCTCCCCTTCTTTCCTGTAGGTCCTCTACTGGAAGGCCACTGTAAGGTCTACTTGGAGACTTCTTGAGGCTGAACAACCCCAACTCTCAGCCTGCCCTCACAGGGGAATTGCTCCAGCCCCTGATGATCTTTGTGGCCCTCCTCTGGACTCACTCCAACAGGTCCATGTCCTTCTTATGTTGGGGCTCCAGATCTGAACACAGCACTCCAGGCGAGGTCTCATGAGATCAGATGCCAGAATCACCTCCCTTGAAATCTCTTAAGTCACTCACTGCCTCCACACTGTCATGCTTCTTACCACCATCTGTAACTCTTCAAGACAAAAGAGATTTGAAGTGTCAGTATCTTAACCTCCTCAGGCAGTGAGGCAGGGCTGAGGCAGGTAGGTAATTATTAGTAGGCTATTGAGTATTAATTCCTACACCAACCACTCCTTTGATCTACAAAAAAACAAGAAACCATTACAATAAACCAGTCTCTCAATCAAACACCAGATTCGGAGCATGTCCTTAGCTCCATCTTCTACCTTTCAATGAGGCCAAGAATATTCCCTGACATTTCACAATTAATTGGCTACAAAGCTCCTGTTACTAACATATTACCTCCAGACAAATCCAGAAATGCCATCCACTTGGGCGTGCTTCATCCTGCTTCCAAGAAAATTAAAGGCAAAATTTCCCCTGACTTCAATGTGGAACAAAGTGACTTTGCAAAGTAAAGGAAAACCCATGCCAACAGATGAAGTCAACAAGGGCTAAGGCAGACCTGGAAAATTCAAGAGTTCATGTTTTAACTAAAACACTTCAAACGTTTTCACCCATGTTACAACCTATTCTGTTGGACAACATAAAGATGTAAAGCAGTAAGTTGCATTTTAGGACACAGATCACAGCAACTACTCTTAGAATGAGATCTCAAAACCTTGAAACAAATCTGTCATTTGATGGGTTAATCATATTTTATATATATATATATATGTGTGTGTGTGTATATATATATATAATATAGAACAATATATATATCATATTTTTAGACCATGATATCTGAATGTTTTTTCCTGTGCGACTATAATAATACAACACATTGTTCTTCACCATGAGGGTGGTGAGATACTGGAACAGGTTGCCCAGAAAGGTGGTGGAAGCCCCATCCCTGGAAGGTTTAAGGCCAGGCTGGATGGGGCTCTATGCAGCCTGATTTAGTGGAGGATGTCCCTGCCCATGGTGGGGGGATTGGAACTAGATGACCCTTAAGGTCCCTTCCAACCCTGACAATTCTATGAACACACTTTTCATTTTTTCCAAAAGAAAAGAAACCCCTCATGGATTTAAACTGGAACATCAGACACTGAAGCATATTCATCATTGCTGCATTTTTTTGTTTGATATTAAGGCAGAATGAAAACTCCTTGTAACTATTAGATGTACAACTGCCACATTTAAACATATTCGTTCTCAGACTGACTTCTTATATCTGTATACTGTTGGGAAGACTATGACAACAACCCCATATTTTTGTGATTAAATTTAAAATATAAATATCTAAAGTTCATTAGGTGATGGGTTTTTTAAAAGAAAAATATAACAACCATTTTGAGGATCAAAAGTTCTTATTGTGCACTGAAAAACAGTAAAGAAAAAGTAATTTATGCTTCGTAATGCCTCAGATCCAATATTTTATTCTTTTAAATAATTCTGACATACGTAAAAGCTCAATACAGAACCCATAAGGTATTATTTAAAGGGTGGGTAAGGGCAGGTAAAACTAGCCTCTGGTACATATCCCCAAACCAGATTTCTACTTACTGTTCCATGTTTATTAGAAGTTGTTTACATTTTGATTGTATAAATTGCTACTATAATTGTATTTGTGAGAAAGCAAAGAAACTGGGCAAGCTCTCTCAAGAGGAAATGAGTAATTTTGGTATTACAGTCTCCAGCTGAGGAACGAGATTCAGATTTCACAAAGAGAACATGCAGTGGCTTTATTTAGGGCACAAAAATAATCCTACATGGAGCACAGAAGCTGCATTCAGGGTCTCTGTTCTCCTCTGGATTGCTGTAAGACAACTCTGAGCTACACGGTGAAGGCTTTCTGGGGAACTGCTAGACACAGTTAGATGAAAGGTAGCCCAGTAGTTTCCCCCCTAGAAAACAAATATGGGCATAAAGGGGGTTTTCAGAGCTGAAACCATCCGAAACAACTGGAGAACTAGAGCAAGTGGATAAAGAGAGCAAACTGGTGCAGGCTCCTCTGCAGAAGACAGAGAAGCTCTGCTGACTACCATCACCAAAAGATGAACTGCACATAGAGATGGGCAAGTCCCACTGTGACAGTATAATTTCTAAACTTCACGATTACTTACTTCCCTGCCAGTACACCTCTAATACAATAATTAGATATTACTATGTTGTATCCCACTGTCATATGTACAGGTATGTACATCTGCTCACATCACTGCATAAATTTCTAATTTACTGCTTTCTCTTTTACTCCAATTCAAAGGGGTTTGAGGTCCTGTGTTCAAAAATTCTCATGAGAGTTTTCAAACATGACTGGAAAAGCAGAAGAATAATTCTGAATGGAGGGTCAAGCCATAGTTTCATTTAATTTTAATGAGGACCATTAGTTAGGCTTAACCCAAGACTTTTTTGCTGTCATTGAATCCTCACAGAAGAAAAGTAGTTACAGTTTTTAACACTGCACTTAAAGGAAGGCCAAGAAGAGAAATTTTTTAATCTATTTTTCTGGTAACAACCTCTCTTGTCAAGGAAGTGTCCTAAATCCATCAAGTATCAGGTTCTAGGGCATTATGATGAAAGTCTACAGTTTAATTAACTAGTATTTGTAGAAGTCTACACAAGTAAGCATGTTGGAAGACTACCCGGTTCTGCAGGCATGAAACCTCAGGTTGGAATGAAAGACCAAGACGCACACGTTTCATGCAGCAAGGAAGCAGCCACATGAGCAGCCACACCCTGCTTGGATATTTTGGTGTGGGACTCAGTTCTGTTCTGCTAAGGACAATGAGAACTACCTACTGCCCATTCTGTGTGCAAATCCAAGAAGTACGTTTTGGTCCACAGATGCTACTTTTAAATTGGTGGTGTTAACCTGCAGAATACAATGCTATTCAACTTAACCTTCAGCAGTAAAACTGGAATGTCAACCAGGTTAAAACTTGACTTTTGAAGAGGTATTTCCTTAAGAATTCTCAAGCACCACAAGAATTCATTGGTGTGTATGTGTTGGGTTTGCATGGCAAGGTTTTGGTAGTAGGGAGCTATAAGGGAAGCTTCTGTGAGAAGCTGCTAGAAGCTTCCACATTTCCAAAAAAGCAAATGCCAGCTGGCTCCAAGACGGACCTGCTGCTGGTCAAGGCAAGCCTATCAGAGACAGTGGTAGAGAAACAACTCTGAAGACAGCAAGGTGAGTGAAGAGGGGCACTGGAGCAGAGACTCCGCTGCAGCCCATGGTGAAGAACATGGTGAGGCAGGTTGGTCCTCTGCAGCCGATGGAGCAGCTGTCCACCTGCAGCCCACGGAATACCCCACGTCAGAGCAGATGCATGGAACTGAAGGAGGCTGTGACCCTGTGGGATGCCTACACTGAAGCAGGCTCCTGGCAGGATCTGTGGACCCATGAAGAAAGGAGATCACGCGGGAGCAGGTTTGCTGGCAGGACTTGTGACCCCACAGGGGACCCACGCTGGATCAGCCTGTTCCTGAAGGACTGCACCCTATGGAAGGAACCCACACTGGAACAGTTCGTGAAGAACTGTAGCCTGTGGAAAGGACTCACACTGGAGAAGTTTGTGGGGGACTGTCTCCTGTGGGATGGACGTCACATTGGAGCAGGGGAAGAGTGTGAGGAGTCCTCTCCTTAAGAAGGAAGAAGCAGCAGAGACAACATCTAACGAACTGACCACAACTCCCATTCCCCAGGCCCCTGTGCCACTCAGGGGGAGGGTGTAGAGAAACTGGGACTAGAGTTGAGCCTGGAAAAAAAGAGAGAAGTGGGAGGAAGGTGTTTTTAAGATTTGGATTATTTCTCATTATCCTACTCTGATTTGATTAGTAAAAAATTAAAATAATTTCCCCAAGTTGAGTCTGTTTTGTCTCTCCCCTGTCCAGTTACAGAGCAGCTTTGGTGGCCACCTGGTGTCCAGCCAGGGCCAACCCACCACGGCATGAGACCCGCAAACAGAAAAGCCACTAATTTGACAAATTTATCACTTGCAATACATTAGCTTAATGGCTACATACTAATGTTTCTGGTGCTTTTTCCTCTCAGTATCAGTGACAAATTAACTTGATTGCTCTATTTTTCTAACCTTTAACCAGAAGCTGAATGTTTGCATTAAAGACCTTCAGGTCTGATTCACAAAGTGTTCCTGGAAACAAAAACAAACAGCTCTGATAGCTGTGGAATTAATGAAGCTGTTTTTCTGCAGAGCTCTATCCTTCATCACCACCAAAACTCTGCTGAAGTCTCAGCTTTTTCCTGTCTATTCCTCTGCAAAAAAAACACCCAAAATAAAGGTACACACAACTCCAGTGACTGTCCCAGCTGCTGGAGTGGGTGACAGATGGGCTTCGCCTGCATTTCCCCCAGCCCCAACTTGAATTTTCCTTCTTTCCTCAGCCTCTGAGACCTGTAGAAACTTAATTATCTCAAAGACAACTACTCCTCTCTGTTCCACTTGAAATTAGCCAACGGCTTCAAAAGTAATTAGGTAAGGAAGTGAAAAATAGACAGAAAGTGCAATTGGAGAAGTCTGATCAGCCCAGGAAGATAGGCTATAAAAAAAATTATGCACAGCCTCACTGATGTAATTCATTACTCACACACTGGAATTTCCTCATGTGTACTGGTCTGCAGAAATAGGTGTCACAGTATTTCAAAAGCCATTACAAAAACATAACAGAAATCTCATCAAAGAGGCTTCAGTGGGAACAGAACATGGTCTAACACAATGCTATTCCCTTTCCAGCTCCTTTCTTCCTAATAAATATTTTGCCATACAGAGTCCAGTGTGTTCTCATTCTGGTGGAAAATTTTAGTTACAAATAAAACAAAATACCTTCATATTTTCTGTATGGATTTAGTGACAGATTTTCAGCTTACTAGTAAATCTGGTGTGATTTTTTTTCTCCCATGCTAAAGGAGGCATCAAGCGTATAATATTTCTTTAAGAAACAAAGAAACTTGTATTAGTGAAATCTTAGTGTCATGAAGAACGGACTAATTTAAAGTGCAATGTACAAAAAAAATCTCATTTATATTTTTAAACTTCACATAAGAGTCAGAGATAATGTATTTGAAGGAGCTTTCCCATGTATTGTAGAAGAATTTTTTCATTACACAACTAGCTCTGTAAATGGTTTAATATTAATTAAATTAAATGTTAATTGGTTTTAATTAGTCTTTTATCATACAGATTTTCACAAAATAATCAATGTTTTCAGCCAGTTTCTTTGTTGGCTTTAAAGACATGGGCCACATTTTGAGAACAAACATAAATTTCCCAGTAAAATCAAAATATTTCTGCATGTCAACACCCAAGTATTCCCACATGTCATGCAAGGGGAAAGCTGTAAAATACTATGGAAGGAACATGGGTGTCCAGTATGGAAATCCCGAGAGTTAAAAGCATATTTGTATTTTACCAGAAAAAAAAAATAAAGCCTTTTATCTCAGATTTTTTTAAAGGCCTACGATTCTAGCTGACAACAGCCGGTAGAGTAACAAGATATTCTAAAGCAGCATCAAAACTCCAAAGGCACACAGTGTAGACACTGTTTCCAAGGTCATCAGCAGATTGTTCTCCAGTACCGACAAACGGCTTGTGCACACGTGTACGGATCCACATAAAACTTCTCAGTTCTCCTGAAGTGAATTCAGCCTAGGTCTGATCTCACGTGTCTTGGATGTGATAGAAACACTCTGCTTGGACTTTGAAGTAGATCCTGTCCTGTTGGGTCATCTGAGATTCTTATAAATTCCTAAATACTCGAGGTTAGATGGAAAGCATCATCTTCACAGCCTTCCAGTTCCATGACATAATGGGAAGAATGGCAAACTTATCGAATTTCCTTGCAAGTGCTTTTTTCCTAACAAGTTGAATGATGACATCGTTTGCTTACACTGTTTTTTTAATGCCTGTCTTTGTTTCTGCTGGTATCCTTAAACCCCTTGGGCTTTCCAAAATACATAGTTATTCCCTTAGAAGACTGGCAGCTAACAAGCAAATACAGAGAATTGTTCCTTCAATTAAACTTGTGCTGGAAACTGAGACAAACGTAAACAGGAAGAAGGATTTGTGCCAGAAATTAATCTATTTTTTAACTTCTCCATTAATATATAACTATCATCTCAGCCAATATTTATATTGCTCAAATTAAAAAGACATTAGGAGAGCACGGGCTCTGATTCACAGTTCCACTGTACCACTGATTCCACAGTACCATTGCCCCCCATCTGCTTCCTTTGCCAGCACCACCAGCCTCCAGCTCAGAGTCTGTGGGACAAGCCAGGGGCTTTCTTTCGTGCTCGCAGGTTCGCTCAGCAACATTCCTTTTGTACCCAAATGGATTCTGGTGGATTTGTTGGCCCTTCTGCCTATATGACAAACATACAAGAAGAGTTGCAAAGTTTGAAACACACACTTCACGTCTTCTTAGTCATCATTAGCAAAAAGAAAGGCAACACGGGTGCATAAGGTAGAGTATAAAACAAAGGAGGTACACAAAATGCTTTATTCTGGATATGTGGGAATGCTTTTGTCTGGGAAACAGCTTTCAGTACAGGTTCTACCTACATGTGCCATTATATAAAAAATAATTCCTGTAACAGATTTCTTTGTGGTGTTTATTTTTGCTCAAGAACTACACTGCAAAAGAGTGTTTGAAAGGTTCTTTACTGGTTTGAGCTAAACAAAACCAAGTCTGGTCAGTGATTTCTACTTTCTTCTAAAAGGCTGCACGTTAGCAGCATGTTTTTACAGACAGTGTGTGTTACTGGCAGTGATAACACTTGATGTTTACAATTATTGCCTGAGACTGGGATGCAGAGAGGCTCTTGCTTATACTTATTCCTAGAGTGACAAAAGACCACTGCTGGCTCTTGTGTGCCACGCTGGGGGTGCCGGGTAGTAAGAGGGGGCACAAGGAAGTGAAAGGTTGCACCTCCGGGGGGTAATAGACAGGACAGGTGACCAACGAGAGTATTCCATCCCATATACATCATATTTAGTATAAACTGAGTGATCACGAGAGTTTCCTTCCTTCCTTTTCTTTCCGCTTTTCTGTGTCCAGGGAGGACTCCATCTGATCTCCTGCTTTTGATCCGGATCCTGAGTTCCCAAATCCAGCTCCCTGTATCCAGCTCCCCGCTGCCGCTGAGCCTGGGGTTTCCCCAGTGCCTCCTTCTCTGCAGCATCAGTGGTGACTGCTATTGGGGGAGGGGAGGGAGAGTCAGGTTCGATATTGGACTTATATATAGTTGCATATAGTACTTTATTTTTATCATTTCACTATTATTTCTATTATTGTTTCATTACAGCTGTTTTAGTTTTCTTTTTTCTAACCCGTAAATCTCTCTTCTTCATTCCCTTTTTCTTCTCGTTTGAGGGTGAAGCGGGGGTTAGAGAGCGTCTGTCCGCGTTTTTGTGGCCAGTCCAGCCCTAACCCGTAACAGATTTCTCTGTGTCGAGTCCTAAAAAAACAACTCAACACAAACAAAGTTCGGCATAGGAAGACCAAAATATCTCTTTTCCATAAATAGCTTGTGTTGATTAAAAGGATTGAACTCCTTCTGTGATGAACTCTATTTAAAGGTCTGTTTTTCTAAATAAAATATTGCTGTGTGTCTTAATATAAACACACAACACACTACAAAAAGCATGTGTGCTCTAGTGGCCACAGATAGACGAAATGTAAAATAAAGCTCACACAGAAGTTGATTATTCTGAGCAGTGGATCAATGTAAGCTATATTTCCTAATGAAGGACTAAATCCAAAGCAAAAGGTTAACGTGCTGTTCTTTGTCTCATCTAGAGACCTTTTAAAAGCCAGAAACAACCTGCAGGAGTCACCATGTACTAGAGCACTGTGTCCTTTTGAACCAAGACCTTATTTTGATTTTGCCACAACATTTTTTTCGGCTGCATTTCTACCTTTTCATTCCAGCCTTTTACAGCCTGTATGGAGATTTGGGCACTTAAATCTCTTCTATACTGGCTATAAACTTAAGGGAGAGAAAAGGGTGCTCTGAAATACCACCAGAAGCATGACTTCAATGTGTTGCCTATACAGGATATATGTGGGGCAACTAATTTAAGAAACTGAATTAGGCAAACACAGGGCTGTGAATAGTGCTCAGGCCTTCCCAAGGATCTGGAAGGGTCCTGCACATTCTGTACCTGCCAAGTTTTCATACTGCTAACAAATACTCCCACTCACCTCAAATGCCTACATGCAACTCAAGAGGCTTAACTATAAGGTCAAGTAAATGCCCTTGTGCGTGCCTATTTTCCATTGCCATAGACTAAACCGTACATCTTGTTTGCTCTTTCTGAAGCGGTCCACGACAAGAATGAGATGAAAAGTTGTTGCTTTTTGGTTTTGGTTTTTTTTAATAATGACAAAAAAGCAGGAAAAAAGTGTCCAGTAATGGCTGGAAACACAACTAAGTTATATTTTATAGTGTATATATATAATATAATATGTATATATATGTACACATATAAAAGTTATAAACTTAGTTCAGCATGTTTTCCATAGGGGATGAGGAGAAGGGAGGTGGGGCAGGGGACTGAGGAATGACTTTCTTCACTTTGAAGTGTTCTGGATTTTTTTCCTCCATACACAGAGCAGTAGAAACAGACACAAAGCTGCATTTTCAGTTAGTTAATTTTGTCACTAAAAAGTAGGTGATATACCTAACAGACATCACTTTGTGACAACTACTTATAGGTTGCACCACTTTGGTACAGCTGGATACAGCTTTCCTCATAGACTGAGGACCAACCAAGACTCCCCTGAGGACACAAAGCACCAAAGCCAGTTGAATATGCTGCCGTAGGCAGTTAATTTACTTTCTTCTGCTGTTGTGTCAGCTACTAACTTGTGGCAGAATTCTTGGCAGGAGGTATTTAATACAACCTCCAGGATCCCCTGTGTGTTGTAGCTAAGGGCCCAAATTCGTTAAGACACTTTTAGGTAGCAGAAAGAGCAGCACTTGTTTAAAACCTGCAAAGATTCATCACCACCAGTGAACATGCCACAACACAGATCCTTCTGGTGCCCAGGTAAAATACGGTTTCGCTCGTAAGTTAACAGGTATTCTGCACTCTGCTTTGCTAAAATAAAGCCTACTCTCGATCCTTTGGATATCCCTTCTGCTATTAAACTTGCCCTTTCTTTTGAGTCTCTTCGCTTGAGAAAAAACATGCTATCCTACAACAACCTGCATCATCTTTTGGAGGGGCTATTTCATTTAGGTTTTGGACTGTGGTCAAATTGAAATACATGGGTTTTTCCAGAATAGTAAAGAAAACTGCCAGAAACCTCTGAAGATGCACTTACCTGGCACAATCGCTGCAAAATTCAAATTATTGTCATGTGAAATGTCCGGTTGTGAAATGGTTCAAGGATTACTTTTCACCACAGAGTCTTCCCATGAGTCTCCACCACATATTGTGAGACTGTATGCACTGTATATAGCACATACACCAGGGAAAGTTTCACACCGTGTTTAGCATAGAGTACCACTGAGATTGCAGCTACGGGGAGGTGAAATGAGGAGTGCTGTTGGACACAGTCACACAAATTCTCAGTTGTCATCATCAAGAGGCTGCGTGGTTTTCCTCAGCAATTGTTGCACTGCTTAATTTGCACAGAAGCTCAAAACACCCCCAAGGAAAACTGCCACCACCTGAGGGTCTCGCTGGCTACTACGAAGTGCAAAACTCAACACAGAAAGGATACATCCTCATGAAACTGGAAGAGCATAATGACTTATTACATACATGGCTGTTCACTGAATTGTTACTCTTCACACAATTAATGTTATTAATCAAAGGATGATTAATAACAAAACAAAATAAAAGGAGAAGCAAACACACAAACGAAAGCCCTAACCACAACAATATTTCAGTGACAGAAATAATGCTAGATAAGCTTTATTGCACATTCTGGCTCTCTTTGATAACGCATGACAATTCAGAAGACTAAGCTGTGCAGGAAGATGCATACAGCAGCAGCGTGTTACGCATGCACATAATCTCCCAGGTTCCCCTAGTAAGTGGTTAGAGCCAGTCACACATTCCTGCACCTCACACAGTAGTGATGGCAGATTCGTGTGTCGTGATGTCTCAGAACTAATTCACAGTTAGAAGCTGCAGGTTTCAGAAAATGCCTTGTGAAGGTGAGTGGTTGATGCATTCTGTGCTTTGCCTATGCATGGATGCGTGCAACTGCAATGTCACAGTTGCCTGCTGCTCCCAGGACGTCCTTGCTCTGATCTTATAATTACCAGGTCTTGATTCGGTAAGAATTCTTGGGCAGGCCACACAAAACAAAACCAACGCTGACATCAGATGGATGCTTAGCAGGTTACAAAAAAAATAAACAAACAAAAAATCAAACCAAAATGTAAACACCAAGAGTTCACTTCAAATGAAGCTTGATTGGACGTGTTGTTGAAAAGGTGCTCAAATTACCTGAACCACTTTGTTTGATCTTAAACATGGACCGGGGGCAGCTGCAACGAGCTCCGAGCTTTGGCACATTCCATTATATGAATGGCAGTGAATTTATAATGGAATGGTATGGATGGGTTTTATAATCAGAAAAACACACTGACCTTAACACTACACAGGTGGAGCAGCATAATGACCCGCCAATTGTAAGCGCATCAATTCCTGGGGAAAAGTTCAATGAGGTTAACTCAGCATGTATCCCATAACCAACATAAGTGACATTTTAAAACATTGGTTTTTTTTCCACCAAAACCTGTCTTTGCCAATGTTTTATTGATTTGTTTCACTGTTCAGTACCAAGTATATCTTACCCATGTAAACCGTGTACTACATTCCAGTAGAGCTAGATGTTGTCACACACTTCGGTGCTGAAATACGTGTTTAAAAAAATGCGAACAGTGTTAACTACAATAAACTTTTCAGACTGCATAAGATTAAGCATCATATTCATTTA
Source organism: Trogon surrucura (assembly GCA_020746105.1). NCBI lineage: Eukaryota > Metazoa > Chordata > Aves > Trogoniformes > Trogonidae > Trogon > Trogon surrucura. Next base: position 21,863,946 of record CM036622.1, on the reverse strand, counting down.
ACCCAGAGAGAAACAAAAAGAAAACACAGGACTCCATCGGTGCATCTTCAGCTTCATGATGAAATCCTCACCACCTCAACCAGTTTTAAAACCCCAACACATTATAAAACTATACAGAGAGAAGCAAAACAAAGAGAAACTTAAATCTTAGTCATGAAGAGCTAATAAGCAAGGACAGAAGTCTCTCTGAACATGCAATAAAAAAACTTCAGTTTTTTATTTTTTAAAGTGAGGGACTTCCACAATTCAGCTACAACAGCAACATTTACGACATCCATATTCCAGTTTATTCTCCCTCCTTCTCTTTTGTGACCAGGGCACAATGACACTTTACAGCTTCTCCACCGCACTAGCAGGGAAAGCACCTCAGCAACAACCCAGTCCAATACCCCCATCTCCTCACGTCACGCACCCTGGAGACTGTTGTCCCACCCTAATGCTCATCCCCACCATCAGTTCCTGCTGTGCGCTCAATGATAGCTGGGAAGGAAGGAAGAAAGAACCTTATAACAAAAATGATTGAAACCACTACTAAAATTGTCAATTCAACAAAAGCACAAAAATGAAGAAGAGAACCAAAAGTAACAGGCAAGGTAGTGGATTTAGGAAGTCATTCTACTGTCTAGAAACATTCTGCTAAAATAAAGATTTAGAGAACAAAACAATGCCACTTGATCATACTCCCCTGAGATCAAAACATTTTCAAAACAAATAACGGCTATGAAATGAAGCAAATTAAAAGTACACATTGCTTTATCATCTCCCCCTGCCTTTCAAAAGGCACTAAATCTCGTGGACATCATCCATTTTAGCCCCAGATTTACCAAGTGCCTGTACTCTGGTGGCCCTTTGCTTTTACTGAAAGAACATACTTACACTGGAAATAAAGCAGGGTGATCGCAAAGTTGGGCAAAGAGCCATATCATCTCTAAAGACAATCTCAGAGAAGTTAATCCACACGCACACTTTTCAGCTGTCTGCTAGGCGCGCACGCAACAAAAACTCTTCCAAATAAGCAGGACTGCAAAAACACATCTCACAACTACAGTCATAATGAGTTTTCTTCAGCCACACAGCAACCAGTTTTAGATTTAACACCTTCGTCCATAGAAAAAGTAACATACTGCAGTATTTTCCTTAATGCCTTTGCTCTTAGTGATTTGAGAAAAATGCACAGGTCTCTTCCTAATCCAATTCTAACGCAGCTTTCATAGAGAGAAAGCTCATTCTCTGCAGACGCGAAAAACTCACAGACCCGCTCCTACCTGCAAAGCCACCCACACCGTTCCACCAGGTTACGCAGCCCAAGGATGCTACATGGCCAAAATAAAACTCTGGAGCGAGAAATAACTCCCAGGCACGCACCCCGCTGCACCCTGCCGTGCTGAGCATGACTGCAGCAGCCAACACAATCCCAAGATGTTGCAATAAATTGTTTTCTCCCTACTCCTTCTTCAAAGCATTTCAGCATTACAGACCTCAAGTCACTATGCGAATGGAAAGCAAAAATAACCTGATATACTCATCAGCCTAAACTGCCTGGCTCACACATCAAGCAAAACCTACACGGAGTTACAGAAAGTGTGTTTTGCACGGAGACAGGGTGTGTTGTGATGCCTTCCAACGTGTAGTCCAGAAACAACAGCGTTTATAGAAAGTCTGAGAGAAGCCCCAGCTGCCACCACCGTGCCAGGCCACGGGGCAGCAGAGCTCCAGCGCCACGCTGCAGCCGGGGCTCTGTCCACCTATGGGGTATTTACACCCTGCTTCAGGACAAATGCCTGGACGTGTTCAAACCGTAATAACAATAGGTAGCAAAAGTGCTTTCGTACATGGGAATAGATTTACTGAGGGGTACATTTATGTTAAATGAAGTGCTTCAGATATGCGATTACGGTTGAAGTACACTTCAGGTAAATTGGAGAGCCTGTGATCAGATACACTGTCATTGCTCTGATGAACACTGTTTTCTGGATTTCTTTGTTGTCTGTCTCTGGTGACACATGAACTCCTGTCTCTACATTTAGATTGCAAGTTTACTGGCACTTTTGCTCATTTTTCACATGGTACTCACACAGTGTTTGCTCTCTCCTCTGCCCGTTAGCAAGTCTGCCAGTTGCTATTGTGATAAAAGTCTAAAAAGCACTTATTCCAATGCATACACAAACACATCAGCTCAAGGGCCACAAAAAGCAAAAGTATTGTGTCTTGATTCTGTATGATAAAGAGGTGAGAGGAACGGGAACTATGCCCAAGTATCCATTCATTTTCTGGCTGGGAACAACAGAGTTTTTCAACAAAAACACCCCTGCACCCACAGAATATGAGTAATCTCTTTCAAGTTCTCTGTCCAAGCTTAGCACAATCCAGAAGAAAAGTGAAAAGTGGGGAGGACAGTCCACTCAACAGTGGAGTTTTCCTAACCTATTTCTCCTTCTGAAAACAATGGTAAATTCAAATTGATTCAACTGATGTTTACTACTTCCTGGATTTTTGTTTTTACCCGTGTAATTTCTAACACTTCTCTTTCATCACCCATCATTTAACATTAAGGTTTCTTTTTTGCTATCCAGCTCCAACAAGCCCAGGTGTGCCTCAGCCCCCCATCCTTCAGGTTTCTCATCTGTCTCCTTAATTTCTACTTTTATTCCACCCCACCTTCTCCTCCACTGCTTTTCATTTCTTTCTGGTTTGTCCCTCTCCCTACAGAAGTCATTGCTAGTCTCTGCAGCTGAGGCTTGACCTCCTCCATCCTGCCTCTTAAGTAGTTGGAACACCTGCATTTCCTGGCTAAATACATTAACATCAGCTTTATGCAAGCCGTGACCTGCCTGAAGCGATCCTTAAGACTCATGTCCTGCTGGTACCTGCCATCTTGCTTCAAATGCCTACTCAAAATCATTTTTTGTACAAAGTATTTAGGAAATAAAAGGTAAAACATGGTAAAGCTGGCATGCAAACAGCTAAAATCAACACCCGTTTTACACGTCTACATACCTATGCACGTGTCTACTTAGACCTGGTTATATTTCTACCATATCTTTGCCTCCTGCTGCCCACACTTTCTATATAGCCTGCTCTTACTGTTCAGCGCCTTGGGGCAGTTTGTACAGTAACTAGCCCAACAGTCCTGATCATAGAATCATAGAACAGTTTTGTTTGGAAGAGATCTTCAAGATCATTGAGTCCAACCTTTGTCCCAGCCCTATCAACACCACTAAACCATGTCCCTCAGCACAACTCCCCGTCTCTTAAACACCTCCAGGGATGTGAAATACTGGTTGATAACAATTCAGACTTTGCAAGAAAACCAATCCAAGGCCAAAAAATTATTTCACTCAGTGGTCAACAGTTTGCCTCTAGAGCCACCAGTGAACCACTTGTGCTCAGCTCCCGGCAGGCTTGATGCCACCTGCACAGGGGCTGATCTTGTAGGACAGAGACCAGGCAACCGCCCAGACAGAGCCGTCACTTCACACTAGGACAGATACTGCGCTCAGTCATGGTAACGGAAAAGATACGCTTTTCTGTTAACAATAAACAATTCCATAAGAATAACAGAAACCCAAATATGCTTTTTTTTTCTGCAGATAGGCTTTTCTGTTTCTCTGTCACTCCCTTCTTCTTTCCCCCCTGCAAGCATCAGCCCCAATATGCTGTGAATTAATAATTGTCTGCTGCATGGTTTAAATATTGTCTTTGCACTGAAGGGATCAGAACAGCACTGAAGCAATCAGAATGACTTTTCTTTCCCTAACCTCTGCAGATCGATATTTGAAAGCTTTTCAGTTTTTTATAAAGATAGAGAAAGATAGTACTGGTTATTTCTGCTGGAAGTGTTGGTTCTTTCTACCTCAAGAAAAGAAAACACATCAGATAAATTCTCTGTATTTTTCAGTTTTGCTATTTACACCTGTTACCTCAGGTAACAGGTGTAATTATCCACTATTTTAACACATCTTGCTACAGCAGGAAATATATAAAATCCCTTAGAATAAATGCTTGGTTTCTAACTGCAAAACAAATACTAACAAATTCTCATGTGTGAATTAGCTAAATATCTCACAAACCAGTACACAAATTAGACATTTTCTTTTCCCCTCAGTAAACAAAAAGAAAAAGAAATCTAATTATATTAGAAAAATAATTAATATGTTAATTGAGGATTTTAATTGCCCAGAGACAAACCTCAGTTGTCTTGAAATCTGGCTCAAAATCAGAGTTACATCTGTTGTGGAAAGCATGCTAGCTTTTTCAAGAAAAGACACAAAATCTGTACATACTAATATAAATTGAAACCTCTGATTGTTTTACCCCAAAGGCAAATTAAAAAAAGAGCAACATCTTCAGGCCATTTTCAGGTGAGATTTTACATTTGCTAACTTGCAAATCTGCCACACTGTTCTCCGTTTGTAGCTCGGTCTTGGAAAGCATCAGGTAGTAATATTAACAACAAATAGCTGACATTATTAAAAATGCTATATTACAACTTAATAGTATTTGGGGGTTGGACTAGACAGTCTTTAAAGGTCCCTTCCAACCCAAAACACTCTGTGATTAAATGCTGACAAATTAAGATGAAGTTTAGAACCGAGGTCCTGACCCAGGACTCCTCCATGAAGCAAGAAGACCATCAGCACAGAACAAACCTCATGATTCTTGTTCCCAGCAAGGTGACAGCTCAAACATGTGCCCACCAAGACTAGGAGATGACCGGAGTGAAGAGAAAATGAGATAGCAGTATTCACTACTGTACTAGGCTGCGGTTTCAGGACAGACCCCAACTGTTCATCACATTTTCTATAGGCATCACATTTCTATAGGCAAACAAAGGAGTTTTGAAAAGAAAACAGGATGATACTTCCTTTGCCTGCCAAGCAGGAAGGACGGAGAGGAAGAGCCTGTGAATAACTGGAAGTGGGGGGGGGGGGGGGGGGGGAAGAGGCAAGCTTTCTAGGGATGTTGGCAATGAATGCTGATCGACAGCAGGGCTGAACCCTCAGTGTGGAAGGGAAGGGTAGGAAGGGTGTCCACGGGTCATGAATTCCTCTGAAGACGAGCAGCTGTTTGATTTATTCTGCAAACAGGAGCAAACAAAGCAAAAAGGGGACAGAGAGAAAATACTGTCGTAGGGACATGCTCTGTAGGCAGACGATGCTACCAGCAATACTGTGGAGAGGTAGGAGTTAGGCATGTCCATTCCTACAAAGGATATTGCAATAACTGAGGCTCCAGGGAATGAAACCCTGGACAACAACGAGCTGGAGAGCTCCAGAAAGCTTCTCCTGCAGAGCCCATCGCAACCAACCAATCGATTTCCAGTGTAATTTGCTGTCCTCAACAGAAGGATTATGTTCTGAAAGAGCATGAAATTCTTCTTGCGTTGATGAGCCTCTGGGAAACCAGGCTTCCTCAGCAACGTCTCCTTCCTCCCCTGGATTTTGCCAGGCTATTCACCTGACTCCTTGGCTGCATATACAACCCTACAGCTAATGACAGCACTAAATTAAAATTAATGCAAGCTGGTATTATTGCACCAACAGGAAAGTTCTCACTTAGGGCTGATGTTTCTGCATCACCAACATTAGTTATCCCCCTCTCATACATGGTGAAATGACACATATGTCCATTTCTACCTAATATCTTGCTTAGCAATGACATTTTCCAGAAGTGGTCCATATATATTTTTGATTACTTGTTCCACTTTTTTCTCTTTCTTATGAAGTACATTTCAGGCTAATGACAGGCACAAAAGACTTCTGCATGCTGTGGGACAGTTGCAGGAACAGCAGCTGCCAAACTCCTCCTAAAACTCTGTCGCCAGGACTCAGCACTGGCCTGAGTAGAAAATATTTTGCTTGACAAGGTGGAACTGTGCACACCACTACGTCTTCAGATGGAGTAATTTCTCATTGCTCCATTGGCTCCAATGTACGATAATTAACTGGCTGAAGGGACTGGCTTCAAGTCTTCAGTCTCTCCCCGACAAACGTGATTTTCCTAGCGATGTGGATATTTGGCAGTACACTGACTTAAGCAGAAAAACAGTTTAACACAGTCCATCAGCCACTTGTGAAATGAAGTTGGATGTGAACTGCAGTCCTAAAGGATCAGTAGAATACTAACACCGGCAGATGAGTTAACTCTTACAAAATGAAGTTTACCACTGAATGAGCTGTAAATATCATGCACAAGGAAACCAGACTCCTCTCCCAGAGAACCAGGCATGAGTGAAGTCAGCCTCTGCAGTTCTGTACTCACAAATGCAATTTCAGGGTCCATCTAGAAGCATCCGTTTGCTAGACCAGAAGGAGATGATGGAATAGAGCAACTTGAACACACAGCAGACATGAGAGTCATGTAGTAAACTATTACAGTATTTTGTATTTGAGCAGGGTGTTACAGCTGTTAGGCCTACAGAGGAAGAAGGTACAAGAGAGAAAACTATTTAGCACTGCCTTAATGCCATTACTGCCCTCTGACTGTTACAACCCACTAGAGTCCGTACCTGCAAAGCAGCATGCTTCCAGTCTAACAAATTGCTGCTGGACCTCTCCAGAGCTGGCAGTCTCCTCAACTTATCTGATGGACTGTGACACAGAAACATCCAGCTATCTATTAGCAGCACCAGCAGGACCTTTCCCTAGTTGCTCAGTGCAATGATCAGATCTGTAAACTACAGCTTACATTTAATTGGAAAAAAAAAGAATTAAAAAAAAAAAGTAAATGATAAATAACAGACTCTTCCTGTTTGTAAGCAACCACTAGAAACTTAAGGCTAAGCTGCCGGGACACTAACCCTCCTAACCGCCAGGCAGGCAGCAGACGAGGCTCAGCATCTTTATAATTTCAGCTGAATTACCTTCCGGCCCACTTTCGCCCTCTTCTCACTACAAATATAACCACATGTTATAAAACAACTAGATATGCCAAAGTCATGAATTTATTACTGTATTAAATGCCGGGTGTGGATAATTTACTAAACGTGGATGTTATGGTAAAGAGATGTTTGAGAGGTGGATCCACTATATAAAAGGATTTTGCAAGTGATACTCTAGACTTTTATTTCCTTTCCCATAAACACACAGGCAAAAGTTAACACAAAAGCATCGCAGTGAGTTGTATTTTCAACCGCACAATCCACTTCTTCAAAGCAATATTCACAGGCCAAATTGCTAGTGGAAGATATAAAAAGGAAGAGATTGAAAATCTTTCCTTTCTCCTCGGAAAAAAAAAAAAAATTGTCCAAAGCAGAAGCATTATTTCTAGTAACTGGTTGGCTCCAGCTTGCTCTGCATAAAGCCTCTCAGGAAGTATCTGCATTAAATCTCAACAGACATGTTCTTGGGAACCCAAGAAGTAGATAACCAGCGCCATCACTGAAATTACAGGCAAGCTAAATATCTAGACAAGCTAAAAATTTCTACAAAGGTAAAAAGCCATGATGATTACTGGATACTAGGAATCACTAATTATTTCTCCAGCAGTCCACTGTCACAGCATTTCAAGCTGGCTATAAGGAAAAGAGTTTTTTATACTCAGTAAAACTGATAAATTGGATAATCAATCAGGCAGATAAAAGACAACATGAGGTTTTATAAAAGGCCACTGAAGAAGGCAAGTGCTATTTGTCAAGTAGACAGACCTGAGAAGGACACATTGAGAAGAGCAGGACACATTCAATCAGAGGAAGAAAAAAACTTATCTTCATAGAAACCTGCCCACAGGGACAGCAGCCCAGTATGTCCTATCCAGACCACTAACTTCCCACTACTTGCCATATACCATCTTCTAAATGGAAAGAGAAAGATGAAACACATTTTTAAAAATAAGCCACTTAAATAATACTCATCTAAACAGGGTCAAACAAGCAATGCTTCATCTTCTTTTGTAGTACCTCAGATGGTCTTCAATACAAGACCTGGATGAAAAGCAGTTACTTACAATTGATTACGTCCTTTTATTTTTAATAAAACCTAGGAAATAATAGGGTGGAATTCCTGTACTGCTGAAGTTCATTATAATTGGCCCCACTAATTACAGCTCACTTCCCCATTAATTTTACCCTATAAAAAGGGGAAGTAGATTAATTTTAAAAGAAAATCAAAACCAGGTTTTACTTCCGTAAGTATAAATGTAACTAACTTTTTTCTTTTAAGAATTGAAATTAAGTCACTAAAACTCTCTCAGAAAAATAGATATCAAAGTTATGATTAACAGAATGCTTCTATCTCTATCTCTCATACTGTTATTTCCCATACTGGACTAAGAACAAGAGGCTAAGTCAAAATACCAGTCCAAAACAAGTTATTTGCTTGACTACATTTCATCATTTCTGTAAATCTGAGAATTTAAAGGACAGTCTTGGCCAAAATGTAAGCAAATATGCAATGAATTTATTTATTTATTTATTTATTTAGGACTTTTTACAGAGGAACTGATCGATCCTTCTGCTCTCCCTGGATCTACTTAAGATCGTTTCTTATATATAAAACACCTGCAGTGCCATGAGGAAGCCAGTAAGATTTTCTTATAAACTTATAGTTCATATGACCCATGTGGACTACAAGTTCTCTGAAAGTTCACCAAGGTCCCTGAACTGACCGTAGGTGAGCTGAGCATTTCAAGAGTGTCCATTTCTGTCTCCTCATGGATGATAGTCTTAGAGTAATCTGAAAAAGCTAATGGAAAGAAGGAAAAATTAGAATGCCTGTTTTCAGAGAGGAAAATTCTGTAACCAGTTAGAGAAAAATTCTTACCGGCTCCTAAACAACAACACTGTCAGGTGAAACTACCACTCCAGATGAAAAAGTTCCCCTTAAAGATGAAGGAAGATTAAGTGTTGACCTGGAAAGTAATTTTGCATGGATGTTTCCAATGACTAGCGATTGCTGTCCTAAAGAAATCTCCCTTGTATCATTATATTGGTATTTTCTGTCATTGGATCTCTGCCTAGTTTGATACTAAAAGACACGTGCACTTACATGTTCAACTTCTCCCTGTTCTCCACACTTGGTGTTTGCAAAGGCTTCAAAGACTATTTTTCTGATGCGGTACCTTCTCTCTCAGCCTTGCCTCTGATCATTTCATCTCATTTGCATGGCCATGATTTCAAAAAACAAAGCTTAAAAGCCCTGTTAAACATCTTACTCATTTAAGGTGTTGTTCTATTATTTTGAAAATGAGATCCCTCCACTACCCCATCCAAAAAAACCCAACAAACAATGGTGGGCAACAAACGAGTCATCGTCTGATCTTTGTGTCATCACTCAGATTTGACTACGTCTATAGTTTAAACAACATACTGCTATCACAGGATTTTTACTGGATGCCATGGGCATGCAATTCTTTATGTTTAGCTTATTCATAACTGAAGACAATATATTAACAACCATCTTACTTAATCTAATTACAAACTCCTCCAGCATACTAATTTTTGGGTTACATTAGTGACCAAGATGAAAGGACAAATATTCCATCCAATACAATGATTTCACATCATGGAGACATCTGACCCTAAAGAACGTTAATTAGTGCATGATAAAAAATAAAAATCAGATTCACAATTCTCATTCCTTTGCTTGAAAACAAGGAGTTAATCTCCTCTTTCTTAATACAACTCATTACACACAATAATTTCCTTGTTTTGACGTATTGTTCTATTGATACTCCTTACCTGTCCTAAAAAGCTGAGTTGGTACAGTAAGAAAGCTCTTTCCTCTCTGACATTAGAAAACTCTGAGATTCCACACAGTTGGATCCAAAGGATGGTTGGAACTGACTTCCAATAATAGAAAATTAAATTTTACCACTGTCTCGTGTAGGCTAGTCTGAGTCTAGTCACCAGATTTGTTAAACTAAGCCTAGCTCTGCCTCCAGAGACCACATCGGTGTCTGACCACAAACGGTGGGGTGAGGCAGAGGGTTTGACATGTCGTTCCCATGGCTTGTGCCCGGAGACCACCCCAGATGCTGCATTAGTCTCGGCCTGGCCTCACCACTTTGGAGGTCACAGCACGTAAGCCTCGAAGAGCACAGCCCATGGTTGGGGATGCCTTACGGGACGGCTGGCATTAGCGGGCACAGGGAGGGCAGATGGCACCATGCTCGGCTCTCTCAAAAGCCCACCTCTGGCTGCAGCCGCTGTGTAGAGAGGGAGCATGGAGCGATGGGGCAGGAGGTAAAAACCTCGGTCCAAACAGCTGCCCACCAGACAGTCCGAGGCACAAAGCGGCAGAAGACGCCGAGTATGAAAGTGATGCAACATCTGTTTTAAATCAGGAGACGGGTTTCTTGCCTCTTCTCCCTCCCCTCTTTCCTTTGACCATACTTCAATCGCAGTGTGCTTCAAGCCCAGCCATTCGGCTTGACACAAGACATCGGGCACACTTGTTGAATGTCATACAGCAGGTCAAGATCCCATCCCCTGGGGCCTGCAAGGGCTGGCAGCTATTATTACTCTTAAACAGCAAGCTATCATCTCAGGGGGCTTGAACTGAAGTGGCTGTCTCCTGGAAATAGTCCATCTCCTCATTTGCAGTGCCACTGCTCAAGCACCGTGGAGCGGCGGAGCTTGAAAAAGAAGAGACACTCCGGCCAGTCCCAGCTATTGCCTCTTACTACGCAGCCGAGCCTCTTTCTTCATGTTACACATGCACCATATTTTGCAATAAATTTACGTCGACAACAACTCTGTCCGGTGTACCAGCCCCTTATCTCCAACGTGCGTGTTTACCTGACGGCGTGCGATTGTTGCAGCTAGATGGGTTTGCAGCTAGAACAGTCCCTTGCAGACTGCACTCTGCAGAGGTGGATATTTTTAATGTATACTACATCATTATAAATAGACTTGAGAGTTAAGTCCTGGAACTAGCCCATGGTATTAATTCTAATTTAGCTTAGGCCCGATTCCAAATGGGTGACTATGCATGCAAACATTCATCTGAGTGTACAATTGGCTGTTATGAACACAAAATTATTTCTTGTGCTCACGCATGCATAATTTACACGCACTAATTTAGATACCAAAGTAATTCCATAGCAGCATGCCAGAGATCAGATCTAACTTGAAGACTGCAGTTAAAAAAAATATTTTAAAAATCACAGTAGCATATTCTTTAGCTGCATTAAAAGGAAGTAACTGAGAAATTTATTGCTGTCTCTGTAAATAAAGAAAAAAACAAACCCAAACCCAAAACTTCAGCATAAATCTATGACTTTTTTTTAGCTGACTGCTGGGTTTTTCCCTCCCATAAAACCCCTCAGTAAATTTCTCCCATACAATTTAATTTGTACCACTACCTATACCAGATTGTGGCATATAAGCATAGCCATCCACTAAAAATAATCAGCAGGATGTGAATATTGTTAAGTAGTATGTTTTCCATCAGGTGTATCCAGGTTTCACACTTAGATGCAGAAAAAAACAAAATGCTGCTCATGAATCAATAATGGAAGTGAATTACCAAACAAGTGAACTCACTGAACCACAAGTGACCAATGGATCATCATTCAAGAAAGATCTAACTTGTATTAAGGAAATCAAGAAAAGGAGGTTAAGCAAACTGGGCTGATGAACAAGCAAAGTGGAATTATTTCTCTCCCGCTAATTCTCATGATAAAGTTGTTTGTATCCTTTCCAAAAGAAACTAATAAACATCGATTACACACATGTCAGGTCGGCTGCCTGGAACATTGCATTTTGTAACAAGATCCTACAGAAACAATGTGAAAATCATCATCAGGCATGCAGTTGGCACAGGAGTAAGCTGGCAACAGGACCTATGCAAAAAAGACTCATTTTTTTCTATACACTGTTGCCATGTGGATTTTCCCTTTTTGTCACCTTTATTTAAAACAGAATATGGGTATTTTTTTTAAGTTACAAGAGATTTGCAAGAGAATTCTATGTTTTGGAAGGCGAGAGACTTGGTTTCTAGTAACTCACTTTTACCAGTCTGAGCATTTGCTTCTGTAGAAGGTGCTTGGAAAGTAAATAATTTTCTAAGTCACATACTCAAGATGTTAATTTGTAAAGTAGAATCCAAAGGCTGGTGTTCATTCAAGTCAAGTAGATTTGTTCTTGAGTACAACTCAGGCAGAAACAGGCCTCGTACGTGACAACAGACATGTATGGCAAATGCTATCAAAAATAATCTCTCACAAAATTGGCTTCACAGAGGTACTGATTCTACATAAAAGCCACAAAATACAATCTGGAATTCCCCGTCTCTTTCACTGCCCTTCATTCCTGTTCACTGTGAACAGAAGACACTTGGCAATATGCTGATACCCTTTAAATTCAATTAGCAGAGGTGGAAATTATCTTACCAAAACCAAAGACATAGTGGTTTTAATTCAGCAAATTATGGCATATGCTTAATCATATGAAGAAAACTATCAAAGCTAGTCAAATCAATTATATATGTGCTTGTATTCAAGCTGGTGTTTAAGAACACAACTGATAGAACTTGTTTGTAACTTGTGGGGATTTGGGGAAATTGGTGCTTGAAGATTCATTCTGCATTTCAACTTTTAAGGAAACAACTCAGCAGTAATTCAGTTTTTGATTTGAGCAAATATTTATATTACCATGTTGCAAGATCCTTGATTTATTTTTTATATATAAATAAAAAAGTCTATACACACAGATGTATCCTTATTTGTCAGTGTAACTCACACATGATGTTTCTCTGCAGATTTCTTTTTGAATGAAAAAACACTGCATACCATGAGAATAGCGCATTAAAGTGAGATTGTATTTATGGTAACTTAAAAGACAAGGCACTGTTCATTAAATTAAATGAAAGTACACGTGTCCACCACAGAACATTTCTGAGCATTTCACCTTTCCTTGACTGACACGTCACATCTGACAATTTCTCCAGCCAATGTGGGTTTTTCAGTCTAGTGGAAATATGCTCTTTAGGTCTCATTCAGCATCAACAAAGGAAAAGATCTGAGTAGTGAACAAGAGCAAGTATGTAAATATTTGGAAAAAAAATGCTGTTACCTATTTTGGAGCGTTCAAGGGGTTTGAGGGTGAGGTGATAAATAGCAGAGTTAGTAACCATGAGTTAATTGCAGCTTTTACCATATGTGGTATTCTTAAAAAAAACTAAAACAAAACAAAACAAAACAAACCCAACCCTGGAGCTGTATGAAGACGTAAATATCTTTTCTTTGTATATTGTGAGTTTCTAGCTTTATTTTTTTCAGAGAATCTGGAAAAGGTCAATCTTAAAGGCCTTTAAGTCACAAAACAAATTTAAGAGGTTTTCCTTCCCACAAGCCTCATTTTCTCATAAGACAATTTCTTGGCTTCTGGTTCTTCACTCATGGTTTTTTAAGTGTTTGGGATGGGCAATAAAGAATTAATGATAAAAGAGACCAAGATGCAAGCAGGGACCTTGGAGAGGAAGAGATTTGTATATTAACAAAACCTGCAAGAAGCCTGCGCAAGAACTTTTTCTTCGGGAGAGACAAGTTAACACCCATTTTGGAAGAACACAGCCAAGAAGATGCTGTTGAAGGACAGAGATTTAAGTGGTGGTTATTTTTAATATACTTGGGCCTAAGGTAATTCTCCTTCCTTTCACTTCTGGATTTTTTAGATTCTTTGAGATTGATAAATCTGTTACAAAAGATTGCATCCCATCGAGACTTGTCAAATGTGCTCAGTCTGGGAATAAATATTACTCTGCAAACATCTGTACAGGTGAATAACTTAAAAGTGTGCCTGAGTGCAAAGCCATTTATTTGCAAAAACGTTTGTAGGAAGGGGCAATGGATAAGAAAATTATGTGAAGAAACATTTTTAACAGTTTATCACTCCAGCAAACTTTCAGTGGAATTTTATGTATGGCACAGAAAATACACTTCATTACTTCAAGTACCTTCTCCCGTCCAAACTAAAAAAGCTCCTTCAGAAAACACCAAAGTGGTTTCACTGTCTCAGAGAAGGCCCCCACAGTTTTAATAAAATAATTACAGAGATCACAGTTCTAGTTTCTATGATTTTTTTCTTCGGTGGTAAATGCGCTATAAAAGCAACATAAAGACATTGAAATTTACTGGCCATTTGATCCACTTGGTCACACTAATCCAACATCCACCTGTAGGTTTGGAATCACAGGAGTTACACCAGGTTAGCAGAGATGCCATGGCGTAGGGAATTAGACTCTTCACATCTATATATGTTTCACTCTAGCAGAAAGAAAAAGGAGCACCACATTTTCCAAAGGCTAGAATTCATGTGGTTTTTTTCCTCATAACAGTTTTAATTACTCATTAATTTATTATGAATAGCTATAAGCGGTGAAATTCTAAGAGATTCATTTGGCATACAGAGATCAAAAAGAGTCCTCCCGGCAAAAAGCATCCAAACTTCCTCATTATGCAGTTTTTGCCTTTTCCCCATCAGTAGTTGTATTTTAAGAAATACGTGTCCATATATGAACCAGGTTGAAGAATGAAAAGTCCATGGAGAAAACTGGAAAAGTTTCCCATCAGATTTAATCAGACTGTGAAGAACTTGCACTCCTTAACGCAGCAGCAGAACACTGCAGCTGTACCAGAGGCAGTGTACAGGCTCAGGGCCTCACTGTAGCAGCAGGTACAAAAACACGGGTGAAGAAAACATAACTGCTCAGAAATGCTTAATTTAAAAAGACAGAAAATGGAAATATGAGTTATCCTTACTTATAAATGAAGTACAGTGTCCCCTTTCACACCACATTAATCTGACATGCTGCAAGCACTCAGAAGTAGACCCCTCGTCACTTAAGCATCGATCCACTGCCTTTGCTCTGAGGTCATCTTTCGTATCTCGAAATATTTCAACCCTCTGAATTACAAGAGCTGTCCTCTGAAGAAAGTAACAAAAAGCCTGTCAAAACCCAACATATATTTGAAAGATAATGTGAAAAATGACCAGAAAAACCCAATTCTTAAAAAAAGTACAGTCCCCATGCCATCTAAGTTATGGAAATTCCTCTTAACCTCTAAGGATTTCTTCATTCTTCATGATGAAAAACTTACTTTGTTTTCTCATGCTTACTCCAAAATCTCTTCTGATCCCTCAACAGCCAGCCACCACTGGTGTACAGCTTTCATTAAGCCAGCATACGGTTCTCATTTCACCCCTGCTTGCTCTTGCTGTGCCAATACACAGAGTGGATTCCAGCTCCCAATATTCCCTGTGAGAAACAACTCTATTTCACAACTGGCTGATAAAAGCTGTGACAGATCCTTATATGTTACAAGCTGTTATAAACTACAGCTAATTAACATACTCTTAAATAATTTCAAACTTCATCTCAGATATGGAGATCTCCTAATTTTGGCTTGGTGAAATCCAGTAAATCACTAGACTCTCCCTGGAAAGTCACCTAGAAGTTTCTTGACAGCTATCAACTTTTCACTTAGGATTGGGAAAATTGCCTTTTTTTTTTTCCTTTTTTTTTTCTTTTTTAGATTTCTATAAAATTGTAATGGTTGCCTCTTTTTGAGGTTAAATTGATCTTAAAAGACACATTACATGACATAGCCCTTGGTCTACCCTCCAGGTTGCTACAACTGAGATGGCAGTGATGGGTAACACTGTACTGAGCCAGAGAAAACATGCCCTGCAACGAACCGTCTTCGTTCTGTCTAACTTAGAAGAGTTGCAGGGATGCTGAGAAGCCGTATAAATAATGTATCCCATCTACCAGCTTTTTTTATGAATTGAGCACAAAGCACGTGGAAATGGCACACAGCTCTCACAGAGGCTCTTCAGGGCTAAAGGCAACTTTGGGCTCACCAGCAGCCGGCAGGCCAACACTCCTGCGGCGCACAAACACAAAGGCACTGGATTTTTACAAGAAGCCTCTCCTTCTTGTAAGCCTTGCAAACGGTATTGATCTGGGGCTGGTTTTATTTCATTTCATGCTGAATTTTCAGCAGGGTTTTTGCGGCTCTGTTTTGAGCGCCAGCTCTTTTTTGCTTCTCAAGCAGATCTGGAGCACACACATGAGCTTAGCAGCTCCTCGTCAAAGGTGCTGGCTCAAAAGAAATGAGCATCTCTTAAATTGCATTTGATTGAACCAGTTTCTATGTAGGGTGGCCTAAGAGCCACTGTTTGCAAAAGGAAAGAAAACAGTTGTCCCATGTAAAACAAAACCAGGACTTCCACGTATCTGTTTCCTGAGATAAGAGGCTACAGCGTTCCTGAAAACTTCCTTTTTGCACAGAGTAAAACAAATTGAATGTATTTCCTCGTTATAAACAACAACAAAGACAGGTTAAAAATTAAGATACGATAGTCAAAAAAAAAAAAAAGTAGGAGGCCAGGGTGTCTCCTGGTAACTACTCTGAGGTTAATGAAGTTGCAGAAACTAAATTGGCCCAAATTCACCATGTATTTAAAGGCAATTACAAAAATTAGGCTACCACCATTTTAAACGTCAGTGTTACATATACTGAGCTTTCTTTTTTCTTAAAATTACTACTTTCAGACACCACAAATTTACTTTTTCAAAAATACAAAACACTGAGATTAGCTTCACTGCTATCCTTCCTGTCTTTAAAGCATAAGGCGATGATTTACATGTCTCCATGGAAAGGAGGAGCAACCCAAAAGTGACAATACAAGCTGATGACTTTACACGTTTCTCAAAGCTCTGCAAATTAACTCCAAAGCAACACGACCCCCAAGTTAGAAAGATAAAATAACCAGAAGTGATCAAACTTTCCGACTTTCTTTTGTTACAGTCTCATCTTTGTTGTTGCCTCAATGGCATTGGAGAAGGACAGAAATCGGGCACTTTGCAAGCTGACTCTAACCCAACCACGCAGGCTGGATAAAAAGCAGCCGCAGGAAACTGCCCAAGAAACAGTCCTCGGTGTCTCACACTAAATCAGCAAGCCCTGATTAAGAGACCATCCCAGGCAGAGTTGTTCATTTGGCATCCTCACAGAGTCACTGAAGCCTGGAGTTGAAGCACCTTTAGCTTTGCTCCCAGCCCCAGGCACGCAGCCAAGATTCAGCTTTGTGGGTCATCCAAAGGCAAGAGGCTGCAGTTCTTCAACATGTTAGGGCATAGAGAGAAACTACGTGCCTTGTGACACCACCCAATTTATATTGTGCTTCATATCAAAAGACAATATTGAGCCTTGGGTTCAGCTTTTTTTTTTTTTTCTTTTCTCCTCACAGCATCTGTCAACCTGACCAATGATTTTTTCCATACTGCTTTTTTTTTTGCACCGAAGAGATGGCAATACCTGGTGCAGATTGCTCTCCTGGTCCAGATAGTGGGAGTAAGGGAATTATTTAATTGGTAATTGAACCCTAAAGGATGCATCTAAAAGAAGAAAGGCTAAGGCTAGATAAAAATTAATTCAGTCTCTGAACTAGAGAGAACTTCCCTGATTATATTACTCCAGACACTGAACTCACCTTCCACAACGATCAAGCATTTTTGTGCAAACCTCACCAAAGAAGTCACTCTGAATGTCACAGAGAAGTCATTATTTTGAGGAATTGTCACAACAGGGGGGCAAAAAAGTAATACGAGAACACTAATGTGAGCCTTTTTTAAGTGCCTCCTACAAACCATGGAGGTGGCAGAATTAGCAAGAGAAAGACAGACCCAGGCTTTATTTTAAGTGTGGATCTGAAAGCAAGTCATGTTCAGATCCAGGTAATTACTTTTTAAGTCATATGAAATGAAGGAACTTTTTTTTCTCCTCCTGTAGCCACCCTTGTTGTTCTCCTTTCCCTGCCAGGCACACAGCTTGTCACCCAGCTACACCTGTGCTCTGAGAACCAAAACTCCAGTGCGATCTCTGATAAACATGCCTAAGAAACACTGCAGCTCCTGGCACGCATGGAGCAGGAACCCTCATGGCATCTCCCACCATCCCAGGAAAGACTGCGTGCTCCGTCCCCCACAGCCAGATCAGCTGACTGGTGAAAAAAGATGGCCAGAGTCTAAGCCTAACACTGTACCAGCATTTGTCCAAACCTGTTCTAAACTCTATGTAGACTCCAGAAGAACAGATGAAACATGCTCTGCCCCTTGTTGTAATCAAATCCCTTCTTATCGAAAAAGTTCTTTTGAAAGCAACTTTAAAGGCTCTGGGGAACTAACAGCAGTCACACCTTCCCTCTCCTACCAACTCAGACTATATCCTTTGGACCTTAACTCAGAAAGTAGAGCTTGGCTATAAAAGAAAACTGGTGAACTGTGGTTCTTCATTAGCTATGTGGCAAAATTTACTGCCTCTGCCCTCCTCTCTAAAATTCACACCTTACACTGAGTTGAAAAGAAAGTAGATAGGTCTACAACAAGCCCCATCCCAACATTGAAAGAGCACTGGTTAAGATCCTCCAAGGAGATGCAGTAAAGACTAGCTATTCAGACTGTGACAATTTCTTCACTGTAAATGACTTCTATACACACTAACTCTTCTTACCTCACAGGTTAGTGTTGTAAAAGCACTGAGCTGGAGGTGCTTGTCATCTCTGTCATCCCTAGAGTCGGTACAATCACTTAGCCTCCTCTGAGGATGCCTACACAGCAGTGGGGAAATTATTGCTTTTTATGGGGGTTTCTGGAAGCCCTAAAGTTCATAAAAAATGACAAAGTCCAGGGGAAAAAAAACCCAGAGACAATCATTACAGGATCACAAGTTAGAGCAGAGGAATCACCTATAATACTCCAGCACCACTAACCTCACACTTTAAATGAAAGAGATGAAGTACTGGTCATTGTGTGACACAGGAACAATAACCTGAAGAAAACAGATACCCTTATAATTTAGAGATCACCCTGAGAATCACAGAAAAGTAAGTATATTCTCTCAGCATTAAGAGAAGCAGACATCGTTGGTTTTAGACTGTGCAGTGTCTACAGTGTTATGTAAAAATTCATCTATCATCTTTTCCATTTAGGTCATTACACTGGACCTCTTTTCTCTACGAAAACTACAAAAATTACCTTCCACAGCATTCTCTCAGCCTGTTCGAGGTGGCAGCATGCTACCCTGCGTAACTGACCATATCTATTTTTTTCTCAACAGATTTTAACATGTAATTCTCTTCTGTGGGAGTTGAAACTAGCTGGTCTGTTCTCATGGTAGAGAGAGGAAGGAAGAAGGAGAGTTGGAGATTATAGCACTGACAGGGAATCTGGCATCTCACACATTTAGATAGTAAGCTCTCACAGCTAGGATTGTGCTTTAATTTCTGCAATGTGCACAAAACAGAGTGATTCTGTGCAACGTGCACAAAGCACAGAGTGATTCGGATCTCTGCCAGGGTCTCTGGAAGCACCTTCCGTACCACCCACACAACCTCCATACATTTTTTCAGAACACCAGACGTAGATCACGCAAGTATTTCTTGAAACAGCAAGATCCTGATACTGCTACCATTCTGCATCCGGCTGCTTTCCATAGTTTTGCTCTGTGGGCTGCAGCTTCAGCGACTCTTAAGTCTGGTATTCAAAGCACCATAGGAAGAGCAACATGAAGTTTAACTTACACAGACAGGGTAAAAAATGACAGAGTGGCCTAAAAGTTAGAAGAGATTTTTAAGCTTTTAAAAGTTTCATAATATCCACTGCATCTGTAAAACACGGTGTAGTGAGACCGATATTTCTGTCCAAGTAACCAAGTGTGGATATCAAAATCAGAAACTACAAAATAACTACTGGAACTAACTTGGACAAATTACTTCCAAACCAAATTCACCCACTTACACAGCTAATTTGTAGAGTTTTGCACCTCCATGCATCTTCCACTTTCCCTATTTGATCCAGTCTGGACTTCCAAAGCCTCATCAGAAATTTTAAAACCTGACCTGAAGCTGCTTGAACTACTGAATATATAGCTCTCAAATGAGCTGTCCAAGGCAATAAGCTATTTACACCATTTCAATAACAGTCAAAACTAGATTAAGCAGTTTAGCTGACCTCTTTAGATGAATATTTTTCATTAAAAAAAAATTATTTCTTTACTTCTAAGGGAATTTAACCTCACTACGACCTGTTAAAAAACCCCACATCAACACACTAGCAGCTCTCTAAGAACGCATCTTTCTTCTGTGAAGAACAGTTGAAAGCTGCAAAGAACTGATGTGGCTGGAGTAAAACTACAAAGTCTGTGGTTTGAGCACAACAGTCAGCATTAAAGGACGAGTTAAAGAAATTAAAGGGTGAAGACATCAAAGGTGTCTTGTTACACTAAACCAGTGAAAATTGTTTTAACTACATTCTTGCTTAAACCAGGCAAATGAGTTTGAGATTTAGATCTCAAGCACTTACAAACCATCCCCTATGGGTTCAGTGTCTGCTCCCAGAAGCTCGTAAGAACAAACTCCTGGATCCCTCCCTCCGACCCCAAGTGAGAATCAGGCTCATCTTGGTCTCTTTCCTTCAGTACCATGATCTTGGGCTGCACACTACCTCTCATTCCTTGAGAGGGATTTCCAAGGAAGTCCAAGGAAGTTTTGTTACTTAAACCTGTTTCTAGCCTAATGGTTAGAAATGCCTCCAAAGAAATAAGAGACTGGATTTAAAAAACACCCATAATTAGGCTCCTTCAAAGCACTCTGGCAGAAAAATGTGTAGTTTCTTGATCTTTAAGATACAGGTGCTGCAGTGTCCCACAAAAGGCAGTTCTGAATGAGACAGAAGCAGAAACTGGTGTAATTTCAAGCTCACACCAAAGTACTGAGTTTAGAAGCCTCCATGCTTAAGGCAGCAGCCAAACTGTCTGTTATTGTGAGCTTGGATACAGGCAGCTCAATTCCAGACGGTCTGCTTCAACTAACCAGCTTTAACTTTTTCCAGTTTGCAAGCTTGGCAAGCTTAATTAGCTGTTGCTGAACTTACCTCTAAGGCCCTGGGTCTGCAGAGCAGCTCGGGTTTACCTTCAGACATGCCATACGCCAATTTAATTCAACTACTCATGCACTGTTTATTGCTGGTATGGCTGCAGTTCATAGCTGATCGTGTGAGCCACTCACCACAGTCTTCACATGATCAAGATCTGAAACTCCTAATATCTGAAAGGGCCAAGAATCAGCTCCCAGCTTCCAACTGACCTTGGCTGGCTGAGCTGGCTATCAGAAAACTCATTTCCCCATTTTTCCTTCATTCATCTCCAGATGCCCCTAAATAATCCTCAAGGCCTATCTTCAAGGAACAGCACAGAGAACATTTCTAAGATGAATGGAAAATAGCTCTCTGCTTTCTGCTCTTGTACCTCACACAACAGATGTTTTGATCATCACCTTACATTGTAATGTTCTGAAGCTCTCCTATGCCCTTCCCATGACTTTGCTTGCTACAATATTTTTGAAAAGGACAAATTGCTTTAATTAATTGAAGCTATGCAGGGAAGATGCCACAACGAGCATGATCTCACTTTGCAGGGAACTATGAAGTTCCCCCACAAAAGAAATGTAGCAAAGAGAAAATGCAGGGACTCAACAAAAAAAACAACCAATCAACAAGAACTCTACAAAGTTGATAGGAAAAGAACAAAGCACTTTGGATGGTTCTAACGCAGTCACTGCCACATAGATGCAGTTGTGAAAGGGTGCCAAAAAGAGGGGTAATTCACTTTATTTGACGTCTTTATTACGAACGCAGCTGAGGTGCAGCAAAGTACATTCCACCACTCTGCAGAGGTCTGTACCAGAGAGACACTCTGTGCTTCAGGGTGCTGATGCGGTGAAGTACACAAGCCTAACCTTGATGCTAGGCTCGCCCAAGTCCATGGCAGGTGTCTCAGAAATCCTAAATCCCTGTGCCCTTATAAAGAACGATGCCTTGTATCAGTGGAGTTACTCAGGTGCCAGGGGTTATCACACACTTGGTGTTCGACTCAAGAAGGAAGGAGTCTGATCTACAGTCCCTTGAAAGCAAGAAGAGAAAAGGTTTGATCCACAGCCTTTGGGCAGGCCTCCGCTAAAATTCACATGAGAAACCTAGTACTTCAGATGGCAAATAAACTGTACAGCAGAAGAGTCAATACTTAAGCTTTTTCAAGCTGGATAAAGCACTACAAAATGTGCCACAGATAATGGTAGGGAAACATCTTGGATTGGCTTTGAGATGGATGAGATAAATTGTTGGGCCATTTTCCTTACCGATTCACTTGATTTTTCAGCTTAAAATAAGTAAACCTAGAGAGCTCATCTTCATAGCTTTAAATAACCTGCCTTAAGAAGACTATACAGGCAATGCTGCCAAAGCAGCAGTATTTTCTTAATAATAAAAGTATTAATTGTAAAATGCCAGTTATAGCTTGCAAATACGGGATCAATGCTGTTATTAAGGAATTCCCTCAAACAACTAAAATTTCTCCAACAGATTCAGCCACACCTCATTTTCTTTTATATTTGTGCTATATATAGATACATGCACATATAGATCTGGACATACACATAAGAGAAAGGAAAAAGCAAGCTTCAGATAGACAGATACAAGCTTCAAAAATCAGATCCAGTGCAAAGCTTTCAAACACTGAGAAAGTTCAAGCTTTCACCCTTATGAATCATGCACAGGAATGTTCTATCTAAAGCAGAGAAGCCTCACAGGACAATATTTAGATTCTTTCTTCACTACTCATTCAGTAATAAAATTCTAAGACTCCACAGGCAGCCTGCTCACCAGAGAGAAGCTATTAAGCAATAGGCTAAGAATTGACTAGACATTTTCATACTGCCCCATGTCAAACACACAAAGGGTTGTCTTGTAAAACCTCACAAGCACAAATGCTAGAAGCCTGAGCAAATGCAGATATCAAACTCTGTTTTGAACTTGAATAACCAAGATGATTAGAATACTCTGAAAGAGGATAGAAAATACACCTGATCAATGTGTGACTCAGAGACTGGTGCCACCATTAGAAATTTGGATTCTTTGATCATGGGGAAGTTTACATGGCAGCAGGTATGCTGACGACAGATGGAACACATCTGCTCCAAAGGGGGTAAAGGATCCTAGCATAGGAGTTAGTGGGGCTCATTGAGAGGGCTTTAAACTAGCCTTGAAGTGGGAAGGGGATAAAACCAGACTCACTAGAAATGAGCCTAGGGATGGCCTTCTGTCTGCGGTCCCACTTGAGGTTGAGAATAGTGTCATATGCAACAAACCCAGGACTGCTAGGAAGAGGATGCCGGGTGACGTACCGGTGGGAGGTGATGTCTGTACCGTGGCTCAAGTGCATATATGCCAATGCCTGTAGCATGGGAAATAAACAGGAGGAATTAGAAACTATTGTATACCAAGGAAACCATAATATAATTGCCATCATAGAAACATGGTAGGATGATTCACATAGTTGGAATGCCACAGTGAATGGCTACAGGCTCTTTAGCAGAGACAAGCAAGGAAAGAGCGGTGGTGGTGTAGCATTTGTTATATGTTAAGGGGTGCTTTGACTGCCTAGAATTCAACATCAGGCACACCAAGGTGCAATGTTTATGGGTAAGGATAAAGGGGAAGGCCAATGAGACTAATATCCCAGTGGGAGTCTGCTACAGACCACCTGACCAGGATGATGACACTGACGAGTGCTTAATACCTTCATACCTTAATATTTCAGTCTTTAACAAGAAGACTGGGTGTCCTCGGGGCAACTGGACTCCTGAGTTGGTACACAGGGATGGGGAACAGAATACCCCTCCTGTAATCCAGGAGAAAGTAGTTAGTGACCCACTGTGCCACTTGGATCCCAACAAGTCCATGGGTCCACATGGGATTCATCCTAGGGTGCCGAGAGATCTGGCGGAAGAACTGGCTAAGCCACCCTCTACCATTTATCATCAGTTCTGGCTAACTGGAGAGGTCCCAGGTGACTGGAGGTTGGCCAACATGACGCCCATCCATAAGAAGGGCCAGAAGGAGGATCCGGGGAACTATAAGCCTGTCAGCCTGACCTCGGTGCTTGGTAAGGTTATGGATACGATCATCCTGAGTGCCATCAAGCGGCGCATAGAAGACAACCAGGGGATCAGGCCCAGCTAACATGGGTTTAGGAAAGGAAGGTCCTGCCTGACCAACCTCATCTCCTTCTATGACTGGGTGACCCATCTAGTGGATGTGGTTATGGTCTACCTTGATTTCAGCAAAGCTTTTGACACAGTCTCCCACAGCATTCTCCTGGAAAAGCTGACAGCCCACGGCTTGGACGGATGCGCGGTTTGCTGGGTAAAAAACCTGTTGGATGACCAGGCCCTGAGAGTGGTGGTGAATGGTGCTGCATCCAGTTGGCGTCCAGTGACCAGTGGTGTCCCCCAAGGACCAGTACTGGGGCCAGTCCTATTTGACATCTTTACTGATGACCTGGATGAAGGGATTGAGTCCACCCTTAGTAAATTTGCAGATGACACCAAGTTGGGGGGGAGTGTCGATCTGCTGGAGGGTAGGAAGGCACTGCAGAGGGAGCTGGAGAGGCTGGGTCAACGTGCTGAGGGCAGCGGTGTGAAGTTCAATAAGACCAAGTGCAGGGTCCTACACTTTGGCCACAATAACCCCTTGCAGCGCTACCGACGGGGGGAGGAGTGGCTGGAGAGCGGCCCGGCAGAGAGGGACCTGGGAGTACAGGTTGACAACCGGTTGAACATGAGCCAGAAGTGTGCCCAGGTGGCCTGGACGGCCAATGGCATCCTGGCCTGTATCAGAAATAGCATGGCCAGCAGGAGCAGGGATGTAATTCTGCCCCTGTGCTCAGCACTGGTGAGGCCTCCCCTTGAGTGCTGTGTGCAGGTCTGAGCCCCTCACTGCAAGAAAGACATTGAGGTGCTGGAGCGGGTTCAGAGGAGAGCAACGAGGCTGGGGAAGGGAAAGTCCTATGAGGAGAGGCTGAGGGAGCTGAGGTTGTTTAGCCTGGAGAAGACTTGGGGGGGGCCTGATCACTCTCTACAACTACCTGAAGGGAGGCTGTAGTCAGGTGGGGGCTCTTCTCTCAGGCAACTAGTGACTGGACGAGAGGGCACGGCCTGAAACTGCATCAGAGAAGGTTTAGGTTGGATCTCAGGAAGCACTTCCTCACAGAGAGGGTGATCAGGCACTGGAATGCACTGCCCAGGGAAGTGATGGAGTCACTGTCCCTGGAGGTGTTTAAGGAGAGGCTGGATGTGGCACTTAGTGCTGTGGTCTGGCCATTGTGGTGGTGTTGGGTCACAGACTGGACTTGATGATCTCAGAGGTCTTTTCCAGCCTCAACAATTCTGTGATTCAAGCATCACATTCAGCCACCAGACTAGGGCACACTCTTTACCACACAGGTCTACCAGACTGGTAGCACACTGGAATGGAATGGACACAAAACCACAGAAAATGTTTTTACTGAACAAATGGTAATAGCAGTAGAAAAACAACACAATATAAACCAGCGATATTTTAGTAACAGGATATCCTTGGATGCTTTGTCTTGTTTCACACAGGGCTGATTTGCCTAAATGTCTCATCGTCTGCTTGTAGGGCATGGAGCAGCTTGTTTAAAAAAAAACACAACAGAACATAAAACTACATTATTCTGCATGGAGACAGCTGTTTTTACCACACAGACTCCTGCTGACAGTGCTGATACAATGAACCAGCTTTAAGTTAGAAAACATCCACCAGCCTAAAATGTTGCTCTTTCTCTCTGCAGTGAAGAGGGAACATTTTTCTCCTTTCACATCATCATGAAGTGCTGTCTTCTCCAAAAGCACCTTTGGCCATGCCTCTCACGATACTCTCCTAATCCTTATCTGCACGAGGATGTTGAATAGTCACTTCATCACCGTAATATTTCAGAAGAAAGACCCTCAGCTGAGCAATCAAATTCAGAGTAGGAATCTCCTAGGTTCCTAAAGCACAGCCAGCACGCACTTGTGGCTCAGAGTGTAAGCAGTCTGACTAGCACTGCAGAAGACTTTTCTTGCACATGTATCCTTCCTCCCCTTCCAGCCGGCTACCCTACCCACTACGTGACTCTCCTTGAACACCCTGAGAAAAAGACTTCCAAGAGTGGGAGAGCCAGGACCCTTTCACAACAGTGTGAGAGACTGTTGAACTCATTGGCAGGACATGGAACAGCCCCACTGTCAAATTCACCTTTTTTACCCAATAATAAATCCTTCCAACCTTCTCTTTACCCAAGCCTACGCCATAACAAATTTTCGGGTCTCTTGCTCTAGACCACTGCACTCTGCAGACCAGCTGCTGACAGACAGGGAGAGGACAGGGAGAGGACGTGAGTGTGCAGACCTGCTCCTGCTTTAGCAAAACCACACTTTAAAGCTGGCAAACAAGGGAGATGGTCTGCACAGCTTAAAACCCTGCATTTGATTTGGATCTCATAGAGTTGTAGATTGTTTCTTAAAGATTGCTTTTTATGCTAACGGCAATTGTTCAGGAATTTGGCTAGTATTCCTGGTAATTCTCACACTACTCGTGTTTTACAAACACATTTAATTTTTATAGCAAAACTGACACTTCTTACTTGGTCAAAATCCCATCAACTCGCCCGGTCTAAGGCAGGTCTAATCTCATACGCTGCATTACAAAATATGCTCTAAGTGGCTGCTCTTAAACTGTTATATTCAGAAAATAAGTCAGATCCTCAGACAGCAGAGACTAATAAAGATCTGCTGAAATGAATACGGTTATTCCAAATTACACCAGCTCGTTTAGCCTGGGGAATCTAGATATGCTTCTTTCTTCTTAAGATCAAAGAAAATAATGTCCATGGTAAAGCATCCCTTTGAACAAAACCAGAGGCCTTCAGTACATATTTCATTAATTTCATTTCTGCTTTAATACACCTCACCAAGACAGAAGAATACAGTAGAACAATTACAAAATGACATCTCTACCAGAAAAGGAAGGCTTAAATGGAGTACACTCGCTGGGGGAGAATCAGAAAGAATCATTTCTTTCCCCTCATAAATTTTTCTCAAACCTCCAAAAACATCATAACTTTTAAATTTGTAGAATAGAATCATAGAATCATTAAGGCTGGAAAAGAACTCTAAGAACATCAAGTCCAACTGTCAACCTACCATGACCACTAAGCTATAGCCTTAAGTGCCACATCTAGACATTTTTTAAACACCTCCAGGGATGGTGACTCCAGCACTTCCCTGGGCAGTCTCTTCCAATGCTTCACTATTCTTTCAGTGAAGAAATCTTCCCTAATATTCAATCTAAACCTCCCCTGGTGCAACTTGAGGCCATTTCCTCTAGTCCTATTGACAATCACAACTGTCATATCTCACAGTTCTGATGAACAATCAAATGTTTAGAAAATGAACCAACCCAGTTCATAATAACTAACCAGCCTTGATAAAGGACAGACCAGAGTAAGCATTGAAGAAGCTATGACTTAAGGAGAAGGTCAAACTGCGTGATCACATAGCATCCCTACTGGTCTTAAAACTTCACATAACATATTTTGGGAAAACCTCTGCATTAGTTCTTTTCCAACTAAAACAGCTAGTTTTACCGTAACTTGTATGTCCTCCTAACATCTCCTACAGCCTGCTGGCTCAATCTGTCTTGTTATAAAAAAGCAACACTGTAAGAGATCTGAGTAGCAATTAACATCCTTTTTGCTGCTAAAACCACTAATATATTACTAATGCGACATACGTTTGCTTGGAATAGCGAGGAACCCAAGATTGTTGGCGTTGACTCAAACAGCAGCTGCTCTGAAGAACACACCCAAAATGTACATGCCTCAGCAGTACGTGAACCTGACCCACATCATTCCAGCAGTGTTCTGCCGGAACGGGAGAGGAAACCCCGGCTTGCGAAGCTGCTGCTGGTGAGTGTCTGCAGTTTGCCCAGTAGCTCTCTAGCCCTGGCACTTGGTTTTCAGGCTTGAGTTCAATTCCTTCCTTTGCTCAAGTGGGTATTTAGCTACCAATATTGACACTTCATGCTACAGGACAGGTAACAGTGAAGCCCTCTCAGCCACTCTAAATGAAGCTGTTCCACTCTAGATAAAATACTTAAATATCAATAGAAAGAAAAAGCAAGACAAGTCTGGCTCTCAAAATCACCTGTAAGGATGCTTACTTGCCAAGCAAAACCCTTTATTCTCTGTTTCTGCTCCAATGAGATTTTAATTATTTATATAAAATTTAAACAGAGAGGGTTGTGAAGACTTCCCAACTTCAGAGTAGTTTTCAGCTTTGTGGATAAAGTCACTAGTATGCTACACAAATTTTAATAACCCCTCAGGAAATACGGGAAGCAAATGCAAGTTTTCCACATCCTAAATGACAACATAAAGCATAAACTTCAAATGAAAAGGGACATAACCACTGGTGATTTTGTGAACACAGGAATTTACATCTTTTGTTTTCCAACCAGCTGCTGAAAATGGTGCTGTATTTTTTAGTTTGGACTGAGTGAAAAAGGTTTTTCAGACAAAGGCATAAAGCTTGATATTTGGCATAATATGTACTGGGTTTTTTTGCCTTTCTGTTTAATCTTATTTTATAATTCAGCTCATTTGCCACATTTTTAAAAAAAAAGAACAACAATTGTCTGGACAGGCCAATTAGGAACATTTGGCATGTTGATACATTTACCCTCGGTCTTTTCATCAGACACACACTAACATCAACAGCTGTCATGCAAGCAGATCAAAGGCAAATACTCAAGTGTAGCCTTGAAGTAGCTCTGAATCACTGTCTTTGCAACACGGCAAAAATTCTTGTAAACCCATCTGTCATCAAAACACCTCAAATCTGCCATAAACATGAACAGCACAAATGAAAACGTACATGAGAGCATACCTGAACGGATTATAGACAAAAAGTTGCTCGTCAGTTAGGAGTGATGCTGCACATGAAAGAATAACCCACATAAAACGTCCTCTGATGGATTCATACAAGGAATTATACCTGTTTCCACTAACACAACTGTTAAGCGCTTTGTTTTACACTCAGAAGAGAATTTAATGGGTGAAACGTAACCGCTACAGGAGACCCCAGTTCCTGTTTAGTCTTTGCAAGAGCTGCGTGCCCAACCAGAGCTGGTAAATCTGAGGTCATAGGCCCGACTCTGATGAGATTTGCAACACTCCACACACCTCTCAGTAAGGCCCAAGTGGCACTGAATTATATACAGGGGATAAGTGAGCTCAAATATAGTTTTTCTGAATCTTCCTTCCATGTGACACTGGGATTCTGTATAACAAGCACATTTATGTACCTGAGTTGCAAGACTCGGGTTTTACATATTCCTATTTGCTACTCGTGTTTTCTCACTCAGGAATACAGTCGATGGCTCTCCTGACTGTTTACAAGATGTTTGATGTATTTGTATCTATTGTATGACTCGTTATTTCTCAGTAATAATGGAGACATTGCAAACATTCAGTGTTCACAGAACCTGAACGCAGTGACTTTTTGTCACACGCCATAGACATGTGCATAGTCAGGAAAACAATTGCAAGGCTTCGATTACACAACCTTAAATTAATTTGATAATCAATACCCAATTCTTGAGAAAATAAATCTGCCCCTTGTCTTGTGGCATTGACTCAAATTTCCTCTTAAGGCACCAAGTACTACATTGCATTCACTAGATCATTCTAAACTTTACAGCACAATTTTTATCCCTTTTTGCTTTGGGTTGTTTTTTAATTTCTTTTAACTCTCAATTCCTAGGTACTTGACTTCCACATCAGCAGAAAAACAGCACATAGGTCAGGCAAGGCAATGTCTGCAAACTCCACTTCTCCCAATACAGGGAAAAAAATGGAAAGATCTCCAATTTGTATCCTGAACCACCTCCAGGACAGACTTCTTTTGCTGTTGTTTCTTTAAATCTATTTTAAGCATCACTGATGTTTTTATTTGGTATTTAAAAAAAAAAAAAAAACTTGTTAAGAAGAAAACAGAACCTTTAAAATACACAGAATAGGCATTTAAATGAGCAGTTTGGTTGCCAAATGTTGTGTGGGTAATAATTATGAAAAAACTAAAAGCCTGGGCAATGCAGTGAACACAGACCTAAAATACAGTACTTCTAAACATTGGCAGTCTCTATTATCACAGCCAGTGTTATTTCTAGGACTTGTAGAGCAAAAAAACCTTATATTACAGTCTGCTCTTGTCTCACTGCAGTGGACCTACTCAATTTTGATGCTGTGCAAATAACACTGATCTTTGTGAACAACGAACCTCAGGTGGAGTTTCTTTATCAGGAAAATCTTGGTGATGTCCCACAGTGCTCCACAGTCTCCCTTTTACCACTGGAATGCAGGAAACCCTTATGTCCTTTTAACTTTCAACACGTGAAATCCTTCACTCCCAATTGCAAGGGAAAAGGTTACTGTTCAAACAGGGAAAGCTTTGCTCTGTTCTTCAAAATACATCTAAAAAGCCAGCCAGACCTCTCCAGCTGATGACAAGGCTGCTCCACAAATGCTTATGCCCAATTATATTTTCAGCCCTTCAGCTCACTGAGAGAGTGTACCCCAGGCCACAATATCACAGTCCACAGTTCCAACTATTCCCACTTGGCTACTGGGCTTAAGGTACGCCAAACCAGCAGCGTGGGACCCAATGCACGTGCGTTTGGCAATTCTTCCGCTGAAAACAACAGCAGTCACACCTCTGGGGCACTGTGATCTTCAGTTCTGGCAGCTATCTTCTATTAAGCGAGAAGGGGAAAAGGCAGAAATTCAGATTTAATAAAAGACCTTACAGAAGAGACATCTGTGTGACAGAGACAGAGTATTATGATATCAACGTGCGGTACACAAAAAATGGGTGTTTAGTCCAGGCGCTATCAAAAACAGTATTTTATAGCATTTATTCCACTTTGAAGAATAAAACTTTCTATGCACTTGGCTTCAGAAATAATTGGACACCGAGATTATCATTTAACAAATACCACTGATGGAACAATCTTTCCTAAATCTAAAAGTCAGCAGATGAAACACAACCAGATACTTTCCAGTGATAAGCAGGAGAGGCATATGCGAGTGTCTAACAGTTAAATTTGTTCCACCTCATAGGCTGAACATGGCTTTCTTCTTTGCCTCCAGGTAGCAGTCACACATTTACACAGCTATCTCATCCTGTGTGGATCTCTGCCAGCCTCTTCTTGAGATATATTTTTACTATCTTCATATTAGCTCAATAGATTCTCTCAGGGAGGAGAGGACGGGGAGAAGTAAGTCTGGGCATCCCAAGCCCTATCAGATTTAGAACGATAAGGCATGAGCATAAATTTGGGTGGAAAGAGCTCTGTGTCAGATTGCTACAAAACTGAAAAACCAAATTATAGAGAGGTATTGCCCACAGTGTTATCAGTCACCAGACTTCCTACGCGACATTTACACTCAGCGAGAGTCTGAGACTCACGCTCAGGGCAAGATGTTTCAGGGTGATTACTTACTCAATTAAAGTGCACTGTAACCAGATTAAGGAGATCGCTGTATCCTTCATTACTTAGTATGGTTTTGTTCATATAAAGATTTGGGCAAGCCGGGTGAATATATTAAGTTTTGTCACTGTACTCTTTCTACCAAAGAAATATCCCAAGTAAACTGCAAGCACGTAGCAGCAACATGACATCATCACATCTCTCTGGTAGCCAGAAATTGAAGTTTCTGGGCAGATATGCCTCGGGATGGAAACTTCATTTTTCTGAGAAATGTGGTGGTGAGAAGAGGTAAAGATTTAAGAAGGATAAAGCAGAAAAAATGGAACTACATTTGAATAAATTAATAAAAAAACATTAAGAGTTATTAGACAACACAGACTCGAAGTTCCCAAGTCACAGAGTACTGCAAGTTGGGAGACTACTGGCAAAGGACCATAACAAAGCCTATGATGTTTCTACCTTCAATTAAATAAATGTACGTTACTGACTCATTGAGACAGGAACTGCACGGGGGGACCTTTCCTCCTCATCCAGGGCAGCTGCTCTCACATCTCCACAAGGAGCCTCAGTCGCGAACATCACACTGATCACAGTATCTGTTACAAAACTTACTCAAACCTCTTATCACCCAGAGGATTTTCAATTGCTCTAAATTTTAACTAAGGTCAGTTGGACACATGTAAGCAAGCCCAACTTTCTCGCTCCTCCCAAGTTTAAGTCCTTGAAGCATTTTTTTTGGCAAATCAAGAAATAAATTGACATGTATGAATTTTGTTTAAATAGCCAGACATCTCTTCGCCTCTAAAAAGGACCACAAAATTTTTGTGTTTCAGCAGTGCTAGTATACAGCTATTATGCATACATACATTATATGTGTACATATAGAAATATGTATTCATTGTTCCATTAAAATACAGCATTTTCCTAAAAACACTGCATTTTGCTGAAATGTCTTCCCAGAGAACTCATGTATAAAATTTCTCCGACCTCAGCAACAGTGCTGTTAAACCAGTCATTAAAAAAACCCTACTGTGAAAAGCATACTTTGTACTGTCTACTCAAAAACTCAGAACTCTACTTTTGCAGTTTTCCCCTCTCACATATGTGCACGTGTAGACATCTGTTCTGCATTCTGATGAGACCATGACAACATCAATTATTTCTGCTCAAATACAAATGTTGCATTTGAGAAAATACACTTAATTGCCAAATTAATATCATGATCCATTAAATGGGACAATCACTGGGGAAAAAGTGGAGTGGATGTTTAAGAAACCATTAAAAAGTTCTCTACATAACACACAGCCTGAGAAACTCTATTTCTGTCAAAGAGATGTGAGGTACTGGACCCTGCCAGACCCCTGCCACATCCCAGTACTCTTGGGTAACTTGCCAAAGAAACTGGAGTACAGTAGACAAGGTATGGGAGAGCAAAGATATTTCAGAGGTGGGAAAGATAAGTCACGTGGGTAGAGAGAAGATGGGAGTGAAAGAAAAACCTAGAAGGAACAGCAAGGGGGTCAGGAAACAGGGCATTACAATAAGGTTTTTGCATGACAGTGCCAACAAAATCATAGAATCATAGAATGTTAGGGATTGGAAGGAACCTCGAAAGATCATCAAGTCCAATCGCCCTGCCAGAGCAGGAATGCCTAGATTATGCTACACAGGAACGTGTCCAGGCAGGTCTTGAATGTCTCCAGAGAAGGAGACTCCACAACCTCTCTGGGCAGCCCGTTCCAGTGTTCCGTCACCCTCACTGAGAAGGAGTTTCTTCTCGAGTTTAAGCGGAACCTCTTATGTTCCAGTTTCAGCCCATTACCCCTTGTCCTATCAGTGGTTGTCACTGAGAAGAGCCTGGCTCCATCCTCGTGACACTCACCCTTGATATATTTGTAAACATTAATGAGGTCACCCCTCAGTCTCCTCTTCTCCAAACTAAAGAGCCCCAGCTCCCTCAGTCTTTTCTCATAAGGGAGATGCTCCACTCCCTTAATCATCCTAGTTGCCCTGTGCTGGACTCTCTCCAGCAGTTCCCTGTCTTTCTTGAACTGAGGGGCCCAGAACTGGACACAATATTCCAGATGGGGTCTCACCAGGGCAGAGTAGAGGGGAAGGAGAACCTCTCTCGACCTACTAACCACCCCCCTTCTAATACACCCCAGGATGCCATTGGCCTTCCTGGCCACAAGGGCACACTGCTGGCTCATGGTCATCCTGCTGTCCACCAAGACTCCCAGGTCCCTTTCCCCTACACTACTCTCTAATAAGTCATTCCCCAACTTATACTGGAACCCGAGGTTGTTCCTACCCAGATGCAAGACCCTACATTTACCCTTGTTATATTTCATTAAATTTTTCCCCGCCCAACGCTCCAGCCTGTCCAGGTCTCGCTGGATGGCAGCACAGCCTTCTGGCGTGTCAGCCACTCCTCCCAGCTTGGTGTCATCAGCAAACTTGCTGATAGTACTCTCTAGTCCCTCATCCAAGTCATCGATGAATATATTGAATAATACTGGTCCCAGTACCGACCCTTGAGGGACTCCACTGGATACAGGCCTCCAACCAGACTCCGCCCCATTGACCACAACTCTTTGGCTTCTTCCCCTTAGCCAGTTCACAGTCCACCTCACTACCCGATAGTCTAGACCACACTTCCTCAGTTTAGCAGCAAGGATGCCGTGGGAGACTGTGTCAAATGCTTTACTGAAGTCAAGGTAGACCACATCCACCGCTCTGCCATCATCTATCCGCCTTGTTATATCCTCATAAAAGGCTATGAGGTTAGTCAAGCACGACTTCCCCTTGGTGAAGCCATGTTGACTGTCTCTAATGACCCTCTTATCCTTGATATGCCTTGAGATGGCACCAAGGATAAGTCGTTCCATCACTTTCCCAGGGATGGAGGTGAGGCTGACCAGTCTATAGTTACCGGGTCCTCCTTCTTGCCCTTTTTGAAGACTGGAGTGACATTTGCTTCCCTCCAATCCTCAGGCACCTCTCCCGTCTCCCAAGACTTGGCAAAGATGATGGAGAGTGGTCTAGCAATGACATCAGCCAGCTCCCTCAGCACCCGTGGATGCATCCCGTCTGGACCCATGGATTTATGGATGTCCAGATTGCTTAATTGGTCCCTAACCCAGTCCTCATCGACTAAAGCAAACTCCTCCACTGCCCTGACTTCCTCTGGGGCCTCAGGGGAACGGGGCTCCTCAGGACAGCCTCCGGCAGAGTAGACAGAGGCAAAGAAGGCATTCAGTAACTCTGCCTTCTCTGTATCTTCTGTCACCAAGGCACCCACCTCATTCATCAGTGGGCCTACATTGCCTCTGGTGTTAGTTTCATCTGCCACGTATTTGAAAAAGCTCTTCCTGTTGTCCTTGACCCCTCTCGCCAGGTTCAATTCTAGGGAGGCCTTTGCTTTCCTAGTTGCCTCCCTACATCCTTGGACAACAGCCTTATACTCTTCCCAAGTGGCCAGCCCCGCCTTCCAAGAGCTGTAAATTCTCCTCTTGCACTTGAGCTTACCCAGCAGATCCCTGTTTAGCCACGCAGGTCTCCTGGCTCCCTTCCTTGACTTCCTACGTGTCAGGATGCTCTGATCTTGAGCACGGTAGAAGCAGTCCCTGAATGCTAACCAACTATCTTGGGCCCCTTTACCTTCAAACAGCCTTGCCCATGGGATTTTCTCGAGTAATTGCTTGAAAAATCCACAGTTTGCCTTGGCAAAGTCCAGGGTTGCAATTCTGCTTGCTATTTTGTTTCTGCTACATGAGATCCTGAACTCCACCATTTCATGGTCACTGCAGCCAAGGCAGCCCTCAACCTTTACTGCTTCAACCAGATCCTCCTTGTTAGCGAGGAGGAGGTCCAGCAGTGCTCCTCTCCTAGTCGGCTCCTCCACCATTTGCATCAGAAAATTATCATCGATGCACTGGAGGAACCTCCTGGACTGTGGCTGGCTGGCTGAGTTGTCCTTCCAGCAAATATCAGGGAAGTTAAAATCCCCCACGACAACCAGGGCCTGTGATTGTGAGACCGCTCTCAGCTGCCTGTAGAAGGCCTCATCAACTTCCTCACCCTGATCTGGTGGCCTGTAATAAACACCCACAACAGTATCTCTCCTGCCAGCCTGCCCCTTAATTCTAACCCATACACTCTCAACTTGCTCCTCATCCATGCCTGGATGGTATTCAAGACATTGTAGTTGCTCTTTCACGTAAAGAGCGACTCCACCACCTCGCCTGGCTGGCCTGTCTTTCCTGAAAAGGACATAGCCACCCATGACCACATTCCAGTCATGTGAGCTGTCCCACCATGTCTCTGTAATTGCCACCAGATCATAATCTCCTGCCCAAACCCAGGTTTCTAGCTCCTCCTGCTTATTCCCCATGCTGCGTGCATTGGTGTATAAGCATTTCAGGGAGCAAGCTGAGCACACTGATCTCACCCTAGGGGGATGGGAGGCCACCCAGTCCTCATAATTTCTAGAGCACTGCCCCGCTGCAATCCCAGCTATAACCCCATCCCCCTTCACATCTAGTTTAAAGAACGCTCTATGAGTCCCGCCAGCTCGTGACCAAGGATCCTTTTTTCCCTTTGTGTCATTTGAACCCCAGCTTGTTTCAGTAGACCAGGTGCCCTGTAGATCTCCCCATGGTTAAAAAATCCTGTTTTGGTTTGGCCTGGCCAGATTTCAGCGGCAGGGGGGGAGCTGCAGGGTGGCTTCTGTAAGAAGCTGCTAGAAGCTCCCCAAGATTAAAGAGGGACCCGCCGCTGGCCAAGGCTGAGCCTATCAGTAAGGTGATAGCAGAGGAACGCCTCTGTGAAAAACATATTTAAGAACGGGAAAAAGAACTGCGCCATAACAGCTGGCACAGAGATGGAGGAGTGAGAATCTGTGCAGACACCAAGGTCAGTGAAGAAGGAAGGGGGGGAGGATGAGCTCCAGGCGCCGGAGCAGAAGGAGTCCCCCGGGTCCGTGGTGAAGACCATGGTGAAGCGGGTTGTCCCCCTGCAGCCCATGGGCGAGGTGCAGATGTCCACCGTGAGGATCACCGCATAGATGTCCACCGAGGACTCCACGCCGTGTGGGTGGACTGCCTGAAAGGGGACTGTAGCCCGTGGGAAGCCCGCACCAGAGCAAGTTGCTGCCGGAACCTGTAGCCCGTGGAAGAGGGAATGCCCACGCTGGAGCAGGTTGGCCGGTGGGACTTTTGGGACGTTGAGGGTGGCTCACGCTGGAGCAGTTTCTCCCGAAGGACTGCGTCTCAGACTCACGAGGGGTGGGCTGCCTCTCGTGAGGTGTCTCGCGTCGGGCAGTTTGGGATGAATTGCCCTTCGTGGGATGACTCACGCGGAGAAGAGAGTGTGAAGCTTGTCTCCCGTGAGAGGGACCCCACAGTGGCCCTGGGGAAGAGTGAAGAGTCATCCCCCGGAATGAAGAAGCGGTGGAACCAACGTCGGATGAACTGACCGCAGCCCCCATTTCGTTAAGCCCGGGAAGAAGGGAGGGATGGGGGGAAGGTGTTCTGCTTAAGATTTGTTGCTCTCTCTCACTTCTCACTACTCCTCTCTGATTAGTTCTTTTAATAAATGTACCTAATTTCCCCAAAACTGAGTCTGTTTTGCCCGGGACGGTAAATGAGGGTGATCTCCCTGTCCTTATCTCAAACCCTGAACCCTTGGAAATATTTTCTCCCCCTGTTCAGCAGTGAAGGGGGGAGTGAGTGAGCGGTTGTGTGGGTACCTGGCGGCCGGCCAGGGTCAACCCACGACAATCCAAAGCTAGACCGCTGGCACCACCCCTTTAGCCAAGTATTAATCTGCTGCACTTTGTCAAACCTTCCACTATTTTTCCTCATAATTGAAGGAATAGAGGCAAACACAACCTGTGCGCCTGATCCTTCTAGCATCCGCCCCAGTGCCCTAAAGTCCCTTTTGATTGCTTCTGGCCGTCTCTCTACTATCTCATCATTACCGATCTGCATAACCAAAAGCGGGTAATAGTCCGTGGGTTTGACCAGACCAGGAAGCTTCTTGATAACATCCTTAACTCGGGCCCCAGGGAGGCAGCAGACTTCCCTGTGGGTCGGATCAGGGCGGCAGACAGGACCCTCTGTTCCCCTCAGGAGGGAGTCTCCAATTACAATTACCCTCCTTTTTTTCTTAGATGAAGAAGTCCTAAGGCATGTATCCGAGTGACTAGACAGCCCTATGGGTGAACCCTCCACTGACTCTTCCTTGGCCTGGCTCTCATGTTCTAGAGCCCCATACCTGTTTTGCAGGGGCAACCGGGCAGGTGAGGGAGGCCGGGCAGGGATTTTCCTTCCTCTCCTGGCAGGCACCTGCTTCCACTCCTCCCTATCCTTTAGGTCCCCCCTTTTTGCCTGATGGCCAGAGGTGGGGGGATATTCAGCTCTTTGCAGAGCTTGCTGCTCGCCATTCAGGACGTGACTCCACCGATCTGTCTCTCTCTCCGACTCCCTAATGCTCCTCAGCCTTTCTGCTTCCTCCTTCAGCTCAGCCACCAGGCTGAGCAGATCGCTCACCTGGTCACATCGGACACAAGTGTCACTTCCACTACCCTCCATGGCCAGTGCCAGGCTCCGGCACTCTCTGCAGCCCGAGGCCTGAACACCCACATGCTTAAGTAGGGCCTCTGTCTGGGTGCCCACAGCTTTTCTAACAACCATTGACCTGGTGGCAACCATAGTTGGCTCTACAATACAAAGACTCTCCGGAAAGCTGTGCACGGAATAGTTTACAAGTCTTTTAAGTACTTGCCTTTTAACAAAGACTTACCCTTTCGTTCAGTGAACAGGGACTAGTCCCTGCCCTCCCAAAGGCTTCTTATACCCTGAGGGCACAGTTAGCAGCTGATCACCGTGTTTAAAATCGCGGCGCCGCTGAGGGTGGCTCCGCCCACGCTATCTCGGGTGTCCGCCCTGGAGCTGCCGGTGCGGCCTCAGGTTTGGTTGCTGTAGCCGGCTTAAAAAAAGCCCCCCAAAAGCTTTTTGCCAGCCTTTTTTTTTGCTTAGATTCCTTCCCCAGTGCAGTCTTACCTGCTCTGAAGCTGGGCTCGACAGAAAAATAAGCTATCTGTTTACTCAAGCTACATACTCTGCCTTAACACATGGTGCATATTGCCTTTAAACAGTACGTTTTCCAAGTTAAGAGGAACTCACAGTTTTTCACAGCAAAATTCATATCCTTCTGCCTACTACTCATTACTTTGCTGTGACACTGCCCATTTGCGTAATATGCTGCCACGCTTGTCCATGACAGCAACTTAGCCATCTTTTTCCACACAATCTCAGAATGTTGGGGGTTGGAAGGGATCTCAAAAGATCATCTAGCCTAGTCCCCCTGCCAAAGCACATCTTGCAAGCCTTAATGGCTTAAATGATTACAACTTTTACCTTCTAATACAGGCTGGGGATAAAGTCGCCAGAGTTGGGGGCAGGCTGGAGCTCAGGACAAAGGAAGGTGCGCACCTTTTCCTGCATAACTGCAGGGGAGCAGGAGAGAAAAGGCGATTCCTGGCCAGAAGTACACAGAAGTATTCATCCTTACAAGAAACCTACCACGCACATGGCTGCCAGTCAGAATCAGACCTCGCGTCACTGTAGCAAACTCATTTTAAAGCCACCGGTTATCAACGGATTATTAGCTCCATCTTTTGTGGACATAAAGCAATGTATTTCCCTCCTCGCGGCTCCCTTCACCAGCTAATGCCACAGTAGAAAGTTGCTGTGTGGGCACAGTTTTTTAATTAAAAGCCTTGTTATGCTCTGCACAATGCTTATTTTTAAAGCAGTGCATGAAATGAAAAAGGAATATCTCCCAGCACAATGTATTCCTAGGAGCCTCTGATAATTAGGACAGTCACTTCATTTCCACATTTTGGTTTCTACTGGGGTATGTGCCAATTAGGAAGGTTCTGTGACGTTCCTGCCTCCCGAACTTTTTCCCCCTCCTCTTAAAAATTCATGCAGCTAATGTGCAGCTGCCTGCAAGCTCCACTTATGCTATAGCAAACATTAAATATTAAAGTGTCCGTGAAGAAGTATTATGTAAGCTATCCACCAGCACTAACCTCTGCCTTTTTAACCCACTGCTCTTGGTGCATTATATCTCCCAGATGATACAGATTCAGGACAACAACGCGATGGGAGCTCAGCCACTCAGCCCAGGCTGCAGGGATGATGACATCCTCAGCTGCACCTCCAGCATTAGCCCCAGGCACTGCTCAGGACATCGGACCCAACAGCCCCTGGGCAGCACAGGCAGAATATCTCCTTTGTTCCCACCAGGAACAGCCAGGACATTCTCGATTTTGTGCAGCAATTAAGATGCAGGAGCAGTGTCTCAGCCTCCTGAGCCATTCACCCGCTTCGTACCCTTTTACCTTCAGTGGTGAACAAGCCCGGTGCCTTCACTGTTACCTCACACTCATGAGGACTTTGGTGTCCTACGTACACTGTGCTCTCTTCTCAACATGCCACCGCCTCACCTGTTCTCTCAGCCTTCTTGCACATGGAATCATTTAGGTTGGAAAAGACCTTCAATACCAGAGTCCAACCTTAAATCTAGCACTGCCAGGCCCACCACTAAACCATGCGCTAAGCACCACATCTACATGTCTTTCAAATACCTCCAGGGATGGTGACTTCACTGCTTCCCTGGGCAGCCTGTTCCAGTGTTTAACAACCCTTTCGGCGAATGTACTTTTCCTAATGTCCAATTCTAACCTCCCCTAGTGCAACTTGAGGCCATTTCGTTTCATTCTATTCCTTGTTACTTGGGAGAAGTGATCGACCCCCACCTCGCTACAACCTCCTTTCAGGTAGTTGTAGGGAGCAAGGTCTCCCCTGAGCCTCCTGTTGTCAACAGCCCCAGTTCCCTCAGCCACTCCTTGTAAGACTTGCAGACACACAAATAGGGCAGCAGCTCACTTTCTGAAATCAAGCCTGGTTAAGCACTGTGCTTAAATATGTGTTTAATTTTAAGTAGCCCAACTGAAGTCTACTGTTTAAAAACAGGCAGAAGCTCAACTGACTTGATGAAGATTACAAAAAAGTGATTCCAGCTGTTAAGGTGAGCTTTTCTCTAAAAATTAATAAAACACAGAACTATCACTCCTCAGGACATGCCAGTTTTGACATTTGCTTTCATCTTTAATTAGGGCAAAAAACTCAAAATATCAGCATTTCCAACAGAATAAAACACTGAGAAAGCACTAGTTTCAGGCAGTAAATATTTCGTTATTCCCCAGCTGAATGCGTTAGCATCTTGGACTAAATGGAGAAGTCTTAATTTAAACTGGTTTAACATTAAATTGAATTGGGTCTAAACTGGCCCCAAGGCCCCATACAATGCCACAGAGCCTCCCAATAGCATCTCCTGACCTTATTCTCCCCCAAAGGGCTGATCTTCCCTGCTGCATTACATCTCACTGCACTCAGCGTACAGGGAGAACCGGCGGTCTAGGGGGAGGCAGTTCAGCCAAGAACCCGGGGCTCACTGGGGGAAGCAGGGTTAGCTTCTTTTGCCAAAAGGGATGACAGAGCTGTGGTTTGTTTTGTTTGGTTTTTTTTTTAATCAATTCCTGTATGCCTCCCTGAAAATACATTTTAGAAAAATATATAAAAAAGGACCAAGATTTCAGATGTGGCAAGTGCCATTCTAACCTTGAGCAATTACTTAAATTGTTAAATACAGTA
The DNA here is from genome assembly GCA_020746105.1 of Trogon surrucura. NCBI lineage: Eukaryota > Metazoa > Chordata > Aves > Trogoniformes > Trogonidae > Trogon > Trogon surrucura. The sequence goes on along the minus strand of CM036622.1, from coordinate 21,822,833 downwards.
TAAATGAAAGAGATCTGTTACATTTTCAGTCCTCAGGTTGTTATAACTTTGCTTCAGATTTCAAATTTCTATTCCCTCCATACATATTTAAGACTATGATCAACTTTCCCCTTAAGTTCTCTGTGATAAGATAAACGTATCAACAGATTAAAGGGGCCCAGCATCTCTAGCTCATCACTCGTCCTCATGGCTCTTCCACAAATGCTGCTTTCAAAACCTTTCCTGACCTGTGGGCACCAGAGGATGCAGCACAGAAAGGTGTAGCAGCCTTCTTTATGTCAGCAATGGGTTTTCCTATTAACCATTGCATTTGGAGACCTCAGTTATACATTTTTTTAATTCATTTTATGTGTCCTATTGATTCTGTATCAACCTAGTGTCTCAATCAAAGTGCTGGACAGCAGAAAAAGAAATGCCTCGTAACAGTCTTGCTGTATTACATCAATTGTATAACTTTTCTTAACCAGGCTTAAAATGTCATAAAGAAAAAAAGAAAAAAAGGTCAGCTTGATATGACATTTTTTTCCCTACAAGTCAACACTCACACGGACTATCATTCCTTACACTACCCTTCCTTACAGATGTATTAATCATATCCCAGGCATTCCATTATTTCGCCTCTCCAAAAATAACAGGTAACAGACAAACAAGTAGCTGGGTTGCACCATTCACTCTTCTTAAATACGTATACAAGTACCTTTTTCTAGTTCTCCTGAATGTCTCCAAGGCTCTGATATTTATTAAAACTGATGTTAGTGGCCCACAGAACACCTTGATAAGTCCTATAAAAACTAAAAAATGCAAATCTCTGGATTTGTTGACTTCCTTAACGTAAAAATTTCTATTTTCTGTCCCGTGTCCAGTAACTTATAACCAATAAGCCTATGAGACATACAAAGGAAAACAGACTTGGCTCAATGTTGAGGTCAAAATGGTTTGATCTGTATAAACTAAAGTATTCTGCTCTAATTGTACAGGTCAGAAATCCCAGTATTCCTCACCAATGATGAAATATTGAGGAATATATGTTGCAGATATTAAATTTTCTGAAAAATAAATTCAAATGGAAATTCCACGTCTCTATTCCTAAATTGATGGCTCCATGCAGATAATCTAGGCAACCTTACTAATTTCTTCCTGTATTTTACCCCCCTACCTTTTGTTATCTCTCATCTATATTTAATTTTTAAATGGTCTCTTGCAAGTTTGTGAGTGGACAGAACAAGAATCTGTACAAGGTCTTTTAGCCATTACAAATCTGTTTTTACCCAGATGTCTTCCCTTGACCTTAATGTCATTCTTTCTTTACTTATAAGATACACATATATATAAATACATTAAAAGAGTCATGTCTGGTGCCCTGCAGAAAGGATTATCCTCCTGCTTTGGCCATGACCCAATACATAATAGTGAAAACTCTTTGGGATGTTTTTAGTCGAAGAGAAAAGCTCCCACTGTGTATTCCCATGGCTAAAAATAAAAATCGCTATCAAACACTAGAAGGTAGAATCAATACGAATTTTACTTTCTATCTATTCCCGCACTGCACAAAGATGCGGAGAGCCTGGAAAAAACAAAACAAGCTCTATATTCTGGGCTGGCCGAAGGGAAAGGAGTTTAGTCAAGGAGGAAGGTAAAAACACAGCAGATGTTCCAATAACACCTGGCTCTACCAGAACACCAGGAGCAAGTAAAAGAGAGAGTAAGGGTCTGAGCTGTACAAACAATAATAAATCCAGGTGCAGTGGTTAATATTAAATGTGTTTTCCAGGAAGAATTTGCAGAAGAGCCTAGAGTTCATTTGAAGAGGACATTCAGAGCAGTGGGCCTCAGGCTTCCCTGCGCAGGACAAGTCACAAGGCAACTTATCTCCTTATTGTTTTCCTGTGGCAAATTTTGAGCTCACAATCAAAAATTCTGCCTCCGAATCTGCCCAGAGTCTTATCCAAGGCAACAGAGAAAAGACAAAGGCATGAGTGGAAACCAAACCATTAGTTTAAGAGCATGAGCAAGGGTGTGATTCTTGTACAAAGCTACAGCAAGGTACAGCGGCTGGAATAGTCTTTACCACATACATGATTTTTGTTCTCTTTCAGAAGACAGCCACATTAAGAAGGGCTATCCAGTCCTTTCACACCTCTTCCCTAGGCTATTCACTCCTACACGCCCAAAGAGCTGTGCGAAATTCAGCCTTTCCCTGGACTCTGTGTTACCAGTCACACACAGTTAAATAGTGGTGTAAGTTTTCTGGACCAGAAGACGACCAGGTTCACGTCTTCACCCATCAAAGCCTCACTTCTTCCCTGCAGTAACATGACTCCAAAAGTGAGAAAATAAATTTATCGCACGCCTTGAACTCCTTGGATGAAACCAGTATGGAAAACACACGGCAGCGATACCTATGCAACTCTTCTCATACCAACGTAGGTGGTATTTGAACAACTCAAATCCCTGCAACACTCAACCAAGCTGCTGCAGCATTAACTTCAGACTGATGGACAAGTGTTCACAGCAGGCTGCAGGCATTTAGCCAGTTGGGTTTTTTTCTCTTTATCTTTTTACTTAGGTTAGTGCAAAAAAAAGTGACTTCTGCAGCACCAGCTCTGCCACTATGATCACCCTGCCAACAGTACCCGCACAAACCAGTGCCTGCAGTGCCTGTGCAGAGTATGCAGCTTTCCTTACCAGCTGAATTCCCTTGCTGCCACTTGAACTACACCTTTCTCTCATCTAACTCTTGACACTTAATTTTTCTATACTTTCAAAACCTTCTCTATATATCACATCACTGTTTAGAGGCCTCATCATTTGTTAAAAACAACAATGCCTTTAGGGGTATATTGGCGAAAGATTTGCAAAGAGGCAATCCCTGTGTCTATTTTAGAAACCTTCAGAAAGCAGATAAAGTAAATCCAGCATGTTTTGGGACTCACCACCGTTTGTGAATAAAAAAGAAAGCAAACTTTGAAATTGAAGGGATCTCTTTGGTCCGCATAAAAAAAATATCAAAGTGCAAAACCCCACAGTTTGATTATGTACACACACACCAACCAGACCTGTGACAACTCGACCAGCCAGTAACACAATTCGATTTCGTTCAAATTTTTCAGTAGAGAGAAATTGGAAGGTTTATTACTGTCTGCATCTACATTTAAGTTTTTACCACAACTGAAGTTTCTTTCCCTTAATCTTTTTGAATACAATGCAGACATTTTGGAAGATGGAGGCAATTAGAATATGCCATCTAGAGACTTCATGAACAGTGCACGATAAATAGGTTAGCTACTCCCTTTGGTGTACTGCTCATGTTAGCTCAAAAAAGGCAGGAAGGAGAAGCAGAAAAATCAAAGTGATAAGAAGTGATCTGTGAAGTCCAATGATAGCAAAAGAAGGCATGCAGATGTAGATTAATCAATAAGCAGCTATTCCTAATTGCCTTGTGACAATCCATGGAAAAAACTCTCTTGATTCATCACCAGTGATTGATTCTCTTTTAAGCATGAAACTGCCTTCTGTTTTAAGAGGTCTGGAACCAGCCACCTTGTCAGTTGCTGATTATTTCCTAGGGATAGTTACCATTCCAATCAAGAATTCAGCTTTGCTGCCTATCTATCAGGTGAGTAAAGGACTCAAATTCTGGGTAGTTCTCTTGGTACCAGACCACCCCCAGCTATTCTGACGCACATCTAGGTATCGTCCCTGCAACATAAGCAAAACAACAGGGCCTAAGGCCCATCCCCGAGAAGGTGTGCAGAACCAGCTGCAGACGAGTCTCGGGACAACCACTTGCCATTCTGCAGTGATTTGATTGCAGAGGTCTTTGAAAGAGGAGTAATTCAGCTGTCTTATCATCAGACATTTCTGTTCTACATGTTGAATCCCTAAGCCTTAGGCAGGAAAAAACCCAAATCCACTGGAATAGGAAAGTCAACCCAGGGGCCTTTTATCTTGTAGTTCATTCGAGATAAGGATGACACTCTGCTAGTGGTTCCCCAACTACATTTCTCCAATGACTGGTCTGGAGTGGATAAGACTGTCTTTAATTAACTCATAGTCTAATATGTTTTTTCTCTTAAAAACTTGAGAAGAATCAGAGATGGTCTGTAAGTAACTGAGACTCTCCAGTCACCCATTTCCAGGAGGTGTCAGAATCACTGCTACAGACTATGAGCAACACTAAGTATGATTACAGCCTCCTGACTCTTGCTCACAGAAGAAATCGTTCCCTCCACAACACAGCCACATGTTGCTGCTGAACAGTAAATCCAGCAGCCGCAGTACCAGCACCTATCAGAAACACAGGTGTGCCTTTAACAACCATTTTGCCTCACAAACAAATCTCAAACTGCTCCACTTTGTATCACAAAGTGACCTTGATTTTATTTCGGCATATACAGTCCATGCTGTTGACATACTTCCTGGCGTTGCTGTTGCTATATGCTATCCCTTTTGACATTCCTTCTCTACAAAGGCCAGCAGACAGCTCCAGAGCAGCGTACTCTGCGAGTTTATAAAATCCTACAAACACTTTAAGAAGCTTGTAAAATGGGAAGCAAATTCAGCAGGTTTACAGATGTGGTACGTGCGTCACACGCAGCACCCTAAACTCGGGACAAGAACCACTGCAAAGAGGCATGTAGCAAAAGAGAAGGTCCTAGGCAAAATGACAAAGCCTAAAATAAAAATGCCTTCATAAATCACCTTGTTGGATTCTACCGGAGTCAGAGACAAAATACACTTGTAAAACATCAACTGCTTTCACAGTTAAACTTATACCACAGGAGGTGTATGGAGCAGAGTAATTGATTGTGTTTTGTTAATAAGGAAGCCTGCCGGTAAAACTGCAAATTATTCTGTTTAATAACAGCAAAGGGAGCATCACAGAAATACATGTCCTTTACGTGTCTATTGTAAGGTAGACAAGGAAGCCTGGCAGTTGCTAATTATTATTCCTCATGCTGCTTCTAATGAACAGATCTATGCTCTCACTTTTCATTGGCTTAATCAAGGATTCGCTATGATATGCAATTAATCTTTAATATGAAAGTGATTAGGGAGAAGAGAGAAAATGCAGTTGAACATCCTGACCACTGAGAACCAGATTAAGGAATTATTCAAAATCCACTTCCTTTATATTGCATTTTTCCATTTGCAAATCTCTTGATACATGAAAGCTCAATGAAACAAGTTTATTTTTACAACCCATGGAACAGATTCACAGTTTCCATTCAGATGGATATGTTGGTAGTTCTTCAGCAGCGAGCTCACATTGCAATTTTAACACTCTGAGGCAAAGCAGCAGAAGAAAGCAAGACATTATTGCAGTTCACAGGAAGGTATTGGGTATACATATTGAAATCGTAACACTGGCAAACCACATGCATCAGTACTGTCCTGGCTGTGAATTCACCCTGCCTCGCTAAACCTTGCCTGGTTCACAGGCACATAAAAACATGGAAGACAACAGATGGAGAATCTGCTTTTGATGTGGACAGGAAACCAGCTAAGACTCCAGAGAAGGATGAATGGGCTTGACCACCACTGCACATCGAATTCAAGCTCAAGAACCACTGATTGGGTTTGGGAATCCTTAAGGGCAGGAAGGAGGCTGAAAGCTAAGCAGGAATCACCCCAAGATGGGTTCTGTGGGTTGTCAGTCTGGAAGGATCTAAGTCCCCTGTGATGCCTAGGCAGGACACAAGATAAGCACCATGAAAGGGGGTTGAATAAGAATGTCTGAATTTCCAAATCAATCTTCCTACATGTTTTGAGATGGCACCTCAGCTACAAAAAGGTCATCACAGCTATTAGTTCTTTTTGGATTTTTAATCAAAACCAGAAGGGTAGCGTAGGCTGGTTATACCGTTAATACCGCTGCAGTACTAATGCCCTTTTAATATGGATATATTGCACGCATCTTTGTTTCAGCAGAAACTTCAAAGGACTTAATTTTCAGAATGTGGTGGCCCCCTAAGAACTAGCTTCTGAGGAGATTCAGGGAAACCAAGATCCTTAAAAAAATCACTAGTCACTTTTGATGCCCCCAGCCTCAAACCATCACTCCAGAACCTGACTCTACCCCTGGCAGCTCCTCAGCCTAAGGCTGCCTTCTGTTTGCCACACCATCACCTACAGTAAGGCTAGTGTGGATTATCTGTATTTCTTTTAATCTAAAGATACCTTCAATAGTTCTGAGTTCGCTCTTGCACTTAACCCTGTATGCTCACCTCTGTAATGCAGCCTAACATGTTTATATAAAAATGAAAACTAGAAAATAAAAACCCCTCCCACCTTCCCATGAAAGCTTGCACCCAAGACAGTGTGCCATACTGAGTTTGATGGGAATCCCTTTGAAGCTGCGGGAGGAATGCAGTAGCCTTGCACTTCCAAATAAGGGTCAATATAAATTTTAACTCACTTTTGCATTCTTTCCTCTGTTTTTTTTTAACCACTTCCAATGCAGCTGAGGAACAAACTCTTACCAAAACACCACCAGTAATATAAACACAATCACGCAATCTTTCTCAAGCATGTGGAACTGCATCTTCCAGAGACAGGGGAGATGCGCACAGCTCATGTAACAGAGTAGATCACTGAACACGTGGATTTATCCTCGCCCACTCTGCCACACCCTCTCGTAAAAAAAAAAAAAAAAAAAAAAGTCCTCTGTCCCCCAACTCCACCTTGTATTTTCACATTTGGTTGCCGGTACTGGTCTGACAAGTATATGGGGGGGCAGGGGGGGTAGGGGGGCAGGAAGAACTGCATTTTAGCTTCCTGACCAGACAATATGCTACACAAGCACAATGCAGCAAGCCCATTGCCTGCAATCATTGCCTTGTACAATCCTGAAGTATGGATTATAATCAGTCTGTAAGTTAAAGCCCCTTCGCACCATGCAGTCCTTTCATATTTTCCCTCGTGCCTTCCTGGTATCATTATCTTGAAAGAGAAGTAACCTTAACTGTTTCTGAGAGTATCAGCCTCTTGTAGTTCCCCTAATTCACGGTTTAGAAAAACATCTCATGAGAAAGAGAAACACGAAGCACATGCTTAATCATCTTCCTGAATTCAGACCATCAAAGGAACTAGGCTTTATTACATTGCTTATTATACCTGTGTAGCTTAGATGCCTGTAGTTCTCCCGTTCTCCCTTCTTCCAGGGCCTAAACAGGGAGACAGAACCCAGCTTTTCACAACACCTAGAGGAACCTAATTATCTCATCAACTTTGGCCCCTCTGTCAAATTCAAATAATCTGATCAATGGGGTTCAAAACTACAGGTGGAGTGGGGGAAGGTACCGTAGAAGAGAGACAAAGAGACAACCAACGGCAGGATTGTTATTATGTAAACCTCATTTCCTTCAGAAACCAGGCTAAAGAAGTCTCTTGGGACAAAAGACTTGTGACAGCAGTCACTTACCTACTCATGTGCAGGAATGCAGCTGGGTGGCACAGTAATTATGGACTCGAGAATTTAGTTGGCTTTTTTTTTGTTTTTTTTTTTCAATGGTATTCTTATCCTGAAGCAAAAGCTTTGAAAGGACAAATTGCAAGAAATCATTATCTCACCCAATCTCTTTCCTTGTTTCCTCCCTCCTCCCATCTTTTTAATTTTAACCTTGATCAGAGCCTGCTCCAACAGCCGGGCTTCTCCTTTTGTTTGACACTGTAGTAAAGTTGTAGGGTTGTTTGTGAAATATGTTGCCATGGAAACTAATGTGTGCTGTCATGGAGATCATGTCAGATCCAGCCTCGCATCTTCACCACAGACTCAAGAAAGGAGGAAGAGAAGCTGAGGAGGAGAAATTCTTCCCTTGGAAAACCAAACGTTTTGAAATATTAGCAAATCTAACAAGAGAAGTGACAAAAAAACCTAAGGTCACTATTAAACCGTCAACATTTACTAATAATTCACACAACGCTTTCTGAGATGTCACTTCTTTTAGTGATGTTCTCAGAACCAGTGTAGTTAAGGGCTTCAAAGTGATGAAAAACATACGTGAAAAATCTAAGATACATCTTTAGACTATCTAGATAACAAAAAAACCTTGCCCAACAATTTTTCCAAGTCAAATAATTTCAAAAAGCACGCAAGGCATGAAAAAACTATTAACTGTAAAAGCTGCATAAAATGCATGTGGTTCAGTAAGATAAATTAAATAAACAATGATCCATGATGTACATATATGGTCAGATTAAGGCCCTGATTGAAAAGACTACTAAGGAAGCAAAGTTCAGTTCTAAAGAAAATAACTGAAAAAGTAATTTAAGTATCTCTTTGAAGTAAATGGTGGATACTGAAAACTTGCATTTATCTCCCTGTACTTTAAAACACTGACATTTATTTTTCCTGCATCTTTTAAATGAAAAGGAGAAGTTTTAACTAAAAGCCACCATTAAATTACTTTAAAGACTTATGAGGCATCTTAAATCCTCCTAGTAGCCAAATCCTAAGCATTTGTGCTCCCTGAACAAGATCTGGTACACACAAACCCTGCTTTAGCCCATTCAAATCAATTTTAAGCACAGTCTCTCTAATCAATGTGCAGTCTTCTTGCTTCAGAATTAAAGATATGGTTAAATCTTTGCCAGATCAGGGACAAAGTTCGCTGGTTCATAAAACTTGAATCACTGATAATAAAAGCTCTGAATGAGGAAACATGTAAGGGAGTGCTTAAAGACCCATCATGAAGAGCAACCCCTTTCTGAATTAATGTTAAATTTTGTCAAACAAAATCTCCATTACTTTCTCTGCAATATATATTGCATCTCCTAATCACATCAGTTCTCTGCTCTTGATGGCTCTGCACCCAGCACTGACAATCTGTGGCCCTTTGTAACTCGCAGCCGCAAAGATTTTTGTGTTTTATAAATGCATTTGAGTGAAGACTAAGACTAGAGATTTAAAATTCAGCCAGTTCACTTTTTGTGAAAGACGTGGAAACAAACACTAAAAATATGAAGAAACATGTCTTCTCCCTCAGACTGACAGACTTCAGAAGAAAAAAAAAAAAAAAAGACAAAAAACTGACAAAAAAAATTTACATCAGGGAAACCTTTGCAGATCCATCAGTCCAAAGGCTTTGTCAGTGAAAACCAGCAGAAATCCAAGGGCCTGGAACCCCTCCTGCTATAACCACACACATGCAGCAGAGACCATCCTCTGAAATCTTAAGAGGACTACATGTTTTCTTGCACACAGAGGGTATTCCCACACGCTTTTCACAAAACTAAATACATCATCGAAACAAACTGTGAGGCAAGTAACATTATTTGCAGGGTTCTGGAAAGAAACAAATGGAAACAAAATGAGGAGGACCAGTAAAGGCTTTCTACAACTATGCAGTGATAAAATAACTTTCAGTGAATTAAGCATATTTTAGGTAAGAATAAATTTTAGGATTCATAGATTCATCCCACAAAAAAAGCCTTTAAAAAACGGATTAACGTCCTTCAGTACTCCTGCTCTTAGAAAACAGTCGGGATCTAACATCCGCCTTGATGGGGACAGGTTGAAGTCCTGCAAAACATACATACTAAGAAGACTCAATTCACCAGGGTGCTACAACTTTAATTCTGTTTCTTTTTCACACATCTACTTTTTGACTATAAACAAGTATATTTAGCAAACAAACCTGGAGACTTTTAATCCATACAGGTTTTTTCCCCACACACAGTTGGGGAAAGACCAGATCATAAAACTAGAGTATTTTCATTTTAACCATATCATGAATAAAATAAAGCTTATGCCTCATATTAGATCCCACTTTCTATCATTTAGCTACAAATGCATGAGGTATTTGGGAAAAAGTATTTTGTTTATCTGCAGTAGCAGTGTTTTTTCTACCTGGGCGAAACACAGAAAATATTCCAGGTAACAGTACCAAATATTCTTCTAGCTGGCAACTATTGCACAGACCACAGGATCAGCTGACACCCTATGCACTTGAGCAGTTTATTAACTTCCTGCATCTTGCCACAGTCCATAGCAAGAGGAAAAAAAAAATTATTCTTTTGACATTGAATTCGTATAATCGTACTATTTAGACTTCAGGAGGGCTCAAGATTTACCAGACACTTCTCCGGAACATGGAGTAATACCCAGAGCCTGCCCCAGAGACTGCAAATACTAGACAAAGAGGAATAAACGTGGGGAAAATCCCTCTGGCAGGCATTTACGCTGATGAGAGATCCCAAGGGCTCTTTGAGTGGTCCAAATCCAAGAAGAGCATCAAGAGATTGGGGATGGGAAGTAACAAGAAACAGACTCATCAAGAACAAAACACCTTATACCAATTTAATTTCCTTCTGCAACAAAGTAACAGTTCTTATGGGGGAAAAAAAGCAAAAATACTTTATACCCTGACATTAAATAAGGATTTTGATACAGTCTCACACAACATTCTCTTAGGAAAAAGTTTGGAAACTATTATCTAGGTGAAGTTAATCCAGGCTGGATGGAAAACTTGGAAAGCTGTATCCAACCAGTAGTTATCACTGATTCTACATGAACATATAGCACGTAGCTAGATGAATTCTGTGGGCTAATCCTACTCTGTCTTTAACCCGATGACAGGAAAGAGTGAACTTATTAAATCTGTAGACCAAATGGCACCGAGGAAGACTGCAAATGTGAAGAACGAGGTTCTAGTTCAATATTACTATGACAAACCAGAGAAATGAGAAAGAAAAAAAAACAGTAAAGAAGCACAAAACTGTGCCCACAGGAAGAAATAATCGCATAAATACGGTAAGGAGAACTTGTAGCTAGGCAAGAGTCCTCCGAGAGGATCCACTGGGAAGAGGGGACGACCATCTGAACATGAGTCAAGAGAGTCAAGCTACTGCGCCCAAGACAAACAAGCAGGCTGGAACAGATACACGGGACAGTGGCCCACATAACACGTTGTTAGTTGTCCTTCCACTCTACTGAGCATCAGCAAGGCTTCAGCTGCAGGGCTCTGCCCTTGCCCAGGCACTGCATTTGAAGGAAAAGATAAGCCAACTGGAGCAAGTCCAGAGAAGAGTCACAGGAAAGTGCAAAACTCAGGAAAACGCAACCCATGGAGATACACACAGAATTGAGGCTGGTTAGCAAAAACATGGGGAAAAAGACGAGTGAGAGTGGGAAGAACAGCATCAACAGAAGGACACAATGGGACTGATCAAAGGAAAAAAAAAAAAAAGATGCTTATTTCTTGGAATCATCTTTTAAACTCAGAGAAGATGAAGCAGATCTGTAAAATCACTCTTACGTTGCAGTAAAAGACAGTGGGAGATGTACCATATCTATAAGCAAAATTCTTTTTCCTCTTTCATAAAGGACGGCTTGGAAATTGTCAGTACTCCATTTTATCATGTAGCTACTTTAAATATCAGTTCTAACTGAAAGATAAATAAATAAAAGCCAGGTAAAATGACTGCTTGTAATGAGAATCTGCTTTCTTGCAATTGAGGAATTACACGTAGCGACAAAGTAATTGAATGTGGGGGTGTTTTTCCTTTTTGAGCTGGCATTTTCTATTATTTGCATATTTTTAGTAAGATTTGCAAGAGATTGTGGGACACAACAAGGTATGACCGTTGTTCTGATTTCTTGCCAAGTTCTCCTTCTATTTTCATCTGCAATAAAGGACAAGCAGGACAAAAGCAGTGACAGGTACCCTCCTCACCACACGAGGAGGGGGAGAAAAATTGCACACATAAGTCAACTATTCATTTAAGGCAAAAGAGATTATAGAAGCCATAGTCACTCAAGAGCAAAGGGATAAGTGATGTTCTTGCTAGCCATTACACTAATGGTGAGAGCGAGGGAATGGCTTTGTAATTGCCAGAGAGCAGGTTGAGAGAGACCTCTGGGGATCCAGACAGCACACAGGGCACCAGAGAAACTGCTCAGCCCTAGCGCAGGGATGACCTGCATCTGGCAAAATCACATGTGCTATTAAAGACATCAGAGCCATTCTTGCAGCCTTTATCTGTTAAATGTCATTCCCCTGTTAGTTCAAGACTCCGTGAGTCAAATATATTTCAAAAACATTACCCAGGGGAGTAAAGGATCAAGTGTTAGGTTCCCTACGCTCCCTCCTCCTCAGCTCACATGCTTTTCCCACAGTTTCCCAGCCCACACCTCAACTGTGAATCAGGACACAATCCTCACCTGCAGAGGCAAGAGCAGAACCCGGATGCACTCTCTCCCAATGCACAGCTCTGAGCTTTACAAAACCTGGTCATACCGAGAGAAGCAGTGAGCTACTGCTTCTTCATGCCTCTAGTAGACCTGGGGCAACACGAGCCCAAGAGAGACACCACACGTAGGTCTGCACTCTTCGCCTGATCTTCTGCTAATCAGTTAACCGCCCTTGCACCTCTGGGGCTCAATCAGCGCAAAAGTGCTTGTGGCAACACACACAAAACATTAAGTCCATCGATTTAAAGCAACAGAAACCCGCCAAAACTTAGTGAACTTAGCCGCTCCACTCCAGGTACAATTTCACTGTCTGCATGGCTATTGAATCTATCAGTACTCTTCAAGTGATGCCATGCACCTGGTAGCAGCTCTCCTTTAGCCAGCAAAGGCTGGAAACAGTTGGTACCTCTGAGTGGAAGGCGACTCATCAGTATAAAGTCCAAGTGAGGCACGAGCAGAGACCCGCGCACAGCCACATGCCATGACCAGCCCCGATCCCCAGAACTTGCAAGCCATTTCACAGACAGACGTGCTCCCTGCAGGTCTGAATTTACAAAGATGACCTTAATCAATCGGGTACTTAAACATCACTTTTAAGCCACTCTCTTGAGCATCATATCTCATAGGCTTGGTACACTGAGTAAGCTCTTACTGATGGGCAGACACTGCTAGCATTCTCCGTCATCTGTTGGCTTTTTGGCAGTCCACAAAGGGTCACTCCTAATACAATTTCATTTTCTTAATTAAGTCTTCCCTGAGGTATCATCACAGGGTATTATTTCCCTTCAGTTCCTTTATTTAACATTTCAGAATAGTGACAGTCTCACCTTTCATGGGCTAGAAAGTCTCTCCCTTGATTAACCTTCAGAGAAGATGAGATTTTTCTTTGTAAGTGAGTAACATTAATGTTTGTTAAACAACGTATAAAAGGCCACATAACAAGACTTAGGAGACTATAAAGAAAAAAGTGAAGCATAGCCAAGCTTTAAAAAAAAAAAAAAAACACAATAAAAAGAAAAGGCTGGTTTTTGCTAACTTTACAGAGCAGAGTTTGTTTGCAAAAAAAAGGCAAGAAAGACGCCCAAATCTAACTGCCTTCTAGTAAGGGCAATAGTGTTGTGATTTTAATAAAAAACCAATGCTTTTCCTAATGTACATAATACCTGCAGTCAGAGAGTCAAGATAAAAAAATCTCAGCTTTCCTTTCCAGCAATAAATCTCCAACCAGCATGTACTGAAAATCTTCAAATCGTGAACCTGTAAGCACTCTGATCTCATAAGAGAAAGTCTCCAATCCAGAAGTGTTGAAAATTTCTACACTGGCAGGGAGTCCAATTCCTGCTTTTCCAATACTTACGGACAGAAATACTGGCTGGATAAGCAATTACTCTTTGTACTTTCCAAAAAGTACATTGCTCTATATAGCTATGTGCTGGTGACTATGAATCAACCATTACTGCTTCTGACACCTTAGGAACGACGTTAGCAACATACACTTCAAGCAACCGCTAATATGAACCACTACAGAATACACTGACCAGTAATGCCAGTCTTGTATTGCCACAGACAACCTTGCAGTAGATATAAGCCGAGATTTACATCATCCAGTTTTAGCTGTTTTGCTTAAGTCTGAGTTAAGGCTCTCTCTTGAGAAAGCAGTATCCCTACAGGGAAGATCAGGTTACATTAAAATACAGAATGGTTCATCCCAAGCTCCTCTCCCTCATAGAAAGGGACCACTGGCACAAGACGGCTCAGCTCTAGGCAGCTGGAGTAAGGTGAGATACATGTCATACAACAGGGGCAGGAAGGTCCTCAGAACATCCACCAGACAGGCCAGGACCACTCAGCAGCCTGAGAGCCATGACGAACCTAATAAGCAACTTGTGTGTGAAAATCCCAAGCCAAACTCATTGAGATCTTCTGCATCACCTGCTAATAATGTAAACTAAAAAGAGTCCAAAACATCAGCAACAATTGTTGCCAAACAGCTAACACCAGGCAACATTTTGAGAAATGCAAGTTATAGCACTGAGCTGCAAATCATCCAGTTGGTGTCTACACCAAAAACCTGATAATCTTGTATAGACAAGACAAATACGTAACAGCAGTTCACAGATATCATTGTAATACCCATTTCGGAACAGCAAATATTTGGGAAGGATCTGAAGGAAGAATGTAATAAACTACTACTGGATTCCTCAGCTCAAGAGAGACAGGGAACTGCTTGAGAGAGCCCAGCGCAGAGCCACAAAGATGATGGGGTGGAACATCTCCCTTAGGAGGAAAGGCTGAAGGAGCTGGGTCTCTTGAGCTGAGAGGAAGCTGAAGGGTGAGCTCATAAATGTTTATAAATACGTAAAGGGTGAGTGTCAGGAGGATGGAGCCAGGCTCTTTTCAGTGATGTCCAATGACAGGACAAGGGGCAGTGGATACAAGCTGGAACATAGGAAGTTCCACAAAAACATTAGGAAAAACGTTTTCACTGCGAGGGTGACGGAGCACTGGAACAGGCTGCCCAGAGAGGCTGTGGAGTCTCCTTCTTTGGAGATATTCAAAACCCGTCTGGACACAATCCTGTGTGACCTACTGTAGGTGATCCTGCTCTGGCAAGGGGGTTGGACTTGATGATCTTTCTAGGTCCCTTCCAACCCCTGACATTCTGTGATTCTCAGTCTCTTACCACTGGCTCAGTGAGTAATTAGCATGAAGAGAGGTGCCCTTTGTTCAGAAACAAACTACTTTGGTCATGCTCATTATCTAGCAAATGAAGGGACAGAAGGCATGAGAACATGTATTTAAGAATCAGCAGTATCCAGGAGATCCATGAAAATAAAAATAAAACAAAGAGACAACAAATTGACCTGGGGTTCGAATAAAATGGAGCAGAGGAGGAAAAGGCCCTCACAGTGAAATTTTAACTTGCAGAAAGCTGATGAGATGAAGACTACAATACAAAAAGATAAAAATGGCCAAGTCATGGGCAAACATTTTTGACTATAGAGATGAACAGAAAATTACATTCAACAGTAAAATTAGAACAGAGTGGAATTGGGCCTAATTAAAAAAAAAAAAAATAATCAAAGACTAAGACTAAGTCCATTACCAAAATGTGTGGCAGGAGGAGAAAAAGGAGAGAAGGGGGGTCACATACAAGAAACTGTGTCAGATCCAGATGCAGAAGTGCTGAAACAGGACTGCCCAGAATGCACAGAGCTACAAGAGACGCAAAACTGCTCATTAGGGAGTTGGAGTTAGAAGAGAATTAGTTTGAGAGTTAATACAACAGAAGAATCTGAAAAATATCAGTGTATAGTCTAACAGTACAAATCAGGAGAAGAAGGGTGTGCAGGTGTCCAAAGGTGAAGGCGGGAGAGAAGATTAAGAGACAATTCAGGGAAGGATAAAAGACAACTGTTGGAAGATAAGACTGAGGTTCACATGAGATCGGAGGATCATTCATCTTCTCTTCCAATACAAGAAGGCAATACATCAAGAGAAGGCACTAGAGTCAGGCTCACAACATACTAAAGGAGGTGGTTCTTAATGCAATGGGCAGCTGAGCTGTGAAATTAATTTTCAGATTACAATAAAATCGTAGATAGGTACAAAGGAAAGCAGGGGAGATTTCATGGAGCAGGTCTCTATTGAAGGATACTAAATCCACAGCAACACAATTAGTTCAGAAGTTTCCTGAGTAGAAACTGTTTGGAGTGGAGGGTAAAGAAATAATAAAGAAAAGTGATTTTCTCTGAGCAGACAAAAATCCATGGTGTCAAAACACCATCTCCATTGCTTTGATTTCTTGGTAAATCTGCACCAAAGAGTTTTTTTACCCTGAGGTCTTCCCATCTGTTCACAGTCCACACAGGTGACTACTGTCACAAACACTTTAAGCCAGCACAAACTGACACTTCCACAAGGAGAAATATCTTGTCTTCCTCCCACTCCTCATTCCCAGCCTTTGCTGGGTGTTTGCTTGCACTGCCATAAGCCTTCATGAAACAGCCAAGTAGACCTCATCTCGGTTAAAACCACCTGGCATAAGATAACGGGTTATTTCTACCCAAGCAGCCACACAAACGCGTGTTCCAATCCAAGGAAATACTAACATGCAGGCAAAGAGTGGCCAGAAAAGCAGAAGGATGCACTGGGATTATTCAGCCTGGAGAAGAGGCTCAGGGGGAATCTTACAACTGTGCATAAATAGCTGGTGGGATGGAGTGAGGCAGACCGAGCAAGGCTCTTCTCAGTGGTTAGAACTGACAGGACCAGAGGCACGCAGTGGGCACACAGACTGAAATACAGAAAATTCCCTTTATCTAAAAAAAAAAATATTTTTTTTAAACTGTGAGGCCTGAAGAACTCAGGTTACACAGAAAACGGAATGGCAGATAGGACACGGCATTTCTACAAGGGGGCTCGTCCCTCCTAGAAGAGCATTTAAGGTCTGAAGATTTAGGGTCCATAAACTTAAAAGGACTAAGCATTCCTGGCAGAGCATGGCAAGGATCTCTGAAAGATTCCCATTTTCAGCCACGGACAGCAGGATACCTTAAAGGAAAAGGGAAAAAACTTTTCAAAGAATTATTGTTTTTCATACATAGCTGGCTATCTACACTCAGCCTATGACAACATTATGCACAGTGATAAAGTTTCTGCCATTTCTCTTTTGCCTCACCCATGGGCAGACAAGAAGTTGACAACTCCAAGTTTTGTCCAGATGACAGAGCACTTCAAAACTAGTTCTGTCTCCATCTGTGTGGATACCTGAAGCCTGGGAATGAGTGACACAGCAGGGACACCCTCCAGCCTGCCATCCAGTAGAAGAGGCGCAGGGCCAGGGGAAGGCCAAAAGGTGCCCATATAAACAGGACGCAAGGCAAGTGCTGCCCAACAAGCACAAGAAATTGGTGAACTAAACAGAATAAGAAACAGTCTCAGGAAAATAAGAAAAGAAAAACCAGACATTAATCTTCTCTTTCTTCATCTTACTTAAGAGATGACAAAGCTGCTATGTTATTGCTGTGCAGTGTGTTCTGAACAACGAACCCTTCAGTTGTCAAACAAATGCGCTGTTGAGTGTTTGCGCTAAGAAAAATGCGTTTTCCACATTCATGTTTCGGCAGACTGAGCAGCTGGAGGATGGACTTCAACACGTCAGAGCAACCCACAGGGCAAAGGGTGAAAAAAGGTCTTTGCAAGAACAAGATAAATCACCACAAAAGGGGAGGAAGAAAAAGCTGTTGAAATGGTAAGACTTGAATGGAAGCCATCGTTTTTCTGTTCATCACACTGACGCCTGGTTTGACTACCACAAGAGAAGAGAAGCCAAAAGGACATTTCTTTCCTTGATGAAGACCACTTTTGGACCATCTGCTGTGGAGAGTTTGCCTTTGCTGTACCCTAGGTAAGAAAGTCCAGTTGTGTCAAAACACAGGCCTTTTTGCAAACTAAAATAAGAAGTTCACAACACTACCAAAACCAGAAGGGCCTGAAAAGTAGAACAACACTTGGTTTGCACCAGCTCAGATTGGGAGCCCAAACACCTCACAGGACTGCTACTGAGAGAATAGACATATTAGCCTCCAATAGCTATAAAAAAAAGGTGTTTGTGAGGTAGAAGGAAGTACAGATGAGAGGGGGAAAAAAACTGCTCCCAGCAGTGTCAGGAGTAAAAAAAAAAAAAAAAAAACAAACAAGAAATAAAATATTAAAATCTTGGTAAAATAATATTGGTGTTTAAAATTGGAAAAATTTAATTAAGGAAGTGTGGACCCCATTCAAGGAGATCTTGTCAAGCCAAAAACTAAATGTGGATCTGTGAGGGGTTCACTCACTGATGTGGTTTTGCTTTCCAGTGCTACAAAACTGCAAGCTGAAAAAACTGTGAGGCCTCTGTCCCATATAAATACACAGAAAATCTTTCCAAAGTTATTTTAAGAGCTCGCAGGCCAAACGCATCCCTAGTGCAAGATCAGTGATTTAAACGAACTTGGCATAGCAATGAGATCGGCCCCGGGCCTCCATGAAATAAATACAACAGTACAACACTTTAATGATGATGTGTGCTAGAGACAGTAGATAGTTTTTAAGAAACAGCTGTATGAAGCAGAGTAGGTCAAGTCTCATTTTCTGCACTGTGGGAAATTGAAGTATTTTTAAGTTTTCCTTACAGTTGAAGCATAACAACAACAAACACCACCTTGCCACACCTCCATCTCGGATCTCTCCCAATTGGATCTGATCATTAAACAAGGCTGCAGGGCTCCGGGTCCTCTGAACGGCTGCCAGCTGCAGTACAAACACATTCTCATGAGGAACATTTTCATTCTGTTTGAAACAGCATTCTTTTTGACAGAAAACTGTTCCACTGGCAAATTTGCATGCAGCTCCACTACTTCATATGCCTCCCCTCCTCTCACACATATATGCAGCAGAACTACTTCGGGAAGATCATTATGCTGCATGGTTGCAGTGCATCGGGCTGCTCCTGCCAGGTCGCTTGTCTTTGCTGGCAGTGAGAGATGCCAAGGAAAGGAGTCAATGAAATGAGGGTGATTAAATGTCTGCATATAAATGACATATGTATTCCAAAAAAATCTATGCAAGGAAAAACATCTTATTTTTTCTAAGAGAAAGGCTTGGTTGCCCCAGGGTGGCTCACACAGCAACAAATTCAGCTCTCTACTCAAGCACCGAACTACTTGAAAACAAACATCATAATTGTACTGCCACACAATCTCGATCAACAACTAAAGAGGTGCATATGATCTGCAGTGAGTCTCTAGTTTTCAGCAAATGATCCACCGGTGCTGCACAGGTCTCAGTTGTGTTTGTGTCTCCGGCTCTTCCCTGTGACTCAGCACTCACCAGGGGCTGCTCTGAGCTCCTGAACCACACCTGAAGCTGGACTGAGAAGACAAGCCTGGCAGGATGGCACTGCAGGGACACAAAGCGTGCACGGTAAGAGGAGGAACACATTAGTGGTCTCTCGAAAGTCTCCTCAATGCCAACCCTCTCTGACCTAAAATGGGATATTTATTTTTTTTCACCTCTTTACTAGACAGAAGACCTGCTACCTCCAGTGGATGCAGAATTACCCTGCTGACTAAAGTACAAGTTTTTTACCCCCTGCTTCCTTTAAAAACAAGGGGAAAACACAAAACTGAAAGGTCTGAGAGGGAGCTATTTTTTCTTGATCCATTTATCATGAACTGCAATGTTAATTATGTTCCTCTGATAAGAAATCCTCAATTTACATGAAGTCCAGTTGAGACCTCTATGGACACAAAGTCTCCCTCCAGCCCTACCGCCTATCAGAGACTGTGAACACAGGATCAAGGGAAGCGGCTACAGAAAGACAACGGCTTTGGCTGAGTGGTGCAGCTGGAAAACATTTTTCAGCAATCTCCCGCCTCTTTCCTCACTCATAAACTCAGAGATGAGCCCAATAACTTTCTCAGCTCTGATCCTAGGTCCTCTGAGGCTTGAAGAACTGGTTACCACACAATCTGTTGCTTATCAAAGCTCTGACTGAATTATACTGGTATCCTATTACATGGGAATTTGTATCTGAAAGCTTTCATATTCACCATTGGCTACCAGGACTCAGCTCAGAAAACTACTGCATAAAACAAACCAAACGAACATGCGGATTCCCATTGGACGCATCACTGAGGCATGAATAAAAATAGTTCAGAAGACTAGGGCTGTACACAGATATTCTGGGCCAGATCAAAAGAATGGCACTTATGCAGAATTTAGACACTGAGGTCGAAAATGGTACTCACTGCTACTGAGCCCTGCTTTCAACACAACAGGATTCAGGGAGCTAGTGCTCTACTCCTGTGCATCCCAGAAATACCAGTCTTGACACCCCACTTGCTATTCTGCATATAAAATACAGGAACCAGCCCTTGGCAAAGGAACCCAGCAGCTCCCCCTCTAACCATTAAATCAGAGTTATGCTCCCTTTTGTTCTCTGGCTCGATGAATCTTCAAATCTCCTACGTAGAACGTAACAACTTTGGCCAGCTGGGTGTAAATCACGTCCCATACACTGAGAGGAGCTGCCTGCCTGTTAGGGCACGTTTCTAGAAAGTCACAGATCTAGGTCTGATCCAAATCAGGTGCAAGAGGAACAGTAATGCCCCTTCCTGGAGAGGGCAGCTCCTCCCTGAGCAACAAGCCCAACTCAACACACCGGTTTTGAAGTGTCTGCTTCCAGAACTCCCTTCAGGCCCTGCTAAGCAGCTTTGTCCCTAACCCAGCGCACGAGCGCACCGAGGGGGCAGAGACGCAGCGAGCTGCTTTTGCCGGCATCACACTGGAAATAAAAGCCCTGGGGAGGGCAGAGCAAGAACCCTATTGCTGCCTGCACATAAACCAGTCGCACGCAACCAACTAATCTGTCATGCCTCTTTTTTTTGATAAAGTGCTACACAAAACACGGCTACAGTGTCCTGGATATAAGCTAGTAAGCTAACAGCGTGCCATGTAGACTTAGCAGCTTAGATCTTCATTTACTTAAGGTCTTCTTATCACTTTTCATTTCAGCGTGTGGGTGTCCCCCGCGTGTGGTCCCACAGGGATTATTTGGATTAGCAATATTGCATTTATGTTCCTTGTGGTCCAGGTAGCTGAAGGAGATTAACTGGGTTTTCCAGTGAATTATTAGAAGGCCATCAAATAGATTGATCTCCTGTCCAACTCTCAGAGCTATTACGGGGAGGTCACAAGTCAGCCGAACACCTTATTCCTGATGACCCTTCCTGAGCTACTAGATGATACAGTGTTAAATCAGGAGACTCCTCCTCAAATATCCTATTCCATGTGTTCCCCCTGCTGAGCTAGCCTGACAGCCTATCTCATGCAAACCCTGAGCCTCCGACCACCACTAACATACCAGCTTTCCTAAGGTGCACTCTTGTTCTGAAGTCAGCGGGACTCCCTAAGCAAATAACATCATGTGTGCACACACAGAGATGGCAGAATTAGGTTGGGAAAAAATAGGTCAAAACAGGCATATATTTAACTTGGAGTCCAAACAGCAGAGTCCTATTTTACCAAAAATTAATTGATACACACATGCACGAAATCCATATCTCATAACCATTAGAAAGTCATTCTGATACGAACTAGGCCATCAAGGTATTTTACAGAAGCAAAGGCTCTGTCAGAAACAACTTCCCACTCAAGTGGAAGTTTAAATACACCACCTCTCCCTCAGTACCTTATACGCATCCTTTTTCCATAATCGAGCAACTTCTATCTGTACGATGTTCTGGGAAATCGTTTCTTACTTGTTTTCAAGCAGAGCCTTAGGCATTTGTGCTTTTTTTTTTTTTTAAACATGGTGCAAGGTTGAGACATCCCTGCAGGGAGCCTGGCCGGAGCCATTATCCCTATTTCCAAGCTTCAAACAGACACCTTTTGCAGGTAGGTCCAGGCAAACACACAAGGAAAGAAGAGAGGGCATGAGGGCACTCTGGTCCTTTCTAGAACTTCTGCAGCAACTTCCCCAGGCTTGTGATGATCTTCCAAGCAGGACCAGATAATACAGTTGACACCTCTAAGAAGTTACCATGTGATTCCAACAAGCAAATCAAGCAGCAGACCCTTACATCAGATTTCTGTAAGACACTGCCACTTCCATTCTCCTCTACAGTTGACCTCTTGCCAAATCTCATCATCACAACTGGCAATTGAATGCACAGAAGCACCCAGAACAATTCCCCACACCCTTGCTACAATTTTGCTGCATTCCCTGCAGCACCATCACTTGTTATTCTGCTCCCATGTCCTGGACTTTTCCGTTCCCTCCCCAGCAACAGCAAAATCTAACAAGAGGTTTGTAAACTGCCCTAAGCACTTCAGGATAAGCAGCTACCCTCCCTGCACCTGCTTTACGCACAGTTGAGCGCAAAAGACACAGATACTTAAGGATTCAGACACTTACAATTAGGTGACACATGTTTTTAATTAGAAATGCCCTAATATAATTGCTCAAATACAGACACTAAGGTCTAAGTTATTAACCCATGTTTTAATTGTCTGAGACATGGGATTGCATGGCCTTGGAGGAGCTGTCTGTGCAGCAAAGTGCATTGTAAAGAACAATAGTACTTTGCAATCACCCACTTCTTGGTGCCTGGGAAGGTTGTAGTGGGAGAGGAGGCTATCAAAGAGAAAGCAAACTCATGTGCAGAGAGGCAGAGCCTTTGAAAATCTGCAAAGAAGATACTTTGAGAGCGACATCTCTGAGAGGCATGAAGGAGTAATACAAAGTCAAATTTCAAGAGCAGGCACTGGTTCTGCACCAGCATGCACCTTCTTCTGCCTTTAGTCAGGTGGCAAATCTTATTCTTTAACTAGGGCTCTGCCCATACAAAAAAAACCAAAACACACAAAGCAAAATCCTTAAGGAATGTTAAGAGGCAAAAAACCAAAAAGAATCATGTAGCCTAACTCTTACAAGCCATCATAGTGATGGATCCTGGAAAGGAGTACCATGGGACCGGCCACTTCTATGTTGGAATCCTTTTCTAGCCTAAGAAGATAATATACAGTTCAACTCATTAGTTTTTAACACCTGGTCTGGGTAGTAACTCCTGTGGTTGTTTCTGCTTTGGCCTGCTGTTAGAGTAATGAGAAAGAAATGTCAGTGCTTCATGCTGGCACAGAAACAGCCAGTTTCCCTACAATACTCAGCTCTGTTTTAAAAAAAAAAAAAAAAAAAAAAATTTTTTTAAAAACCACAAAAGGACAGATGGCACTACCTTCATCAAGGAAAGTTCCCAATAACTTTAGGAGGTGCTCTGTTCATTTTTAGACCAAAGGGTTTGACTCAATAATACTTTATCTCAGCATTGGGTCTCTACAATGACTCAGGATACGTATGTAGTACCTCTGAATCATGGTATTGGCCGCACATTGACTACCATTTGAAAGTGTGGTTCAGTCAAACTAAGTAACTTAAAAGTTCAGGAAAAATCTCACTCCTCATCTCTGTGTAGATTCCATGGGCCTGTAACCACAGCAGCAGGCAACCTAATGGCTAATGGGCCTTTCATGAATCTTGAACAGCATCAGCTTGGAAACGCATGTTCTGACTCCAAGATTAAACCTTTCACCTACTTTTCCTCCATTTTTCATGTTAAGCATGTAGGAACTAAACCTTGCTATTTAAATTAAGATGTTGCTTCAGAGAGTAATCTGTTGTTATACTTGTCTTCTCCAGGCAACCACTCAGTTGCACACATAAAGTACCATATCAAACAAAAAGTATATACATTTTCATATTAAAAATCTTAAGGCCTCTCGCATAGCTTTCTATTTTTTCCACACATCATTAAAGGCACTTGACAAATAACCCAACCCTTGAAGAGTGTTCTGCATTAGAATGTGAATTCTACGTTTACATTTTCCTGAGGCTGCGAGAAGATGTAGGCACAAGACAGTATCTCCTATTTTAACAACACTATCAGTCTTGACAGGGCCCAGATTTGAAAGGAAAACACCCGCCTGCCCAAGGACCAGCTTGGGACATCAGATGATCCCATCCATGCCACTAGTTTGTCAAGCACTTGTAAGTGTGCCCAGAGAGGCCCAGGCAAGCAGCCTCACAAATATTTACTGTGTCCAGCTGGAAGGGGGACTGCAGTTCAAACAGCTCAGGAGGTGCCTTCCAACAGGCATCCAGCTCACAAAGCTGGATCATCCCCAACTTCACTGCTTCTTACCCAGCTTAGCAAAGTCTGCACAAGGTACCACGTATATTCTGGCAGAGAGACAGACTTTTGCAGGATACGTTGTTTCAGGGAGGAAGAGGAGTCAGAGCAGCACCTGAGGTCCAGGGAACAGCTCCTTGACCCATCTGCTCTGTACAGCCAGCACTCAGGCGTTTCACCAGCCTACAGTAAAAAACAACTTGTTTGACCATCTCATCAAGCATTCCCTCTCTCTGGTTCTCCTCTCCCACTTGGAAAATGCAGACAATTTTCTGCTTCTACCTCTTCTTCTTATGCGGGTTTAGAAGAGGTATCCATCACTCTTCCCCTCTGCAAAAAGTATGCAGTAGGTAGTACAACATCTGATCTCGCCAAGCTTGCAGGATGCCATCCTAAATTTTACATGGAGATGTGTGAAAGCACTTTGATGACAGCGGCAGAACAGCTTGCTCCTCCTTTCTCTAAAACAATAGGCCTGCTGAACTACACATTCCAGGACCTGAGAAACCTGATTTGGTAACTGAAGGTGCCCATGGCACACATTTTCCTATGGTATGGAAAATTTAATTATACCACATGACAGATTTCAGTCCTGGTGTTCAAGAGCTCATTAACAAAACTACTTTAAAAGGTGCTAATAGAAACAAATGCCTTTAACATCACAGACTTCCCAGATGACTCCTGCTATGGAGATGGATGACAAATCACTCTGTCAGTCATCTTTAAATTCCATATTGACTACATTGAAGCAATTACCCATGTATTTTCAGAGCATGTTCCATTTTAAACACAAGTGATTCAGTCCAAGAGACATTCTATGCTGCATCACTATTTCATGGGTTAACAACTCTCAAATTTAAATGAATTTTCATTCTGGGACAAACATTTGTGCTTTTTTGCTGTTTTTTTTTCCCTTTTACCACTAGACATTGGTTGGGAATTTTAATTCAGGCTTCAAACCAAACAAATGTTGGTGTTCTACAAGCTTCTGCAGAGAAATGTAAAAATATCTGGAAAGTGTGAAAGAGCGAGCTTGTTTTGCTAAATGCATAAAATGAAACCTCACCAAAGGTCTCAATAATAGCCTTCCCGACTGCTGTGCACACACTCTCTCCCACAGACCTTCTGCTCTGCAGCAAGGGAACGCTGCCTGCGCTGCCGCTGCCGCGTCCTCAAAGAACTCAAATACAATGGAGCTCAGCGATTCCCTGGGGAGCACAGTGCTGATCATTTACTTCCATATTTTAAACATGAGCACCAGGGCTTCCCCCTATTTTAAGGTCTAAAAGGAACAGCTTGCCGCCTCGCTCCCTCACCAGCCCCCAAGCCGTCTCAAGGATTATTGGTATTGTAGGCAATGTTCTGGACAAAAGGATGAGGGGCTGGGATCAAGCTTTGGCTGTTCCTGACTCACAGAAACAGAGGGTGAGATGATGAAGTTGAGAGTTGGGGAAGGAGAGACCTGAGGAGCTGAGGTTGCTGCTGCTGCTGCCACAGGAGCGAGAGGACAAACAGAATCTGCAACAGGTTCTGCAGCAGGGGAACCCTGCTCAGGCTCAGCAGCTGCCCTGCTTCAACCCAACTCCTCCCTCTTTCCCAAAAAGAAAAGTAAGCTGTAGGGACACAGCCAGCCTCTTGCCTCTAGCAGTCTGCTGCCCATGACAACCGTCTATTTTGCCTGTAGCTTGGACCAGTCTTACCGGTCTGTATTCTGGTGAACCCACAAACACCTGAGCTGAGGACACCGTCTTGCCAAGGGCCAGTCCCCGCACCACCTAGGAGCCCTGCCTGAAGAACCTAAACCTCCTACTTGAGAGCTGACGACAGGATACCCTTGCCCTGGCGTAGCTGATCAAAAAAAGTCCAAGACTGAGTCACAAGCCCATTATACAGCTGCCTAGCCACCATTCATTAACTATAATGAAAATGACCCTGGGCTCCCTGCATCAAAGAACCTTGCCATTTCTTCTTCATTAATTCTGAGCATCTTGCTGGCCTCAAATCACAGCTGGAAAACATCAACTGGAGTAGGTGGCATCTCAGCCTGCCCTTTGCTACTGGTTGTACTTTTATTTTTCCTTGGTTGCGCATCTCCCATCCTCCTAAAATTATCTGTAGAAACCAAAATATTGCTGTATATTAGGACAAATGCATAAGTACACAATATCTAGTCTGTTTTAGACTTTACTAGTTCATGATATCTAAGGCCAAGAGAAATGTATTTCTGAGGAATTAAACCAAGCCCCTGCAGTGTTTGCCACTCAGCCATTTCAGAATCACAACAGCACATTAAATGTTACAAGAAAAATGGGTAAAAAAAGCGCCTTAAACAGAAGCAAAACTGACTCATCTCCTTATTGCCAAAACCGAGAAAGCTACTGAGCGTAAACAAACAACAGACATCCTGAAGAAAACGGGGTGTTGCAATTCCTTTTCATGCTAATTGGCAGATACACAAACTGGTGAGCAGGACCATCCTCCAGCTACTCCCACAAGCCCTTCTGAGGGAAACATCAACGCTACAGCAACAATCCCAGCAACACAGGTGCTACCAGAGGCCGGGGAGCATCTGAGGTGCTTGTGACTCCCAGTGCTCTGATGGTTTCTGGTTATATACGCTGGAAACCTGGGACAGCTGCAGGAATGATCCACTCGTGGAAGCCACATGTATATCTGGATACCCAAAGAAACTGCTTTGGGTAGAATTCATGACGGCATACTTTGGCTTAGGCTGGGAAACATCCCTTCTACAGAACAGGAGGGAGTGTGAGCCAGAGCACTTGCGTAAGTCTTGAGCTCTAATCCCTACCTAGAGGAGTCGACAAAGACCACAACTTGTGCCTGCTGAGGCCAGACCTTGTCGGTACCAGTTAAGTTTGGAGAAAACTAAGTAAGTAAGACTCAGGACCAGAGAGGTGCTTAGAAAGAAAAAAAGGAAAGTCATTGTTGAGGACAAGTTACATGCTCCAGCAAAGTCCATCATCACAATTTGAAACACTTCAGAGTAATTGCTTTTTTAATTAACAAAGGGCCTTTTTTTTTTGAACTTTACAACATGCTTAACTGGTAGGGGAATGGGGAGGTTGTCCTGAGGGATTTTTTTTAAAAGCAGCTTTCTGAGTTGAAAACACAGGAGCAACCTTAATGTCTGCATCCACAAGACAGATTTCCAACAACTTTAAAAAATAGGTAACTCAACCTCCTTGTTAAAACAGCTCCTGGCCTGACTGACTATTCAACACCGCCCACACAACTTGAATCCTCCCCACTACGCCACAACCACATCTTTTGCAGTATTTCAAAAAGCAGCTAATAAGCTAAATTCCATTCGCGCTATTTGTGCAAGTAATCACATCGTTTGTAAGAAGACCATTCAACAGGAGACGAAGACTTGATGATCTTAAAGATCTTTTCCAACCAAAACGATTCTGTGATTCTGTAAGGAGAAGGACTCACCACCTTGAGTGAATGCTATTTCATGTCAGACATAGCACGTGCAAAACTCCATGAAGCGTCACAGGGATTATCTCGTGATCGCAAAGAACGCTCAATCACGTGCCATGTACATGACACACAAAGCCACAGAAAGATGCACTTTAGAAACAAGTCTCAGCCAGTTATTTATTGGAATACAATAAATACCACGTTGCTTATTAGAACACATTGAAAATATTGAGCATATGGATTTTGAATCAATTCTTTGGGATGTTCTGAGCGCATGAACACAGTTTGCTTTCAAATAAATCACCGACGCATTCGGATATTGATAGTTCCTGGTAAAGTCACTGAGTGCATCAGTTCATGCTCTGGCTTCAAACAAGTAAGCTGATGAAGAACTGATTGATACTAAAAAGGTCATGAGTCCAAAGCCTAGGTCACACTAAGTCAGCAACACGCTGGCGTACATATCCCACGAGTGATACGACACGCCATTCACCACTGCTTCGCACGCTGCTTGCTCCTCACAAGCACTGGCCGTCTGAGCACCCACTCTTTGTTCTGAGCTAACTCCCCGCTCACCCTCCTGAAACAAACAAGTAAATGGGACCCAGCATTTCCTCCATAAGAACTCTTTCCCACCCCACATACTAGACTGAGACTGCATTGGCAGGATGAGTGTTGTATGTTGACTAAGCATGAGCTGCTTTTTACATTTGCTTCTAGTTCCAGCATGAAAATCAACATTGCACCTGTGTTGTCCAAATGGGTGCATATTTCAGAGACAGGCAGGAGTAGAGAGAGCAGCCAGGATACATACTGTACTCCACTTCTTCATAAAACACACGTACTACACAGAGAAATGATAATCCCTTCTTAGTGGAAAATCCAAATTTTCAAAATGAATCCCCAAGCTAAAATGAATTACTGTAATAACTGCAATCCTCGCATGAGCACTAATCAGAAAGGCACAGCGCAGCTGACCACCTGCTATGTGGCACCGCTGGCACAGCGGCACCCTGCCCCTAATTTGCTGCTGTGTTCAGACGGGGCTGGGCACTCCACAAAACAAGACGGTAGTGCTGGTAAATACATGGACAGAAGCACAGCTCTCGGCTGTTGTACAGTCTCACTATGCACTTCTGCTGAGTGCAGCATAAAAAAAAAAAAAAAAAAAAAGGCACTACTGCAGCTTCAAACAGCAGGATGCAAAAATGTAAACCCAGGCCAAGACATTTCTTCTGCAACTACAGAGAAACACACAGGAAAGGATGCAAGAGACGACAAAACTAATCGTATGTGCCTGTGTCAGCACAAACCCATTATCGATGCAGGCTGTAAAATGGGAAAAGCAGCATTTGACAATGCTACAGGCTGGGGTGATGTTCTTAACGTACTTATAATAAGTTGTTTTATTTAATTGCTAATGAAAAAATGCAGTTACATAATAACACAAGGTAATAACCAAAATATGAAGTCACAAGATTGGCTTACAGCATCACAGCAGAGGAAAAAAAGGCAGTTTGTGCTTTAAATTTTGCTGCATTGTCAAGGAGCCAAGAACCAAATCTGGGGGCTTCTTCTTCTACAGGGAAGGGACGCAAGCACCGAAATTTCAGCGCGGGACTCTTCATCACCGCCTGCGCGCGTCCACAGCCCCAAATGATGTCAATCCCCGCCGGCACGTCGCTCATCGTAATTCTACACTATTTGCTCGCTACTGAAATTGAGCCGGCAGGCCGACGGCTAAGCCCGTAACCCACCAGGGCCCGCACGCCCCCAGGGAGAGCGGCCCCCGCCCCCGGCCGCCCCCTTCCCCCCGACACCCGCCGCAGCGCTCACGGACGCGGCCGGGGGGTCCCGCTCCCGCTAGGACCGGCCGGCTCCGACGCACAAAGGCGGGCACCGCGCAGCCGGGCACGGATGACAGCGCACACCCACGACCCGCCACCGCATCCCGGCCGGCCGGCCGGGGGCTGCCGGCCCCGGCAAGGGCCTTTCCCCGCGGCGAGGCCGCCGACAGCCCCATCCCGCCTCGCACTTCTCCGCTGGGAGGCAACGCCACCCCACCCGCCCCGTCCCCACCGCCCTCAGCCGGGCGGCAGCAGCCCCGCGTACCTGGACAATGCCGGCCTGGGCACAGCTCATGCTCCCCCGGCGAGGGCAGCTCTCACATCCCACACGTGCGGCTCCCGGCTCGCCGCCTGTCGGCCGGCAGGGAGGGAGGGAGGACGGGGTGCCGGCGCGTCAGCCTCCGCCGAGCCGCACCATAGTCCAGCACCGGCTGATACTCCCGCAACGCCGCCGCCGCTGCCGCGCTCCCTCCTCCTCCTCCTCCTCCTTCTCCTCCGCCCCGCCAGCCTCCTCCCACCTCGCCGCCTGTCGCTGGGTACCGGCCGCCTGCAGCCACCCACACGCCGCGGCGGGCGCCCGGCAGCGCCGCCCGGCCCGGCCCGGCCCGCCCCTCGGCGCACGCCCCATGGCCGGCCCCCGCCTCTCGCCCGGCGCCGCGCCGTCCCGGCTGAGCGCCCGGAGCCCGCCCGCAGTGGGCCGTGCCCCCACCGGCTGCCCCGGCCTCTGGGCCGCCTGCACCGCTCCCCCGCCCGGGGGGCGTCCGCCCAACCGCACCGCACGCCGGCTTCTTCTCAGCGGAGCTCTCCCGGGCAGTTTCCACACACACAGGGGGAGCTGCCCTGCTGCACCTGGGCATGGAGGCAGAAAAATTAACCCCTTCTCCTTACGGCCCGCAGCTCTCCCACCGACTCTGCAACAGTGTCATCGTCCCTGGGGTGATCATTAATGCCTTGTCCCCACACACTCGGACAACAGCTTGGGGAGCACTGCTGCTCTGGCAGCTGTACCTTCTCCCCTGAGGAGCGCACAGCCTTCACCACCGATTATCTCCAGCCCCTCCTCCCCTGCCTCCTCTCCTGGACAGCGCTTTATGAACTTCGCCCCTGGACAAAGAACGCCACAGAACCACAGCAGGGAACAGAGCAAGTTTCAAGCTGCAGTTCACCATAGGGTCAGAGGTGCTATAAGCTCATTTGTCCCACAGGTCTTGCATTCGTCCTATCCCTGGGCAAATGCGCTCACCAAAAAATAAACCAGGAGTGCTGCTGGGGCTGCAGCTTCCATCAGCAACATGCTGTCTCTGCGCTCATCTGGCAATAGGGCTGAAGACCACCTCTTCATGTCAGCTGGAATGGAGTTAAATCCAGCTGGCGGTCAGTCACAAGCAGTGTTCCTCAGGGCTCAGTGTTGGTACCAGTTCTGTTTGATATATTTATTAATGGTCTGGACAAGGAGATTGAGAGCACCCTCAGTAAGTTTGCAGATGACACCAAGTTAGGTGGCAGTGTAGATCGGCTTGAGAGTAGGAAGGCTCTGCAGAGGGATCTGGACAGGCTGGATCGATGGGCCAAAGCCAATTACATGAGTTTCAATAAGGCCAAATGCCAGGTCCCGCACTTGGGTCACAACAACCCTAAGAACAGCTACAGGCTTGGGTAAGAGTGGCTAGAAAGCTGCTCGGTGGAAAGGGACCCAGGAGTATTGATCAACGGCCTCCTGAACAGGAGCCAGCAGTGTGCTCAGGTGGCCAAGAAGGGCCAACAGCATCCTGACCTGTATTAGCAATAGTGTGGCCAGCAGGAGTACAGAGTTGATTGTCCCACTGAACTGGTGAGGCTGCACCTCGAGTGCTGTGTTCAGTTTTGGGCACCACAGTATAAGACATTGAGGTGCTGGAGTAGGTTCAGAGAAGGGCAACAAAGCTGGTTAAGAGTCTCCAGAATAAGTCTTAAAAGGAGCAGCTGAGGGACTTGGAGTTGCTTAGTCTGCAGAAAATGAGGCTGAGACCATATTGCTCTTTACTACCCAAAAAGACGTTAGAGAGAGGTGGGTGTTGATCTCTTCTCCCAACTTACTAATGACAGGACAAGAGGAAATGGCCTCAAGTTACCCCAGGGGAGGTTCAGGTTAGACATTAGAAAAAAAAATTCTACATTGAAAGAGTTATCAAAGATGGGATTAGGCTGCCCAGGGACATGGTTGAATCGCCATCCTTGGGTGTATTTCAAGTTATGGTGCTCAGGGACACGTTTTAGAAGTGGACCTGGAAGAGTTAGATAATGGTTGGACTTGATCTTGAAGGTCTTTTCCAGCCATAATGATTCTATGGTTCTAGATACAAGGTTTTTAGATAATAGCATTTTTGTAAATTATCCTGTTGGAGATGATTTTTTTTCCCCCCTATGCTACTGAATACACCAATTTTTCAAGTCTTCTGGATCTTAAGTTGTATCCTGAAGGAAAGTCATGCTGATAAAAAAACATAAATATGCCCAGTAACATACCACAGTTCAAGCTAAGTTTGTTTCTAAAACAATCTTTGCAACCCCCACTCATACAAACTTCTTTGGAACTAAAAATTTACCATGCTTGGTATCAGGGCAAGAAATATTTTTTATTCTAATTTTTTAATCAACATACAAATATTTTCAGAGACATTGTGGCCTCTAATTTCCACTTGATCATTTCATTTCCTTTCTTAAGGAGGTAAACCAGGAGAAATTAGAACTTAGTATCAACAGAAACCTCTGAACAAAAGTCAAATTTAATCTGGGAAAGAGAGTGGCTTTGTATTTTATTACATTAGTGAAAGAAGAAATATATTAACAGTCAGAATTACCAGCACATGAGACCAGTGAGTGGGCTAGTTCCCTGTGCAGTGGGAGTGGGAAGAAGGGGGTGCCCATCACAAAGCCACACTAGCTCTTCCCCAGGAGCAAGGCAGACCAAAAGACATATCAAGCCATGAAAGCCACACAAGCAAATTAATGTCCATCTCCGGACATGTGTGGGGAAAACACATCCTTCTGCAGGAGTTTGAGAAATTCAGTTATGTTTGGGCTGTCTCTCCTCATCCAGTGAAGCCATCTACTGATGACAGATTGCAGTGGACCACCCTAACAAATGCCTACAGGAGGTCTCCAAATAGATACTTGTCTCCTTGTTTTAAAGTTGTGGATCAATACTTACACAGAAACTGCTCATGGTAGGCGTGTGCTTTTGTCCTTGCACTGTGAAAGTCTAACTAAGAAGGAATAAAGGATGAGGGAGGGAGTCAGAGGAATGGAAAGGTGAAGTAGTTTGCACAGAGCAAGTTGCTGGAAGAGAGCAGAGAAGTGGCCCAGGCTTCCTCACTCTTCATTCATTGCCACCTCTGAGCTTTACTGCAACCACTTTGGCTGCAATTCTACGTCACATATTCATCTCACACATGCAGGTGGGATGAATACATTGATTCTATAAAAGGCATTGTTAGTTAAACCAGGAAATTTAATAAACTCATATGCTCTAAAAAACAGTCTAAATACAGCAACTCAAACTCCCAAGGTTGAGTTACAGGTGTAGAGGCAGCTTAACACTATAGGAGTGCAAGGATGAGCCAAACCACCCATCAGCACATTTCAGGACCACAAGACTTCACCATAGGTTTGAGTCTGTCGGGGGTTTTGGTAGTGCGGGAGGACTGTGGCGGACAGCTCAGTGCAAAACTTCCCAGCACCTTCCCCAGCCTCAGGGAGGAGGAGTGTGGGGAGGGGATGTATTTAAGATTGGGTTGTATTTATTTTCTCTCGCCGTCTTACTCTCATGCAGTTGGTTTTGTTAAACTGCTGGTGGTAAATTAAATTTATGTTTTCTCTCCCCAAGCCTACTCTGGTTTTTTGCCTGTGACCATGAGTGGTGAACGAACCCTCCCTGTCCTCAAACTTTTTTAGTTGAATTTCTTCCCTCCCCATTCCTAAAGGGATGGGGGTGGGGGGAGGTGTGAGCCAGCAGCTGTGTGGTTCTTTGTTGCTGACCCGGGCAGCTACCTCAAATGATAACAGATTTGAAGCACAAGGCTTTGCCACACTCTGCCGACCTGCAGAGAGGAACCCCTTTAAAGAGCACTGGGCATGTGCTTTCCTCTTCACTAGCGACCACCCTCACTTTCCTTTCAAACTGAAAAGAACATCCTAAATCTCCTACAGGAGAAGGAAGTTGAAAACTGTCCCCTGTTGAAACTTGAGTAAAACCAGGCAGATTAAAATTAGGATCAAGAGGCAAACTGCATACCCACCTCCTGTAGACATTCATTCAAATATTAAGCACAAGATGAATAAGGCAAGCAATTCAGAAAATGAGCCAGGCTTTGAAGAGGACATTTTGCCCTCCTATACCACAAAAGGAGGAAATTATACGCATTGGAAATAAAGTGGTTTCCATTGTAACTTTGCATTTTACTGAAAAGGAGAAGAGTTGCATAAGGAGCTTTAAAATTAGAATAAAGTTTGGCAGTTCAGATGCTTATCTATATTACAAACAAACCTCTGAATTTTATATGCCTGCCTCTTATATACTCTCCAGCCTCCCACAGACTAAGCAAAACAGCAAGTTTCGCTGTCCCACAGGCCTGTCAACTTCTGCTATCTTTTCAGCCACAAGCTAAGGCATACTCATGCCTCAGGACAGGTCTACAGACAGCATAAGGTGAAGATGATTTATGCAGCCAGTGACCAAGATGCACTTCTGCTTTGCAGGGAATTTTGTAGAATTTTGGCAGCAAAAGAGGAGTTCTGCAAAAGCAGGCAATGAGAGCAAGAAAAAATTGGCTTGGGGAGGGTGGAAAAAGCGAGATGAAGCGACTGTATCTTTCCCTACCAAATATTTCTGAGGGACACAGACCCACAACTCTTGAGCTGGCACAGGATAGATTCCATTGCATTTCCAAAATGTGTCATTCTGGTGGCTCATTCCTTCCTGGTATGTATCAGAGGAACTTTTGCTTAGTATAGCACAGTATTTTGAACAGTTTGCAGCTATTTTTAAAATGCTTTTATCAAATAAATTAAAAACTGTGAAGTTTTAGTTATCCTTAACAAATGTCAGGTACACCTTCACCTGGAAAAACAGACAAATATGGTGGTTGTCATGATGCAGCCAATAAAAAATATCACTGATGTCCTGCTCTAGAAGACTCTTGACTCGAGCTCATGTGGGTGATGATGGAAGGACTGAGTAAGGTTTTCACAGGGTTTGTTCATGGGGGACCAGATGAAAACAGGCCAAACGTCCCCCAAAAGAGCTTTTCTGGAAGAAGAAATGGTCAGCCTCTAAATCCGTTAAAGCATCCTCCTGCCTTAAAATTGTATAAAATATGTGAGTGACTTCAAGCTTCTTAAGGTTTATATTGCCCTTTTCATCTGTCAAACATAGAAGTGCACCCATTTTCCTGCCACTGGCCCTGGGTGGCCACGGTACAAGTAAAGATCGGATGACAGATAAACAGAAATCCACCACCTTGGCAAAACTGGCAGAAGACACTGCATTGTGAGAGCTATTTAACAATTCAGATGTAATTTTGGGCGCATCCTAAGTTTTTATGCTGGATTCATCTCCAGCTGAGCTAGATGTTGTGTAAGTACTTCTCTTTCCTGCAACACAGCATTCACTAAATTTTACCAATAACACAATTTTTCCCAATAAAGAGACTGCCACTCAGATGATACAGGACAGCTTTTCTAGACGCTGGA
This sequence comes from Trogon surrucura, assembly GCA_020746105.1. NCBI lineage: Eukaryota > Metazoa > Chordata > Aves > Trogoniformes > Trogonidae > Trogon > Trogon surrucura. The sequence continues at coordinate 21,787,887 of CM036622.1, read as the reverse complement.
CTCATTTGTGTCCTAGACTCATTCTCACACCTGGTTCACATGGCTTCTCATTTTGCATTATTCGCACTGTTGGGACTCAGAACTCCATTACTGATTTTGACACACACACTGTCTTCAAAAAGGCACTTGGCTGATGCTGCCTAATGTCTTTTACTATATTTTGCCTTACACAGATGGGATTGCTCACACCTCAGCTGAATGCTGTGCTTATGCATAGCAGTAGGTACTTGTTTAATGCAGGTGCAAGGACTACAGGCTCTATCAAAGTGCTTTCTTCAAGCAGCTCTTGGACACAAGCTGCCTTTTTCTCAGACACTATAGCCTGCCTTCCTGGCAGCCCAGATGTGAATATTTGGGGAGGCCAATTAAATTAATTTGGGGCCAATTAGTTTGGGGATTGGTTCTCCTAGAAGAGATGACCAAGGACTATAACTGTTGGGGAAATGACATGGGACATGTCCAAAAGTCCTGCTCTGGCAGGACTGCAACCTCTCTAGCTACCAGCCCTCTTCCTTGCAGGAGCAGGCAGCATGCTTTGCAACAGCCTGAATTCCAGCCCTGGATGTACAGAGCAGTTTCTTTACACAGGTATTAAATTACTGGAGCATTTACCCAACTTGATCAAAAGAATTCCAGCCCTTTGGCTGCAATCATTTGCATGGCCTGATTTTTGCAGTTTCACCTAATTATTTCACATGTAGATACGCACTGGTTTGACATTTGTCACTGTTAAGTTCATTTTCCTCTACCTTGATTCTCTTTCTGGAGCAAATGCTAACCAGCTTCAAAATAGAAGGAGGTTAAATATTAGCATCCTTGGCAGAAGAGACACATAGTGATTATGAAACATTATTCTACATGGGCAAACATACCGCATATATTTTCCTGCATAAAGCCTATGATAATCCTGCTAAGAGACCAACTATTTTTACAACTAAGGCTCCACCTAAAAAATTTATAATTCATAAAGCATATTTGATGACACAAAGACTGAGCCCATATCCCAGTAAGTTGTTCCGTCAGCAACCGTATTTAGATGAGTGTCCCTATAAATCCTTTGATATAGCCAGTGAACAGTGAGTTCATGTTCACACCACGGAAGCAGGGGCAGGAATACACATTATCAGTGTCTCTTCTCTTCTACCTGGCTGTCACAGACCTTACACGAACTTGGTATATTTGATACTCCCACATCAAATGTACATGAGAGGTCTCAGCCAGTTTAAAGATTACATATTGTCAGACACTCAAAGTAATTATACAAGTCTTATTTTCTTAGGAATCCACACTAAAAGAGGGGGAAAATTGTCTCATTGCCTATAAAAAAGTCAAGGGTCTACAGCATAACTGCAACAATGAAGCCAGAAGAGAAGAGGAGATCCCTGGAAAGTCAGAGCAGCAGACTGTTTTAACTTAATATACATTTAATTGTAATCTCAACTGGAGACCTCCTCTAAAGGGGCAACGTGAGAAAATCTCTAATTACAGTCATAGGTTTTGAATTATTCCCAAAAGGAATAATTCTAATAAAGGCTGATCAAGTTCACCTTTCACACAGGCAGCACTGCTGTATCACTGACCAGACTACTACTCACGTGCTTAGACACATGTTTTAATATTGTCCTAGAACACAGCCAGAGAGTTTTTTCTCCTCTTGATGAGAGTGGGTATTCAAAAGCAATGAATGAATCCCTACTGAAAGTGGATGCTTCTGGTCTGGCTCTGCACCTGATTCCTGATCTGGTGGTCCCACCCCTTCCTGCTGAGGCTTTTGCCTGGTCCTTTGGTACCCGCTGTTCTGTTGGGTTAATCTTCTACTAGCTGAACTGGAGTCTGACCAACACCTCCCACTGGTACATTGGAGAGAGAGCTGAAATCACTTGGACAGCAAGAAAGGAAAAAAAACAGGTTTCCCCTTTACGAGGCAATTAAGCCTATTGGATCAGTTCAGACTTCTCATGAGATCTCTCTCAGACTGAACTGGAAGAGGATCAAGCCCAAGACAAACACAGGTATTCCTCTTACCTTGTGAAATATATCAAGGGTGAGTGTCACGAGGATGGAGCCAGGCTCTTCTCGGTGACAACCACTGATAGGACAAGGGGTAATGGGCTGAAACTGGAACATAAGAGGTTCCGCTTAAACTCGAGAAGAAACTCCTTCTCAGTGAGGGTGATGGAACACTGGAACAGGCTGCCCAGGGAGGTTGTGGAGTCTCCTTCTCTGGAGACATTCAAGACCTGCCTGGACACGTTCCTGTGTAGCATAATCTAGGCATTCCTGCTCTGGCAGGGGGATTGGACTTGATGATCTTTCAAGGTCCCTTCCAATCCGTAACATTCTATGATTCTATGATTCTATGAAAGCATACTAAGCCGAAATCACTGCATACTCAGTGGAGTGGTGAAGATGAGAATTTTGCAGCCTGCATCCAGGCCTTGGAAAATTTTTCTGATGTCAAATGCTCAGTTGTTCTGGTCACCCTCTCAAAGGTTTCCAGACAAATCATTAGTAATTTAACATTTTTTTCAGCACTGGCCCACCACTGAGTAGCAGGCTTGTTTTAACTAGGTTGGAGGGAATAAAGGAGCTCATTGTCCACACGCGTTTGGCTGATAAACAATTCAATAGTAACAGAGGGCTGAATTAACAGATGAAGGCAGATGGGTTTATAGAATACGGAGGGACTGAGAGAGAGGTTATGTTGAGAGAGCAGAAGGATTGGAAAAAGATCAACCAAAAATGGGCCAGCATGTTAACCCATATGTCTCTTCCTGCTCTTGTTGTTTGATTGTCACAGTGCTTCATAATTATGTGTTGTTTTGTTCTGATTTTCAAGGCTTTCTTTTTTTTTTTTTTTTGGGGGGGGGGGGAAGGTAATGCTTCCCAAGAGTCCAAACGAGCAACACAGGCACACTCGATTTTGTGTGGTGTGAATACCTTTATTATTTTTACAAATGTCTATAATCACAACAACATGAATACAGCTATCATAAACACAAATCTACAGCTACCCCCGGTAGTTCTACAATGTCATATCTCCACAGTATTTGCATGGGGAGGTGGATAAGTCTGGTGTGGGCTCAGTTGCCACTGTCTTCCCTCATCTGTCAATCTATCCTATTAATAAAAGGAAAAAGAAGTGGATATGCACTTAAATAGCATATCCCTTCTAACTGCAGCCAAAAAAACCTACCATGATATGTCTTAATCACTCAAGACAGATGTCCTGAGTCTATATGCAGCCCTCTGCAACATTTCTGACAGCCTTTGATTGATATCAACCACGCCAGGTTTAAACTTCAGCGGCCAATAAAACACCGAAGCCGGCAAATTTAAACTAAGCTGTCCAGTGTTACTTTACTGAATGGGAGAGAAGGGAACAGGACAAAAGCAGTAAGGCACAATACCTCTCCTAAACTTGCCTTACAATTGTTTACAACCTTCCTCTTAGCATCCTGGTGTAGCCATCTGGCTGTTTTGCCATGTTCTGCAGTCAGCAGGTTCCAGGGCTTTGTCACCCGAACAGCCGGATAACAAGGCTCTGTCCAAGCTGTTGCTGGCCCTACAGTGTTCACTGCTCCTCCTGGCCACAAGTGCTCCCTGCTCTCCTGGCTGAACTCTGCATGCCTGTTTGAGTCTTGCCTGGTCCTCCACATCTTGCTCTTACCCTTGCTCTGCCAGTTCTTCTAGGTAATTACAAAAACTTTGCTTGCAGCTGCTGCTCTTTTCTCGTGGTGTTTCAGCTCCAAGGTCTCCCTACCAAGGTCTCTGCAGACATAGCAATTCCTTTTAGTCCTTAGCCCCCAGATGGAGATCTGAAATTATGTAGACAAATTTTAATTTATGCCACCACATCATTGTACCTGTTGGATACTCAGAAATTACCATTCCATATACATAATTTGCCTACTTCTGCCTTTGAACTGCAAGTGACTTGACTATGACAGCTCTCAGGTAGGAAGACTAATATACTAGCTTGCAGGGGCTCTGACTTCAGCTTGGTTTACAAAATAGTTCCTCCTGCCTTTAAATGCTCACACAATTTCTGATCCCTAGTTACAACCAGCATGTACATATATGAGGAATTCTTGCTGCAGAGAGTTTCCAAGCAGAGCTCCCTTTTCTTGTAAGTTATGTGAATTACACCAGGGATGTTCATTAGCCCCAGCAAACATTTCAGCAGTTTTAATCTTAAAGGTCAACCTGGAAAAAATCACAAATCATGCTTTTATGCTCAGTGAGAAGCACAACTAATTCCTTTGCTTTCGGCAGTTTGTCTTAAAAAGTCATTGCTGTTAGGCCTTAGCTGTCTTAGTAAAAGCTAATGACTGGGAAACACAGCAAAGTAACACCCACACATAAAATAAATACATATATGATGTACCACTGAAAAATACATCTACACAATAGAAACATCAGGTGTACTGCATATACACAAATGCAGTACAAATTCTCTCTTCTCATGAATACATGTGAAGTAGCAGCAAAATAGAGGCTTTGGCAGTTCTGTTCAACTTGAATTGCACCTGGGATTTCCTTCAGTATTAATGCTGGGCATTTTTAATCATATCTGCTCTCTGAAGCAAAGCACTGAGAAAGTCCACATTCGTGACTCCAGTTCACATCTAAGGTGAACTTTAACAGAAGCGGCTCCTTACCCAGCAGCTCTACATCCCACCAAGCATCAGGGAGTCAGCGAGGGTGCACGTCTGGCTCGCACAGTAGTAGCGGAGACTGTTCTCTATGGGGAACTTGGCAAATGAGCTGTTAATAATGTTAATAATTCAGCTCTATTGTCTCTGCAAAGCTAACAGAAGTAAAAAGCAATAAAAACTGTTTCGACACTTAGCAGATGTGACTGACTACACACTGTCCTATTGAGTAAGTAGGAGTTGCACGTTACATCTTAGAGCTGAACCATACACAGTTTGAAACAGAAGAAGCAGAGACAGAAGTATGGACAAGTCATACACAGCAGCAGCCCAAGCCCTGTGTGATCCATGTGAGCAGGGCAAGCATCTAGGCTTGATTTCTGAGCCCGGTGAGTTAGTACAAGCAGTGTACCAGTGTCTCTACAAACTACCAAGACACCTGTGAGAAATCACCAGACATTAGTCTCTCTAGCATCCTTGTGATTATCTGTGTTTTCTAAAAAGAAAAATCACAGAACAGTAAATAGTTGTGGTGGGTTGGGGTTTTTTTGAAAGGTAAGTCAGAGAAGCCGATCACACCCTGGGCTGCCAAAAGAAGTGTGTCTAGCAGGTCAAGGGAAGTGATTCTTTCTTCCCTTCTACTCTGCTCTTGTGAGATCCCACCTGGAGTCCTATATCCAGCTCTGTGGCACCCAGCAGAAGACAGACATGGATCTGCTTGTGGGTTCAGAGGAGGACTTTTCATCACAGCATGTAATGATAGGATGAGGGGTAATGGTTTAAAACAAAAAGAAGGTAGATTTAAATTAGATATTATGAAGAAATTCTTTCCTGCAAGTGGGGGTGGTAAAACACTGGAACAGGTTGCCCAGAGAAGTTGTGGATGCCTCATCCCCAGAAGTGTTCAAGACCTGGTCTAGCAGGAGGTGTCCCTGCCTATGGCAGAGTGGGTTGGAACTAGATGATCTTTAGGGTCCCTTCCAACCTGATCCATTCTGTGATTGTATGATTAACAGTACTGGTCTTCCATGCTGCACAGCTGTGAAGGGGCTGTTCCCAGGTTTTCCTGTCCCTGCATTTACTCTTCCTTTTTTTGAGTAAAGGGAAGGAATGGTCTATACTGCAGTCCTATCTCCGCCATCACAGTTAATTTTTGTGCAAGAAGGAAATTGCGTTACAGTATTTCTTTCTGTAAGACTAACAATATACAGCACTTGCATTTTCCTGCTAACAGAGGAATTTTTACAGAAGTAACAAGAGTAAGTGCTAGGAGCAGGGTGTGAATCCAAGGTTAAAAAGGTATCTGTTGGGAAAAGGAAACATGATCCGGAAGTGATATTAGAGGACAACTGATACATGAGCAGGAAGAATGCTGTAAGAGGTATTGACCACCCAGAGCTTGAGTATATTCATTAAAATGTTTTTCTGCTTTTGGTATCTTACAGTCTTAAAAGCATTTTAACCTGCAGTTAAAAAAAAAAAAAAAGTTATCCCTGTAGAGCTAAATTCAGATATATTACACTGCTTTATATCCAGATGTCATGGGTTTAAGTCTGGTGGGTCTTTTTTGTAAAAGCAGGGGTAGACTTGTGTAAAGCTTCGAGAGCCTCCTCCACCCCCAGGTAGGAGTTGGACCTGCCTCTGGCCAGGGCCAGGCCCATCAGCACCTCTGCCATCAAGGTATCTAAGAGACGACCCCATTGTTCTTTTTCTTTCTTTTGGTTTTGTCGTATTCTGGGCTGTCCTGTCTTTAATTGTGGGGAGTTTTGCTGCTGGAGGAGGGTGATGTGAGAGGAGAACAAAGAAACATCACCCCAAGAAGAAAGAGGGGAAGAAGAGTCTCAGAGGAGAAGGAGAAGGCTGCTGGAGCAGGACCTTTCCCTGAAGCCTGTGGTGGCTGAGATGGCAGGAAGCTGATTGCTGAGGAGATCGACAGTGACGAGAACATCCAGGATGCGTTGGTACATGCAGAGCCCCATGTGAGAGGGGAGAGAGACTGAGCATCAGCGGGGGATGCGCCCAAAGCGGTCTGTAGCCCCGATGGACTCACGAGGAGGAAGAGGATTGCCTCCCATGAGGTGGACACCACGTGGCAGGAAGGAGAGACTGTGAGGAGCCCTCTTTCTCAAGGAGGAGCTGCCGTGGACAATGAGTAATGACCAGATGGACCAAACTCCTCACTCCCTGCCCCCCTTGCACTGATGGGGGAACGAGGTAGACAGGGAGATCGGAGGGGTGGGGGGCGAAATGTATTTAAGATTGGGTCTTATTGATATATTCCTCTCACTATCCTACTTCATAAATGGTGGTGGCGAATTAAATCTGTGTTTTTCTCTCCCAGTCTCTCTGGTTCTTTACCCATCATCTTAAACGGTAGACTATTACCCTCCCTATCCTTAATCTCAAACCGCTGAGCCTTTTTAGTTGAATTGTCTTCTTCCATTTTACTGCGGAAATAGGGGTGGGGGGAAGAGTGAGCTGGAGACCGTGTGATTTTTTTTTGTCCCAGTCAGCTTGAACCATGATACCAGAATAATTAATTACTGAAACCAGAATCTGTCCTGAATTATTATGAAACAGTACCAGTATCAGAGTTCAGCGTTACCTCCTTTGAAATACACAGGGAAGAATAGACTCTTAACTTCTCCGCGAGTGCACATTCTAGTGCTCCCGTACTTCCCAGCTGAGTAATAAACTATCGCTGGTTCAGTTTTAATATTTAAGATAAACTGTAAGAAAACTGTAACATTTCTTAAATGTTTTTAAATGCTTTTTTTAAATTCTACAAAAAAACCCTGTTTTCCTTGTGATTAATAATTCCAAGGCTTTGTACTTTGGAGCAGGGATAAGGAAGTAGTGGAATGGAGGATGTCTGGCCTCACTATAATCCAATCATTTTCAACAGAGCTTGTACACATCTGGCCATAGACAGATTAATTTTGTGTATATAATCAAAGTATTTAAAGAAGAGAAAGCAAATACAGTTTCCACCACAGTTAGCTAAAGCTGTCTGTATAACATCTCTGCAGACTAAAGTTCCTTCTGGACTTCAAGGACACACTTTTGTTCCACATCCAGGCTCTCCAGGGCACAGGGTAGCACACATGCAGTCACAGCTATGGTTTAGTATGGCAAGAATTTATCCTCACCAATTACTCAGCTGCAATCCACATGCCTAGAGCACTGTTCTTCGACACAAATTTTGCTCAGTTTACAAACTCTCACATTTCTTGCTGCCAGTGCAAGTTGCTGCTCCCAGGAAGCCTGGGGCAGCTAATGGGAACATAACTTTTCTGGTAAATTGTATCCCTCTAGCAGATTACTTTTTTTTTTTTTTTTTTGCCAAGCTTATCAAATCCTAAGTCTGACTGACCTACAGAAAGCTGTAACATTTCTCTTGGAAAATGACTCCTACTAAAAATAACACACTACCAAAAATAAAATTCGTAATGCAACATCCCTTTTATTCCTAAAGCTAGCTGAGACACCCTGTTTGATATTCTGGGTAATAGTGCCTCAGGACAAGAGTTATTTTTTCATATAGCTACTTTAAGTAGTGCGGTGACATTTTTAGTTTTACTGTACTCTTATACTCTTTAAAACTGTATATTTTTAAATCGTTTCTGCAGTACCATGTTCCATGCTGTGGAAGGAAAACTGAGTTAAACTTCACACTCAGTATTTGGATAAATCTGATGCTTTATACAAAATATACCGTGCATCCAATTATCCTTCTCTCAAATTTCTCATTTGATCAAAACATTTCTGATAATTTCCAGATTTTATCCAAAATAACATGACTTATGACAATATAGGTCAGAGCAAGCTAAACACAGTCAGGAATACATAAAAGGAAAGAAAGATTCTTGCAAAAGAGTCCCACAATGACTTTGGCCAGTACCCAGCATCAGTAATAGAATTATTCTTTTCCTACAGCACTATATTTTGGTCCCAAAGAAAAAGCACTCATTCCATCCATTGCTGGAATACACCAGAAGGTACTGCAAGCAGACAGAACTGGATGCCTGGTGATCACACAGAAACTCCAGATAACTGGGAGTCAGGTCCTGGCTCTGTCAGACTTCCCCTATGGCCTTGGGTAAGTACTTCAGTCTACCTGCTGTGTCTCTTCCTTATTTGTAAAAACGAAAATTTGCTTTACCCAGGGAAATGTCACTAAGCAATAAACCAGAAATGAGTGTGAGAATGTCTGGTCAGATGCGTGTTACAAACAGTGAGGATCATGGAAATGTTTGGAAAGACAGGACCCAGACTGAAGTTCACAGCAGGACAGGAAATTAGCGTTGTTTTGAAGGATATAAATAAGGTAAACAGTGTAATTAGTTTTGTGGGGAAAACCTTGCTTTTCAAGGTTTAAAATGAACAAATTATGTGCAGACTGAAGCCAAACTTTAATCTAATTCTTCATGATTGAGTGATGACAAAATACTGAAATAGATTATTATATACTGAAAATTTTTAGTTTCCAGTATTTGTAAGGTAAAAATTTATGAAACAGCATAGGAAAAAGCTTGCTTCTTGACCTCTCATAGGTCTCATAGAAAGAAACAAGTGACAGGCACAAGCTGCAGAACTGTAACTGGTAAACAAGCGTTACTGAATGTGTCGGTTCTCCAGTTGCAGAGCCCTTGTCAGTTAACTGAGTAATTCTGATTTCACTAGCTTAAACCCTCTTGATTTATTGGACTTATCCTAGATATGCCCTACTGTATTAAAGGACAAGAACAGGGATATTCATCACAGAGAAGTGAGGAATAGAGATTGAGTTATCCAATCCCTGTTTTTTATTGTAGCATTTGAGCTCTTTCAATTGATAAAGATGTAGAGATATCAAAACCCTTTAAATCTCAATACAAGCAGGAGAGTCACTGATGTAGAGCTCTTGATCCTGAAAGCTTCCAGAGTGGTTTTATATTGGGCAGAGTGGACAACTAGTGCAACCTCAATAACAAACAAGTTAAATAATGCTGGAATTTTACCTTCTGCTATTTCTAATGTGTTACTACCAGAAAACCAGACAGGAGTCCTTCAGCAGCACAACTGCTTATAGTAAAGCAACATATCAGTTGCAGATCATTTATTCCCTTTGCATTTTGGGGTGGTTTTGGTTTTGGTTTTTGTTAGTCATGCTGGTGATACTTCTGCTCAGTGGTTATTTGTGATTAACACCCAGATGGAAAATAGAGCCAGAGATGATCAGACCAAAGGCCAGCCAGCCAGGTATCTGCTTTCTGACTCTAGTCAGGAGTAGACAGGTAAAAAGAACAGAGCAAGCAGGGTAAACGCCACATGCAGTGCACATCATTGCACCTCATCACCCAGTGATGCAATTTCATAGCTTGTTTATGTGTGTATGAAAATGCTGGAATTTGCATATAGCTGTGGCTTATTCCCCTTCAATCCAGTCTCTGTAAGCATATACATCCTTCCCGCATGGACACGGGTGTCACCATCATTTCTTTTGTCCTTTAGACATTCTTCTATTGTTTCATGGAGAATATACAAAAGATATCCAAGGATCTACCCAAAAATATTTTCCTGATATTCCTCAAAGTCTACAGAAGAAAGTGTTTCCAAACACAATGGGTAAAAAATGCATCGTTCTTCCCTGACTTTCCACTGCTGAATTCCTGTCTCTGAGACAGGAGCCTATAGAATTTCTAACAGAGAAAGCTTTACAACAAAGATTTAATACACCCAAACTGCCAGGAATCATGCATTTGGATGATTTGGGATTTAGGGGATGTCAGGGGCACATCACAAAACATCAGCAAAACAGGGCATAGTGGCCAAGCTACTTCTGGGTGACAACAAGGGGTGAGAGAGGAAGATAACCCTGTCAGTACAATCCTGCTCAATTTAATGCACCTCACTCTGAACAGAAATCTAACTTACCCATGTAACGACTTACTTCTCAGATTGCCTGTGTGTATATATAGATTAAAATCTTTTCTTAGCTTGGGATATTACAAAATACATCTAGAGGTATCTAAAATACTTGAAGTGCTATTTACTGCACAGGAATTATTTTATGTACATGTTCTTCCTAAACAGAGCCATTCTGTGTAATCCATTGTTGTCATTACTACCCAATCTGCTATGTCTCATAATACTTCCCTAATCAGGAAGTGTCCTATTTTATGATTAATCCACAGGAGATATTTAGAAGTGTCTCCTCTGAAGTACATTTTTTCAAATCTTTTTTCAAAATGTTTTTTAAAGTGTACCACAAAAAGATCCAGAAATGACCAAACTTCAGATTCAAGACTAGCTTTTACAAGGCTTTTTCATGACTTGATAATAGTCTTATTTGGGGTTACGGTGGATTATGCCATCAGATTACTTCAACACTTGTTTCACAATTCAATCCATTAAGAAGAGATGTGGTAATAAAATAAGGAAGTTGGAAGTGCTTTGTATTGAAACAATCTTAAAACTTTCTTGGGTCCTAAAGAAAATACCTAAGTTCACAATAAGCTTATTGTTTAATGGCTTAGCTTTTATTTTTAAAAAGATTTTGTCAAGGCCAGAAATACTACATCTAAACATATGCAGTTAAAATAAAACGTAAAACATTGACATTTTGTTGATCACAGATCTTTTCTTGATTATTGATCCTCTCTTTATATTATTTCCTTCATTATCTCCAGTCACGGCTACAGATCAAATTTCAGTCTGTTTCAGTAGGCTTGAATTCTCTGACTATTTTGACATTTCATTTACTGACAAATTCCAGATTACAGTTAGCAGTTGCTCTTTGTAAAAAGAGTTGTCCTTGAGATATGGCTGCCATGCAAAGCTAGTGATAGTAGAATAGATGAGGAAATAGATGTGTTGTAACAAAAATAGGATGATTTTCTCCAAAGTTCAGAGCAGCCCTTTCCCAAACAATGTAATTTTTTAAGCAATCCTTGTTATTATCAACTCACTTAAGAACCAATCAATTTACCTCAGCAAGGAAAGGTTATTTAGAAAGCAATACAATGTTCATATTCTTGGGAAAAGACTCTGAAAGTCATCGGGACATAGCAGCAACAGCCACTGCTCAGGCTGCATGATAAAGTGTTCAAGTGACCCTACTCACTGCCTGGAAAGCCAGAGTACTTTTACAGCAACCTTATGTAGGGTCAAGAAGCAATCTGTCAGAAGATAAAAGTACACTAGTGTATGTTCCTGTCACTGACTCAGCAGTGATACACGCTGCTGGGTGCACTACAGAATTTCCTCAAGTATCTTGGTGGTTTCAGTGAGTTTGTCGTGAAATACTGAACAAGTGTCACTGACACTTAATTTGAGCAAAATAATAATAAATAAAAATATCTCTAGAGGTGTCCTAGATTCAGGAAAAAAAAAAGGAAAGGAAGAGCAAGAGGAGTACTACAAGGAAAAACAAAGGGGGGGGGGGGGGGGGGGGGCGGGAAATCATGTCCTTACATAATTTTCTTGACTCTATCCCTTAATTAGGAGATATCCCTCTTTCAGGGATTCAAGCAAAAGCTTTTGTCACAATTAGTCAGCTACTAAACAATATAGGTAAGTAGGTCTCAATGGGAACCAACAAATGGAAAAATAACCTAGTAACCCAACTGTAGAATTTAATAGTCTGATCTCTTGGTCATTAGACTGACATTTCAGGATGAGGGTTGGGGCTAAGGAAGAATAAAGATGCTTCTGAACACCTATTATTGTCATCCTAATCAGTCGGGTGTTAGTTTCGACTTTCAGAAGACAGTCAATCGTATCATGAACCTGTGTTTTCCCACCAGAATAGTATTAAAATAATCTGTAGGCAGGTGACTTGAGTTCTGCATACCAAACTAGTCTGACTACAGGATGAAATCTCTCCCCAGCAGCATGTTCTGCCATCCTTCAAACCAAGCAAAACTTTTTCACAACGCTGCCTGCCCGGTACTGATGCACAAGTAAGATTTTCTAACCACTCAGACCTTCCCAACAGTTTCCTCCTAAATCTTTAGGCCTTTTCCTCTTACCAAATTAATGGCCCAAATCTTCCCTATTGTTGCTTTGGTACATATTATTCTAAACTAAATGCTCCAAAAATGTAATGTTATGATTTTAATATTTCAGTAGCTATTTAGGGAAAAGTAAGTGTGCATTTTTATAGAAAGACACCAGCTTGTACAAGTTCATTCCAGCTGGAACAGCAATTGAGAACAGTGTGACAGCCAGCCCACAGCACCTTAAGATGATGGACAGCTGTGAAGCGAGGGCACACAATGGTAACATCAAGTCTGGTTAGCAGCTGACTTTAAGTATCCTTCCTGTAAGTGACTGTGCTGAGGCACATACTGCAGCCAGGGTCATGCAGAAAGTTGGCAGAGAAGTTGGAACAAAAGCAAAGAAGTTCCAATATGCTAATTCCTCTGAGAGAGACTTCATTTTCCTTAGAGAGTGTTTTAAGTAGACAGTTGGAAAGTTTTGAAAATTTTGCTTATTTTCAAGATGCACAAAAGCCAGCTATATGTTTGTTCCTTTCTTCTTCTCTCCCTTCAGCACACTCTTTGTGTTTCAAAATTTGGAGTTTGTTGTTTAATTCTAGCTGGCAGTGTAGTATTGCAGGAGGACATAAAATTTTTGAAATCAAAACAAATCCTATACCGGTTTAGTGGGGTAAATCCTTCATGGACAAGTGGGATTTAGCCCAGTATAGATGCATCAAAGAACAGCACTACTACTACAACAGCTGGGATTTGAAAATACTATAGGAATGGAAAACATATTGGAAGAAACTGTTTCAGGTTTACATTTGTTTTTCAGGTTTTAATTAACAGGGAAGCCTCTTCAGGAATTTTCAAGATGTCCTAACTATGGTTCATTGGAATTAATTTATCATTACAATCCTTTAACTCTGCTGCTGAAGGATGTGTATCATGGACTCCCATTAGTATTTGATAGTTTGCTTTCCTACTAGATTATCTAAGGCATAACAAGATATTTTTGTCCCTTCTGTTACTTCATTTGATGGAAATGTAATTTCTTTCTGCCAGTCACAGCAGTGACATGTAACAATAATGGCTCATAAGACTACTGTGTAATGCATTTGTCATTATCTATACCATAACCACTCAGCTCATTTATACAGACAGTTAATTTTAAAATCCAGCAGCTTCTGTGATCATCGGCTAGAAAAAAATCCCAAGCGGTATTTTTAAGCTGTCTTCCACAAGTCTCCCTCCCTGTCATCCAAACACTTAATCTCAGCCTCTTCAGCCTTTTTCTTAACTCTTCAGTAAAGAAACCCAGAATTTGCTTTTCTCTTGTACTTTCCCCCTTTAAAAGGAGAGTAGTGTACTTGGGAGTACAGTCCACCATGTTTGGCTTTAGAGAGTTTGGGGATAGCGACAGAAAGCTCCCACATCCAGTACTTTAAATGCAAGCTGAGCAAATGAGGATGTCAGCAGCTCCTTTGAAAACCCACAGCATGCAGAGTATTTGTGTGGAAAAGGGAGCACAGAGTTGGATTCTCCTGCTCGGATTTGCCCCTTCCTCAGTCTGGCAAAGGTGCTCAGCAGAGCAGCATGGCTGCCCGGACCTGTCCTTACTCCACCCCAGATCCAAGCCAGAACAACAGAAGCTCTGCCAAGGCACTGCAAAGAGCCTTTGGGAGCACAGAGGCTTTGCATCAGTTCGGTATGTCCAGGTAGAGCAGATCTCAACCTGTCTGCAGAGGGCTAAGCAGATGGGTTGTCCTAGAGGCTAATCAAGTTTAAAGGGTACACTTCCTTCAGACGAGAGTCCAGTATTTGGGGCGTGAGGTTGTAAGGATACTCAGTTACACCCCTGGTGGATATAAATGCAGCAGGTTAAGTTTTGCTGAGTCCATTCCAGATGTCGGCAATAGTTTCTAGTATGCTTATGTTACTTTCTTCAAGCCCTCTTCCATCATCCACAAAAAACTCACCCGTATCAGGATGCAGCAAAAATATTGTAACTGCTACTTGAGTCTCTCCACATCCTTCTGGAGATCCTGAAATATGTTTCAAAGGCTAACAGCGTTTTGCATTTAAAATAATTCATGTCAGCATAACTGGCCTACAGGGTGCACAAGAAGGTAATGCGCAATTCCAGGATACAGCACAAATGCCAATATATGGCAGCAAGGTTACATGTAGCAGCTACTATAGAAACTGTATAAAGACTTGAAAGAAAAGTGCTATTTCTGAGCCAGACCCTCTCTTCTCAAAGTCTTAGGGGAAGGATTACTGAGAAGCCAAATATTTCCACAGTCATAGCCTTTTTTTTTCTGATCTATTTACTCCATCATCAGAAGGGTCCTGAGAATGTGACTAACTTGAACCCATTTGTCCCACACCATCTCAAAGTGAACTGGTGCAAACAAAAGCCTGCGGTGTAAAGGAACACAAGTTACTTCAGTCAGTGACACCTCAAAGCACAAAGACCTACCACCACATCCAAAGTGCAGAAAGCCTCAGGTCCTTGACAGTCTCGGAACCTTTTCATGAAATGCCACAGCTCAAACCCAGCGGTGACGCATTAGACACGAGATTTCTGCACGTGCCCTCCCCAAGAGTGAGGGGTATGGGAACCAACCTTGGAAAGGCTCCCTCTGGATCATGATAAAAACAAAACATATGCAGACTTCTTGGAAATGGGGATGGGATCAGGGGCTCCATGCCACCGTGTTATGTGAAGAACTGATGGAGACCTCAATGGGTAACAGCTTTCTAATTTCTGGAGGTGGAGCTCTGCCCTAATTTATGCCTGAATAAATCTGGATGCAGTCTTAACACTATAAGGTCTATTGTTCCCTACAGCAGTTCAAGAGAGTTTTGCCCATTCACTGCCTACAGAAGGTGTACCAACGTGAAAGAGCCGCAAGTAATCTATTTTGACAAGAGCTGCTGTAACGAGTCACAAGTTCTTATCACACCTCTGAGCCACACCATTAGCTCCAGCATACACTGTTTTCAGAGCAGTAAGATGCAGCCTACACCTCAGCAGTCCTAGCTACCTTTCAGAAATAAAGAATGTTTCATGTCCTTCTTTGGAAAGATGACTATTTTAGAAAGTGTCTCTGAAGACTGCCTCATTGTCAATTACATGAGTAAGATGTGCAATCACTAAAACAAATGCTGTTACTCCCCTGGACATGTCTACACTTTCCCACGGGGCAGATACTCTGTTAAACTGGCACTAAAAAGCCATGTGTGGTGCTCTCTTTTGGACTATTCCTGTAGAAACCCTACTCCAGCTTCTTGATGCATGTGGCATCACATCTTGACTTTGATGGAACTGGCATTCCAAATTTCTCTTTTGAATGGCACTAGCTGGCTAAATAACAATATCTTGTCATTGTAACACAATTTACAGAGGTATGTGTGTTATTAAAAAAACCAAACACAACAAAACCAAAACCTATCCTGTCAGATCATTGTACATTAAGCCAGGATGCAGCTTTTCAACTGTCACTAAAGATTTTGAATGCTCTCTGTGAGGCACTTTGAAGGATTTCTTTCAGCCAGGCATTCAACGCTGAATACAAAACACAAAAGCACTAAAACAGACGCTTCCGGAAACAAGTCATCTGAAAGAACCACCCACCATCTAATCACTTGCTGATGATACATCATGTGATTTCCTTCTTTAAACAATTTTTATTCTTGTAACTCAGCTTTACTTCTATATATTACTGATAGCTTTGCAATGCTACTTCATTACCTATAATAAGTCTTGCAGATATCCTTGCAAGTATGCCACTGGTTAATAACAATAATAATCATCATCATCACTCTACTTATTCAGCTGTATGGAAAAGTAGGATTAGACAGTTCCTCCCTTGGCATCACATATATAGCTTGGGTGGAAAAGTCTGGTTTAGATACTTAGATTCTCACCTTCATTAGCCTAGTACTATCCTATATTACCCTTGGCAGGTTCATAGCAGCTAAGAATGAGCCTAGTGAATTTTAACAAAACATTTAATTAACTTGGGACAGAATCATGCATCTAGATCTCACCACTGATTAAAAACACGTGGCAGCAGTTAAGTGTTGTGTTTAATAAGCATACAAAGGCAAGGTTAAAGTAGCATATTCGTTTGACTACCATTTTGTCACTCATTACTGCAATCTTGTTTTCTTCTAGTAGCACATGGGTTTGTTACTGGTCATGTCTAAAAATACACAGCCCCAAAAGCATCATTTCCTGGAAGAGCAGTACAACTATGCAAGCCAGTGACCCTTTTGTGGCTTTCACAGAAGTGGCAGAAGCTGTGAGCTTCCAAGGGTTTTGGGTTGTTTTCTGTAGCTCAAGAAGTCTTAATTCAGCTTTTAGGTACAAGAGGTTGTTTAATAAAAAGAGGGGGTTTACATGGACACTTATGCAATTGGTTTCTGGAACTTTTATGCCAGAAGTTGTTTCATGTGAAAGCAAGAGATTTACTCTGACATTTGCTGTCATGAGGGTGAGCTAAATGATGATGTAGGCCCGTTCAGAGCTCAGCTGTGCAGGAAATCTTGTCCTTTCTGAGGACGTAGAGAGACATAGTCATCAGGCCAAGCAAATTGCCACTTGAAGACCCCTTTTTGGATGGGAACAAACACAGTTACTTTTTCCACAACGTGAACAGAGTATAAATAGAATTTAAACTGCTTTGTACAAAAAAAGTGTCATCAGATCATCAGAACAAAGGTCCCTTTGTTCTAAACATCACAAAAATAGTGCAGATATACAAAAGAATGGCTCTTGAGAGAAGCAAATATGAAGAAGGACTAGACTGACCCAGCCACATGGCCAAAAGACAGGGAACTGCCAATAGCAAAGGAGAATAAAGCATTTCAAAAGCAGGAGAAATGTGGTAAGGCAAGAAATCCAGACAATTCACTTAGAAAACTACCAAAATGCTCTGTGCATGTTGGCACAGTTCTGCCACTGGTTCATTAATGGAATTAATGATCAATATTAGTCAAGGATCTGTCCTTTTACTGTTTGATTTAAATAGAAGGATCTCAAGGAGGGTGATTTCAGTTTGGATGCAGACTGTGAATGTGATCTGCATATACAGCACTAAACAATGGAGATGAAATCCATTTTCAAGGACAATTAATTGCATTTAAAAGTCATATTTGAAAAAGTTGTTCAGGAAATGTTTTTTATTGGCGGAAACAATATTTGAGAAATATGTATCCCATGAAGGTTTCTGGATCTCATCCCTTTCCTGAAATAGTGCATACTGCATCTCCAGGAGGAGTGGTCCACTGCAGCTTATTCCACTGGCAGAAGATATCCTACATGACTGGAATCACCTGGGCATGCTGGAGATGTTAAGAACCTGAGGACAACCACTAGGTCAAACAACATCCACCCATATCCTGTTTTTCCCGCAGTGGCAGATGCTCAGGCAGGGTCCCAGATACTTCCTTTGGACCTCAGAGCAGACGTTTGTGCCGTGAGAGTTACTAGGTCTGCTGACACCCTTATTTTCAACATCTGAGCTGGTCTTGTTTTCTTATTTCTTTTTCCTTAGTCTTTCTGTACTTCTGGCCTCTACAGCATTGCCTACCAACGAGTTCATCCACTTCCCTATGCCCTCCCTGGAAAAGTATTTTCCTTTTCAAAGCCACTCTCCATCAGAACAGCCTGATGAGTAGAGGAGTAGACATTCCCTGCTGACTCTCTCCAATTCATCCATGACTAAGCCTGTACCACATCCTTTCTTCAGCTTGAAAGAAAATCCTGAAGAATCTTCATTTCTAACTCTTTCACACAGAAACAATTCTGTAGCAATCCTGAAGGGCCTTCCCAATACCTTTTCCAAAAAAAATGTCTCCTCAAAGGAGAGAGGTAGTGAGATGTGCTGACCTGCACACAGCCTGCAGGCACACCACAGTTTATCTAATGGCACAATGATGCTTCACAGGTTTGCTCACAGTTCCTTTCCTACCAGTCAGTTTCCTTAATTATCTTATCTGACCTTCTGCATAATAGGCCATGGGACTTCACAGAATTATTTTATTTTCAGATTGGATTTAATCTTTCACACAAGCATTGATTCTTTACTTAAAGATGCCCAACAGATTTACCAACTGGCTGGCATCATCAGTATTCAGAATCAGAATTCATGCAGCTTTAACTGTTACTGCTGACATTTCTTAAGGTCTTGTTTGCTAGACTTAGAGTCCTCTAATTCTAGTTCTGGGTCTTGTTAACCTTTGCTAAGCTAAAGAAACTAAGCTCCAAGACTCTCACTACAAATCTCACTTTCTAGCCCTTCTGTCATTCTCCTTTCATCTCCTTATTTTTTGGCATCCTTTGGAAGGACATCTTATATTTTGACATGCTTGAATGGCAGAACTACCTTTGCCAGAGTAACAGCTGCTCTATCCTCACTGAAAAGTCCTTGCTTTTACTCTTGTTTTTCAAGCAGAGCTGTAGAAGCTCTTGTGGTGACAGCAGCTAGAGCTTGCATTCAGCTGACTGAACTTTCCTTGTACCCTGCACACCACCAGCTTTTAATTCTTCCTAAGGTCCTAGGCTGCTGCACCGGTTCAGCCAGGTTCCCGTGTCAGTGCCCGCTCTCTCAGGTTAGATCAGCGTGATCTAATGACCACCCTCGATGAACAATAATTGATTCCTACCAAGGAGCAAGAGAGCCTGGCAAGCATGTTGCCGTACCTTCCAAGGATACTCTTTTCGCTTCCATCAACTTCCAGATTAGGCACTGCCAGAGCCAGTACCTGCTTATGCCAGCTTTGCTGAATGACATGTCCAAGAGATCAAGCTTCATAGCTTCATTGTACAAGGTAAAAGAAATTAAGATCTTTATTTTCTTCATTTTCAGACTAATTTACACATTTCTAGGTGACATTTTAAGCAATAAGTAAAAATTAATGCATATACACTGGAGTGACATAGTGAAAGAACTGAACTGCATTTTAAAGTTCTCTTGAGGCCAACTGTGCAGCCTTCAAAAAGCAGTTAGATTAACCACAGGAGAACAATCTTCATAAGAATGCTACTAAAAAAAGTTATTAAATTGTCAATTAGCTTCAACCCAAGTCTTAAAGTTTAGCAAGACTCCTTCAAAATCTAACAAAACTTGAATTACTACATACTTTTCACATTTTAGTACATTTGCTATGTGAATTATACTGATGCACTTGAATAAGCTTTCAATGTTTCACCGTGAAGTTCCCTTTAGCCTTAGCCATACATGAAGTCCTAAGGTAGTTCAGTGTTACATGAAAAGATTATAACCAGCTTATAGTAGCTTTAAGCTTTCTATGTGACCTAAACCTGAAAGTAGGATTATTGTAAAGATTATTGTAAGGATTATATTATTGGAAACCAGTACATTATCAAATGCTTAGAAATACCATCTTTTTTATATAGGAGAATGGATAACACAGACATGAAAAGAAAGCAGAACTAAGTTTACTGAAAACCTAGAGGTCATCAGGAGCACCAGGAGATCAGCCAAAATATCCTAGATCAATCAAGTGCTGCTGTTTCCAAATGTCTCTTGCAGACCGCTTTAGCCATTGCAAGAGCCCTCTATAGAGATTTACTAAGTGTACTCCTTAACATAAATGATTTAAAACCTTGTGACTGTCTCCAGTTATGAGCCTCATGCTGTTTTTTATGAGAAAACCTTATTTCCAGTTTTGCATCAGCAATTAGAAAATCAAACCCAAATCAAACCAGCAACTGAAAAATAAGTAGCGTTTGCCAATTTTGAGCAAGTTTGACAATAGTACTATAACAGCCGTGAGGACATTTTGTCACAGGTTTCAGGAAAGCAGGCAGTACTGGGGAGAAGGGCACGTATAGATGACCTCCTAGAGCTAAAGGCTGCAGCAAGAGCTCATGCCTGCAAGGCAACAGCAACCAACGAGCAGGAGGAGAGGCTTTGGAGAGGCTTTGTTTCCAACTCTCAGAGACTTTACAACAATTTTCAGGGAGAGGTTCTTCATTGCTGGTTTTATTTAGTTGATATCCCATCCCCTGTGCCTACATTTCTCACAAGAAACAAGAGTTTCAGCCCTTCCATAAGTTTTATTCCTGGAGTCACAAGGTAGTAGGGAATATCTTTTTCACTTAAATGAATTGTGAACTCTTGTTACTGGACCGAAACTTAATGCAAAACATTACAAAGCAAGTAAAAACTAGTCTTTCCCTTAATGTAGGAAGTAACCTTGAAGGTCTAAGAAACTTGTATTGGCAAGTTGTCTTTCATAAAGTATAAAAGAAATGGGGAAACATTTTTTTCTGAAATAATGAAAATTTGCATATTTATAGTCACTTTAGCTGGTTTATTGCAGTCCTCATCCCTTTATCCTGCAATTGGAATAACCTAGGAAGTTATCTAACCAACTTTTTATCACAAAATACTTCTCTTTAAGATGGCAAATACAACTCAGAATCCCCAAGGATTTGTTGTCCACGAGATATAAGCTCCCTGCCCCACAAGTACATTCATAACAACTGACTTACATTTAATCTTAACCAAATAACACAAGTTTTTAAACATTCAAATGTAAGCAATTTATGGCATGCAACCTCTTTATGAACACTGGCAGAAAACATTACTAGTAACCACTCCAGAGAGGACATAACTAAGTATTACCAACCAGTTTGGCAACTGGTATTATTATTTCTATTATTTCTATTTTGCCTACAATTTTCTTCTCATTAAATATTTAGACAGTGACAGATTTTTAGATTAAGGTATTTTCTTTTTATTCATACATTAATAATTTAAATAATTCAAGTCAGTGTAGCTGGAGCCAATGGGTCAGCCAGAGGTCTTGGCAATTCAGGCAAACCATGAGGCTGTAAGCCAAAACACGGTTTAGCAGCAAGGGGAAAGGATGGCCCAGCACTGCTACTTCTTTCCTATTAGCAAATTCCTTCTGGTGCCTCCTAGGCCTACTTCAGATTTGTAACTTTCTTTTATTATTGCCTTATTTACATGTTTCAGTTAAAGTCAATCATAGAAGTCCAGTTAAAGTCAAAAAAGGATTTTTTTTTTTTTTTCTAAAATGCACATGTACAATAGATAGCTAATTTAAAACCAGATCACAGTACAGCTTGCTTGGCTATGAGTCACACTGTCACTTCAGTCAAGTGCAGAGGTACCTCCGCATGCCTCGGCTTTGATGCCACCACTTTATCTGCAGTAACAGGAAACAACATAACCCCTACAGTGACAACACTGGATTTTAGCCAATGGGAATTGTGGGGCTTCCTAGTAATATAAAACATCTAGGGCCCAGTGCAAACAAGGAACACCACAGAAGTTTAGCAACCAAACCCAGCTCTAGAGTCCTCAGCACAGGACAGACATGGACTGTTCAGCCTGGAGAAAAGAAGGGTCCGGGAAGACCTTATAGTGGCCTTTCAGGATTTAAGCAGAGCTTGTAAGAAAGATGGGGGCAGACATTTTAATAAGGTCTGTTGCAATAGGACAAGGAGTAAGGGTTTTAAACTAGAAGAGGGTAGATATATACCAGATATAAGGAAGAATTTTTTTGTGATGAGGGTGGTGAAACACTGGAACAGGTTGCCCAGATAGGTGTCAGGTGTCAGGTGTCCCTCAAAACATTCAAGATCAGTCTGGACAAGGCTCTGAGCAACCTGATCTTGTTGAAGATGTCCCTGCTCATTGCAGGGGAGGTTGGACTAGATGACGTTTAAGCGGTCCCTTCCAACCCAAACTATGCTATGATACCCAGAAATGCCCAGTCCTGAAAAATTCACCCCAAAAGCACCTAACGCCAATCAAAAGGATCTGGGCCCTCGTAAGGAAAGCCTCAGATGCATTTCAGCAGCCGAGAGGCTGTTGCCTTTTGTAAAATACCCAGACAGCAACAGCACTCACCCTGGAAACAGAAGATCCAAATTTATTCATTTATTTTGCTGAGAGGACTTTCAGCCACCTTATCCCAAGCTTCAGCTTAGCAGTACTGGGCAAGAGGGGACAAGCAGATGCTCCCTGTTGCTCCAGAAGAAGCTGCACTGCTGTGTAGTGATGAGCACAGCAACGCTGGGCCAGCAAGGAGAGCAGGTTGCAGCATGGCAAGACGACTGATCTTAATAGGGAGGGGAGACCTGTGTTGCAGCCTCAGCTAGGATCGTGCTTTAGCAGATTAATATTTTAGTGCAAAATAAGTAGCTCTGGAAGCAGGGATGGGAACCCAAGCTTCCTGCTTGATGGGTGTCACATCCAAGAAATTAGTCATGATTTCTCATTTGCATGGCCCTCCCACAAGCACCTTTTGTAAGAGAGAGAAAAAACAGGTTTTAGAGAAAGGATAGTTGTGGCTGTGGTTACCCAGGGGGTGCCAGCCAATTAGGATGAGAAGTGAAGCAATCCAAGCTGCAGGATTCAGAGCTCAGCCCTGCACTTAATACATCGTTTTGGGTGCCTCCAGATCGGTGGGTGTTGGTTTTCAGCAGTTCCCTGCTCACCAGTGGCAGTCGGCGATCCTTGAAAGCACAATCTTCCCTGTGCCAGCCACATGCCAGATCCCATTGCGGGGCTTTAAAATACACTCCAGTATTTTGGGGATCCTCTCCTACAAGCCCACTTGTCCAAGGTGGACAAAAAGAATGCAAGATCTTGTTGGAAGCCCTAGAGAGCTGTTCCTCCTTACTTGTTCTGCTTATTATGAAATCTTGTCAAGCTGCTCTTCCTTGAGCTTTGTGGACTGTGCACATGCTGCCAACACATGGGGTATATACTTGGTTTTGCCATCAGAATGGCAAAGCTGATAGAAACTTCAGAAAAATTGCTTCTTCGTCCATCCGACACATGTTCCTTTCCAGCCAGGAACATTCCTGAGACTACTCCTTAATCCCCATCCAGAGGAAATCAATATTGTGTAGAATTATCAGCCTGTAAGTCAAAGATAAACAACCTCCTACTGCTCATCTTTGTGCCCAACATGCAAACAGGAGGTGGCAATCTGCCTGCATCACAAAGGCAGCAAACCTCACTCTGCCGCTCTAACTCACCATCCAGTCTAGCAGGCTAGTGAAGGCTTTTGTTTTTTTCCATGTTCAAGAGGAGAAAACACATTCCTTTTCCCTTTTAAAAGAATATGAATTAAAGATCAAGGTTATATCCTCTGGGTTTTATTTCTTCTGTGAAAGATCATATTAGCCTTCATCAAATAGACTGAAAAAAACCCCTATAAAATAATGACCAAAGCCTTCCAGTTGTCCTAACAGTGGATGTAGTACAAATGTGCAGCGTGCACCCCTATTTACTTAGCAGCATGAGGCTATGTTGACAACAGGAAAAAGCTAAGTGGAAGAAAAAGAAATACATTTGTGTTGCTTGCTGCATTTTAGAAATTAGAAGTGCGTACTTTGGTTCAGAAGAAGTCCAGAAAGTTTAGCCAGATATCAAAAGAAACACAGAAAAATAGTGAGGCTTTATTGCCTATTTAAATAAAATAGAAGATTAAAGTATTTCCAAATGAAAAATTCACAAATACTGACAAGATTTGAGAATTATTAATTCTGAAAATTTAGATAATTGTAAGTTATCCATGCACGTGTATTTTAATAGTAGTTCTTAACTGCAAGCATACCAGACATAAATGGTGGCCAGAAGGCTTCAAGAATAAAAGTCGCATCCTTGGAACATAGTATAAGCTTTGAAAATATCTAAGCGAACAACTGAAAGAAAAGGATACGAGGTATTTAGGTACATGAAGCCCTAGAGGCATCCGAAATATCTCCTCTTAAAGCTTATCTTTCCATCCAGACAACACAGCATGTCCCGTGGCCCAGCAGAGGTACATGTGGAGGTGCCAGCAGCCTGAGAAAGCCTCTCCCATGCCCCAGAAGCGCATCTAGATGGCAAACAGCTCATAAGATGCTAAGAAAAAGGCTTGTTTTAAAAATAGCTTCTAAACCTCCTTGCAGCTTGCCTTTAAGTAGATTTAAGATCTATTTAAAAAGCCTACCAAGTACAACTCCTACATATCATGTATTTCAAAGGTAGCTGAAAAAAAAATACACTGCCTTCTTTCAGCCCAACATTTTCTTTCTCAGATCTGAGATTTTTACATCTCTGTGGAATCTGATAGGCTCAGAAGTCTAGGAAAGCCTAGTCCTGCTCTGAACCATCCAGTTTATGCCCATGCTGGCTCACCTGGACAACTTCTTAATTCTAGACTTGAAGCAGTAGATATGAACTTAGGTGGACAGTTGATATTTGTGTTCCAGCTCTTACATTTTTCAAAGTCTTTGAAATTTGCAGGTTTTCTTAAAGCTGCAGCTCTTGCTGTGAAAACATCAACCTTCTGGTTTTATTTAAGGGAATTTTTTTGCCCTTATTTGCAGGACAAGCAAAGCAAACATGATTTATGGGGTGAAAACCAAAGTCAAACAAAAAAGGAGAAAAACTATGTGTATTTTTAAACTCCCTCACGATTTCTGGGGCTGACTCAATTTTCACAAAGGCTTGATTTAGCAGTGAAACTGAGATACAATTATCAAATACTATCTCTAAGGAAGACAGAGAAACTACTGCTGGTGAGTCTTTTGGTGTTTAATTAGATTTCCTGGAAGCATTCCCCTTCCTTCTCAATTCTAGACATTACACTTGTGTTTCATCAGAAAAAAAAAAGCACAGCTTTCCTTCCCCCACAGATTAGCAAGTTCCTCACAGAAACATTTAGTAAAGAACAAACACTAGGCTCTCTCCTACCCAGTTGCCATCCCCTTTCCTATGCAGCCACAAAGCTGCTACTGGGATTTTCCGATCTCCGCATTCTTGCTGGAAAGAACAACAGCAGGAGTGTTTCTCAGCCTACTCAAAAAGCCCTCGGTCCACTTCCAGATGCTTCCCTGCAGACAGCAATTGAGATCTTCTGTCCCCAGTCAGCCTTTACACTATCCCCCACTGTGGATATCCTTGGATTTTGAGAGGAACACTGCAGGATTCCTCTACACCGACACTGGATACTCCTGTCCCCATGCTTTGAGGTGTTGATGCAACAACTTCACTGGCAGATTTAGTCCTCACTGCAGCTGTGGAGGCTGCTCAAGTGAGCAAGGATAATGCACAGGAACAAGCTTAGCCTGAAGCAGCACCACTGAAACCAATCTGCAGCCCTGCTTAATACAGAAGAGGAATAAGACCCCACCTTCAAGTTTTGAACTTGAATTATCCCAGTAATTTCAGCTCTGATAAACTACCTCTCCACAAGCTACTGTATAGAATTTAGCACATCTCATCTGAAACAATACCTTTGGCTGCTGCTGTGTTGGCTTCATTAAGGAAAACAAATTAAAAATTTAAAAAGCCCTGAATCTGAAATAAGAGGAATCTGAGTCAGAGTTGGTTTTTACTATTGAATTCTGGTTGGGCAGAGATTGTCTCCTCTTATTTAGGCATTTAGAGAGGAAAAAAAACAAAACACAACAGTGCTATAGCATATGCATGACACTCACTTGCATGGAATAGGTATCCATGCAGCACACTTGCTGGGGACCAGTATTTTCTTCTTCCAAACAGATTAATATTCATTCCTAAATCAGAAAACTGAGAATGGTTTCAAACTGAAATAATCCAATTTCACAGGAGTTGCCAGACTACTGTAATATACAGTTATGTCTATCAGTACATTTTTTGAGGGTCCTGCAATGAGAAGCCTTTAAGGAGCTCTCAGAAGAGAAAGTATCCAACAAGACTCAGTGAAGTCCATAGAGAGGTGACCTCTTTTAAGTGATCCTTTGGGGTCACAGTGTCTCTGCCAGCACTTACAAATAACATGGCATTCAGATTACTCCGCATCCTTAAGCATCTACGCATTCCTGATGACACCACTCGGGAGGGAAGCCTTTTCCCTTCCCAAAGCTTAAAGCATGTTGGATTCTTGTTTGAAATCATTTTATTTATTCATTTTGAAGTCCCTCCTGCACAAATAGGCTTCTGCCAATTTTCTTACAACTTGGCCAAGAACATTTTAACTGGTAAGCAGACTAGAAGACCAAATCTGCTACTTCAGAATATTCATTTATCAGAAATAAAGCAAGCCAGACCTATATGGGGTGACTGTCAAGAGCTAGCAGGTTTTTATAACCAAGTCAATACAGAAAATGCTGCAAATTAACAGGACACTTTTAGGTTTCCAAGCACTTGACCATGTTTAACTTTTGTCCACCCAATTCAAGTACGGAAAAGAGACTGATGCTCTGGATCTCTCTCGCTGGTTTTTTTTTTTTTTTTTATCCTGTTGTGCATGTTTGACTAATGCCCTCTTTGACTCAATTTTTACACTGTTGCTATGATCAGCTCTCCTGAATATAAAGCTAACCACGTTCATATGTCTCTGAAGCTGTCATCTTAGCAATTGTAGGAGTTGTGGCAAAGTGTGGATTTTGAAATATGCACATTTTTTTAAATAATCAAATTCTCTTCTCCCTGCCCCTGTGCACCATTGCCTTCCTAGATTTCACAATAAAGTAGAGGTTGCCTGCCTAATGTTATCCTGTTAAAGCCAAGAAAAAAAATTCAATCACCTTCACTAATTATATTCTAAATGTGTCTTAAGAGCCAACAAGTTGTAACCTAAGTTATAGTATCATCTTCCAATGGTACTTTCATTCTCAAATTGTGATTTTTAAAAGACAACGCAAATTAACATTGCTTGAGAGTTAAAAGCTTAGGGAGACCCTGAGTCAGGCTCTCTCCTCTCCCATCCCCTGATGCACGGCACAGATGTGCTGATTAATATTCCTGATTAGAAGACCTCTCCCATGCTACCACTCTGCTTCATGAATTTTCCCCTCAGCCCTTCTAACTTTGAAGGCTAAGTTTTGGGGAGCTCTAAACTTGTGCTGAAGTGCTGGCCAGCACAAAGTAGAACAGTGACCCTATCTAGGATAATTGTCCTGTGGAAACAAATCCCTTCAGTCTGCCAGACACCAGAAATCATCTTTAACACAAAGACATTGAGGTGAAGATAAATGTGTTTCACTACAGTGCAAAGCTTAACAAAACTACTTACTGTGTTTAGAGGTAGGTACCCAAAGAGAAACAATAAACCATGTTATATTAACTACCAGTAACATGCAGATGTTTTGTGCCAGAAAATTCTTTCACTTAGCTGCCAGAATGCTTACATGGGTTTGCCAAGTGGTATTTGATCCAAGACCCAGCCTCAGGCTACCCTTATTGGAAACCACGTCTGAGTTGAGTACAGAGGCAGCAGCTTGTCCCCATGGTCTGTCCCTCCCCTTGATCCCACTTTAACAGAAAGCCTTCCCTCCTGCTCATCCCACCAGGGCTTCCTATAACTCATTTAGATGAGGCTTCTAATGCTCATGCAAGAGACTGTTGACTTAAAGCAAAAGACATCCATTGGGATAAGTGTCATCTGGCCCAACAGTAAACAAACTATTTATTGAAGGTGAACGAAGCTCCTAATTTGATACTTGGCTGGGAAAAAAAAGCCATAGAAAGTAACACTGCAGCTCCAGAGTGGTGACAGTACAAACCTCTGTTTGGAATGTGGGTTTTAATATGATTCAAAAATTAATAAGCTGCTTTTGTTGTGTTAATATGTAAGGCCTATTTTAAGATGGAGAACTAACATCACAGCAGCTACAACAGTTCAGAGATGAAAGCATGCCTGATGTGAGCATCCTTTAAATACAGGCTGCAGGACACTGACTGTCCAAGTACAAGGTACATACTTTTGTCTTTCTCTTCCTACATAACCCGGGTCAGGTGTTGCTTATATGTCATGCCAAGAAATACTTTACTGGGATGCATGCAGAGGATTAATTTTTTCCTGGTCTATGAGATTTGGTGTTACCAGAATACTTGGGCCTATAGCCATTCACATTGGCTAGACACAAGACAGGAAAAAAAAGTACTCCACCTCATATCAATCTCCGTCTAGATCAACTGTATTTTTTAACAAGCATTAAGCATTTTATTAGACATAACCAGATAGGTCATATGTTTCTTTAGTTAACACTACTAATGAGGTGATTCTCTGGCAATACTATAATGCATAAACAAATTTACATTTTAGAATCATTTGCTGGGAAAGCCTCAAGTGGCTTGAGGGGGAAGTGATAGATGCAATCAGAAAACTGATGCTCTGCTCTCTCTGCAGTACATAGGAAAGGAAGCAACAGAAAGTACGTCCTGCTCAGAAGGATACATCACCACTGTAAACTGATAGGTCCAACTGCACTGGCAGATTTAGCAGACACATTAAGATGCCAAACTTAACTGGAAGAATGAAATGGACATATCCATTCTGCTCTCAACAGAAGGCAGGGCAGGCAAAGCACATTTGATGGCCACACCAAACCCAGCAGAATGCATCACAACCCAGCAATGGAAGAAATCAGCAAGAGCAGGGCTTG
Source organism: Trogon surrucura (assembly GCA_020746105.1). Lineage (NCBI taxonomy): Eukaryota > Metazoa > Chordata > Aves > Trogoniformes > Trogonidae > Trogon > Trogon surrucura. The sequence continues at coordinate 21,758,833 of CM036622.1, read as the reverse complement.
GAACTATAAAGAAAGTTAAAATTGTTCTTGCCTGGAAAGTAGAAAAATAATTTGAAGTATCAAGAATCATAGAAAGCTTCAGTGAAGAAATTGAGCGATACAATACAGCCAGAGTTTCTACTTTTGTATTTATCACCCACAAAGCATACAAACCCCAGGTGTTACCAAAATAGACCACAGAACCTGTGGCAAAACCAAAGACCATTCCTCAGCAAACTAGTGTCTAAAGACATAACTCAGAAACAAGAAGAGCTTCCCTAATACCAAATCACACAGATAAGACATCTACAGATGTCTTACCTGTGTGCAAGTACCACAGATGTCTCTCCAGTCCGACCCAAGGCCTGCCAAAGGTACACTCGAAGGATAGATGCTCTTAATGATCATCTGCACTGTGTGATCACACCGCTTATACAAAGTCAGTTACTTGTCCAAGTCATCCCTGCCATGCAACCTAGATGTCACCAATCTCTTGTTTTCACATATAGAATGTCCCTGGCATGCTAACAGACGAGCAAAACCTACACATGCAGTCAGTTTCAGACTAACCACTTAGAGAAATCATGCAAGTATGAACATCACTATTTATAGAGAGAGTAGTTAAAGGATTTGATTGTGGTCTGCTCATGTCAGTAAGCATCTGCAAAATTAGACCATAAGTGTTATGTTACATAGAAGAAAAAAAAAATAAAGCGTAACCTTACTTTCACTTCTACTGGGGAAAAAGGAAAATAGGGGCAGGGAAAAATGCCTGGACTTCCTCCTGTTTCTCAGTGCCCCATTTCTTGTTTCCATGGAGAAAGACCAAGATCTTCAGCTGAGGACAGATGACTGACATCTGAACTCTTCATGGTCAGACTTTCTGCATGATCTCAGCCAACTCACTTATGTCTTTCCATGTTTGAATGTGCTAATGAGTAAAATGAGATTCAATCCAAAATCTACACTATTCCTTTTCTAACAAGGATATGAACATCCACTCACAGGAAGTACTGAGCAACAGCCCAGTTCTGTACAAAACCCAGGAAAGACCTACTTAAACTCCATGAGCAGAGCCTGCCCACTTAGAGTATTTCTAGTTAATAAGCATCTTTCACTGCATTTTTCATGTATCTTCCATCTGAGATTTCAGGAATACTTTAACTCCTCAAGAAGTTCAGCTTTCACAAGATAACCATGAAGGAGCTCAATTTTCTCCTTGTAAGAAAGGGATAGATGTTAAATCACTTGTAGAAGACTACAAAAAAACCCCAAAGGGTATGTAAGACAGGAAAGCACTTTTTGTTGGCCAATCCTGCCTGTAGCAAGGTCTCTGGCAGAGTTCCCACATGTCACGGGGGCATCAGACCAGATTCTTAAAAGCTTTCAGATTTCATTTCAGTCTTCAGCAAATTACAGATTTTAATACAGCTTGAGTGGTACTTGATCTTTGAGAAAATATCTACAGATATGTATTCTCTTCAGAAACAGATATCTATACAGGAGGCACTGTTGCCTGCTTCTGACATATAAAGTGGAACGTGTTTAGAAATACTAAAGTGATTTCTTGAAAGTACTCAAGCTTGATTATTTTATATTAATTTTTATTTAAATCTTTCGCTGTTCTACCATGCTGAAAAAAATCATGTACTAAATTATCTTTTACAATAGTCATTTCCCACGTTTGTTCTTAAAGATGATAGGTTTCTCAACTGAACTCCAAGGAAAGCAGGCTGGCCCTACGTCCCAGTTTAATTGTAGTTCTTTTAAATTAGCACTTGTAAGTAGGAGAAGCAACTGTGAAATTAATAAATCCAGAAACTCATGAAATAACTATAGGCTTTCTGAAAAACAGCGTGAATGATTCATTGCTTTAGTTAAACTACTTATCATTAGCTCAAGTGGCAAAAAAAAAAATGAAGACAGCAGCTGGTGCTTTAAAATCTTAAGAAAAACGCAGAAGATAAGGCAGTATTATTTGGTCTCTTGGGAAAGGAATTTGACTGTAGTGTTCCCTCCCTCAAGGATTCGACTTCTAAAATCTCAAGAACAAGAAAACACACACTCTTCTGGGAATGTCTAACTCTGCATCCTTTTGATAAGGCAAACTTTTTACTTCATTTGGGTTAAACTGGGGAGTCAAAAATCCACACATCACATTTTCACTCGCTTACTTTAAAATGCAGTCTGTAGGTTCAAAGAAGGGAAAGCAATCACTCAAAATCTTCTAAGACCTTTCAGAATAGAATATATTAGAAAGCTACTAAATAGATGCTCAATATCCAAAGCAGCTTAGAGTACAAAAAAATAGTGATTATAAAACAGAACTGCAATACTTATGTAGATTATCACAGTTCTGGAAAATAAAGCATCATTTTTCTCCTAACAAGCCTAAAGCAAAGTATCATTAGTGCAGCTGTTCTTTCTACCTGTTGGCACTAAGAGCTGAGGGGATCCAGTCCTCCTACTACACAACACCCATTCTGATGACATGATTGGACATTACATTTAACTGGACAAACTTGAGATGCAGGCACTTGTGAAGCTTAAGGTGTTCAACAAGGATAAAGGCAAGGTCCTGCACCTCGGTTGGGGCAACCCCTGGTACCAGTACAGGCTTGGGATGGAGGGATTGAGAGCAGCCCCACAGAGGAGGACTTGAGGGAATTGGTGGATGAAGAGCTGGATGTCAACCAGCAATGTGCCCTCACAGCCCAGAAAGCCAATCGCATCCTGGGCTGCATCACAAGAAGTGTAGCCAGCAAATCAAGAGAGGTGGTTCTGCCCTTCTACACTGCTCTGGTGAGACCCCACCTGGAGTCCTTCATCCAGCTCTGGGGCTCCCGGCGCAAGAAAGACACAGACCTACTGAACTGGGTCCAGAGGAGAGCCACAAAGAAAACGGAAAGGGACAGAACACCTCTCCTATGTAGAGGTGTAGGGTAGATTTAGACCAGGTATAAGGAAGAAGTTTTTTACAGTGAGAGTGGTGAAACACTGGAACAGGATGTCCAGAGAGGTGGTAGATCCCCCATGCCTGGAAACATTTAAGTTCAGACTGGACGTGGCTCTGAGCAATGTGGTCTAGTTAAAGATGTCCCTGCTCACTGCAAAGGGGTAGAACTAGATGACTTTTAAACGTCCCTTCTAACTCAAAACATTCCATGATTCTATTATCCCAGCCAAGAAAGCCTTTACTTCTGAACAGAGGTTTGACTTCTGAATAAAACAACAACAAAAAAGGAGCATTTATATCATTTTGTGATACCAAAAGCAAATGCTTAAGCAGATTAACATCTTTTTTTTTTCTCCTGCTCCTTCCTGAAGGAAGATGAAACATCTATTTCTGCAGGAAGTTTCAAATGAAAGGCACAAAGATAAAATATGACCAAGATATCTAGGAAACATAACAGCAAGAAGTTAAAATGCATAAAACTAATTGGCAGCTATCCACTGTTAGCTAAGTGCTTCACATTAAGCATTAGAGCTTGGTACCTTACTATTAAAATACTTCTATTTATATTTATTCTAGTGTAGTAGTAGAAAAGACATTTATATTAACAGGCATCTAAGTATCTCTAGTGAAGTTATGTTAACCAGCATTCCACATTCTCAGAAGCAGACAAAAAGTGGACCAGAAGCCAAGGGCTGATTTGTCCAGTTCTACCCCACCCAGCACTCATTCAAATGTTATTCTATCTGTCCTGCTACTTGGCTAGGTTTGACAACTCACAAATAGCTTGTAGGAGCATTTGTCACTGCTCTGGTTGGCCTGGTTTATTCCCCAGCTGGCTGCAATAGCTTTTCCGCTTTGGACTCTGCCCTCTCACACCCTTCAGTTTAAGTTCAACCTCACCAAGTTGGCCAGCTTGCTGCCAAGGATTCACTTGCCTGTTATAGATGGGTAGATCCCATCCCTTCCTAGCAGGCAACAATCACTGAAGAACATCCTGCTACCATAAAAGCCAAAACCCTCACAACAGCACCAGCCATGAAGCCATAAGTTGATTTGCATTATATATCTGCTTCTGCCTCAATCTGTCCTCTAACTGGTACAATGGAAGAAATGATGACTTGTGCATCAATACTTTTTGCTTGCACCACCATGGCTTTGTAGTCTTCCCTGACCCTGCCCAGGTTCCAGCTTCGTCCATTTTCAAAAAGCAGCAGGGGATAGTTGTCTGTGCTCTTGACAAGCTGTAGCATGCTCTTGGCAATATTTCAGGTCTTAGCCCCCAAAAAGCAGCACCCCTCTCATGACTCTTCATCGTGCTGGCAGATGGGTGCTTCAGGGCCCCTCAAAGATGTTCACCCACTAGTACACATTTTGGTTGCAATACTGGAGGGTGGGGACTGAAGCAGAGCCCTGCTTTTGTGGGTCAGCATGGTCCAAGGGACCTCATTCTCTGTGGTGTCCACCACAGCTGAATGACTCCGAAACCACTTCTCTCTGTCTCTCTCAGCCCCTTAAATACAACAGAGCCTTTTAACTGCTTCCTGCAACTTGGCCACCTGACACAACAGACCGTCAGCCTGTGCACACCTTCAGCAGGCCCTTACCTCTTCTCCAGAAGGTTCTGGACACTCATCACAATCTGTACTGTGTTCGTCTTCCTCACTAGTTCCATCTGGAGGGAATCTAGGGCTTCACACTTCGGTTTTTTAACGTGTGAAAATTATTTTTTGTTTTTTCTTTTTTTTTTTTTTTAAAAAAAAAGTGCCCAGGTGCCCCAGGCAGCCAATGGCATCCTGGCTTGTATCAGGAACAGTGTGGCCAGCAGGGGCAGGGATGTAACTCTCCCCACCCCATACTCAGCACTGGTGAGGCCTCCTCTGGAGCCAGTGTGCAGTGCTGGGCCCCTCACTGCAAGAAAGACACTGAGGTCCTGGAGCAGGTCCAGAGAAGAGCAACGAGGCTGGAGAAGGGACTAGAGGGAAAGTTCTGTGAGGAGAGTCTGAGGGAGTTAGGGTTCTTTGGCCTGGAGAAGAAAAAGACTCAGGGGTACTAACACCCCAACCACACACCAGCACCCAAACCGCCCGTTACCACCACCGAGGCCGTCTTTTATAGGCGATGGCGGGTGGGGCTGTGGTTGCCCCGGCGATGCCCTCATGACTCTCGTGGGAGCTGCGGGCAGCCTGCGGTGCTCTCTGCGGCCCCAAGCCCTCAGGGAATCCTGGCCCCTGGGGGCGCGTGTCTCCCCCAGCGAGCCCTCCCCTTCCTTACCTCGAGTAACCGAGGATCCCTGGCACAATGGGTTCCCCAGGCCCCCACTCCCCTTTGGTTACCCTAGGATCTATCTGCCTCTCAGACAAGAGACCTCGTGGTAGATGTGTTCCGCACGATGGTCTCCCCCAGCAGCAGACGTGATGCTGAGCCCAGCGTTAGGTTAATGGTTGGACTCGATGATCTTAAAGGTCTTCTCCAGTCCAGGCAGTTCTGTGATTTGGTGTGATCGGGCTCTGTGGGCCTGGCAGTAAGGGATGAGTGGGGACAGGAGTGATGTGACATGGAGCGGGTACAGATTAGGGTACTCAAAAAAGACCATAGTGTTTCCGTCCCTTGCTGTCTTAATCCACCTCTGTATTTTCACCCTTTCAGTAGAAACCATGTGTCTGGCTGGTAGGAAGGAGACATTTCTGAGCTCTGCTATACACAGCACAAGTCTGATGAACTGTTGCTATTAATCTCTATCCCAGCAGCAATTTTCCTGCATCAGGGGAAGAGACAAGCATTGGGGCCATGCAATTCCTAGGATGTAATACATACATGCATACATCGTACCTCCTTACTTGAAAAGCTTAAGTTTGGCTTTAGATAACCCTGGAGAAAGCCTGCTCCACATCACTCATTCTCACCCATCCTCTCCTTTTGCCTATTTCTTTCAATCCTTGTTTCCATGGATCAGTCTCTTTGCTGTGTTATCTAAACAGGCATTTATAAGTTTTGGCTTGTGTAGGCAGCTCACCCTCTCCTCCAGGTATCACTGCAAACACACGAGGCCTCCCCCTTAAGCTTTCACATCTCCTCTTCCGGGTGAGGATTCATCCACGAATAGTCCCTTTCCACAGCAATGAAACACCTACAGCCCCAGGTCCCAGCCATTTCCGTTGTCCTTGCGGCACTCCAGGATTTTTCAGTGCTATTTTAGGAGTGATTATCATCCTCCCCTGGGTTTCCTATGTCTTTGAAGGTAGGCAAAAGACAAAGAACAAATCCTTCCATTCCTTCATAGCTCTCATTTGTTCTTGGGCTTCTTCAAGTTCTCCTGCTTTTGCCTGGGTCAGCCTGTTTTTCTTCTCAGTCCCAGCGAACCATCAGCTGAATACTTCTTTTTTTTTGTCACACATTGCAAAACACCTGTGCCATTGAGGACATGTAATCTCTGCAGACTACAGCCCAAACCCTGTAATTTACTATATCATGCTACTTCTTGCCTCCCCCAAACATTCACTCTTGTGGAGAAGAAAATACTCATTGTTCACAAGAAGTCCCACCCAAATTTCTGACTTTGTTGGAAGTGACCCCCTCTGGTCACTAGGGTCTTCTGTAGGAATGTCACTACATAGAGTTATTAGTAGCACTATAGAGATACACACATTGGCGTGACTATCTGCAGCTAAGCCAAGGCACACAAAGAGCTGCGAGGTATGTGGAGTATTTCTTTTATTCATGTCTAGTGCACTAGAAGTTCAAAGGCAAAAAAAAAAAAGCAAGCCACTTTCGCATCTGTTGAGAACAACCAAGCAAAAAAGTGCCAGAAGCAGATCTTACACATGAAGAGCAGAAAGCTATTTTACAACATCATCGGTAATCATGCTTCTCAGCTGATCCTACCCAAGTGCTGGAAACTGATGTTCATATCATGAAGAGACACAGAATGAAAAAGAATCAAGAAGTCATAGGCTGAAAAAAGAGAAAGTTAATATGCTCATGCTCTCCTAGTTCTCAGGCAGTGTACTGCTGCCATGAAGATGATCTGACAGTCCGTTTCCTTAACAAATAACCACAGAAATCTCTTTGTTGGTTATCTCTTTCCCAATTCTAGCAATGCTGATTTTTTTTACAGGGCATATGCTCAGACACCAGGGTTTCTTTCAAAAGTTACTTCAGGATTAAGATGTCTTACAGAACCTCAATCTCCATTATCTTTTATTAATTTGTTTTCATTTTCTTAAGTTCTATATCCTATACCAATTAAATCTTCACGTTATCTCTTTACCTCTCTTGCCAGAGCACTATGCTGTATATATTGCTTCCAACAGAAAAGATTTTAAAGGAATTTATTTTCAAAAATGTCTTAGACATTTAAAATTTTAGTTTTTCTCTTCCATAAACTGACTGAAGTTTAACCAACATTTCCTAGTTAAAAGATGTAGCTACTGTTACTGATGTAGGTTCAATTTCACTTTTCTATTCAGAAATTGCAATATTAGAAGGAGTGAGAACAGAACCCAAACACGATGTCCACTGTTATCCTTACAACTGTCATCAGGAACAACGTCTTTGATGAATTAAATACATCTTTTCTTCTAAACACAAATCCATGCAAAATTATCATCCTTCTGCATGAGAGATTGCATGGCAGTTTTCCTCTCTGAGATGGCAGCTTTTGGTCAGGCATTGTAACTTTTATTTTTGCTGTCCCATAAGCAATGTCATCCTTTGCTGACAACATTCCTAGATAGCTGAAAAATGACTTTACTCACATCCAGAGTAGGCAACCAACACTAGCAGGAGCTACTACAAGAATGGAGAGGGCAGTGTTTGAAGACCTGATTGTACACAAGGTGTAGGGGAATTTCTTGTGGAGCAGGGATGTGGTATCCCTTTAAAGGTGTGGACAACCCAGCTTAGGCCTAAACAAAGGCTCTGTACTTGAAGCTGCCTTGGGGCACGGAGAGGAGGAGGTTTTATCTGTTTTGTGAAGAGCCTTGCCGGGGGGAGAAGGGGGGCAAGAGCTGCCTGCAGAGTTGAATGGCACTATCCAATAAAACGCTGGTGCGTGTAAACCTGTAACTGACCAACTCTATTAAGGGGCAGGCGGGTGGACACTGCTGAACTGTATATATTGAGCTGTTCGGAGCAATAAAGGGAGGACGACTTGTAGCCATATTGGTGTGATGGTTGTTACTTGGCCAGCTCTCCGAAGGGACCCTTCTAGAACAAGGCTTATGGAACGTGATTTCTATCCATGCATCACAACGTTTATGACAAAGGCTTGAAGACGACCTGAAAAAAAAGATATTTTTCCTCCCATAAACAATCATATATCACATAGAGCTAATTCAGCTGGACTGTGAAATAGCTCCTGGGACTAGAGAAAAGACCTCCCCTGTGTTCTCTGATCTTTGCTGCAGCCACTTTCCCTTCAGTGTGGAAGCTGAGCCTCAGGGTGGTTGCAGAGTAGAAGAGAATGACTACAGGAGCATCCTCTTTATTTACTGCAAAACAGTGAGGCGGCACCATCCCTGTGGAGCTTAAAATTCCTCTGTAACAGATGCGCAAGCAGTGGACGTTAACTCTCAACACATTACCTCTGACCAGCCAGCCAGGTGGTTATTTCACTGATAGCTTACCTTCATCTGTTGTTCCTTTGCCAAGCAAGCTGCCAGAAATCTAACTCTCTGATGCTGTGAGCCATGCCAAGTCAAAACAGTCTTCTCTACTCTAATATGAAATGGGAAGGAAGTGTTTTCTTGGCCTTTTGATAGCTTTTTTGATAACTGCTTTTGTTTCGTGAAAATTAGGCAAATGTGTGCACTTAGAACATAAAAAGCTGCGGGACTTATCAAATCACATGCTAAGTTCAGGCTACAGTCAGCTGGGAAAAGCTGCTTAACAGATACAGAGGTAGAGATAGAGGTGGTTCTGTGGGCCAGTATCAGGGGAGAAACCTAACAGAGCAGAGACTGTATAAGCTGCTTAGAGACTTTACTGCTTCTTTAAACCAAGGCTCCATCTTGTTTATTAGGAACACAATCCTGCAAGGCAAAAAGTACCTTCCAAGACACGTTGACCACATTCCTTACCACTGTTGTCCTGTCTGAACTTCTCCCGGGTAGTCTTTTTGTGACAGAAGGAGGTGCCACCTCAGGAAACTAGAGAAGGGCAAAGTTTATCCCTGCTGGATGGAAAATGTCACAAAAACTGTCCATCAGGGGTGTCAGGATGAATCTGTGGAGAACCTTGAATTCAAAACTGAGTCTTGCTGCTTATACCTCATAGCAAAATAAGAAAAAAATAATAGTGTTTTTAATGCTCTCAAGTTAAACACGATTAGATCTAGAGCCAGACTTCAATGCAGAGATCCCCAAATAGCCTGCATAAGATTGTCCTACAAGTATCTAACTTCTCAAACTGGTTAAAGATAGCTGATGACTAGGAGATATTTGCCTAATGCTTAACAAATTTCATGTAATTCTTTTGAACTTTTTAAAGCTGTACTGACACTGCGCCTGTAAGGGTTAAAACATAAACAATGCACAGAATTTAAATGTCACCTATACTGATGTGACATTTCCGGATACTTTGTGGTCCAGCAGATTGTTTTGGCTTGACCAATTCATCTTGAATCAGTCAGATTAATTGTAGCACAAACACTTGTTGGTTTAGCCTTTGCTTTTCAAGATCAAAGAAGGAGGTAGTGCAAGATTTTATGAATCAGTAACAGAAGTGAATTCATGCTTCTCAGGCAAAGCCGCTTTTCTTCAGTCTTCAAAAGAAACAGTGAAGACTCAGTTTCCATTTTCTATAGGGCTGTCTGTTTCAGCTAAAGACAGAAACATCCTAGCTTGTGGAGAAATTAGTAGCACACTCAATGCAGATAAAAGATGGACTTGCAATTTTCAGCCTGGATGGCAGACATTTGTCTTCTATTTTCACCTTCAAAATAAAATTTGCGATGTCATTCCAAGCAAACCTATTTCCTGTCTTCATCTCCTACCCCACTAAACCATAACCACACCCGCATCCTCCTATCTTAAGGTGCAACTGCAATCCGTGATGTATTTTTTTGTGCTTATTGGATCATATCTAAAATGCTTCCTAAAAAGCACAAAGGTCTCTGACAAAATGCCAGGAAACAGTAAATTATTTTTTGTAATTAGAGTCCCATGTATCAATGTTTTATCTGCGACTGTGAGCATGTGCAGTCACATTCCTCAACCTATTAACCTACATTATTAATACAGGCAGGCAATGCCATGGCAACCGACTGTGAGAAAAACAGTGTTCACCAGTAAAGCAAGAATGCATGTGTGCGTATATAAATATCTGTATTTAATACTGGAGATCATGTAATAGGTAATGATATATGGTGGCATGATAACTAGGTTCTCATTATTTATTAAAAATCACACAAAATCATGCAGACATGTATAAAATCAGTAAATTCCAAAGCATAGGATATCAGCTGTTTTCTCCAATAAAAGACCCTGTAACAGTCTCGCAATCCCTCTTTCACCCTCTTAAGCACTGCAATAGTGTTCCAGGGAAGGAACAAAATGCCCAGAACAGTGTTTTACTCAGTGACCAATACACTTCCATCAATTCATGTGTACTTGCTGTATATTTTATTTGCCTTTATACTGAAGTAGAGGTTATCAGGAAAACAGTCAGAAAGGGAGGTATGAAGGAAGTGTCTGTGCTCCACACCCTGATCTCCTACATCTGGAAGGTGGTTTCTGTAAAAATACCATCAGCGGGCACATTGTTATTCTTCTGTGCAAAAGCAGAGAGGAATTTCTCATGCCTTCCTCTCCCACTAAGCTGGAGTGAGCTTGTTTTCAGCCATCAGCAATACGCCGAAGCACACGAGTCTATGAAGTGTCTGTGTGGTTTTGAGCTGCCACCTACAAGCTCGTGGCCTGTGTTCAGCCTTCACTCTTCTGGGAAAGATACAGCTCCCACAGTGATAAGAGTAAAGACAAGCTCATTCAGCAGTGTCCTTGCACTGTCCAGCATGAAGCCCCTCATACATCACAGTAAGCATTGGCAAAGAACAGAGAGGGAACATCTCCTCAGCATCTCAGTTGGTCCCGTGCACTAAGGAAGAGTGTGAGGCTGCAGCTTGAAGAGGATCATGTAGATGAGGATTATCTGTAGTGCACTGCAGCATGGCATGGAAGCCTGGCATTACATCAGCAGGTATGCCAAGGGTTTTCATATTGTGGATTATTTTTTAATCAAAACGCCAAATCCTTTTCCATCTCTGTCTCCTGGGAACAATCAAAATACCTGTAAGAAGCACTATATTGACATTCCTGGAGACCAAAGGTTCCTCACTTACTCCTCATATCAGGTACGGGTTGATCAATCATATATCACAAACATGAATCTTTCTTAGCTGTCCATAGTAATTATCTTCATTCCCCTCCAAGTCCTGTCCTACAAGGCTACTACATACAGAATTTTGCAGGGCACATTTTAGAGGCGGATCGTTTCACCACTGTAGATGAGAGGGTAGTCCTGAGTTCCTCCCAGACTGGTCAGACATTAAAATTTTTGACCTCATGCCATCATGAGCTCCATTCAAAATGGCAGCCTCAGAGATTTAAATTTTATATGCTACTACCATGTTTAAAGCTCATTAAGTCAATATTTCAATTTTGTAGTTTCAGATGCTTGTAATAGAGAAATTTGAAGATGTTTCCCCCTTCTGCCTCTTCTTTCATGGTTCATAATTTTGTGAGTGTTTTAATACAGTCATGACATATGGTATTACAGTCTATTAAAATATAATTTAGCTTCTGTTTTACTTAGAAATGAGCCAGTCTTCAAAAAGTTTTAAACTGTAAGACAGGAGATTTATTTTCAGTTCCTGCCACAAAAGGTTTCTGCTTTATACTAGGCAAGGCGTTTGATTGCTCTGTCCCATCTCTATTTGTCTAAATACGTCCTTTTCTCCTCAATTAAATTGTCTTTGCTGCCTGCTTTGACAATGCCAGCATCCCTTCTCTCGGTGTCCCCACACTCAGTCAGGGACACCAAGTTGTACGATACCTAACAGCAAAGCCAATACCTGGCAGATACACAAAGCACGTATCCATATACTTCACTATTCCATTGACTTCTCCATACAAAACAGATCAAGCCCATCTGCTTTTTTTTTTTTTTTTTTTTTTAATAGAAGGATTGTTGAATGGTTTCTTATAGAAATAAATTTTCTTGAGCAGGTATAACACAAGGAGATGCAGCTGCTTAGAGGGAATCTTGCCCCCGAATCTGTCAGGTATGAAAGTAAGCACGGTCCCTGCCTTGCATGTTAGTCTGCACGGATACGCTCATGTTTTCACATCCAGCCATGTTAATTTTCACAGGAACTCCTTGCATGGGCAGGGTCTGCCCACACAGATTTCATTACAGTATCAAGAGCCAAATTCATGGCAAAATCTGAAAAGGAGATTCTTGTAAAGTGCAGGAAAGAATGCATGGGTGAGGGGAAGAGGTTGAGATGAAGAATGTGGGAGAGTCCCCTCATCCATTTCTTGCACAGGGATGAAAAGCAAAGAATTTCTGTCACTTGGGATTACTGTTAAATAAATACAGCTGCTTTGACTATCTAATTTCTGTGCAAGGAGCAACTGGAACTGGGTTAAAAAAAAGACAGACATGACAGAAGCTGATGAAAAACGACTTACCTCTGGGAGAAAAGCTCCAAGATAAAACTATTTTTCTATAGGTAGGTGCGGAAGCTGTTAAGGCAATGAACTGTAGTTACCAAGCTAGATCCTCATCACCTGAACATATGGTCTGTCCTGGCACAGGTCACTGGAGCTTTTGAGGGAGGTTGGGATAGTTGGTTTTTTCCCCTGGGGCAGCTCCAGGTACCAGTCTGAGGCCCTGGGGGCCTGAGCGTCTGCTAGCAAATTGTGCTGGTCTTCACCAGTGACTCACAGGTTTTGTCTGGCAGAGGGAGAGAAGGAGTCTGTCTTTATGCTTTGGAATTGCCTACACTGGCCAAGTGGTTTTCTTAACTGCACCTGTATGGCGTTGATATTAAGCAGACTTGCTGGACCATATATGCTCTTGAACTACAGCAGGCTCAGTCCCACCCCGCAAATCCAGCTCACTTTCTGTGTCTGTCTTGACACCCATGTGTTTAACCACTGGCACTACTTTCGGTGTATAAACATGAATTCTCACTAGCAGGGAAGCTGCCAATACAGAATTTACAAACCAAAGAGTGATGTGCCGGCTATGACAGATAAGAGCATATTTTACATACAAAGCATTGCAGGTACAAGGAGAGGATCTATTTCCTGACCACTTGCAACCCATGTACAGTAAAACTGGTGAAAAAGAGACAGAAGGGCCATGCATACTCCTCCAAACTAGCTGCTGTCACACGCTCTGTATTTATAGTAAGTTATTTTGGCAATACAGCCTTTCATTTTGCATGATGCATAGGACTTGAAGGAGTGGACTGGACATAAATACATGTGCACATACATGGATGTTTTGGCTCTTCCCTTATACCATGCAAGTTTTCTTTTTAACGTGTATATTTGCAAAACTATGCTTCATTTCACCAGTTTTACAATATAACCAATGAGAGCTGACAGTAGTTCTCAGCAGCCCTTCTGTGCAGCCCTTCCAACAAGAAATGAAGCCGTTTCAGGTGCTTTAAAAGGCAAAAAAACACACTGTCTCTTTTATTAGCGACTGAGCACTCAAAGATGAGTGCCATTTTTGGTCACCAGAAAACAAATGGAACTATGAGACATTTGCAGGTGTTTTTTTCCCTAAACTGAGACTTGGCAAGGTATTAAGCAGCACACCTGGTAGCACATGATTGCTGGATTATGTCCTAAAAAAGCTGCTAAATTTGGAACATCTTTGTCATGATTTAAACTGAGAATTGCCATGACACCAGGCATCCAGAAATACCACCTGGGAGAGAAGGAGGAGGAGACATCAGGGCCGGTTTAAGCCAGTAGTGTCAGTCTTTAAAATAAGGACACAGATTAGAGTGAAAGCAGACCTAATGCTGTCGAATACCAGTACTGGTGCTGCATTTATCTAAAGTGAAGTAATTGCAGATTCACCGAAAGGTAGGAAGCTCAGCTTCATAAATTTTGTAAATTTTTTTAATGCTGCTGGCCTTGGACTTGTGCTAAGACAGTTCTTGGCCCATAGATTTTCTGCGTGTACTCGTTCTCATCAAACCATATCTGTACAACAAGGATGCTACTTCTCTCTCTCTCTCACTGTTTGGAGAAGGGGGCAGGGGTTTTTGCACACATTGGAACTAAAGTCCCAGGGAGAAGGAACCAGGAGAGCAGCACAGGCAGGTGTGAGTTTACGTGACTAGGGATGGGCAGAGGGAACTTGCCACCACACAGAACGTAAGTGACGTGGCTTCCAGGAAACGGAGGAAGCTTGCCAGAGCTGTATTTAAACAGGTGGTTTAAAAACACCATCTGTGATTTCAACTGCCAGTGCTAAACCAGAATGAGCTGCTCTTTAAATGGAGACGGAAAGCCATTTATGCTTCTCTGGGACTATGATAGCAAAGATCGGCCAAGACACTTTTAGATCTCGTCCTGCCCTCAGTTGCATTTTGATGCTGTGTCACTAAGTTGTGGCACAGGGGAAGGCAGTTATAGTAACACGTGTGCTGTCACAGCATCCAGCATGGCAAAACTGATGGTCTGAAGATATAAAGGCCGTGGGATTAGAAGGAGGAAGTCGCACATTTTATTAGCCCAAGGGATACAGCTGTAGGTGGAGCAAAAGCCAGACAAACCTCCGAACACTGAAGTCCATGGCATAGGCCACCCCATCAGAGTCCCCAGGGCTGTGAAAATAATGCAGCAGGTCAGGGCTGTGACACAAGGACTGCAATTTTATGGCCACAACAGCGAAATCTGGAGCAGCTGGTCAGAACTGTTGATTTGCATGACCGAGGATCCAGTCATTTCTCTAAAAGAACACAGCCCACATGGGTGGGAGTCCTTTGCTTTGGGTACAAGGGCAACGGCCTCTGTAACAGCAAATGTTACATGGGAGGAGGCTTTACTGAAGCAAGTAATGACTTTGAAATGAATTTAGTAGTTGTGCCTAAAAGTGATCTACTAAAATGTGTCACCTCTGATTAGATTATCAGACTTCCGCATGTGTATTCCATGAAAGCTATCATCATTTTAATTGCTAAGGGCCGTGTGTCAGAGGATGATTCAGGTGAGAAGAGTATTTGAGGCAGGGGAAAGGTGAATTCTCCCAGTTGGGGCTAGGAAGGTGGGCTTAAACACAGCTGTGTTTGGAAAAAATTTCTAATAAATGGTATGAGGTGCCAACTGCCTGCTCCAGTTGCAAGGCTTCCTATAAAATGAAGGCATGAGGGAATGAAATAACAAAACCTACTACCCACCATTAAGGATTGTGCTGCTAACTCTGGAAGTGTTACTAACCTGCTAACCAAACACACAGGCTTTCATTCAAGTGTCTAAGCAGAGGGAACAAAGTAATTTATCTAATTAAAACTTGAGACTCGACAACTTTTTCTTTTCCTGAAAGTCATGAGCCCTCACAGCACCTCATCCTCAGTCTCAGTAGCTAAATTGCCTGAGGAAATAAAAAGCTTTAAAAGAGTCACAGGAAGGATAGCTTTGAAATTTCAAGCTGCTCCTATAAAATAAGAAGAAAGCAGATACAAAGCATCACAGTTTTGAAGCTTTTAATTTATTTTTTCAGTTCAACTGGTATAATGTTCGTCTCTCCTTCTTTGTACAATCCCCTAAAATCCTGAACTGTATGACATGGAAATTTATGTTTCTTCAGGCCTGTTCTTTTATAAAAAGCTTCTAGCATTGCCCAGTAACGTTCACTGACACTTTGCATTATAGGACACAGTTGCTTCTGGCTTTGCCAAACGTTACCCATTTGGAGTAAAACCATCGCTGCTGAATGTTTGCCTCAGGTTTATTATATTTAATAAAAAAATGAAATAAAAATCAGTCAAAGTGGTTCAACTGTTCCTAAATAAAATACCAGAAAAATATACTGGTATGAGCAGTAGAGATTTTTTTTTAATTTGAAATACTAAGGTGACTTGCTATTTTGAAAGAGAAATGTGAAGTTTGGCAGCGATGACTTCTGACTCAGGCAAAGAAGAGAACCTAGCCAGGTTTCAGGCATAAAGAAAATAGCATTTCAGAAATTCAGATTGCTAAAAATTACACTCCTGGCTGAGCAGGCAGTGCCCCAGCATACAGCCAGGCTGCCTTGCATGCCATCCTCCCAGAGGATTACCGGGGCAAACGCCATCTTTCCTGTAAACCCACATCAGTGGGAAGGCAAGCAGAGAAGTAGATCCTGAGCAGGAAGTCTCTCTCAGGGGTGAGTGGCCAGGGTCCCAGGAGCTGGGAGGAGGGAACCACCTGGTCCAAACACAGTTAACAAGTCGGCTCAGGTGGAAAGTGGAGAAGTGCACTAAAATAAAGAGTGAAGTGAGGGCTAGGAAAGACAAACCATGGTTCAAAGCTGCAAGGAAAAGTAGACTCTACAGAGCTATACAGGCTTAGGCTAGAAAGAGCAGCAGATCCACGTGGCTGAAATCATTTGGGGGAGAGAGGGGAAGGATATTGGGCCAGAAACTGCACTGAGACTGGGGCTAATGGTAACAAGAGATTAGGAGTCACTAGGTTTCTGTAGGTTTAAATTAAATATTAGGAAGAAATCGTATTCAAAATATAATTATATTAGAAATTAAATGTTAGGAAGTACATTAAGGCTCCACAGCTACCTTCCTCCATTTTCAATGTCCTGATGTATGTTCATAGTGTAAATTATTAGAGGCAAGGGCTGTCTCAGATTATATGTTGAGAACTAAATATGATTTCTAGGTGCTACACTAATAAAAACTCTTAGGAAAGCACCCATTTTTCTTGCCATGCTGCTAAAGGAGTTGCAGCAGGGCCACAGCGCCAGCCCCTGCTGAGCCCTGATCACCATGCAGGTTTATTGCATCATGAATTGTAACTCACTTTTTCCATCCACCAGCACCACTTTCAGGCACAATACGTCCAATATGCCTAATTAAAGATTCTGTACACCACTGGTATTTTAGTTTGCTTTGCCTTTTTAAGAGAGCCAAGGTTTTCCACCCTACACTTTGACAGCATAACCAACCACAAAGCTTGCAATGAAGAAGTCAATGAATCCCTTCTCCCTTCCCGTATCAACTGTTCTGTGACTGCACTTCTCACACTCCACAAAAACCTTTTCAATGTTACTTCTTAAACAGACAAATGGTTCATTACATGATGGCATGAGGTCAACTGAATCATAGAATCACAGAATTGTCAGGGTTGGAAGGGACCTTAAACATCATCTAGTTCCAAACCCCCTGCCATGGGCAGGGATATCTCCCACTAGATCAGGCTGCTCAGAGCCCCAGCCAGCCTGGCCTTAAAAACTTCCAGGGATGGGGCTTCCACCACCTCTCTGGGCAACCTGTTCCAGTGTCTCACCACCCTCATGGTGCAGAACTTCTTCCTAACATCCACTCTGAACCGATGCATCTCTAGCTTTAATCCATTCCCTCTAGTCCTGTCACTACCCGACATTCTAAAAAGCCCCTCATCAGCTTTCTTGTAGGCCCCCTTGAGATACTGGAAGGCCACAATAGGGTCTCGAAGCCTTCTCTTCTCCAGACATAACAACCTCAACCCAGTCTGTCTTCATAGGAGAGGTGCTCCAGCCCTCTGATCATCCTCGTGGCCCTTCTCTGGACGCGTTCCAGCACGTCCGTATCTTTCTTGTAGAATGCTCTTGATCTGATGGTTTAGAAATGTGGTTAGTTTTGAAACTGCTTCCGTGAACTCCTTCATGTGAGCCACAGCACAAAGTTTTGCTGAAATCTGGTCAAATGACTTATCGCAATGACAAGTTCAATCCATTAAAATTATTGTTCCTCTAACTCTGAGAATATACAATAGTTGCATCCCATCTAATCCATTATATAGCAAGTCCATAATTTTTGCAGTAGAAAAGATTTCCCCTTCACGTTATGATGACTACTGAAAAAAAAGAGCCAGACAACTCAGTTTTAAAAACCAAAATGTGTGGTCATGCACACAATCTGAAGTCATATGGCTGATATATGGTGATTTCTGCCAGGAGTGTAGTGTGTTTTACTGTCATTTAGTTTCAAGTGCCTTTGATTTCTTCATCCCTAAAAACTCTGATATTTTCAGGGGAAAAAAAGCAAAAATCTTATGTTACCTTTAGACACCATATCATCACATTAGAAACCCTGAGACCACCTAACTAGCAGCTTATTTTGTCCCAAGTCCATTCATATTACGAATTTTTGACACTCTTTTGTACTCTCTTTGAACAACTTTACATAATACGACCTTCCTGTCACTATTTGTTCCCTTCAGAGAATTTGAGGTTTTAATAAAGATACACTTCAACAAAATGTATCAGAGAGAAGCTTGGGGATACAAATGTTTTAAGGACAGAATAGATTATAACAAAAAAAAAAAGCCCAAATACACACTCCATGACTATCATAGATAGAAAAATGAATAATATTTTAAATCTTCAGAAAACAGAGCTCTATAGCACAATTCCCAGATATCTTTGGGCAATTTCTGAACCTGAAGAAGGTGGTGATCTCCAGCCAAACACTTCCAGGAAATAAATAAAACTAAAAGAGGCTACTGATCTATTTTTCTACCAGGGCTCATATGGAATAAATATAATTATATGCCAATCTGCACAAAGAAGCAGGTGGGCTCAGAGGTCCATCCCTGTGGTTCTCAGCACCATGTGTTACAATGCTCTTCCAAATTTAACACCTTCCACATCCCCATTGGACAAAGATTATCTTCTAGGTGACAGTCAGCAGCCGGCAGGACCCCAGGTTGTGCTGTCAGTATCCATCCTTCATTAATGGCTCCTGAACCATTGGCGCAGAGGAGTATCAGAATAAAGCTGAGAGACTAAAATTAGTGACCTGCTGAGGAGAAAGTGACAAGTGTGTCTGTCCTTCACTCCCAGGGAAGCGAGTGTGGAGGCAACACAGAGTGTGCAGATGTCCCTTGGCTCCTCATATGGCACAGGGGACAGTGTAGCATCAGGCAGAAGGGGAGGAGAGGAAAGAGAGAACTTGAAGAGGAAAGCTAAGGATTGAAATCCACAGGAATTCAGGCTGTGTGAACTCCATGGCTGACAGGATTGCTTGTTTTTCTATACAAGCCAATGAAACTTTTCTCTGCATCTTCCCAAGCAAGTGTAAAACACACCTGGCCTGCAATGAGTTGCTCTTAGCAGGACATGCACAGTACATGAATGTGTGACTTACAGAGGTACAGCGTGTTAGCAGTCTCTCTGAGGATGACAGAACATTTGCTCTGGTTTTGGTACTTGTCTCTCACTAGCAAAATTGCGCTATAAGAACCAGTGGTTTGTCTTAAGTCCTTCATAAATATCTCAAACTAATCTGAAGTAAAAAAATACAGTCCTTTCAAATCCTCCTGATGCCATTCATAACCAAGAGTTCAGGTCCTGAGGAGGGAGGCTGTACAATACAGCCAAAGTCAATTAATAATATCATCCTGATGCCTCCTTTATGAACTCTTGTCTTTCAACAGCTTCATTAATATTGTCCTTACTTGTCTCCCTTGTAGACAAGCTATTTTTCAGCAATAAAAGCAGTGTATTATTTATTGACTGGTCTCCAAATTTATATTTGCCTTTCACTTATTTTTAAAAGCAGAGCATCAGCATGTTAATGCAAAGAGAAGGAAGTATCTGCCTCCCCCCCACCCCCCCGCCCCTGAATCCCATCAAATGCGACCACAACTTTGGATCTTCTTAGGTAATTTCTGAAGGCAGATAATGAACTCCAGGCACCAGCTAGGAGACATGACACAGGTTCCCCAGCCAGGCACAGGGCTTTGCTTCAGTCAGTTTTACTCTGTAAGAAAAGATCTACCAGACAGTCTCTCTCAACTCCATAAAAATTTAAATGAGCTTTACCTCCTCCTGGCCAAGCACCTGGGTAATTCATGCCATCACAATATACAGTTTCTGGTGAAACATACACTTCTCATTACAAAGGTTTTGTTAGAATTTTCTTAAACTGTTTAGAGGATTTGGTTGTAAATATGTACAAGTAGATGAAAGTGACAGTTTGCCAGACCATCCATTAGCTATTTTATTCCTGTGCTACAGTCATCTGGTATAAGGTTTTCAAGAGGGATATTATTAACAATTGCTACCCAAACCCCAAATATTTTGTGGTACTGCAGTGCTATACAAAAGTACATTTGTGTTAGGGGCACATACTGTATTTTCATGATGCATAGTTAAATGGGCTGTTTAAAACAACTGACCTTCTGCCTTACAACCTTCCCTACTGCCGAATAACAGGTCAGCGAGGTTAACAACCCGTGAGATGTTTGCTCCTGTCCTGCTTACTCTCAGTGCTCTCTGCTTTTCATAACAGTCAAAACATCCTCATTCCTTTCTCTGTATGGGATTAACCAGAGCATGAGTTATTTTTGCAAAAGTATGGGGGTTTAATCCCACTGATCACCTTCATCCACTAGTTCTCATTTATTTCTACATAAAAACTGTAATGCAAAATAAGTTTCACTGCATATAGCAGTGTTCCATCTACGAGAAGATATTTAGGACTCCAAGACAAGTGCACACAGTTTACCCACTTACATAGTCTGTTCAAAATAAAGATACATATGTCCAGTAATATTCATTACATGCTACTTACCCTTTGGTCTATAGGCAACCAAAGACAGGAGATAATCATTAAGAGGAAAATTTTATCTACTTTAAAAAATTTAAAAATGTTACTCTTTCTTAAAAAATAATTTTCACATCCTTCCACAAAATCTCCATGACTTTGCAAATGGCACTAGCTCAGCAAGCTCATCAGCCAATTATCTGAAATCATCAATGATTTTTTTAATTTCTGATTTTTTTGGCTGACCTTGAATTTCACAGAGTCTTGCTGTGAATCGGATTGCTATTATGGTGACACCAATTCAAGATAGTGATTTCAGAAAAAAAAGAGTGGCTCCTCTGCAGATCACCCAGATCCTGAAATATTTCACATATAGCTTAGCCCTTGCATTATAGTTAGTGTGTGAGTCGTGGCACAGCAATGAAGGGAGCGAATCAGTTCTCCATGCCTGTAATTCTTCTTCAGAAGGTACGACTTTGAAAAATCTCTGACCCACACTCTGTCTTCCCAAAGTGCAGACCTACAATGTTTGCAACTCTAGGACCCACAAGTGTAAACCAGTCTCCGGTTTTTGTACTACTCAGTCAGTTATCAAGGACACTGGTTACCAACTGTGTTGATGCAATGCCTCCTCACAATTTTCCAGTGGAATGTGTAACCCTCTATGGTGAGTGTTAAGTTTTGACTGAGACAGTAGGCTTAAAAACCAGTGAATCACTTTCTGCCAAATCTCCAAGAGCATTCTGTGGGACACATGTATTAGCATTGCTCTATACTTAGTCCAAACAGGATCAGGTATCACAATGGTAAGAGTATCAATGACTGCGATGCTTCAACTGCAGAGGGAAATTTAAAGAGATGAGCAGTGCAAACATATAGTGGGAATTACAGTTCTGGATTAGAATAAGGTTTTGAAATTCCCATAACTTGACTGCTTGTGAAGATACCATATTTAAATGGGAGAACATTTAAATGCTGTATTTTAATTGAAAATGGGTAAGTACACACTGTATTCGACCAAGTCAGCTGCAGGAGGTGATTAAAAAGGTAGCAATAAAAATATGATGCTTTTTAACAAAGAGCAGTGCTGGAAGTAACACCCTAGATCACTTTGCTTAAAAAATCAGTGGGAACTAGGTCCTCTCCTGCAAGGAGCAGAGGTCCTTCTCACAGCTAGCAAGCAGCAGGCACTCTTTCTGTGAACAGATCACGGATCTTACGGTAGTGTTGCATATACCTGAGTGTGTGAGCGCAGGCACAGATGCCAGTCCTTCCAGTGCTTCCACATTAACGTATGTGAACAGACTTTAAATAAATAAAGTGAACGTCGCCGCGAGAAACAAGAGCAGCCCTGCAGCCACACCTCACCCAACAGATGCAAAACGTCCCTGCTTGGCAGCCACATGCGCACAGATTTTATGCTGGCTTGGGTAGACAGCCCTTCTCTGGCATCCAAGGAAATGTCCAAATCCCATCTCTGTTCCAAAGGGCTCAGCAGGGAAGAGTATCACTTCTTCATCAGGTGGGGAGCAATTGTGTTCCCTTTGCTGCCACGGGAAGGAGGAGAATTGCGGGATTGCTTTGGCTGTGCTGGGCGCAGGCCAGGACCGTGGTTCTTGGCTAGCGTCAGTGCCATCCTGAATGTGAGCACGACATTAGGACAGCTTATTTTGGCTCCTGCTGCTCAAATATGTCACGCAATCGAGGATGTCTGCGTCCTGGCAGAGGAAGGGACGGGCTGGGCAGTGGCGAGGCAGGGGACATCCTCCCCACCCCAGGCTAACACACCTCCCTTCTCCAATGCTGAGAACTACAGGGCCACGGGCGCTCATGGCATAAATTCAACTAAATCGCTTCATTCCTGCCGCTTTCATTCCTCTCTCCTTTCTCCCCCAATGCTTTAATAGCTGGAATTAGAGCAGTGCCAGTGGGAAGCGGAAGGCTTAACGTCTTAACATCATCTCAACATAGGCCAAGTGCTATTATTTTGATGCTTCAAACACAGAAGAATAGCAGCCCAAAGTTAGAAAAAGAGTCACAAGGTTAAGTAAACTCTCTAAACCACTGTTCTAAAAACTACATAGAATAGCCTAATACTTGGGGAATTTACACTCCTCTCTTCTCTGGCACAGCCCTACATCCCTACATCCTATCAGAGCATGGGCAAGCTGGGTTAAAGGCATGACTGCAGAAGCACTGATTCACCAGCGTCTCCACTCTCCCAGTGCTTGTGTCACGTCTTTTTTAATTATCACTTTGATCATTAGGGTTCCCAGATGAAAAATGAAGACAGACGTTCAGCAACAGCAGATTCACAGTAACGTAGTTTACGGAAGAAAATGTAAAGTTCTTTAATGATACTATCTACTCCTGCAGCTTTTAATAAATGTAACTACTTAAGTATCTAATATAGTACAAAATATAAGCAAATAATATAAAGCATATTTTAAACTGTAAAAAATAAAAAGCAGATAATAAAGTACAAGCCTCAAATATTTTAACCTTCTATCCCTCATCTCACACAAAAAGGTCTCAATGGGGCAATATAATCTCTTTGGCTTTCTTTTCCAGTCTGTACCAGCAAGAGTCTGGAAGCTGAAGCCTGGTCTAGAAACCATGTTTGCTATTGTCCCCTCAGCATTTGGCCACTGAGCAGACTGAAACCACTGCTGTTGTGAGGCTCTTCAAAAGCATCAAGTTCACATGCATCTCCAGAGATGCGGTCGGATGAGTTGATTCTTCTGTTCTTATTTTACATATAAATTTGCCATGACCGTACTGCATCACAGCCAGTAAAAACGCTGATCGGAGAGCCTCTGGTTTAAACCACGCCCGTTTTCTCAGGGTCAGGAGCATAACTGTGACATCCCTAGATGCCCTGAGGACTGCAGGACACTCACGCTGCAGACTATTTTCACAATTTATCCAAGGAACTCTGTCAGTTGCAGCTGAAATATCCCATCTGTACTGTTTGTGGTGCCTAGCGCACAATGGCTGGCCAGCACTGCATGCCACGCAGTGTTTCACTAACACAGCCAAAAATGCAGTGTGGATTACAGCTTGTGGAGCAGTAGTTTTAACCTTAGTGCCTGACCCTTTTCTTTAGTCACAACAAAATGAACAGAGCTCCTTTAGAAAGAGGATAGAAAATATATCTGTTAGCATAATAATCAGCTCATCCCCTTCTTCTCCCCCCACTCCCGCAAACACAGACCGACTTGTGAAGTCTGTTGTGAAATCCCCATGTGCTGCATTCTGGGAAGGGAGTGATGAGAGAACATCCTTTTCATTTCCTAAATTAAAAGCAGTGATCGAATTAGCCCCCCTCGGCATCACCGCTGCCCTGTGTAGCTTGTGACTGAGCTGGATGCATCTAAACAATAGGCCCATACAGATGATGCACAATAATTCTCTGGCTGAGTTGGGATCCGGCTTCTTGGCACCTGCTGCAGCTGAAGCCCCCATCTGTGCTCCCCGGAGAGCCACGGCATGGTAGTACTTAATGTGCTTGGTGTCACCGTGCTTCCTGAGCTCTTGTTTTGTATGAATGAAAGAGAATTTGGGGAGGAGAGGGCTGGAGGGGGAGGAGGCTCACAAAAGCGTGAGTTTTAATTAGAAAACGGGGTGAAGGCAGGGGGCACTGACACTGTGGGCAAACACTTAGTGCAGTGCAGAAGTAATTAGGTGCACAAATCTCTGTTGTTAACAAACTCTTCAACAACTATTATCCCCCATGCTGCACGAAAAAGCATCTCCAGTGTGTGAAAGTCGTGGAAAGCTTCATTTTTCTTCTTTTTATTCAAGCGGATCAATGACAAGGAGGGGAAGAGAACTGGGAGGATACATACTGGGCAGCCAGAATATGGGTCCTTCTTCACCCTCCCTGCCCCAATCCCTCTCCCCACTTACTGCACCATCCCTCATTTCAGATAAATTCATTCGCTTCTCCCAAACTATGAGCTTATTTTGTTATGCATCTGTTACATGTTTTGTACTGGTTTTACCCCACTGTCTCACTTTATTATTACAAGTTTCACCACTCTCATTCATTACTGCTGGCAGGTAGGAGGACAAGGCCTATGCCTTTATTTAATTTCTCTCTATATTCAGCTTGCTTGCAAGTCCAAACCAAATGTGAGGTGACCACTCTGTACTGGATATGCAAAACAATGGTAAGAAACTCCAAAGCTTCTATTTAGCACCAATTATTATGTCATTTTTTAAATAAAAAACCACTTTCCTAATGTTTCCATCTCAGGGACTCTTGGCTGCTTTACTAAAGCAGCTGTGTGGGTCACCCTAGTTACATTAAAACTTGAAATGGAAGGTAGCTATGAATATAAGGCATTTAAAAACTGCCATAGCACTGAAAAATGTTACAGTGCAAATGAAGTTATCAATTACCAATACATTCTGCCCCCTTATTCACTATGAGTAAGCCAGACCCCCAAATTATGACCTTTCATACACTCTGACAATTCTGCTCTTCATATTCTAACAGAATAAATCAGAAGAAAGTCCCCTGAAGAGACAAGACAATAACAGTTTCCGTTAGATCAAACATACAAGCAAATGGCATTATGGATTCACATGATTAAATTACACATCTCCCCAGTACTTTAGATAAACTTTCTCTATATTTTACTAAACAGTATATAAAGTCTGTCAGATTTCTTTCTTGGATTTAGCTAATGGAAGTTAAGTGCCTGCATCTGCAAATAAGTAAAAAAAAAGAGTGTTCTGCTTTCAGCTTGCACTTCAGAAATAATGGTAAGTCAGGAAAAAGCTGAACAGTCTGGTCTTACAACCCCCTGTCTCATTGTTGCAGGGCAATAGTTTGGTGTGCTCAAGTGAAACCTCCCATATACGTTGTTCTGCTCTTTGGTTTTAAGTTAGTTATTTTGCAAGGAAATTCTCTTTCCTAGGCTGAAAGTGGGGAATCCCATAGAAGAGGTGAGATAAAGTCTATGCAAGAACTGACTGTAAAAAATATTTCCCGAGCTGCAGAGATAGTGGCATAGGTGCTGAAGTGAGTTCACATGCAATGTCACAGCATGGTACGTTAAGGTATGTGAGTTAAACACAACCATCTTTGCATGGTGGTGGCCCTGAACACTGCTGCGATACCTCTGTCCCCTGGTCACGGATCACAGTCCCAGCGCCTGTGCTCTCCATCTTCAAATGCAAATGTGGAAGTCAGTAAATTCTGTCAACTGTTGGGCCAAGAACTGCTCACAAATACCCTTCTCAACACAGCAAATAGCACAATTAGGACTGAAAGTTTTAACAGGGACTGTTGCAATGTGCTGCAGTGGTTCCTTAGCTCTGCACAGGGAGCACTACGCTGTGGTCCATGGGCACCTTCAGCTCAGATGAGGGTGTTTTCCCAGAAGGAAATATTCCTTCTGGATTCACTTGCAGACTACATCATTTCAATAATAGGAAAGCTGAGTTCATGCTATCAATTACATTTTCAAAGCCGCTTTATGTTATTTGAGAGAAGTGCTAAGTGCACTATGTGAAACCACAATAGTGCTTTTTTGGCATTCTGTAACTTCGAAGTAAATAGATATGCTAATTTAAGGTTCTTGTAACTCTCCTCAGACTGAATTTAATTCCAGGGAAAATTTATTATTGTTATGTGCCTCTAAAAAAAAAAAAAAAGAAAAAAAAAGGCTTTTTAAAGAAGCTAAAATGGCCTTCATCAAAAGTAATAGTCACTGTAGCACCATGGCATAGATATTGATATCACTAATAGCATACATAGAAGGGAGGTGCCTAGGGAACAGAAGACAGAAATAGGAAATCTGGACAATTCATACAGTCTTTTGCTCTCCTATTGTCTTATTTAGCATCAAGCAAGCCCACGGAAGTCAGGGAAGAAGCTTCTCTGATGCAGTTGTCTTTGGGTGAGACTTAAACATCGTCTATGCATGCATGTGGAACAGAGATACTGAGTACTCCAAGAAACTAATTGATAATTTTTGCAACACTTTCTAATCCTTTGGCAAGACTACTTGATGATTATTGCACACATTAAGTGGTATATATGGATATAGTGATATGAATATCTATATATATAGCTAGGCATTCTTCTCTCTGTGAAATACTTCCAGATAAATTATTGATGTCTTTTTTTTAATGGCACATACGCTTTTATTAATAAAAAGGAAAATATTTAAGCATACTTTTTTCTGCAGAACCACATTTAAGCAACATGGGGACAATGTGAAAATCAGCTATATGATCTCTCAGGAAGTTAATTCTATAGCTGCTTTAAACTGGCTTAATGCAGGCTGCTACCACCAAAAAAAAGTAGTTTTATTCTCTACCCTACTGTATTTTCCTGCACACACCCTTGTGCTGGCAGAAATACGTGTGCACTTTAAACCTCCTTCTATTTTTTCCCCTCCCCTGGATGTTTTTAGGCCAGGTCCATTCCTCTGCACTGTTGTGCGGCTGCATGGCAGCAGGAGTGCTTGAAAGGAAAGGCTCTGCATTGCCCCTAAGCCAACCTCTGCCTCAGGTGGTGGCCTCAGGATTAGGAGAGCGATCGTGAACCAGAGCACAGAGGATCCGAGGTCACCAAAATCATACACCAGCCGTCTCCTCACCCTCCTCTGCTCACTAGCTTCTAAGCAGCATCCAGCCTGCCCGCCAGCTTAGTAGCAGCCCAATCCATGTTTCTCTGTGGTGCGTGGGAGCTTTCAGCATTATGATGTGAAATCCATCTCTGAGTACAAATACCACATGGAAGAATGACAACACGAGACTAGTGTGAAAGCTGTCTGTGCTGAGAGCCCAAATACACACATAAGCCTTAATAATACAGACTTAAAAAGTAAAATAAAAAATGGCTCATTTTGCCAGACAAATGAAGAAGAATGGTCACTGTGGCAGCATGTGTTTTATGTATAGCAACAGGTAATATCTGCAAGGATTGCCAAATACAACCTAGTACAGTGCAGCTAAAATAATAAATTTTAACTCTTAGCTGGGCACTTCACTCAGATTCCTTTGCTGCTTCTGTCAAAGCAGCAGAGCAAAGCATGCTGACAGCTTCCATAAATAGCAGGGATTTAAATAATTCATCAGCAGGCAAACGGGATGCACATTTATGTAGAATGTGAGCATCTCCCTTGCTAGCTCTTTGAGCCCAACTTAGCTGAATGCGTTTACTTGTAGGCATCAGTCAGCTCCAACATAAAAGAGCAATACAAGAGCACAAAATCAAAGCGAGTAGTTTTGTCTCAGGTTTTACACAAGGGACCAAAACTTTCCTGATTCTTAAAGCTGACTTTGGCAGTTACTAAACTTCTTGCTTGTACAGTGCAAATAACTATATTTCTCACCTGAAGAGCTCTCCTGTATATTGAAAGACGTGTAGAAGCAAGAAAACTGGCTTTCCAAGGGACTTTGGATGCTAGATACACTGCTGAAATGTCACTGACATTCATAAAAGCCATCCCTCAAGCGACAACTAATCCTGTAGCTGCATGATG
The DNA here is from genome assembly GCA_020746105.1 of Trogon surrucura. Classification (NCBI taxonomy): domain Eukaryota; kingdom Metazoa; phylum Chordata; class Aves; order Trogoniformes; family Trogonidae; genus Trogon; species Trogon surrucura. Next base: position 21,730,635 of record CM036622.1, on the reverse strand, counting down.
CTGGTCTATAGCGATACCATATGTTATTTATAATAGCTATCTGTGCATAAGGTAAGTGTGGAAATGAAATATTCAGAGCAGCATGTAGGGACTCCCAGGCCAATATACAATGCTTCTTCAGGAGGCCAAAAAGAAGCAGATTGACATGTCTAGGCCACTTCCAAGAGTGAGTTACTGTATTCAGCAATGGCTCAGACGTCTTCACGTAACACCACTGCTTGAGTGTTTGCTTCACTGTCCAAAAGCCCACAGTGCCAAGTCACTGGGTATCTAGTACACTCCTAGGCCCCATCATGAGCCACAAAATACTGCGAATCTGCTGATTTCACCTGCCAGGCTCAAACCAGGGGGTGTGCTCACTATGTACCAATCCCCCTGTGCTGCCAAGGAAGCCTGCAGAGGACACCACCACTTCCTTCCGCTCAGGGACTTGGGATGTTCACCTGGAAGGCTCCAGGAATTAGTGCAGTGTCTTGGGCTTTGGGAGATATAGGCCAAGTTTTTTAGATAGAGGAAGGTTTTGAACCGAGATCTTGCATACAGGAGAATTCACTAACAATCTAGTGGCTACAAGGAGAAGATGTAACGCTGATTACTTCTCTGGCCAGCTACGGGGGTGAAGCTTACTCAGAGAGCAGACTCATGACTTATGCTCAAGTGGAGGTCGTTGTTTACAGTGAACAAAAGAAAATAGATCATAGAATCATAGAATCATAGAATCATAGAATCATAGAATCATAGAATGGCCTAGGCTGGAAGGGACCTTAGAGATCATCTAATCCAACCTCCCTGTCATGGGCAGGGATGCCTCTCTACTAGACCAGGCTACTCAAGGCCCTGTCCAACTTGGCCTTGAACACCTCCAGGGTGGGGGCAGCCACAACGTCTCTGGGCAATTTATTCCAAAGTCTTGCCACCCAAGTACTGAAGAATTTCTTCCTAAGATCTAATCTAAATCTATTCTCCTTCAAGTTAAACCCATTTCCCCTGGTCCTATCAGTGGATGCTCTTGTAAAAAGTCCCTCCCCAGCCTTCCTGTAGGTTCCCTTCAGGTATTGGAAGGCAGCTATTAGGTCCCCCCCAAAGTCTTCTCTTTCCAGGACTGAACAATCCCAGCTCTTGCAGCCTGTCCTCATAGCAGAGGTGCTCCAATCATTTTACATACAAGGACCAAAATTTCCTCTGTAATACAGAGTCAGGCAGAACTGGCTTCACATAAAGGAACAATTTCAAGAAAAAAAAAAGGTCCTTCTTAAATTAGCAAGCCTAATGTGCAAGGATCCAGCATAGCCCTTCAACATATACAAATATCTGTAAGGATCAATGTGACTTTGCTTGCGTTTAACATCATGCAAATGCTTCTTAGGATCAGGGATCAAATTTTCCTCTTGTAAAGAAATAACACCATGGCAATTAATAGAAACCAAAAAGAAATATAAGCTATAAGATTGGTCCTTTCAATGAAATAACCTTACAATCTGAAAGAAAACGCCTGAAAATTCAAGAAAAATGAGTTGAGCAGAATGTGCAATCACATAGGGAAAATCTATTACTTATTCAGTAGCAAATGCATTAAGGATATCATCACAAGCAGTAGCACTGCCAAGTACTATTAAGAAGCTGTGCATTGACTCAGGCTGCTCCTCATAATTTATTAAATGAATGCCTCTTTCTCCATTCCAGCAAAGACTGGCTTCTGAGATTGTGATGTTAAGAATGATTGGGTAAATTGTTTTCTGCAGGACAGTTTTCGAAAGAGCTGTAATTTCTATTTGCCTCATGCACTGTGGAAACCAGTGCCTGGTGTTGACGCAGTCCCCGTGCACCTGGCCACCGCTCAGCAGGGTGGCCTCAAGCTCTAGTTAGAAGTTGGGGACATTTGTCTTCTGTTGGGTGCTGTGGGAGCTGTAGCCTCCTCTAGCAAAGCCAGCTGACATGCCAGTGGTCCCCTCACCTGCACTGCTAGAGCTGAAGGCTGAGGACACCCAGGGAACATTGCACCAAAGCCAGGACTGTTCAGGTCCATGGCACAGCCCTAGATCCCTGCACAAAGCCTAGGGAATGTAACAGTATCTCTCCCAATCTCACTGCTTATTATTCCTGAGATTTCTTAGGCTATTTGGAACATATGTCATCCATCAACTCAGCACAGTGCTGGCACAGGAGTTGCTACAGCTGCTGTAACATACACTATACAAGGATTCCCCTCAGCTGGAAGAGTCCTTAGGCAGCAGCAACCCACCAAATTTACATTTCCTTTAGCATCAGGTAGCGTATGAAAGACAGCGCCTGGGGATCAGAGAACAGGGCCTTCCAAGGATGATTTCCTATTATTTCCAGTAAGCATGTACATTTTCACAGGTTCTGTTAGTCATTCACACACGAAAACACCCCTAGGTGCCCACAGGAGAGGAAGCAAAATCTCAGAACCACAGAATAGTTTGGGTTGGAAAGGACCTTTAAAGATCACCTGGTTCCAACCCTCCTGCCATGGGCAGGGACATCTACCACTAGATCAAGTTTCTCAAAGCCCCGTCCAACCTGGCCTTGAACACTTCCAGGGAGGGGGAATCCGCAGCCTCTCTGGGCAACCTGTTCCAGTGCCTCACCACCCTCTCTGTAAAAAATGTCTTCCTTATGTCTTCCTTATGTCTAATCTAAATCTACAAATATTGCCTCATCATTGGAAGTGTCCAAGGCCAGGCTGGATAAGGCTTTGAGTAACTGGGTCTAGTGGGAGGTGTCCCTGCCCATGGTGGGGTGGTTAGAATTAGATGATCTTCAAGGACCCTTCCAACCCAAAACATTACATGATTCTATAATTTTCAGAAGCATGACACGTATTGATGATCTCTAAGGTCCCTTCCAACCTAAGCCGTTCTATGATCCTATGACAAGCATACTTTTTACCTTCTGAAATTTGCTCTACTCTGGTGCTTTTTCATCAGTGAGGCATGAAAAGCACTCTTTGCCTGCCCAGAACAGAAAGAGCTGACAATTATCAGCTCCTGATGGGGCAGCAAGCCTGGAGCCCTTCCAAGCACAGGCTGCTTTGCCCAAGCAAGAACCCCTGGGGCAATGGATCCGAGGACAGAGCAGGGCTTGCTCCCGCTCCAAGCTTGCCCTGAGCAAGAGCGCTCGAGAGAGCCAGGGCACGAGCGCTGCCTCAGAGGTGCAGGAGCAGCAGCGAGAACGGAGCTGAAGGGGCCCAGAGGAGCCCTGGCAAGGGGTCGTGCTCAGTGCTGCAGAGGACAAGAAGCAACCCCCGGGGGCCCCCTTGAGGCCCTGTTGAATTTAGTGATGGAGGTCAGTTATTGCTGTGACTGTTAGTTCTGACACCAGATGCCCAAACAGCCCCTCTGCGGGGGTCTGGCCGGCTTTACAAAAAAACCCCATCAGGTGCACTATGGATCCAAAACCAGGTGGAATCCTGTTGGCTTAATACAAGCGGTTGAAGGCACTGTTGGTCCGACACTGGAAAAGGTCTGGTCGGCTTTATACAAAAAGCTGTCGGGTGCATGAACGCATAAATAACACAGTTAATTCATATGCAACAGAGAGATCTTTGTTAGGATTGCCAGTGATAGAAACCCCCTAATACTGTGCAAAACATTTCTTAACGTCTGTTAATTGCAAAAGAAAGGGAGCACATGGTCTCCACCTCATTTTATGTTCTTCTCCGGCGTCATTGCAAGCCAAAACCCCCAGATCTCCATCTCGCCCTTGTGTTCAGCTGGGCGCTGTGTGTTTGTCAGCGATATTGATCTTTCTAATTTCTCACTGTTTTGTGCATCTAACAGGCCCTCCCTGGGACTTGGATGCAGTACAAGACTGTTGTTACGATGCCATTTGCCTTCTTGGCCACGAGGGCACACTGGCAATGGCAATGGCATCCTGGGCTGTATTAGAAGGGATGTGGCTAGTAGGTCGAGAGAGGTCCTCCTGCCCCTCTACTCTGCCCTGGCGAGGCCACATCTGGAATATTGTGTCCAGTTCTGGGCCCCTCAGTTCCAGAGAGACAGGGAACTGCTGGAGAGAGTCCAGCGCAGAGCCACAAAGATGATGAAGCCAGTGGAACATCTCCCTTATGCGGAAAGGCTGAAGGAGCTGGGTCTCTTTAGCTTGGAGAAGAGGAGGCTGAGGGGTGACTTCATTAATGTTTATAAATATGTCAAGGGAGAGTCTCAGGAGGACCGTGCCAGGCTGTTCTCAGTGATGTCCAATGACAGGACACAGGGCAATGGTTACAAGCTGGAACACAGCAGGTTCCACAAAAACATTAGAAAAATTTTTTTCTCAGTGAGGGTGACAGAACACTGAAACAGGCTGCCCAGGGAGGTTGTGGAGTCTCGTTCTTTGGAGACATTCAAAACCTGCCTGGACACATTCCTGTGTGACCTACTGTAGGTGATCCTGCTCTGGCAGGGGGGTTGGACTAGATGATCTTTTGAGGTCCCTTCCAACCCCTGACATTCTGTGAGTCTGTGTGATTCTGTGAAAATATGGTTAATTTAAAAAATAGAGTGAGAGGATACGTTTTCCTGCGTGCCTAGAGGTACCTTCATATAGGTGTCACTGGTTCTATCAAGAGCAACAGCAAAATCTACTCCTTGCATTTTTTGTTGGAGATTTGATTTTCCAGCAGGCAAATGCAGAGCGGAAGTGGCTGCAACGCAGAATGGTCACAGGCTGGAGCTTGTGAAGGACCTGCTCGGGCCATTCTTTAGTACAGGACATGTACGGGAGTCTGTTGGTTAATGTTGTGGTTTGACCCTGGCCAGTGGCCAGGTGCCCACACAGCCGCTCTCTCACCTCCCCTTCTCCACTAGACAGGGAGAGAAAATATATCAAAGGGCTCAAGGTTTGAGATAAGGACAGGGAGATCACTTGCATTTACTGTCCCAGGAAAACAGACTCGATTTTGGGGAAATTAGTTAAATTTATTAAGAGAACAAATGAGAGAGTAGCGCCTTTTATTCCTTGACAGTCCTTGCACCGTGGTTTTCAGGATGTCGCTTCTGAGCAAAACTTTCGCAGTGATGTTCCCAGCCCAATCAAATGCAAACCTGTGTACCTTCAATATTTTAAAATATTTCATGTAACTTACCTTTTCTGTTTGCTGTAGCTGACTATGTTAAAATGATAGACTGTTGATTTTGAGCTCCAGTTGTCTGTGTAAGTAAAACTCCTCCCTTGGGTTCCTACAGCTTGGTGCTGCACTTGAACTCTTACCCTTTCCTACTGTTTGTGAGAATCTCTTTTTCTTCTCTTGTGGTCGTATAAGATTGTTGGATGTAGTGGAATTCTTACTTGATTGCACTGCTCTAAGACAAGAGTAGGATTTGGACCTTGATTTGAAATAGGTTCGGTGGTATTATTTTTCTTTCAGTGAGACCAAATTACAATCTGACCACTTTCATTATAGGTGATCAAACAGAACTGCAAACACAATTTGCAGATTAACATCCATTACAGCCTAAAGTATTCAGTGGCAGCCTTTGCCAAGAGCTGTCCAGAACCTAATTATTCATCATGAAACTGCAGCCTGAAGACACAAAACCAGACCAGCGGGCTGCTGTATAACATGGCCATACATGCACTTAATAAGCCAGAGGGTTGGATTCACAGGGGACTTGGGTCTCCGTTTCTGCTTCCTGCTCTTCATGCTACACACCCAGCAGATAAAAGATCTTCCCTGTTCTTTTTCTCCTCGTATTCAACTTTAGAACTGCCTCAGCTGTTTCCCTTGGAAAAACATAGAGCAAAGGTCCATCTGGCCCAATACTGTGTCTTCCCAAGAGGCCAACCATCGACGTCTAAAGGAGAGCACGTGAGCGTGCAAGTCTCCTTCTGCCAGGGTCCTGGGGGTGCTCACAGGCCCCCGTGGCTGGGGCTGGACTCCTCTGGGACCCTCCCCTGCCCATCTCCTGCCAAAGGCCAAGAGGACGTGTCTCAGCTCAGCCTGGGGCCCCCAGTCCCTGCCTGAGCCGGGCTGGAGGTGTGCCCGTCCCCGCCCCTGTCTGCTGGCTGGGCCTGGGCCCTGCACTGCAGAGACTTCTCTCCTGGAGGGACCCCTCAGCCCTGGGCTGGGCTTGTCACGCACAGCTCTGGGCGTCACCGGGTGTCACCGGTGTGTTCTGTGCTCGGTGCTCCCGAGTCAGAGAGTGATGAGACGGTTATTTGCCTGACAGGACAGCGGGGTTTGAGCTCCAAAAACACCTTCAAGGACACACAACAAGAAAGTCGCAAGTGGCAACAGGATTTCGTTTCATTTCATTTCATTTCATTTCATTTCATTTCATTTCATTTCACTTCACTTTATTTTATTTAAATTTATTTTATTTTATTTTATTTTATTCTATTTTGTTTATTTTATTTTATTTTACTTTATTTTACTTTTATTTTACTTTATTTTATTTATTTTACTTTACTTTTACTTTTACTTTACCTTTCCTTTTACTTTATTTTATTTTGTTTACTTTATTTTATTTTACTATTTTATTTTATTTTATTTACTTTATTTTACTTTTATTTTACTTTATTTTATTTATTTTACTTTTATTTTACTTTACTTTCACTTTTATTTTATTTTATTTTGTTTTGTTTACTTTATTTTATTTTACTTTTTTATTTTATCTTTATTTTATTTTACTTTATTTTACTTTTATTTTACTTAATTTTGTTTATTTTACTTTACTTTTACTTTTACTTTTATCTTTATTTTATTTTATTTTATTTTATTTTATTTTATATTTTATTAACGTGCATTAGAGACGAAGCTCACCGCTGTCAGCCCCCTGTGCACGTGCGGCCAGGAGCAGGCTGGTGCTGGCTCACTTGAGCTGACAAACCCTCCCTTGCAATGTGGCCAAGGAAAGCCCCAGAGTCAGGGCAAGGAGCAGCAGGAGCACAGGACAAGCAGTGCCGGGTCCTGCAGAGGGAGCGTCGGTGCTGACCAGACCCAGGAGAAGCAGCTGAAGAGGAGTGTGTGGTGCTGGGGGGTATTTGCTCACGTGTGACAAGTATGGATGACAAGCACACGTTTTGCCTTCCGAAACTTGCTCCGCTGCTGTGCTTCTGAGCCAGTGAGGCAGGAAAAGCGCTCTCATGCCTGCGCAGGGCAGGGAGAGCTGATGAGCCCCTCTTATGACCTGGTGTCCTGTGGTTGTCCCAAGCACCAATACAGGCTGGGTGGCAAGTGGATCGAGAACAGCCCCGCAAAGAAGGACTTGGGGGTGCTGGTGGCTTCATGTGAGCAGGTGGATGCGCTGTCGGTCCCACACTGGATGAAGAACTAGTCAGACGCACGAATGATGTGGTTTGTTCACGTGCGACAGACAGAGCTTCTTTAGGATTGCCAGGTGCACCTGGGCACTGGGTGTTTGTCAGCGATATCGATCTTTCCAATTTCTCACTGTTTTGTGCATCTAACAGGCCCTCCCTGGGACTCTAAGAAGCTCCTCCCCCCGGATACGAGGCAGGAGGACCACCTTCGTGGAGCCCGAGCAGCGGCCACTGGGCCAACGTGGCCCAAAGGAGCCCTGGCCAGGGGCCGTGCTCAGTGCTGCAGAGGAAGGCAAAAAACCCCCGTGGACACTTGTTAACAAACCGTGGGGGGAAAAAAAGCCTTCCTCCCCCCAGCTGCAGGGCACGAGAGGCCGTCTCCGTGGTGCACAAAGAGCAGCAGGCAGTAACCGAGCCCAAAGGGAGCAGAGGAGCCCTGACAAGTGGTCATGCTCAGTGCTGCAGAGGAAGGCAAAAAACCCCCGGGGACCAGTGCCAATCTGCCCCGGGGGAAAATTCCTTCCTGACCCCAGTGCTGGCGATCGGCTACTCCCTGAGCATGTGAGCAAGACCCACCTCCTCGTCCCACAGGCTGGTCACGCCTCCCCAGAGATGCACAAGCCCTGTTCTCCCCCAGCCTGGAGCCATCTCAGGGGCTTACAAACGCTCCAGGCCTGATCAACCCTGGTGGCAAAAATCCTTCCCGTGCCTGGCAGGACACCAGTAGGTGCTCCAAAGCACTGGGACCCCTGGCACCTGCATCTCTGCTTCCCATTTCCTCGGGCTGCTGCCCCTGGCTCTGCAGGGGATGAGGAGGCCGAGCTCTGCAGTGCTCCCCCAGAAGGCATTCCCTTGCTCTGGCCATGGCTGTCCCACTGGAAAGGATTCCCATTCCTCAGATGAGCTTTGAAGGGTGGCCCTGCTAGGAACTGGCCTGGCAGCTGAGAACCTCCTTGCAGCAGCCTTGTCGAGGCTCTTCGGTCTTTTTCTCTCAGACCCTCCAAGTAAATCCACAGGCTCTTTGAGGACTCTTCGGTCTTCTTCTCTCAGACCCTCCAAGTACATCCACAGGCTCCCTGAGGACTCTTCATTCTTCTCCTCTCAGACCCTCCAAGTAAATCCACAGGCTCTTCAAGGACTCTTTGGTCTTCTTCTCTCAGACCCTCCAAGTAAATCCACAGGCTCCTCGAGGACTTCCTCTTGGATGTCTCCGGGCTGCCCCTGGGGCCAGCTCTGGCAGGGACATGAGAGGACGCTGCCTTTTATCCTGTCCCAGGGCATTGTGACATCTGCGTTGCAGGGTGGTGGCACTGTGACATGGGCGTGATGCACCCCCCTGCCCAGCCCCGCCCACCACAGCCCCTCTGCCCAGCGCCCTTTGGAGGAAGGGCCTTGGGGTGCAGTCCCCAGGGCACTCCCTGTGCCCAGGAGGCCCAGGGGGGTTCTGATTCTGTTTCAGAGCTGATGCTCCAGGGTGGCCATTCCTCTCTTCCACAGGCTACAGGTTCTGGCAGTAACTTGCTCCAGCGCAGGCTTTCCACAGGCCACAGCTCCCTTTAGGCATCCACCCATTCTGGCATGAGGTCCTCCACCCCACAGTTTAACGTTTGGTCATAGGAAAAAAATTGATATAAATTTTTGTTGGTAGGCGTCCTTCAGATTTACATCTGTGTCTGTTCTCTGTGAGTACTGTGGAATTTTAATTTACTTCTGTCCACCCAGCTGGGTGCCTGACATAGAATCATAGAATCATAGAATGGCCTAGGCTGGAAGGGACCTCAGAGATCATCTAATCCAATCTCCCTGTCATGGGCAGGGATGCCTCTCTACTAGACCAGGCTACTCAAGGCCCTGTCCAACTTGGCCTTGAACACCTCCAGGGTGGGGGCAGCCACAACGTCTCTGGGCAATTTATTCCAAAGTCTTGCCACCCAAGTACTGAAGAATTTCTTCCTAAGATCTAATCTAAATCTATTCTCCTTCAAGTTAAACCCATTTCCCCTGGTCCTATCAGTGGATGCTCTTGTAAAAAGTCCCTCCCCAGCCTTCCTGTAGGTTCCCTTCAGGTATTGGAAGGCAGCTATTAGGTCCCCCCGAAGTCTTCTCTTTCCAGGACTGAACAATCCCAGCTCTTGCAGCCTGTCCTCATAGCAGAGGTGCTCCAACCCCTGGATCATCTATAGGCATAGTTCAGAGAAGAGGCTGAAAGAAGTAAAAAGTAGAGGCCGTAAATAATACCTCTATCAGTAAACTACCATCTAGGTCTCTGTTTTCCAGGCATACCTGGCTGGTTTAGAGCTTATCAATAGATGAAATGAGAATTCTCCTCTAAAATAAGCTTAGAATCTTAAGAAAAAATAATTTATTTTTGGCATGTGAATGTCTAATGGAGAATTCTGTAGAGACATTGTAGGAAGTGACTGGCCTGCCAACAGACTTCTTACAAAAAATTAGTATCTTTCTAGTTAAGAAGATACTAAAAAAATTAAAAATCTAGCAGAGATGTAACTTTTATATGCCATGATTCTCCATTTTAAAGTTAGGCCAATAAAACATCCCTGGTTGTGATGATAAAAAACCATAGATGCCAGCGATTGAGAAAGTTACTAACATTACAATGGCCATGATATAAGTAATTGTGAAGTGCTTCAAGCATTAATGACCTAAAGAAATGAATAAAGCTAGCGGAAAATAAATGCAATGAATGCATGTCCTAAAGACTGGTGCCGCCAGCAACATTTTGGGTTTTATGATCATGGGGAAGTTTACGCAGCACCAGGCATGAGAGATATGGATGGAGTTGGGGTGTCTCAGAGGGGGAGGAGAATTCTTGCTGGTGAGCTGGAGGGACTAATTGATAGGGTTTTAAACTACGTTCAAAGGGGGAAGGGGATAAAACCTGGCTCACTACAGACGAGCCAGGGGGAAGTATCCCAGGGTTAGGTGTCAGAACCATTTGTCGCGGGTTAGGGCTGGGCCAGCCACTAACATGAACAGACGCTCTCTAACCCCCTCTCCCCCTCCAAAACAGGAAAAGGGAATGAGGCAGAGAGACTTACAGGTTGGAGAAGAAAAAAACTAGATCAGCTTTAGTGGAAATAATGGTGAAAAGATAAAAGTAAAGAACTATATACAACTATAGATAGTAGCCCGATATCAAACCCAACTCCCTCCCCCGATAGCAATCACCACTGATACTGCAGAGCAGGAGGCGCTGGGGAAACCCCAGGCTCAGCGGCGGCAGGAGCTGGATACAGGGAGCTGGATTTGGGAACTCAGGATCCAGATCAAAATCAGGAGGTCAGATGGAGTCCTCTCTGGACACTGGCCATTGCAGAAAAGGGAGAAAAAGAAGGTGAAAAGGGCGAAAAAGGGCCAAAACTCTCGTGATCACTCAATTTATACTAAATATGACGTATATGGGATGGAATACTCTCGTAGGTCACCTGTCCTGTCTATTACCTGCCGGAGGTGAGACCTTTCACTTCCATGTGACCCCTCTATACTATCCAGCACCCTCAGCGTGGCACACAAGAGCCAGCAGTGGCCTTGGTCACCATAGGAATAAGTATGAGCCTCTCTGCATCCCAGTCCCAGGTGGTAACTGTAAACATCAGGTGTTATCACTGCCAGTAGCACACACTGTCTGCAAAAGCATGCAGCTAACTTCAGAACGTGCAGCCTTTTAGAAGACACTAAACTGAAAAGTAAAAATCACTAAACAGGACTGGGTTTTTTAGCTAAACCAAGGACACCATGACCTTGCTTAAGTGCATCCACTCCAACATGGATGGCACAAGGAACGGTAAGAGATGCTTCTCAATTAAGTCTCTTAAGTGTCTGTATACCAATGAAAGAGGCATGGGGAATAAGCAGGGGGAATTAGAAATCTGTGTGTGGTTGGAGAGCTACGATCTCTTTGCAATTACAGGGACATGGTGGGACAACTCGCATAACTAGCTAGACTGTTGTAGTCACCAGAGTTCTTCACTGTCAGCAATGCCGTGGCTGTTAGAATGTGAACATAAACCACCTAAACCAAGAAATGTTTAATAAACAAAATTGGATTCGATGCTCTGGTGCACTGATGTCACCTGCAGTTGCACTTGATAACAGCCATCTCTTTCTTGGTACATGCAACAAAAATACTCTCAAACTCATAGATAGTATAAACAATTCTGTGGGCCTTGATGGCTCTGTCCTTTTTAGGAAAGACAGCCCAACAAGGCGAGGTGGTGGAGTCGCTCTTTACGTGAGTGAGCACCTGGAATGTATTGAGATCTATCTAGGGGTGGATGAGGAGCAAGTCGAGAGCTTGTGGGTAAGAATTAAGGGGAAAGCTAGCTTAGGTGATACTGTGGTGGGTGTCTCTTACAGACCATCTGATCAGGAGGAGAAAGTTGATGAGGCCTTTTACAGGCAGCTGTCAGTAGCCTCTCAACCACAGGCCCTGGTTCTCATGGGGGATTTCAACCACCCAGATATTTGCTGGAAGGCCTACACAGCCAGCCATCCTCAGTCCAGGAGGTTCCTCCAGTACATCAGTGATAATTTCTTGAGGCAAATGGTGAATGAGAGGACCAGGAGAGGAGCGCTGCTGGACCTTGTGCTCACCAACAAGGAAGGCCTGGTTGAAGCAGTGAAGGTTGAGGGCAATCCTGGCTGCAGTGATGGTAGAGTTCAGAATCTTGTGCGGTAGGAACAGAATACCAAGTAGGATCGCAACTCTGGACTTCAGCAGGGCCAACTTTGGCCTTTTCAAGCAATTGTTAGGGGATACCCCATGGGACAGGGTACTAGAAGGTAAAGGGGCCCAAGAGAGTTGGTCAGTATTCAAGGACCACTACTTCCATGCTCAAGATCAGTGCATCCCAACAGGTAGGAAATCAAGAAAGAGATCCATGTCTTGACCTGCTTATACCTGATAGAGGTTAGGGTCAAGGTGATTCGTTTTGATTGCAAAGGTGAAATTAAGACACAAACGGTGTCAGATGCCACAAAAGCAAAACCCTTTACTGACTAACAACCATTAGAGAGCGATAGGAAAGAAAGATAAGGAAAAGGAAAAGCGAAACAGTAAAACGTTTAGAATAACAAGAAGTATAGCTACCATGTACTTTCCTGGGGTACATGGGAAACGGCAGTATAGATGACCTTGCATAAACCCCACAATTAGCAGATACACAGACATTGTTCCGTTTTTCCTCCTCAAAAATTTGTTGCTTTCCCAACATAAAACACAGCACAATAAATTATTAATTCAGATGTTCAGATGACCACATTATTTCTCTGACTTTGCACATCTGAAAATCTGAAACCACTATTTTCTAAGAGTAAAGATACCTTTTTCTTTATTTTGTCCCCTAGCTTCTCCTTGCAATCTCTTCATTCTTCTTCCAAAGGAGGGCAATTCTTTGTGCAAGCTATATAAGTAACTGGCTCAGTTGTTTTGATTTTGCATTTCTAAGTTTTCGTGATGCTGGCACCTATGGGAAAAGTTCACTGAATCTGGGTAAGAGATAAGAGATCTACCTTGGTGTACTGAAAGAGGGCTGGCTGGAAGCTATATTTTGGTTCTCTTTTTCCTATTTTTAAAAAATAGAATGAAACCTCAGTGGAGACCTAAGACTTTAAAATATTACTGCAAGAATGCGGAGAGCAGAGATGAAGGGATATGCTCTATATTCTCACTCATCATACATCTTCATTGAGCAAGGTAAGAGGAGAGGGAAATGGTTTGGGTTTTTTTGATTATTTGCTCTAGGAAAATAAAGTCTGGGTTTAAATGAATATTGTTTGGAAACACCCACAAAATTAACACAGCAGAAAGACCACCCTGGATATCTGAAATCAAATCAAGAGTCTACTTTCTTTCCTCATTCAAGGAGAGAATAGTTTTGAAGTGGATGTTACTACCTTTGTCCTGAGAAACAGGCTTCTAATAGATGTGAAAGTCACATTGGCTGTGAGATCTGCTTCTGTTTCATTTTTTCCCCTGGGGGAGGGAGAGAGTATCCATAAACTCTCAGACATGAGTTTGTAGCTTCAGGTTAAAAGCACTTGCTTATCTAAACATATTTTCTTGTTTGTTTTCTAATAGGCCACTAGAAAGCACCTCTCTGAAGCATGTGGGAGCCAGTCAGGGGACTTCTCCTGCATCTGAGGCGGTTGTCCACACCACATCTTGCTCACTCTGTGGTCTGCAGAATGCAAAAGTAGCAACACTGGGAGAGATGGAAACAAAAAATGTTGTCAAGCAGTACAACCTCCAAAATCACATACAGTTATTATTATTTTTTTCCTACCCAAATGACAACTGGGCTAAGAGACTAAGGACAAGCAAAGCAGCAAGTGTCTGCAAGAAGAAAAAGCAGCTGGAGGCCAGCTGGCAGACTTTGCGATAGACTGAGCTCTCCATCTTAGAGGCACAGCACAACAGATGAGAAGAGGCACAACGTGATGTAGAGCTGTGAATGCAGGACTGTTGCAACCTGCATAAAAGGAAGACGTTCTGAAGGTTTTCTCATTACAGCTGGTAACAGTTTCATCAAGGGTTCAGCAGCTTGCAAGGCTGGTGTGCCAGACCATATCTTTCCTCCCCAAATTAGCATGCTGACAAAAGCTCGGTGGGAGACGTGCTGCTGGTGTGATGTGCCTCTGTGGAGAACAGCCCTTCTTCCTTCTGCTGACTTTGTCTCTCAGTGGGAGAGCTGCTACTTCTTGCAAATGTCTCCCTCAAAATGCTGCAGGTCTTCTGCAAAATCTGACAGTGTGGTTTGGCAACCATGCTTCAGGCATCTGAATCTCAGCTTCGATGAAGCAGAGGGGAACCTTTCCAGTCTTCACTGTCAAACACCAGTAAGGCTGCTGGACGTGAGTTCAGCTCAGCGGGAAGTGACTTGCGTCTCTTGGTATCTGCCTTCAGTTCCTCTGTGTTCATTCTCCCCGTTTCATGCAGCATCCTTTTTTGGCTTACCCGTTCCTCATGATTCAACACAAGTTTTCTCATTCCTAGTGCTTGCTTTGCTCACAACTCTGGCAGCCTTTATGACCTGCAATATATTTGGCAGCTGGCTCAGTACAGACTCATACATGATTTTACTGGAGAAGTTTAGTCTAGTTTGAGGGGAAGGTCAGTAGTACAATAACTAGTTGAAATATAACAAAGTAAATGCATCTTGCCTCTGTTTTATCTCAAGCTGGAGAGGTAAACACCGCAAGCTCATCACAAAAGAAGCATGGAAGGAGATGCTTGGAAGAGAGAGAGTTGACGAAATCACATAGTTTCTTTGGGAAATATATAATTGCCTGAAGCACTGAGAATATTTGCTTTCAAAACTTTTGTGGGTCAGATTTTCTCTGCAGAGGCAATTTTAACCCTGATGATTGGTCAGAAATGACCTAAGGAATCTTATATGAATTTATTTTTTCCACTTTATTCTCTGTAAAGAAGTTCCCAGAACCCTTTCTAGCAATATGATGTTTGTCTTGATACACCTTGGGTAGGGTGGAGGGGAAGCTTAGCTTCTCCTAATGTCACCTCTCCTGTTCCTTACCAGCTCACACAATAACAAAATAAACCATATTTCACCTGCCTTTTAATTGTCTCTGGCAACACTTGTTTTTCCATTATCAAACTGTATTACTGGCACATCTCAGGCCGTGGGATAATTGCTCAATAAATTAACTTCATCACTTTCCTAAGAGGATCCGGACTGGACATAAACAATCTGTTGGATGCTCAGTTGTCATGAACTGTTCAAAAAAGTTAAGTCAAAACAAACAAATCTTAAACAGGCAACTGGAGAATGTAAGTGAAATTTTCACAGGAGCCTATGTCTACGAAGATACATTCCTGGGGTTTTTTTATGCACTTAGACTGTTTGGGATTTTTTAATTCCAAAATCTTTTATTTCAATAAGTTCTCTCAGCTCCTCCACATCTTTTCACTTCTGCCTTCCTCCCATGACTGCAGGTTTCCCCATGCGTTCTGCTCAACAAAGGAGTTTCTTGGTGTATTGGTTTGGCCTGGCCGGATTTTGGTGGCGGGGGGGGAGCTGCAGGCAAGCTTCTGCAAGAAGCTGCTAGAAGCTCCCCAAGTTTAACAGAGCCAATGCCAGCCAGCTCCAAAGAGGGACCCGCCGCTGGCCAAGGCTGAGCCTATCAGTAAAGTGATAGCAGAGGAACGCCTCTGTGAAAAACATATTTAAGAACAGGGAAAAGAACTGTGCCATAACAGCTGGCACAGAGATGGAGGACTGAGAATCTGTGCAGACACCAAGGCCAGGGAAGAAGGAGAAGGGGAAGGATGTGCTCCAGGAGCCAGAGCAGAGAGTCCCCCGGGTCTATGGTGAAGACCATGGTGAAGCGGGTTGTTCCCCTGCAGCCCATGGGCGGGGTATAGATGTCCACCGCGAGGATCACCGCGTAGATGCCCACTGTGTAGAGGACCCCACGCTGGGTGGGTGGATGCCTGAAGGGGACTGTAGCCCGTGGGAAGCCCGCATCAGAGCAAGTTGCTGCCAAAACCTGTAGCCCGTGGAAGAGAGGAATGCCCACGCTGGAGCAGGTTGACTGGTGGGACTTTTGTGATGCTGCGGGGGACTCACGCTGGAGCAGTTTCCCCTGAAGGACTGCGCCTCAGACTCACGAGGGGTGGGCTGCCCCTCGTGAGGTGTCTCCCATTGGGCAGTTTGTGATGAATGGCCCTTTGTGGGACGACTCATGGCAGAGAAGAGGGTGTGAAGCTTGTCTCCCGTGAGAGGGACCCCACAATGGCCCTGGGGAAGAGTGAAGAGTCCTCCTCCGGAGTGAGGAAGAAGCGGTGGAACCAATGTCGGATGAACTGACCGTAACCCCCATTCCCCGTCCCCCTGCACCGCTCGGGGGGAGGAGGTGGAGAAAACCGAGGTTGATGTTAAGCCCGAGAAGCAGGGAAGGATGGGGGGAAGGTGTTCTGTTTTTAAGATGTTTATTTTTTCTCATTTCTCACTACTCCTCTCTGATTGCTTCTCTTAAAAAATGTAATTAATTTCCCCAAAATTGAGTCTGTTTTTCCCGGGAAGGTAAATGAGAGTGATCTCCCTGTCCTTATCTCAAACCCTGAGCCCTTTGAAATATTTTCTCCCCCTGTCTAGCAGTGAAGGGGGAGTGAGAGAGCAGCTGTGTGGGTACCTGGCTGCCGGCCAAGGTCAAACCACGACACTTGGGCTGTTAAATAAGACTAGGAGCCAGGCTCTGACTTGGACCAGCCACGTTATGATACCAGATCAAATGCTGCTTGGACTCTGCTTCAGTCATACCAGAAGCGAGAATGCCCATTCTGTACTGGAGCAAGTGGAGGCAGAATCGTAGAATGGCTTAGGTTGAAAGGAACCTGAGAGATCATCTAATCCAACTCCCTCGCCATGGGCAGGGACGCCTCTCAACTAGACTAGGTTGCTCAAGGCCTCATCCAACTTGGCCCTGAACATCTCCAGAGAGGGGGCATCCACAACTTCTCTGGGCAATCTATTCCAGAGTCTTGCCACCCTTGTACTGAAGAATTCCTTCCTAAGATCCAATCTAAACCTATTCTCCCTCAATTTAAATCCATTTCCCCTTGTCCTATTGCAGGACACTCTTGTAAAAGGTTCCCTTCAGGTATTGGAAGGTCCTCCCAGAGTCTTCTCTTCTCCAGACTGAACAATCCCAGCTCCCTCAGCCTGTCCTCATAGCTGAGGTGCTCCAACCCCTGGATCATCTTTGTGGGCCTCCTCCGGACTCATTCCAACAGATCTATGTCCCCCTTATGGTGGGGACACCAGAACTGGACGCAGTATTCAAGGTGAGGTGTCACAAGAGCACAGTAAAGGGGCAGAATCACCTCTCTTGATCTGTGGGCCACACTTCTCCTAATGCATCCCAGGATAGGGTTGCCCTTCGGGGCTGCATGAGCGCACTGCCAGCTCATGTTGAGCTTCTTGTCCATCAACACTTCCAAGTTCTTCTCTCAACTCACTCTGTACCCAGTTTATAATTGTGCCTGGGATTGGCCTGAGTCAGGACCTTGCACTTTGACTTGTTGAAGCTCATGCAGTTTGCACTGGCCCATTTCTCAAGCCCATCAAGGTCCCTGTGGATGGCATCCACTCCCTCGAGTGAGTCCACAGCACCACACAGCTTGGTGTCATCAGCAAACTTGCTGAGGGTGCACTCGATGCCATTGTCCATGTCACTGACAAAGATGTTGAACAGCACTGGACCCAGAACAGACCCCCAAGGAACATCACTTGTAGCCGGTCTTCATGTGGACATTGAGCCACTGACAACAACTCTTTGAGTGTGATCTTCTAGGCAGTTTCTTATCCACTAAGTCCATCCATCGAGTCCATGTCTCTCCATTTCAGAGACAAGGATGTCATGTGGGACAGTGTCGAAGGCCTTGCACAAGTCCAAGTAGATGACATCAGCTGCTCTTCCCATATTAACCAGAGCTGTAGGTCTGTTGTAGAAGGCCACCAAATTAGTCAGGCATGATTTGCCCTTAGTGAAGCCATGTTGGCTGTCACCAATCACCTCGTTATTTTTCACGTGCCTTAGCACAGATACCAGGAGGATCTGCTCCATGATTTTACCTGGCACAGAGATGAGGTTGACTGGTCTGTAGTTCCCTGGGTTTTCTTTGCTTCCCTTTTTAAAAATGGGGGTTTTGTTTCCCCTTTTCCAATCTGTGGGAGCTTCATCAGACTGCCACAACTTCTCAAATATGATGGCTAGCGGCCTAGCAACTTCAGCTGCCAGTTCCTTCAGGACCTGTGGATGTATCTCATCAGGTCTCATGGACCTGTGCACCTTCAGGTTCTCTAGGTGTTCCTGGACCTGAACTGCTCCTACTCTGGGTGGTTCTTCTCTCATCCTGAAAGGATGGTCCTTGTTCTGCTTCTCTGTGTTGTGAAGGGAAAATTATACCAACAGTAGCTTATTAATATGATCTTTCTTCCTCTTCAGAGGAGAAAAGACAGCAAAACCAAACAGAACCAACGAAAAACAGACTAGCAGCAAAGTATCACGGGGGGGAGGGGGGGAATAATTCCTTGGGAAATGTCATCTCCTGTTAAGTACTGTCATAAACTTCAATTTAAGGAGGCCAAGAAGGAAAAGATGTGGTTTTTAGTTTAAGGTTTTGTCCCATAGGAGCTGGAATAACTTGAACAATAGAGACACCCATCACAACCTAGCTCTCAGCAGTAGAATGATTAAATCCCAGAATTAAATCAAGCATTTATTAGATCAAATAAAATCCTGTCAAACCTGATTTCCACAGCTGGATTATGCCTTCTCAGGCTACAGCAAGACAGTCATGATTAGCTGAAGTCTTTCAAAAAGGAAGCCCACCTAAAATAACCTTTGCTTCATTATCAGGCCTAATCTTACTGAGCTGAATTGCATCTTTGTCACAGTTAAATGCACAACTGAAGAACTCTGCTACACACAGGTCAAAATTGTGAGCTCCTTATCTCTACCTTGGAGGAACATCAGGCAACCAGGAAGCAGATTCACTGTCTATATTAATCTTTGCAGTGCAGAAGCTGCTAAATTTTTGCATACAATAACTCAATATTTACCCAGAGCTGTATGTAGGGGCATGACTTTGCCTTTAAACAGGAGCTCACTGCTGCTACTGCAGAAGATAAATAAGTGGAAGATAAGAGGATGAGAGCTTTTTTTTTTTCCCTGTAGTGTCAGAAGTCAGTCACCTTACAAAGAACTGGGTGGTTTTGTTGAAGACTCACTACCCATATTCACAACTACTGTGCTGGTGCCTCAGCTATTTAACAGAGGGAGTGGGAGCAGGTTCTAGGTAATAATTGAATTTAGCTGTGACATTTCATTTCATAGTGAAACGGATTTTATTTTTTTTTCTAAGAAAATGCTCACATGCTTCCCTCAAATCTTGCCAGTTTAATTACGCCTTCAATAATTCAGTCAGTAGTTGCTCAGTCTTCCTAGTTAAATTATTAAGTAGAAGAGTGAAAAAACACGCAACTGAGTGTGTGAGATGGAGCAGTCTAGGAATGCAGCTAAGGTTGGGCACACACACACATCTGGGACAGCGAGTCCTGAGCAATTCTCCATTTGAGCCTAATCTTACATCTCTGAGCACGCAGGATTTCCCTTCTTCACTCCCTCTCCACCTTTCTGTTTTTCCTTCTTATTAACACTTCCAACCACCTTTCCTGAACAAAGCTTTTGCCTGTCCATGTGGCTTCCCCAGTAAACTGACTGTTTTTACATGCTGAATGGAAATGTCAGGTCCCAAACACCCTTCAAGGTAAGACCTCAGAAGAATAAGGAAAGGTTTGTTTTCAGGAACTAGGGAAGAGCATAAGGTATTGTGAAACCTTGTTGCAGGTAAAGATAAGGGTTTCATACAATAGCTAGAGATGAAAAAGAGAAATCCTTAGAAGAAAATATGGGCAGAAGGAACATCTAACAGATGGGTCAGAGATGTAGTAATAGTGAAACAAAGTGATGGCTTCACTGAGACAAAGGAATGTAGAAAGCAAGAGGGAAAATGGATTTGGGATTATGTATGAAATGACAGAGAGAAAGTAAAATGGCACTTTTTAGCAATATAACTATCCTTACTGAAGCTTTCTTTCATCTGCTAAATTGTCATATGGGCTTCCCATATTGATCCACATTACTGGTTATTAACTTGCAACAAGGTCATACACCTGAAAAGAATTTCTGAACAAGGCAATGAAGCAATTAATTTCTCTGTTAGAGAACTTGTTTATCCAATAACAATTCTTCATATTTTAAGACAATTTTCCCCTACTCAGATGAATATATGGACTGTGTGAAAAAGTAGCAGAGAAAACCTTACCCCTCAAGGAAAGTGGTGGGCTAATTAAAGCACTTCTCATACACTGATACAATATTAAAAAATAAATCAATTACAAAATGTGGCTTTTTGCTGGCTTTAAGAAAATCAGTGCATAAATTAATTGAAAGGTATTGCAGTCAGACACACTACATAGCAAATTAATCAAAACCACGCTGGCCATTATGGGATATAAAATTCACAACTGGCAGTGGTCCACAACTAACAATCCATGTTCTCTTTGCACAACGCTCTAAGATCAATGTGCTTGTGACAAGATCTCAGCACTTATGATGAGATCTCTGCTCTCCCTAGAGCAGACCAGAACTGAATACTCTCCAACTATTCATTTCTCTTCCCCCTCGATCCACATTTCCATACTGCTGCTTTTCTGATAATCCCCCACGGCCTCAGGACTTCCTCTGTAGCTAAAATAAGATAGAAAGTCATACTAGTCTCAGCATAATGAGTGATGCATCAGACCTCTACTTCTATATGCTGCCACTGTCTTTCCAGCTGATCAGAAATAGAAAAAATTGAATATGCATATCTCTGGGTGAGCAAATAGAGGATACTCCACAGCATGAGCTCTTCATTGTTATCAGCATTACGTACTGCTGCCGCTGGAGCTGTGCAGACACAAAGCATCCCTTTGTAGGAGCTGAATTTCACAAAAGTACAATGTCCTTTTCTCTGAAGAAAAATAAAAACTGGACAGAAGTCAACAAGGTACAGAGAGTCCTCCATGTTTATTGACTCTCTTGGGGACAGAATGCTGAAAGTAATTTGCGCCAAGTTGTTCACCATTTTGTGAGCTTTGGCTCAGTGTTTTGCTTTACTGGAAAATGACTAAGGAAAAGAGCAGGAATTGTGTCAGTCCAGCATTTCAAACTTAAAACGCAGGAAGCCTGAGAATACTGCTTAAATTCTGCTCTGCATTAATTAATTCATTGCAAAATCTGGAGGAACTAATGCACAAACCAGCAGTAGGTTGACTAGAAATACTGACCAGTGCTTATCCCCATGCACACTGCTTAGACCAATAGTTCACCAAAGGTGAAATTAGCCCCAAGGCCATATGCAGAAAATAGGAGGAGGGCACAAAGAAAATTTGGCTGTGTAAAATATAAGATCTTATTTTAAGGAAAGTGTCCAACAGTTAATGTTTTCTTATCATTTCCAATTGGGAAAATAAGTGATTAGATTGGGAAATCACATGACATGCCAAAGCTATGCCTGTTTTGGCAGCAGGGTAAGCAGGGAAGTCCACTATGGCCAAATTATAATGCAAATGTCTAAATATTCAGGCACTGCAGCAAGAATTGCCCCGTGGATGGAGTCCAGGAAAGCAGAACACCAAGCAGGCCACGGGAAACGATAGCCAGCAGTTCCCACAGGAGGAACAAGACTAGAAGTTGGTGCCTGGCCTGTCAGGCATTCCCCATACTTGTGTCTATTTCATTATTGGAAGACCTATGGCATACTTTAAACAACTTAAAATGAAAAAGACGTATGGCACACTCCAAATAGCTTAAACCGAAAAATCTCGTCTCAATATTCTCTCCAGTAAGGACAGCAAGAGTGGCCATGGGAGAACTGCTCCCTGCTGCACTCTGTCCTGATCTCAGCACAGACCCAAGAATCTTTACGCCACACGTAATCCAAGCCTGCTATGGATAGTGGTCCTTGATGGGTGGAAGAGAGGTGCTGCAAGGTTCAGGTTCCCTTGGCTAGGGACTGCCTCTGCTCCCTGCTGTCACCCTGGGACCTGAAAAGGTTGGACGGTCCACGCTTCCTTTGATCACCAGGTATGGCAGGATCTGACCCTGGCTGTTTAGGGGCCACAGTGGGCGGCACGACCAGGAAAACACACAGACTGCACATGGGCACAAGTCTGCTGCAGCTGGCCGCACACAATCGAGATGTGGTTTGTGCTGTCTCCATGAGGCTTTGTACTTGCTTGCTGTTCCCCAGCAATCAGTGGGAATGATTATTTTCCACAATTACTCCTCTGAGACTGCCAGTGCAGAGCTGCTGTCAGTGCCTCTGCACAGGCCAGTGATGCTGTGTTGTGTAATCCAAAGAGTGGTAAGAGATGGCTTTCTGTAGTGGGAACACCGCATCTAGTGGCATGAGTGCGAAGAGCCTGAGAAATGGTTATTTCTAAACAGTGGACCCCACCAGCCTTTCTCTGAAGCTGAAGTGGGCACCAGTGCCCAGTGGCTAACTTTCAAAAGCAGGCTTTGCAAGCAATACCCAGCCCACCAGTCAGGTAAAGCTTCTGTATGCACCTGGCTCTTCATAGAATCATTATGGTTGGAAAAGACCTTCAAGATCATCAAGCCCAACCATTACCTAACTTCTAAGCCATGTCCCCGAGCACCATATCTAGACAGCTTTTAAATACATCCAAGGATGGTGATTTGACCACTTCCCTGAGCAGCCTCTTCCCATCTTTGATAACCCTTTCAGTGTAGAAGTTCTTCCTAACACCTAACCTGAACCTCCCATGGTGCAACTTGAGGCAATTTCTGTTGAATATGCTTCTGTCTGCATTTTGGTGATCTTCACAGATGGTTTAGGAAAAAAAGACTCCTGACAGAGCTCCATGGGAGTGTCATGAAATCAGTCTTGTCCCCATTTTGTAGATAGAAAAGAAAGGCACAGAGAGATGGGGACAGTTCTCTCCAATTATTGGCAATGCACCCACTAAGGTCCATGGCTTATGGAACCACTTCACGGAAGATGCTCAGTGGTGAAATATTAATGTCAATCACTTGACCACAGTAACTATGGATTTTACTTTGAAGTAGAAGCCTTGTAACTCACAGTTTTCTTACAACTTTTTCTGGTGCTTGCTCTACTAAAGACATCTGCTTGTGGTCATGATTAACACTGACTACCAACACGTAAGAAGAATTCTGTTGGGACATAGAAATGGCATGCACAAACAGCAGCCTGCCCGACACTGCTCTCTGCAGCTTTGAATTCAGCAAGGAACTTTCATAATTTTATTTTTTACCTCCATGGACTGGGAAAATTCGGTTAAACATTTTTATCACTGGTCATCACTTTCATTTTGACTTTATCTTTGGAAAGAAGGGAAACTTGCTTAAAGTCTCAGATTCCTCTTCATATGTCTCAGACCCAAATGTGGCTATAAGATGTGTCAAAGAAGGATATGGATATTTTTGCTGCTTCAAGTGCTGTTTCCAAAAAAAAAAATCCTATTTAAAATCATATTAACAAAGCCAATGTCTATGCTCTTGGGAAGATACAGGCATTGCAATCAGGGTCATTATAATAGCAATAAACTGCTAAGAATTAAATTATTTTTGATCAAGAGTACCTGTTCTCAATCAGTTGCTTGTTGAATCTGATAGTCATATAACCTAAACAACAGCTTCAGGATCCCAGCATCTGCCAAATCAGCAGGAAGAGGAAGATAACACTCTAGCGGCTTGAAAGCAAAGTACATCTCTTTGATTGGAAAGAAAAGGGAAAAAATGATCATAAATTCTTTTCCTTTGTATTTTTCATCTTGAAGCATCTCAAAAGAAAATTGTTTTCTTGAAGAAGTGATCTAAACCAATTCTTTGCACATTAGTACTGCTGGTTTTGCTGGTGAATGATCTCCAGATCTTATGTTCTTGTTTCTTTTCAAATAATTTGTTTGTATTGTTTGGGTTGTCGATTTTTTTTACTACTAGACAGAATGTCTTGTACATAGCAGATAAAAAACAGTATCTTATTCCTGGACCAAAGGAATCTAATCTGTGGAGAAGAAATCTTTTACTTCTAGAACTACACTTCTTTTTAGATTCATGCATTAAAAAATTCCTGGGGACAGATTCTACCATTGTTGTCCAGCTGAGTCATACTCTTATAAATAATCCCACTGCACAAAATGGCTTTTATTTTAGGGTAAGACACCATTCTGCACATGAGAAGTGATTGAATCTGGTCCTTGGAAGATTCCTGCACAAATCACATTTTCTTCCTCCTGTTCTCAAGTGAAAGGAGAAAAAAACGAAGGGATTATTTAGTAACACACCAGATTTGCAGCTTATCTGAGGAGCTCTGGATAAAGGCCCCTTATGGGCCTATTTCCTAACAAGTGTTTAGTTCCATAGTATCTTTGCAGCAGTTTACTTGATCAAAACACAAACCTAGCTAGATTAATGGTCAGGGCAAGCAATAATTGTTATTATTCCCTTACCCCTGACACAGCAGAGAATACAACAGGCTGACAATCTGCAAATAACTTCAGTTCCTTTCTCCACCACTGACTGAGGGAGCAATTTTGAGGAATTCACTTGCTCTTTCTGCCACCTGTCAAGTAGGAATCATGCCCTTTAGCTTCTGACAGAAATTGCTACCATGGAAGTCACGCACGGTGGAGTGGTATTTGCCGTGCCATCTGTTTCTGCTGTGCCACACACACGAGCACTTTGCAGTTATTCACTCTGCTGCACAACGTAGGTATGTTTCTTGCAGAAATGTCCTGGTTTGAGCTAAACAGAACCAATTCTGTTCAGTGATTTTACTTTCAGCTCAGTCTCTTCTAAGAGACTGCACTTTCTGAAGTCAACAGTGTGTTTTTGCAGACAGCGTCTGCTACTAGAAGTGACAATGCCTGATGTTTACAGTTACGACCAAGGATTGGGACGCAGAAAGGCTCTTGCTCATACTTACTCCTATAATAACCAAGGTCACTGATGGATTTTGCATGCCACGCTGGGGGTGCCAGGAAGTAGAAGGCTCATAAGGAAGTAAAAGGTTGCACCTCCAGGGAGGAACAGAGAGGACAGGTGACCAAAGAAACTGTTCCATTCCATACATGTTATATTCAGTATAAAACTGAGGGATCACAGGAGTTAAGGCTTCTTCTTCAATGGTCAGAGTCCAAGGATGACTCCATCCGATCTTCTGCCTTTGATCCCAATTCTGAGCTCCTCAATACAGCTCCCGCACTCAGTTCCCCTCTGCTGCTGAGCCTGGGACCTCCCCAGTGCTGCCTGCTCTGCAGCATCAGTGGAGAGTGCTACGGAGGGGATGGTGATGAGTTTGATACTAGGTTTGTATATATTTCATTATTCCCTTTATTTCCTTCTAAGTACTATTATTGTTTTGCTAGAGCTGTTTTGGTTTTCTTTTCCAATCCATAAGTCTCTCTGCCTTATCTAGCAACAGGGTGCCTCTTAATTCTACCTACTTGCCAACAACTGTACTTTCTTGGTCTTCAACCCTTCCTCCATTCCTTTTTCATAGTAACTTTGTGGTAATTTACTCTGTACTGGACAAAAACATCTGAGGCAGCTTCATTTGGGACAATAGACGTTCAAAAGCCTCAGCATTCTCCTGAACTCCTAAAGGATTATGCTCTTTGTTCATAAATGACCTAATTCAAAGGAGTATGGCAGAGCTGGACTCACGGGCTCAAGTGAAGTATCTTTTTTACTTGATTTCAAGAAAAAAAAATGCTTTACTGATCTCATTAAATGATTTTGTAACCCAACAGCTTGACGT
The DNA here is from genome assembly GCA_020746105.1 of Trogon surrucura. NCBI lineage: Eukaryota > Metazoa > Chordata > Aves > Trogoniformes > Trogonidae > Trogon > Trogon surrucura. The sequence goes on along the minus strand of CM036622.1, from coordinate 21,704,954 downwards.
TTTACAGCCTGCCTCTCAGTCACTTGGAACTATAATTTTCTTTAAAAGAAGTCCTACTGAAATCTATGGCTTCTTGAAGATCAGGATATCATCCTGTTTAAGAGTGGCAGAATTATATGCTGTATCTTTAAGTGGACCGAACCCTGATGTTATTCTTCAAAACACCTTAGATGCTTTGCTTGATCTGATTATGACTGAGTAGGAGGAGTCAAAAGACCAACGAGTAGGACCTGAATCTTTCCTACAGGACTGGTCTGTCAATTTTGAGCCTTAAGCTATTCAGTATAGCCCCTTTTAAAGCCACTATTCTTTGTATTTAATATTAATCCCAGATTATAAAATGAAACATAGATCTTTCCAATAGCCTGTTCAAAATCCTTAGTTCCACAGAAAGTATTTCACATAATGGGGTCTCGAGCTACATCATAATGGAAAACAGAGCTGTAAGCCATAGTGCTAGACAAGCCGATGAGCCTGTGTGATGGGAATAGAAACAGCATTAAGATAGATACCTTGGGAATGGCCATAAAAGCTATGTCAGCTGGGTAAGTAGGGACTGATCGTTTGTCCTACATCATGACACACACTGCATTTGATGTGCCTACTCCTCTCGAGTCTCGTGAGCTGATCCCCAATGCAGGATACATAAAGGATTAACCAAGCTTATAGCCAGGACACATCAGACAGAACATTTCTATATGCTTGTGTAGTGAGAATAACTCCATCAGAACCACCTTGTATAGAAAGGTGTCTGTGGCCTTTCAAGAAACCAAGGGAAACAGCCAGGTGCTTGTGTATTTGGATGATCAGAACACACTTGAATTATAGTCCACTGACTTCAACAGAACTTCCCAGGAATATACATCGAGTAGGCAAAACTAGATCCATCACTGCTGTATACCCAACTTCCTTCTCATTCCTTTCACTGATCTTCTCATTTGGCCCATTCTTGAAGTCTTTGGCAGGTTAAGAATTAGGCAAATTATCTGGAAATAACATGTATTTATACTGAACCTCATTCATCGTATAAATTACACAATGCAGCCATGTGAGGTAAAAGAAGGATTTTTGCCAATATCTTTTCAAAATACTCATTAACAAGTAGGTTCTAAAGATACAGGCACCTTTATCACTTGTGTATTTCCAAAACATATTAAAACTTTGATGAAGTGCACAATCTTCTATTCCTTTCTGAGCAACTAATATTCATTTAAACTCCACACAGGTTTTCTTTTCTTTACACTTCATGTCTGCTGTTCGCACACTGATCCTTATGACTCTACAAATTCAAGGAAGTTATACCTTGAAATTCACTGGAATGCCACCAGACCTATTATCTGCAAGACTTTCTACTGACACAAATAAAATGTCAATTAATTGAATACAAAGCAACGTAGAAAATCCTCTGTAAGTAAGAGGCATAAGAGGAGCTCCAGTATCTTGTTACAGAAAAAGGATGGGTACAACTGCCACTTCAAATAATTCACCCAGCAAAGAGCAGAAGCGCATAAATGCACACAAAAGTCAGTGCATTAGTTCTCGGTATAGATGTAATTAAAGTTAGTTGGAACAATGCATTACAATAGATGGCAACTATTGCATTTTTCTTCATAATTCACAAAATGTAGTCTTTTTGCGGATCTTTTGCTTACCCAGGTGCCAATTTCTTGAATCTGACACTGACCGTATCTCACTGAGGACCTTTGGCTTTTGTTTTGCACCTACCGGAAAGCTACACTCCTCTGCCACCTAGTGCTTTAAAGAAGTATATTTTATATCAACTGCCAGCTTACTGTGTTCAACAGACAAGATGAGGACTCTGCAGAAACCTTTTATTAAAATTTTCTTACTAAATGGGAGATTAAAGAGAAACTTCGTTTATCAACCTCCATAGATATTATAACTGATCACTGCCACAGATCACCTCTGTCTCTGCAGGTCTTTGTATGATGCAAAATCGTTTTAAAACTTGCATCCACATAATTTAGGACATGACATCATCTGCTTGGTTGTTACTAAAATGTAAAATAATTTTTAAATAAAATCCTTATACAAGAAAAATAGAATCAAATGCAATATGTATGTAATAACACTAAATTTTCAGACAAAAAAAATAATGTTGCTTTCAACTACTAGCAGGTTCCAAACGTATCAATTACGTGAGGCATCTTAATTTTTTGCTTTTAAATGATTTTGAAGCATTTGTAACAACCAACATGCTTTTTGTTAGTTTGAATTTACATTGTTTCAAAAAGCATGTTTATGTATTAGCACTGCTGCAATTTATATTTCTTGCAAAATTACACATCAACAGGGTTTATTTCCAGTAACAGACTGTCACGTTTCAGAGGAACTCAGGATTTTTAACTAACAGAGCTTTGTACTGTCTGTGTTAATAAAGCAAAGCTACGAAACTGAGCTCTTCTTTCAAAGGGAAAGCCATTCAAACTAAGCTGTGTTGACTCTCACTGAAGAGAATTTCTTCCCTGGAAAATTAGCTGGTACTACATCAATTGCATATAGGAATCTTCAATATTTGTCAGTTGTTTCATGGTCAAGAGACCACGAATATCAGGTAGTTTAACAACTTTTCCCCCACACTTTACTTAGAAACCGCTATGAAACACTATCAAACACCTCCTTGTGTGTGGATGGCACGCACACAGTACTCACATAAGCAGTGTGGCTGTGAAATGAATCGTTACCCAGCTGTGACCTGGCAAGTATCTTAAAATGTCTACTATTGATACAGTCTAACTTCACTCATGTTTCACAAGAACTCTATTTGTTAAACATCTTCACTGCTTCATTGATACTGTAATTCAATAAACTAATGCAATATACTGCCAATTATAACTATTACTCCATTACCAGAAACCGCACATCCTCTGTCATCTTCATAAAGGAAAATAGTAGTTGTTTGGGGTTTTTTTAAACAATACTTACGTGTTTCTGAGAAATTAACCCACGACTCTCAACATCCCAGGATAATTTATCTTATTTCTCTACAGAACCTTTAGTAAGAATATAAAAAGCAACTAGAACAGTATAGTGTAACTGGCCCAATATGTGGACAACAAAACCCCCACCTCTCCCTAAAATACACACACACCTTTCCCTCGGGACAAGCTGTCTTATCGCTTGACTAATCTCACCTCCAATATGTCAGCCTCATCCCATGCAGTTCTGTCAAAAGCAAGCCTTCCACTCTGCATCCTGCTTGCCACCTTTTATTGGCTGGGGTTCTGAATAAGCAAAAAACAGATACGACTGGAATAAATCCTGGTTGGACAAATCCAAAAGAACGTTGTTTGCTTGGATACTATCGATGGCATCAATTTACACTTTGCAGCTGTCGTTATTCCCTCAGACTGTAAAGGAAACATAACATCGCCACTAACATCTGGCCCTACCAGTTACGTTTCTTAACACTGGCTGAGCAAGAAAAGCCGAAGTGAAGCATTACAGCATGCACAAGCCCGCTCCTTACACAGACATAATTGCTCACCCACATCCAAATAAAGGCTTTTCTGGAAAGCGCGGCCCTGTGCCCTCCTTTCGTATTCCCACTGTCCCTGTTGATGCTTTTCTTACCCTGACACAAGCTACAGGGAGGTACCCACTAAAAACCAAGTTGCAGAAAGCCAGGGAACAGTTCTCTGTCAGGATAGCTCCCTGAACCAGGCAAGCACAGGAACATATCCACTCAAATGCCACAGCAACACAAGAGCAACCTAGCCAGGGTTAGGGGCAAACTTGCATTTTTTTGGCAGCAAGTAACTATTAGACTTGCTGAGTCATAGTACTAAACGGTGCCATTTGTATATTGAAATCCCAATCTAAATTGAAAACAACCTTAATCTTAACCTGTAACGGTGTGACTGCGTGGTTACACCCAAAGGGAAAACCACCAGTTAGGTGCTCTAACTAGTCCACTGGAGAGTTATCAATGGGCAGCAGAGAGCAGAGGTGTCCCCCCTGCAGAAGACTCCAGACTCGAAGGCACTGCTGCTGTGCTTCAAGGTTTTCCAAACACACTCTGACAGCCCAGACTACTTAATGGCAACAGCTGCAAAGAATCAGCTTTGATTCTTGTCAAATTGACAGATTTCCAGTCACTACATTGCAATTTATTATTTTGCTTTGAGGGGAAAAAGGCAGCTTTCCATATTCCTTTAAGACAGGAAATTATTTTGTATACTCACAACAGCAAGAAATATTTAACCTTCAGTCTGGTACAGAAAAGGTGCCAAGACTACAGGGCAACCACTATTTTGCTCAAAACCAGGAGTATCGCCAAGTATCTCAAAACAGCAGCATTGTGGAGAGATCCAGGCAGGTTCTGTTAAGAGCCATGGAAATAACCACACAACTATATCTTTCCTTTGTATCTAAACACTGGTTTTGAAACTTCCTCCCATTTTTTTTCCCTTCAAAAGAGCAGCAGCCAAAAGCAGAAAGCAGGTTTCCCTGGGAAACAACATACTTTATTTTATATCTGTGAATGTTTTCCCGTTGTTAAAAATGTTATTTACAAAACCAGCATAGAACATAACATACAAACTACTCGGCGTACTGCACACAGATGTCCAATCTCAAGGCAGATCCTGGTTTCTCTTTTAATTCTTGACTGCTAACATGTGTCACCAAGAGGCATTTCCCACTGTGTGCTACAGGAGCAACACCTGACTCCAAAATCACACGGCATGACATGTAATTCAAGCAGGCTTCTCCAAAGTCCACAGGTCTTCTGTATCAATGTTGAGTGAACAAAAAAAAAAAAAAAAAACATGCTTGAAAACGATGATCTTTTTTTGCTGTAGCAGCTGGTTTCGATAGCATTAGTTCTGTAGCATCAATTTTGAACAAACCAAGATGGACGCTTCCTTGCTCTTTCAATGATCCGCTTGCCTTCATCTTTTTCTGTGGGTTTTTCTCCATCATAAAGGACAACAGTCTCTACAGTTGGAGCATTAAATGGTCCTCCTTCCTTTTTACCTATTTCTATCCGTATCAGTCGAGTTTCTGCTTTGACCTTTGCATAACAGTAGCCACAAAGGACATGTTTCTGCTTCAAGTTTCCACACTCAGGACAAATATCTATGTTCCTCTAAAAAAAGTGGAAAATAGGAAATTTTGTCATTTGACCACCAGCAACAAAAGAAACAGGGAACGAACACAAACTAATAAAAACGTTAAATGAAATGCCAGATAAATTCAACTGCTTTTTCAAAATGTATTCTTCTCTGTAAAATAATTTTTCTGTAATGTATTGCTACGTCAAAGGCTTACTACTAAAGGTAGCATACGAAATCAACACCTAAATCATTATGCCTACTGCTACTTGGAAGACTAAATACCTATTGACTGAATTCAGTGCACAAAAAGGATAGAGCTTTTCTACTAATTACTTAGCTGAAATTCACATTTTGTTGGCTTGCACCTAAACTGCCACCATTTATTTAACCAGGTACTACTGTTACACATGATTAATGTACCTGTTGCAAAACTTTTGAAGATTAAGATGTCTTTTACGATTATTTATAAAGAAATTCCAGATAGCTTTTTCAGTCAGTATTGACCACCGTAAGGATTCTCTAAAATAAAGGGAATGAAAAATGGCTGAAGTAAATCTTACTCCAGGTATGTTTGTTTGCCATTAACAAAACTACTTGCAGTAAATAAGATGGCAAGCCTATAGAAATTTGGTGATTACCTTTACTTTTATAAGCTTATTGACGTTTCTTCGCCGGCAGCGGTTCACTTCAATGGTGCGCCTTTTCTTTGGCGCTGCCATCCACAAGATGCTATCGAAGAGGCTGGGCGCCTCGTCATTTTCTCTTGAGTCACTTATTGGTTCCGGAAGAAAAGCTGGAGCTTGGACAGCTAGTGCTGGTCCTGAAGAAAAAAACGTAACTCATTACAGCCAGGCTCCTTTTTCAAGCACAGCAGAGGAAATCACAGAACGGTAGAGGTTGCAAAGGACTTCTGAGGATCATCTAGTCCAGCCCGCTTGTTAGAGCAGGATCACCTAGAGTAGATCACACAGGAACACATACAGATGGGTTTTGAAAGTCTACAGAGTTGGAAACTCCACAATCTCTCTGGGCAGTCTGTTCTGTTACCCTCACAGTAGAAAAGTATTTCCTTACGTTTAGGTTGAACCTCCTGTTTTCCAGTTTCTGACCACTGCCCCTTGTCCTGTCACTGGACACAGTGAGAAGAGTCTGGCCCCATCCTCCCTACATCCACCCTTTGTAAATATTTATAAGCATTGACGAGATCCTCCCTCTGCCTCCTCTTCTCCAGACTAAACAGAGCCAGCTCTCCCAGCCTTTTCTCATATAGTAGATGCTCCAGTCCCTCCATCATCTTAGTGGTCCTGCACTGGACTCTATCCAGTAGCTCCCCATCGTTCTTGAACTGTGGAGCCCAGAACCGGAAACAGTACTCTAGGTGAGGCCTCAAGAGCGCAGAGGGGTAGCATGACTTCCACTGACCTGCTGGCCACTCTTCTTAATGCACCCCAGGATGTCATTGGCCTTCTTAGCCATGAGGGCATATTGCTGGCTCATGGTCAGGCTGCTGTCCACCAGGACTCCCAGTTTGTTTTCCCCAGAGCTGTTCTCCAGCAAGTCAGCCCCCAACCTGTACTGATACACGAGGTTGTTCTTCCTCAAATGCCTACACATGTCCTTGTTGAATTTCATCAGATTTCTCACCCAGCTCTCTGTCCTGTGCAGGTCACGTTGGATGGCAGCACAGCCTTCTGGCATGTTGGCCACTCCTCTTAGTTTTGTATCAACACAAACTTGTTGAGGGTACATTCTCTCCTTTCATCTTGGTCACTGATGAATATATTGAATAGGGCTGGACCCAGTACTGACCTCTGGGAACACCACTGGCCGCACACCTCCCGAGTAGACTCTGCCCCATTGACCACAACTCTCTGAGCCTTGTCCTTCACCCAGTTCCCAACCCACCTCACAGCTCAATCATGCAATCCACGCTTCTTAAGCTTGGCTGTGAGGGTGCTGTGAGAGACAGTGTCAAAATCCCTGCTTAGGTCGAGGCAGACCACATCCACTGCCCTCCCCTCACCTGTTCACTCAGCCTTGCCACCGCAAAGGCCGCACCAGACCGCCCAAGCACGACCTCCCCTTGGCGACTCCTTGCTGACCACACCCCGGGTGCTACTGCTCCCTCTACTGCTACCCTCTCCTGCTCCGCCCCCCTCCCTCCGCCGCTCAACGGTAACAACGGGGCCCGCAGCCCCGGTGCCGCCCTCTTCCGCCGGGAGGGGAGCAGGCCGGTACCCACCCCAGGGCGGGCTCTGGCCCCCGGTGAAACCCGGAAAGAGCCCGCGCTCCAGCCTTCCCCAGCAGCGCTGAAGGAGGCCGCGAAGCCGCGGCAGGAAGACTCCCAACAGGGCCGCCATAACCTCCTCACAGCTCCACCGAGGCCTCGGAGGAGGGGAAAGCGCTCACTCGCTCGGGGGCGTTCCGGGCATGCGCGCCCGCCGCGGGGCGCTCTGGGAAACCGAGTGCCCTGAGTGCGTCACTGCGTAAGGGGAACCGAGACCGGGACTTTATGTCCCAGCATCCCTTTCGCCACCCGGGGGGGGTAGGGAAGCCCGGGGACTTCAACCCGCGCCCCACTCCCGGGCCTGTTCTCCAATCGTGTCCTTTGCTGCTTCCCGGCGTGCTCCGCTCTCTTCCAATCAGTGCACTAGCCGTGTCCTCGTGCAGGAAGCGGGAGGAGGGATTGCGCCTGCGCGGGGGGAGGCGGCGAGGGGAGCGGAGGGGGTTTAGGTCCGAAATGGCGGAGCGCGGCTACAGCTTCTCCCTCACGACATTCAGGTGCTCGCGGGGAGGGGGCGGCAGGGCCGGGCTCTCGGCGGGCAGCGCCGCCGGCGGGCGAGGGGGAGAACGGCTGGCTTCCTAGGTGGAGCTGCCTCAGGGCAGCGGGGCGGGTCGGACTGGCGACTTTGCAGAGTCATCGCTCCGCCGGCGGGTCCGCGGGGCCGGGCCTGCGGGCGGGGGGCGGCGGTGGCCGGGCCCGGGCTGGAAGGGTGGGCTGGGGAGAGCGGCGGGGTCGGGCGGCTTCCCCTGAGCGGCGCGGCGAGCTGCCGAGGGGGCTTGGGGCGCTGAGCGGCTGCGGGCGCGGCCGGGGACGGAGGCGGGGGCTGAGGGGAGAGCCCCGGGTCCCGCCGCCCACCTCGGGCCCAGGGGCAGCCACTGCTGTGTCCTGTCCTGTGGGTGTAAGTCAAGAGCCTCTGTGGGGCTGGCCTCGGGTCTGTCTTGTCACTGGTGGCGCCTTATGGCGGGCGCTTGGTGAAGCGGTTTAGCAACTTCAGGGTCCGTGTTTCCCCCCCCCAGTTTAGGCTTGGTAGTAATTCTGAGCTCATTGAGAATGTGTGATGATGGGCGAGCTTGTTTTAGCACAAACTTTGCAGATGGGAGTATGAAAGAAGTGTTCAGATAAATTTTAAATCGGTTATTTTTCTTCTTGCTGCACTTCATAGGCAGTGGTTTGCTTGTACTTTGTGTTGTTCGTAGGCTACGTGTCAGATGGTTGCGTATTGGAGTGGTTTCAAAGTGTTGCTCTAATACAGACACTTAAGATCAACTCAGAGAAAACAAAATTTATTTCCATTCTCTTTTTGATGAAACTATTAAGCTATTCAGAATTATATTATACAAATATTAAAAAAAAACCCCAAATGAATGCAAGAATGTTTGTGCTGCTTGTGGTAAAGTGCTCCCTGAATGTCAGAGGAGAGTAATGCTGTGTAATTTCAAACTGGGTTGCTAAGGTCTTGTTGCAGTTAAGCAAATGAACCAGCTCACAATCAAAAACTACGAAAATAATCTTATGGACAGGTGCAGCCAAATATGCCTGCTTTACCTAAGTGGGTTGAATTCTTTATTAGCTCTTGGAAATGGTGTCCCAAGGAGGTGCAAACATTTTGCACTGTACAAAAGCACTACATGCTTTGAAAATTGAAGCTATTTGATTTTATACTCGCTCGCAAGAGAACACCACTACTTCTGCTTTTTCTCATTCAGCTACCTATTCCTTGCACTGAGAATTATTTATTTTAGTTTGTGCTTACTTTTGAAATATTTTGCTAATGTTCTGTCTGTGTTAATTGCTGGTGTAAGAAATTATTGTTCTGGTTTGTTAGTATTTTGTAGTGGTGAAGGTAGAATTATTCCCACGTGAGAAATCAGATCCTCAATCAAGTGATGCCACTTGTGACATTTGTCCACTGAGTGACTGGCTCTGTTGGTGCTGTCTTTTTCACTGGGAATTGAGAAAGGACCCCTCGATCCTCCTTCTTGTGGATGAGTGCTGTGTCAGCCTAACACCTGCTGCTCTGTTCTGGTGATTCTGCATCTGTTACCAGAACAATGTGAATCATTAAAACAAAACACAGGAATAGATGGGAATGGAATAGGAGCTCTTTCTTTCTGTCTTGTGCTGTTGACGTGATATGTGCTTATCAGTCAAAAAGAGTAGCTGTGTGTCTTGAAAACTTCTGCAAACCACATGGAAAATGGCATTTCAGTAGGAAGTAAAGACTCACCTTTAGAATTTTCCCCACCAAGGGGATGAGTTGTTTAAAATAGTGTAAAGCTGGAGAATGGACTTGGCCATGAACCTGCATCCCAGTCACTGCTCCCTATCCAAGACACATTAGTTTTCATCAGGGTTGTAGGCAGCAGCAGGTTCTGTCCAGTTCTTTAAGAAGCTCTTCAGACTTGCGGGGTTTGTTTTTTTAATTTGAATTCTGATTAGAATGTGCTGAAGTTAGGTGTAAGGTGGTGTAAAAAAGTAAGTAAAAAGTAAGTTAGCATGAGATTGTTGTAGGAAAGATTTGAGCATATTGGAATTGTTAGGCTTACTTCTGCATTTTCCTTTTCAGTCCTTCTGGAAAGCTTGTTCAAATTGAATATGCATTGGCTGCAGTGGCTGCAGGAGCTCCATCGGTTGGTATTAAAGGTGTGTTCAGAAAATAACTACTTTAGTGAAGAATACACGATTCTGAGTATCGTTTGGGTCTTTCTTCCTCTTGCCTTCTATTAGATATTTTGTTGTTCTTTCAGTGGACTTTCACATTTTTTTTAATTGGCTTTAATATTTCCTTTTATGTTTTCTGCAACGCAATATTTTTCTAAAGACGGATGGGAGCGTAGAGCTCCCTGCTAGGAGAAGAAAATTACGTGGGGTATTTTGGAGGTGCTTAGCTGGTAGAAGTAGACATTTTTATTTTTTCTTTTAGTGTTCCTATCTCTTAAGTAAATAACTGCAGAAGTGTGACCATATATATATAAATTACAACGAGTTACTTTAACTGCTGAATTATTAATATGTGCTTCAGAATCTTTAGAATGGGATTATGGGAGCTGTGTGATTATTTAAAATTAGAAATGATGTGTTTGGTGGATTCATCAAAGTATGTCTGTTCACGTGATTGTCAGCTTGAAGGGTTTTTAAAAAAAAGGAGCAAATGTTTTTTTACAGTCTGATAGACTTGTTGTGTGTTTTGACTGTTTCCAGAATTTTAGTTTAATAAAAGAAAAATAAATCTTCTTCCCTTCTAGCTGCAAATGGAGTGGTCTTGGCAACTGAGAAGAAGCAGAAATCCATTCTATATGATGAAAGGAGTGTCCACAAAGTAGAACCCATTACGAAACATATAGGTTTAGTGTACAGTGGTATGGGTCCAGATTACAGGTATTAAAAAACTTTGCTTGGTTGCCATTTAGATACATTTTTGTACAAGAAATTTAAGAAACAGATAGCGACTAGCTGTTTCTCGGTATGTGACATAGTAATGTATTATGTTACACTGTAGATGAAATGCAATTTTAAGTTTTTCTTAAGATATTCAGGACCTTGTCAAATAAATAACCTTCTGTCTGAAGAATGAGTAGGGAGTGAGCAGTAGTGTTTTCAACCTTAGTTTCAGTTTAAGTATTTCAGAGATGACTCATTTGATAAAGATTACCCAGCAGAGTCTGTGTTTTTTTACATTGGTGTTACGCCAGATGTGTGATTCCTAGGCGTAGTATTTATGATGAATTTTCAGCTCTAGTTATAACAACCAGTTGGAATGTCTTTAACTAATTTTGGCTTTGTTTTCAGAGTACTTGTGCACAGAGCTCGGAAGCTGGCCCAGCAATATTACTTGGTTTATCATGAGCCTATTCCAACAGCTCAACTAGTACAAAGAATTGCTTCTGTGATGCAGGAATACACGCAATCTGGGTATGTGGCTTTCTGAATTTTGTAGTTGCTTAGAAAGATGATGTTGCTTAAATGTAAGGAACAACAAAAGAGAATGCCCACAGAAGGCGGGCCAGTGGGAGCAGCACTCACTGGCAGCACAGGTGAACCAGGTCTTCCTGTCTTGCAAAAAACCACGTTGGACAAGGCAGCGCCCTTCTGGTTTTGTGCTGATGGTTGATTGGTCATCCCTGATCACAGCTGTGGGCTGGTGGGAAGCATTTGGAGGCAGGTTAACACATTGGAAATACTTTGGTCACCTTTGGTTTTCACTAAATAAATTTGACATATCAGCAGTGATTTTTTTAATTATTTTTGTTTTTATTTTTTTTTGCCTGCAGTGGTGTTCGTCCATTTGGTGTGTCACTGCTAATATGTGGCTGGAATGAAGGGCGGCCGTATTTATTTCAGTCAGATCCATCTGTAAGTACCTTATGTTTGTAAATTCTACTCCTTTTATAAAACCTCTAAAACTTTATATGTCCTCATGAAATGCTTCCTCTGATGGGAAAAAGAATGCAGAGCTAGAACAAAAGATCCCTTAACATAACTGCAAAATGAGCCATTTCAGTGGATGCTTGGAGCAAGCCTGGATCGTTCTGTGCCTGCATGTTCCTGTACTGTTTGAGGGATTGCAGCTGCTTTTGGAGGAGATCACTATCCGTTGTCATGCATTCTCACCTAGTTGGTAGTGACAGCAAGAGCCGTGTTCTGCAGCAGGTACCAGAAAAAAAAAATAATTTTGACTGCTTATGCTTCTCAAATAGTTGTTCACTAAATTGGATGGATGTTAGGCCAAAATCTATTGCATTATGAAATGTAATGCTCATGCTTTAGTATTTAATGACGGTGGCTAATTTAAAAACACGGTCACATCAGAAAACATATCACATCGTTAATCAGCTTCAGAAATTTGAATTACCACCTGATGCTCAATGTAAAAACCAAAATGCTGATGCGTTGATTGAGGTGTAGAACTGCTGATGACCAGAGGAGAGAACAGAAGTGATGGTTAAGTATCCTACTAGTAGCTAAGATAAATCAGGATCAGGTGGCTGATTTGCAACGAGTTGTTTACATTAATTTTAAAAGAAGTAGAATATATAGAGTCAGGTATTGGGAAGTATTGAGTCTCAAGGGCAAACATCCCATTTCTGTGTAAGGAGTCCCACATCAAAATTACACTAATGACTTACTAAATTAATTTTTCAAAGTAGTAGGGGGATGAAAATAGATAGGGCCCTATACAAATGTTTTGTACATTTTCACAGCGTATGTTTTTGTATCAAATTAGTCATAATGGGATTCAAAATAGGCCCCTGTATTCTCAGAACATGCAGTATTTTCATAATTGCTTCTGTGCTTTTTGCCAGGTAATTGCATATGCAACCTTTGACCAAGTTACACAAAACAATCTGGTTATTCTTTTTACAGGGAGCTTACTTCGCGTGGAAAGCCACAGCAATGGGCAAAAACTACGTCAACGGGAAGACATTCCTTGAGAAAAGGTAACAGATTTGATACTTGTGTGAAAGGATGCTCTCTGGGTTGTTCAGGTTCTATGTAAAACAACCAGGTAAAAAATGCATGCTTTTAGGTTAGCAGAACAAAGTTTTAAAATAGGATACTTCCCGTTTACTTATTTACAGAGGTACAGGAAACTTGCTTTATTTCAACTCCAACTGTTTTGTTGATGGAGAATTATTTCGGTGCAATAAATGTAATAGCGTATTTGCAGAAACACTGCTCTAACCGTGTCAGTAGGAAAAGTAGTGACATGTGGTGTTTGGGGTTTATTTGTTGTTTTTTTGGTTCTTTTTAGCAAATAATAACTGAATACTAATATCACAGTGGTTACAAATATATGCATGAGAAATAGGAAGATGTTAGTAGTGTTTGGGTTTTTAGACACTCTTGGTTTACTAGGATTTGGAAAGATCTCTGTGGCTTGGTGAAATATACAAACTTCTGTTTACAGATACAACGAAGATTTGGAGCTTGAAGATGCCATCCATACAGCTATCTTAACATTAAAGGTTAGCAAAATATTGAAGAAATAAGTTTCTTGCTCTTAGGACATGGTTGATATGACTCACTGAGCTGTATTTTCTTTAACAGGAAAGCTTCGAAGGGCAAATGACAGAAGACAACATTGAAGTTGGCATCTGCAACGAAGCTGGTTTTAGGAGGCTCACTCCAACGGAGGTTAAGGACTACTTGGCTGCAATAGCCTAGTAGAAACCGAGCAAGACTGTGTGATTCACACAAAGGTCTTTTTAATTTTGGCTACTTAAATGTTTTTGTTTGCAGTTTTTGCATACTTATTTCTACATGGTTTGTCCGAGAGATTTTTTTTTTTTAAAATATCATGTGTGCAAATGCAACAGTCCTAATATTGTTGTAATACATGGAATTTATTACAGGTAATTCTTTTCCTTGATACGTGGAATCTTTGTACACAAAACACTGTACAAAATGTAAAGTTCTAATGACAGCTTGGAAGAGGCTAAAGAATAAAATTTGAAGGCCACTGTTTTGGGGGAAGGTGTCCGTGTGTCTTTTAATCATAGCTTGTTTATCTGCATAAAGCTTCCAGTATCTTATTGTGAAGGAAACAGAATTTTCCACATACAGCCATGATGAACTCATGTTAGACTTTCTTTTAAATAATTTAAATTTTGAGGGGACAGGATAATATTTTTTTCACTTTGGAATACTGCTTAAATGTTAAGTAACTTCCAAAAATGGTTTTATCTGGTGTAAAAGATCATGTACTTTCACAAAGAGGCAGAACAGTCTTCCATTTTGGGTATGAACTGTGATTAGTGGGAGCATCTCTGCTCTTGACTCTCCTGGCCTTTGTGTCCCAAGAACATCTTTTCTGTTACTGGGGTTATTTTCATGGCCCAAGAAATTGCACTTTGTCAACCCTGGAATTTTGTTAGAAATCATAGAAGTAATAACTTACGGCAAACTCAATGCAGTTACCACCATCAGTAAAATCAACAGGACTTACAAAGGAAAATGAGAATATGTAACGTAATTACTTTATGCCTTGGATTGTGCTGAAGTCTTTTCCAACTTGCAAGATAACTCTGAAGCAAGCACTTAATACACGCATCACAGCTCTTACAGGTGTGGGACTAGATACTTCAATATTATTGGGGGGGTGTATGTATTGATGTACTTGGTATATGTGTAGAGTCACTCAGGTTATATAGAAACACAAAATTCACCACAGAAAAAAACAGGATAGATATATGTACTTTTTTTTTTCAGCAGAAATAATCTTATCTGCTGTTCGCAGATTTTATATTTTTTTTAAAGCAGTTTGATAAAGTGTCAATAATGAACCGGGAACGATAGCTGGATCACTCTGCTTGTTCATGAGGCTTAAACACTTTTGGGGGCACCCTGATAGGTTACGTGTTGCCTGTTAACTAACGAAGAAAATATAAAGTATTAGTTAGTGTGCAGAAATTAGTGCATAAGCTAATTGGTCTGTGCTTTCCGATGTCTGTCTGATGATGTTTTATGTTATCGCTAGGTAAATGAAATTTTATTATTTCCTAATGTCAGAAATAAAAGCTGTATCCACATGATTCATTAAGACTTAGTCCAGATCACTTTTTGAATATTTTAATTTGAAAACCAATCCATGCTTTGATTCTGCTAGAGAAAATCAACAACTAGGAACTGAAACTGGAGACTTTATGTTGCTAGAGCTTTAATTGAAGCTTTCATAAACATTTGGAAAAGCAGAATACTACCTGGAAATTCATACACATCCAGTCAATTTTTAATGCTGTATAAGTATTTAAAGGAATTTTGTGTATGCAAAAATCAGAAAATCGTTAGCATGAGCTCTAGTAGCTTAGTTTCCTTCTCTATGAGAAACAGTTGATTAGCGAAGAACACCCTGAGGGAAGGTACTTGAAACCAAAGCAATTTCAAATAACTTACGCCAGCTCACTCCTCGGGGGATAATGAGGCAAATGAAAAAATAGTTTAAGGTTCAGAGGGTGTGGGGTTTTGTTTGTTTTAAAATAACTTTGATCTGTAAATTTTACTCGCTTTTTACAGATGGTGAAGTGGTGGGAAAAAAGGTATCTTCTATCTTCTGTGGTTTAATGATTTAAATGTAGCAACTATTTTGTGCGTTGTATGGAAATTACTGTGCTGTAAGGAAAGTGCTGCCTTTTAGATACCTGGTGTCAATGATGAGGGGTTTCCTCCTGACTCTGCCCATCCTGTTAGGAAGCCAACTCTCACCACACAAGGTATTTGAACTGAAGCATTTACCTCAGAAGTGGTTGTTGGATTTACTTTGTGTTGTTATGGACCAACACCATAAATGGGTGGCAGCATGAAGTTAGTACATTTGTCACATGCTCTGAACGACTTCTTGTACTAGATTGCCTCAGTCAGTGCTTTTAAGAATGTAAACGTGCAATTGGTAGAACGACGTGTGATTTGGTGGTTATTAAATGGTGACACCTTTATCTTTTGGGAACAAATAGAAGCATGCCTTGAGAGAGATGAGAATGCTGTTGTGAGGCTCTCATAGCACCATATGTTAGTACATACTCTGCTTTTACAACAAAAAGCTTCAAAACTAGGATCAGTGTTAACTTTGAAAATGCTTTTGTCAGGCTGTCTCTCTGAGGGATGATCTCATAGGCCCTGTGATCATTTCTGTGGTATATTTAATTGCTCCATGCTTTGGCTGAGAGGAGAAGGGTACCATAGTCTAATGGTTTATTGTCAGTAATTTTGATGAGCCACCAAGTTGGTAGTTGAGAAAGCTCTTGACAGTGTAAAAATTGTCTGAATCCTAAAGCTCCCTCTTATATTTGAGCCCTACAAAGAATGAAAGTTAATGGGACTTGGTGTCATTTGGAAAGAACATGTAGTTCAGAAAGAAATGTGTAATTTGGAAGTGATGTTTTGAACTCTGGCTTTATTTAGAGTATTAGATAACTTTTTTAGTGGTAGGCAGACTTTGTATTATGTTGTGCTAATGGGGAACATGGTGTTCCTCTTGGGGTGTTTTTAAGTGCTTAAACTAACACTGAAGAAAGTCATTGCCATACTTGGTGGTTGTGGTCGTTTTTCAAAAAGTGCAATTAAATTTTTTGGTTATATGGTATTACCTTTGTTTTTGTGTGTAAAACAACTCACTGCATAAAATGGGGTCAAGGGGGAATAAAGTGGACAAACACTATTCTTCTGTGAAAAATGTTAAATGACAGTCTTGATTACTTAAGTTAACCATGAAGTATGACTTTGTTTCAGAGAAACTGGTCACTTAAAGTAGGTAATGTTCTTGATTTGCATGTCCTGGGAGATGATCTGCTCTGACAAACTCAGTGTGACACCTCCGAGAACAGAGACTTTCCTTGGGCCTTATTGAAATAGGCTTGGGATCTGAGAACAGCCTCACCTTTTCAGGAGGTTATGGGTCTAAGTACGTTCCAATGTGACAGATGGTAGAGGAATGGGAAGCCCCCTGCAGCTTGCTTTGGCCTCCTCCTGCTTTACAGGTCTTGTGGAATCATTTAGACAAGCAAAGACAGCTACTCTCTGTAGGAAGTACAGATCAGTAGCAGGAACAGAGAAGACAAGTCCCTCCTGTGCTGGGAGGGAGTACTGCTGCAGCGTGGAGAGGGGCTACTGCTTGGAAGGCGGCACCAGCTCGGCGCAGTCACGGAGGGCAGTCGCTGGCTTTTGGCACCAAAGGGTTTAATAAGGCCCGTCTTTGTGACCGGGACTTCATGGACCCAGCACGCCGAACCACGCTCCTTCCCGGCACATGTTCAAGCCCGTGGCTGCCTTGTCCCTGGCCTGGGGTCACCTACTGTCATGCCTCTGCTCCTTAAACAAAGGCTTTCCTGGACAAAGGCCGCGTGTGTTCGTGGGCCGCCGCGACTCCGACGGCGGGCAGGCCGGGGAAGAGAGTCAGGCCGGGAGGGCCGGGCCGCGCCCGGCGGCGAGGCGGGTGCGGCTGCTGTCCCCGCCCGGCTGGCCCGGGGGAGGTGCTGCGTCGGGCCGAGCCGCGCCACGCCGCCCGGGCCGCCTCCTGCCGCTGCCCCGAGGGGAAGGCTGCGGCGCCAGGCTGTCAGTAGGGCCTGTGGGCGGCGGGGAGGGAGCGGCAGGCCGGGGAGCGCCCGCAGAGGCGAGGCGGGCCGGGGTTTGTCCTGCCCTGATAGCGACCGGGGGGGCAGGGGCGCGCGTCCCGCTGCCGCCCGCTCTGCCGGGGGAGGTGTGTCGGGTGCGGGCGAGGCCAGGGACGCCGCCGGGGTCGCCCAGCGAGACGCTCGCGCTCCGCCGACGCAACCCGTAGGGGCTCGGGGCTGGCGCCTGGGACACCCTGCCCTCACCCAACATGGCGCCGCGACCTCCCCGGCGCCCTTCGCACGTGATGGCAAAGTGACACGCGTCGGTGTGCGCATGCGCGCCTCGCGGAGGGACCCCCCCCCCCCCAGCGGCGGGCAGGTCGCGCATGCGCCGCGGGGCTAGGCCGCGCGGGAGTGAGGCGGTTTCGTGTCCGCGAGCGGCCTGTGTGGGCTGCGCGTGACAGCGCGTGGCGGCGCGAGGGCTGTCGTTTGGGTTTTTCCGCCTCGGCAGCTCGCTGCGAGGAGCAGAGCGCTTGAGGCCCTCTGGGGCGTAAGCGGGGCTGCCCTACAGCTTCGCAGAAAAGTAGTCGGGTTTGTGGGCTCACGTTCACTGAAAAACTCGGACTAATCTTCATCTCAGGATCTTCTTATGTTTGTGGAAGTTGAAGCTGCTGTGACCGGAGTGGTAACCGTGGGGCTCTGCTTACTGCTTTGTGCCTGGGAATAAACTTGTGGCACTGGTGAGGGCGTTTTGGGGAGGAGGACTGGTCTCACTGGCCTCTTCCGACCCTGAGGAGAGTCAGTAGGTCATGTGCGAAGATGTTAGGCCTTTTAGTTGAGAAGAAAATTTTTGTGATGTTGAATGTTGACTGACCCAGGAGCAATAAATGTATTTGAATTCATGCATGTTGCAAGAGTGATTTCAGCTGTTTGAAGCCAGACTGGACAGTGGCACTGGCAGAGCCTATTGCAGGACCCAGGCTGTGTCCTGTTGCTGGTTTTCAGCTGAAGCCTCATTTATTGTGTACTTTAACACCAGCTTGCTTCAACATGCATCCTAGGTAAGAATTAGAGCAGCGTGCATTTATGCTTGTAGTTGGGAGTCAGAATGGATTAATTTCACTATTCATAGTGGCTATCTGTGGTGTGTCATAAGAAACGGTAGTTTGCTGTGGTACTGAATCCTGCCTTTTTCAAAGCTAGCCCACATTCAGTTAAGTAATTCCTGTCATACTTTCCTTAGGGAGAGCGCTGCAAAGGAACAGACTTAGCCGTTGCAACACAGTAAATCTTTAGCAGAACTAGAAAACAGATTTCCAGATCCTCCTGGCTCTAGAGTTATGAATCATTGTCATGGTGCTGTGTAATGTTCAAACTGCCAGGAGGTTGTTAGGAGCTCGGTCACAGAGTTGTGCAGTGTGAGTTGGAAGCTGGAGAGGGCAGAGCTGTGCTACCCATAATTAGAAGATACAATGTCCTTCCTCTCTGCTATGTTAAAATACTTGTTGGGAGCCAGACTTCACAGTTTTTATGTATGTCTGTAAAAATGATGGGTAGCTTTTGTATTCTAATGGTAACTGTGCTGAGAGGGAGAGGCAAGATTTGGTTGTGGCATTAACAGGATTTCTGATTTTTCTCTGAATGGCAGCTTTTGCAGATGAGCTATGGGAGTTGAACTCTCTCAAAGTGACTAACTTGGTGAAGGGCTCACATGTTGAAGGAAAAAATCCACAAACTTGAAAGGTGCATGTGGAGACTTGGATGCAGCTGTTCTCCCTTACTAATAACTGAGATCTGAGGCTGTAGGTTGGATTCTCAGAGGCGAAGGAAAAAAATTGAACTCTTCAGTGGGACTTGTGCTGAGATTCTCAATGCTTGTGATTTACAATACTAGTAGCTGTTGCACTAGGTCTGCTGCAAAGCTCCAGTGTATACTGTTGCGAAGAGCAATTTTGAAAGTCGTTATTCTTGGTCATGCAATAACTATCTTCTCTTTTGCTTCCACTTAATAGGAATAATGTTTCCAATATGTCTGTACAGTCGCTGCTTTGTGAAAGGATTGCTGTTGCCAAGGAATTGATCAAGAGAGCAGAAGCCCTTTCCAAGTCTCAGAAGAGGAGAATAGAAGGTGGGGCAAAATTATGTGGCAAACTGAAGGCCGAGTTAAACTTCTTACACAAGGTGGAGGCAGGGAAGGTGGCCATTAAAGAATCTCACCTACAGAGTACAAACCTTACCCATCTCCAAGCCGTTATCCAGTCAGCAGAGAACCTGGAGGATATTGTCAGTGTCCTCCATGTCTTTGCTTACGAGGACAGGTTTGGAGAAAAACAGACACTGGTGGTAGATGTTGTTGCAAATGGAGGTCACACGTGGGTGAAGGCCATTGGTCGGAAGGCTGAGGCCCTGCATAACATCTGGCTGGGGAGAGGCCAGTATGGTGACAAAAGCGTCATTGAGCAGGCAGAGGACTTCCTGCAAGCAAGCCGTCAGCAGCCGGTGGAATACAGCAATCCCCACATCATCTTTGCGTTCTACAACAGCGTGTCCAGTCCCATGGCAGAGAGACTCAAGGAGATGGGAATATCTGTGCGAGGAGACATCGTGGCTGTGAACTCACTGGCGGAGCCATCTGCAGAAAACCAGAACCTTAGTGCCAGTGAATCAGATGAAGAAGGCCTTGAGCTCCTCCAGGTGACCAGAGTAGACCGGGAGAACTTAGTGGCCAGCATTGCTTTTCCTACCCAGATCAAAGTAAACGTGTGCAATAGAGTTAACTTGGACATTACTACCTTAATAACTTACGTCTCTGCTCTGAGCTATGGTGGCTGCTACTTCATCTTCAAAGAAAAAGTGCTAACGGAGCAAGCGGCTCAAGAAAGGAGAGAGAGAGTCCTGCCCCAGCTGGAGGAATTCATGGAGGGGAAAGAGCTCTTTGCTTGTCAGTCTGCTGTCAGAGATTTTCAGTCCATCTTGGAAACGCTGGGAGGACCTGGGGAAAAAGAGCGAGCTGTGCTGCTTGTTAAAAGAATTAACGTGGTGCCAGATCAGCCATCTGACCGTGCCTTAGGACTAGTGGCCAGTTCAAAAATCAACAGCCGTTCTCTTACCATTTTTTGGGACGGGAGACGCTTTAAAAGCCATCACCATGACTGCAAATAGTGGTTTTGTGAGGGCAGCAGCGAACCAAGGTGTCAAGTTCAGCGTTTTTGTCCATCAGCCCCGAGCATTGACAGAAAGCAAAGAATCTGGTGCCACACCTTTGCCAAAGAGCTGCCCACCTGATAATGAACCTTAAGTCATTGAATGAGTTAGTTGTTGAAATACTGCAGGTATTTGGAGAAATAAGAGTCATCATAATACATTTCTGGGTGTGTTTTGGTGAAAACAGTAGCAGTGAATGCATTCCTCAAGGGATCTGCAATATCTTTACTCAATTCTTGCTTTTTTTTGTTCAGCTGACCATTAATTTATTCACTAAGTTAATAAGATTTCAGTGATAATTGTTAACTGGCTTACAGTATATTAATTGTATCCATTCCTATTAAAAAGTTCAGTTAAAGCACAGTTGCCTTTGTGCTATTGTGATTTTTGACCTTTTCAGAGAGATTAAATTCAGCACCTTAGATGGACTTCAGACTTGACTTCTGTGGAACTTAAACTTTTTCTTTTTCACCCGTCTTTTTCAAGTGAATTCTTTGTTGATTCAAAGATGCCTTCTGTAGAGACCTGTGCTTTCTTGTGTGGATGGTGCTTCCTGAAGACGCGACTGGTAGCCATGAGTAGGAACCTCTGTGTATATACCACGTTAAACTGAATTGGGCAACAGCTTTAAAATTCTTGGAAAAATAAGTTGAAGTAGGGTTTGTTGGCACTAATAGGTTGTGACCATGGGCCAAAGCCAACAGCTGGTGGTAGCAGACCAAGGAGGCAAATCCACTTTAGTGTTGGTGTGGTGGAGGAGGTGGTCTGTGGGGTGTGTTGTTAAATGCTATTTACCCTGTAGTAAAGAGAAACTTTTTCACTGGTGGTGCAGTTGCTGGTTTTATTCAAAATATAGAATAAACAACTTTTTTTTTGTCTTTTTTTTTTTTTTCCCCCAGGAGACAGTTACTGTTTTAGAAGTCTTTCTGATTTTTTTTTTTTCTGTATGCTGTAATGACAGCACTTGCTGTTTGGTGTTAATTTGCATCAGGTTCCTAGTGGAAAATGTTGGGATGCCAGAGTGAATCTTTTGGCCCTGAGCTATACATTTCATCAGGTCAGTGAAAGAGGTACCCACTGAATATTTTATAGACTGTTGTTCAACAAGGTAGCATTATTATGCAGCTTACAGTTCAGGCAAAGAACAGTCCTTTGCCTCTTGCTGCTCCACTCTAAATTTCTTTCTAGGAAAGTGGGTGTGGGAATCAAGATGAGAGAGGCCCTCCGGAGAATAAAAAAGAACTGTGTGCCTTCAAACTGTGTTTCTGTTTGGTATCAGAAGTCCTGAAAGAAGGTACAAGAAACCTCCTAGTGAATGATTTATGAACAACCAACGTGGGGGAGAGGGGCTTCGTTTGTTTGCAACTTTAAAAGCTGAGGTCCCAACAGATAGCCTATCACTGGTCAATCTGTTTTAGTAATACAAGATATACTCAAATGCATGATAACAGTGTACTTATGCATGGTAATTCATTACAATCTTTTAGAACTAATCCTTTGTATTTAAGTTACTTTTAATTTGCTTGCAGCCTTTCTGTCCTGATGGGGGATGGATGAGTAAATCGAAGAGAGCTGCTTAATTCCACTTCCTGCTGTGACTCTGAAGTGGGCTTCCATCATTTTCCTTGCTGTGTCCCATTCAGTACTCTTTGAATGTCCTTGTGCACCCTCTAAAGGGTTTTCTCCAAACTGCAGATGAGAGGGCAGTGACCCACATTCTTAACATGGGAGGTGACTCGAGGAAGTAGTGAAAAGCAAGCAGCCCCAGTATTGCCTAGGTGAGAAGCGGATGAGCTCTGCTGTATTCCTTCACTCCTGTTGCTTCAGAGCTATCTGATTTGTTTCGTAGTAACAGTTTTCTATGAATGCTAAATGCAACTCCGTTTAAAAATCTCTGTCTCGCGCCATCGTGTGGTGATTTTTCTTCATTCCTAGTTGGTTTTGCCTGACAATCTGTTAATGAATCAGCTTGCTTTCTTTTACCAATTTCCACCAGTCATACAAGCAGTATTTTAGGAATGTGAAACTTGAGAAACTATTGGCATGCCACTGTGTGCCTCAAGGGTGTTTTATTGTTATTTTGTGTCTCCCTGTTGTGTGATGCAACAAAAAGCTCTGAGTGGATGTTCTGGGGTTATTTTTGTTTGGTTTGTTGGGTTTCTTTAAGGCTGTTTATACCTTCAGTGGTTTTCTGGCTTTCTGCTCAAACAGAAGTGCAGTGCTTGCAGATGGTAAGAATTGCTTTATAAGATGAAACCTGAAGCTGAATGCTGACTTGGAACCTAAATGTTTTGCTTGTAATATTTGGTGGCTTCCAGGATACTGGAGATCTACATATATGTACCAGTGTTGTAGTTTAGTGTGTTTAGATAGCTTCTACTTAATTTTGCAAATGGAGGCCTAGATGTTGGACTTCCCTCATTTGTGACTTTACAAGTGAGTAATTAGAAGACACAAAATTATATTTGAAATTAAACTGAAAAAAAATAGAAATCTAAGACTGCTTATCCTTTCTTTCAGTATCACACAACTGCTTTGTCTATGCTATGGCAGGCACATATGGAGACATCCTGCTTGGTGCAGTGGATTTTGGTTATTTTTTTTCAGGAAACTTTTGAGTATCAAGTTTTTGGCAAAGGACGATTTCTAAACTGTTTTGGAGAGCCTTGTTTTTCTGGCACTTTTAATTTATCTTACATGGTCTCTGTATGGCACTGTAGTCTCTGAGAAGAGCCAGCATCTCTGTGCCCTGCAGCACTCAGCCTGATCTCTTTTGCTCCCACAGTAAGAAAACCAAACAAGGAATGGTGCCATTGATGCCAGGCAGTATAAAGCACTTGCATATTATATGAGAAATAAATAGGTAAGTTGTTAATACAGTCATGTTTCTAATTTGTCTCCTACAGTTTTGTCAAAAGCAAACTTATTTTTGGACACAGCTGTGTGTGATTTTTACTTGCACTTGTTCTGGCTGACAAAAATTAGCAGGTAAATGATTTGTTTGTCATTGTACCTCCAAGCCATGAAAACACGCAGAGGTAGTTTTGCGTGTTGCAGCCGCAGCTGTGTAAAAGCATTACTCTTCGAATTAACAGGCTAAATAGTGGTTTGTGTTTAAAACTGTCCCCCTCTTCTGTGATGATGTCTTCAGCAGATCTAAAGCAATCTGCTACACAACCCTATTCTTAGTTCCTGAAAACTGAAAGTAGATATGTTCACAACCTTAATAAGAAAACACAAGCATCGGTTGTTTGAAGTAAGTTTGAGAGGAGACCTAGAAAAAATATCCTAAAATCTTTCATGTTCGAGTGGAGTAGGGGAAGGATTTGCAATAATGACAAAGTATGTAGTTGCAATAACATTTTTTATTTCGGATTATTATGCAAGCAAAACAGCACAAGTCACCTGTTAGCTAATTAACCTGGTAAAGTAAACAAGAACTAGACAGCGTTCTTGCACTGAAGGCTATGGTTACAATTTTCCTGCAAGCTGTAGTTTTAGGAGCTGCTCCTCTGTCCAGCTTGCTGCAGACACTGGATGTGTGTTCTTTTGTGGTGAAATCGGCTCTCTAGGTACATGTGGCTGTTGCTTTTCCATCAAGATTTAATGTTGCAGTTTATTCTAGACTAAAAACAAAGAAAGTGAGTGTCAAACAACTACACTGAGTGGCAGAACTGCATGGAATTGTGACTCTGGGGCTTTGTAATGTTTTCCAATGAACACCATGGAAATGAAAATTGTTCCTACATAAATTGTTGTAAAGAAAAAGTAAACAAAAAACACCGTCCTCAAGCTTTCATTGTTCAGAAAGTCCTTCTGTCCATTTAAAAGATCATTACTTATAATGTCTGACACAAGACATTTCCCTCTTTGGGGTATTTTTTTGTTGCTGTTAAACCAAAACAACAAAACCAAAGAATATCCCAAACCCATAAACCCCCAAACAAACAAAAAAATAAACCAAAAGACACCTAAAAGAATTAACAACATCTGATAATAAAGCTGTGTCCCTTTATTCATTAATGAGGCTGAACTGTTTACTGTGGTAATGAGAAACATGGAGATACAGGGAACTGGAGTTTAGACTGGAGTGTCAGTATGAAAATCCAGGGACTAGAGGAATGAGTAGCACGAGTTCTTGATATTTTTAGGCTGAGGTTCATCATAGCCATTTATTGAAGCATTTGAGGTCTCCACACAGCCCTGGTGGTAGCAGTAGTGAAGGTGATAGTTTAGAGCAAGCTCAGGAAATTCTACCATGGAGCTTCCTTGGTCTGTTGGTGGTAGTAGTGCTGATTAATTTAAGGGGTTGCTCCATTCTTGGAAATCCTATAATTTCCAGTTTTCCTAGCACAGACATAGTCCTAAATGCCATTGAAGTAAGCGGGGGAAATAAAGCAAAAATATCTCAAAGGCAATGTTTTCAAGGGAAAACACTCCCAAAAGACGGGGCAGCTGGTGTAAACAGAGTAAAGGAATACAGAAGGTTAGGTCAGTGTCAGGTGGTCTGGCTGACCGGACTGGAAGCACAGCAGGAATTGGTGGGAATGGGAGAAAAGTAATTCTTTGGTGTATCCTCCTCCATGCTTTGTGCCCTGCTGTGAGCTTTGGAGAAGCTGCTGATAGCTCTTAAGGGACAGAGGGTAAAGCCTTCAGATGTAATGGTGTTCAAGACAAGAACTTGGGGTGATGAGTCACACAGCTTCCTTGTGGGTGAGAGCTGCATGTGGATGGATAATAGGACAGACCCTCTGCTGGTTTGCAGTCGTTGAATTTCTGACTCCTCTTCCGATTTTTCTGCTCTAGTACATAATTTGCCCCATCTTTACAGGGAGAAGCTTCACCAGAGTGAAATGTCACTCAGGCAGACCACAGGCCTTCATAACAATGAAATTCCACCATATAAATCTGGGTTTTGTTTTGGTTTGGGTTTTTTTCCACATTAAGAATGTGCATTATAAGTTGGCATTAACTAAATCCCCAAGAGAAACCCCTTTCATGGAGAGGGGGTGTGTGACCTCATTGCTTCACATACAGCTGTGAAATGCATTCATCCATAATAACAGAATTTGTCTTAACGAATCTCACCTTCCTCTCCATTACTAACTATTTATGGTTTTGGAAGGAGGAGCAGAGCAGAAGGTGGCTAGATCTCTCACATGCCAGATAGCTTGACAGAAATAGGTTACAAGGAAAAGCATTTTTTATGTCTTGCAGGAAAGGTAGGAGCATCAGAGTAACTGAATAGAGATAACAATAATGGACAATCAAAACTGAAATGGGTCTTACCAGATATTTCAGTGGTTGATTCCTGGGCTGGTTCTTTGCTTGGCTCCACACTTGACTTAGGGGTAGAGTCAGGATTTGGCTCTCCGCTCAGCTCCCAAGTAACCTGTTCGCCATCTTGTGCTCCAGCGCTGCCAACTTGCTCTGTCCCTTCCTCCTTGTGTGGGTCTCTGCTGTAGTCCACTGGGACCTCTGTGCTTGGCTGCATGCTGGGTTCTCTGCTTTGCTCCACACTCAGTTCTTCAAGCACCTGGGTAACTGGGGTACCTACAAATAAAATGAAGGGAAGTTAACGTGGATGAAGAGGATGGTTTGAAAAGCCAATTTACTTCTAGAAGTATTATTTCAAATTGACAAAAACTGATTTGCCTATGTGTTTTTGACTCACCCTGTGCCTGTAGCAGATCAACCAGAATCAGAGCCAGCAGCGCCGAAAGGATTGTCATCTTTTTCAGCATGCTTACCAAAATGCTGCGTTAAGCCCGAGTGTTTGGAGGAAAACTTGAAGTACGTAGTGGACAGAAAGCCCTGGGTATTTAAAGGCCAAAGCACGCAGAGGTATGAGCTTGCGTCTTCCTGAAAATAACAGATTGCAAAAACAACATCCAAATTACATTCTTGGAAGGAATATAGGACCTGTCAGGGTCTGTAATCAGTCAGTTCCTGCCCCTTGCTACAGCCTGAGATAACCTTTGTTGCAAGCAGTAAAGGACACTGGGGACAGAGAGATGGAGCAGTGGTGGCCCCAGACTGCAGTAGCACCAGTACTGGTGTCACTGAGCGCTTCTGGCAATGCCGGTTTCTCAAGGCAGTTGATCCTGTTGGTTTTGAATGAGGATCTTCAAAAATCTTTTGATGTGACACTTGACAAATTGAATGTGCCTCATGGTAATGGGTGAAAGGTGAGGCGTGACTGAGAAATGTGCAGCTGGCTTTTGTGTTGTAAGGAAATAGTAACAGTGTGAAAGAACTGTGATGTTTCAGTGAAGCCTGGATGAGCATTTTGCTGGGAAGTTTTGCTTTTTAATCATTGAAAACTTGTGTGTGTGTATCTAGCCTGTGATATCTCAGATGACATCTCAGCCCCAAGGTTTGGGCAGAACCAGACAAATCTCCAGAGGGGAGGCCGCTCTTCTCTGGTTTACTCAGCAAAGCACAGCCGTTGTTCCCAGGGCCTTTTTGGATGTGGAGAAGATGCTCTGTTTGTATGGATGCTTTTCCTCATGACCTTCCCCATCACCACTCACCACTAACCAGGGAAGTGGGTCATGACAAGATACTCAGAGGTTATGGCAAATTGTAACTCAGTGAGTTATGTTTTGGGGTCTGCGCGGGGGAGCAGTGCACCTCAGGTCTGTGTGTTCAACCCTCTGTGATGCAGATAGAGCTGTGGACCTGGTTCTGTATGTTACGTTTGTATGAATGAGTGGTGTAATTGCTATAACTAGTGATTCTGCAGTAATTAGCAGAATGAGGTTAATGTCAAATCAGTGTAAAGAAATTCAGAATCTGGCTCTCTAAGATTTATTTCCCCTCCGCCACATTTCCCTGAAATCACTTGTTTAATATTGCATCAACTTAGTTTTTCAGCACAGTGTTTCTTTCAAGTTGCTTCTACCTCTAGGGTTTGCCTGAGGCATTATTCTTCTAATCAAGCTTTTTATGGTGCAACAGAAGGATTTTATTTTTTTCTTGAAGTGAAAAAGAGAAGCTGATGCCCATGAACGCATACAGATACATGTCTGCTGCAGTGGATTTCTCCCATGTTACTAGTTTCCATTGAAGGTTGATGTGTAACATCTCTTTTTTTTTTTCCCAAATGTGAATGGAAGAATTTGTCACTGACTCACCTGTAACAGGTAACAGCACGAGGTACAGGTCAGAAATTTGCAGATAGCTGTCTGCAGTGAGCGAGATTCCTCAGTATAGACTAAGAACTCATTTTTCATTCTTGAAAATGTTTTTCTGACACACAGTTGTTTTCATGAGGTGGTGGACCTGCTATTTGTGAAGAAAGAGCAAACAAGTATGCTGCAGATTCTGTAACTCCTACTGGGTTATTACTGTGCAAAGAAAGAGGAATTGCCATGTTACTCCCTCAGTGGATCTTGAATTTGTTTCTAAAGTATTTATCTTCCCTTCTCACAAGGCTCACTGAGCAGTTGCCACATCTTGCTCTTCCCAGATCTCTTCTGCTTTTTTGTTGTTACAGTTTCTAATAAATTGGAAGCAGGAAATTTAAGCATGTAAAGGCAGGGTTAGTAACTTTGTCTGGAGGCAAAGTTAGATTCACTGTTTCTTCACTGCTGCCAGTCATATTTTTTAAGAGTTGTTAAGAAGAAATCTCAAAAAGTACTAATCAAGGGATAAATTTTGATTACGAATTCTTACTCTTTGGAGTTTTGTGGCTTTTTTTGGTGTTTGTTTTTGGTTTTGATTTGTTGAGGTTTTTTTAGGATTAATGCAGGACCTGTCACTATTCAATATCTTCAGTGATCTGAAAGTAAATACAGTTAAGATTGCTGAAGGAGTCAAAAAATGAGATGAGATTCTTTAAGAAAGAATAATGATGAGGACAGAGGTGTGTTACACGTTTATTATATTTAGCTACATTTTTTTTTCAGTAGGCCCCAGCCAACAGGACAAGTTACAGGTACAGGGTAAAGGAATAAAAGCCATACTTAAGCAATGGAGGCTGCATCCTGAAAAAGTCTTTCTCCAACTGTTTCCTTCCCCAAATTCCAGAATGTGGCCCTCAGCCCAAATATTAACATCCATTATAGAGTATAACCAAGTTAGAGAGAGTAAAGAAGTAAACTGTGAATGTTTGTTGCTGGAAAAAATCCCCCCCTGTGAAGGGAGAAATCATTCCAGATGCCCACTCTATTTTATCAAAACAAAGGATACAGGAGTAACTTAGGGTTTGTAATTTCATAGGGAAACAAAAAACAGAACAAACCAAAGAAAGCTACATCCTAAAGCAGTCATTAAGGCATGGACAGAGGCATAACCAGAGACTGGGGCTTGGTGCCAAAACCAAAGTCATCATTTAGTTGCTAATCACTGGGCTTACTGTGAAGGAAATGAGTGATATTTAAAAACCTGATGGATTAAAAAAAATCCCTAGGTATTATCCAGTGGTTCCTCTGAGCCTTGTGGTCTCTTGGGTGTCAGTAGTCCAGATTGTGCACTGACATTAGATTCCTAGGGAGAAGCAAATATGACTGTAATACTGCGGAGGTGGGTCACCACTTTGTTTGTGGGGTGGTGGAAGATGTTTTGTCTCACTGTTAAAATGCGGAAGGTGGCAGCGTACCCCACACACTGGTGCAAACTGTTCATATGCTGCATTTGGCTATCTCGTATGCAGAAGATGGAGAGCTATGCAGGTATCCAGAGAGTATCTTTAGTCAGGAGAATACAAGTAAATTCTGCCTTAAGTGAATTAGAGTTTTGATGGATACCTGACAGAAGCTTGATAGTGACTGAAACTGCTTGTTAATCCTTGGAGCAGTAGAGGTTGTGATGATACTGTCTTACACCATCTCTGTGGAGGGACATCTCCACTCATTCTCTGTACCCATTCGGTCCAGGTGCCTTGATTGAGACTGAGTCGGGCACCTGGAACCCCAGTAGGTGTGTGACAAGCAGTTCTTCCTTCTTACACTTCTGTGCCCGTGCAAGGACTAGAGGTGAAAACTTACTTTGCATTTTAACAATCCATTGTAAGTATTTAAAAATGTGCTGTGCCAGCAGGCACGGTGCTAAGAGGTTTTGACAGCAAGTAATGGTAACTGAAACAAGTTGTGATACGTAGCCTCCCTGTTCCACCTCACCTCCAAAGAAAATGTAGTGAAGAGTATTCATTAAAAGGCTTTTTATGTACTAAGAATATTGTGAATAAACGCTACTCAAATAATTCTTTAAAATATATTTCTTCCCCAGCTGATGTTTTTTGAATTTCTTTCACCTGAAAGGAAGCTGGGGCTATGGAATGAAGCTCAGTGACACTATGCAAGGGACTTTGTCAGATGGTGGAGGAACTAGTCAGAAGTTTATCCAGGTTCAAGAGAACACTGCACACAAAAGTAAAATTAAGGGCAACTAAGTACATGGAAGCAATATCCAGCCTAAGAAATTCTCAGATGAAAAATAGGATCATAGGATAATTCAGCTTGGAAGAGATCTTGTGAGCTCTCTAGTCCAGTATCCTGCTGAAAGCAAGGTCACCTACCTCATGCTTGTTTACTCTGAATTTTATTCAGTCTGATTTTGAAAGCCTTCAAGGACAGAGCCTGCACAACATCTCTGGGCAACCTGCTCCAATGCTTGACAGTCCTCACAGTGAAGTGTTTCCTTATATTCAGTCTGAACTTCCCTTTTTTCAGCTTATGCCTGTTGTCTCTTGTCCCCACACTGGGTACCACTGTCACGCCTGGCTTTTGATAACCTTCATAAAGAGCTGGAAAGTGAGAAAGTATTAGCTGGAGGCTGATGTATCGCATGTGTTTATGTGCATCTGATATAAGGACTTCTAAATTCTTACTTTTCTCTGGGCATCAGCTTATGGCCACCTTTGTGAACAGGGCACTAGGCTAGATGGACCCTTGGTTGGACTGGATTATATTAAATGTACTGACTAGTATCCTTTGTTGGGCTAGTATGAGAGGGAAAGGTGTTGATCCTAATTTGAGTATCTGAAACAGCCGCAGAACACTTAAAACCAAATGTAGCTAGTTATTTCTGTTGCTGTTTGAAAAATAAGCAAATTCTTACACGGTTGTATTCTGGTGGGTTTTTTTTAAGGTGTTGCAGAATACTTTTTAGGCAGAGTAAATTTTAGTTTTGTTATCTTACCAAAGGAGGTCACTTGAGAAATTGCTTAATTTACAGAAGCAGACTCAGTGCTAAATCCTGTGAGATTAGATTGCGCAACACGAGACAGAAACTACGGTTTCAAAAACAAGCTTTTTTTTTGTTAGCAGCAAGGACCAGATTTTCTGGAAAGGTGAGGGATGCTAAGACTATTTCATTCTTTTCTTGGAGCTGAGGGTTGCAAGTGCCCTAGGGCATCTTGTGTCAGGTATAACTATGTTTTGGGAAAAGGATCTGTGGTAGTGTCCCTTCAGGTGCTTAATTTGTATTTTGCAAAGAGTTTTCTTCTCTTTCATGGAGATTGGCTTGGGAGAAAAGGAAAGTTAAAGATTCTCTTTCTTCCGAGTCAAATTCCACAGGAAGAAGAGTTTTGTGGACTGTCTTAATGCTTAATGTTTCAGCAAGCTTCATGAAGCTATTTTTTTTTTGTTTTAGTTTGGCTTGTCGATGAGGTAAACAGTGACTTTTTGTGGAGAATCAGTGAGGAAATATAAAGTCATGATCTTTTGCATAAAGATAAACTGAGTTATGTATCAGGAACTCTAGATATAACTGTTTGAAATAATGTTTTATGATTCAGGCCAGACTTCCAGAGCTACTTGGGACTCAGCCACTTTTTTCCTCCAGAAGTCAAATGTAATTTATAAAGGTGAATAAGTTTTTTTGTCTCTTCACAGCTGGGGATATTAAGACACAAGCAAGACTACAAGACTGCATGAATGATAACCTGCTGCCTCACAGAGACATCTCAAAATATTGATCTCAGTTTTCCCGGAGATGGGAGTGGGGAGCCATGAAGAGGAGGTGAAGGAGGCCATGAGATAAAGATGGTCAGAAGGAACTGATGTTTGGCATGTGTGTTCTTTGTAGGCCATGTCTGCAGTTCAGTGTAGAATAAGTCAGGAACAATAAAGTTGAAACAGCTCCTGCTGTTCTCACTTGAGCCCTGCGCAAAGCTGAGGTCCACTTTTATCACAGGGAGGGTAAAGAAACCACGTAGTAAGCTGTCACTGGACAATTTTCCAACAGAGAGCCCTTCTTTCTAGCTGTCATTAATGAGGTGTTTGGGAATGCCCAAATCCCATGTTTGTTTCTAATAGTTGTAGCTGTTATTTTGGTTTATTCTCTCCCATAGCATTAAGTGCTTTTGAAATCCTGTTATGTTTCTGGCCTTATTAAAATCTGGTAACAGCAATTTCCATGTGCTAATGATGGAAAGATGAATGAAATTGTTGAGAAATTAAGGCATGATGCATGGCCAATAGCAAGGTGGAGGGTTGATCTTTGACGAAAAGCTGTCAGAAGTCACCTTTTTTTATGTGTCTTTGTTTCTAAATACATTGCAGATCTGGCTTTGGTGTTTGACTGGCTTAATTAACCCAGAGGTCCACTGTGTAGGGAGAGTATCCAGCTGTTCAAGTAAAGCAACTTTAAGCCGCTTCAGTGTGTAGAAGAGAATGATCTAATTCTGTTTTACTTAAATGGTCATCTCTTAGGAGTGGTTTGTGCAACTTTCACAGAGAATTGTTTAATCTGTGTAACCGCCAGGCACTGTAACACCTAGTCATTAGGTAATGTAACCTAATGTAAAGTTTCATAGATAAGTCTAATGAAAATACTGTAGATAAGTACGAGGCAGCTTCTCTAAGGCTGTAAGGATGGAGAAGATGGTTTCTACCTTGCCTTTTCTGCTCAGTCTTTCAGTTTATGTGAATATGGTAAGCTGGGAGCGATATGAATCTGTGTAGCTCCTGATGCCTGCTGTGTAGCTCCTGATGCCTCTTCCACATTGCTTAAGCACTTTGACTTCCTGTTAATTGTACCAACAATTAACAGTGAAGAAGTGGAGAAAACTAAAAGACCAAGCATATGGTTCTTTCTTTCTCCTGCCATTTATTGGGGTGTACTCTACTTTTGCCTATGCAAATTTGGATTCTTACATCTGAACTGACATAAAAGCCCTTACAGAAGATCCTATTTAATTTTGAGAGGTATAATTCAATACAGTTTGAATTGGATTGGACTGTGATTTCGATGGATTGAACTTGGGTAAAATAATAAAAGATGATTCAGCCAGCTTAGCCAATAAAACAGAGGTGTCACCCAAAAAGATAGTCTTGATTCCCTCTCCCCTTCTCTGTGCCCCTCTGCTTTCTTTTCTGTTACCAGTGGTGCTTAACTGCCTCCTGGGGAGCTGATTTAACTTGTTGATGTGGCAGAAAACTTTTTTTTTCCTGCTAGACTGAGGTATTAAAATACTCCAGTGAAGATCGGATGAGCATTGGAGCTGATGTAGGGAGCAAACAGCCAAGAACAGTCATGTCAGTGGCAGCAAGCTGCTTGGTCACCTCAGCTGATCTCATCTGGTTTCTCCGTAACTCACTGGAAAGACATAAATTGAAATGGTAGGTTATACTTACTCTTTTCTTTGTTGCATTGCTTGATGGTGTGTTTAGTAGGAGATGCAGGCTTGGATATTTTTCCTGCTTTTATCAACATGATAATTTCTACACTACTTTGTATTTTGTTGCACATCCTTTCATGTTCCAACAGCATCATGCCCTTTTAGCCTTTCCTTTCTGTGTCTGTTTCTCCTGTCACTGTTTTTTAAATGCATCTGCCACTGTTCATAAGACGGCTTTACTCTCCCTTCCACAGAGAGTCATCTGAAAGAGGTCAGAGGGAAGGAGCTCACCTGAACTTTGCCAGGATGGAGCGGATAGAACTATGTTCTTATCTGTAAAACTTCAGGCTCTCGGCTTTTGGCCAGAGAGCAAAAATGCTTACTTGGAGATAATGTGACCAGACAGCATATTTGACCCGATAATGTCATGGCTTCCCACTGCCTTTGGGAGCTTGTCTGAAATGGAGTGCTTCATGTAGGGGAGGATCTATGGAAAAACAAGTGCAACAGCAGCACAGATACCGGAGCTCTCCTGCACTGTAAAGGGTGTTCACTGCAGTATCCTAATTCCCGCAGGTTCTGAGAAAGTGGGAAGGTGCTTAGCCAGGGCACCGCAGGTCTTCTGCAGGAGCCACAGTGAACACATCTTGGTCGAATGTGGAAAATGCAATGCAAAATGGTTTTATTATTTTCTTCTGTCACTTTTTGAAAATGTTTCAAGTTTCTGCAGCTCTCTTAATCATTTTTAAGCTTTTGTATGACACACCAAGTGCTACCAATGTTAATACAGCACAGAAACATTGCCTGCAAGAATGTCACTTTTACTTGTGAGAGGAACAAACAGACATCTTGCTCAGAAATGTACTGTATGGTTTAAAAATGCTTTGTAAGTAGCATGATAAAGTTAAAGACTTCATGTAAAGGAGGATCATTCTTGTACCAGGGAAGCAAACTCTCTCATGAATTCTTTACCCTGTTTTAGGAAGCAGTATTACTAAAGGCAGTGGAAGCTGTGTTACCCACTTCAATAGGAGCAGCTGTGAGAAGTGCCAGAGCTCATATTTTCAGCCCTTTTTTAATCTTACATGAGCAAATAAGTCATCTTCCTCCCCTTCTAGAATGTTCCTCTTGAGGTAAATATCGTAACAGTACGTTGGAGTTTTGGTACATACTTTTGCTCCAACTTCTTAATTTCATTGTTAAGATCACCCTTGACAAGTTTTCCATATCAGCAGCCCTTGAGCACAGCAGCTGCTGGATCAAGCAAGAGCCTTTTTTAGCATCCTGATTATTCTCTTAGACGCATCCATGAATATCCATGGATACTGCTCAGTTTGTAGTTATGGTAAGTGCTGTTTATCTTTGTGAATGCAAGACTGGAAGTGTGTGAAGGGTGTTTAACCAGTCTAAGGCATAGCCTGCACTTACTCAACATGTGTTTTGTGAAACCTTGTTAATCAATAGTAAGCCCATCTGAAGAATAGGGTTACTTTAAACTTTGCCACTAAACTTTGCACATGAAAGAGAGACCTTCTCCTCAGATGTTTTTGTAAGATGCAGGTCATCCATTTGCAAATCGCTGCCCTGATTTGTATTATATTTCAAGAAAGACTTTTTTTTGTTCTTTTAATTTTTTATTTGGTGAGAGGAGGAATGTTTAAGTAAAGAAGTCAATGATTGTCTCTTTTGGGATGTTTACCAAAAAGACCACGCTAAGACAATAACAGGTTCTGTACAGAGTTGTTTCACTCTGTACATGTGTTTCTGATTTTGGTCTTGATCAAACTTTGGTCAAGTTTTTGATGGGATTGCTGTTGCTTGTTCCTGCCTTAAATGTAGATATTGGTTGTGTCAGTCTTGATTCTTTAAATGCTTCTGTTACTGTTTGACACTAGAGAGGTGGGTTGCAGAGCTCTCTCTTACCCGACTTTCCTTGGAGATTAAGAGATTTTGAAATTTTTGTGCAGCCACTTGAATTTTTTGGGTAGAATACTAATCAACTGGAAAAATACTAACTTGCCAGCACTGAAATGTTCAGCGTTGTTGTGTTACTGTGCCAAAATATTTGATAGAAACCAGGGAGAGAGGCTGGGCAGTCTGTGTGGTTTCCTGCCGGGCTGCACTCCGTTGACTCCATGGAAGAGCCTTTCTACCTCTCAGATAAGCCGCTACTGACTTAGAGCCTCCCCAGACCAGCTCCCTCAGTTCCTGATTGTCCTGGTAAATCATGAGGTTGAAGAGGACCTAAATGCCACAGTTGAAGAGCTGTTTTAGATATTGGCACAGGGACAAAAAGCTTTACATATATTTAGGTTGAGAAAAGGAAATGCAGGACAATTTTGCAGGACCCTTGAGAGGAAAATGGTGAATTAAAAGAACAAATGTGTTTTTTTAAGATAAGATAGGTCTATGGAAGGGTTTATGTGATCTTATGGGGATAACTGGGAGCTGGATGCAGTGATACAAAATGCCTTTTCTGACTCTCCCACCCCCCCGGCCCCCCTTCCCCGAGACAGAGCAAGCTGGGCAAAAATCAGTATTTCAGTTCTTTCTCTCGTAATTTTTACTACTTGCATCCTGTCTTCAGATAATTTCCCTTTCTTCTCATTCAGCCCACAGAGGAAGAGAAATGGAGTTCTCAAAGAGGCAGGATTACGTTTCACAGCCTGATCAAAACTCCAGTGACATCGAGAAGTGTCTGTCTTTCTCTGGGCCCTTCCTTGTTCTCCGTGGTTTGGATGCACCCAGTTT
This sequence comes from Trogon surrucura, assembly GCA_020746105.1. Lineage (NCBI taxonomy): Eukaryota > Metazoa > Chordata > Aves > Trogoniformes > Trogonidae > Trogon > Trogon surrucura. Next base: position 21,669,026 of record CM036622.1, on the reverse strand, counting down.
CCCTATTTAAGAGCATGAGACCTGAAATGGAAATAATGGGCAGGTTTGCACCACAGCGCAGCTTCTAGGTGGTTTGTACTCTTAGGTAATATATATTCCTCCATATCCCACCTTCTTTTAGACCCTTAGAATTTGATATCGAAGCTTCTCTTATACCTATATTTGAGCCTGCGATTATGCAGTTACATTTCAAATCCAACATAAATTCACAATGCTGCAAGTAGCTCTCTGGCACATCCTCATGCCTGACTTCTTGTTCCCAACCTCTAACTTTTTCCTCTGTGACGTTTGACTATGAAGTCAGACAAGCTAGGGGAATTATTTTGCTGAAAAAAGGACTCAAACCAGAAGAATTGATTTCTGCTGGATTCGTTTCCCGTCTTGCCTCTTTATGCATCTGTATGAATGTCCAAAGGGAAAGGATAGTAATGGCTGTAGGAGGATGGACTGCACTGTTAAGCAGCGATCTGTGTTTATCTCGTGACCTTTTTCCACTTCCAATACTTACACGGCATATCCAAATGTTCACAACGAACACACCGAAACACATTGTAACATACAATTTTTGAAAAAACTTTAGCCAAACCTTCAAGACGGATTTATACAGATTTCTTAACAATACATCATGCTACAAAGTTTCCAAATTAATTACATACTTTCCAATTTATGACATGATCTTACAAATTATCTTTAGCTTGGAGAAGAGGAGGCTGAGGGGTGACCTCATTAATGTTTATAAATATGTCAAGGGGGAATGTCAGGAAGATGGAGCCAGGCTCTTTTCAGCGGCGTCCACTGACAAGACAAGGGGCAATGGGTGGAAGCTGGAACACAGGAGGTTCCAGAAAAATATGAGGAAAAACTTTTTTTACTGTGAGGGTGACCGAGCACTGGAACAGGCTGCCCAGGGAGGTTGTGGAATCTCCTTCTCTTGAGACATTCAAAACCCGCCTGGACGCGTTCCTGTGCGCTCTAGTGTAGGTGGTCCTGCTCTGGCAGGGGGGTTGGACTAGATGATCTTTAAGGTCCCTTCCAACCTCTAACATTCTGTGATTCTGTGATCTCCAAGACGAATATAAAGGACAAGAAAAAAAATCGTTCAAATATACAGTATCTGCAATTGTAGGAAAATTCCCGGTATTACATATTAACACGTTCGGATAATCAGAACAAACAGCATTATTTAAAAGGTGTTACATAGTCATTTAAAGTCACTTTTCAAATAACACTTTTCGCTATATTAAGTAAGATGACCCTAGAATAAGAAAACGGCCTTTAGCAGAGGCAACCGAAGGTAGAAGCCAACGAGAGATATTAAACCGCTTTGTACAATATTTCCGTGTGTTTGCTTCCCTGCTCGAAATAGGAAAGAATCGAGAACAAAGATATATTGCAGCATATGATTTTCATTTATAGTTGCTTTGGAATAAATATATTATTTTAAATTTAAATGTATTGAGCCTTTTCGGTACCAAATTCTATACCAAAGCTATTGAAGCGTGCTTTTCGAACGACTACACTTACATTTCTAAAAGCAGTTTGCAATTCACATTAGTAATGTTACTAATGCGACTGAGTTGCAAGGAAGATTGAGGCACACAAAGCAGAATGGATGCCAGAAATGGAGGCAGAGCTGGCCTTTTCCTTTGTCAACAGAGGAGCTATTTGTAACACAAGCTGCCGACTCCCACTGGGGAGATGGAAATTCTGGTGCTATGCGGTGTGTCTGCTACTTAGTAGGTAAAACTGTTGTGCTTTGTAGCTAACCGAAAGGGCACTATTAGCACAGCAGCCAGGATTTCTGCTGAGAAAAAACATTAAGGGACTGTGTTAAGGTAGAAATATTCTTTGACTTAAAAGTAGGTGTCAGATGATCGGCTGGGAGAGCTATGGTTATCTGCTTCTTTGGTTGGGACCAGAAACTGAGCGCCTGTAGTGCAATGTTTGTCTAATGCAGCTCTAAGTACTTTGCAAGAAAATTCTAATGGGTTCTGCTGTTTCTGTGGTACTGAAAGAGTTAAGAGGAAACTCTTCATCTCTGCTTAGCCTAGCAGCATCCAGTTCAGAAGATAAAAGCAGCCCTCAGCATGAACAGGCTGTGAAATGTATTTGAAAATAAATTCTTTAATGCCAATTGTCATTATGAATTTATTTTCAAATACATTTCACGGTTTCCTCATGCTGAGAGGTCCTTTTATCTTTGTAACTTCCAGACTGTGGGGCTGAACAGAATAGGTAGCTCTCCTTTTAAATAAAGTGGAAAATATTGGAGCAAGATTATATCTGTCACAGATTATAATATTTATATGTATTTCTCATCAAACGCAAATTCCCCAGCGACTCTCTGATTCGCATGAGGTCTCGGGGTCCTGGATTTTGTGGCTGGGTATGTGATTGCTTTAATGCAAGACTGTGCTGTTTGTATTTGCTCTACTGACACTCCGTTACACTTGGACACATGTACATAAAAGACAGTCTAAAGCTGTTTATAAGGATGATCCTTTAGGTAACACGATGAGTCAATGTGTCATGGCTCAGCCCTGACATTTAGGGTCAGACTTGGCACATCTGTTCTGATTTGTAAGCAACCTCTTGGTGAGGAGCTAAGTGCAGTAGCTTGCACTCGGAGGTGAAGTGTAGTTGGTGTGTTTCCCTGACTTCTGCCATTTTTCAGACAGCATCGATTACTTTACATGCTTAAAATCCTGTGTGAATCCTGTCTGTGCTGGAGAATTATGAATCCCTTTTTTTCTTTCTCAGAAGTACCAGGGGAAATGTAAAACTTCAGACCTTTTTAACAAATTTGTAGAACAAATGAATGCTGAAGGAAAAATTGTGCACTATGTTTGCTTCTGGAGAGTCCCAACCTAGCAGTTTTGCCTGCTTCGCTGACATTGGTGGGAGGTCTGGAGGTCCCTGTGAAGTCATATTTGTCACGCAAATGTTTAATCTGCTAAACTCTTAGATTTATTTTTGTCTTTTTTCCTTGCAGCTCTGTAGGAAGACTTTCTTGACTATACTCAGATGTGTTATTTTTGGGCCAAGACATGGATATTATCCTAGTTTTACTGAATCTTTTCATTACGTGGCTAGAGGGGAATTTGTTACCTAGTTTTTTGCAATTATACTCAAACAAAATTCCTGAAACTTGAAAAATTCATTGGGAAATATCCCAGAATGTGAACAGAACAAAGGTGAATGAGGGCTGAAGAATCTGACTCCTTGACAGGTCCTGATTATGTGTTAGTGGTACCACTATTTTAACAGAAAAGGACACTTAAGTTGGGCATATAGGACAATATAGGCAGTATTAATTAGGGTCTATGAACAAATACTTACAAATGTCACTTCCTCTGCAATATCATACAGTGGGAATTATGACACCATCCCTTCAGTCTGTTTTACGTTACAATAAAAAAGCCATGTGTTTTTTTCTGTGAACATTTACCAACAATAAGGTTATTCCAGCATTTTTCGGTGAAGTTCACTGTATACACTGAACAGTCAAACAAGAATTTATTTTTTTTGTGTGTCTTATTTCTGACACCGTACTGAGAGGCTAAGCTTGGCAACCATTTAGGAAATGGAACTGAAGGTTTGGACATCTTGAGGTGTTTCAGTCAATTTAAACAGTTTGCATTCTGGCAGAGCGCTAAAAGCCCCATTCTAAATTTCTATAAAATACAGTTTGAAATAATCCTACAGTATTAGTTTCAAAAAAATGTTCCAAGCGCTCAGGCAATGTACTGGAACTCAGAGGTTGGTCTGATAGCGTGTTTGAAGGCAGATACAACAAGAAGATACTCCCAAAAGAGGCAGATCTGCTTCCCATCATCACAGGCATGTTTCTCCCCTCGCCGTAGTGCAAGGCACTACAATACAGATTGCCCGTGCCAATGGCATGGTGGGAGCACACAGGCAGGACATAATCTGTATCTGCCAAAAGGGGCAGCAGCCAGCCATGAAATCGCTGTAGCTGCACTGTCCAACTGCATGCTCCATCGAGTGGGTTTCAGGTCAAGACTGTGTTCCTGCTCTCGTTGATTTGCGTTCAACACCATAGACCTACTACTTGTATAGAGTTCCCCTTTGCAAACAACTGCTCTAGACTGATGTGGGTCAGAGGTCTTGTATCTGAGAAATACAATTTCTAGGGTCTTTCTGAAGACAAATTCTGTAATTAATACCTAAAAAAAGATAAATGGTCGAGTAATATCCTGGGGTGCTTGTAGTTCTTATCTGATTTGTAAGCATCTGATTTATCTAAAGCAGTGGAGACTTTCTGTTCTTCCCCTTTCAGGTTTATTAGAAACGGGTTTTACTATATTTTTTTGGCCTCCAGTTCATTCCATGTTTGGCTTTCTAGATGGTTTCCAAGTCCCAGCCCTTCCCTTTGCCCTCATTCTGCTTTTGAAAGACTGTGTCATGGTTATTTGGGCAGAACTAAGAAACTTTTTCTCAAGTTGGACTTTTACTAATACATCTTTTGTGTCCATGTCTTGATTTCACCTGCTGAAGGTTCAAGGGAAGTGAACTGAGAGCAATTGGAAGAGAAATTTGGATCAGAACTGGGAAACATATGAAAGAAAAAGGTATGGATTGGCAAAGAAAAAGATCTCTACTCCCAGAAAAATCATCTGCATCCCCATCTCAGAAAGGACTGAGGCAGGGACAGGTTGGAGGTAGCCCTGTGGAACAGCTGCACTGGAAGATGGAAGAGCCCAGGTAGGAGGTCTGTGGACTCTGCCCAGAATTTAGGGCAGAACCCTACATTTTGACTTTTGGAAAGTTGTACCTTTGACTTTTGCAAATGGCTGAGAAATTCACATTCTCATCCTCCTGTAGCACTAGCAGGGCATGACTCCTTACTGCTGCTCTCTCCCTTGGGTAGTTCAAGTGAGAGTGGCATGTGGGGCACCTGAATTGCACGCTCTTGCAGGTGCTGGTATGATGCCACATAAGGAAGCTTTGACATTTTTTGCCTTGTTCATTTTGTAGGAGAATTATAATCAGAAAGCTGTGTTCACAGAACATTAATATGTTTGCAAAGTTATTTCATGTCAGAATTTATCCTTTCAACTTTACTTTGACTCTTGATTGTAATGCTATAATTTAAATACATGATACATGCTACTTTTACTGTGGGATATTGACCCTATTTATTACATGATGCAGAGCGGGTGTTGAATAATAATTTTGTTGTTTGCAGCCTGTGTGAAATCTGTTTTATTTGTTGCAGCAACTGGCAGGAACATCAGGAAGGCAAAGATTCGGTGTCATGACTATGCAGCTGAATCTGTCTCAAAAACTGAAGTTCTTTCCTTGCTGCTGCCAAAGATACCTTTGAGGGCTGATCAGCAAAAAGCTCTCAAGTGCACAGAAAGCAGATTTATAGAAGTGCTTGAATTGAAAGCTGTCTGTGCTTTGTATCCAGGACTCAAATTTCTGTATCTCTGTGATAACTTGCACATTTTCAACACCTCACTATTCTTCAGCTGTGGAACCAAGAGATGAACACACACGCTGCAAGTATTTTAGGTAAGTTCATGATGTGCCAGAGAAACTCCCACAAAGGAATGATGAGTACTGCAGAAAAGCCTGTTAGGATTCATGTTTCTGTGCTTAGAACAGAGGGAAATGTGTGCTTTTAATACCACAAACTGAAGAATAATGATAAAAACAAATAGCCATTCTCTAATTCAGCGATCTATCCTGGGCTCTGGATGAAGCAGGAGACTTTTGTCATATAGTCCTGTGGCTCATAGGATTTGTATAAGCATCACACGGGAAAATGATAGATCTGTGACTTCCTAAAGATGGAGTAGTTGACTGTGCAATGTCCACAGTAATACTTGAATGTCATTTTATGTGCACAATAGCCATAATGTATGTGTCCAGATGTATGACACGTGTCCAGAAGCTATCCCACAAGCTGGTTTTCAAGCTGAAAGGCACAAAACAGAAATGATGAAGAAAAAAAAGAAAAAGGGAATTGGAGAGTTTTTCTGCCTCATTGTTTACTATATCACATACTGTTGAAGTGACTCAGTCACTTTGCCCATTAAGAAAAACTTTCTATTTAAATGAGTAGATAGCTGCCTACAGGGAAAATAAAAGGGATGGTAAAGAGTGACTATCACTGTTCTAAATGCTGTCCTACTCCCACCTCGAAGCGACTCTGTGAGATGACCGGGGATATCGAAACATAGCTCAGAGGAGATGGCCTGGCCTGGGTGTCCAGAAGGGCTTTCAGCGAGGTGGCTAGAAGCAATTTCAGGGACCGAGTCTCAAGATTTTGCATGTTAGTAGAATTGATTGAGGCCAACTTAAGGGAATTAAGAGGGTCTACTAGAGATTAATGTTCTGGTGAACCTTTTCCAATTCATATCTTGCCTAGGAATTTTTGTTTTCTCTCCATTATAATGGGAGTTAAAGTGTAGTACCACCAGCCTTGCCACCAGACAAGGGTTGAAAGCAGTAAAGTCCAATCTTACTAGCTGCTGCAGAGCGTGCTGAGAATCTGTGGCTAAACTCCTCCTTAATGCACACAAATATAAACAAAGGACAGTTCAGTCAGGGAAAGTTCTCATACCCAATGACAGAGGGAACAGATCTGGTGTTGAATGCTGTATTCATTTGTTAGTCAACTGTACCAATACATCAAATGTAACAAAGAGAGAGAATATGCAGGTTTTGGGGGAGACTAGTTCAACTGCTGCAAGCAGCAGAAGGGTTTTGTGAAGCCGAGGTCACAGCAGGGCTAACCCTTATCTCCAGAGTTAGAGCTACTCTTCTGAGGGAAATGAAAGCTCATTTTCTTGTTCTACCCTGTTATTGAGATTTCTGCCCAGTACTTTCTAATGATGATGTCTGAAATGGAAAATGCACGTCTCCAAAATGTTGTCTTTTGTGACTCTGGATATTTCTCCGATGCCGGGGTTTTGTCAATGGACTGAATATGGGTTCTTTGTTTTAAGTTTCTAAAACCATGAGTGAAGAATCTCTTGTAGGAATCTTAACAAAACTTATTGTGGTTTTGTGTGTCTTTATTCCTGACCGTCCCCCTGGAGATCATACAATAGTACACAGCTTTTTGCCTTTCCGGTTTTTTTGCTGTGTTGGAGGTGAATTGCTAAGTGAGTTCTGCGTTGGCTGAAGTCCAGCAGAAGACAGTGGGGAAAGCCAGCTTGATGCTGACCTACTACTGCTTTGATCACAAAGGAATCCATTAACTAAAACCAATCCTATTTTCATGATACCTTGTAACATGTGGATACCTGATCTGATGAGGATGGTATGTGTAGTACATGACTGTAGGACTACTAATTTTCTGTATCCAGAGATTGTGACTCAAACCTTCAAAAATCCCAAGACACAGTCAACCACATTTTTTGCCTTGTTATTAATTTTTGGTATTTTCTTTTTCAGGGGTGGATGCTCTCAGGGTTCCACTCAAGCCTCATATGCACACTCTAACAGGCAGCTGTTGTGCTGGCTCCTTACTGTTTACTGTTTCCCCATCCCATCCCATTTGATTCCCGTATCTCTGTTAAATTGACCTTCTGTTCCCCGGTGTCTGATACCCCTGCAGTCTACCATTTTGCAGGCTCAGGGTTGTTCCCATCAGTTTCTGTGTCCTGGATTTACTCCTGGACTATAGATTAGCAGCCATGTTGCTGGCTGTAGGATTGCAATAAGCGTGAGCCAGTTTTATTTCTTCTTGTGAATAATTTGAAGCAACTCTTCAGCTCCTGGGGCATTGGCATCCATTTTGAATATGGAAAAGAAGCTACGAATTGGCTACTACTTTGTCATGTTTTATAAAACAGATTAGGAAAAAAATTCTGAGTCACCTTTTTAACAAAGTTGAAGCAGATGGTGGTAGATGCTACCTGATGGCTTAACCTGTGTCTTTTGATGATGCTGGGTATGTAGGGCATAAAAACCAGCAAAGTCTTCCAGGATCTCTGGCTTTCTGTTGTCCCAGTGCCCTGCTTTACCCTGCTGAAGTGAGTAAGGAAAGTGCATAAAGGAGAGGATATAGCCACAGAGCAGTGAGGAGGTGGGAGTGGAGGAGAGGCAGGGAGGATTAAGAACTATTGATAAGGATTATTGTGGGAGGGTGTAACAGAAAGGAGATATTAGGTGTGAAAAGGACAGCACAGGAATAAGAGACAGCCCCCCTGGGGGAGGCAAGTGTGGGAATGAACATCACCACTAAGCTATAGGGATGTAGGAGGATACGTGAAGAGATGAGAAAGGAATAACAACCTATCCCCTGCCACATGTTCCCACAGCTAACGGGAACCTTGCAAGGAATAAGGGATGGCTCCACAGCTCTTCCTGCAGCTAATAGGGCCTTTTTGCCAGCAAAACCTCTGTACTGTACTCCTGAATGAGGTTTTGTGGGTGTGACAGAATGGACCTGCTGTGTTTCTCTCAGGAATAATAATGACAAAACCCCACAGTGGTAACAATCTAAAGAATATGATATGGGATTTTGTCACATCAGTGCCTTGGCCATTTGTGTGGAAGGGCAGGATGAAAGCACCACAAAGGCTTCCCAGGGAGCCACTGTGGTATGTGTATTACTTCTGATGACCTTGTTTCTTGACACAAACTTGATTTGGTTGGAAGTTGGAGTTACTGACAGAGAGGACCATTGAGTATTAAGAATTGCCTTGATTCCTATCGTGAAGTGTGTATTACCAGGCATTGCCAGCAAATGGACTGACCTGAGATAGAGGTGGAGGGAGATACCCTGAGAGAAAGCAAATGTAGATAGACCTGTCAGTTAATCATGCAACTGATGCACATTTAGTTTACTCTGTTGTTTCTAACAGGAATTTTTTTAATGCTGTGTTTCACAGAGCTTGTTAAATGGTTAAAGCTGTCATTGCTCTGGAGGCAGTGAATTGTGGGGTCTGCATATCCCAGGCAGATACTCTTAAACATGGGAGGACTGCAGCCTAAAGCCCTAGTGAAGGTTGGTAGAGTTGTGCAACTCTGCTCCAAGGAAAGATGAACACAAAGATTTCCTGAAGATAAATTAGGGGACACTTGAAGAGACTAAAAACTTCTTTTGATTTCTCAAAAAAGAGTCTGTTGTAACATCATGAAGTCATTTGAGTCTGAAAATGAACTTATTTCTTTATTTGCAGTAATTCATCTGTAGTAAGAAAACAGTGGGGCTTTTTATCTGCTTAATTATTCTCTCAGAATTAAGACCTATGTTCTTATAAGGCTGGTCAAATTTGCTATGATCTTTCTCCTGGCAAAACTAAGTGATAGGAATTTAGTATACAGCACAACTTTTCTTATTTCACGTTATTATGACAATAGCAATTAAAAAACCATACAAAATGCCCCAAACCTACATGGCAGTTCCTTCCAGAGTTACAGCTGTCCAGTTCAGCAGAAAGGGAAAAAACAAGCCAGCAACATTTTTATTAATAGTGATGACATTAGCTAGAAGTTAAGAACTTGGCTTATAGACCTTAGCTGTATGTTTTCGTAGTGCTGGAAATTGTGGGGACCTCTCACCCCAAACATTGATTTCTGTGTAAGCTTGAAGTAGCTGTGTTCCGGTGGATGCTTTTTTATGACCCTTTCCATGACCGTAGCCTGAATTTAAGGGCTGTGGCTCTGTGGGGTGCACTGAGCTTGTTCGCAAGAAGCCTGTGCTCTGTTCCTGGCTTTCCATCCAGTTTGCTGCTTGGCATTAAGCAGCTCGCTTTCCTTCTGTTTTTCCTCATCCCTTTTACACCTCTTCAAATGGCAAACCTGTTGACACTGCACTCCTTCCATGTGGCTGCAGAGAGACATCTATAGGGAGGCCTCTGGCACCAGCTGGGACATTTTGAGTTCGTGGTTGCCAAACTGAGCTCTGAGGGCCTGCGAGTGGGTCTGGGATCTCACTGTCAGTGGCTTGTGGATCTCAACCAAATGTTGACAGAGATGGTTGCGGTTTGCTAATCTGCAGGAAAAAGAATCCAGGGAATAGTTGGTCTGGGTGAATGCTGTCTTGTGGGTAGTAGCAAGATTACAAGGCAAAATCCTGCCATATATCTGAAAGAACAATGTATGGTTCTCTGTTAAAGGGATGTATAGCTTTTGTCACATCCTCATTGCTAAATTTAAACTATTTATTTCATATTTGGCTATTGTACCATTTAAAGAAAATGCACAGTTGCATTCATTCTCTAGAATTGAAGAGCATGACTCTTTTTTCAGGCCACAAGCAATATCTATTATTTATTACAATTATTTCATTTTCAGTGAAACTCAAGAGTTTTGCTTGTGTTCCTGTCCTGTTCTGAAGTGATGAATTCCCCTGTGGACACGGTAAGTCTGTAGCATAGTATTATAGATGTATTTGCACTGGGGTATTAAACTCTGTCTATATTAGGGGAAAATCTTCATCGAAGCAGGTTTCTGCCTGAAAAGGTTGTTCTCTTTAAGAAATGTAAATTACTCAAAGCTGCATTTTCAGTTTCTAGCAGTCCCACCTGCCATTCAGGAAGTGTCTGTTTTCAGGAGGAATTCCTATGGGGGAGGAAATTCCCCACAGATTAGGGAGGATTTTTCGTGTATGACTATTTTGATTTGTGTAAGGGACTAAAAGGCTATTTTTCATGTCATTGGAGAGCTTCCAGCCAAACAGATTTTTTTTTTTCTTTTTGAGCTGCTTAACTTGAGGGCATTCTTGTCCAGAAGTACTTAGGAATTGTCACAATGAATGCTAATTCTTAATGATGCAATTCTGCAAAACTTTCATTTAGGCAGCAAGAAACGTAAAGAATCATAAGCTAGAATAAACCCTTCCCCTTGTGCCTGGGACATCTATTAACTTAAATATGCAAAGTAAAACCTCAGTGGCAGCTCCCATTCTCTCTAGCACGTCTGTGGGTCAGGCGCTGCCCAAAGCCCAGATTCATGCAGAGAATGCTGCAGAGGGACTGCTGCACTATTAGAGCACGTAGAGGCTCTCTCCCCAATTTTATAGTTGAAAACACCTTTCAGTTGGTTGCCCTGGGAGGAAATAAACCCGTTTGGACTCTGGCAAATGTGCTTCTCAAAAGCCAGGAGAGGGAGCCCTCCATTAAAATAAGGCCCTGATCTGGATCGTGACCAAAATTCACAGAAGTTTCCACTTTCTCTTCCACCTGCTTATAAATCACTCGGTGGAATTTCTTACTTGTCTGCCTAGTCTTTAAAGACTAACAGCTCACAGTTTTTGGCTTTAAACAATATCATTCAATAGCTGACATGCATGTGTGAGATTGTTTTTTAAAATGCTGGCTGGACACATCAGATATGGAGCTCAGTCCATATAAAAGAAGGGCTTCAATTATCTTGCAAAGCCAAATATTGTTTTGTCCCATGCTCGGTATTTCATACAGCACATCCTGATTTTCACTTACAGCAAAACCTTCTGTGCTTTAAGGAAGCCTGCAGCTGTCAACCTTCTTCTTGGTTGGCTGAAGTCAGTGAAGTTTGCTGTTAATGGAACAAGGAGCAGGCCCTTTAGTATAACAGACTATGTTTATAGAGATCTCTCCCTCAGATCCACGCAGTGAGTAATTAGCTCTGAGCAAGACCAATCTGTAGCATATTGAAACCAAATGACCTTTTTGATACTGTGTGTGCTATTTGTCATGTCTGCTCTGCTCACTTTCTAACCTACCTGTAACAGCCCCAAATGTCCAGAAGTGCTGATTACCCTGGTTACGTCAATTTTCAGCTGCTGAGATTTTGGTGCTCAGCTGATGTTCATTTGCAGATCTCTAGAGTTTACTGCTTGTCCTGTCTCCCTGGGTGTACTAGACAAGTTAGGGTGGATTTTATGACTATTTCTCTGGTAACCAGCTAAGAGTCAAATATCAAGGATGATCTGCCTTATAGTTGCTTGTTCACTTGCTGGGGGTCTGTCTCAGATTTTGGGTATTTCACATGCCTTTGTCCCATTTACTCAGCTAAAGTAACTTCTCATTAAAAAAAAATAAAATTGTCAATTAAAACTAAGCCAAGCACGCCCTCAGTTTTCCATCCAAAATGTCTCTCTTCTGTCCTTTCTGACTATCTCCACTGCCTTCCATTGTCCGGTGTAAAATCTAGTCTTCAAAATATCTTTTTTTTTTTTTTTTGTTAAACATCTAGGTGTAGTGGAGAATAGTTTCAGGGTTCGTACACTTCTCCCACAATTACTACAGTGCTCCTCCAGTGTGACTCAAAGGCATGAGTTTCACTTAGGAATTAAATCCTTTTAGCTTCCTGGAATGCTACTGAGAGATGTGACTCTGATGCTGTGATAGGGCAGGATTTGAGAAAACAGCACCAAAAGATGCATTGTATTAGGCAGGAGCACAAAGATCCATGACTCTGGATGCAGTGGCACAACTCCCTGTTAAAGAGACCCTGTGCAACTTTGCCTTTTCCCTCCACCCCCCTTTTCTTTTTCCTCTTTTGTTTGTCTCTCCTCTTCTTCCTCTTCTCTCTTTCTCGCTTTTTCTTCTTTATGGGTTTGAGCAAAGAATTCAGCTTTTCGTGTACCTTCTCAGGGCTGTCGCTCTATTGAACTGGACTATGTCCTCATCTTAATTTGTGCCTTAAATTACAATTGAATTAATACAGCTCAATATTGAATAGCCACTTTAGTCATAACTGTAACACAAATGTATTGAGATAGTATATGTTACATGGAAAAGTCTAATTAAAAAAAGGAAGGAATAGGCTAGGTTCTTTAAGATTAAGCTTTCAGTATATTTGTTGTCATAGAATCATAGAATGGCCTAGGTTGGAAGGGACCTTAGAGATCATTTTAATCCAACCTCCCTGTCATGGGCAGAATGGGAATTGAACCCAGGACTTTGGTGTTATCAGCACCACGCTCTAACTGACTGAGCTAACCGGCCCCCTGTGAGGTGAATGGTAGCCGCCAGTGTTTTATGCTTAAACACAGCAACTTACTTGTTCGTGCCGTCTTGAAGACAGTAATGTAAACATGTTTGGAGCACAGTGTATGGGTGTTTCCCTGAGTTTAGAAAAACACACGTTTTACTCTTGAGCTACGTTCATCCATTTCAAAAAAGTCTTTGGAGTGTATTTTGAGGATGGCAGGCACTGTGGCTAATTGGGTAAGTTATGGCCATCCTGAGCTCTGTACGTTATTGGTGGGAAAGCAGTAGTGGACAGGTTACTTCCCTTCCCTTTCCCCTGCCAAAACACAAGGTTAGACAGTCACATTGCCTTCCCCTTGGGTCTGAGTGCTGGAAGGCGAGATTAGGCTGTCAGATTGCTTTCTGTTGAAAAGCGAAAGTGTATTGGTAAATTAGATACCTTCCTGTTGCTGGACAGTGAGCTTGAATGAGTACACCAGCAGTTTTTTGCCAGCCAATAGGCAAATGTGCAGTGGGCAATGTGGTGGCTTACAAGCCAGTCCACAAGCAGTACTCTGCTTTCCAGGCCAGAGCAGTGTAATAAGAAAGGCTACAGATCCAGTATGTTCACACTGACATGATTTGGGGTTTTTTAAATAAAACAGCATAATAAAAAAAAAAAAAAAAATCAAATCAATTCTATAACAGAGCTCATGGGCTGACTACAGTTAATGCCCTTAAAATAGCCCAAGTAATAAATGAAAAAGTCTCCTACTGCCCAAAGACATCCAGTTAACTTCCTTTTATGAAACTGTAGGTCTTTTTATTAGTCTACAAAACTGTTTCAAACTAATGAAAACCAAATGTGTAAAAAATGCCAGTATTTTTCTTTAAACTCGTACCAAAAATAGCGTAAGCCACAGGGCTCTTCAAGCACTGAAGCTCTGCCTCAGTGTCTTCTACAGGCTGGCTCCTGCTTTTGAGAGTGAATACAGGGCTCGTCTATTGAGCGAAGTGCTGCATCTTGCTGGTAGATAGAGGATCTATACAGTAACTGCATCAGAGAGATTAAGCAGCCATTCAGTATGGAACTATTCAGAGTGGCGAACCCCGAGTTATGCAAAGCATTATGCAACTCAGATTGGCAAGTGTTGTGTTCTCCAGCCCAAAATAGTCGCTATTGTGGAGACAGGCTATTTTAATATTCACATGCAAAAGCTTTGAACGCCTGCTGAACCTATGCCCTTCTTGTAATATTATTCGTTCTAGTACTAAACAGACATGACACCAAAACCAGCTCTTCTATAAATGAGTGCATCTCCTATTGAGATCAATGAGAATTGCACTTGCCTACACCAGGGCTGAGGTTTTGCCTATAAATTACAAACAGTTCTGCCGCGGATGGAAAATATATTAACCTTCTGTGAACATAAAACTCGGTGTGTCATCTGTAGGATTTTGCTTTTCAGTGATTACTTCCTAACTGGAATACAAGTACATTTCAAGTGGGAAATGTTTTAGCAGCAGATCTCTGTATACTGTCCAGACATGCTCATGTCTTGGCCTCAGTGAAAACAATTCATGTGTAACCGTCGTGGCCTGGGCACTTAGGTCTTGAATACTGATAAACTCCTTATAAAGACTAAAGACCAGGCTGTTTTAGCCAAGAGAGCAGTAAGTGGGACTACAATAAGACATGTTACTACTTGGAGCAAATCCTAATAAGCAAAATACATGTTTGTTTTATTTCAGATACTGGTGAGTCTTGTCTACTGAGTTACTGAGTCTTCCCATTAAATACTACCTCATCTGGCACATGTTTCAGTCAAAGGCTAAATCCCTACTTGTATATTTACGTGACCTTGCAGACAGTACCTGATGGGAAGACCCCCTAAGAGATGCAGGTTGTCATGTCTCCCTGCGACATGAAGGAGAACCAGGCTCCTCAATGTTCTTGATGCCTTTAGACCACACTGGATTTAGGAAATTAAGTTACCAACTTCTAAATTTCTATCTGTGCCACTGCTGCTTGTGCAGTTTTTGCTGTGCGCTCCACAAAGAGAGAGCACTTTGAGGCTGAATAGCCAAATGGGTCTAGGGCATGGAAATGCTGAAGGAAACCATCTCATAATAACACCAGGCATAAGTACAGATTAGGGGATGTCCTACTGGAAAGCAGCCCCATGGAGAAAGACCTTGGAGTCCTAGTGGACAGTAAGTTGTCCATGGGACAGCAGTGTGCCCTTGGGGCCAAGAGGGCCAATGGGATCCTGGGGTGCATTAAGAAAAGTATGTCCAGCAGGTCTAGAGAGGTTCTCTTTCCCCTCTACTCTGCCCTGGTGAGACCACATGTGGAATACTGTGTCCAGTTTTGGGCTCCCCAATTCAAGAGAGACAGGGACCTACTGGAGAGAGTCCAATGGAGAGCTACGAGGATGATCAAGGGACTTGAACATCTCTCCTGTGAAGAGAGACTGAGAGAACTGGGACTGTTTAGCCTTGAAAGGAGATGGCTGAGGGGGGACCATATGAACATATATAAACATCTGAGGGGTGGATGTCAAGAGGGAGGAGACAATTTCTTCTCAGTGGTGCCCAGTAATAGAACAAGAAATAGTGGGTTTAAGTCAGAAGAAGTTCCACCTCAACATGAGGAGAAATTTCTTTACTGTGAGGGTGACAGAGCACTGGAACAGGCTGCCCAGAGAGGTTGTGGAGTCTCCTTCTCTTGAGACTTTCAAAACCTGCCTGGACGTGTTCCTGTGTGACCTGCCCTAGGGGATCCTGCTCTGGCAGGGGGGTTGGACTAGATGATCTTTCGAGGTCCCTTCCAACCCCTAAGATTCTATGATTTTTTATAGGTATTGGGCAAGAGTCACACAGCACATGAAAGGTCCACAGAAACTTTTTGAGGGTTTTTGGCTCTTATACTTCATGTGTAAACAAGCTTTGTGAGGTCTGTGGCAAAAGCAAGTTGACACAAAGAAGATAAGGTACTCTAAAAAGTGAAAGTAATTAGAGATCATGATAGTGCATTTGAGAAAAAAAAGTGATCTTACAGATAAATTGTGTGGAATAATGCCTATCTTTAAGAGGTTGCACACAGATTTTTGATTTGAAATGTTTTATGAATATTAAGTGTTTAATTGTGCACTTTCTCAATGCAGTTGTTTCTTAAAGGAGTACAGATTATATATTCCACCTATTTTTTTATGGAATGATGTATGACATTTGGTCAAGCACATTGTGCTCTCAGGATAAATTATAAAGTACTTAAATGTATTTCATTACACATTATACTTCATCTTCAGGTAAAAATATGTTTTGTCAAAATATTGATTTGTATTATCAGGGTGCGTTGTATAAAATCCAAGACTGAATTTCATTTTAGGGAACTGTGCAATTTGTCTAACCATTCCAAAGAAAAGGACATCAAATACGTATGAGCAAGTGTGTTGGTGAAATGAATTTTAATCATGTTTATCATCCTTCCAGATAGACTGTACAATGGAATTTGATAAATTTCACTCCCTGGACCTTAGTCTGATCGCTGATGAGATAGGAATGTTACAACGTCCCAGTGGCATCGAGCTGGATTCCTGCTCTTAATAGGGTGCTGATAATATAGACACTAGTAATTTATCTGTTACTTAAGAAAAATTAAATCTGATTTCATGAAAGGAGGAAAAACAAATAAATAAATATAGGTGAGAGGTAATGTAAACATAGCCTGCAGTGTGTAATTGGTGTCTAGGGGTTTTAAGGACTAGATGTCAGTATTGAGGGATTGTTTTCTCTTTCAGTTTTGTGGTTAAAACTTGAAAACCATGAAATGTGCAGTTTCTTTTTCATTTTTTTTTTAGTTAACTTTCCTACAGATTTTTTACATGACCTTGGAGATGGGGCTGATTCTGCACCGGAAGTCAACCGACTATTGTACAAAGAGATGAGGACTGAAAACTGCATCCTTCCTGTACCTCCTGTCTCTTCACTTGTAAAAAGGGGCTAACAGTGTGCTCCTTCCTCCTTGGGGTGTGGCACAGCTAAATCACCTTGTATTTGGAAAGATTCTAGTATCAAAAAATGTGGGTTGCTTCTGCTTGAGTCTGCTGTAACTCTTTAAGAGCACGGGCTTTCCTCTGGTTGTGGGTT
Organism: Trogon surrucura; assembly: GCA_020746105.1. NCBI lineage: Eukaryota > Metazoa > Chordata > Aves > Trogoniformes > Trogonidae > Trogon > Trogon surrucura. The sequence continues at coordinate 21,651,996 of CM036622.1, read as the reverse complement.
ACCCACCAGGGGGCAACATGACTCTCGTGCCTGAAAACATGCCTACAGTGCTTGATCCAAAACTTGCTAAAAGCAAGAGGAATCATTTCTTTGGCCTTTATAGCTCTATATAAATGCAGATTTTTTACTATATTTCAATATTAGTCTTGAAATGAAATGGCAGCGTGTTAGCACTCCCATGGCACTGTTGGCAGCTAGCCCTTAGAAAAAAGCTTCAAAACCTTCCAGCGCTGACCAGAAACATGATAGCAATTTTTATTTTGTTAGTGGTTGATACAGTGTTAATATCCTTAGCAGCTGTGACTGTGTGGTGCTTTGAGTGTTGCATGACTTTGGTTAACTTTTATCGCTCTTATCTATTTATTTGTGACCTGAGAGCATTTGAGGTGCATGTCACAGGATGTGGAAAAGAAAGATATCGGATGGATCCTGAACTCGCGGAAGTCAATGGCAGCATTTTATTTCATTTTCATGGTGTCAGGACTGTGCCTGTGCCTGAAGCCTGTGGCTGTCAAGGTCCTTTGGGCACTAATGAGCCTTACTGGCCCCAACCAGCTTGTACCCTCTGCCCAGGAGTCCTGTTTCAGCCCAGAGCTTGGCACCACCCAGTCCTCCCCTGAGCCATGCTGTGGGCATGGCCGCCTCTGACCTTGCCTTCTGAACGGACCCGTGTTGTAGTCCTCCCTGTCTCCAATCCTTCCTCTTGCCCTTATCTGCTGGATAAGCCTTGGAACTAGCTGATTACTTGGCCTTGTCTGAGGCTGTTTCATCGCTGTGGCCACCTGGCTCTGCCCCATGTTCAGACCTTGCAGGATTGCACCTGGTTGTCAGTGAGGACAGGGCCTGTGCTGGGTCACATGTGGCTCCTGGCTTGTCTCTACTCGTGGCAGAGCGCTGCTCCTGCAGAGATTGAATTTATGCTCTGTGAGAAATCCCCAAAGAAAAATTCAGTCAAATCACTTAGAGTGCTTGAAGTGAACAGGGGTATTGTAATAAATCTTTGCAGGATCACAGATCTCTGTAATGCAAAAACAGGGAACCCTGGAAACAGCAACAGTTGTCTACAGCTTAACTGAGTGGCAATGCAGCTCTTGCACCCAAAGGAAGACGGCCTTTTAGATATCCAGGTCTACTGGAGAAATAGTTATTTCTCAGCCTTGCAGAGAACAACTTGAAAAGTGAAGAACTTTGGAGGTTGATAGAAGAAGAATTGAAAATAGAAATGTCCAGACAATTCCATTTACCTTTGTTGTGCTTGGAATTCAGGAAATCAAGTGGATTTTAAGCTAACTTCATGATTTATTGCAGTTTATTTCCTGATGCTTGGATGCCTGTGACTAGTCAGACAGAGAAGATGATAGGCAGTGATATTTTTTGTTTACTGTGAGGCAAAAGGGCCAAACTTCAGTTAGTTTTCTATTAAGCTTTCCCCTCCAAGCACCTAAACAACAAATGCATTGAAACACTGGTGTTTAAATTTGAAATTCTGTTGGTGGGGAAACAGCTCTCCCCAGGGTATTTATCTGTAGGCTAACAATTGCTTCACATTTTATATTGTCTTTTCTCTATTTTTTTTTTTAAGAAATACAGCCCTCAGAATGATTGGGAATTTCTCTTGGATGTTGTTAATACAAGATGGAAATGCATGCGTAAAGATTCGAGACTGAGTAGTTGATAATTCCTTTGTGATTTTCTGTGCCCTGTGTCCAATAGGTGTCAGGGAAGTGCTTTGTGGAATTCAAGTGTGTTTCTGGGTGATCCTGGCACCAGTCTTTGTTCTTTGAGTTGAAGTGGGAGAAGTCTGTTTAGTAGCTAGTTGAGGGGAGAAACTGGTCCATCTCCGAATGGGAACTGCACAATTTAACAGGAACTTCATGCTGAAATGAAGGGGATGTAAAATGCCCTAGGCTTAGAATCATAGAATTGTTTTGGTTGGGAAAGACCTTCAAGATCATAAAATCCAACCATCATCTAACTCTGCCAGGTCCACTTCTAAACCATGGCCCTAAGCACCATATCTAGATGGCTTTCATCCAAGGATGGCAATTCAACCATTTCCCTGGGCAGCCTGTTCCAGTCTTTGATAACTCCTTCAGTGTAGAAGTTTTTCCTAATGTCTAACCTAAATCTCCCCTGGTGTAACTTGAGGCCATTTCCTCTTGTCCTATTGGTTTTAACTTGTGAGAAGAGACTGACACCGACCTCTTTACAACATCCTTGTTTGGTGTAAATAATGCTTCTTTCAGCTTTCATAGATGCAAGGAGACAACAGGTTTTGTATGGAATATGTACCACTCCAAAGTGAAACCAGGGAATTGCTCTCAAACTGGGATTTGGAGAAAACAGGTATAATGAAGTTTAAATTCCCAACTGGCACAGTTCTGAGCATGCTGGGATCTATCAGGCCCAGGAGTGGAATTTGCCCTGTAGATCCCCTTTGAGACAGAGGGGTCTGTGGTGCTCTACAGTGTAGATGCTTGGTGGGTAAAGAGAGGAGTCATTGCCAGGAACACTCCTGGTGTAACCACTGTGACACATGGACCAAAACCAGCAAAAATTTGGGTTTAGGAAAGGGAGATGGAGATCAAGGTAACAAACTAGCTGCAGTTTAGTAAGATAAATTTGGCAGATCACAGTTCACCTAATGAATGAAACACTTGTGCCGTGGCTCCTACTGCTTTTTTTTTTCTCTTGCTACCTTCCTCCCCAGCTGTGATAGCAGCTGAGATTTTGTCAGAGAGGACGTCCTCTATGGACACTCCCTTTTGTTGCTGTTTTGTCTCTTTTCCCCATTTCCTGTTACCCTGTTCACATGTAGTATTAAGGCATATGACAGTGATTCTGCAATGACTTGATGGGGGCTGCACTGTCTGCTTTACTGATAAACTATCACTGATGTAGCAGGAATTAATGTGATTGCATTGATTTTTCAAGTTGTACGAACACTTCCAGTTGATGGCATAAATCAGTAGGTTTTACACTTTTGGTTATCAGACTCACACATTTACTA